>CM049856.1:25496712-26924212 GCA_027422415.1 Schizothorax lantsangensis | reverse complement strand
TTTTATGGTTAGAAATGCTCCCATATAAGCATTTTTAAGAAACTGTTAAAAACCCACACATTATACATAAAATGTGTGGCAATATAATAATAATAATGATAATAATTTATTTCAAATTATTATTATTATTATTATTATTATAACTATTATTTTAATTGTGGTTTTTATATAAATTATTAATTAACAGTTAGCCATAAAACAGTGAAAAACAAAAAAATTATGCTGCATTAATTACATTAATAAAAAAATAGTTTAACATTATTATTATTAGTATTATTATCATTGTTGTTGTTATATAAATAATTAATTAAAAGTTAGCAGCAAAAAAAGAAACATTAATGCATAATTGCATTCATTTTTGAATAATAATCATTTATTTAAAATTATTCTCATTATTACTATTATTCTCATTGTTGTTGTTATATACATTTATTAATTAAAAGTTTGCCACAAAAAAGTGAGAAATACATTAATCGGACCTTTCTGTGTAATACTTTATACAGTGCAAATGCTAAATTATTTTCTGATTTAAAGGTAAAATCAAGCATGTAATTTTAACAATCTGCGTTTGCATGAAATCAGATTTATTAATGATTTATTTCCATAAATAAATGACAGAAACGTCATATTCAGTGTACTTTTGTAAAGTTTTAACACATAAAACAGCGCTGAAAGATTTGAGGTATAGCCTAATCCATGGATGAAGCACAGATAATGGGGGACTAGTTAAGGTTAATTCACAGACGATTATGCTCTAAACATTCTAGATATTAGAAGAATATGATGCATTGCCATATACTTATAACTGGCCAGAATTGACAAAGATTCATTGTGATTTTTGCCGTTCACACTGTCATTAAAAAAAAAAAAAAACATGTGACGAGGAAAACAATTTGGACCATACAGACAGAAATATGAACATGGAGTCAAAGTTTCCAAAATCAACAAATGCCACGTTTTACCCATGAAGAAAACAATTTTATTTTAACTTAATAGCCGTAATGACACTTCACTCTAGCAGTCATAAAAAATGAGAAAACCCGCCACGTAAAAGGTCACGCTAGAGATTGCACTCGAACAGAAAGACAAACTTTAGATGCAGATCAGCTTTCCTGATGCCGAACAATCTATCAAACAAAATGAGACTTCAAAAGCATCACTTTGCCTGTCAGCATAGGCCAAAAAGTACCATTTCCTTTGAATGATGAACATGGTGACTGGGAGAAGAGAGAGGCATCCACGTTCATTCATCGATCTGCGTTTTCAGATTTGATCACTTGACTCAACACGGTTCATCTGAGGCCACCGCAGCTCTGTGCCTCAATGCCAAATATTCACACACATCCTAAACCTCAGTGAGACATATGTCTCAAGCACCAGATGAGAGTTAATATAACAGCTAAGGCACTGCCAGGTGGTTGCTAAGGTCTGTTTGGTTGCTTTGCGGTTGCTAGGGAGGTTATTGACTGGTCCAAGTCAAATGAGTTCATCTGAAGTCTCTATGATCCTTAGATGTGGCTCAGGGCCCTCCTTTAAAGGAGACATATTATGCCCCTTTTTACTATATGTAATATAAGTCTCTGGTGTCCCCAGAATGTGTCTGTGAAGTTTTAGCTCAAAATACCCCACAGATCATTTATCACATCATTTTGAAAAAGCCTATTTTGAGTGGAAGCAGAAACGCTCTGATATTCGTGCCTGTTTCTTTAAATGCAAATGAGCTGCTGATCCCGCCCCCTTTCCAGAATAGAGCTGAGCCATTTCAGCTCGTACCTGCTAAAAACATCTGTTTTGGTTCTGATTATCATGTTTATCATGCTGAAATCATGCGTTTTAAACCATATTAGTTTAAACTTCTGATATGTTTTTCTGAGTGCACACATCCGAAGCGGCTGTCACAGCATGTGAGTAAACTAAGTTCTCATTCACACACAAGTTTACGTTAAAAACACACACGAGTTACAAAAACAGTCAGTTATGTCTGTGACGGTAAACAGCTGGGTAATAAATCGCGTGATTATTTTAGATCTGTGTGGCAGTAGCAATATACAGTAAATAAATCAGTAAATGCACTGCTCTGTTGTCTCCTCTGAGGCTGGGACTCTAAACAGTGTTCTGTGCTCGTCTGTGCAGCTAAAGACAGAACAGTTAGCATGTTTTGCTCAAACTTTCAACATGGCATTAGAGCTGCTACACCGTTGTCGCTTGTGAAATCAAAATGACGGCGCAGCAGGTGGAAATTTACAGATTAAGGGGCGGTAATATTATAATGAGATCCCTTTGCCACGTCACCAAGGGAGCGAAATCAGACGCGTTCTTTTTTTCAGAGGCTTGCAGAAAAAGGCTTACTAAAACAAAGTTACTGGGTTCATCTTCTTCACGTTTCCTTGGTTGGTAGATGCACTGGGGACCTGATTATAGCACTTAAAACCTGGAAAAGTCATATTTTCATGATATGTCACCTTTAAATGTAAATCTATGGGATTCTTCATCTGATTTATGGTTTGGCATGCGGACATTTAAAGGTTCAGCACTTTCATTGTTGGATGATTTGTGGTATAATTCATTAGATAATGCTCCATGAACATTCCAGTCTAGTCTAATCTATTCACATTATTTGAAAGAAATAATGCACATTTAGCTGAATAGTTTCAAATGACTTTGGACTTGCAGTCTTCAAATCTACAAATTAATAATAATAATAATAATAGGCAGCCATATCACCCTGCAGCCCAAGACTGGTTGCCCACTGAAGCTAAGCAGGGTTGAGCTGGTCAGTACCTGGATGGGAGACCTCCTGGGAAAGCTAGGTTGCTGTTGGTAGAGGTGTTAGTGAGACCAGCAGGGGTGTTCACCCTGTGCTCTGTGTGGGTCCTAACGCCCCAGTATAGTGACAGGGACACTATACTGTAAAAAGCACCGTCCTTCGGATGAGACGTTAAACCAAGGTCCTGACTCTCTGTGGTCATTAAAAATGACAGGATGTCTTTCGAAAAGAGTAGAGGTGTGACCTCGGCATCCTGGCCAAATTTGCCCATTGGCCTCTGACCATCATGGCCTCCTAATCATCCCCATATACTGATTGGCTTCATCACTCTGTCTCCTCTCCACCAGTAAGCTGGTGTGTGGTGGGCGTTCTGGCGCAATATGGCTGCTGTCGCATCATCCAGGTGGATGCTGCACACTGGTGGTGGATGAGGAGACACCCCCCCTCACAATGTAAAGCGCTTTGAGTGCCTAGAACAGCGCTATATAAATGTAATGAATCATTATTATTAAATCTACAAATTAACATTAAAACATTTGTTGTCACTGTTCAAAAACAAATATCAATATCTGAGGCCTAACAAAGAACAATATGTTTATAAATATATTACTTTTATTATTAATTTTATTATTATTTTGTTATGTAAAATTAGCCACAAAAAAGTGAGATAACATTAAGTAAAAAAATAAATAAAATTAACAATAAAAGAGTATAATTGTATAATGGGTGGTTAAATAAATAATGTAAATAATTTAAATATTTATCAATATTAAAATTATTATGATATTATGGCTGTGAAGGAAGAATAACTAATTAAACTCATTGTAATACAATAAATCCCCAAATTAATGTCAAAGTAAAAAAACGAATTAACTTAAATGCTTTAATAATAATAATAATTATTATTATTATTATTATTATTAAAACATTAAGAAAAAAAGAATAAAATTAATAAAAATTTAGAGAATAATTTTGTAATGGGTTGCTAAATAAATAATGTAAATTTGAAGTTAATTTTTTTAATTTAGGTTTGCAAACCTCACTCATTTTTGTGCAATATATACTAATATGCATATAATCTAATTTGCATATGCTTCACAATCAAATGGACAATAAATACAGCATGTAAAATCAGAGAACAGCTCTTTGATCAGGTGAGTTCAGCCAGTATTGACTGCTAGTGATTTTGCATTCGATTTCAAACAGTTCATCAAACGCCCCCTTAACCCTGAGTGTCAGATACTGATTAAGAGACAAGACCAGTAAAAACTGATTTATCACACATCTAATTTATCCTTCCCAAACCATCAAGAAACTTTGATATCCCAACATCTCAGTATGAAGGCAGCAATAATGACAGTGAGTGAATGAAGAAGCCCAACAGTCCACAGCGCATCATTTTAGTACAAATGCAAATGAGTTTCACAAGCAGTTTGCCCTTTCTGTCATTACCAGAGCCTCGTGCACTCACAGACCGGTCGGTAATATGCCACCAAACGAATTCTAATGAACGACCAGGACAGAGCTTACACAAAGAGATGTGTGTCCACTTATCCGCGTGTGGAATGTGACCGATCGCAGGTAGAGACATGACTGAAGAGAGAAGGAATATCAGAGGAACAAAGGAGCATGAGCAGGGCTATGTGGTGAGGATAATAACTACGGATTCTGACGCAAACAGCAGCGAAGATGAAAGGAGTCGGGTGGGTGGAAAAGTGGGGGGCAATTAATACTCCAGAGGTCTAGAAACTTTGGTAATGTCATGGTGATGGGAATGACGGGGGGAAGAAGCGCAGTGAAAATACCCCCTAGCAGGGCTGCAGAATGAACTCAATAGAAAACTCATCGTCTCCCTGCAAAACACTGAACAGAGAAGCTCACAGAATATTAATCATCAAATACACAGGCCGGTTTCTTTATATATAAACATACAGACCTAACAAATCTTTTAAATATGATTACAAATATTTGATTGGATAAGCCACATATCTATAAAAAATAAATAAAATAAAATAGTAATACAATATATGCACACATAAGTATATATTGCACAAAGAATGAGATTTGAACAAACCTAATTTAAGGAATTAAACTTTAACAAGTTGACAAGTTTAACAACTTTAACAAGTCATTATTTAAATTATTAATTTAGCCCACCATTATAAAATTATGCAGCACTGTTTTATTTTAGTTTTTCACTCGTTTTGTGGCTAACAACATCATTAATAATAATAATAATAATATATAAATTAAAAATCATATATTTATTTAGGGCTGCACAATATATGAAAATAAAGGTCCATGATGCTCCAGGATGCTGAAATACCATATCATGAGCTACACGTGTGTAAATGATGCCGCGCTTCACTTTGAAACCTAAAGCCTATATTTATTTGACAGCAAACCACCAAAATAAAAGATTAAAAATTGTAACATTTGAAAATGAAGAAATTAAGATTTAAATAGTAGGACTGTCATTGTAGAGTTGTAATATATAATAATTTGAATTAAATACTCTGTATTTTATACTACAACAGTATTATTACAATATATTATTTATTATTATTATTATTATTATTATGAATGAGTTAAAACTAGTGGGAATCTGAAAACTCAAATGGAAAGAGATTTAAAATCTGTTCACTTTATGGTTACTGAAAGATTCTTATAAAGTGTATAAGAGTGAACACCGAAGTTTTCCCCAAACTGTTCAGCCTTAAAAGGATGGGTCACAAAATCTTCCCATTGTGAGGAAAAAAAAAACTACATCAATGAGTGAGTAATAGTTCCCAAAGTTGGTAAGTGGGCAAACAATCCAACATAGCATATTGATGAGCAATGCCTAGACACTTCCTGATGCAACTCAAGACAAACACACCAAACAGAGAGAAACATGATTTCTATTGGTCATTCCTTCAGTTTTTCTGTCAGTGTTTGAGTAAACCCCTGCTTTCGTCTGTATTTCTCTTTCACCCTTGAGATGAAACATTGATGGGAGGTGTGTGTGTGTGTGTGGGGGGGTAGTAGAGGACTATTAATGTTTCATAACGGTGGGGCGGTCCAGATTAGGACAGGAGATGAAAGGAGTGTTTGGGTGAATGGAGTAATGAGAGAAACGAGGAAAACATCGGTGACCTCTCTGCTCTGAGACGATCGGCAACCAAACAAAGACAGCAGAGTTTCTCCATCAGGTCACTCGAGGATGAAGGCAGGTGTGCGACAATCTTCCACAAACACATCATGTACATTTCTCATGAGGAATCCTTCTTTATAGGTGCTGTGGGTAATATTTTTGATGTCAAAAGTGTGGTTGACTGTTTTTCTTCTAGGCTTGATTGTGTTTATGGGGTACAGTCTAACGTGTTAATGCTTTGTTTTTAAAAAACACATTATTTTTCACATAATTTACCTTTATTCTACATTGCTCTATCCCTTCTCCTATAAACACGCTGATGATTTCCTGGTTTTATGAAGCCCCTCCCTCAGAAATACGCAATGGGCTCAGATTGGTTAGCTGGCCCAGTGTGCCGTGATTGGCTAAACAGCATCTGGTGTGCGTCTAAACGTCACACCCCTCTCGTCAAAATGTGCTTTGGTTGTATTGTAAACAATGGCGTCGTCTATATTGCTTATCAATTTGAGCCCGATTGAGACCCAGAGATATTAGTGAGGAGGATCGTGCAGAACACACGACACTTAATGGTATGTTTTTTGTTTGTTGTTGTCTCAAACTTTTAGATACGCTGTTATTTGTAAATGCTACTGCTTACGTCAGCTTTTAATATACGATTTTATCCTGATTAAAGTTTTAATACAGCGGCAACCGCACACACGTCCATGTATAACGCTTCTCATAGCTATGTGAAAAATATCTGTCTGTCTATATACATAAAGTGTATAAATTGAACAGTTCATTGTTGGAGCTGAGCTGATGATCTGAATGAGACAGAGAGAGAGAGAGAGAGAGAGAGAGAGAGAGAGATGCAGAGCAGGGCGATGCAAGGAACAGAATTAAGAACCGCTGCTTTAGGACATTGATTTTGAATCTTGTGAATCCATTAGAATCGTTAGAAGACAGAATCGCGATTCATATAAGAATAGATTTTTTTGTGCACCCCTAGTTTTGACGGCATGGCAACAACTCTTCCTCTTCTCTAAAGCAGCGCAGCATGGCCCGCCCCCTTTGTTGCATGTTCCCGGGGGTGGGGTTTATCAGGGTTTGTGACGTCGCAAACCTGGGAAGTAACTTCTTGTAGTCCCTACAAGCCGTTTTTTAAGCATTAAACTGCCATTATTTTCAAATTATCTCCATTTGCACTAAACTTTCAGTGTCATAACTTTGCAGATGTTGTTTATGCTCAAATGGCAACATTACACACAGAGCCGATCCTCCCTATACGCAGAATACGCAAGCTGCATAGGGCCCCCGAAACACCAGGGGGCCCCTTTGCTCTCAAAGATGTTTTAATTTTAGTTTCGTTTTTGAATTTGGCAAGCTGTTGTGAAAACATGAATAATAATTTATTTTAATGCGGTGCGCTGTTACCCTCTCTCTCTAAAAATCAGTCAAATCATGTAACATGAATGTCGTACAGTCTCTTGTTTGAGGAAAAAATAACGAGTTGAAAGAGTACCGAGTCGTGGAAGAGACTTTCCGTGAGCGTTTCTCGAGTGCTTTCCGTGAGCGCGATTCGAGACGGAGGGAAACACGGACAAATGTGTTTCATCCATTCAACAAATGTTGGTGACACAGTTTTGCGTAGGGCCCCCAGAAGTCTAGGATCGGCACTGATTACACACTAACTAACGTTAAAAAAGTAAAATCGCAATCAACCACCTCTTTAAACACTATCTGTATCTTAATGTACCGAGACGACTTAACGTAAGGCATTTGTAGGTGGATTGTAAACACTGTGGCACTTCCATATTGCCCTGTTTGAAATGCCCAACGCCTCAGCGCTCAACCAATAGATTGAAACTAACCATTTGTCCAAACAATGGTGCATAAAACAGACCATTTGGTGCAATATTGGTGATGCTCCACCACTGCTATTTCTTACATTTAGCAACATAGCAATGCTGTGGCAACCATCCAAAACACCCTGGCATGACGACAACCACTTTTGCATGAAAACAACCACTCATGTTTTTGTCACAAAAAGTACAAATCAATGCTTGAATTTCAGTGCAGGATTGTGGGTATTGCACATAATTTTACTAATTCCAGCTGGATCTATGTTTATAATGCGGAAATTCTTGCAAACATTTATTCATTAAAGCATATAGGTTGAATGAGTATATTAATCCACACAGATTATCAGATCAAATCAGTATTTTGAAAACTTTGTGGAACTGTAATTTCATCATTTCATGATTCAGCGCTACTGCATCTTCCCTTTTCAAGAGAACAGTGCGCTCACACTCAAACCATGCACACAGAGACGTCTCTCCAGCAGCTCACAAGTACTGAATTTAGTTATTTTTTACTGTTAACGGTGCTTAAACGTTCAAATACACACAAAATAATGTCAAAATAACACAGTCGGTTAAGTGAACGCAAACAATTGAGAATAAAAATGCATGTGTATCAGTATATTGGATCTGTGAGTTCGGTCTTAAAGTGACAGCAGCCTAATATAGGCCTACATGCTGCTGTCTGTGTTAAAAAACAAGAAAATCACTCACTGCACTTGACTAAACTTTTGTAACTTTATTTGTAAAGTTTAATCTGTATTTACTTACAGACTATCCAGTGTTTTTACATTGGATTACTTTATTCAATGTCTGTAGTATTTCTGTACTTTTGTCACTTGTATTTATTCTGTTGTATTTATTTGTGCTACAGCTTGTAATTGATTTACTTGTTCCTATTTTATTACTGACTGATAATTTGTCTTTTTTTAGTTAAATAAATTCAATTCAAATGTGAAATCAAGTTTCCTTGTGCTGTTTAATCTATTGCGCAAAAAATTACCTCATAATATCATCTAGAGTTGTGTGCTTGCAAATGTTTTCCAAAATGAAATTCAGGCCCTGGTTTTTATTAGTGGGGATGGATATGACTCATCTCAATGCTTCAAATCATTGGAGTCAAATCACCAAAAATATTCATTCAAAGACAGGCTTATTACCTTTACCTAAAACTACAACAATACAAAAAACTAGGGATGCACCAAAATGAAAATTCTTGGACGAAGCTGAAGCCGAACAAAATGAAACACTGGGCCGAAGGCCAAATACCGAACACAGTTTTTCACGTGTTTTTCCCCATGTATTTTGCTATTTTTTTCACCATTGCATAAATTAAATTAAATTAAATTAAATAGTCAAAATGTGCTTTTTACTGTTTTGTCTTTTTTTTAATGAAAAAATCAATTACAAAACAACAATTTAAAAATATTTACTTAACACTGAATTTTTTTTAACATTCTAGCAGACATTCACTACAGCGGCATTTACTACACAGAGCCGTAGCTCACTGAGAAGCTAGGCAATATGAATCGCCTGCGATAATGAATGCGATATTGCCTAGCTTCTCAGTGAACTACGGCTCTGTGTAATAAATGCCGCTCCGTCTGAAAGCAGGTGATGGCGATTTACTGCTAATCACAGAACCGGCTTTACTGATGAGATGCGCATGACAATCGCATGCAAATAATTGCACAGCCCTACTAAGCACTCTCTCGATGTCGGTGCTTGTAATGATTTTTGCATTTTTCTCGGACAGGTTTAAATGCTTCCACACTGCAGACATGTTTGCTGCATTAGTGCGCGCCTCTATATGATCGCATCACGTCATTGTTTGTTACAATTTATTCTGTCTTTTCGCTTATTCGGCCGAACATCGAAAAAGCTTTTTTGCCATTTTCGGCAGAATAATTTTGGTTGCCGAACATTCGGTGAATCCCTACAAAAAACATTTGTTACTTGAAACAAAATAAATGTTAGCTAAATAAAAAATTATATATACTGTATATAAAAAAAATATTTTAGCTAGCTGGCAAGGCAACATTTCTCTCTCTTTTTGTTTTTGTTTTGATTGTTTAAAAAGTACTAAAATAGCTAAAACTAAATAAAATTGACAAGAGTTAGCTAATAGGTCAACAGACATATAAAACAACAACAAAACCTAATAAAACTAATTTTTTTTTTTTTACAAAACACAAAAATGAGAAACTTTAAAATTAAAATGAAAACAAAAAAAAAAATAAAATTCAAAATACTAACACAAACTTTAATAGTATATCAATGATACTAAAATAACACTTTCATGTTACATCATTACCAACTGGCAACAAGTGACGTTTTGCACATTTAGAGTGAATCATTGTCACTGAATCATATACTCTACTGATTCCTTATAAATTCACACCAGAAGTTCGCACCACAAATAAGTTTGAATCCTTTACTAAAATGTGACTACAAATCTACAATGAGACTCCAAAAAGAGTGGAGACAAACAAGATGCTTCATTAATTTGGTTCATTCACAAACAAGATGACTCATTCAGTGCCGCTCTGAATCATATTCATTCAGTAGGTTCAAATAATGAAATGCTCAAAGAATTCACACACTGCAAAAAACATCAAGCACATCAAGTATGATTCAGTGTATGGAAGTAAACAAGAATGTTTCATTCACTTAAAAGCTATGTTTGAAAACACAGACTCGATCATGTACATCGTACACAAGTTTGCCATCCATTCTTGGACAACAGATCCAGCCAGGCAAACCAGATCAATCTGGCAACCCGGTTTACAGGTCGTACCTGTCAAGCTTCGTCATGAACACAGATAATAGATTGTGCCCTGGAGACGGAAATAAGGAAATAAACCGCCGTTGCTTGGCAATAGTGTCCCTGTTCGGTAAAATATTAAACAAGTTAATCACATCAGAGCCAAAAGAAGTTGTGAGACTGTGTTGGGAGTTCAGGGACCGTAGCAGCGCTGTGTTTAGGGAGCGTGAGATGTCTGGAAGAATTCGGCTGAGTCACACCTGCGCAGAGGAGGCAAAGCTTATGCCAATTTGCAACTGCCCTCCCTGAAAATGTTCCTGGTCTGCCATTATCTTCTGCAGCCAGACTCTGCCAGCCTCCCCGAGGGAGCGGGGCAAGGGCCATCGCTGCCTGAAAGCCCGCTGATGTGGATCTTTGAGGGCCTCTCGCCTGGGCAGAGAGGAGCAGAGGAGAAGAGACAGAGCGTTCTGAGGACGCCACTGACATACAGGCAAAAACAAACAGTTTCATCAGCATGTCCCCGGAGGCCAGATCCAGGGAAGTGTCTGCTGCAACCACATCCAGCAGGATGCTTTTGAAAGCGGGAGCATATGTATCTGCTGCTTCAAAGTGGCATTCTTTAAATTCAAGTGGTGCTTCATTATCAATTGACATCTAGCAACCAGGAGAGATGCTGGAACGGCTAGTCAAACCGCTCGCTTATAAAGTTCCTAACGTATGCACTTTTGCACGCACTGAATTAAAAACTATAGCAGATCCATTCATATTGTGAAGCACTAATAAACCGAGTGAAATATCATTCATGTCAAGACTGATGCAACATATCGATTTGACAATGAAGCTGATTAAATCTGGCTCAAAAGAAAAGTTTGGTACAATAATGATTTTTTTCCCCCCCCCCCAAATTTGACTTGTCCTGCCAACGTTTCCAACAGAATTTTTAAAATAAATTATATAATTACATTTTATAATAAATTATATATATAATTTTTACACAATTTAACATTTTATTATTTCATATTTTACATTATTTATTTTACATAATGTTTATTTTAATTATATAAAAATTATTATAAAATAATAATTATAATACATGTTAAAATTTTAGTTATTATTCTACCATGATATAAATATACATTTATAAATACATACACTACAGTTAAAAAGTATGATTTTATTTTTTTAAAGAAATTGTTTAGCAAGAATGTACTTTGAAAATAAATACATTTATAATGTTAGAAAAGATTTCTATTTCAAACAAATGTTTTTCCTTTCAAATTTCTACTCAAAAAATCCTTAAAATGTATTTTAATAATAAATGTTTATTGATCAGTAAAAATCCTTATTTTTTATAATAAATGTAAATCAGCATATTAGAATGATTTCTGAAGTATCATGTTACACTGAAGACTAAAGCAATGATGCTGAAAAGTCAGCTTTGCATCACAGAAATAATTTTATTTTAAAACATGTTCAAAAAAATAATAATAAACAGTTATTATAATAATATTTCACAAAATATTTTTTTTACTGTATTTTTGATCAAATAAATGCATCCTTTCCTTGGTGAACATAAGACTCTTCTTTTAAAAGTCTTACCGACCCCAAACTTCTGAACGCTAGTGTATATATGTTTTTTTTTAACATCAAGATTTTGTCAAATAAAATTTGACAGATGTTATTATTATACAGTAAACTCCAAGGTAGCCATAAATGGATAAAACTTTTGCTAAAAAAGGCAAAACATAACTATGCCTATAGACAGCATACTACGTGACGTCCCCTACGTTACCCCTCGTGTCTCTTTGATGAAGCACTACATGCTCAGGACTTACCATCTGGCTTATTCTGAAAGTTACAGTTCATAAACATAACAGGAAGTTGATCAGATGGACAACACAGACAAAATTACTTAAAACCATTGATCTTGTCCTACAATGAATGGGCTAGGAAAATCATCAAGTTTGGTTCAAAAACCAAGAGGCGGTTTCCTCAATCATGCCTGCGTATGACAAGAGGTCAAAACAATAACTCTTCTTGATGAAATAAAAGGAAACATCCTAATGATTTTGTTTGTTAAAATAAGACAGGAAGAGCAGAAGTTTTAGGCATCCTGTTTTAAATAGTGCAGAAAGGCAGTCCAAACTTGACCAAATGAGATACGCTTTGAGCTTTATCCGGGAAGTAAGACTGACAATGCCATGACATTTGATGATAAGAAAAAGTCTTGTACTACAGCAGAGAAATGACCTTTCACATAGTACAGCACGAGCAGAGGTCAACCACTGACAGCTTTCACACTCGTGGTCAGATTTTTTTACAGAACAAATGAGAGGCTCATGGGACAAAACATGAAAACATGGCTATATACATTTTCAAGAAACAAAATGAGAGCTTGGCAATTAGGGTATGGGTATCTACACATATTTTCTGATTCAATTCAATTCCAATTCACAGGCTCTCAATTTGATATGATCCAACTGCTATTTATTTAACAGACACATTTTAAAGATTCATTAAAAGGACCAGCTCACAAAGAGTCATTTGTTTGTGAATTGAACCATATGTACCGCATGATTTAGCTTTGCTGAAAAAAAAGAAAAAACGGTTCATAAAAGTCATTGGTTCATGAATCAAACTATATAATAGTTCCGCAGTATGTTTTTGATCATTTAAAAACTGTCTCAGAAGAGTCATTTGTTAATGAATCAGACTAAACTGGTGACAGCAGATGGTTTAGCTTCACAAAAAAGAACCAGTTCATAGGAGTCATTTGTTCATGAATCAGACAACATAATAGTTCTGTACTATATTGTTGATTGATTAAACAACTACTGGATCAGAAGAGTTATCTGTTTGTAAATCAGACTACATTGGTTATACAATATTTTTTTGTAATTCATTAAAAATAACTGGCTCATAAGAGTCATCTGAATCGGACTACACTGGTTATACCATAAGGTTTAGTTTCACTGAAAAGAACCAGTTCATAAGAGTGATTCTTTCATGAATCAAACTACATAATGGTTCCACAGTATGTTTTTGATTCATTTAAAAAGTTATTTGTTAATGAATCAGACTAAACTGGTGTCAGCAGATGTTTTAGGGTGTATTCATTTCCAGGAAAGTCCGCTAGTTCACTTGTTTTGGTCATTGGCTAGTTCACGTGTGCTAAGGTCATCCATTCATTGATTCATCCATTCAACCGTACAAGAGTTTGTTTGGAACCAGACCGAGTCCACCTCTTCAGCTGGGTCTCTGTACGGTTGTTTGGTCCACACACAAGTGAGATTGCTGTATTCACACCTGCCCAAAAGATCCGCACCAAGGGGGAAACGAACTTGAGTTTGATTCAATCGAACCAAACAAGACAGGTGTGAATACACCCTAAGTAGGGCTGCTCGATTATGACAAAAATCATAATCAAGATTATTTTGGTCAATATTGTAATCACGATTATTTAACACGATTATTAGCGGGCCGTATAACCAAAAAAAAAATTATGCAAATCTAAAGTATTCAGTTAACAGCCTACTATAGAAATTGAATAATCAAATGTAAAATAAAACAGCGTAGTCTTCACTGTAAGAATTAAACTTCCTTTGTTTCTTATTAAAGCTACAAAAGACCTTCTGTGAAGAGCAGTGAGTGATTTTGTCTTTGTCTTTTGTTGTTTGATTAATATTAAGCACACAGTCAGCAGCAGGAATATAGCCCGCTGTCACTTTAAGAGCCGCACGGATCCAATTTACTGTTACACGTGTATTTTCAGTATCATCTGTTTACATTAATTTATTACATAACCGACGAGGGTTTACGTGAATAATCACTAAGCGCCGCATTTTGACACATTTTTGCGTGTATTTGACCGTTTAGGCGCATACGTTCAGCTAAAGGATGACTTTACATGTGCTCTGCTCCGTCTCTGAGCACATACACAAATATCCCCCTGAGGAACAGCGCAAGTTCTCTTTCGCGCTTTTTAAAAACATTAATAAATCTAATCAACTTTAATAACTCAAGCACGTCCAATTTTGCAAAAGTCACGTTACACGATTTTACTGATTTACACGTGAAAATGGGCTTTTATGGAGGAGTGAAAGCGCACTGCTGGAAAGGGGGCGGAATGGGGCGCCATAATTGCTTTATCTCGATTATTGTATTTTCATAATCGTTGGAGGCCGAAATCGAAATCGAAACTGAATTTCGATTAATTGCACAGCCCTAACCCTAAGCTTCACAATATTTTTTTTTTATTGATTTAACTACTGGCTCCAAAGAGTTATTTGTTTGTAAATCAGACTAAACAGGTGATGTAGTATTTTTTGTGATGCATTAAAAAAGAACTGGCTCATAAGAGTCATCTGTTCGTGAATCGAACTATACTGGTTGCGTTTCAATACTGCATGCTGCGTTCAAATTTTATTTGCCTTGCCAACAACATTTGCAACATAATTTAAAATAAATTCATAATTTTACATGTGCATTTTCTAATTTTAATTATATTATTTTTAGATGCATTATTTAATGTTTATTTTAAATATTATAACAATTTTAAAATGATTTTATGGTAGAACATTTAAGAATTATCTATTACTCTAAATTTATAAATATATGTTTTTCCATCAAATTAGGTTTTCTTTTCAAAGAAAATCTGCAAAAATAGCTTACAAATTTACAGCTATTATAATTATACACAAAAATCCAGCCATACATCCAATACTGTGCATAAAGTTAAAAGTTTTAAGTTTGGCGAACCCAAAACCAGCCTAATTTTACAGGGGTTTATTAAAACCGATTGGGCGTTCAAGAAAGCAGTCGATATGTAGTCGTGCACATCCCCAGGCACACTCAAGCTGAACCTACGCAAAAAAACAACAAAAAAACCCACCCCTTTGCACTCTTCTGTGACAGCAGGTCAGTTCGATAGCCTGTCTCCATGATGAAAAGATAACATGTCACAGCCTAGTACCTCCACCATGCAATAGTCTCCCATAATGAACACTCCCAAACACACAGTGACAGGGAGGAGAGAAACAAAGTTCCCTAACAGTATCTGAGGCGCTTTCTCTCTCCTCTCGTCACGCATGCTTAACCTTGTGCCGCTGCGTGGACCACACTGTTTGCATATTAATGCGTGGAGATATTAGAGAGGTCTACTCTCCTGAGAATCAGCAGAGGAGAGAGAGAGAGAGACGCAAAACCAAAGACAGATACACAAAAACTAACATACCCAGCTATATACCCACAGCAGGCAGACAGCCTGTGAAACCACAAACTGCATTCTGAAACACACCTGGATGTTTCCAAAAGCTTACAGACTGAAAGACTGCAAAGACAAATCCTGCACATAACCTGTGAGTTAGATATATCTGACTGCACAATGAATCAAAATAAAGCCTAAATATAGCTTAGGACAATTATCAAATTGCAAAGGATGTGATTTGATTGAGCAAACACATGCGCTGCGGGTATCAGAGTAAAGCGGAGCACTATGTCCTTTCACACACGAGCAGCTCATGATCTGGTGTTTTCAGAGTCTCAGAACATAAATATGGCTCCACACAAACTTATCTATGTTTTGCAAATTTGAGTCACTTATAATGTACATTTGGGAATGCAATATGCATTAACCACATTCATCTTAAATGTAAGAAGCGCTTATAAAACCTCTCTTTTGTTGTCAAAAAAAGAGAAACATTAAAAAGTCACATTTAAAAAAAAAAACATGTTTAGGCCTAAAATCTGAAAATGAATGAGACAGCCATAAATATTAGCATTGTAATTTCAAAGTTGTACTGTAAAGAAAAACTGTTAAACAGAGACAGTAAACTAATGAAGATGAAAAGGAGTTCCATGCCGTTAGGCGCTGTCAAAATAAAAGTCCTGCTTCCAACACATTGGCCAAACGGTTGATGCTGATAATTAAAAAATGGCAGATATTGACTGACTGATTGGCCAAAATGTCGTTTGACCACTAGCACAAATTAAACACTCATTTTTGCATTTGTGGCTGTAACAAACCTCAATGTCAGTCATAGACCAAAAATATTCGCTAGTACAATTAATGCGCCAATATGTGGCCATTTTGAGATAATCAATTCTAAAATATGCAAACAACTTCGTCAACAGGCAATCAGTTTTCAATTCTGTTTTGCAGATTTTTTGAGTAAAATCAAAAAATCTAATTTGATCTATTTTCATCTAATTTCATGGAATTGAATTGTGAGTAAATCAGCATAATATTGGACAATAGAAAATTGACTGTCTCTGCTATTAGACTGGATTCAGGTAGTTAGATAAGATATAAACATTTGTTTAACTAACTTTAACTTGTCCAGCAGTATTATCTTCCAGCTGTTGATTTGCCATCATAGTACCTGACATGAAACAGAAAACCAATCATAGAGGACGACAATTTGTGCCAATGTTCGCTATAGTGCCTACTGCATAAATTAAAACGCAACATACATGTGGTATATGATTCAGGACTAAATGTGTTCATTGGCAAGGTTATGTATGTTTATGGTAATTGCCAAACTAAAAACGAAGCCTAACTTCCATCAACAATGGAACAGATTAATTCTGTGCTTTGCACGCTTTTCAAGCCGTTGGGATATCAGCTTTGAGTTTTTCATTTTTTTCCCCCTTCCTCATATCACACAAACCATCCTCCTTGACAGTTAACCACTTGTCCACTTTTCTTTCAAGAGAAGAGATAAAAGGTACTGTGATCTTCTAAAAGCAGTCACCTCTTTAAACCTGCCGGTGCTACAACACCATACAGTCTAGCGGTTGTCAAATTCAAACAGCTTAAGTGTTAAAACAGAACTGACTGATTCTGCACTTCCTATCAAATAAAACAAATGTCAAAAGCTTCTTTTGTCACTTAACGACGTCACACTTTTATCCATTTCGATGCTGAGATTTGCTTTCCAAAAAGACATTCTATCAGAAGATTTAAACCAGCTTGTGATCTCTGAAAACAATTAACTAAATACAGTCTGTCTACTAAATATCGGTTTAATCCATGTGTTACAGGTAAAGCTTTTCATTCACACTGAATATGCCATTAAAAATCACATACAGCATGAGTCAAACTGCCATAGGGATTTTATATTTCCATTCCCACACTTTTAACCAATGCATAAAATGACAGACCATTCATAAAAAATAACACATTCACAATCATCATATAGAGTTCCCAAATTTTTTGATCAATAATCGATGTGACTTTAAGATGTGTTTTTACAGGATAAAAATTAAATTTGCATAAGGATTTTAAGCGCAAATAACAATTTCTGGGCAATTAAATATTTTAAACCTGAGCATAAATAAATATATATTTCTAACAAAAGATTAAAATTGCATGTCTCAAGATTGCAATTACTGTCTCAAGATTTTGTTAATATTCACAAGCTTTCTAGGCCTGGAAATCAACCTGATTCTAGGATTTCTATGGCTGTGGGTGCCCTGTATATGCTAGTTTTAGGCTTGGATTTTAGATCAAGATCATCTAAGTTTTAGTCAAGACTGACTAAAATGAATGTCAATTTAGGAGCCATGGTGCGGCTGTTAGCACATGTGCTCTGTCATGCTCATACGGGAGACGTGGGTTTGAGTCCATATGTCACTTTACCATTCCTTCCTTCTCTTACTATAATTTTCTCTCAGTCTAAACTGCTTTCAAATGCACAATCGCTTTTTACTTTCACTTTCGCTTTCAAGATTCGCAATCGCACTTACTCTGTTTATACTACAGAGTTGCAGTACTTACCACACATTTTACAAGATCAGATGCTTGTCAGTGGAGCTCAGGATCTGTAAATCATTCGCCATCATACTCAGTCATCTCTCCTTACTCTGTTTATGTGGTAAGTGAAATCTTATGTACTGTAATGTAACAGGCTACCGCTAGGAAGGAGCTAACCATGTCCCTTTAGTGGCTCGCGTTATTTTATTAGAATGCATTATTTGCTTTCCGTGCCTTTCTGAATAGACTCCAACCCATCCCTGCACTTCACATCCCCTGCACAGCCTGGAACATAACATTTATTTCCATGATCTGCCATTTTCGCTGTTGTCCTCGTTTGTTTCTTCACAATACCTGCAGAACTTCTGATGATTCGGCTGGCGGCTGGCCTAGAACATGGGCGGGTATATGCAAATGTTGGGGGCGTAACTATTAGTGATCCCGACTGTTACGTCATAGTCGGTGTTATGTTCTGATTTGCCTATTTTCAGTGGTCTTTTTTATTCACGAGATTTACATAAGAAGGAGGAAACAATGGTGTTTGAGGCTCATTGTATATGTCATTTCCATGTACAGAACTCTTATTATTCAACTATGCCAAGGTAAATACAATTTTCCATTCTATGGCACCTTTAAATTAAAGTGGCAAAACCCCAAAATTTGAAAGAACACATTGCAAATTAACAAAAAGTTGCACAATGGTGATTATTTTTTAAATCCTGAAGCATTCCCAGCACAAGTTAAGAACCACAAACAGCAGTAAAATTCATTTAGAAGGAGCGAGAAGCTGTAAGAAAATCTCATAACAAGCAAAACTGCTTTCTCAAGCTTCAAATCTAATGCTGGAGAGTTTTCATCGAAACCACAAGTCCACACATGTCCCATAAGACATTGGCCTGAATGAAGCTGCAATAATTGCTAATTACTTCAAGACAAGACCTTACTGCAGGAAGACAAAACTGTGTGCGTTCAAGCTGACAACAAAGGCAGATATGAGAATAATAATGCAGTTTTTGACCACAGGAAATCAATGGGTGCGGTGACACTTTTTGATTGACTGACACTTGTAAAATAAGTTCCCATGCCCATAACATCATCTTAGCAGTGATGATACACCAAAACACCCAATGACAAGCTAAATACACTAATACAACATATTTTAAAAATACAAAAGTCATTAAATATCATGACAAATGTCTTTTTGGAGGCTCCTAACAAACATTTCTCTCAGAAAGGTTGAAGGTGTTCTAGACACCATTCTAGAATACTGTAAAATCTCCACATTAATGACCAAACACACTTCAGTATGACATACTTCCAACATCAATGACTAAATCCACAATATATCCATTACAATGTTATTTTGGAAGCTCCTAAATAAAGATTCCCCCTCAAAAAAACGTTGTAAGTGTACTGGACATCATTTCAGGAATATTCAAACTCTATTTTTCCCTATTTAGTGCGTTCTTCAATTTCAGACATTACCAAACAAACTAAATATACCCATAAAATAATGTAAATAACATTAAATACAGATAAATCCTCTCCTCAGGTCGACGGACTTCTCGTCGTGTCATCATCTTCACCGAGATTCGCGCGCAGTCAAACAAGAAGTCTTCACGCGAGCGCGAGTATAGTATAGTACAGCATATACAGCGCGCGAGAGAGTATGATTGACGCGCGGGAGCGAGCATGATTGACGTTCCCCGCGCGAAAACTTCCGTCGCCCGCAGGTCAGTCATACTCGAAACTTTTCATGCTGAAACGTCAATCATACTCTTTCGCGCGCTATACTTCACTCGCTCGCGCGCGCTGGAACTTTTCACGCCAATCATACTCTCTCCCGCGAGCGCACGGAACACAGCAACAGCGCTCGTTCTTTTAACAACGGATGGCTAACAATTTCTTTTTCTTTTCTTTCCCCCCTGAAATGCAGCTCACCTGTCTGGCTGAAATGGTCTTTTAAACTTGTAAACGGGTACGTAGCGTATTTCCCATACACTTTTCTTTTAAAGCCAAACAAACGTGTGTACTCACCTTATTCCAATACAAAACTGAGATGTAGAAATCCTTGAAATTAGCTATACAGCAACTTCGCATGCATAAATTAATATTTACTGATGTAGAAATGTACTCTTTTTATCGACAGTCCACATATAAAGTTGAGTCTTCTTATCTCTTAACGTATGCGGAGTCATGTCGCGTTAATTAGACGCAAGAAACTCTACCAGCGCGTAACTGACAACAACTTTCTCGCATGAACTACAAGCGCTGTCAGAGACAACACAGCATCCGAGGAACAGAGCGTATCCGCCGCTTGTTAAAAGTCTGGCCGCGCGCTGTCTTCATTATAGAGAATTCCCCCCCTCATAAATAAAACTTACTTTTCCCTCGCTTGGCTGTCGGACGGTACGTTGTTACTCTTGCCTTTGGCGTACATGCTTGCAGAGAGCTCCGATTGTCACGCACCTGTCAACCCATCACAGCCTCCCCGGACACAACCCCGTCACCATGGTGACTACAGGAGCGATGGCTCTCATTGGACCGAGCGCCGAGAAGGAACGCCCATTTTGTTGGGTAACTCGCGTGAGTGACAGTTACTCGGCCCCGCCCCAACAGAAACACAACCCCTTTCTTATCTCCAGCGCTCTGTCTGTGGAACACACACACACACACACACACACACACACACACACACACTTCGTCTTACCCGGCACTGAGGGGAATTTGAAACCGTACTGAGAGGGATTTTAAACAACTGGCTGTTCCCTTCACAAGCAATCACACCCTCTACTGTCACTGGCCAAATTTAAAGTGATATGGCAAATGTGGAGCGGATTCTTCAGCTTCTGCTTGTTCTGGTGATTGAAGTAAGATTATTTGGGTCGTGCCAAATTACATATCTCTGCATGAAGTACAGAGATAACTAATGGTTTTGCATAATATTTGCTTTATCTTCTATAAAGTTGATGAATGGAACTACAGCAGTTTAGACAGAAAAACACTACCTAAATGGATAAATGACTGTGTGGTACTTCTGTGATTATTATTATAGCATATTTTTTATGAAAAACGTGCTTTTAATGCAAATAATAATTGATTACTTTTATATTTCCAGAGAAATGGATTTTACACAATGTCAAACTAAAGTATACATATATACTTATAAACTATAAATATATACTTGTATATATTACATATATACTTTAAAACAGTATACAATATAAATGTTTGGTTGACATTTCAAATAAAGGATTTAAATGATACAAAATCAAATTGAATCAAATGGTATATTCTGATGTTTAGGAACTGGAATATTGGCTTAATGTCCTTATTGCAATCGGGTTGCGTTTAAACGAAGCTGACATAATCGGACGATGCATATCAGAATATATTTGTGCATGTCAACACAGTAAATGTGACAGTAAACACTGAATCAAAATGGACTATTTACTTACTCATTTATTTCCTAATGCACTTTCTTCATCATATTATAGATGATCCATCGATTGCATGATATTGCAAAGAAAATAAAATGTTTGTCTTCGTAAACTGATCAAAATACAGCACACTACTTCTAAAATGGCTTTCCCACCTGTGTCAGGTAGGCCACACATGCTAATATGGATCTTCTTCTTCTTTGGTGTTTATTGGCGGTTGGCAACCTAACTTATTGGTGCATGCTAATGGATAATGTTAACCAATAGCTAAATAGCTACTCAGCTATTGGCTGATTTCAGAATAACATACTATCATACGGCAGAAACAGTAGTATGCTAGTATGCAGGTCAGCCATTATTGAAGCAAACTACATCGGGTCCTGGTAACACTTTCACCACCCAATCAGTTCCCTTCATGCATTTTTTCCCATGTTTGACTCTGAAATACATTAAAGTAAAATGGGTTAAAACACTGAATTCTTTTTATCTTGACTAGTTGGTTGGTTAGATCATCCCCTACTATGCTAGTTTTAAATAAAACAAATGTAATGTATAAAATCCTATAAAATTATATCCTACATATTTTTCAGCTGAAAAAAAATCAGTAAAATATTGAAAATAATACAAGTAGCCCCCTCTTACCGTACTTTTTGTTGTTAATGTACTGTTAGCTACTGTAATATTCAACCTGTTATATTTTAAGCTAAGATCATGTAAGGACTCTGGAAGACCTTTAAGGGTCCTTGTTTTATTCTCTGCCGTCTTACAACTAAAAAGTCTTTATAAATACACTATTGAAATATAGATTCACTGCATCATCACATAGTGCGTTTTGGCAACAAATGAGCATTTAAAAATGCAATGGCTACTAAAAATGCGTCAAATCTTTAGTTTGGTAGAAAGTGCCTCGTTGTGGACGCTGATCTGTTCTCTTCTCGGTTGTGTATATTATTTTGGCGAATGTTTTTTAACTACTCTCTGTCCTCTAATGTCTGCGCTGTGCTTTTTTTCCACAGAGGGCGGCTTGAAACCGCCTGTGCTGAATAACATTGGCTGTTCCGTTCACCCCCTCCGCGCTCAGGATCCCGGAAGTAGCCGTGTGAGATCATGGTAAGACAGATAGAGCAGTTTGCGCTGGTGTGGATGTTCTTTATGACGGCTCCGAGTCATGCAGCAGCAATGTAACATGTCAGGCAGTCGGCGTTTTAGAAATTACAACAAAGTCAAAAACGTGCAATGCAGTTACCACAGCAACGTTGCTGCTGCTGACTTTATAAATATGTGCTCTCGAGTGCTGCACGGTTGAAGCGCCTCGAGAGCTGATGCTCAAACTGTTGTTGCGTCCTTTATGTCGATCTCAGCTCCATTAAGACGCCATATAACGCTTTATGTAACATCAATATCAGTAAAGGGTGTTCCCTGAAAACATGTTAAACAGACTCGTGATCTGGTTCAGGCTAAAGTTTCAGGAGGCTGTCGTCATAGCTGAGATGTCATTACAATGAAATAATGATATCTGGAAGTTTAATGAGATTTGTGTCATTTTTAGATGTTAAAAAGAAAGCCTACTTTCCAAATGTAATAAACAGAGACATCTGCATTATGCTTATTTAAAAAGCATGTTTATAAGTAGATCATTAATAGTAGAAATACTATAATTAGTGGCTTTAAAGGGGTCATCGGATGCCCATTTTCCACAAGTTGATATGATTCATTAGGGTCTTGATGGAAAGTCTATAACATACTTTGGTTAAAATTTCTCAATGGTAGTGTAAAAAACACCTTTTTCACCCTGTCAAAATCAGCTCTGTTTTCAGCGAGCCGTTTCCTTGCATGTCGCTTTAAATGCTAATGTTCCTGTGGCTCAGTGGTAGAGCATTGCGTTAGCAGTGCAAAAGGTTGTGGGTTCAATTCCCAGGGAACACACATACTGATAAAAAAAAAAAAATGTATAGCCAGAATGCACTGTAAGTCGCTTTGGATAAAAGTGTCTGCTAAATGCGTAAATGTAAATACTAATGAGCTCTGCTGACCCCACCCCTCTCTTCCGTGGGGTGACGAGCAGACTTTAAACTTCAGCCGTGAAACTGGCTAACTAGTACATTATTAGGAAAGGCGATTTGCAAAGATTCATAAAAACCCTTATACTCACTTCTTCTGTAGATGAAGCTGGATCACGAATGATTTGCGCGAACATAGATGCATTTATGTAGATCAGGATTGGCGCATTCCCTTCAAAATGAAAGTAACGTTAATCCTCTGCGTCTTCAGCGGCTCAGATGTCGGGAGTAAATGACGACTGCTATATTCATTATTACATCCAGCAACAAAACGCCTCAATTGCTTAATCGGAGACATTCTTGTCATCCCCTGCACCGGAGCAAAGACTATAGAACTATAGTCTCAGCCTCAGACGTCACGTCCACGGACCATTGGCTAAACGTCTGATGCATATGGCACACTTATCTGGAAACACTTCAGGAGTGTCGAAGTTGTCGTCGGATTGGTTGAATTATACAGGATTTCCGGGAGACGTGTGTGTCGCGTTCTTTAACGTTCCACCTGGAAACAAAGATGCCGTGGTGCCAAACCCCCTCACGAAAGAAGAAAGCTGTCGTGTTTACAAATGTGAAGACGAACGCTTATCAGGATCAACTACATGCTGGATTTTCAAAAGTATGTGAAATATTTAAAGTTTGCCTGAGAATTTTACACACTGGTCTATTATTGTGGCGACATTTCCACGCACCGAAACGTGATGCTGAACGAAACGAACTGTGATTGGTTGTTTGACATGTCGGTCAAACGGCCTCATGGGCGGGCCTTGGCCAATAAAACCTGCCATCTATTCCAGACCTTCAGCCGTCAGTCTGAAGGTCTGGCTACGCGAGACTAATAGAACTCTGTCATTCTGACAGGGCTCTCAGAACAGCCTGGTTTGAGAAAGGGGATTTTAAAATAGGGATTTTGAAAAAAACCACTGGAATCTGTGCGGCATTCACACACACCCTAAAGATCCGTAAAACACGTGACCTTTTTATGTGCGCGCTCAAACAACTTGTAAAGTATATTTTGCATCCAATGACCCTCTTTAGGTAGGCTTTTCATTGTTTTGTTTGAGTATCCTGAGTCTGACCAGTCCAACATTGACTTAGCCAATGGTGTGAGTTTGGGGCGGGACTATCTGTTTTTTTGACCAATGGCAGCCGGTGCATGTTTGCGAAAACCTGTGTGAAAACAGTGCTGTTTCTGAGGGGGCATTTAGACTACGCCATTTTCAACTAAAAAATGTTGTGCGTTTTGGCCGTTCATTTACAAAACAAACTTAATTTTGGGGGTCTGAAAACGCAAACTTTTGAAAACACAGTGGTTTCAAAGTGGAGCTTTTTGATAACTATATTGTTCGTGTCCGTATAAACTGCAGAAATGCATATTTGTGATAACCCTAAAATCAGATTGAAATGATAGTTGAATAGCAAGGGTGTAGAAGCAGCACCTTAACTCTGGTTGTAAGGCTAAAATGGACATTTCCTGTAAACTTATCCCTGAATTCTGATTGGTTGATTGGAATGTTGTTCCAGGATCAACATAGATGTTGATCCGGGAACATGTTGCACTTTTGCTGCATCCCAATGGGCCTACTCATACTACACCCTTGAAGTATGTACTTTTTTGGTGAAGAAAAATACACACTTTTGAGTGTGTAGTAGAAGAGTAGGCAAGCTTTGGGACATACTATCACGTCACACAACTGCGTCTTTAACGGACCGCTCTGTCGCATAGATACACGCACCCTGTCACTGTAAACAGGCCTGTCAATCATCTTGTCACAGTTAAGATGTGGTCTTTAATGAGCCAAAAAAAGCTCACATTACCCCTCTCTTCATCAGGTTACACTGGCTACCAATAGCCGCTCGCATCAAATTCAAGGTACTGATGTTTGCCCACAAGACCACAACTGGCACTGCACCAATATACCTAAACTTGCTAGTTCAAACTTATGCGCCCTCCAGAAGCTTGCGTTCTGCAAGTGAACGACGCCTTGTGGTGCCATCCCAAAGAGGTACCAAATCACTCTCACGGACCTTTTCCTGGACTGTGCCCAGCTGGTGGAATGACCTCCCGATCTCAATTCCAACAGCTGAGTCTTTAGCCATTTTCAAAAAACATCTAAAAGACACATCTTTTTCGCCAGCACTTGACTAACTAATACTAACACTTACCTATTCTATTAAAAAAAACAAAAAAAAACATTCCTAGCTACGTGTACTGTGCTAGACTAACTGAGACTTGTCATGGCACTTGTATACTGTTGCTCTCTCGATGGTCTGATTGCTTCTATTGTTCTCCTCATTTGTACGTCGCTTTGGATAAAAGCGTCTGCTAAATGATTAAACGTAAATGTAAGTTAACATCCTCCACATTTCATTTCATTTAACTTCCTACCGTATTGGAGAGAAAAGAAGTAGCTCGTTGATCTGCCAGTCGCGGGTCCATCCACTCCTCAATAATGATGCATTTAAAAGTTAACGACCAAATGAATGTTTATAAAAGTTCACATTGCTGTTGCAGATTAAATATAACACAGATAACATTAAATAAATATTTTTTACCAGGTTAAATGTTGATTATTATTAACTCAAACCCCTTTTCTAAACCTCTCTACCTAACCGTCAGCCGCGCACATCCGCCATGTTTGTAGTTTTTTAACGCATTTTAATTGTGTTTGTAGTTCTGGACCGAATCCTTCGCCAAAGCGCAATGGATTGTGGGCAATATTAGCCATTAGAGTGTGCACGGATCCACACTTCAAAAATCGACCTGAAATAGTAGACCATCCGGGGACTTTTGGCATACTCTTTTCAACATACTATGCTTTGGGATACACTTATTCTAATCTCACATACTATTTAGGATGGATAGTATGAACATTGGGACGCAGGGTTGGTGAAATCACGTTCACCAAAGGTGACATCATGCGCATGCGTATTACATGCTTGTGTAGTGTTTCTGTCCAAAATGACATGCACTACAGGCCTGACATGCAACATGTTCGTCTGTACACGAAAAACACAAAGGAAATATTTTTCGTTTTTAGCACATCGTGTAAATCTACCCTAAAATTGTTCTGAATTTAAAGAAATGTCTTCTTTAAAGGGATAGTTCACCCAAAAAGGAAAATTCTGCCATCATTTACTCATCCTGTACATGTTTCTTTCTTCTGTTCAGCCCATAAAAGATATTTTGAAGAATGTTGGTAACCAAACAGTTGATGATAACCATTAACATCCACAGAAAGTTTTGGGTGAACTATCTCTTTAAATATGAAGGTGTGTAATAGAAATACATTCCTGTACATAATATATGCACCTTGTTGAACTATAACAAACTAACAACAACCATACAAATATTATTTAAATATTATTTAAAATAATATGGACCCTTCAGTGAAAATGACAGGCTTCTTTCTGGTCATGTTTGCAGGATTTCTCCAATCATTTAGTCCTTTATATTCATTCTGTTTATTCATCATAATAGGCAAGACAAGTTTAATAATTGGAATACACTATTTTTCTGGCAAGTGAAAAAGTTCAGAAAAAAATCTTGAGTTTAAGATTTTGAGTTTATCGAGAATGGCGTCAAACGTGGCTTATACATCTGAATTACAATTCGTAGTACGTACTAACCGTCATTTAAAGAATTGTCCTTCCCCAACATGTCAGAAGTGGACTACAGCTAGACACACAGACACTGCTAATCCATTCAAGTGTGAGCACATTTTGTTTATTGCTTCATACGCTGTAATTAATCAAGCCATGTTGCTTCCATTTAGTTTGGAGTTGTAGATGCTCACTAAAGCGGCTGATCAGTGAAGATGTGAATAAATGGGTTTGTTTGATGTTTCTCATTTCTGCTTGTTCATGCAGCGGGGGTGAAAGAGGCAGGAGCAGGAAAGGGCCACTTAGTGAATCAACCGTTTCCTCTTGAGTAATTGAAGCCAGAGCCGCTGCTGCGATCCAACAACCTAAAGTTGTGATGGAATTTGTGTTTCGAAGATTCCAAATCTGCATGTGGATTTATGATAGTTTTCACGTGACGTCACACTCTTATAGGAACGCCCACCTGGAGGGCAAAACGAAGCTTTGCTCCACTGACCGCCAGTTATTTTTACGCTGATTGCATCAAGTAATAATATAGTAAAATGCAGATATTAAAAGGCGAAATTCAGTAAACACCTTATTGATGATGTATATTTTGTACAGGCAAGAGGATGAAGCCAGAATATAAACGCAATGTGCAAAGTTTCACATTAAATGGCTTCCCATAGAAAACCATTAGAAGGAAAACACTGAACCGTTAAGTGGATTGCGTTCATATTCCAGCCTCATCTGCTTGCCTATGTAAACTATGCATCATTAATATGGTGAATACTGAATTTGATCATTTAATATTACCGTTTTAAATATATTACGCCACTTTAAGTGTTTTTACAACGTTTTGTCGCACTGTTTATGATTGAAATATTGCCGCGGATGCTTAATATGAATCGCAAATGGCCAAAACTTGCATTTTGTTCAGAAATATCTTTGTTTTATTCTTTTGAGAGGTGATCTAAATATTTGTGGCTGGGAAGCAGATGAAAAATTGACAGGCTTGTGCAGCAGCTCTATGGATGTTCTGCCCTCCGAGTCTTCGAGCCGGTCACGTGACTGAAAGCTATGAATTAAGAGAATTTAAAGTCAACAATAGAATTTTCCAAGTTTGCTTTCTTAACACAGATTTCTGGTGCAACTGTGCACGATTAATGTCCATGTTATTCCAATAACCATGCCTTCCTGGTCCAATCAACTCCTGATGGAAAAAATCGCTTGTTATCATATCCCATATTCTTACCTGGAAATCACATTACAGAAGTAAAATGGTTGAGAATGTTTCAGGTTGACTTTAGAATATTCAGTGTTTGTTTTGGAGCATGAAGCTGAAGTGATCTTCAGTTATTAGCAGTGTTGGGCAGTAACTAGTTACTAGTAACTTAGTTACTGTAATAATATTAATTTTTGCAGTAACTAGTAGTGTAACTAATTACTACCATCCATAAAACAGCTTAGTTACTTTTGATGCCTCTGCCCCGCTGATTTAAAATCCAACAATCAAATAATTACTAGATTTATTTTCATAATTTTCACGACTCGCACATGCATGTGATGTCCCCAGTGCAGCAGGCAAGCTTGGAATATGGAAAAGCTTACATTCAGCAGATAGAAATATTGCATTATATTGATTTTGTCAGGAAAAATGATGATCTGAACACTGTTGTGTAAGTTGTGGCTGTACTTTACTCTGGCATTACATCCCTCTGATCAGCATGTGCTACATTATATTACTATAATTAAACATCTTTTTTGAAAATTAAACAGTTTTTTACAAACTTATGTGATTTGATAGAATACATAATGAAATATAATCGTATATGGGTAACGGAAAAATTACAATTAGCTTCAAGCTACACATGACAATTAATGAGATTAATACAACACTTCTACTTGAATGTCACTGTTAATCACTATTGAGTGTTTGTCATAACTTCTGACTGCGATCCAATGTGGATTTTGGTCAAATGATGAGGCAGAAATATGTTTAGTAACATTCTAGAAAAATTTTATGTGGAAGATACACAGTTACAACTTCTGTGGGGCGTGAAGAAACAGTAATGTAACTAATTACTGTTGCCAGAAAGTAATAAGTAAAGTAACAATATTACTTTTGAAAGGAGTAACTAGTAATGAGTAATACATTACATTCTTTGAGTAACTAGCCCAACACTGGTTATTATTAGCTATTTAAATGTGCTTAATCTTACCCTCAGATGGCAGGTGAGAGAAACCCTGCATCATGTCACCTGGATGAAAGGACCTTCCGGCTCTGCTGTCAGCTCTTTCTCCAACACTCTGAGATCATCCAGGATGGCTGGAGCTGGGAGCAGATCAAGGTGAAGTGAATGTTTGAGTAACTCCACAAAGTCTGGGCCTACCTGTTCTCCTTAGAGGATCAGAATGAAATAAAAAAAAAGCGTGAATCTCACAAAACATGTCAAGAAAGAAAGAGTTTTATTTTGAAGATGAAGAAAATTAAGCCTATTTTTATAACATATTTGGCAGTTTGACATTAATGACGATGATATTCTCTCCCAATATTCTCACTACTTTTTAGGTTCTCACTGCTGTAATGTTTAAAATGACTGTAATACCACTTTGTTTACATTACCTTACATTACCAGATGCTTTTGTCCAAAGTTAACTGAGGAACATAAAAAAAAAATAGGATAGGCCTTATGATTGGTTCACCCAAATTTACTCACCCTCAAGTCATCCAAGATGTAGATGAGTTTGTTTCTTCATCAGAAGAGATTTGGAGAAGTTTAGCATTGCATCACTTGTTCAATAATGGATGCTCTGTAGTGAATGGGTGCCGTCAAAATGAGTCCAAACAGGACTCATGATAAAGACATAATAATCTACAAGTAATCCACACCCCAGTCCATCAATTAATGTCTTGTGAAATTAAAAGCTGAGTGCTTATAAGAAACAATTCCATCGTTAAGGTATTTTAACTTTAAACTGTTGCTTCTGGCCAAAATGTGAGCCCATAATATCACATCTTCCAGTGAAAAATTCCATCCTCTGTTGTCATCAAAATCTACTGACACATTTCTTTAGAACTATTCTGAATTGATTTCAGCAGTGCTCGAGCTGTGAATATTTCTCTTTTGAGTTAGATGAGATGACTTTTTTTTACTGGAGAAAGCAATATTATGGATAGTAGGCTCATATTTTAGCTGGAAGCAATGGCTTGAAGTTAAAAAATGTGTTAGTGGTGGATTTGTTTCTTACAAACATGCAGCTTTCCATTTCACAAGACATTAATTGATGGACTGGAGTGATGTGGATTACTTGTGGATTATTGTGATGTTTTTTATCAGCTGTTTGGACTCTCTTACTGACGGCACCCATTCACTGCAGAGCATCCATTGGTGAGCAAGTGATGTAATGATATATTTCCCCAAAATGAAACGAACTTGTCTACATATTGGATGACCTGAGGGTGAATACATTTTCTGCAAATTTGCATTTATGTGTGAACTATTTCTGTGACCAAAATATAATGCATATATTTTTTTTTAAATAGTTTTATTGGTAAAATGTGACCGACATATTCTTGACACGTTTTGTACTCTGTTCTAGGGCACTGATGAAGGCTTCATGAAGAAGACTGTTCTCATGCCTGTAAAACCAAGCGTGTTGCACAAACAACATGAGTGTTCCATGCAGGATGAAAACATGGTGACAGATGACATCCAGGTAAGATCAGCATCACTGTTACTATCACTCATACTTACGGTTAGTGATTTGAACAAACAACTAACACTAAGTATTAACCTTTGACGATCAAGTCATCCCACAGTACTTCATTTTACCCATTTTGGTCATAAAAGTGTATTGTCTCTGAACCAGGAGTGGTTCTTGGTAGAATGAGCCAGTCCATTTATAAACCCTAACAAAATGGGCCACCAAAAATGAAGTGTTTCCCCACATACTGGATCAATTACCTGAAGGAAACACTTTTAACTAAATCCTGCACTTTATAACCGTCCCGGGTTTAGTTTTGGAAAAACTTGCTAATGTTGGCATACGATTTTATGTGACTGTTAAGATGTTTATGCTCTTTTGTCCATCAGGGTGTTGCGCACTCAATCGTTTAGCTTTGTCTGCACACTATATGCATTCTCCATTTAGGGAAAAAATGGTTGTGTGTGACATATTTAAACTTTAAAGAGTATGTACGCTTGATTTTTTTTTTTTAAACAATCTTTAAAGGTAGTATCAGCAAAATATTTTGATTGGTATACCGGTTTAAATGATCTCCTCCAAAATGGGGGTTGTGCCTTGTGGCTGATTTTTCTTTACCTCCACTCTCAGCCCATTTCATTAGTAAGCCCTTCCGGCTGATTGCAAATGACTCGACTTCTCGCATATTTACATTCAGCTCACACACACTAGGGAAGACTCAACACCTTCTCCTTTCATGAAGGGGATTTTGCCATATTTCAGTGCTATTGGAGAAAGCAATTTTTGTTTTTATTAAGTAACTGATTATAATGCAATCCATCTGGGATTCTGTGGTTAAGGCTGGCCCATTGCAAGAAATATATAAGGATATTAATTACATATCTTTATCTATGTACTGTATTTGCTCTAGATTTTTTTTTCATCATGTAGTATTAGTTGTATATTTTTTAAGTACAAAAAAAATTACTTGACAGTGAAATGTCCCAATTCATTATGGTAATGAGAATTTGGAAGGGAAAATGTGCATAAATCTCAAGCAAATTCTTAAAGCAATTGTTGTAATGCAAAAATAAATACTGTAGTATATCATATTAAATTGTAAAGTTAATTTATCAAGGTAGTATTTGTTGTATATTTTAAGTAGAAAAAACTGCTTAAAATATGCCTAAATCTCAAGCATAAAATCCTAATGGAAAAAAATAAGCTTTGTGTTTATATAACTCGTTATGCAAATGCCTTATTTTTTCGTATTTTTGCTTTTGAGTTGACATGTGAGCATATTTTTGTGCAATTTATCAATTGCAGATGAATTACTAATAGACCAAAAGGCCAGTCTTGTCTGCAGTGATACCAACTCAACATCAGCATCTCCTTTGTTCACTCCCCAACATTCAAAGTCTTGCAGTCGTGCCACAGCACACGTCACCTGACATGCCCTGCATAAAAGAACATTTAGAAAACTTGACCTTGGTAAAGACTGTTCGCCAGCAAGCAGTAGCTTGCAGGCTACAAGAAAGCCTCTTTTTTCCCCATTGTTGAGGAAAGGAAGAAAAAAAATCCAAAAAGATCTGTGGAAGATTAGAGAAGCCAGGACTGCGTTTTTTCTTTTTTGTGGCATCCTGTTTTGAGTGGTGGAATTCTTTTAGGGAGTGAATACATGCCTCACTCAACAAAAATCTATCAGGGTTAACCCTTTCAGTGCCACACACCTGACTCCTGTGGAGCTGTGCTCAATGTTACTCTTTGTCTATGAGCACCTGTACATGAAGGGGTCGTTACTTCACAAGAATAGCCGTCCTTATAGTGTCTTCTTTAGTTTTGTAGGCAGTAGAATGTGCTTCTCAACTGCTTCCAAAGTTACTTCATTTTTTTTCATTCTCTCACTACAGTTCAAAAATACGGGGTCAGTAATTTTGTTTTATGTTTTAGAACGGCATCTTTTGTCACGTTTGTTACATACTGTTGCTTTTGATCAATTTAATGCATCCTTGCTGAATGAAAGTTATTATATTAAATATATATATATATATATATATATATATATATATATATAATGTGTGTGTGTGTATATATATATATATATATATATATATATATTTATATTTTCTTTTTATTATTAATATTACCATAAATTGCATTAGCATGAAATTCATTTAGCTGCCTGATTTAGGGCCAAATTACTCAAAATTAAATCATTAATCATTTAAATTTATTTAAAAAAAATTGATAAATACATAATTAAATAATTAAATACATAAATTCATTCATTCATTTAACACACTCATCTACTAACAATGGAGTCCATACTTGTTATTTATTTATTTATATGCCAACAACCATAACCCTGAAAATGACATATGGAGGAAATTAATAAATACATGCATACATAAATAAATAAATCGTTATATATATATATATATATCGCTATTAATTATTAATATATGATTTATGTATTAAATTATTTAATTATGTATTTAACGATTTATCTATTTCAACATAATGATTTAATTTTGAGTAATTTGGCCTTCCATACTTTACAGTTTTAGTAGTGATTTAAAATGGTTTCAGCCAATAACTCAGAATAGAAAAGTTTTTTTTTTTGTTAAAATGTTTATTTTCACTGCAAGTCACGACTACATGGTTAGATGTATTTTATTATTTGCAGTCAGCATTGTTTTTTCCCTTTTAGAACAGGCTCTTTTTTGGGTCTCACTCAACCACTAGAGTGCTGCTATATAACCACATTTAAGGAAGCAATCTTTATTTGTTCCCCAAGAGATGCATGCAGAAGCAAAAGGTATTTTAATCCTTTAAGTGCAAAGAATGTAAACGGAATTACTAGGATAATTAAACCCATAGTTAGGGCTTATTTAGGTTAATGAAAGAGCCCATCCTTCATCATCTTCTGAAATTACCCAGCCATGCGCTGGTATTCAGGTAAGCGAAGGGAACGTCTTCTACTCTGCTATTGCGCATCCAGTATTGATCTTCCTTTTGACAGTGAAAAACGGAGAGCGTATAAAGTGTATACCTGAGCTCATGGATCTGTTAGATCTCTTTAGACGATGCTATTTAAAGCGTCTGCTGCAACGTGCCACGCAGCTCTTTGCTTTGCTCGTGTGTTTGTGGAGCTGAACAGGTGCCGTCGTTTAGCGATTGCACCGTTACGTCTGTACACCTGCTTGAACGTAAACACGGCAGCGTTTGAATGACAACAAACGGCGGCGGATGCCAGAAGTTGTTGCTAGAAACACATTTCAAAGTTAATAAACGCCCCTTTTTGAACTTGACCTTTTGACATTTTTAAGCGGTGCACGATCAGCAGCTGAACTTTTGTTCTTTATTTGAAGAGCATTTATCGAAGAGTCAGTTATGCAAAGGGTGAATGAGAGCTGTGAATATTCGTTTTGCTAAACGAGTTCCTGCCACGGTGGAACCGAAATTTAATGCGTTTTCTGCTTGCATGTTTGCGCTCTCTTTTAACTCATCATCCCACACATTATTTTACAGCCTCTAGGTGAGATATTTTACCTTTCAGTGCCGGTACTGTTTGGAAAAAGCATGACGTCATTGTTTATTTGACCTGCCTTCCCTCTTTCCAAACCCTTTCATTCCTGACAGACGTCGGATGTGAAACAGTAGTAGTGTGTCTTGTATGGGAGGGAGGAGATGTTATCGGTGGAGGCATGAATGCATGAACAATCCTTGAGCCTGCATTGAAGCTGCCAGGGATCCAGCCACCGCCGCTGCTGATCCAACTTGTCGCTCAGACACTATCACTAATTAAACCTGCGTGTATCAGTGTGGGCCGCAAAGGCCATAGTGATGTCATAGCGTCTCAAAGCTTCCTCCATGTGACAGAAATCACGTCACAGGTGCCATTTAGGAGTACTAATTTAGGACTTTTTAAAATCATGAAGTAGTTTTATTATAAAGTAGTTCTATTACAATCAAGCTATTGTTTTGTGATGTAGATGTCTTTGATGTACAAACTAATAACAAAAGCTGACTACACTGAAGGGGGCAATATCATTTAAATGTAAATAAAATAAAATGTATTATTATAATTCTAGTAATTGTTATTACTTTTTATTTTATATATATTTAAAAGATATTGCGCTCTAATATTGCTACAATCTGACCTTAAATATTTTTATAATATGTACTTATTATTATATTTGTGTGTGTGTGTGTGTGTGTGTGTGTAAAACAATAGAATAATAATAATATAATTATTATTGATAATATTATATTATTATTTTATAATAATGTTTTTATAAAATATATTGCCCTCTTAAATAGCATCAATTATATAATAATAATATATTATTAATATATTATTATTGGTGACAATAAAATACATATTATTGGTAGTAATAATTATTATTATTATATTATACTATATTATATTATAGTATATTGGTAATAATAATGATGATAGTAATAATAATAATAATACAAATATTATTAATATATTATTATTGGTAACAATAAAATACATATTATTGGTAGTAATAATAATTATTATTATATTATACTATATTATATTATAATATATTGGTAATAATAATTATTATTATTTAATAATAATACAAAATATTATCATATTTATTTCACCCCATATAGCTTAAATGTAATTTACTGTTATTAATTAATTTGAATATATATATATATATATATATATATAAATTACAATAAGATTATATTATATTATGTATAATTTAATAAAAGCAGTATTTTTCAATAACATGGCATAAAACACTAAGGGTTTCATGCAAAATCCTGCACCAAGACTTGAATCAGTAAATCGTTTCCTTTTGATTTGGTTGATTTATGTCATCTTTACAACTGTCTAATTTAACTGATTTACTAAAACAAATATGACTTTCCAAATTGTTACATAAAACAGCAACATAGTCTTTTGTTGCATTACAAGTAAATAAAAGTATCTTATTAGTGGTGAAGCTACACTGTGATGTAGTCTGTGATATAATGTAGTTATAGTAAGTTAGCTGTGTCTCTGTTAGTTCTAGTTACTCCTCAGTAATGGTTGTGAACTCCTCCCAAGTATGACGGCATCCCTTCCTGTTTATCTGTGCTTGTGCAAGTTGCAGCGCCCTAAACCTTTATTCCACTTTCTGACAGCCAATTAATCACCAGGGGTTGCAGGTCGAGAAAGAGCGGGAAAATCCAGTGCGCGCCGCCTGAAAGAGAGGTAACCTTGGTAAACAGTCTGCACAACATTTGTGAATGTGGACCCGCTCGAGGGTCCTGTGCATGATGCCATTACTCATGCTCCACAACACAAAGGGGGGAGTGTACAAACTCCCTCAGCATGTCAACAACATCCTCTGAATGAAGGATGCAAGAGGAAAGCGAAAAGGTAAACACATGTTGTTGCCCACACGGACTGTTGAGGAGATCTCGTTTTCATCAGTCAAGTTATGGGAAGAAGAATGAAGTCGCATGCCGCTCGATGAATCACTTACGTATGACGCTGGCTTTGGGTTTGGTATCACGGCTCAGGGTTAATGGCAAGTCTGCACACGTATCATGGATCAGATATGTGATATGGCTCCACACATGACGCATGTGGAAAGCCACTTCCTTTTCTTGCAGAAGATCATTGAAGCGGTGTAAACTGAATTAGCATTTATGTGGCAAGATTTCATATCTGTTGTATATGAATAGAATGGAAATGTATTCATTCATGCACCCTCTACCTCTATGACTTTATTTCTTTTGGAGCACAAAAGGAGAAGTTGAGGAGAATGTGCTGGCTGCTCTTGTGTGTTCTCTGACAGTTAATGTGGATTCTGTTGAGCTCCAAAAACAGAAACAACATGAAAGCACCATAAGTTTAATCCACAAGTTGTACTATAAATAAAGGTTATTGAAGTATGTTTTACTCCAACATGCTATTTCCATCTTTCTTCTTCAAAATTCCATGTTTAATAAAATTAATTGCCATTTCTTTGTAATTAATTGTGACCTTTCTTGCAGTTTCTGAGTGAAAATTGTTTCTGCACCAAATTTTTCAGTGCATATGACTTTTGCGGTATACAGTATCACTCGAATCCAATATAGCAATATAAGTCATATGGACCACTTTTATAGTGTTTATTTATTTATTATTATTATTTTCTCAATTTTAGTGCTTGAATGCCCTTTCAAAAGTTTGGGGTCAGTAAATTTAAGTATTTTTGAAAAGAAAGTCTCTTCTGCTCACCAAGGCTAGATTTATTTGAGCAAAAATACAGTAAAAACAGTACTATTGTAAAATATTATTCGAATTTCACAAACTGATTTGTATTTGAATATATTTAAAAATGTAATTTAGTGCTCTGATGCAAAGCATGATGTCACATGATCCTTCAGAAATCAATTTAATATGCTGATTTCTTATCATCAATGTTGAAAACGGTTGTGCTGTTTAATTTTTGAGAAAAAAAAATATTTTTCAGGATTCTGTGATGAATTGAAAGTTTAAAATAACAGCATTTATTTGAAATATAAATCTTCTGTAACATTATAAATGTCTTTAGTATCAATTAAATGCATTTTTGCTGAATTAAAATGTTTATTTCTTTAAAAGAGAAAATCTTACTGACCCCAGACTTTGTGTACAACAATGAAAAGCGTAAACATTCTAATAAATTTATTTTGTATTCTATGGATTGTAATAATTCATAAGAGTTTAGAACAACAAGATTGTGAGTAAATGATGATAGAATATTCATTTTTGAGTGAACTAATACTTGAATTTAGTATGTTGTCTCAAAATTTGACTTGATAATCATTTATAGCAATTGTCATATTTTTTTGTCGCAAATATGTCTGTATTTTTGTCATTGAAGAGTGTCTCTCTCTCTCTCACTTTCTACTCTTTCTCTCGGTCTTGTTTTCTAGGCAAACGTTGAGGATGAAACGGCTGGAGTTCAGGCAGTATGTGAAATTCACGCTGTGCTGCGCTATGAATACCACGTTCTGTATTCTTGCAGCTATCAGATCCCCGTCCTCTATTTCAGAGCCTCCACGTTAGGTACACGACATTCTCCCTCACTGCATTTCTATCATTAAACCGCACGGCCTTGTTTATATGCTGTCTGCTTCCCTTATCAGTGTGTGTATTTCAGAACCCTCTGCGTTCTTGCTTTCTCAAAGTCTGGTTTTATGTGCGCTGCGAAAACAGACTCAACATTTACACTGAGATCCCATCTCGACAGGAGTGTTTGAGTTTTGAGAAAGCAGGCAGCGCAGTGACTCGCATCTCTGCTCAACAAAGTTTGACTTTGTGCTGTAAATACATTAATAGCCGCCATGTAAACATTTTCGGAGCTGTTATTGAGCAAGTTAACAAATAGGCACATGCAAGCGTGATCCATTTGAAAGTGATCGCTCAAACGGGTCTGTAATCAGAAAACCTCATTCTCCATCACAGATGGGCGACCCCTGTCTCTCGAGGAGGTGTGGAGCAATGTTCATCCGAACTATAGACAGAGACTACAGCAGGGACCCTGGGACACACTGACCCAACAGGTAACCTGTGTAATATCATGTATTTGTTGAAGAGTCTTCATGTTGTTTCTGAGGTGTCACTCTAGTCAAAGCTGCAGATGGAATGCACACAAACTACCAAAAATGGTTCATAGACTGTCGAAGGCGCATTGCACTTTTGCAGGAGGCAGTTGCTTTCTCAAAATCAACAATCCGTTGCGATTGGTCGGCTTTGCAGTTCCTTAGTTTCAAGATGCACAGGTTTGCACAAAATGGTTTACAAGGTGCCAGAATTTTTAATAAGTGATATTTCTATTTTAAAAGAAAATAATATATAATCAGTTCTGGGTAGTAACTGAGTACATGTAATCTGGAATACATAATCAGATCCCAAAAATTAAGTAGGTAACACTTTATTTTAAGGTGTCATAATACAGAGTAATTACCTAATTAAGTACTTAGTAGTAGCCGTTGTACTTACATGAAACAAAATGTACTTACCATGCAAATAAGTTATGGAACAGACTGTACTTACAGTTTGTAATTATGTAGATGTAATAGGCAGCTACTGTTACACATATGTAACCGACCGAGTCTGTTATAGCTACTTGTACACTTAAGTACAATCTTGAGACACTTTATTTTAAGTAGCTTATGCCTGTGTAATATTCTGTAATTTTAATGTAATTAGAAAGGTATTACATGTACTTAAGCTGTGTACTGGTGGGTTAAATCAAACTAAGGTGCAGCTGGATAAGGTGTACATAGATACACATGAAGTACACTTAAGTACAATCTTGATACACTTTATTTTAAGTAGCATGTCTGTGTACTTACATTTATAATTACGTATAAAGTCTGCAACACATATGTAACAATCTTTTGGTTACATAAGTAGCTATAACAGACTCAGTCGGTTACATATGTGTAACAGTAGCTGTCTATTACATCTACATAATTACAAACTGTAAGTACAGTCTGTTCCATAACTTAGTTACATGGTAAGTACATTTTGTTTCATGTAAGTACAACGGCTACTAAGTACTTAACTAGGTAATTACTCTGTATTATGGACACCTTAAAATAAAGTGTTACCATTAAGTATTTGTAATTAGAATATATTACATTTTAAAATGCTCAGAATCAGATTACAATTGTTGGTAACACTTTACAATAAGGTTCATTAGTTAACAACATTAGTAAACATGAACTAAGAATGAACAATACTTCTACAGCATTTATTAATCTTAGTTAATGTTAATTTCAGCATTTACTAATGCATTATTAAAATCTCAAGTTGTGTTTGTTAACATTAGTTAATGCACTGTGAACTAACATGAATAAACAATGAACAACTGTATTTTCATTAACTAACGTTAACAAAGGTGAATAAATAGTGTAATGAATGCATTGTTCATTGTTTGTTCATGTTAGTTAATACATTAACTAATGTTAACAAAGTGTTACCCAATCGTTTATGGAGACTTTTGTGCTGTTTGAAAATAATCTGCCATTTTATTTTGTTCTAGATAATTATTGTCAAATCGTTGATTTCAGATTGACCATAACTGTCTTACACTGTCATAAAAAAACAGTAAAATCAACATCAGAGGTTTCTTAACGTGTTCCCTTATGCCCTAAACATACCTATAAGTTTTACTTGTTTATGTGAAAATTTTGTGCATCAAAACCTGCAGCCTAACTGTGATTGGTCAGTTGACATGTTAATCAGATGGATGTTCCTGTTATAGTTCTTGGCGAGATCAAGCTGCGATGTAGATCAAACTTTACACCGATTGCTGGCATTCCCTCTTCATAGATCTCCTGGAGCGTTTGGAAAAACTGACTCTGGCTGTTTGCTGCTGCTCTTTTTAGCTCTGCTGCGAGGGATGCAGAGCAGTAGGCATGACTACAGAGAGATATTGAATGGATGGAGAGAGAGAGTGGAAAAATAGATGCAGAAAAAGGCTGATTAGAGGCAGTGTATGATATTAGAGAAGAGGGACGGCAGTAATAGCAGGTGGAGAGACTGGGGAAGGGTTGAGGTTCTCGAGGTTCTCACTGCCGCATCTGACGCAGGTAAACATGAGTGACTCACATCAAGGCCTTACGAGCAGTGACGCCAATGAACTCTCTCTCTTTATCTCTCGCTCGGTCTCTCGCTTTCCTCTCTGTTTTTGCCCTCTTATATCTCTGTCTCCTCTTTATCTGCCCAATTTTCTCAAAGCCAAATCGCATTCTTAGCATTACCGATTAGGACAACACAGAACACTTTTCTCTTGAGGACTCAATAAGGCCCCAAACTGACTGTGAACATGTAGTCTGAGACTGTACACTCGCGAAAATAAAATATGGAAGTCTGTTTCTGCCACAGAATGAAAAATAAATAAAATAAAAATTCTGATTTTTCTTTCGGTTGCAAGAAACAAAGCCTAAATTGTGACATATAAAATTACCTTTTATTAATTTTTTGCAGAAAATATTAAAATTCACAATTGTGAGAAAAAACATAGAATTGTGAGATAAAAAGTAGCAAAAACCTGTTTTGTATTCTTAGGGCTCTATGATTTCTGTGATGTAGAAAACACGGACAGAATCACGTAATCCGGTCAAAAATGGAATTTACTGTATAACATGGAATGTCACAGAATTTGCCTGCTTTTCGATGAATAAATAAAAAGTAGGTCAGTACACTTAAATCAAAATGTGGTATGGACTTGTGTCTGTGAATATTAAGCAGCAAAAATACTATTTAAATATGAATCCTGCATGTTCTGCGTGTCTCTGTATGAATCAATGGCACAGACGTGTTTTTAGTTTTTTCCAAAAAAAATAATAATAAAAAATGAATCCAGAACAATTAAAACAGAAAAAAACAGAATTTGGTTTTGGAAAAAATGTTTGTCACTCTAATGCCATTATGTGCTAGCTGTGACTTTATAGTCAAAAGTAATTTAAAAAGTAATTAATAATTTAAATAAATATACATGGATATATATGGTCTGGTTTTTAAAATTTATATAATGTAAATTATATTTACATTATTTTAAATAATATGACCATTAATTATAAAAGTCAGAATTTTAAATGTATTTCTCACAATTGTATATGTTTCATATTTATATGAAGTCAAAATTGTGGAAAAAAGATGCAAAAAACATTGTGAGATAAAAATAGTGGTTCTTTAGTTTAATAAAATGTTCTTGACAGAAATATATATATATAACAGAAGTGCCTGTTTTAACAGAACAAGACTCTGAATGCAGTGTTTAGTGTCCACGTTCACAACAGTTCTGTGTGCATATAGTGATTCAGTCTGTTCTCCCATGAGGCCTGTAGATGAAGTCATGATAATTGACTAACAGAGCTGGAATCGTGCCGCAGTATAGGCTCTGCTATTCACAAATAAAATGAAAAAGTCTAACTCTATACCGCTGATGCTAACAGTGAGGTGTCGTCGAGGGAATTTGAAGAGTCAGCACGTCTTCGGTGCTTGAACGGTAACAGAGCAATGCATCCAGACAGTCGATGTTGTGAATTTTAATGCAGATGGTGACAGTGCATTGAGGTTGTTTTTATTTGCAGAGTAGAGGAGATTTTTATTGAGGTTTTGGATAACTGGATTAAAACGGTGCTTACTGACAGGAAAGTTTTTGTTGAAAGTGGTGCCATCGGACCTTACAGTCGTCCTCCAACCAATTCAAACACTCAGCTATGAGTACAATACTCAGTACACTCAATACATCTTTGAATTAAATACATTTATCACTTATGAACCCAAAAAGAGGAAACATTCGTGCATTTTCTACTTTTCTCAGGTTTATTTTAGACAATTTTCATTTGGTTCATACTGTGTGCTCAATATATTTTTAATTATTCTCAGTACCTGTGATTTCAGATAACTGGATTCTTGTTGCTTTATGGTCTGTGATCTCTTTTCCAAATTTACCTATTGTAACATCAAATGATTGTGGATATTATCCATTTCTGTGCATTTCCTGAGTAGTACCGTTTTCTGTGTTTTCATTTAGACTGTCAGACAGTTTTGGTGTCATGAAGACTCTCACAAACTAACACTAGTTTCTCTCCTGGAGTGAACCTGGAGTGTAGCGTTCCTCTTCTGTGTTTGTGTAGCCAGTATTCATGCAGAAAGGAACTGTTTTTGTGGAAATTAAGTATTTTGCATAAGGTGAACTTTAACTTACCGCAGTAGGAAACTGGAAATATTTGTTTCAGCAATATGGACTGTGTTTATTTAAATGACATATTATCACAGATACACTCAGTGTTTTTATGTGTAAAGTTTTTAGGAGCTTGTGTGCATTTTGACAGTTGCTTGAACATCAGCATTCCAGACCGTTGATGGTTTTTGCAGTGGCTGCATTTACATGCTCTTTCATCAGTATTTTTTCAGTGACTTTTACAGCAATTTATGTAACTTTTGGGCCAGATCTATTAAAGTTAGTTAAACCAAGTCTTTTGGCATTTATTGCTCAGTTAGCTACCCATCAACTATATATTTTTAAGACTTTATAAACAAAATATACTTGTGATACAGTATGTAATGTAAGTATGTTTAAAGTGATCATTACATTTATTCATTTAGCAGATGCTTTTATCCAAAGCTACTTACAAAAGAGGACAATAGAAGCAATCAAACCAACAAAAGAGAAACAATATATCAACGTTTTTTATAATAAATACAAAGAATGAATAGTAGAAGCGATATGGAATAGAGAGAGCTAGTGTTAGAGGTTCAAGTTATTTTAATAATAAATAACAAACTTAAAAACAAACTGAGACAGACTAATCCAGAAGAACTGTGGCAACGTCTCCAAGACGCTTCAAGAAACCTCCTGCAAAGCTCCTGAGAAACTCTGCTCAAGTGCACCGAGGGCAAAAGCTGCTTTAAACACAAAGGATGATCACAACAAATGTTGATTTAATTTAGTTAATAGAAGTAAATTGATAAAGAAAATCTATTTATGACATTATTTTTGACAGCATCCTCATTTTACTGCATTTTTACACAAGTGCCTAAAACTTTGAACAGTACTGTAGGTTTGCAGGAGGTTTCTTGAAGCGTCTTGAGACACAGTTCTTCTGGATTCTGTCTGTCTCAGTCTTGTTCAGTTTTGTTTCTGCATGTCATCTCCAGACAGACTCCAGATGATGATCATGATCAGATCTCTGTGTGGAGCTCAAAAATCTCACTGGATTATTACAATTAATGGCCAAATGAATGTTTGGAAATGTAAACTGATATTTCCTTCTGACACACTACAGCAAAAGATAGAAATAACTGATTTAAAACCATTTTTTTGCTGGTGAAAATACTAGTGTTCTAATAATTTTGGCCACCACTGTGTGTATATATACGTATATAATAGAATAGAGAGTGCAAGTGTTAGAGGGGCAAGGTTTTTTTTTTTTTTCAAAAATAGTACTTTTTTGTGGCAGTACAGTCTTCACTGTAACTTCCATTTACAGTGGGATTTTTTTTTTTGGGGGGGTAAATCAACATTATGCTGTTGATTGAATTTAAGCTTAACTCCTACTGAACCCCGAATATTCCATTAATTGCAAGAGAACCATGAATAGCTTATACTGGCATTACCAGAAGTAAATAATAAAGAAGAGAAGTGTGTTCAAGCTGGTTACTTGACATTGCTAAGGCTATTTGATTGGTTGCTAGTGTATTTTGACTGGTTACTAGGTGTTGACAGGGAGTTGTGTCACGTTGCTTGTTTCTGAGGTATGTCGAATGCATCTGTTCACACTGCTGCTCACAACACAGGTTTACTGAACTCACTCACCAAATTATGTTGTAATATTGAAAGGGAGTTTTGTTTTCATATCTAAACAGTGTGCAAACAAACAATATTTAGCTCTCAAAAAACAGGACTGACAACTGTATTCTGCTGCTGTAGCAGATCCGCAGCAGATCTAAACTCACTGCTGCTCCTGTTATTTGTATTTATTCCAATATAATTGTTGCTGTGAGTTACAGAGCTGAGAGCAAGATGACAAACATGATAAACGTGCAAGTTAATAATTCCAAGACTTTAGTAATTAAAAATGACTTAACATTATAATGGTAGTAAGAGATAAATGGTAAATGTCATGATCCTGCATGCATGTTTAAACTTAAAATAAACATGTAATGCATATAATAAAGTCATTTAAAAATTTTCTTCTCACAGATCCATTTAAACGAGATAGTACATGAATAATCAGCTCATCCTGATGAATGAGTGACTGTACAGTTCTCTCTTATATGTCCATTGGGCTCATCGGGCCTCCAGAACCTGCATCAACAGATCATCATTAGATGCTGCTTTCTGTCTGATATGATACTGTATTAATCATTTCTTATATAATAATCAGTTAAATTCAGTGATTTCTCACCCAGAGGTCAGTGTGCTGCCATCAACCCATTTCCATGTGCCCTCTACATCATTGTCAGTCAGACCAATCCAGATTTGAGCTCCACAGGATATTTTCTTTACAAAATCCAAAAAAAAAAAAAAACTAGTTTCTAGTCTAGCTCTGTTTACACCTAGTGTTAAGATGACAAGTGGACAGTGCTAAATACAGGTGTGAACAGGGTCCAAAATGTTTTGAGCTGGTCCACTTTTGATCACTAGGTAGTGAAAAACACATTTTTTTCCGGATTGCACTTATAGTGTGGTCAAATGTGTTCAGATTCAACACTAAAGTCCACCTACTCTCCACAGACCGAGCTAATTCTTAAATATTATGTTCATTTCCTATCCATTAATAAACACAATTAGAATATTATATTAGATTTAAATTAATTTGATGTGTATGTGGGATGTGCTCTTTTTTACCTACTGAGACAGGTATGCTTTTTTTCCCACAAAAGCAAGATCACCTTGTTTTAATGTTAAAGTCATGCACATAGTAGTGCAATAACCATTTCAAGCATTTTGTATGGTTTATATACAGCAAAACAGCATGTATTTGACTGAAAATCCAGAATCATCAACAAGCTAACTATAAAGATAGCTCTGTGAATGATGAGATAGTTGTCAACAAATGGGATGCTACATTTTATTCAAAATTAAATATCTTAAATATCTACGATTTTGGCTTTAATAAGATTTTCCCAGGAAATCTGGCATCCTCCACGATTCCTATTCTTTCCAACAGCAAAGAACTTGAATGCGACATGCTTGTAATCAGGACTTCTGAAATTGGAAATAGGACATTTTGATAGCACACGAAGGCAGTATTATTCCTTATTTCCTTACAGGATTCTAGAAAATGTCATTATCCAATTCTAGAGTCATACAGCTGCAGCTCACATGCATGAAAGTGGCATGTTTGAACTAGTAATGAAATCAGCAGTCTAATAAAGAGGTTGATTGGCAAAAAGTATTTTATGTATTTTGAAAATACAAAAATTCTAAGATTAAATGTATTTAAATACAAAATACATTAGATTTTTTTCAAACGTATTTAAATAAAGTAGTATTTTGCATTTCAAATACGTATTTTAAATACATGTATTTGAAATACTGCCCACACACACACACAATGTTACTAAAAATGGGGACATTCCAATGACTGTTTTTATATTCAATTAATTAGAAATTCCTATAATCATCACAGAAAACATTCTGCATTTTTATCTTTTTGTTAGAGCTGTCAAATGATTAATCACGATTAATCGCATTCAAAATAAAAGTTTTTGTTTACATAATATATATGTGTGTGTATTGTGTATATTTATTTTGTATATATAAATACACACACATACAGCATATATTTTGAAAATATTTACATGTATATATTTATATTCATATAATTTATATAATATATAAATATATTTAATATAAAAACATATTTTTCTTAAATATATACATGCATGTGTATGTATTTATATATACATAATAAATATACACAATACACACACATATATATTATGTAAACAAAAACTTTTATTTTGGATGCGATTAATCGTTTGATTATACTTTTTATACTTTAGTTTTTACATAAGAGGACATCCCTGTAGGGTTGTTTTGTCAGATTTAGCTCACTTCTAGTTATAATTGTGTCCTCCTCAAATATGGTTAAGTTTCACTCACTTGTTTTTCACTGTTATTAATGATCACTACGTCTGCTCCTCTCTCTGTGCAGTATCTTCTGCTCTCAGTCCAGTTCTTCATCTCAGTGGAAACGTAGTAAAGACTGAATTGATAGTAAATCCATCCATCTGTGAACATCCAGCTTAACTATCAGCTCATTATTGTCATGCACAACCTATTTTTACATGTTGCCAACACCTAAATATATTTCTATCATTGAATATTTGTTTGGTTTCAGTGTAGTTGAAGAATACCTTGAAAAGACTTTGTCAGTTCATGTTTCTCTTGAACTAATTGTTCGTTTAGTTGAATTAGGTGGATCATCTTGGTTAGTAGCTGATCTCTCTCTTCTGTGAAGTTGGTATTGTTGGGTAGTTGTCTCTCTCGAGTGAAGAGGACACAGCACTAGGATTACGGTCAGCAGAAGAACACACAGAAGCAGCAAACACACTTCAGCTGCTCTGGAGCTTCTCATCTTCACACAGTCACTTCCTGACAATAGACAAATGTAACTTTATTCACTTTATTTATTCATTCAACACCGCTCACAGCAACTGAAAACATGCAAACTGAGAGATAAGTGATCAAATCTGTACTATTGTGTCTGTGTGATGATTCATGATTAATCTCAGTACCTGGGAGTTCAGATGACTGGATTCTTGTTGCGTTACAGTCCGCGATCTCTTTTCCAGATTGACCATTTACAGCATCAATATTTGTGTACACATCATCAGCCCTTCGTCCATCGTCTTGATGCATTTTGTACCCTTTTTAGTAATGTTCTATAGTTTCGGTGTCTTCAAGAACAATAGTTTCTCTCCTTCTGTGGACTGTGTTGTGTTCCTCATCTACGTTTGTGTGGCCAGTATTTATGCAGAAAGGAGCTTCATCTTCAACAGTGCTTGGTTTGTTAAATAAGGTTTAATTGCATATATTATCTCACAATCACTTCCCTCAGGTATAAACTGCTAATACATTTCCTCAAAAAACATAATGACCATTAATAAGCATGTGAAAAAAACACAATCATTGCCACAGTTTGCATGTTCATGTGTAAAGCCATCAGGGGCTTGTTCATTTTGAAAGCAGGTGGTGTTGAAAACTTTCAATGTTTGATGAGCTTCAGGTTGCAACATCAGTGACGGCGGAGGGATAAAATCTTGGCTTGTTTTGTGTAACCGAATTTTGGTATTTTGGTGTCTTTTGTGTAGTTTGTGCTCTCTGTATGGATGTGGACACACTGCACTTTCTCTTTCTTGGTATTTATTGTAGCTATATGGGCGCTTAGTTTTTCTTGTTGTTTAATACACTTAGTCAAAATCTCAAATTAAGCGTTTATGCACAGGATATTTAAAACGTACAAAAGTAGCCTATATTGGCTAGATGGCAAATAACCTTCTTCTCCGCTCTTCAAGCACACAAAAACATTAGCCTTTGCAGACATAGTGTTTGAGTAAAGAAAACGCTGTACTATTCAAACATCAATTATTTATTTACCCTTTCGTTGTGAAAAACATCAATTATTTATTTACCCTTTCGTTGTGAAAAAGCGGAGATCTGTCTCCTCCAGACTGTGCGCGGCGCGTCAATCTGAATGGAGGTGGGGTGAAGTTACGAGGTTTCGCTGAGAGCATGCGATCCAATAGCGTTACGAAGTTTGACTGACAAGCACTTTTTAATGCTTATCATTGGTTAAACGTTTTTAAAACCCTCCGATTTAAAATAATAATAACGAATTATAATAGAGATATGAAGTTTGGATAATTTTTCACGGCACACCTGACTGGGCTAGGGTATGGCAACTGCCATAGTCTGCCATACGGAAACGCCGCCCCTGCATTCATGCATAAAGGAACTTCAACTCACCACAGAAAGACACTGGCTGTGTTCGAAATGTCGCTCTGTCTCTATGGATTGTGTTTATTTAAATGAGATTCAAATGCATTTATTATCACAGATACACTCAGTGACTTCATGTGTAAAGTCTTTTTTTGGTTTGTACATCACAGTATGTAATGTAAAGTGATTCATTGTAGTACTTTTTTTGTGGCAGCACTAGCTTCACAGTAACTTTCTTTTTTTTTAAAAAAAAGAAGACAAGGGACAAAATTAATGCAAACCTTTTTTTTCACAAATGCTGCTGACTGAATTTGAGCTTAAAGGGATATTTCACCCAAAAATGAAAATTAGCCCATGATTTACTCACCCTCAAGCCATCCTAGGTGTATATGACTTTCTTCTTTCAGATGAATACAATTGGAGTCCTATTAAAAAATGTCCTAGCTTTTCCAAGCTTTATAATGGCAGTGAATGGGGATTGAGATTTTGAAGCCTAAAAAGTGCATCCATCTATCATAAAAAGTGCTCCACATGGCTCCAGGAGATGAATAAAGGCCATTTGTGTAAGAAAAATATCCATATTTAGAAAAAAAGTATCACGGTTTCCAAAAAGATGTTAAATTATTTAAATAAATTTATATTATATAATTACAATTATATTGAAATACTATATACATTTTTTATATTTCAACCAACTTTATTATAAAATAATAATTTATAATCATTAATTAAAAACTTGAATGAATGAATGTAATATTAATTATAGAACAGCACATAGGTGGTGTTTAACCTGTTAACATGCACCAGGACGCCAGCGCACTGAACGCTCTTTGTTTGCACGTCATTGTTTACGAATGTCATTGTTCATGAACAAAAAAAATGGATTTACATGTAGTTCTTTTTTTTTTTCTTGATGTATATTTCAGATTACATCAGGTTACGGAAGTGAAATTGATCGTAGGTGTTTTTTTCTTGTTGATTCGAGAGGAAAGCTTAGAAGTTGTTATATTATGTTCAGCCACTGTTCTCTGCCTTTGCTACAAACCTCTTCCTAAGTATGACTTTTTCAAATGCTCCACAATAATCTGGCTGTGATGGTGTGGTCCAGGTCTCTCTGGTGTGGCATTATGGGATAGGAGGACATTCCTCCATCTCTGCTGTGCATGAGTGCCCTCCAGTGTGCGAGACTCACTCGAGAGCAGCAGGGTGCCAATGAAGCCCATGTGTCGCATGGCAGATTTGCTTAAGTCTGCCTCGTAATTTTCTTTTTAATTTATCCGAAGCTTTGAGCGTAATTGAATTCGGGTAGTGAAAAGTATCGTGTGACTATTTAACATTGAGTTAAGATGGAAAAACACATGTTGTGGAATTGGTTTAATGGCTGTGTTACAGCGTGTGACAGTGAGAACCTGTTCCTAATAAAAAATGAGGTCAGAATAGACATTAACAAAGAGCTGAACGATCTGTGTGTGTGTGTGTGTGTGTGTAGGAACATCCTTTACTGGGCCAACCGTTTTTCATGCTTCATCCATGTCGCACGGAGGAGTTTATGAAACCTGCTCTGGATTTGGCACAAGCTGAAAACACGTGAGTTTCTCCCTGCTGCAGCTCTAGTTGTCATGCATTATGTGAAATGAATATTCTGGATTCAGTGCATGTTTACATTTACATTTATCACACGCTATTTTCCAAAAACCACTTACAGTGCATTGCATTCAAGGTACATAAACTCACACAATGCCTGGGAATCAAACCCATAACCTTGGTGTTGCTTGCGTTATGCTCTGTGTTTGAGCATGTTGTTGATTACCATGAAATATATATATATATCGACTCATACCTCAATAATGCACTTCCATTGGAATCCTAGTAGGCAATCAAACAGCACAGTGAATAAATGTTTAACTTGTGCAAGTACCAACAATATGCAACTGCTATGAAAATTTAAACGTATGATTTAAACATTACTATCTTGACCAACAAAAAACATGGTGGGTTTCGGTGGGTAGAACTTGACATAAATTATATATGAATATATGAAATATGTTTCATTTTTATGGATTGTATTACAATTAAATGTAATATAAATTAATAATAGGAGGCACATAGGGGGTGTTTGCACTGTTAAAAAAAATACACTGATTTTGAGATTTATTTTTTGTTTAATTTATGTGATTTTGTGATTTAATTGTACTTTTTTTTATTGTACTTTTTTCCATAAGCCTCAAGAAACCAAGCTTATATCCAATGATTTTATTCACCAAGAAACATCCACAAAAATATGATTTTTACAGCTCATTTAAATATTTTAACTACAATTTATTTTAAGTGTTTTACCACCACAATACTTGATAGATTCCATTTAAAATGAGGAATGAATCAACATTATTTTCTGTGGTAATCAACAGCATACTTTTAATACAAGCTTTATTTAATCTAGAAATATTCCTTTTAACATTTTAAAATGGTATTATATCATCTCATAGAGTTATATCGGTCTCATTTAGCTCTGAATGTTAATTATCATCTATTTAGCTAGTGAGATATGACTAGATAGATATAATCATTTCTTAATTTGCAGCATTGCAGTATGGGTAGATGCTCTTTCTCATCTGTTCTCAGGAGGGTGAACTATATCGTGACTTGGCTCAGTGTTGTTGGACCCGTCGTCGGACTGGACGTCCCTTTGAGCTACAGCACCGAGGTGTCCGCTCCCGACTGAAGAGCCTCTGCTTTGACCTGCTGTGATCTTCCTGTCTGTCTCAGACTCCACAGACCCAGAGGACATGCTGAGGGTCTCCGAGGGGCCAAAGACGCTTCAGAAGTCTTGTTAGCAATGCTTGAGCATTCAAGACACCAAGTTTTTAGGTTCACAAGTTAGCTCAAGAAAGCTCTTAATGTGTAAATAGATTGCACTAAAATAATTCATACACTGCCATTCAAATGTTTGGGGTCAGTAAGATTTTTTTTATTCATCAAGGATGCATTAAAGCGATTAAAATTAACAGTAAAGACATTTATAATGTTACAAAAGTTTTCTATTTTAAATAAATGGATTTAAAGTAATGTTTCTTGAGCAGCAAATCAGCATATTAGAATGATTTCTGAAGGATCATGTGACATTGAAGACTGAAGTAACGATTCTGAAAATTCTGCTTTGCATCACAGGAATAAATGACCATTTTTAAATATATTCAAATAGAAATCAGATATTTTAAATTATAATAATATTGCACAATATTACTGTTTTTTGATCAAATAAATGCAGCCTTGGTGAGCAGAAGAGACTTATTTCAAAAACATAAAAAAAATCTTACTAGTAATGTATACAAAATAGTGTATACTGTAATTAAATGTTTGTATTACCAACCATAAAACGTCCATATTATCTGACAGATATCACTGAAATGCACCTGAGAACCCAGTTGCATTTTTTCAGTGGATGCATGTACACAACCTGCATTTCTGTCATCGTTGTTCATGGGGAAATTGTTTATATACAGGGATTTGTTCAGAAAATGTACAGTATGTGATATTATCATCAAATTAAAAAGACAAACAATAGTTTTCTCTACTGCTATTTCTTTTTTGCATTTTCAAAGGGATTGTAAAAATCATCAGAGCAGCTGTGTGTGCAGGCATACAGAGGACTGCTATTCAAACATTAGTCTGGAAGTCTTTGTCTTCTGCTGCGTAGGTGTGTGTGTGTGTGTGTGTGTGTGTGTGTGTGTGTGACTCAGTATGTTTTCCCTCACTGGTCGGGTATTGTGAAGCATGCGGCTGCGTTTGGCCTATTTTTGACATTTCAGAGGCCTGAAATCGAAGTCCAACATGATTTGTAGAACCTTGCATCTAATAAGCAAAGTAAATAGTCTAATATATTTTTTGTTGTGTCTGCCTGCAGTCTGACATTTCTCTTCATTACTCATCCAAGTAGCGTGCCGTGCCAGGACACGGTTTAAGAGTTGAATGGAATGAAATCCTGACCGTCTGATGTGAAGTCTGAAACGGAGGAGCTGAGTTTAGAGTCCAGAGTTTGAGAGAAGACGGTGAAAGTCCTCAGTCAGCATGTCTAAATGGGGCGCGCGTCTCTCAGGGGACCGTATCAGTGTTGGTAAGGAGGTCAGCCTCCTACCCGAAGCATCTCGCTCTAATGGACAGACAGGAATGATGGAGAGGAGAGAGAGAAGCACATAGATGGAGCACAGTAGGAAATGTTACCTGCTTCATAAACAGGGCCATTCTTAAAGGTTTAGATCAATTAATTAAGGACTGTCAAACTCAATTACAGTGTGTAAATCTTTTCAAATCTGTGTACTTGAAATTGGTACGTTCAATGGTGTTTGGTTTCATTTGTGTCTTGAATTCATTTTGATGTTTCTCACACAAAGCATATGGACTGCTCTTATCCCATCTAACAAAAATATGTTCTACGAACATTTTGGTAATGTTACTATTAAGTTACAAAAAAAAAAAAACATTCTCTAAATGCTGTAATTTTTTTTAATTAATTTGAATTTTTTTTGGTTATGTGAATGTTACAGATGAGAACACCATTTTTTATGTAAGTGTAACGTTTAAAATGTTTAACGTTCATATAAATATTTTTTTTTTTGCTGGAATTTTGAGAATGTTATTAAAGTCCACACAACAAATGTACCGTTACCGTTCTGTAACGTTGAGAAAATGTTAGAGAAAACATTAAGGAAATGTTACTTTTGAATGTTCTCTGAACGTTCTGAAACAAGTAATAAGTAGTGCCGTTCAAAAACAGTTTGACGAACATCAAACTAAAATGTTTCATGTTCCACGAAAGATGGATAAATGTTTTGTGCTGACATTTTGAGAATGTTATTAAAGACCAGACAGCTTTGAATGAACATTCTATTAACGTTATGTAGCATCGGAAGAATGTTAGAGGAACGTTACATTTTATAATAAAAGAAATGTTACTTTTGAATGTTCTCTGAACGTTCTGAAACACGTGTTAGGTAGTAATCTTTAATAAAAGACAAATATCCAACTAAAAATGTTTGTTCACAGCGTTAAGAGAACATTACCACAATGCTAGTCAAAGTCCTACTGTTCCTTGTTAGCGTTGATGGTGCATTTTGTCCCTTTCTGTAACTTGACCGGCCCTGGTCACTGTTTCAATTGTATAGATGAAAACAGTGTGAACCGTCTTTAAACTAGCTTCTTTAGCATTTCTTGGAAGCGAGAAAGGATGAAATGGCATGAGAGTGTGTAAATGATAACATCTAATTAGTTTAATGGAATAGTTCACACACACACACACAAAAAAAAAAGAAGTCATTTTCACATCCTCGTTGTTTCGAAACCATATAATTTCCTTTCTTCTATAGAGATGTTTTTCCAGAATGTCTAAACTCCTTGCCTCACAATTAAAATGAATAGCGACTGTCAAGCTCCAAATATGGCCAAAAAATAAATAAATCATCTGTATGAAATATGAGGTGTATTTCAACTCCCTTAAAGTCATACAATAGCTTGGCGCGAGGAACAGAGGCAAAATGTAAGTCATTATTCACTTATTTTTCAGTTTGCCTTCAATTCCAGTCATTTTGCAGCTCAACGGTTTCAATGGAAAAGACATCATTGTTTATTCTCCACAGAATGCTAATGACTGATCCAGCTAGCATGCTCCAAAACAGACATGACGGTGAGTAAATGATGACATTTTCATTTTTAGGTGAACTCTTCCAGATCGACTGTGTGCAGAACGTCTAATTGACGAACGTAGCACGTATCGAGTAAGTTTTAGACAGACCTCAATATTATTATTATATCTGGAGTTGTTACATTAGAGGAAAGGAAATTAGAATTGCCATAGAAACAAATACCCATTTATTTTACATGCTTCACTGGAGGTGTTGCTTAATGGAGTTTGATCGCTCCTAATGGAGTTGGGGAATTAAATTAGAGTGAAATGCCACCGTGAGCGTGCACGAGACGCTGCTGACCTCTGTTGGTCAGCGTGAGCGTGTGTTGTTGTAGTTTACACGCCTGTCCACTAGAGGCCGCAAGAGCACTGGCCACTGAAGCCACGCTTAAACACACCTGATTGAATTACATTACAAAGTACAGTAGCATTTGCTATAAAGGAATACGGCACAAGCTCATCTTTCATCACGTTTCAGGTTTTAAGTGATTAAACAATATATTGTTGAAAATGTAAGACAAGCAGATGCTTAGCCTAGTTGGATATCTTGATATATTATACCAGTGTTGCTTTACATTTATTTATATACTATTATAGTATTTTTTTTACATTTTAAATTAACCTTTATTTGTATGATTTCAGTTTTGAACTTAATTTAAGGTTGAATAATTTTGTTACATTTGGACATTTTAATTGTTTTTTATTTCTATATAGCTTTATTTTTTATTTATTTTGTTTAGTTTTAGTAATTTCCTACTTTTATAACAGCTTATTTCAATTAGTTGATTAGAAGTAGTTTTTCTAATCTAATATTTATATTTTATTTCAATTACCAGAAACGATCTTAATAGTCTTGAAACAGTCTTAATTATTGTTAACAACACTGTCTAATACAATGAAACTTCAGCTGTTTTGAAGTCTGTCTGATCATTTTTCAGGTTGTTGTATGTAGAGCTGCCTGGCTGTATTAATCTTTATGTACTTCTGCTAAATTGTGTATTTGTTAGTGTTGTGTGTAAAAAAGTTTTACATTTATTTATAAGCAGATGCTGTTATCCAAAGGGACTTGCAAAAGAGGAATACATAGGCATTTTTTGGACACAAGCATGATGGAAATACCATGGTAGGTCTTTAGAGTACCCTACTGTAATGTTAGTTTTATTATATATATATATATAATCTTAGAGTATTTATTACCATTTTGTATTAGCTTTTATTTTTACATTTTCAGTTTTAATTTTAGTTATAAAATGTTGTTATGTTTATATATATATATATATATATATGTATAATTTATTTATTTTAGTTTAATAATTTTATTACTAATTTTAATTACTATATTAATTATAAACAGTGATAAAATATATGTATTTTTAAATAGTTTTACAGTTTTATAGTTGAATAGACTTTACAGTACCCTGATATATGAATATGATTGTCAAGCTGTACTCATACTTTCAGTATGACGGGGAAAAAGTAATAAGAAAATAAAAGGTTTCACTGTATTATTGGACATGTTCACAGTTTTATTTCTGTCCCTGAGAATGTTTTATCTGGCAGTGCTGTTCCAGACAAGGAAGACCCCTTTCCTGTTCAAATCATCCAGACATCATCTTGGCTTCCAGCATGATTCAGATACTGATAAAACCAAACAGAACCCATCTTTTGCATGTCTATACCAGACTTTCCAACAGGAAAAATGGGTCAGATTTTCTTTGCAGGATCAAACGGTCTGTATTCGGTTTCCTCTTACATTCTCCATCCTCATGTTTTCAGGTATGAGAACGGGGTCAGTTTGTCTGAAGTTTGTTACAGTGAGAGTCAAACTTCAAAATCATTGCCTTCCATATGCTTTGGGTTGCATTTTCCAAGCCTCTGTAGAGCAGCAGCATTTATTTATAATGAAATAAACCCTTAATTGTGAACCTGTACACTTTAGTCAAAGCCTGAAGTGTGAATCTAGACTAGTTGTAAATGTATGACGTATCTGACATATTTAAAACTTTATCATGCTATTGTAAACTATAATGCAGCCAGCATGAGTTATTGATATAAAGTAAAGGCATTACTGAGGTAGTAAATGTGATTTAATAGGAAATTAGTTTCCTAAACTCTGAACACTGTCTAAACGATCTGCTCCGACTGATACGGGGTTGGGTTGGGTTGGGATACGGGATGGTGTGATCACCGCTGTCTGTTTTCTCTCTTACACACACACACACACACACACACACACATATTCACAGATGCAAATATATGTCCTCCGAGACCTTAGTACATAACCTTTGTGGAAAAAGCTACCATTTTTGATTACATCCTCTAAAATACATCAGTGTTTACAAGGGTTCACTGATGCCAACGATGAATAAACACAAACATATGGTTGTTTAATGCACCTATTATTATGCTAAGCCAGATTTGACCTTGTCTGAAATGGGAAAGATAGAGATTTAAATTAACATTTGATTAAAAAGTCGCTTGAATTAGATCTAGTGTTCCCAAAAAGCATTTGGAACAGGGTTATTAAACTAAAACTGAAACCATAACAAACAACATAAAACGAAACGTAATTAAATGAAACAGAACTAAAATGGAAAAAAATATACAGTATTATTTAGATACTATTCTATTATAGTTTTTATTAATATTTCAGATCAGTTTTTATTTTTCTATTTTAGTTAAAGTAATTTTGTTGTGTTTTTATCACTTGTAGTAGTTATTGTTTTATATATATATTATTTATTATTTTATATATTAGTTTTATACAGTATATATGGGGACACTATACTGTTTATATGAACAATAAGGTAAAAAGGTTAAAAAAAAAATCTAAATCAAAACAGAAAATACAAAAAATAAAAATTCAAAATATTAATACAAGCTATAATAGTATTTCGACTATACTAATATAACACTGATTTGCACACTTAACGGTTTGAATGTCATTTGCATTAGATCATTTTTCTCAGTGATTTTTATCAGCTGTATTGTAGTGATTTCTAATAGATTTGTAAAGTCAGTAAAACAATTATAAATCAGTTTCTCGCTGGTCATTCTCAGTATCTCTCAAACACTGACTCACGTTGGAATCATCTAGTCACTGTGCTGGATTTGTTGAAAAGGGCCGTTTGTTTCCTTCGATTCGAGGCTTTAATCACATTCTGGCTCTGGCTCATATACCGCCTGAAGAGTTTTGGACAGTGTCATTGTTGCCAAGTTAAACAGTGTTTTCTGGGAAAGAACCAAAGATCTGTGAGCTCCAGGACCAGTAGATGGCCTCATATCCCATGGCACAAGCAAACGTCAAGGTAAATTTGACTCTGCTTATGGTTCTCTGAGCACTTATGGTCCATTCTTATAAATAATATCTTTAGCAGCGCTTGCTAAGGCTGTATTTGAACAGAATCCTAACCCTAAGTGTTAAACTTTGGCGTGTAATTTATCCTGCAACAGTGTAATGATATCTCAGATTGTGTGGCCTTTTGAGGAAAGCTGTGCTATTGCTTATTATTTTATTTATTCAGACTTGTGGTTTTCACCTGGCAGACTAAAAACTCCCAGAGATTTAGACTGACGTAGGGGCCCGAACCATGACTAGAGCCCAGAATATCATAATCCAGACTTGGAGGTGAGCTCTTTTAACTTGGGCCTGAAAGTAACCACCTAGCAACCATAAAACAGCCTGCTAAAACTACTCAGAACTCATTAGCATCTGCAAAACAACACGCTAAAACAATTCGGTGCATATTAGCAACTAAAAACACTCAGAATACAGACATGATAAACTAATTGGAATAAATTAGCCAGTTGGTACGCATTTACTAAACACTCAGAAGATCCTAGCAATAGCTTAAGTTAAAACCATTCAGAACCACTCAGTTGCAGTTGCTAGGGTGTTAATAAGTGGTTTTTGCCTAACAACATGCTAAAACTAATCAGAACATTCTAATAGCAGCAAGCTAAAACCATTTAGAAAACTGTAGCTACCGCATAAAACCACTTTACCATAAAAAAGGGTTTTTTTTTTACCATAAAAACACCACAACAACTGCATAGCAACTAGCTAAACCCATTTAGAAAGCATTAGCTATTGCATAACATGCTCAAACTACTAGCAACCACATGACAACAGGTTAAAACCACTCAGAACATCCTAGCTATTTTTAAAGGGGTCATGGAACTTCTTTTTTTTTTTTTTTTTTTTTTTTTTTTTTTACCGTTCTCTTAGGTCCACTTATAATGTTATCAAGATTTTTACATCAAAAACATAATTTAGAAGTAATAGGCTATTTTCTGTCCTGTTTTTAACCCCCTTCATTGGAACGCTCTGTTTGAATGGGCGTGACTATACAACATCAATAAAACGTTAATGAGAAAAACACTTAAAGTGCCTCAACATATTAAAAGAGTGATATTAAAAAATCTAATTCAGTATACACCTTGTTGATGATACATACCTTATATAGGCAAGAAGATGAGCCCGGAATATGAATGCAATGCGCATTCAATGCGCAGTGTTTTCTTTATAATTGATTTCTATGGGAAAAAAATTATGAAACTTTGTGTATTGTGTTTATATTCAGGGTTCATCTGCCTGCCTGTACAACATATGCATCATCAATAAGGTGTATATTGAATTTGCCTTTTAATACCAGTGTCTTACTGTATTACTACTTAATACAAACCTCATAAAAATAACTGGATAAACAGGCAGCGATGTAGAAGCAGGCGTTGATCATCTTCTGCGGAGGCGGTGCTTATCCACACTATTACATCATAGAGTGGCACGTTACACAAACTATCGTTTTGGCAGATTGGTTTCAATATAAGCTGTTTTTAGACTAACAAGAAAGTTTTGAATTCTGAAACTTACAGGATGTTTTTATAGTACAATGACCTCTTGACCTAAAGATCAAGGGAATTTTGGTTTCTCAGTTCATGGCCCCTTTAAAATGTTAAACATGAAAATGTTTTGTTAATGGAAAATGTAACAGAATTTATGTTCTAATGTTGTCACTTCTATCTCTTTCCTCAGAAGGGACGTCACATTTCAAAGTTTGTGTTTAGTACTTCACTAAGACATGCTAACCCATTGACAACTGTGCAAAATCATCATAATTTGCACTGAAACGGCAGTTTTCTGACGGGGGATGGTCCCACAGGAGGATTAGAAAAGCGTTTAACGTCACAGATGATGCAAGTCTGAGAGTGCACCTTTTTATGCCAGTGTTGCTTTGTGTTTCCCAGGCTCCTCTGGTCCTAATCTCTCTTTTCGTTACATACATGTGTTTCTCATTAGCGTCTGAACCCTCAGAGCGCAGCTTAGAGTTTTTAATATACCTGCTGAAAGATGTTACATCCAGAGGAGAAACCTGAGAGAGAAAATAAGGTTGTAAGAGGTCTGTAATACCTGGAGAAAGCTAACTGTTAGCATTGCTATTCCTCAGCTAGCACATGTACCCGAAAGTATGTCAAATATACAAGACTATAAGTCTATTCAGCCCTCAAAAAAGTTGTGTATCAGCTAGTTCAGGCTAACAACACAGAACTATTTTGACATTTGACAAGAATGGAATGGTTTTAAATGTAAAGTGAAGGTTTACGCTAATGGGTTTGCCTTCTTCGTTCTAGTTTCCTCAACACTGCGTCCTGCGTTGCATGCTGGTTCTGTTAAAATGCCCCCCTCAGGTTTGGATCACAGTACAGGGAAGTAGTCCCATATGGAGGGAATCAGACACTAGCGGAGCTGACATAAAACCGGATTAACGTGAAGAACTTGGGAAAAGTGCATAGGAAGGACAACTCAGGTGGATGACACACACACCTGCAGAGAACAGAGACTGCCGCTCTGGGTTTTATGGTGCCACTATGGTATAACTTTTACTATGATGATTCATGGGTGATTATTAAATGGAATATTTAAAGGGTCATATGATGCAATTTCAAGTTTAGCTTTCTCTTTGGAGTGTTACAAGCTGTTAGTGCATACATAAGATCTGTTAAGTTGCAAAGACTAAAGTCTCAAACCCAAAGAGATATTCTTTATAAAAGTTGAGACTCGTCCTCATCCTCCTAAAACGGCTCATTCAAACACGCCCCCACATGTCTACGTCACGGTGTGGGAAGATTTGCATAACACCGCCCAAACGTATACGCAAAGAAAGAGGGCGTGATTTTTATTCTCGCTGTAGTATTGTTGCTGCCGCCGGCATCATGTCGTGGAGACGCTGTGTTTCGTTGTGAAAGCGAAACTACTTTGTTTGGGCTTCCAAAAGAGGACACAACTAGAAATCAGTGGTTAAGTTGTATTTACAACACTGTTCCAGAACAGTTCAACCCAAATATTAGAGAGCACATTTTCTGGAGGACTATTTCCTGAACCTGAGAGAGTAGCCTACAATACCAGCTGTGCACAAAGACTGTTTCTATAAAGTGGGGCAATTCCAAATATGCAAGGACAGTCTGGTGCTTCTGACTCACAGCCTGTAAGTATGTTTTCTTATTTAAAGAATTTGCCACTGACGATTCAAACGTGAGTTTTGAGCAGTGTAGAGTAGCGCTTCTTGTTTGTCGATTCTCCGATCACAAATTCAGACATGGTAATGTTTACGTGGCGCGATGCAACGCAACGCATAAAAAGACAGTATAAGTCATTATAATCAGTAATTATTTCCTCAGTGAATGCAACAAATGCCTCGTTTATAATGGGTTTTATTGTTTTTGTCTCGTCGCGCCAGGATACGGCCTCACAATACGGTGAGGGGCGTAACATTTCCGTCTCACGCTTGAGGTATTCGGCCAATCACAATGCACTGGATAGCTGGCCAATCAGAGCACGCCTCGCTTCTCAGAACGATGAGCTTTGTAACAATCGACGCATTTCAGAAAGGCGGAGCATAGAGGAGCAACAATAATGTACAGTATGTGGAAAATAATGTGTTTTTGAACCTTAAACCACATAAACACATTCCATTACACCAAATACACAAAATAATGTTCTTTTTAGCAATGTCATATGACCCCTTTAGAGTAAATCATAAAAGTCTCTAAATTCTAATTAGATGACCCACGTTTAGTGTCATAGTAAATACAGTTAAACACAAACCCTTGATTGCACATTCTAAATTAATTGTTGTCATGTTGTCTGGCACCCGTAAACAACCCACAGTATGCTAATGAACCATTTTATGTTGTGGATTGTTTATTCTGATTAAATCAAACTGAAAGTTCTGATTCTAAATTCTGATTGGATGAAGCCATTGTAACGGCACTTTCTATTGGTGCGTTCAAGTCCTCCTGAAGATTTCGAGTTTACGAGTTTGGAAGTAGTAATTATGAAATTTGGTGCGTTCCAATCACTTTGTTTGGACCAAGATGACAATACCTTTTCTACAAAAAAAACTTTTTTTTAGATTTTTTAAAACTTATATATTATCTTTCTCTTTGTAGTTTCAAATGTTAGAAGATTATTTTTTATTTAAATCAATGTGATAAATTTGTTAGATTACTGTAAATAAACATAATCTTGTACCATTTGAAACTACAAAGAGAAAGATTCCATTAGTTGTTATTAACAACATGAAGTGCATTAAATATTACATTACATCACGGTTTCCCAAATTGGGGTTCCTGAAGGAACTGCAAGGCATTTGTGAGTTTAATGAAAAGCTAATAATTAATTGAATCATAAAAAATATTTTAATAAAATTTAAATAAATCATTTTAAAATAACAACAAATATATATATTTTTGGCTATTTTGTGAATAATATGTAATCATGTAATCAATAAAAAACTGTAGTCTGATTACTGATGACTAGTATTTTAAAATGTAATATAATCATACAAGTACAACATTTTTGGAATCCAATCCAGAATACTTGTATTCAGTTACTAACTAGCACTGGCTGTTTATGCTGATTATGTTTTTATTCAATGTTTTTTTTTTACTCAGTACTAAAGGGAATCTTTATATATTGTATTGTATACTACTACTTGTATTGTATATTGTGTACATGCAAATTTACTTGTAAATAAAAAACAAAAATAAAAAAATAATTTCAACAATTTTACTGTAAATTTACCATGTTTTCTCACTGACGCAAAAGTGAGTGGAGAACTTGTTTATTCTGATTATCTTTTATTATATTGTATCTACTACTTATAGTTGATCTGCTAAAAATGACATTTAATTCATCACATGCATTGAAATATCCCCACATCGGCAGGATTAAGCCTGTGTGGCTCAGTAGTTTGGTTCTCATTTGTGTGAAGTCTCTGTAATGACTCTCGCGGTCAGCTGCTTCCCATTGGGAGGCTGGATATTGAGCTTGTTTCCTTGAAACGTAAGATGCCAGTAGTTAAAGTTTACAGGCAGTTTCAAAGAGCCCCTGCTCACAAAAACCCCTGATGCTCAAGAGATGAGTCAGTTAAAAACAAGCATGTGTGGATGGTCATGTGTGCGTCACGCTACGCTTAGCATGTAACTTAGCAAGCTTTGTTACGACTTTCCCGTATATATTTCTCTAACTGTTGCTCTCTTTAAAACATCACCTATACCAATGCATACTTGAGTAGTTGGCAGCCTTAAAGGGGTCGTATTATGCCTTTTTACGAAGTCTTGATTTGGTTTTTGGGGTGTACTAGAATAGATTTTCATGCTTGATTGTTCCAAAAACACATTATTTTTTCACATATTTTACATTATTGCAGCACCTCTCTTCGCAGTCTCTTTTAAATGCTGTTTAGTTCCTGTTCCAGTAAAGCCCCTCCTTCCAAAATATGAAATGTGCTCTGATTGGTTAGCTGGCCCAGTGTGTTGTGATTGGCGAACTGCTAGCTTGAAAAATGTGAAAAAATATAATTGGACCACTTTAACAAAAATAAAGTATTCGGGCAAATCATTTGTGCAAATTTGCCACAAGCTCATATTTACACATGCATATGAACTTGTAGAATATTGTCTGTGGCACATTTATTATATGTTTTAACCACATGTTGGTCACAACAAAATGGTGGTGAGCCAGTAAGCAATAGTGACCACCCAGAATTCCCGCAACATGTTGGCAACCACCTACAAAGTCCTAGCAGTGAGTTTACACTAGCAAACACTACCAAACATGTACTTAACTTGACATTTCCTCATCAAAATATTACCGAAATGCGAAGTAAATGAAATTTTACTAGGATTTGACTGCAGAGACCCTACTGAAATTAATGTTTTTTCCTCTTGTTACAGTTACACCACAGGGAGAAAGAAAATGTCCCCTCTGACGCTCTGCCACAGCTGCTGCCTTTTAAAACACTCATTGTGCAAGAGGATATACAACAATTGAAACACATCCAATGATAACATGCTGGAAAAGTAGTTTTATGCTTTGGGCACATCCACTGTCAGGGGGAGATTTATCTGAAGACCAATGCTAACATGGCTGTGTTGCGTTAAGTAATGCCCTGTTTAAAAGTTAATAAAGATATACTGGCTGCTCATTATTTCTTTTAGAGCTCCATTCAAGTATTAGGCAACACAGAAACAACTGTGTGATTGTGTGACATCGCTGGCAGTTCTTGTAAAGAATGTTGGTGCAATACTCTCTTCTAGTGGCTCAAATCTGTGGCACAACACCACTTGCTGATAAACTAGATTTAGACATTCTCTGAGGAAGATTTAAATGACAAAACTTGGTGCAAGAGTGTTCTGGGTGGTTGCCAGGGTGTTTCTGAGGTGTACTGAGTGTTTTTAGCATGTTGCCAGAGTGTTTCTAGGGTGGTTTTTCATGGTTTGCTACTCTATGTGATTGCCAGGTGTTGCTAAGGTGTTCTTTTTGATTGTAATCATTATTTTAAGTATGTGGTTGCTAGGGTTTTGGTGGCTTCCAGGATGTTGCTGTTTCTAAGGTGTTCTGAATGTTTTTTTTACCATGTTGCTATGCGGTTGCTAGGGCGTTTTAGGTAGTTGCCAGGGCGTTGCTATTTCTAAAGTGTTCCAAGTGTTTTTCAACATGTTCTGCAGTTTCTAGGGTATTTTGAGTGATTGTCAGGGCATTTCTAAGGTATTCTGATTGTTTTTTAGTATGTTTTCAGGGTGTTGTTAAGGTTTTTATTGTGTTACCATATTTGATTGCCAGGGAGTTACTGTTGCTAAGGTGTTCTTATTTGTTGTAATCACACTGCTACATATGTGGTTGCTAGGTTTTTTGTAGGTGGTTTCCAGAACGTTGCTGTTTCTAAGGTGTTCTGAGTGTTTTTTTTACCATGTTTCTATGCAGTTGCTTGGGCGTTTTAGGTAGTTACCAGGCTGTTGCTATTTTTAAAGTGTTCTGAGTGTTTTTCAACATGTTGTTGTGCAGTTGTTATGGTATTTTGAGTGATTGTCTGAGTGTTTTTAACATGTTGCCAGGTTGTTAAAGTTTTTAGTGTGTTGCTACTGTATGTGATTGTCAGGGAGTTGCTAAGGTGTTCTTATTTGTTGTAATCACACTTCTACATATGTGGTTGCATGGGTTTTTGGTGGCTTCCAGGACGTTGCTGTTTCTAATGTGTTCTAATGAATAGAAATATTCAAAGATATTTCTAAAATGTTCTAAATGTTTTTTTAATTGTGTTGCTGTGCAGATGCTAGAGTATTTTTGGTGATTGCCAGGGCGTTTCTAAGGGGATGCCCTAAAGTGACACTCCATCTGTCTCTTATATCTACATGATTATTTATCAATTTCCTGCCAATCTTAAAAATTAATGGGTTTTACAGCCTTATTTCAATCTTTTGAAGTTTCGTAGTTCTACGAAAAGCCATCTGTAAACCCAGGAGGATATTTTGAACACATACACTACACCAAAGAACCTATAATGTCACATCAAACACTTAATTAATCTCCAAACAATCATATCTTTATAGTCTTTATTGGCACCACATGGTATTTACTCTGGGTTCACAGTGGTTTAATGTTTGCATATGCTTTATGCAGTGTACTGTACAAAATAAGAGCATCTTGTTCTCTTTTCTTAGTAATTGACATAAATACCCAGAAATGTTTTGTACTATAAGTCCATATTAAGCGAAGAGAGTGAGGGTTGATTGGGTTCTCTGTAAGTGGGGGGCCAAGGGTCACGTACAGCAGCTTGAAATTGTTTTCCAGGATCAATTAACATGCACCCCACAGTCTTCAATCGGTTAGCCCACTGATGGGCCAAACGCACCGCACACCAAAGGTGTGCCCGCGGGCACTGTGGGGCACTGTACTGATGATGATGTGTGCCCAGCGCGGCTTCTCATGGAGAGGGTGAACACGGCCCCAGAGGCCCAACTGACGCTTCCAGCACAGATCTGCTCATGTGTTGTGTATTATTCAATTATAACCATTTCATCTGTAGGGGGTTGAGTTATATAACAATACACAGAGAATCTATTCATGGGAACTCACTCTGTAAAAGCTCCTGTTTCCAATTTAACACAACAAGGGGGTTAACAACCCTCTCTTACTGGTCTAAATGTATTGTTTCTTTTTTCTGAGGTTTCTTGCAGTGCTTTAAGAATGGTTTTGTATGTATCTGTATTAAAAAACGAGGGACTCAATGTGGCAAAACTAGTGTGCACTTGCAGTGTAAGCTACACTTTAAAAAATAAAGGTTCTTTATTGGCATCTGTGGTTCCATGAAGAACCTTCAACATCCATGGAACCAAAATGTTCTTTATAGTGGAAAAAATTCTTTAGATTATTAAAATGTTTTTCACACTAAGAAAAAATTTGTTCTTTTAAAAACCTTTCACCGAAAGGTTTTTTGGGGAACCCAACATTATTCTTCTATGGCATCGTTGTGATAAAGTTTCATCCCTTTTGTGTTATACTTTCTGAAACACGTCTCCGATCATACAGTCTTGTTCCAGAGAACAAATAAGATCTTTATTAGTCAAGCAATATTTAACGAGAACACACAAATGTGATTGTTGTGGCAGTTGATCTTGAGACAAATCATTTGGCCTCTTCCATCGCTCTTTATGGGAATATTGGGTTTCATCCTGTTTTCAGTAAAAATTCTCTCCAATGGATGGCAGGAATAATGAACACAGTCATTCTGCTTCATCTGATCTCAGTCCATGATCACTGTAGGTAAGTCATGGAGGCCTCAGCAGAGTCTAGGTGGTAATATAAGAAAGCCCTGAGTATAATCTAATAATTTATGTCATAAAATGTATTTTTAGACTATCATCAGTAAGCTGTAAATTTATAAACTCTATTAGTAAAGTTATGCTCTAATTCTAAGGATTTTATCTGAGAAGGATAGATGATGGATGGATGGATGGATAGACAGACAGATGGACAGATGATGGATAGACAGACAGATAAATGGATGGATGGATGGATACAGTGCTGGATAGATAGACAGAAGGATGGATGGTTGGATAGACAGACAAACATATAGATGGATGGATGGATACAGTGCTGGATAGATAGTAGGATAGACAGACAGAAGGATGGATGGATGAATAGACAGACAGACAGATGAATGGATGGATGGATACAGTGCTGGATAGATAGACGGATGGATACAGTGCTGGATAGATAGACAGTAGGATAGACAGGTGGATGGATGGATGATGGATAGACAGATGGATGGATGGATACAGTGCTGGATAAATAGTAGGATAGACAGACAGAAGGGTGGATGGATATACAGACAGACAGATATATGTATGGATGGATGGATACAGTGCTGGATAAATAGTAGGATAGATAGACAGAAGGGTGGATGGATAGACAGACAGACAGATATGTATGTATGGATGGATACAGTGCTGGGATAGACAGTAGGATAGACAGACGGATGGATTATTAGTGTTCCTGTGGCTCAGTGGTAGAGCATTGCGTTAGCAGCGCAAAAGGTCGTGGGTTAAATTCCCAGGGAACACACATACTGATAAAAAAAAATGTATAGCCTGAATGCACTGTAAGTCACTTTGGATAAAAGCGTCTGCTAAATGCATAAATGTAAATGTAATGTAAATTATGGATAGACAGACAGATAGATAGATGGATGGATGGATGGATACAGTGCTGGATAGATAGACAGTAGGATAGACAGACAAAAGGATGGATAGATGGATGATAGATAGATAGATTGACTGAACGATGGGTAGATAGAATGCTGGATAGATAGATTTGTCAACAAGCCTGCAGCACTGAATAGGTCTCTTAGTTTCTAGGATTTTCATGTATCAAGCTTCTGAAGAGGAGCTGCTACTGTTAAAGATCTGAAACACTTCCCCGCTGCTTTAACAACCTCCAGCGTTCACTTTTAACATCAACTGACGTCTATTGTACATATGAGTGGCCTTAGAAGAAAGCCACCTGTAGCTCTGAAGTCTGCTTTTAAACAGGAGCGCAGAGTTAAAGTCTCGTCCCCGCTGGTGCGCGCTGCCACTGAACCCTGTCCAGAAGGGCTTCTGCACTGACGCATGCTGCAGGAATATGGGTTGAGCTCCTCAGGGCAGGCCCTTGAAGTCATTTCACTGGATACATAAATGTTTAGTGCTCGTTAAGAGCAGATAAAAGTCTTTCCTGCTCGGTGTGAGGAGGATACCAAAGGTCGAAGTTCCAAGATACGAGTCAGAGACATGACTTTAAACAGATGGAGCTGATAGTGTCGACATGGTGTTGTGTTCGGGAATCCTAAACTTTTAAAAATAAAGGTGCCATAAAGAACCTTTAACATTCATGGAAACTTTCCACACTCTTAAAAATAAATGTTCTTTATTGGTTTCTATGGTTCTGTTAAGAAACGTCAACATCCATGGAAACTTTCTATTCCACAAAAGGTTCTTTATACTGGAAATGTTCTTTAGATTTTTTCAATTTTCTTTATACTAAGAAAAATAATGGTTCTTTCAAGAACTGTTCACTGAAAGCTTCTTTGAGGAACCAAAAATGGTTCTTCTATATGACAAAAAAACTTTTGGAACTTTTATTTTTAAGAGTGCAGATGAGATCTTTGATGAATATTATTATTGAAGGTTTGTTCTTCTGGCAAGGATGAGAGTTTTACCAGGTCTAACAATCAAAATATCGCTTTGTCCAGTATTACCTCAACATTTTTGCTTGCAAAATTTACCTCATACTAAGATCCAAAGACATCAGAGGAGCTACAAAGATCTTGAGGGTGTTGGAGAACTTCACGTCACAAAATTATTATTTTTTTGCGGTCTGTCTTGAAGTAAAAGTTTTTACAATGGCTAATAGACAAAATCCGCACACTTCGATGAGTGATTTACTTCTTTTGCTCACACTGATAGCTCTTTGCTGTCATGCACGGTTGAGGTTTTACAGATTTATGATCTCAAATGCTTCCAGAGAAAACAATCATCCCAATAACATCTCCAGTACCTACCAGTGTGAACTGACAGATTTGTGAACATGTGCAAATGACCCACTAAAAAGTCATACCGCATTGATATCCGCTCACTTTTTTAATGACTTGACATTGTAATTTGCGTTTTATGAGCAAATGCACCATTTGCCGGCTGGGATAAAACTAAACTCGCCAGTTTAAATAATGGAGCCTGGAGAGATCATTTTTGGGATATACTTTTGGCATTTAGCACAATGGAGAATGGACTATTTTTTTACATTTCGATTTACTCTTTTTGTGGGTTTCCTGTTTTACTATAAGATGCAATTTAGCTCTGATATGTTTTTGAATACATTTAATTTACAGGTACATGCAGTTTTTGGTAGTGCACTTTTACTTTAATTGCTTATATTTTTGTACAAAATAAATAAAAACACACTAATAATATTATTTAAAAACATGAATAATATTATTTAGGGATGCATAATATACAGATTATTTTTGGCACTGCAATTATTTTTAAATTACCTATATGTTTGCAAAAAAAAAACAAAAAAACATTACAATAATATTTTTTATAATAATATTTAAAAACGGAATTAATATTTAGGAATGCACAATATACAATTTTTTTTTTGCTACTGTACTTACTTCTACCTATACAGCTGTTTAATTTTTTTTTTAAACCTGTATTATTATTATTATATTTAAAAACCTGAATATTATTTAGGGACACACAATATGCAAATTTCCGCTAATATAGATTTGTCTTACATTGGAAGCATATCAAACATGCTTTTCCAACTCAAATTCCAACCTTTTCAACTCGAACATTTACTATGCCAATTTGTGAAAATATTTTCTGCACAATAAATCATTTTGATGCCTGATTTTACTTAAAATATAAACATATAATGTAACTGTAATGATTTATAATATCAATCATCATATCAGCTATCAACAATGTCCAAAAGTTTTGTACTGTTATTAGCTAATATTATTCTACTATACAGACATGTCACAAAAATAAACATTTAAATGAAGATTTCTGTAATAAACTGATCTTTTAATGCAAACTTGTCCATGTAAAGTCAACAGATTCAATTGAACAATTTAACAAGCATGATATCAAGCACGTCCATGTGCATCAAATTTATCCTCAATATCCCACATTAAAACTGTCATTGACAAGCATTTTGGCTCCGACAACAAACACGTTACATCTGATCAGCTTTGAGTGCACGAGTCAATGACAACTGGAGCATTACCATGGAGACCAACAATTATTTGTATTTACAAAAATAGGTCCGGGAGGCTGAGAAACGCTCAAGCTGTATTTGGAGAGCACACCACATGCATTACCAGAAGCAGTTCTGCCCGAAAGAGTCTGAATGTCACCCAATTACACATCTTGTTCCCTGCTGTAGAATCTTGTAGCTGTTCTTGGAAATCTTCTCTGCCTGCTCCAAGTCCTCACATGCTTCCGCTGCTACTCCGAAAATAAAATGGTGAAGGCCATGATGATACAGCAACATGCCACGTAAGGGCTTTTGCGCTCACCTAAAAGGTAACGTAAAGGATCATTAACAAAATAAAAAATAACAAAAAAATAAATCATATATATATACAGTATATATATATATAAACATACACGACATGGTAGCTTTTATAGCATTACTCACCTATTCTTGCACATTTCCAGAATATTCCAAGGAATCTGAGGGCAAAAGGAAAGGGATTACAGTTAATGCTTCAGCAGATATAATGTAAAACAATAAAACATGTGGACTGAAATCATAAAAAAGCAGCTCTGGGAACTTTAATTGTTTCAGGTTTTAAATTAATTTTAATATTGTTTTAATGTGATCAACTGCAAGACACTTTTGCAAAAAGGTTTTATATTTAACAAAATTATTAAAACATTTCTTGTATGCAAATAAACTTTTGCCCATGTTTAAGACAAAATGCTTAGTATGATGAAAAATATTACTGATTCTACTCAAATTTCTTGACTTTTTTTATTTTTAGATTGTTGTTTTTTTTTATTCCATAAAGTAACCATAATTCACAACAATCATAGTTACTGTATCATCACTGTAAAATAAGAAAGTTCAGGATCTGCAAGATTTCATGTTTTTGAAAGAAGTCTCTTCTGCTCACCAATGCTGAATTTATTTGATAAAAAACAATAATATTGTGAAATATTATTACAATTCAAAATAACTGTTTTCTATTTAAAGATATTTTAAAACGTAATTTATTTCTGTGATGCGCAGCTGAATTTCCAGCATCATTCCTCCAGTCTTTAGTCACATGATCTTCAGAAATCATTCTAATATGCTGATTTGCTGCTCAAGAAACATCTCTGATTATTATCAATGTTGAAAACAGTTGTGCTGCTTAATCTTTTTGTGGAAACCATGATACATTCTTCCCATTATATTTATGATAGAAATCTTTTGTGACATTATAAATGTCTCCACTGACCAGGGCTTGACATTAACACCTGCCAAATGCGGGTGGATTTCAGCGGTGGCAGGTAACACAGGTCACTGTCTCCAGCTACCCACTTCAGCGGGCTGAATTTTATATACTATAACAGAGCTCGACATTAATGCTTGTCTAGGACAAGTGGATTTTTTGAAGGAGCAAGTGAAAGAGAAGTTTTCTTGCCTTACCGGAAAACTAATCTGATTAAAACATCTAATTAGGGAAGCACGGAAATTTCTGCAAGAATGATTCTGATTTTATTACTTTTGGTACAAACGGCGATTGATAATGGATAATGTAGCCTACTGACAGGAACAAGGTTGCACCAGTTGAGGCTACGCAGCCAGTCTGTATGTGAAACAATCACGGAGAAATCAAAACACATGAACACAACGGCACACAGAAGAAACATACTGTGGCAAAAAGGTTGTTTATATATTTATAACGTGTCACAACCAAGAGAGTGCAGTTTTCACTGAAAAAACAATGATTGCAAATTTGACATTGATTTTATACAAGAGTTCGAACGAGTAGTTAATATACACAACATTGTCAATGTTGACTGTTTTTGCTCGATATGGTTCACGAAAATGGTTCCAAACAAAGATCTCAGCAGAAAAGTCGTGCATCTCTGAGCAACACAGCGGTGTTTCGTTACTGAATGATTTGTGTTTTTGAACTACTTACTCGAGTCAATGATTCAGTGGTCCATTCACAAAGACAGGCACTTGTGTTATTCTTGAATGAATCAACCGTCTGAACGAATCGTTTGACGACTCACTCATTAAGAGTCACTTGCTGCCACCTACTGGTGGTTTACTTTTATATTTAAAAGTAGCCTACCTTTACTTTGCATTTTTTTCCAACGATTCATATTTGGATATAAAAAAATGATTTAAAACACCTAGCTCATAACCTTATTTATGCTGTAATAATTTTGCAGTGTAAATGCATTCATGCTACATTTCAGCTTCATTAAACTGTCTGTGTAAATGCATCTAAATGCCACTTCTGTTTCTTCTGCAGTGGAAAGATCGTTTTTGTTAATACTGGTTTCTTTGGATTGGTAACAGCCCTTTAGTGTCTTATTATATTAAGTGAATGAAATTATTAATAAAATGTAAGAATTTGATATGAAAGATGATGCATGCATTTAATACGGTTAGGGAAAAATGCCCTTTAAATAGACAAAAAATGACCTGGAAATCAATTTAAATAAATTTTAGTATGCAGTAACTTTAGTCATATAAAACGCAATTTCCCAACAACAAAATTATGGCCGGTGAGCAAAAAAGTTAATGTCAAGCCCTGCTACTGACACATTTGACCAATGTAATGAGTCCTTGCTGAATAAAAGTATTCACTTCTTTACTTTTTAACAGTAGTGTACATATATTTGTTTTCCTGGAAGAGAAAGACTGTAATTGTGTATATCTTTTAAATGCTGATTTAGAATTGAGCTTTGATGTCATGGCTTAAAATAAGACTATACGAGTAGAAGACAAAGCAGCGGGCCGCAGTCTCGTGTCTGCCGACTGCTTGTCTAGGAAGCATGAAGCAGAAGATTACAGAGGCCAGAACTACAGATGACTGACGAGCTTCACAGGGCCTGAAATGTCACAACAGACGCCTGACAGAGCGGAGATCTACGAGCAGACAGGCATCTGGCCTGAACAGAAACAACAAACAGGTCAGCGAGAACATGCACTGTCAACAGCCTGCGCAGACCCCCGGGAACCAAACCCAGCCTCTGTTTCCCCACGTCAAACAAAGCTTTAACACATTTCCCCAGTAAACGCTCTTTAGGTTTCACAGCCTTGGCATTGGCAACAATCCACAACTTAATATTTGATGTCCTTTCAGTCGATCATTTACTTTGTGACACACAGGCAAAGCTGCAAGTTTCTGCCCATGCGTACATTAAAGTAATTCACTATAAACGCCAAAATGGACATCTTGGAAGTATGTCACAGTTGCTGGTAACAAACAAGGCTCGGTTGTGCGTCGTTTGAGGGGGTGCGAAAACAAAAATTACTTTAATATGTAGCAACTCTGGCTAATTTGTCTTGGCTAATGCATGTGTTTGTTGAGATCAGATCGCTGGATGTGAATTATCTCCTTCATTTCCTGCTCCTGTCATGTGAAGTCCAAACATGTGGCGAACATCTTGTTGCTCGAGTTAGATTGTCACTTTATTTCACAGACGTATCCCCAAAACAAACACTGACCAATGACACTCAACTTAGATCAAATAAATTAAGAATGTAAATAAAATAAAATGAGTTTAGTTTTTGTTAACTCTTTGGCCATGAGAAAAATATCTTGGCAACATTTTACTGATTGTTTCTGGGAATTAACTAAAGATTTTTCTTTTGAAGTGTTTGTATAAAACCATAAAACAAATCCAGGCCCGTTTGGACAACATCTTTAACCTTTAAACCACCAGTTTTTTGGTGCTTCGAGGAATAGTTCTGCCAGAAAATTTGCTGAAAATGTACTCCAAGATATAGATGAGTTTGTTTCTTCATCAGATTTGGAGAAATGTATCATTACATCACTTGCTCACCAATGGATCCTCTGTAGTGAATGGGTGCCGTCTAGTGCTGGGTGGCAATGCGCTGCATGAGACAAAAAAGTAATATAGCCAAAACCACCGCATAGCCGCTCTTTAGTGTAAAGTTAGATGCATGTTGATTTTATCAGATGATGTCACAATTATAAATGAGAGTGACTCCTGTTTAACATGTATTAATGGGTCATGTTTAGTCACTATTTAGTGTGGAATTTTTCTACAATATTCACTCATCATGACAGTAAAATACGGCATTCTAAGTCAATCTACTGCAGTTTTTCCTCTCTCAAGCAGTAGAAAATGAGGTTAACACCCGGTCAAGCATCAAAAAAATAAATACCGGTATAATTTTGAAAAATACCGTGATATAAATTTTTGGTCATACCGCCCAGCACTAGTGCCGTCATAATGAGAGTCCAAACAGCTGATAAAAACATCACAATAATCTGCAAGTAATCCAGTGAAAAATACCATCCTCTGTTGTCCTCTCACATAAAAATTAATCGACATATTTGTTTAGAACTGTTTTTGCTTGTAAACGATGCTTGATTTGTGCATATTTCTCTCCTGATTCAGACGAGGTGACTTTTTCACTGGAGAAAGCAATACCAATACTGGCTACAGGACAGTTTGAAGTTAAAATCGTCTTAGTGATGGATTTGTTTCATACAAACATGCAGCTTTTTGCTTCACAAGATATTAAATGATGGACTGGAGTGGTGTGGATTACTTGTGGATTATTGTGATGTTTTTATCAGCTGTTTGGACTCATTCTGACGGCACCCATTCACTGCAGAGGATCCGCTGGTGAGCAAGTGATGGAATGCTGAATTTCTCCAAATCTGATGAAGAAACAAACTCATCTCTGTCTTGGATGGCCTGAGGCTGAGTAATGTTCAGCAAAATTTCATTTTTGAATGATCGTAATGTTAACTATATAAATATGTGGATGGCAGTAAACATACCCTGTTTTGTTCTTATCCAGCAGACTGGGAGCGAGAGCTCGTATATACGCGCAGGTGCAGATGAGCAGTAAGATGACCGTCAACAGACTCTGGAAATTAAATATGGCAGACTGCAAGAGAAAGAAAGAAGAAATGAATAATTAATCACTTATTAATAAACAACTAAAGTTATAAAACACTGTAACCCCCCAAAAAGTGGAATAATTAATGCACATTTAAAAAGTTTAAACTTGTTTAGATATAACTTAGTTTAGTTTATACTTTGTTAAACTGAAAGAGTAATGTGTTTGGGCAAAACCATGACATTAGTTTTGGCATAACAACCTAGTATGTATTCATTTTAAGCTTAGTGTTGCTGAGTACTTGGTAATTTAAAGTAGTTTTATATACTTAAAATAAATGTAAAAATCTACAGTATCTACATATGTATAGTAGTACACAGAAAAAAAAAGACTTTACATGTATTCTAGCAGAGTGTCTTCTATATCTGTTATGACAATCTTGTGCATGATTTACAACTACTTCTGTATTTTAAGATGTTTTGATTTTATAGGCAACTGTCCAAAATGATAAATTATTTCAACTGATTTAACTCCATAAATCCATAAAGCTTTAAAAATTAATAATAAAAATAATACAAGTCCATTTGTGACCATTTTCTTTCCTATATCTTTTATCTTAATTTTGTGATTGCAGTTTCTATTTTTGTTATTATTTATTTACGGAGATTGCATTAAAAGTATTCAATTGCTAGAAATAATTTATTTTTGTGCATTTTATTTTTAAATACGTTAAATGCTGCCCAGGACAGAATTTATTTGTTATTTATTTATTTGATTACAAATACATATTAGTACAATTTAAAATAACAGTTTTCTGTAAACATAATTTTCAGAAGTCATTATTTTCATCTTAACTTTGTACCTATAAAGTTTATCTTAACTGTCAATCCATTTTTGCATAAATAATATTTAGAAATGACTTTTTTTGTGCATTTGATAAAAAGTTAAACACTCCCCAAGGCAGCATTTGTTTGTTATTTGATCAAAAATACCATAAAAATTGCATTATTCTAAATTGTTATTGCGATTTAAAATAACTATTTTATATTTGAATATATTTTAAAAATGTAATTTATTCCTATGATTGCAAAACTGAATTTTCAGCAGCCATTACTCCAGTTTGAAGTTTTTCACAATAACTTTTAGAATTGAATTATGTGATTGCATAAATAACATCTAATCGCCATAAAAGACGTATTATGTTGCAGTTTGCTGAGTTTAGGGCCCTGTTCTCTCTGCCACATCACACTCGTAGCAGTAACGTTACTGAATAGTGAATACTGTCAAATATTATTGAACAGAAGTCATGAATGACAGCACAGAACAGACACAGACTCACTGTCTGTTGTTTATATTCCTGCATCACTGCAGCAGCAGACAGAACTCTGAACTTCTCCTGATATCGCTTTCATTTTCACTGCACCGTGGACGGATATATCGCTACATCTGACAGAGCGCGACGACATACCGGCGAATTCAATCTGACTGCTCGTTTCTACTTAACTTGTAATAACTTTTCAAAAATAACAGTTTTATACTTACCATCTTGATATCCCCGGCGAGCCAACTCACACTTCCGGTGTAGGACGGAAATTACGTCACCGGTACGGCAGCCTGGAAGCGCGAGGCGTCGAAAATCCGGATGAGAGAGGGAAATGAAATCTGCAGAAGTGTGTTAGTATGAATTAAAATTCATTTAACATACAACAGCCATTTCCTTTCGGAATGAGGTGAGATTTTGCATGTGTAGAGCGCACTGTGATCATGATATGAGGGAAACGCACTAGTTTATGATAAATATGATGTTGTTTGTATTCTCTGTTGAAACGCTTATTAGTTTCCTGTCGTAAACAAAACACAAACTAACATTCATACTTTATTTATAAAACGATGCACATAAAAGATATAAACAATCAAGAAATAAGGAAACAGGAGAGTTAATAGTCCTATTTGTCATATTTAGCAGAAATATAGGAGCAACATTGTAGAAGGTTTTGATGTCAACATGTTATTGACCTTGAAATCTTGTTTGTTTTGATTTCTTACAGAAAAGCACCATGATAATCATGGTTAGTTGGGTAGAGTGAGGGAAAACGATGATTGTGTCATTTTTTTTCAGTGAAACAAAAGTTCAGAAAAGTTATCATAGTTTTAGTGACAAGGACATATATTATAAACCAAGTATGAAAAATGTCCAGAGTTTTCATGTTATTAGATTTTTAACAAAAATTAAATTTGTGCCAAGGGGGTGTTTTACCCCTCCAATGGAGCAAAATGCCCCCCCAGTCTGACGAAGCAATTTGCTTTAAACATTTACAGCAAAATCAGAGTACAGGCAGTTTTAGCTTAAAAAAAGAGAATATAATCAATAATTATGAATTACAAAATTATAATAGTCGATTTGAAAAAATAAAATAAAAAAAGTTTTCTGATGATAACTGGCTAGCTAACTAGCTACCTGATGCTAACTTGAGGTAATTTTTAAATATAAAGTCCAAATATTTTATTCAACCAACTAGTTCGAATTAATTTGATGGAAAAACAAAGGATTTGATGTTCAGAACAGAATAACTACAGTAATTGGCCATTGTCCCCTGGGGGTGTTTTACCCCACACACCATGTTTGAGAAAAAAAAAAAATTCTTAAAATATAATTATATTTTATTAAATAACACATACTCTCTATCCACAGGCCCTACTGTTCTCATATCATATATAACTGTGATGTTCTACAAAAACTCTCGTCAACGTAGTCCATAGTTAACTTACAATACAAATTTATCTTGACTTTATCTTGTGGTTATTTTGGGAAAAACGGTAGGGGTTTCCCCCCACTCTACCCTATTATTGTTACAAGAAAATTATAATATTAATAATAAATAATTAAATAAATAACAATATTATATGTAAATGTTATATTTATATTTTATGCATTGCTAATATAATAATGTTAAGTGCAAAACATAAGACCAGTGATTTTATATACACAGAAGAATGCATATTAAATGCAAGTAAAGTGTCTACTTTAATGTTTCAAATAATTTGTGAAGATAAAATGTCAAAATATGGGTGAAATAATATTCAAACGTCAATCAGTTTAACAGATAAATTTATGTAAAACTGAAACAACATTCTTATCTGACCTTTATTTATTACATTATATAAAAGAAGTGATCGTACTAATTTTTATTATATTTTAAATTATTACAAAATTCTCGCTGACAAATGGCTAAAACCTAGCGGTTTGAAGGAGAGCGGCAAAGATTGGAATCAATTAATTGGAATTAATCATTAAAATGACAATTAATTAGAAATTTTGGGGCTACACTGTGATCCAAATCTTATAATGTCATCTAATGATTCTTGTAAATATGCCTGGCAAGATTATATGATTTAGAAACTATTGTTACATTGTTAAACTAAATGAATTGTTTTTCTGTAACTCATGGTAAAAATGTATGATAGCCATTATTTTTAGCTCAGAAAATAACTGGACACATTTTAATGTATGAAAAAAGATTAAAGCTGTAATAAACTTTTATTATTTTATATATAGAAACTAGTGGTGTCAAAATTAGCGAGTTAACGCAGGCGATTAATTTTTTCAGTTTAACACGTTAAAAATATTGAATGCAATTAACGCAGGGGCGGGGCTAGATTTGGCCACCACACTCACAACTGCTAAAGAATTGAGTTTATTCAGATGCAGAACGTCTTTACAAGCACATTAAACGGGACAGTTTTCAGACGCGTGCTACAACTTCACTTCAGCGCCAGGCGTGAGTCAAACGAGCGTGGAAACGGTAGGTGATGAGGACCTTCAGTAGAACATAAGTGAACTGCGGTCAGATGAGATGTTGTTAGGCCATATGTCAGTAAAAACGAATCTTCCTGTACCGTCAGCTGTTATACTGTGCTCTTAGCGCATGCTCTTCAAGTGCACGCACAAATGTGTATTAGGCTATATTAAAGCGCTGTATCATTCAAACCCAAATGAAACTACGAGTATGCAATGTCGTAGTTATGTCATCAGTTAAGTCATGAAGTCACAAAAAAGCCGATTGAAGCTGCCTTAAAACTGTGCATGCAAGTTATTATTTTTTATGAGTCACATGTAAAGCAGTGTCAGATCTGCATTAATTAAGCAATCTCTCTTCGTTGAGGATTAGCATTTTTTTCCCCTCTAAAAACTAGAAATTATGTGACTTTTCCCTTAAAAATAGACTTGGAGAATTGATTCATTGCGTTTTGCTTCCAGCCGCTGATGACTTTGGGAAATAGGAGATGGTTTTCAAATCAGCAAGCCATAAATCTTTAGCTTTTGATGGATTATGAATATCTCTATTCATGGTTGGATATATGGAGAGAATGTTGCTCAGATGCAAACAAGATGAAAGAAAATATATACAAAATATCAAATGCAGAAAAAAGTAGTATTTTGGTCTCATGAAACCTGCAGTCAGGGTTTGGGTTGTATTTATACTCAAAATCAAAAGAAATGTAAGAAAATATATTTTGCATTTTGACAATATTTTCATAGAAATTAAAGCACTGTAATTTGGAAAAAAACATGACTGTAATGCAAACAAATGTATTTTATTTAAATGTAAAACATTTGTCATGGTAGTAGAAAATAATACTTTCTTTGGGACAAAATAAAAAATATGCAAAATAAAATGTCTAAATATTTTTTTTGAAATATAACCCACACAGTTCTTTAAGTTCTTTACTGCATTAAGTTGGTTCCAGTCATATCTTAAAAATAGAAGTTTCTCAATCAATATAGGACGATGTTATTCAGGGGCGGTCCCCTGACTTGAGGGGTCCCCCAAGACTCTATTTTTGCCCCTTTATTGTTTTCTTTATATATGCTTCCTTTAGCCTCTATTTTTGAAAAGCATGGCTTGTATTATCATTGCTATGCAGACGATAGTCAACTTTATTTGCCCCTGAAGCACAAAAATGGCTTAGACTCTCTCTGTGCCTGTCTTTCCGATCTCAAAGCCTGGATGTCTTTGAATATTTTAAATCTAAATGAAAGTAAAACAGAGATCATTGTGTTTGGCTCTTCTGAAGTTCCAAACATTTCTCATTTAAATTCTGGTGTTTTATCTTCTTCAGTTAAATCATGTGTAAATACTTGGGTGTCTTATTCGACAGTGCACTTAAATTTGATTGGCAAATACATTTAGTCGTCAAATCAAGTTTTTACCAACTAGAGCGTTGGCTAAAGTGAAGACCTTCCTTTCTTTTAAGCACTTTGAAACTGCAATTCATGTTTTTATTTTTTCTAGAATTGATTATTGTAATTCCCTGTATCTGGGAATAAACAATTCTTCAATATCCAGATTACAAATGGTCCAAAACGTGGCTGCATGCCTTTTAACCGGTGTTCGCAAATATGAACATATCACTCCTGTGTTAATGTCTTTACATTGGCTCCCAGTCCGCTTTAGAATTGATTTTAAAGTGCTTCTGCTTGTTTTTAAATGTTTAAATCCCACTACCTTTCTGACGTGAACACCATCTGGTAAGAACTCTTAGGTCTGCCAACCAGAGTTTGTTAACTGTTCCAAAGTCAAAATTAAAATCTAGGGGTGATCGAGCTTTTGCCATAGCCGCACCTAAACTTTAGAACACGTTACGATCCATATTAGAACTGCACCAGCATTACATATTTTTAAATCAAAGTTAAAAACGTATCTCTTCACAATAGCCTATGATTTGTGATGTCGTTTGTTGTGGTTTGCTTGGTTTGTTTACAAGTCTTTCTATAGCATTGTACAGCACATTGGTCAACTGTAGTTGTTTTTAATTGTGCTTTATAAATAAACTGAGACTGAGTTCATGAAATTCATCACTGAAGAACCTAATTTTGTTTGCACCACTGTGCAGGAAAGAAGAGACTGTAAAACAGGGTTTTGTTTTTTTCAGGGTTGTGCATATTTCATAACCTTCCTGAAAGAGATTGTCAGTTTTGTAGAATGTCAGTCTTGTTAAGACAAGAGGGTTTTGTTCGAGTCCATCTGTGGACCATCGATGGAGTTCTTTAGAGTGGAATGTGTCTTAATTACACCTCAGTCAGTATCGTTCAGAAGCTCTCACATATATGATTAAGTAACCAATAATCTGTCATGACTGGTAGTGTTAGTATGACCCAGGCCTTGATGATTATAAATCCCTTCTGTCAAGTTTTGTACAGTTTAAATAGCACAGGCTTACAAGCATTTTAAACAGATACTGTTCTTTTAAACTTTCTGTTCATCAAAGAATGAATCACAGTTTCCACAAAAATATTAAGCAGCACAACTGTTTTCAACATTGATAAGAAATGTTTATTGCGCAGCAGATCAGAATATTAGAATGATTTCTGAAATATGTGACACTGAAGACTGGAGTAATGGTGATGGAGATTCAGCTTTGCATCACAAAAATTACATTTTAACATATATTCAAATAGAAAACAGTTAAAGTTTTAAAATAGAAAACAAATACATTTTAAATATTAAATATAATATTCAATATTTTTACTAGCAGGCAAATATTGCAGATGATTACACTTAATAAATCAAGAGAATCAGAAATTACAATTAAAATACGATTCTTCCTTCAGCAACCCAAGCAGATTTGTTTTGTGTTCTCTTTTCTTCTCGTGTTATCACTACTCCCACATCCCGAATTCCTTATCTCGTCTCATTCCTAAATCCCATTTATGGAAAGTGACTTAGGAACCCCTTTGTATACTTCACCACCTTTTTAGAAGAACAGCTTTCTCTCATCCGCTGTTACCCAGGCCAGCCAGACGCCGCTGGAAAGATAGCAGCCGTGTCACGCAGCCACGTTCTGGATGGGACTGTGGCACTTAAATCTTGTTTAGTTTGTATAAAACAGGCCGTGGATGAATGTTTGGGTAGTTACTGTATATTGAACATCTTGAGGAGTGTGCCGCATCCGAACTTCCCACCCCGACCCCTTCTTGGCTTCTCAGCCACATCTTAAGAGAATTCTTTGTCTTATTTGTCAAAGCCGCCTTCTCATATTCCTATAGGCTTTGCAGCATCTGTCATTACCGAGGGGGAAGAATCACCTCTGTGCAGATGTAACTGTAGCTAATGAATGGCCATCCTGTTCCCTCAGAGTGTGTATCGTGTCAGTCTTTGGATACCGCGACCCCGCTGTACGTTTATGCCACGGTTTGCACAAAAGTCATGTCAAGAATAGCAACAATTGGTTGTGATGCACGACGGGAGGGAAACAGATGTGAACTGTTCGCGGAGGGTTTTGGACGCGTTGATTATCAGTTTGACAAGCGAGTTAAAGTCAGTCGATGTATGTTGTCCTTCACCTTTCCCCTCGCCGCTGCACATCGTCAGCTCTGACCTGAGAGGTCGGCTGTTTCTCACACATCACTCACTGGATTCCTGTGAGGTCTGCATCCATCCGTTATAGCCTGCTGTGGAGTTTGAAGAAACTTCCACAAACTTCTACATGTTCTCTGACCTTTGCTTGATCATTTTTTACAGTACAGTACAGTAATCTCCACTCATTGCACACATTTTACCATTATTTTAAATCCATATATGTATATATATATATATATATATATATATAAACACACACATATAAAATGCAATTTAAATTAAATATATAATTAGTTTATTAAAAACTAAATGCACAATTATTTGTGTTTGTCTATTAGTTTTTTAGTGCTTTAGTTTTTAATATCTTAATATAACTGAATAATTCATATAGTAAATAAATGTTTATTAAATAATTCATACATATTAAAAATTAAATGTAATATATGATTATAATTTAATATTCTTATTAATTATATAAATACAATTTAATTAAATTAAAATATATAATAATATAGTTAATTAAAATAATATAAATATATTATATAAATATTTAATAATATAATTAATTAAAATAATATACATAATTAAATATATGTAATTCTAAAAATGTATATATATATATATATATATATATATATATATGTATACTATGTGTGTGCGGCAAATAGTTCAAATTTACCATCTGTTTTTCACAATGTATATTTATAATTAGTGCAGATACTTTTGAAGTTGTTGAATTATTTAATAGAATGCAGCATATTGTGTGGTCATTTTTTCTGTGTTTTAGCTGTGTGTGATTATGATCATTTTTTTCTGCAGGTGTCGCAGTACGAGCGTGCGTCAGATCTCCATTGCCTCTGAGCCTCATCGCACGTTTTTTCTTAAGCTAGAGTGGGCTGAGGATCTTGGATCTGGCTTTGTTATACTTCTGTCCGATGGTGTCTCTGCATGGAGTGGTGAAGGTACTAGGACATCAAATGATCCTATTTAAATGAGCCTTCAAAACTGCCACGCTTCAAAGCACAGTTTCATTTGTTAGTTTCAGAGGAGGATGTGTCCCGTGAAGCCCAGGAGATCGAGATGGAGCCGGAGAGGTATGTTGGTGACCTGCACCTGGCTCTGACCGGAGAGGGACCGGCAGCGGAGGGGGAATACAGCTTCCACCTGACACCTGAGAGACCCGGCCGCCCCCTGCTGCAGCTGTCTTATGAGAAGGTGCAGAACGACATCTCGGTGAGTGGCACGCCTGAAACCGCTACACAGCACAGCGTGATGTAATAGTCTCGCTGATTGACACACGCTCTCACATAGTATGCAGTCAGGGTACAAAATTAACACTCACCAGGTGCCAGATGCTAAAGTTAAACTTTCTTTAAAGTTTTGAGGAACTGCAACATTATGTAGTTTGTCAAATTGTAAGAATGATTATCTGAACGTGATGATGTAAGTGACTTGACTGAACAACTTTGTTTAAAGTTGAAAGTTCACATCAAAATTTTATCCTGGATTCTTTTTCTCTGATATGATGGATGGATGGATGGATGGATGAATAGATGGATAGAACGATGATTAGATAGATAGATAGATTGATAGATGGATAGATCAATAGAACAATGAATAGATAGATAGATAGATAGATGGACGGATAGATAGAATGATAGAACGATAGATAGATAGATTGATAGAACAATGGATAGATAGATAGATAGATCGAACGAACGATAGATAGATAAATTCTATAGATACTATTGATGGATAGAAAGATTATTGTTTGATTTGATTGATTGATTTTGTTTTTATTGTTAAAAATGAATCGGTGTTTATTCACTTTATTCATTCGTTTTCTTGTTCGTTCGGCCGTTCGTTCATTTTTCATTTATTAATTTATTCATTCACTCATTTCCCTCCATCATTGGTTTCGTTCCTCTATGTAAACACATCTGTTATAATTCTGTCTGTCAGTTTTTCATTCGTTCACTCTTTGTGTTCTTGTTGGTTCGCTCGTTCATTCCCATGTCCCTCTCCTGCACTGGTTCCTCTATGAGAACACATCTGTTTCATGGATGAGAGAAAGAGTGTGCGATCTCTGCTTGCTTGAGGCTCTACTGAACTTGTGATTGGCTGAAATCGCTCTCAACACTTAACCATTCCCAGAGAACTACCGCTCTTTATGTCGAGCTTTAAAGGAGGTTCCCCACGTTTGATCTCGTGCCAAGCTCGAGGGTGCCGAGGAACTGCAGTGTCTGGGAAGTCTTCGGTAAACTCTAACATCAAGATCACGTAGTATGTTTCTTACTGTACTGCATTTGTTGATGTTATCCATCGTTTCCATCTGCGTGGTGTGAATGTTGCAGAAATGGTCTTTTTGTAGTGAAATAGTGTGGCATAATTACTGAAGCCTAGAGAAAGATGAAGGTTTGCTTTGTCTAAAACGGGTCTCAAGAGAGGATTCCTTCCCTCTGAACGTCTCTTCTCCATTTCAGACCCGTCTTAAATTGAAGCCAATTTTGCACGCTCATTTTTATGGGATTAAATGAGGCCTTTTTGACATGAGATGTTTTCAACTAGTGCTGGAGTTGTAGAGATGTGCTATTATTGTACTGTTAACATGCCCACATAGGCCCCTGAGGGCCCTTTCCATATGTACAGATCTCTGCTCACCAAGGCTGTGTTTATTTGACAAAACTAAAGTAAAAACAGTAATATTGTGAAATGTTATTACAAATTAAAATAACAATTTTCTATTTTAATATATTTTTTTTAAATGTAATTATTGCAAGGCTGAATTTTCAGCAGCTGGATAAAAACCTCTGGCAAATGTGTATGAGTGTAAAAGTTTAAAAATTACCTTAAAATTAAATATTTAATACAAATTCAAATATATTTAATAAATAATTGTATTGATACAAATTATAATGAAATAGACTATATTGAAAAAATGACAAATACAGTTTAAATTGCAAATGTTTCCTGGATTTTGAAGGTTTCATCTTGAAATGGTTTTGGAAATGTTCTCTGTGGTCCCTCTCAGAACAGACTTGTGGCCCATTTTTGGGCCGTGACCCTCCAGCTAAGAACCACTGAATCTGATATATAAAAAGTGTAAAGTTTTGTTGGCTTGGATTCTGGTGAAATTGTTATAAATTGTCTGTGATTTTCTAACATTTCAATAACTCCCTGTTGCTCAACTCAATAGACGCAATCATGTTCAACTTCAAGTCATTTCTCTTTTTTGCTGCCTTTGTAGATGTGACTGAATGGAAATGTCAAGGGTCTGTTTTGGAAAAAGGGAAACTGGCCCTTGGTAGGGAAGGAAAGTTTGGCCAAATGCGTAATTTTGTGTAAATGATTCTTCATAATGTTTATTAGGTTGCTTGCTGACATTTTGTGGCCTACTGTAACACTGGTCTTGTGTGTAAGGGGAATGAATATTGCACAATATTACCCGCAATAATGATGATATTATGGTTACAAGAAGCTCAAAAAAGTATAATGTATAGTACCGTTCAAATGTTTGGCATATTAGAATGATTTCTGAAGAATCTTGTGACACTGAAGACTGGAGTAATGATGCTGAAAATTCAGCTTTGATCACAGGAATAAGTACTATTCTAAAATATATTTAAATGGAAAACCGTTATTTGGAATTCTAATAATATTTCACAGTATTGCGGTTTTTACTGTGTTTTTGATCAAGTACAGCAGCCTTGGTGAGCAGAAGAGACTTTTTTCAAAAACATAAAAAAAAATCTTACAGACACCAAACTTTTGGACGGTATAGTGTTTTCTGGGTTTAAGTGCATTGAACTACCGTTATGACTTCTAGGCTTACAGAAAGCTTTTTTTCAGAATCCTATTGTCCTTTTCTTGAATTTTGAGTGTGTTTAGGGCTCCTGTAGCTTCCCACAGACATGTCTGAGCTCCCACGCTGTAGTTTATCCATTATTATGCTCTTGAGTAAAGCTGTTTTTGATATTTGACGTTTCTACACTTGCCTCCTTGGCTCCATATGCTTTAAAATCTGGACCAGCGCTCATATGTGTTATTGTGCCGGTGCTAGGATTTAGTAAATATATGAGGTAGTATTCTGTTCAATATTACATAAGACCCACAATGACACTTTTAAAAGTAATTAACCAAATTTTATTTTTAGTCATACTTTCTAAACCGAACAAGCCCCTAACGCTAAGTATTAAAGGAATAGTTCAACCAAAAATTAAAATTTGCTGAAAATTTACTCCAAGATGTTGATGGGTTTGTTTCTTCATCAGAAAAGATTTTGAGAAATATAGCGTTACAGCATTTGCTCAGCAATGGATCCTCTGCAGTGATGTGCAGTCCTCTGGGTGCCGTCAGAATGAGAGTCCAAACAGCTGATAAAAACATCACAATAATCCACAAGAAGTCCACACCACTCCAGTCCATCAATTAATGTCTTGTGAAAAGCTACAGGTCTGTAATGAAGAAACTGATCATTAAGGTGTTTTAAACTTTAAACCTTTGTTTCAAAATACAAGTCTGATCCATAATAATGCTTTCTCCAGTGGAAAAAGTCTATCCCCTGTTGTCCTCTTACATCAAAATCCACCCACATATTTGTTTAGAACTGTATTGGACTGTTTTTGCTTGTAAATGGTGCTTGATCTGTACATATTTCCCTTCTGATTCAGACATGATGACTTTTTCCAAAGACTATAGAAATACAAAGACGGTCCACTCCTATACTTATGAATGGAAGAAAGTGCAATATGGCGGATACATAGCAAGCGCGTTGGAGCTACGCATGCGCATTAGCCGGTCTAGACTGAAAAATAAGCTTTTTAATGCTATTTGAGCATAAGAAACAACATTCATTGGGCAGTTCATTTCAGATTTTGTTGCTGATTTGAAATATGTAATTTAATCGCGAGTTCAGCGAGCCATTTTTGAGATTTCAGGATTCCCCCATTTATTTAGATAGGACTTTGTCTTGATTTACCTTACACATCTTTGAGCTGTCAGATGAACGTTATAATAAACCCAAACTCACAACAACATGAGGTGTTGCAAATATGGCGAATGGACTTTCCTTGAAAGGGACTTTGCTTTTTCACTTAATTATGATTTTTAAATGGAGAAACTTGGAAAATAGTCATGTGTTTTGTATTATCGATATTTTGCGGAGGACAAAATGAAGTCGCATCAAAATAAGTGTTGGTATCATTTAAAATGCCTTAATGATGGATTTGTTTCTTACAAACACACAGCTTTTCGCTTCACAAGATATTAATTAATGGACTGAAGTGGTGTGGATTACTTGTGGATTATTGTGATGTTTTTATCAGCTGTTTGGACTCTCATTCTGACGGCACCCATTCACTGCAGAGCATCCATTGGTGAGCACGTGATGTAATGCTACATTTCTCCAAATCTGTTTCAGTGAAGAAGAAACAAACTCATCTTGGATTGCCTGAGGAAGTGAGGATGAGTACATTCCTTTAAACCTCTTTTGTACTTTAGACACGATTCATTCCTCAAATTGTGCAGCTAGTTAAGGAGAGGTTTGTGATTGTGGTTATTTTCTACTTTTTAGAAGCTATAGCTCCTGAAGGGAAGTTACTTTGTAAGTAATGACAGACTGTTATTTGTTTGTGGTTTTCTTCAAGCTTCCAGTGGTGCTGGTAAGACACAGCTGCTGCGTTCTTCAGTGCAACAGCTGACAGAAGACCCTTAAAGACTCATGCACAAATGGTCAGGTTGAGGTTTGGGAAAGCAGGTGTTTGGCCTGCCAGGACAGCTCTGGCACAAGCGTTTGAAGACGGCACTTTCATTACAATATCCCTCTAAATACTTAGGGACACCCTGACTTCTGTTTCCTAAAGCTTGTATTATTCCTCACTCATGATCCTTACAGGTGGGCTGTCAATGTCAAAGTACAAACATGCATTTTCTTGAACAGCTGAGGTTGAATGTGATGACACAGTGGTATTCCTGCAATCTCAAAAGGATATTACAAATTTCATTAGTAGTTTTGGAGAAACACTATGGTAAATGTCAATACGGAGTCATTAAAAGTAGGATTTCTGTTACTCCTTCGAAATAGTTCAGTATAATATATTGACTTTAACAATCATAATGCAAAGCTACGTTCAGACCATTTAAAAAAAAAAAAAGCTGCAAAAATGGTTTGGTTTGTTGTGGTGACGATCATAAGTTCATTAACATACTGTATGACCACTCACATTTACATTATTATAAAAAAAATATAAAAAATGTATAAATGTTGCGTGTATATTATATAAATATCTAAAATTGTATATATATATTTTTTAAATTACATAAATATGACATGTTATTTTTATACAAAATGTATAGCTATATTATACATGTGACACATTTAATATTTATTATATTATTAATATTATATTTAATATTATTTTCAAATAATTTATATATATAATTGTGCCTGTGTTTATATAATAAACTTTTATTTAAAAATATAAAAATGAATACAAACTAATTAATATTAATTAATATTATGGTGATATAATTACTAATATGTAATGTGTATATATATATATATATATATATATATATGTAATATAATTTATGAAACATTCTGTTTATTAGTGTTAGAATGTTACTAAACTTAGCATTTTTTGATTAAATATGTATAAAAGTATACATAAATATACATGTAGTTACATAATTTATTATATACATATTGCTATATAAATTATTTTATATATACATTATAGCTATATAACTAGTAGTATACAATATATTTAGGCTTTGTAATAATATATATATATATGTATGTGTGTGTTGATTTTTATAATTTATAAAGAATTCTGTTTAGTAGTGTTGAAGAAAGTTATTGCCTTTTTTGGTGAAAAACAGATGTGCAGTGATTCAGATGCTTAGATGAAAGGACATCAGTTCCCATGCCCACTGCCAGGACCACAATTTCCTAACGTTGTTGGTCCTGTAGCTCACGTGGTGCCGTGATAGGGCACACGGAGGTGGCATGAGGTGAGGTTGGAGAGGAAATAAGGATCTGATTGGTTTAAATTAAACAGCCTGTGCTTAAATGCTTACCATCTGTACCGCCAAGTATTTGATTTTCGTAGTTTCTCATGCATTCTCATGCAGACGCAAGTGCCAAATCCAAAATGATATGATCCGGTTTACTCAAATAATCCTACAAACAAACAGCAAACATGAGGGATTTAAAACGTTGCCATGGTTTGGGTCTCAATGCCCCCATGTATTTGTAAATGCTGTAATTACTATCAGACCCACGTTCAGGGGGATCTTGAGAAAAAAAAACTTGCTTTTCTTTCTCTTGTTCCTTTTGCTGTTAATTGTTTAGCACTTCTCATGTGTTGGCACTGAAGAGAGTCTTTTTGTGACACATGTGGAAGCGTTCCTGGCAGCGTGTGGAAGATCACAGCTGTAAACTAGCTTGATACTGATGCTCTGCATCCCAGAGCTGGGCTAAACAAAGTCCTATCCAACACATGTGGATGTGCTTAAACTGAGCCATCATCAAGTAAACCGTTTGTTCAAAAAAAAAAAAAAAAGTTAGTTATGTTTATAAATGTGTATATACATATATATAATATGTGTGTGTATATATATATATAATATGTATATGTATATTTATGTGTGTATATATATATATATATATGTATATATGCGTGTGTGTGCATGTGTGTGTATATATATATATAATATGTATCCCAGGGAAAGCAAGAGCTGGTCAAATGTAAAAAAAATGTAACTTGAATGCAATGTGTGTGTGTGTGCTAAATGTAAATGTATATATAAATATATATATATATATATATATATATATTACATTTGCAAAAGATGACAGACATAAAAGACATAAAATATTAAATTGAATTTATATATAAGATTAATATATATAATGCTATTGTGCATTAAATAGATATGCAATATGAAATTACTTGCTATATGTCTTTCAGAAATCTTTTTTTTTTTTTTTTCTGTTTTTGTATAGCTGTTTTTGCTCATAATAGTAGTTTAGCTGTGATGCACGTTTTCATAGTCACGTGACTTTTATGTGGTCAGACACTGATGAAGTCCTAGGAAACTTTGGGAGGTCCGGCGCTCTGTGTGTGGTTTAGTGCGTTTGTGGCACCTAGAAAACGACCGTTCCCACAGGGACAAACGGAGACCGGTTCCCAGCGTCCTCGCGGGGATATGATGGCATCTGCTCTGGGTTCTGCCGGCCACTTGACTGATTGCAGAGATGAAACTGTCTAATACTTTCCAGAACAGCCAGCCATGTGCAGAAACAATGCTGGCTCTGTCGAGAGGTCATTCTTAGTCACTCTTTTGGGGGAACGTTTAGTTTCCTTAACTCCGCTGGATTATGGTCGTGTTTGGTGTGTTCACCTCATGTCCGTCATCAAATCCATCAGTATTCTTCATTTAAAGAGGCTGTGTTCTGCTTTGCCTCTTCTTTTTTCAGCCTTTTCTCCCTCAAAGTCCACTAGTCAATGTTTCAAAAACTGTCATAATTCACTTTTGCTGGACTCATCCTCAGGCCATCCAATACCTAGATGCCTTTGTGTCTTTATTAGAACAGATTTTGAGGAATTCAGCATTACATCACTTGATCACCAATGTATCCTCTGCAGTGAAGGGGTGCCGTCAGAATGAGAGTCCAAACAGCTGATAAAAACATCACAATAATCCACAAGTAATTCACACCAATCCAGTCCATCATTTAACGTCTTGTGAAGAGAAAAGCTGTGTGTTTCTGAGAAACAAATACACTGTTAAGATGTATTTAACATCAAACTGTTTCTTCCAGCTAAAATACAAGTCTTCTATCCACAATGTTGCTTTTTCTAGTGAAAAATGTGTCTTGTCTGAATCAGGTGAGAAATCTGCACAGATGTTAATTGAGCGACTAGAGTGGTGTGGATTATTGTGATGTTTTTATCAGCTGTTTGGACTCTCATTCTGACGGCACCCATTCACTGCAGAGCATCCATTGGTGAGCAAGTGATGTAATGCTAAATTTCTCCAAATCTGTTCTGGTGAAGAAACAAACTCATCTACATCTTGGGTGGCCTGAGGTGAGTAAATTTTAAGCAAATTTTCAGTTTTGGGTGAACTTGGATGAACCTTTAAGGCTTAAGTAAATAAGCTTATTTTGAATAAATGAAAAAATGCTTAAAAAAATATTTTAATAATCAGTAATGTGTGTTATATATATATATCAAAATATCTTTATTAAAAGATGTGATTGTATTTAGGCCCAAAAAAGTATTTCAGCTCTAATGTTTGGCTTGCCTTCTCATGTATCACTGAGTTAGACAAGTTCAAATGATGATTTTGTGTGACTCATGAACAACTGTTTGTTTTTTTAAGCATAAAGCCACTAGTCTTTATCATAAGAGATTTAATAGCAATTCAACCTGTGTCTGTCCCCGCAATTTGGCTTCCCACTGTGGGATGAATGGGCTCACTACACAGACCTGTCTAAATAAGCACTCTGAGACATGGAAGTTCTGAGCTCATCATGTAAAGGACTCAGTGTGAGTGTTGCTCGATGGTACGTCACATTCTGGCTGGAAAAGGTTCCTTGTTGAATCTCTGCTTTAAGGATTTCTAAATGTGACAGTTGCATCAGAGCTGGCTCTTTCGTTCTGTGTGGAGGTATGGTATGGACCAAAATTAAAAATCAGTCATCATTTATTCACCTCATCGATCTCTTTTCCAAATCTATTTGACATTCCTCCCTCTGTGGAACACAGAAAGAAGATGTGGCTGACAAGCTAAAAAAAAAAAAGAGAAATTCTTTAAAGACTTAAACGACTTCAGTCTGTGTGCATTGAATTTATTTAATACACGAGTTTCACAATTTGAGTTGAATTACTGAAATAAATGAACTTTTCCACGACATTCTAATTTATTGAGATGCACCTGTACATATACCATGTAAATGTCTGTTTTGTATGTTCTGAAATGTTTCTTGGGACTGAAATCGGGTCTGATTTCTGAGTGAATTTGTTTGTTGAGTTGATTCTTTACAATGACTGAATTATTCATTTGCATGATTCAAAACACCAACCTATTCATTTGAACTACTTCTATGTTGTATTCTAAAAGAATTAAAGCAGTATTGATAGATTTAAGTATAAAACAATCCAAAACATTAAAGGAGAGTTGTTGCTATAACACAAGCGAATGTTAGGACATAACAATAGAAGTGTCATTTTTAGTCTGTTCTTCACACACAGCATTTGTTTGACCTCAGGAGACTTGGAAAATAGTGCGCACCTGCTACTTTTCCGATACTTTTATGCTTCTTATTTAGCCTCCTTTTTTTGAGCTTGACCAGCTACATCTCCGTTCCCTAAAGAGCATGCTAAACTTCTGTTTTAGTGCTACATTACTACATACATTACCAGAGTCGTTCACAACAAGGTCATAAAGATTCGCTTGCTTGTTTCCCCTCACTGTCTTTTGCTTACAGCCGTCAAGAATCATTTATAGGATAAAAGTGTTCAGTTAACAGACAGTCTCGGTAGGCTGAAGGCAGGAACTTCATTGTGTTCTCAGGTCTCTGTGAGGTCTGTTATCTTCAGTGCTCTTCAGTGCAGTCGTTCTTATCATTCACAGACTGGCACACGCTACAGGCCGAGCGTCCGTCCCTTGTGTGTCCTGTCAGAGTTCATCTATTTGAGGATCAGTGACTCGCTGTCGCCCGTTGGCTTCACAGCGGTTGGCTTGTCTTATCAGTACAAGAGTCCAGGCTAAATGTTGGTGTGTTTGTCCAGGTGCTGGACGGAGTTGGGCAGTGAAACCCTGAAGTGTGTATTCACTAGACAGTTTTTAGGGTTTTTTTGCAAAAAAAAAAGCATTGTATTCATGAACTGCCCTCGTTTAACTTAAACCAGGTTCTGTCTGTGCTGGATTAGGACTGTGCTATGCACTTTTAAATTCAGCAATTGTCATTTGTGCTGCGAATGTGAATCCAGTCTATGTAAATTAGGGTTATTATGGCTAATTATTATAGATCTGTATTTATAATATTTCATAATATATACATAATTATTGATATATTTATATATTTTTAAAATATCATTTTTATTCATTAAGTCTTTTAGTTTATTATTTTTTATTTTCTTAATTTCATTATTGTTTGTATTATTTATTTATTAACTTATTTATCTTTTTATTATTTACTTATTAATTCATGTATTTATTATATAATTATTACATATACTTATATAATTTATAATTATAATGTGTATATAAAATAATTTATCTATTTATACAATTTATATAATATGTTATTTTTACAATACGTTAATTTCTATTTATACTTATTTCTGTTATAAATTACCGAAAATAAAGGTGCATATATTATATATTGGTAATTATATCGGCATATTAGAAGTGTGTGTGTATACAGTATATATATATATATTATTTTTGTGTGTGCGCGTGTATTTTCTAGAGAATGTGCCAAAAGTAAAATAAAATGTATATATTTTCAGTGAATCAGTCAAACAGTTTCACACATCGGTATAAATGATTCATTACCAAATTCCTCTAAATCTAAACAATTTAAAAGATTTTTGTTCAGTAAAGATTGACCAGAGTTTTTTCATGGAAAGTAATGGATATTCTTTGGTCAAAAATAGTGAGAACATCTTAATCTCAGAGGTGGAGTGATGTGATACAGCTCCAGTACATTACACCACATCCCTCCTCCACAACCGCAAACTCAGAAACCAACAAATAAATCTCACCGTCTGTGGGCGAAGTTCATTCTCAGCCAATGTCCCTTGTGTCTCCAGCCAGGATGGGCAGGTGTCTCCTTCAGGTGCCAGGTCTTCTATTATTAATGTTGTTCTCTCTTTATTTGTCAGTTCAGGCTCGGCGTGGTGGATCTGCAGGCGGTGCCTGAGCCCACTGAAGTCATAAGGGAGCTCATTAGTCACGGCCTGGAGCAGAGTGCACGTCTACAGGCCAAAAACCAGCACCTGCTTGAGGAGAACCAGAAGCTGAGGAGAGAACAGGAACACATCACTAAAGAGTAGGTCCACACCAGATCAATACTTCCCAACTCCCACAGAAGTGTAGAAACGGATGTTTGGAATAAATAAAATAATTTGCAGAACAGAGCTGTTCACTAAAGACATCAATTTGTAAGCTAACCTGGAAGGCTAATTTAACATGTGTCCCTTCAGGAACCTCTAATGGGTTTTTTAGAATAGCGGTTTATGATTTCCAAGACTTTTTGTTCTAAAAACATTACATTACTCAGTCATCCCTCAAATGTAAATTTAGTGCTTCAAAAATTAAATGTAAAATTAAAATCCATAATACTGAAAAAAAAAAAAATTCTGATTTCTTTAAAATATGCCTGTTCTTTTTTTTAAATTCTCTGTTGAATTTTGGCCAAAACTATACATAAGTAACTAACTAATTAACTAACTATACGTATATATATTTATCTGTATTGGCCAATTGAATATTTAGTCATTTCTTTTGATTTTTAGTTCTAAAACTTTTTAAATTATATATTTAAAACTAAACTATATTTTGATGCTTGAAAATGCTTATAAGTGAACTACAACGTAAAAAAATAAAAGTCTACAAATGTGGGGAATATGCTTTTCATTTGTTGCTTTGTTCCTGGGAACATGCACAAGGTTTTTTTGTGTAATGCCAAAACTGATTTCAAACAAAATAGTGTGATTACGCAAGCCTTTCACCTGTTTAAGATTACAACTTCCTCTTGGATTACCCTCTCCCCTCCTCATCATCTCCCATGATTCAGAATGAAAGAGCATCTTGGATGCGTTGTTTAAACGGTTACTAAGGAACTCCAGATACACGAGATGTTTTTAGTTTGTGTTTGCTGTGATACTCAAGGGGGAACTGAAGATATGCATACGCAGTTCTGTATTTATTTTGCTGTGTATATGGCTGATTTAGAGCACATGACGCATTAAGGAGGAGAATGACAAAGGAATCCCAGCCAACTTGACTAGAAGCTCCTCTTTACTTTCTTTTCTTGTTCTCCACATGCTTCAATCTTTCCTCTCTGAGAAACAGCAGCAGTGACATCATCGGTCAGACTGTGCCGCCACACTTTCTAACATCTTCCAAAAGCAGAATTATGGGGAATTAGTAATGCTACTCAACACTGACGGCTCTTTATTAGCTTGTGTGTGTATTTTGCAAACAACTACCACAGGTGTTCAGTTCAATACGCTCTTAAGGTTTTCCATGTTAAGTAATTGAGTGTTTATCCACTTATAAAACCACAAAAACTTCTAAGTAATACAAACACTCTCATAACTAAACATTTCCAGTCTTGTCAACCCGATCGGATGTCCAGGGAGACTGGACATGAGTGTTTGGGTGGGTCTCATTGGTCTTCACCCTCTCCACAGGATGGAGAGGTACGTCCAGGGGAAGGAGATGTTGGAGAGAGACCTGTACAGCCGGTTTGTGCTGGTCCTAAATGAGAAGAAAGCCAAACTCAGAGCCCTGCAGAAAAGAGTCAAAGAGCTGGAGGAATCTATTGAAAAGAATCGATTGAGGTAAAGATGTGTGACATTTCATCATGATACAACCTCACATGATCGTAAGCACTTTCAGTTCAACATTTCCCTTCTCCTGTTAGGTAATCCCATGATGACGTTACATTCATGATTATCACTTCTAGTTTTATGTTGAGCACATTTTCCTGTCTGCACTTTTTTTGTGGGAAAACAAAACTTAAAAGGACAGCAACAAGCTCTGTTCTAGTGGACAACTGTGGCGTGATGAAAAACTTAAATTGTTTAGGTACAAACCCAAGAAGGTTCAGTCCAATGTTGTGCCCTTGATTAAGACACTTAAAGGAGTCTTATTTCTGTGCCACATATGACACCTGAATGAGTTGCAAAAATAATGGTTGATTTCAAACAGTCCAACAAATATATCGGTGTATCTATATGTACATTATCATTTAAAAGTGATGATCTGTAACATATTTTAATATTTTTTGAAAAAGTCTCACCAAGGCAGCATTATTTGATCAAAAATACAGTAAAAACATTTATTTTGTGAAATATTATTACAATTCAAAATAACTGTTTTATTTTCGAATATATGTTAAAATGTAATTTACTCCTGTGATGCAAAGCTGAATTTTCAGCATCATTACTCCAGTCTTCAGTGTCACATGATCCTTCAGAAATCATTCTAATATGCTGATTTGCTGCTCAAGAAACATTTGTTATTAACAATGTTGAAAATAATCATTTATTGAAATATCATTTATTTGAAACAATTTAATGCATCATGGTGAAAAAAAAAAAAAACTTAACTGACCCAAAACATTTGAATGGTAGTTAAAAAAATAAAATAAAAAAAAACCTGAGGATGAAAGGACGGAAAACTGTTTTTAAATGAAAGAGAAACTTTCAAATGTTTGTGCAATCTCTTACATTTTTCACATCTTACATGTGAATCAGTCATTTCTAGAAATGAGTCTGCAGTATGTTTTCTCATATGCCTCGTTAACCTGTACCTACTGTATTCTCTTGGAAGGAAAAAGGCAGACAGTGAAGAGCACAAAGCGATGGAGACTGCGGCAGATAAGAGTCCTGGAGAAGAGAGTGATTATGGAGGCAGTACAGAAGATGAACAGGAGGCTGAGCCCAGACAGCCTGACCCGAAGCCTCTAACACAAGGTTCTTCTTCTAACTTCACCCAGAAATTAAAATTCTGTCATTATGACCATCCAAACCTGTATTTCAAACCTTTTTTCCCAATGCATCTGCTAAAAAAAAATATAAAGCATATGTTGTAGTTAGGGTTGTCTTTTTCAGGTTGCCATTTTTCTCCTACTCCTTTAAAGTTTCCAGAGAGCCACAATTTCAGATGCAAGTACCTCAAACTTAAAAAAAAAAAAAAAAGCAGATTACTGCTGAAACTTTCTCAGCCTACTTTTAACAAAGTCTGTGATTTAGTTTGTGTGGATTTGTGGAAATTCTCATTCTTCAGCTCGCTGTATAATCTGAGTTGATTTCTTCTCAAGGCTCCATTATAATGTGTTCATTGGACACAGTTACATGTTTGCAAAGTTAACAAAGTTTGAAGTCAAACTAGATGAGCCTGCAACTGAATTTGTGCCTAGAACATCAAACGAAACTCATATTTTAATATAGTTTAGCAATGTGTAGCGAATTTAGTGGAATTTCTTCCCAGAAAGTTCAGGTTGATGAATGACAGCACGATGCTGATTTGATCTGCAGTGACTCTGGCAAGATCTTGACGTAGGGCCAGACAGAATGACAGTAAGTACCATGCTATGATAGAAATCGACAAAGAAACATGGAATAATTCAATAGGTCTACATCTCTGATTGGTTCATTAATGAGGAATCCAACTTTTAGAGTTGTGTATCAAATATTTTACAATTCATGATTTGTATATTGGCTTTTATGATGCTCTTAGTATAATATTGAAAGTCTTTTGTGTTTATCTTGTGTTATACAATGTGAAGCAGCTGTTATCAGTTTTATTCATTTATAAATGACCTTATCTTTGGTTTGTGTGAGCATCAGGAATTACGTTTTCTATTAAGGGGCAATATTTGCTCCCAGAACTGATTTCAAGGGGCATTTTTTTAGCCTTGTAATGGCACTTTTTACCTCATTTAATATCTGTGTTGTCCTTTACTTAAATTTAAGCAGATACTTGCATTTAATTGTGAAGGGGCATTTTTTTTGCCCCTTTATCTTAACTTTGAGGGGCATTTTTGCCCCAAATCCCCTTTAATATCTCACCCTGGTTTGCATCCATCAGATGATTTATTTTTCATTTGTAAAGTGTCTAATTCACTGATTTATCCATAATAGGCATTACTGCATGGTTAATTAACTGTTTGTTTTTTTGTTAAAAATAGCTATGCTGCATTACATAACATTACTTATATTGTAGTATTTCTACCATTAGATCACAAATAAACTGCACAGAACAGTGAAGACTTGTAATTGCATTGCGTCAATGAGAGCGCTGACATCACTGTAGGTATTTGCTGTCTTGTCCAAAGCATGACCACGCTAATGTCTTTTCCCCTGCTGAGAACCGTTGCGTCGTCCAGCACGTTAAACCTTTGAGCCAGAACTGAGACGGCCTACAGGTAGTTCTTTCCCTCAGATTTTCCCTGCGTCGTCCGTTATTGTTAATGACGTCATCTTCTAGACGAGTTGTTCCTTGGCAACACCTTCTGCTTTTGGTCGATTTCGACATCGAGCTTCTCGAAGGCTGTATTTGGGGGCTCCGTCAGGCTGTTGAGTCAGAGTTTTGAGGCACAGAAAGGGAAATGAGGTGGAGTCACACATGATTTAGTCTGCGGGTTGCTCAATTTCTCTGTTTTTCCCCTTGTGTAAACCCTGTGGAGTAAAAGTGAAAAACACTATTGCTAGAAACCCCCTTCCAAGGTCATGTGACCCTGTAAACAGTATGAATTGTAATGTATGGTTGCTAGGTGTGTGTCACTTTGGCATAGTTCCTCAGGGCTTCAATTATTGTCCTTTTTTACCTTCCTTAAAGCGTGATTCAGTGGTTTATGTTTCAGAGTGTGTGCATGGTTATGTTTTTGTATTTAAAGAGTAGTAGTTGTAGCTTTAGTCTTTTTAATCTTAACTATGAAGTTTAACATAAGGGTGCAGTACATGAAGCATAATTGAAAGAGTCTTGAATGTGGTCAGGATGTTTGTTGCATCAACTAACGTGAGTCAAACCCTCCCAGTTTCATAGCTATATCTGTCCTATGTAAATTAAACTGTAAACAACTGCCAGAAACAATCCTGCAAACATGTGTGGCAATGCAATAGTACTTTAAAGAACAAGTACAATTGGATTCTTTGCGATCTTGAACAGTCTCCCACTGTGCTACAATGACATGTCACATGAGACAGATGTGCTCCTGCTGGGTTTTATTGCAGTCCCACTGCATGTACATCATTTAATGTTGATGCTCAACATGCTTTTAATGTGTTTGTGATGTTGATTGTGTTAGCGGAGTCACATCTTGGCCGGCTGCCTGAACGCTGGCTGTGAGAACCTCCATTAATCCTGTTCAGAGCCAATATATATGCAAACAGTCACAAATAATAACATTCACAGATAATAACTCATCTTGACTGAAGTCATGAAATTAGCAACAGATGGCTATGTAGCTCATATTAAGCAATTATCAGCAATAACTGATCAGGTTGGCTGAATGTTTCTGCTTAAAGTAATTGTGTTAATCTCATCTAAATTATTGGGGTTTTTTAGTCAAAGTTTTTTAATGCACATGCTGTTAATAAAATAAAAAATTAAGATAATAACAATGCATAAACAAGTAGAATAGTAATATAGAAGGAATGTATTTAAATAATAATAGTTGTTATTATTTAAATACATGTATTAAATAAAATGAGTAATGCTTATTATTATTAATATTATTGATAATGAAATATATTAATATTTGTATACATTTAATATTATATTTATATTAATATATAAATAATATTCAGTCATATTATGTTCAGGATTGATCTGCTTGAGTTGATGTAAATTAAAATGTTTAATCTTTTCCAAAAAAAGTACATTTGTTTAATGTTTGGTCTGTTTGATGCACATTATTTCTGCACATTATAATGTTAAAATATTATGTTTATAGATTGAAATTATATATTTTATAACATGTTCTGCTGAATTAATTAAAAATATTTACATTTACAATGAATTATACCATTTCTGATTAGAAATTAAGTAAAATTCATGAATATGGCATAATGAAGTACTGTTAAGAACATTTAAACACTTAAATGTTAAGATCATTTTCTTTAAAAGACAAAAACTTCAGCTATATAAGTACAAATATAAAGAGTTGATGAAGTTGAACTTTTCCATGTTTTGTCTAACAGAGATGCCAGAAAGCAACCCGATGGACGCCAGCTTAAATGACATCACAGATGTGGCGCCCTGTCGAAAACGCCGCCACCGACATCTCCAAGAGCTGGAGAGTCAAGCCAAACGAGCAGCGCTGGACCAGCGACAGAGATCCAGGTATATCACTCACATCCTCAGATTTACACACATCCTCCGTCTAATTACACATTTTATTACGGTCGATCGGCTCGTAACGAACTCAAACTCCTGGAGGCCTGTTATGTAATGTTGCATATGATACCCATAAACCCCTGCGACTGCAGCCATAAAAATGTCAGTGATAATTCCAGTTATCTTATTCTCTGGTGTCCATTTCATGCAACCTTGGATGCTGCTTTCTCTCTCCGCGCCTGCAGCCAGTCAAGCAGACAGAAGCGGGTTTCCCAGAACCCTCTTCCGTTGTACAGAATCCATTGGTCGTTTGCCAGCACCTTGTATTTCTCCAGTGGAGGCCCCCCTGGGTGCTTCTCTCTCCAGCTCATTTTTTCTTATTAATAGGAGAATGTGTATAATTTCATCTCGTCCTTTGCCAGTACCTCAGTTACCTCTGTAATTGTACAATAAAAATCCCATGAATGGTTTAGATTTGTGTTGAGCAACTTCTTCAGACTTGATGGCACCTGAGGGACACCGATCCTGAGAAAACGTGTTGTGTTTATCTTAAAATAGTCACGCTGTTTTGGAGATTATTTGGCGTTAGTTATTATTTTTAAGTTATTATTTGTTATTATTCCTAGGTGATTCTTTCAGGGTTTCCCACAGTTCTTTAGTCTGTCTATCTATCTCTGTCTGTCTGTCTCTGTTTCGCCCAATATTTGTGTATGTTATGGATTTTTTGCGTTTATTTCAGTACTCAGTTGTTAGCTTAACATGCCAATGTCTAGACTACTGTGATCAACTACAAGCACTAGATGAATGTCTTAAACACTTTACATGAGGAGTGTGGTATGTGTGACTCGATTGATTGGTTAACCGACTCGTTATACCTTTTAAATCAGTTCAGTTTGGATGTTGCCTTAGAGGGCAGCTGCCAAAGTAGACAGTAGGTAGAAAGGCAGCTCACTAGCATTTGGAACAGAGCCCGTGTTTTTTAGGTTGGCAGATATATACTATTTGAAAGTTTCTCGAGTTGGCAGATATTTAAGAAAGACGCTTTGGCTTCATATTGTATTGACGTTATGCTGGGCTATGCAGAGATTAACGTTTAATGAGGTCTTTTAAAACTTGGTAAAAACAAGCGTGTTTGTGTGACTCTGCAGGCAGAGTAAATGTTTAAAAGTGTTTCTAGCCTCCCAGTGTCAGCGGCTGCGTCCCGTGTCAGCAGACACTCAAAGCGGTGACGTTCGCAGGCCCCGGTGGGCCGAGGCCGCGGTGGTCTCTGACAGAATGGTGCCTCTACGCCAGATGGTTTGTGTGTGTGTGTTTGTGTGTCAGGTGTTGAGGGAGACTGAGAGTTTGTATTGGGCTTCTTCTCTCGTTCTGCAGGGTCTGTCACCGTGTTAAGACTTTCCAAACTTTAATAGACTGCCATGACATAGAGATCTGGCTGTAACTTCTTTAGAGAATAATATCATATACGCCACTTCGTATCACACGAGTGGAGAAATCCAGCTGGAGGATTCTCATTCTGTTCCTGGAATGAGGTTTTTAACAGCTGCGTGGCTTTGAATGCCTCGGCTAATTACGCACAATTTTGTGCCTCAGAGAGAGCTGGAACGCTCTTGTAAAACGTGACACAAATTAGGCAGACGGAGTTCACCCAAAAATTCTGTTATCCTGCACTCGCTGTCATGTGATTCCTAAGCTGTATGACTTTCTTCATGAAAAAACAGATGTTTTGAAGAATCTTAATGCTGGTTTCCAAAAAATGAAAAGGATAGGGAATGAGACTGTCAAGCTCCAAAACTGGCAAATAAATAAATGGAAAATGAAAAACAATGCTTTTTGTTAAATTTAATACATTTTTGCATTGCTTCACAAAACTTACAACACAAAATATTACTTTATGCTACTACACAAATTATTTGTATGGTGCTTTTTTCCCCTTTATTGAGCTAGACTGTCTACTTTCATACAGGTTTAAGTTAATGCTAATGTCGTGCTCACCAAGGCTGCATTTATTTAATCAAAAACACAATAAAATCAGTAATATTGTGAAATATTTGACAATTCAAAGTAACTGTTTTCTATTTCAATATATTTTAAAATGTAATTTATTTCTGCGATGCAAAGCTGAATTTTCAGCATAATTACTCCGCATACATATTTTTATGAAAACGGTGATTTGTCATTTTTTCAGGATTTTTTTTTACTGAATAGAAAGTTGAAAAGACCAGCATTTATTTGAAATAGATTTGTAACATAAATATCTTTACTGTCACTTTTGAATAATGTAACCAAGTCAAGTCAAACTTTATTAAGATCCCTTGCGGGCAATTTGGATGCAGCAAAAATCAGAAACACAGCAGACCATTACAATACATTCCAAACATAAATACATAAAAATATATAAGTAAAATACAGTAATGTAATGCATCCTTACTGAATAAAAGTATTCATTTCTTTAACAAAAATAAATCTTACTGACCCCAAACTTCTAGTAAACATCAAAGTAAGTTCACTAATGAGTGAACATTATGAAAACAGTCATTGTTCAGACCTCTAGCACCTTCCATGCCAATGTCTCTATCGCTCTGCCAACATCTCTAGAGTAATCAAAAAGCAAATGGCCTTTTATTATCCGTTTAAAGTCCCTGTATGGGTATCAAGCAATTTGCCAGTAGCAGCTTCCCAGCAGGCAAAATACAGTCACTGGATCGAGACAAGAAGCAGTGCCACCGTTTTTTTTTTCTTTTTTCTTTTTCTCACAAACAACCGCACAATCACTGCTGTCTACAGATGGTGAGACTCTGTGCCATGACATCTGCTCTAATAAAGCCCATTTTTAAAAGCATTTCTCCTCTAAAGGCTGAAAAGAATCACCCAGCAGACATCATTAGTTTATTCAGCTACAGGACCGCTTGTGGTGCACGTCCTCAACTCTCGACACATGTTCAGATCAGGGGAGCGTAATCACGTCTTTAGTTCGTTTGGGGTGCTTTTTTATTCAGATGAATGTGAAAATCTTTGTGCAATGCATTTTTTAAGTCGATGTGGGACTGTTGTAAATTGATTGGAGCATGGAGGCAGATGATTGAAGGGAGGGCTTGGAAAGCGAGAAGGTTTTGTGATGTTGTGAAAAGTCATTTCTGAGAAAGAGAAAGTTAGATTGTTGTGATTTATAGATTGCACAGACAAAAAAAAAAAGAAATCATAGAGACTGCAAAGTAAATTGACTGTATTGTGTCTCCTTCCAGATCAAGGAGAAGGAAGTCGAAACTCTATTAGAGGATTCAGAGGTGCATCAGAAGTTAAATAGTTATTTTTTAGAAGAAGAAGAAGACAGAAAGAGAGAGATTAAGGAAGAGAGAGAGAGTGAGAGAAAGAAAGACGTGGATTCATTTGGCCCCTGGCTGAAACTGTGCTGTTCTACAGTCTCCCAGCACCTGCCTAGAGATGGATCTGGCAGAGCACCACAACAGACAACAATCAGGCCAGTTCCACTGCATTAATCCAGACCTCAGCATGTGTGTTTGCCGTCGGTCACTTCGTGAGTCTCCCAAAGAAAGATCCGGCTCGACTTTTACCTCACATCAAAAAGGAAAAAAAACTAAATTAACATTCGCATATTAATTTTTTTTTTTTTTTTTTTTTTTGCATTGTGACATCATTTCCATGATAAGTACACCCCCCCCCCCCCCCCCCCCAAAAAAAAAGAAAACTAATGTTTTCAATACAAAAAAGTGCTGCAATGCAATGGTGCATACTTTCAGTTTAAATAATATTTTTTCATTAAAATATAATTTGATATCATATACAATATATTATTTATTATACATTGGTCATTTTGGTATTTTAAACATATATTTTTGTTAAATTCATTTATGTGCGTTTACAGTATGCTGTGGACAAGTGATGTGGTAATGCATTTAATTGTCAATAGAAATTTAGATCATAATGTAATTATTTTGTTATTATATATTTTGTTTGTTTGTTTGTGTGTAGAATTAATACTTTATATAATTTTTATTTATTATAATATATAAAACATTGTTGTAATTGTATAAACAGCTGTTTTTCATTAATATGCATATGTATGTAAGTAATTACATAATTGATTTTTTATTATTTTATTACAGTATGTTACAGACAAATAACATATATTCATATTTCTTAAAAATAATGTCACAATGCAAAGTCATTAGTGGTCTTAAGAATAGTCATTTTAGTTTTGCAAAATATAATTTCTTATAATAATTTTTTCATTGCGTTGTCAGTTTTTGTGAGTTTACCCTTGTTATGCTTCTGTTAAGAAATAATTAGCCTTGGTAAAGTAATGTAACGACAACTTTTATTGTTGGTTGTTTATTTATTTTTTCAAATTCATTTATTTTTTATGCTGGATGTGCTCTGATTTGTTGATTGAAATATGGCAGCTTGATGCAAGTTGAGTTTGAGTCGAGTTTGACTTGTTTAGTGTGTTACAATCTGTCTGCATCGTTCTAATAAAATCATCCATTGGTTTACTTTATGATATGTGAACATACATTTACCTACATCAGCTTCTTATGTCACAATATGGCTGTAGTCTGATATTTGGCTCCGTACTGTACTGTAACGTAACATCTCTCCCCCTTTTTGGGCTCCTTTGCATTTTCTTAACCAGTTCCAGAACTTCTCGTCATGTCCGTAATAATTTAAAAGAAACATAAGACCTTTTTTCCAACCCGCAGACAATTCCCGCCCTGTTCCCAGTGAATCATGACAGCAAATATAGCGGCAGCGTCTACATTTGTGCTCATCTGTTATCCCTGCTCATACCTATGGATTTCGTCCCAGAGTGCAGTAGGAAAGTCACTCTTCCTGTCTCAAAGCTGTCCTCACAGGAGAGATTAGTTGCGTCAAAATGACTTCCAGATGCGTCCGCACAGGGAAACCCCTTGATCAAACCGCGATATTTACATGTGCAGAAATGCAGATACACTGTTTACACCACGATTGTGCTGACTAAGCATTGTTTCACTTTGAGTTTGTGTTTTAAAGGCTTGCTGAAAGCACTAAAGATGCATTTCTGATGCTCGAGTTACTTAGTTCAATAAATGTGGTTTTTGAGAGTCAAATGAGAATGAGTGAATCAGCTGATTCCATGTTGGTGTTTACACATTAAAAAAAGATCAAAATCTTAAGGCTTCTCAGGGTTTATTTGGTACCAACACAGTAAAGCTCTTTGGTCTCTGTGAGTGCAAGAAAAGACCAAATACAAGCTTTTCTTACTTGGTTCTTTGTATTTCTACAGAAGAATCATGATCTGTTTGCAAACAGGAGCTGTTTCATTCTTTAAAGGAATAGTTCATCCAGAAATGAAAATTTGCTGAACATGTATTTACCCTCAGGCCATCCAAGATGTAGATGAGTTTGTTTCTTCTTCAGAACAGATTTGGAGAAATTTTGCATTACATCACTTGCTCACCAATGGATCCGAATGGGTGCCGTCAGAATGAGTCCAAACATCTGATAAAAACATTACAGTAATTTACACAACTCCAATCAATTAACATCTTATGAAGAAACAAATTTGTAAGAAACAAATCCATCTTTACAATGTTTTTGACTTCAAAACATAAAATATGTGTCTTCTACTCATAATATTGCTTTCGCCAGTGAAAAAAGTTATCAATCAATCAAATCAATCAACATTTAAAACAGCAAAAACAGTTCTAAACGAATATGTTTTAATGTGAGAGGACAACAGGGCATGGACTTTGTTATTATGGATCATGGACTCATATTTTGGACAGAAGCAATGGTTTGAAGTTAAAAACATCTTGATGGATTTGTTTCTTACAAACACACACAAGACAATAATTGATGGACTGGAATGGAATGGTGTGGATTATTTGTGAATTACTGTGATGTTTTATCAGCTGTTTGGACTCTCATTCTGACGGCACCCATTCACTGCAGAGCATCCATTGGTGAGCAAGTGATGTAATGCTAAACTTCTGTAAATCTGTTATGATGAAGAAACAAACTCATCTTGTACAGCCTGAGGGTGAGTACATTTTCAACAAATTTTCATTTTTGTGCGAGCTATTCCTTTAACTAGCTAACTCTGGATGATTTCTTAATCATTCACACGAACAAAAGGAACAAAACTCTAACATCAACAGCCTGCGATTCATTCTCGGTAAAGCGTGCTTTTTCATAGACAGTGATTATGCTAATAAATGGATTTAGTTGAAGCAACAGAATGTGGCATCTGTTTCTGAAGTGTTTTTAAAGACTTCCGCTCCGTTCTGTTGCTTCAGTCCCAGTATACCTCACCTAACACTTGCTTCATTTTGCCAGACAGCTTTTTAATTGCACGTCTCAGAAGCAGGTATTTGAATCCTGAACTGCACTTGTGGCAGGTTGTGCCCTCGGATGTGATTCTGCCGGGATCATGAACCTGGAAACACAATCTGTTTTACAATATTAGGCCTTGTTGCTTGTACATTGGGGCCCAAAAGTCTGATTCTTCCAGCCAAAATGCTTCTGTGTTGCATTTATGATTAGTAACATTGAAATAGATCACAATCTGAAATGTTTCTTCATTAAATCTTCGTTGTTTTATCATATTATTGTCATTTACATGAAGAAAATCTTATATTTTCCATGTTGTTTAGACTTTTTGACTCCTCTGTATGTGGCAGTAACATTTCAGTCTTATGAATCTTTGTTTTCCCCATAAATTTCCCGTTGAGCAAATAAGGCTCATTGCAGTTGAATAGTTCATTTTTATTTTTCCTGATTGTTATTATGGTGGTATTTTATGGAGCAGCTCTTACTAAGATCTTAAAGGGTTTCTGGAAGGGTTTCGGCTCAGCATGATCCGCTCAAACCGTGTCTTATTCACCGAGTCCTGTAGCTGTGTTATGAGGGGACACTGCTGGATGCAAACCTGTTTCTAATAAGGAAGAGTTTGTTTCCAGAGACAGGCTCTTTAAGAGCGTGAATGCTTTACGTGGACGCTGTTAACTTTTAATGAACTCTATTTCCCCCACAGTGAGGCTTATTAAAGCCCACAAATATTAGTCTGCTTGAGACAAAATCAGAAAACTCTGAATATGATTCCTGGTGCATTATATATTTAATGCATTCAATTCTTATTCTTTTTACTCATTCTTTTTCTTAGAATTTATCCTTAAAATAAATCTATTTATTTATTTAATACATTATTTATATAGAAGTGTGTGTGTGTATATATACACGTGTGTGTGTATATGTATATATATATATATATATACATATACAGTGCTGCTTGAAAGTTTGAAAGACCCTTGCAGAATCTGTGAAAATGTGAGTAATTTTAACAAAATGTATGTTATTTTTTATTTAGTACTGTCCTGAGTAAGATATTTTACATAAAAGATGTTTACATTTAGTCCACAAGACAAAAAAATAGCTGAAATTATTAAAATAACCCCCTTCAAAAGTTTGTGAACCCTTGGTTCTTAATACTGTGTGAGGTTACCTGGATGATCCACGACTGTTTTTTGTTTTGTGATGGTTGTTCATGAGTCCCTTGTTTGTTCTGAACAGTTGAACTGAACACTGTTCTTCAGAAAAATCCTCCACGTTCTGCAGATTCTGCAGTTTTCCAGCATCTTTTGCATATTTGAACCCTTTCCAGCAGTGACTGTATGATTTTGAGATCCATCTTTTCACACTGAGGACAATTGAGGGACTCAAACACAACTATTAAAAAAGGTTCAAACATTCACTGATGCTCCAGAAGGAAACACGATGCATTAAGAGCCAGGGGGTGAAAACTTTTGAACAGGATGAAGATGTCCACATTTTTCTTATTTTGTAGAAATATAATTTATTTCCATTTATTACTGCCCTTCGGAAGCAACAGAAGATACTTGCATGTTTCCCGGAAGACAAATTAAGTACAATTTACCTTGATCTTCAAATTCAAAAAGTTTTCACCCCCCGGCTCTTAATGCTATAATATGTGTGTATACCTGTATATATTCTGTTTTATATATATATCATCTGTTTTTGCAAATGAACTGTTCATATATATATATATATATATATATATATATATATATATATATATATAATTAAGGTAGATTTTGGGTGTGACGCTCTCAGTTCAGATACCAGTCATCCTCCAGACCTGCATTAGTCAAACTTTTCCATGTGAGCTATGTTTCCTCATGAAATCATTTATCACCACAAACCAATTCAAGCCTTTCCTCTAAAACTGACCTGGATTGTTGGTTCTTTCTGAATGTTTTACAGATTGTACAGTATTGATCTGACAAACCTGTAATGTGAAAAGATCACCAGAGAGTCATTGAGCTCGACTCAAGAACCACTTACATCAAAATATGGTTCTTTGCTTAAAGAAACTTTATTTTGAAGTTTACCTTTATCTAGACAGTTTAATTAGATATAATTAAACTAACTTTGTCTAATGTGCGTTTAATTCCAGCCGTGTTGTCCATGTGTTTTCTGGTACACCACCGGACAAGCTTTTCTTAAAAGGTTACATGATCCCCGGCACATCCTGAAATTAACAGGCTTACGGGGACCATAAATCTCATTTATTTTCCCTGTGACCTGATTTCTTCTAGTGCTTTGAAAAGCTCTCCGTAGCCCTTATAGACAGGATCCTGTGGGAATTACTGCAGTTTAACCTTTCTTTTCTTGTTTTAATGCTGAGGAAGCATTTCTGACATGCTAACTTTGTCACAATGTAGTAACCAAAGTCATTTTGTCTTCATATCATCAGCCTAACTTAGTTCTGACTTCAGGGCATTTGTCACATATTTCCAGCAGGATGTGCATCATTGTCAGATTCACCTTGAAAGTGACCTTTTATTAGCATGCAGTAAATGTGTGACGCTGAAAACATATGGCATGTGCCTGATTATAAAGGAGCTTTTTTTGACAGAAGCAGGGTGCTTGACCCCGTTTCAAGGAGCCTGTGGTGGGATGGGGTTTGACTGGGTCACTGTAATCAGGCAGCAGTCAGACTTTACTCCAGTGTCATGACTTATACTAGCTCCTGCTATGTATTTAACCTTCACCTTCTGCTGACGGTTGTTCCTTCACTTTGTAATTTTAGAGAGAAGCCGACCGAAGAGGCCAAAGCTGAGACGAGCAAAACGTCAAACGTCAAACCGAAACCAGCAAGCGCTGCTGCGAACCTTGATCCGGACGACCTGTTCGATGATATATGACCCTCTTTGGGGCCTAATGAGCACCGTTTGTGATGAGAATGACTTTTGTACTGTTTTTAAACTGTAGGAGTAATAAAATTGTATGTTTTAAAAATATTTTTATAGTAATGATGAATTGGCTAAACAATAAAAGTTTAAAAAAGAACTACTTTTTAATGGCAAGTGGAGCAAAATTAGTCCATTTTAACTCTGTAAGGTGTGAATAAATATAATAAATGTGAATAAAGATGTGATTTTCTCATTCCCTAAGTAGTGATATTTCAAAATGTATTTTAATCCCCCCCCCCCCCCCCCCCCCCCCAATTTTTTTTTTTTATTGTTCACCATTTTTGTTATGGATATCTTTGCTGGGAAAAAAGAAAGAAAAAAAATGCATCTTGAAGCAGTCTCTGTTCAGGCTGGCCTGCTGGTTTTAATGAGGACTGGGCTTTTTCCAGCTGGCTAGACCATCTAAGACCAGCAAACCAGTCTATGATGGGTTTTGAGAATATCATAGAGACTGAGGTGAGTGAACTCTTTGAACTCTCTCTCAAAAACTATTATTATATGTGGAATCTATATGAGCTCATATTATTGAGAAACAATATATTTCTACAAAAAAATGTATTTGTCATAGGAAACTGTAATAAAAAAAAATTTTTCCAATTTGATTAACAACATTCAATGTTAAACATAACCACACACGGTGGAAAAAACAAACAAACAGTTTTCTAGGTAATATTGCATATATTGTATAATATAATATATTGTTTTGAAAGAAATGCTTTTATTCAGCAAGGATTGAATTTAGGAAGAATTTAAATTGATCAAAAGTCAGAGAAAAGAGGTTTATGATGTTACAAAAGATTTGTATTTCAAATAAATGCTGTTCTTTTGAACTTTGTTCATCAGAGAATCCTCAAAAAAAAAGTATCGAGGTTTCCACAAAAATATTAATTAGCACAACTGTTTTCAACATTGATAATAATCATAAATGTTCCTAGAGCTGCAAATCTACATATTAGAATGATTTCTGAAGATCATGTGACACTGAAGACTGCAGTAATGATGATGCTGAAAATTCAGCTTTGCATCACAGAAATAAATTTCATTTTAAAATATATTCAAATAGAAAACATTTTAAATTGTAGTAAAATTTCTAAATATTCATGTATTTTTGATCCAACAAAAGCTGCATTGATGAACACATTAAAAAATCTTACCCACCTTAAACTTTTCAACAGCAAGGTATGAAATCAACCTTATACCTTAATTTTGATTTGTAATCTCACACATGAGAATAGCTAAATCAAATCAATGGTGCAGGTTTATTCTGGAGGTAACGGTGCTGTCTCTCCCCCGTGTGGAAAGCTCAGGAAAGCTCTTATAAGTGGAGTCGGGCACTTCACATCAGTTCACAAGAGTAATTTGGTCTTTCACACCCCTTAATAACCCAGTAACTCCATCAGCACCTTCTCTGTCTGATTATCAGAGCTCTGTCAGACCGCGCAGTGAGATACAGATGCGCTTTTACGCACGACTCCGCGTAATACAGAGAGCTGCTTGATGGTCAGGACTGCGAATGTTCAGTGCATATAATCTATAAAATTAATACTCATTTCATTTGCAAAGTTGAATCGAATCCTGTCACTTATTTAGCTCTCACAGTGCAGTTCGACACTGAATTGGATTTAGCGCGGACATTTTTCAAGATTGTGCGCAATGCATTCATAATAAAGTTAGTAAGAGAAACAACTCATTTGTTTTTAATTACTTATAACCCAACCTACATGATCAAGCTAGTTGATCAGTGATTGAAGATCCAGTCTGCACCAGCTCGAAGAGCGCAGAACATCCCCGTTCCTCTTCAGCAGGATGGATCAGATTCATTTTGGGTGGGCACTTTCTGCCCCTCCTCTGGAAACTGACGAAATCATGGGTGGACATGGAATTTGAACTTGCTGCCGGCTCTTGTCTCCAGTCTTTTCGTGGGCACCAGGGAAAGAACGAGCACTGAAGTCTGCAGCTCACTATTGGAGCATCAGAGATATTTGCACTTTTTTGTGAAGGATTGCATTTGGAGAATCAGGAATAGCCAAGACTGCCTACAGGAACAAGTAAGTTCTATTCTATTCTATAAAACAATTATGTCCTAATTGATAAATGATGTATATTACTATTATTTCACATTAATAAGTAATTTGCTGCGGTTAATGTCCATTGCATCTTAATTTGACCATGTTCTGCTCTCCGTCTTTTGATATTAGAGCAGATTTATCTCAGTTCATCTCTTTGTTTCTCATTTGATTGTGTTTGAAGCTTTGTTTGCGTTTGACATCTTCTCAGTGGAGATCCACTGATCATTATCTCATCACTATCACAGAAACACCAGCTCTGCTTTAATGCTGATGACTGAGAATGTGAGCTTTGGGTTCATTTCAGACAAGCTTTTCGTTTGGTCTGGCGCGTGATTGATCCGTGTTCATTAGCGCGCGCGCGCTCGTGCTGGAGATTTTCACGTGAAGGTGCTTTATATATCGCTCTCTAGTGTTTGATAGTGTGTACTAGATAGGGCGTGTGTGACTGTCACCACAGCTGTCACAAAATGATCTTTGTGTTTCCGAGGAATGAGTAAAGTAGGACTGTCCAGTAAACAAATACATCCTTTTTAACCGCTAGTTATGAATGAAGCTTTCATAAACACGTTCTGTATCTGATGACAAAGCCATATATTGCATTGATAAAGGGAGACAGGAAAGCAAACAGACAGTGGGCTGGACCTGGAACAAAGACATAGACGGACATTAAACACCAGCAGTTTGACAAGCAACCCACGTTTAGGAGTAAACTAGCTGCAACTAAACTCATGACTGGCTTTTACCAAACGAACAGCTTTTCTTCATGTCTTTACAGACCTGAGATGTTATTGGTCGTTCAGCACATCCTCTGGTTGGTCTGTGCCTGCAGCGCTGCTGGAACAAAACATGGTGAGTCTGCGAGGGTTTTTATTCTTGATTCTTATTAAAGTTATAAACGTCTTTCTTTTACATTCATTCAGCCTGTCCAAACCTTTAAAACAGATAAACGCTATGTGATGCAGTGATGTTAATATTCTGGCTGATAAGACAGATATCGATCAATGGAAGATATTCTAATTATCAGCGATCATGACTCATGACCGATAACAGTTAAATGGCAGATATTCAATTTTTTATACTATTTTTCATTTATATGATAAAAGTGAATTTAGGCATCACAGCATTGTCTATGATATGAAAAATATTATTATTTACATTTATGCATTTAATGCTTTAATCCAAAGCAGAGGAACAAATATGCCAACAATTTGTCAAAGAATCAACAATTGATTAAATATAGTGTTTAGAGTACAAAAAAAAATCATAAAATCAATATTATTTTTATAATAGTTGTAAATATAATAGTAAATATTATAATTAATTATGTGCTAATATTAGTCTAAATATATTTTTTAATTTGTTAAAGCTTAGATTTATTGGTGTTATTAAAGTTTTAGTGTTTTTACAGATTGACTGAGGAAGTGCTACATGACAAAAGTAACTGAACTTAATATGAAGAGAAATGAGCATGTACATTATCAAATCAACTAATACAATGAGATATTTAAAAAAATGATATGAAACTGATATATCATGCTTCCCTTGTAATCATTGTAAACCAACTACCAATCACTCAGCACTTCCTGTGTGTCGTGTGCTAAACAACTACTTCCTGTCTGCTACAGTGTTATTTTAGTTTCACTGATGTATTATTGGTTTTTGTTATTATTTTAAATTATAAGTAGAATATCAAAATATTAAAATATTTAAAATTTTAGTTAACATTTTAGTAACTTTTTATATTGTTTTCATTCTGTTTTAGGGTTAGTTTATAGTTATTTTAGTACTTAAACTTACTTTATTTAAGCTAGATGAAAGTTTTCATTTTTGTTTAGTTAGAAATATTCTAAGTTTAATTTTTTTAGTTAATACTTATTTAATTTCAAGTAATTATATATAGTTTTAGTTAATGATAATAGCCCTGGGCTGCTATAAGTGACTAATACTGTATGAAAGTTTATGGTTTATGAAACTGTTATGTTTCTTTTAATATCGTAATTATGCAGTATGGTTAAAATATTCAGTCTCAATGGAAGCAGAATATTTGAGTGTTGTTTCAAAGCTTCCAGCAGATGATATTCAGACGTTCCTCTCCTCCATCTGCTTCTTGTTTGCAGACTCCGCTCGTAGGATGAGGGTGGAGAGGAGTTCTCCGGTGAGGGGCTCGCTGGCGGAGCAGGTGGTCCTGCCCTGCTATTTCTCCATCCTCCCTCCTCCAACCGGCAGCTCCAGCGCCTCCACCACTGCAGCCACGGCCTCCAGCGCCCACCAGGACCATCTCCGCATCAAGTGGACTAAACTCGTGGGCGATGAGGAAATCACAGTGATTGTGACCCAGAATGGGTTCCTCAAGATCGGGCCGGAGTTTAAAGGCAGGGTATCGGTTCCCAGCCACTCTGAGGACGAGGGTGACGCGTCTCTGACCATAGAGAGACTCAGGGCCAGTGATGCAGGCGCTTACCGCTGCGAGGTCATGCACGGCATTGAAGACACTCAAGAGTCCATCTCCCTGGACGTCAGCGGTCAGTCATTCTCTGTGCAAATTATGAAAGCAATACATGTTCCTGGTCAAACTGTATTCATATGATCCTCCAACCGACAGTCCATATTGTTACAGAACAGCTACTTTTCAGGAGTTTCTTCTGGAGCTAAAATTGGTTTAAAAAGGCTATATATAAAAATATTATCATATTATTTGTTAAATGTATAAATACAGTGTACTGAGTATTAAAAATATCATAATTAATATGTAATTAAAATAATATTTAAAATTATTATATGAGTAATTTATTAATATGAAATATTAATTTTGAGATTTGCTAAAGATTAGATTTGTTATTTTATATACTTATATATAATTACTATATATTTTTAGAATTATAGATGTTATTAAATTATTAGTGTTATAAAAAAACAATAAAGGTAATCTAAATGTAAAAATAGCAAATAAAATGAGCATGTTAAATTAAATATTTGAATTATAATATTATAATTATATATTAATTAATACTTATCACATATTCTAATTAAATATTCCCTATTTTTAATATTATTTCAATGTTTTATTTGTTAAGTGATCTCACTTTTTATGATCCAGTTAAGTCTGGCCCTACATTTGTCTCACGTTTCACCCAGAAATATAATATAGTTGTTTGTAATATATGGTGTTTTTTAAATATTAGATTACAAAGGTAGTTTATATTTAAAAATCGAGGTAATGAGCATGCAAAATTTTATATTTTGACTATAATAATATTATAATTATATATTAATTAATACTTATTAAATACTTTAATTAAATGTTAATTAATAATAATATTATTTTAAGATTTTAACTTTAAGTGGGGCCAGTTTTGATAGTATGATCCAGTTAAATCCTGGCCTAGATTTTTCATATTATTAAAGTAAAATGGCTTGCAAATTAATGTATGATATGAAAATATGAATACTATTTATATTTCTTAAATAATATATAAATTTATATTAAATGTTCACTTTGATATTTGCAAATTATTAGATTGATATTTTTACACATCTGAAATTATATTTTTAGATTTATCAGTGTTATTAAATTATTATTGTTTTTAAAGATAAGACTTCAATGGTGATCTAAACTTAAAAATAGGGGAAATGAGCATGCAAAATATTTTTTTTCTTTACCACAATACATACTATATATATTTTCTCATGTTTGATGCAGAAATATGTCACGTTTCAAAGTAAAAGGGTGTTTCTTTAAGTCCCTTCAGCAGGATTCTCGTTGGTAAAGTTGTTCAGCAATGGCTCTCAGATGTGCTGCACTTTTTTACTCTCGTAAGCACATGTGATGATGTAATTAGTCATCGCTAGCCAGAATGGAACAGCGTTCCTGTCAGGAGACAAGGGAGAAAGATTATTTTCTTTAGAGTCTGGAAAAATCACTTTCAGAGTCTGGATTTCCCTCAAATCTTGACAAGGCCCTATTGTGTTTCTGAGCAATAGAAAGGCAGAGTGAATGATTTTGTGTTTTAATCAATACAAGAAAATGTTAAAGCTTTTTTTTGTTTGTTTCCTTGAATGACTGCATTATGAACGAATGTCTGAAAAATCATGCAAGAAACAGTTTTCTTGTGAGACAGTGCCATGCAAAGATTGAAAGTATACAGTGTATTCGAATATACACTTAGGAATGTTTATACACAACACTCAAACATTATACATGCAAGAAATGAACTTGTATTAAACCTGAAACATTCATCCAACAGAAACGTGAAAGAAACGGTGACAAACAGCAGTGTATTTGTTTACAGCATTGTGTTGTGCAGTAAAACCTGAGCACATCTGGCTCAGGTGAGACGGTGCTGTTGGAGTGTTTGTAGGCCCGTAGAGAGCCGTGTGCCTTCCTGCCAAATACACTCAATGCCCTCTTTTAGAGCCCAGGCAGCGCTGATTGCCACTCAAGGGTAGCGCCTTCCCAAAAAACACACTGCCATCCCTCTGAGGAAAGAGCAATCAGAACCTGGCCCGTCAGCCAGCAGCTCTGCTAATGTACCCAAAAAAGACTAGAAAAGCCCATAAAAGGGCAAATAACAGAGTCAGACTGCATGCCCTGTTCTGAGCCTTATTAGTAGTGTTTGCTAAAGCAACGATCACTATACTGTTACTCATTTGTGCTACAGTATTAAATTCAACATGTAACTATGATTTCAACAGCAGCTATGAAACTCAAATGATGTTGTTTGTCTGAGTGAAAAACAGTGAACAGATACCTGTGATTTGTGAACCTGCAGAAGTGCTATTTTTTTTTTTTGCTGTTGTTAAATTTATTTTAGCATAAAAAAGTGTAAATTTTTACGTTTAAATTTTTTTAACCCCAATGCAATTTGAAGATCAGTTAGCTCATATCACATCTAACCATGCAAATTATTATTATTGTTATACTTTATTCTCAAATTATTAATGTTAACAACATCAGAATTGCGTGACTATGAGTATAGTGTGTATTAGCATGTAGATTTCAATTTCTGTACAGTCCAATATCTAATTGTCATACCATTCGAATTTCATATTAAGAAATTATTTTAACCCAAAAAGCAAACTATGCTCCCTTCGAACTGGTTTTCTTTAAAGGGATAGTTCACTTTGAAATTAAAATTTGGTATCTATCAGCTTACCCCAAGGGCATCCAAAATGTAGGTGTCTTTTTTTCTTCAGTAGATCCAATTTTGATGTTTTTAGGTCAAACCGTTCTAGTCTGTCATTCATATAATGGCAGGTATAGGTCACTGTCTCTATAAGAGGGAAAAAGAACATGCACAGAGAAATCCAAATTATACAATTCTCCATCGTAACTACACATTGATGGCCTAAGACACGAAACGAGCGGTTTGTGTGAGAAAACGTACAGTATTTATATCGTTTTTTACCTCTTGTACACAACCATGTTCAAGTGATCTGAGTGCGCACACACATCCGGTGTGTGACGTGTGTGTGCGCGCGCTCTGGCTCACGCTGCATTCACACGGGGCGTCGGCGTCAACGCTTGACGGAGGGCGTGTCTGAAGCGTGGTGCTGACGCGCCGTCATAGTTACAACAACCAATCACATACTTCTCTGGTGTTGCATGAACGGGATTGGGTATTTGCATGAGGCGATCTGATTGGCTGACGCCTCCGTTGGCGCTTGAAATGTTGCGTCAGCACCACGCTTCAGACACGCCCTCCGTCAAGCGTTGACGCCGCACCCTGTAATTAATTAGATTAAAAATGTTAATTGACTGACAGCCCTAGTAATTATTAATTAATTAATTTTTGTAATTTTGTGTGTGTGTGTGTGTATATATATATATATATATATATATATATATATATAATTACAAAAACTAAATTTATAATACATATTATATTTTATTATATTTTTTTATTTTATTTTTTCTGTCTTTTTTGTTGTTTTGTTTCATGATTTAGCTGTTAAAACAGTAAAATTCTCTTAGAATATATATTTTATTTTATTTTCATTTTCATTTTATTTTCCATTTTAATAATTTTTTTATTTTATTTTATTTTTTATTAATTTGCATGCTTTATCCTTCTTGAAAATGTTGCATCCATAAATTCTTTCTTTTTTATTCATACACATGCAGATGGATGTCTTTGGCCATTGCACTGCATCATGCGCCATTTTTTCCCTTTCTTTTTTTTCCCCTTTCCCTTTGCAATCTGCCATAATCATAGTGTTTTCAAGATATTTAGTCTAGTTCAAAATATTTCAGCTTTTGAAATCTTGTGTTAAGATCTGTCTGCCTGTTTTTGAGCACTCACAGATAATATAAAAACCTATTTTGAAGACTCTGTTATGTCAGATAATTGCCTTGTGTAAGTTAGGGATACAGTACAGGAAAATAGTTCAAATCAGTGTATAAAGAGTGGAGCGATAAAGCCAGTTTTGCTATTTTGATGCTGTGTAATGCTGTGAGAGTGATTATTATTCAGATCATGTTCAGTCTTTGACACGACAGGTTCCTAAATAGCTGAACAATACAATGATTCTTCATTTTTGCCAGACAACAGCTTGTTGTTGTGGCTGAAACTTTCAGTGTTCAGTACAAAAGCGGCCCTCTTGCCCATTTGATCCCATTTGTTGTTAGATGAAGTTAAATATGCATATCATGTGACCATATTACCACCTGACTGGAGGGAAAATCAAATTGTTGAATATATATATTACCATTCAAAAGATTGCAGTCGGGAGGACTTTTTTAATGTTTTTGAAAGACGTCTCTTAAGCTCACCAAGGCTGCACTTATTTATCAAAAATACAGTAAAAACAGTTATATTGTGAAATATTATTACAATTTAAAATAACTGTTTCCCATTTAAATATATTTTAAATTATGATTTATTCCTGTGATACAAAGCTGAATTTTCAGCGTCATTACTCCAGATCCTTCAGTAATCATTCTAATATGTTGATTTGCTGCTTAAGAAACATTTATTATCAACATTGAAAAAAAAAAAGTTGTGCTGCTTCATATTTTCATGCAAACAGTGATACATTTTTTTCAGGATTCTTTGATGAACAGAACAGAAGAACAGCTTTTGACATTATAAATATCTTTAGTGTCACTTTAGATCAATTAAATGCATCCTTACTGAATAAAAGTATTAATTTCTCCAAAACCCAGAATTTTTGAACTGTAGATGGGGGTCTTGTCAAGTATACAAAAATATTAGTGTTTCACAAACAAAAACATGAAGATTGCTGTGTAAGATTCGATCAAATGAGTTTACTTTGGTTCATGAGCTTGATTTCTGTTTCGTCACAGGTGTTGTGTTTCATTACCGCTCCAGCACCAGTCGTTACACGCTAGATTTCCAGCACGCCAAGCAGGCCTGCATTGATGTGGACGCCACCATCGCCACCGCCGAGCAGCTTCATTCAGCCTACGAGGACGGATTTGACCAGTGTGACGCCGGATGGCTGGCCGACCAAACCGTCAGGTGATTTCTCCAGCTCCAGACACAAAGCTATGAAATCATGCTATCTAGATTTGAATATTACTGACATGAGAAGCACATCTGGGGTTGTTCTCCACAGATACCCCATAACGAGGCCACGTGAAGGCTGTCACGGCGATATGACTCTGAAGCCAGGAGTCAGGTCATACGGACTCAGAAATTCCTCTGAAACGTATGATGTGTACTGCTATGTAGGAAAACTGCAGGGTAAGTTTAGAAATCAGCAGGTTTCTCCTCACTTGAAACACACGAGAGACTCACGCTGTGTTCACGTCGTGTCAGAATTACTGTAATTATGAGATGACAGTTTGGAAAGTCTGCTCTGAGCTGTTCATGTCCTCACACAGAAATCACTTGTTTCTATGGCAACGTTGAAATAGTTTTTTTTTTTATTGCAGTAATGAGAATTTGAAGGGAAAATGTCTCAATGTGAAAAATCTTAATGGTGCACATATATTACATTTATTATTTATTGATTTTTATTTATTTTTCAATCAATCAATCCATGTTTGGCTTTATTGGTGAGTGGTAATTTACTATATTCTCTTGAAAAAGGTATATCTTCATTTATTTATTTTTTCCTAAAAATGATTGGGTGAATCTCATGGAAATAGTTATGAAATTATAATATAAAATGATATTTTCAAAAAGAAAAATATAACAAATATTACTATAATGTATAAATACGTGTATTGCTTTTTTTTAAAAATAATACCATTATTTAATCACATTTTTCACTATAAAAAAATACAAATATAATTTCTTCATTACAGTAATGAGAATTTGGAAGGGAAATTTGACATGAAAACAAAAATCATAAATGTCCACAAATATTTATTTATTTATTCATTCATTCATTCATTCATTTATTTATTTGTTTATTTATTTATTTATTTTTAAATAATTTTTTAATAAATAAATAGAAATAGATCCATGTGTGGCTTTATTGGTGATTATATCAATCTAATTTAATCGCATCAGTAATTTACTTCTATATTGTTTTGCAAAATGTCTTCATCAAGCAAATCCTAAAATTTACTGGGTCACCCCGACATTGAAAGAAAAAAATAGAAATTTCAAAAGAAAAATATAACAAATATTACCAAAATGTGTGTGTGTGTGTATATATTCAGAATATATATATATATATATATATATATATATATATATTCAGAAATATATATAATTTTTTTAAATGAATAATACATTTATTTAAATTTTTTCTTTATTTTAATAAATAAATAATAATTGTTTATATTTTAAAGTGCATTCTGGGATTGCATAATTTGTTATGAATGTGCACTGGACAAAAGGTGATGTGTTATTGTGTGTGGTCTCAGGTGAGGTGTTCTTCACTGCTGCTGATGTTAAGATGACTCTAGCTGAGGCCAGGGAGGAGTGCGAGAGACAGGACGCAGTTTTAGCGTCTCCAGGTCACCTGCATGCTGCCTGGAGGGCCGGCATGGACCGCTGTTACTTCGCCTGGCTGTCTGACGGCAGCGCCCGCTACCCCATCTCTGTACCCAGACAGCAGTGCGGCAAAGGACAGCTGGGAGTGAGGACTATGTACCGCTTCCTCAACCAGACCGGATTTCCCTTACCGAGTGAGAAGCTGGCAGCTTTCTGTTTCAGAGGTATGTCTTCAAGAAACGCTCATGACTAAAAACAGACAAATCCTTAAAACTTACTGGGGGAATCTCACGGAAACGTCACAATCCAAAGAAGAAAAGAAGAAATTATTCATTCACGTTTATTACTATAGCAAATTTAAAAAAAATCATGTTGACTGATGTGATTTCAAATATATCAGATTTTTAAAATAAGCTTTATAAAGAAAAGTAACCAGTTTCAAGGTGCATTAGGCAAGAAATGTTACCAATACATTTATTATTTTATTTAAATAGTATCATATATTAATATTATAATAAAAATAATAAAACTTAAAAAAGTATATGTATATAACATAGATATGGGTAGTTGACAAATAAAAATTGGACTGTGTCCTATGGTGTGACAGCAAAAATGTAGAAAAAAACCCTTATTTATTTATTTATAATTGTTTATTTAATTTGCATTGCAGTAAGGAGCATCTGGAGGGAAAATGTCATAATTTGGAGGGGAAAAAAACTTTTAAAACCTTTAAAGTTTTAAACTTTTCAAAACTATTAAATCTTAAAATCTGGCCCTAAAAATAATAATTTTTAAATTTTTAAATAAATAAATAATCTTTCATGGAAGTATCTTTCAATGTTGAGGTGAAATATAACAGACATGTTCTTTGACAGGTTTCATGAGATTCACACAACTCTGTTAGTGCATGTTCCTCATGATATTGTTTTGTAGATAGGGAGGCGTCTGTTTTGCTGTGATATCATAACAGCTGTGACTCCGAGCAGACCTTTCCTCTCTCTCTGCTAGCTGGGTGGAAGCAGAATAATTCGTTCTCTCCAGGGCGTCCTCAGATTTCATCTGTTAAACCTCTGTCCTACGTCTAGCTCAAATATGTGCCTTAAAACGGCAAACTAACTGACCTGTTTTCAGGTCAATTCCTCTGCCCAGAACGACTACGACCTTTGAACCCCATAACTGTCCTGCTGGGGGTTGTTTAAACTCTCCGTCTGTGCCACCTCAGTCGTCACTCGAGAGGGAAAATGGAAACAGGCCACACAAAAACAGCGCTTAACATGCATTTAATCCGATTTTACATCGGGTATCTCCTTTTCGCCCCCTACCTCCAGGGATTTTGTGGCTTTCCTGTTAGCCGCAGCTTGTTTCATGTAACCGGTCTTGAAGCACTTCTCTTAAATGGGCTTCTACCGCAGAGTACCCCAAAACAAACAAAAGCACTCTGGGTAGGCCAAAAAAGAGCATGGAGGGCAAGAGCGCCCCACTATAATATATAAACAAGCGCCAGTGAGGGGATGTGGCTTCCTCTTGTTTCAGGATCACTGGGGTTTTATAAGGGAAAAAGATGCCTGATGTTTTACATCAGAGGCGCTGCATAGAAAAGAGGACACATCCCTAACGTCTAACAGCTGGCCTTGTGTGTCCACACACTGAGCCAGAGACAAAGAAGCACTGACATACCCTTGTCATTAGCACAAATGCATTCAGTCATTTACTCACCCTTATGTTTTTATCTTCTTGAATCCTGATTATGTCGTGTTGTCAGTATTCGGGTATTTTATATTCTCTTAGCCTGGTCATGACGTGTACAGGCTTACACAATGTACAAAAATGTGAGCAAACTTAAAAGTTTAAGGCAACCAGCTTCAGCAGATTTTTGAGATTTCTCAACTTATTTTTGTTGGAGATTTTTGAGTTTTCTCAACTTTTTGTTGTATAAACTTAAAACAACAAGTTGAGTAAAACTCAAAAATCTGCTGAAGCTGGTTGCCTTAACCTTTTTAAGTTTGCTCAACTTTTTAATTTTTTTTTTAATTTTTTTAAAAAAAATCAAAAGTTGAGAGAACTTCAACATTTAAGGCAACCAGCTGCAGCAGATTTTTGAGTTTTATCAACTCAAAAATCTCCAACAAAAATAAGTTGAGAAAACTCAAAAATCTGCTGAAGCTGGTTGCCTTAAACTTTTAAGTTTAAACTTTTTTTTTTTACAGTGCAGAAAGATGAAGATAGATCTACAGTTGAAGAGACTGAAGGAAGCAGAAATGTGTGGGCTTTTGTCTGCCCACAACACTCTGCATAACTTTAGCATTATGCATCTGAAATGCTGCTGATGTAAAAACGGATTCAAAAGAACATAAATTATCAAATGCAGTAAATGCCGAAAGAACAACAATTGGTGGTTAGTACTGAAAACAAGCGTCTTGTCACATAAGTCAGACCAAACTATAAGTGAAATGCTTCTAACAACATGCAATAGATAGAAATCAGTTTTTTTCAATAGGTTGTACATTCAACATATTGAACAGACATTGTTTAAAAGTTTGATGATTTTGTAAGGTTTTTGGAAAAAGTATCTTATGTTAACCAAGGCTGCATTTAATTTAAAAAAAAATTATACATTTTTAAAAATATTATTACCATTTCAAATGACTTTTTTCTATTTAAATATATTTTTAAATGTAATTTATTTCTGTCATGACAAAGCTGAATTTTCAGCATCATTACTCCAGTTTTCAGTGTCACATGATCCTTTAGAAATCATTCTAATATGCAGATTTGCTGAAACAATTCTTATTATTATCAATCCTGCTTATTTTTTTTGCAGAAACCGTGATGCATATTTTTTCGGATTCTCTGAATAGAAAGTTACAAAGAATTGCATTTATTTAAAATAGAATCTCGTCACTTTTGATCTCCTTGCTGAATAGAAGTATCAATTTATTTAAAAATAAAAAATGCTGACCCCATAGTTTTGAACAGTAGTTTACAGTATGTCTATCTCTCCCAGCCTCTTTTTTTATTAGTGAAAAATTAAATATTGCATCTAGCCTGGTCTTATAAGGTCTATAAGGACCTCATGTCACATTATGTCACTGTCATTAAAGGAAAAGAAGACACACCACATACTAAGACATTTTGAAATCCATGTATATTTGTAAATTCAGACAAAAATAGAGGCCTTTTCACTTGTCCTTTCAGACTTTTGGACCCCCACTCTGTTCCCTTGCATGCAGCCAGATGGGTGACTGCCATACATATCATCATGAATGGTTTTACTGTAGTGTTGAAACATCTTGCTAAGCATGAAACTCTTACCGTCTGAGTCAATCCTTTGGAAGCCTGCCAACACGTCATAAGCACAGCAGCTATATGTGTATGAACAGACAAGAGTGAACATTATAGTGTTGTTAACTTGGCCATTTCGAGTTTTTATATAGGTCCATGAAAGTGTGTCAGAGCTAGCATGCATGTAGACAGCAGTGTTAGGGTTTGATTTATTGATTGTGAGAATGAGATGACGTTGGCACTTACATTATGAAACATTCCAAGTGCACTTATTCACTATTTACCTACTGGTCGGAGTCAAAATATGTGGTTAGGCAAAATGCAACCTAGCCAAAAATGTTCTGGAAAGGAAGCTAAAGTTTCGAAATAAATATAAACTGTCAGGTTCTACCCTGTTATAGTGCATCATTTTCCCAAAATAACTCGTTACCAGCCAAAAAGAATCCATAAATACTTAGACGATTCTGCTGTTATTGGCATTTTGTAGAAATATCTTGACTTTGTTGCCAGCAATTGCACTTACTTGGTCAATATTAATAGACCGAGGGCTGTGTCTTATTTGGGATAAAACTACAAAAGTATTCTACAGTGCTCACCTTAATAACACCTCATAAAAGTGACAGTTTCATCTATCACAATTTAATGCATAGAGACATATAGGTTGACAATGTGGCACTTTCAAAATTTAAATTTCTCTGTTTGTTTGGGCAGTCTGACTTGTCAGCTGTTGTCAGTAAATTGTATAAATATGGGAAAGACAAGCTGAACAATTGAAGCCATTCACAATTGAAAACCATTATTTTGTAATTCAATCTGGTGCCACTAGGGGCACCAAAGCTACACACTTTGCCTTGAAAAGCATTTGCAAAATGCTTGGTCAAAATGATATTTTTCCTTTTCTCTCTGTCCTCAGGATGGGATCCCACAACTGTACCCACAGCTGGACCCACAACACCTCAAGTTCTCTTAGACAGCCATCTAATCTCTTCCCTTAAAGCAGTCTCCTCTATGCCAGCCCATGGCACCACAGAAGAGCCACCATCCATGTTCACAACATTTAGTGACTATGAAGACAAAGACAGATCCTTGGTGCAAGGGGTACCCCTTGGTGTAGATAATTACTTTCCTGTCCAGCTACCCTCAGCTACTCCTACCATGCCTGAAATGCCACATTATTCAGATTCAGTCTCCTCTATGCCAGCCCATGACACCAGAGAAGAGCCACCATCCATGTTCTCTGCAAGCATGGCTCCACGCGACAGAGGCGCTCCTGAAGTGAATCCCTCTGCTGAAGCCATTGCTGTTGTACCAACTAAAGCTGAGACAGTTTCGGATATGGAAACCACAACCACATTTATTGACTCTGACAGCTCCTTGGACAAAGGCAAAGACAGCTCCTTGGAGCAAGGGGTACCCCATGGTGTAGATAATTCCTTTCCTGCCCAGCGACCCTCAGTCCCTACCACACCTGAAATGCCCAATTATTCAGATTCCTTCTTCTCTATCCAGCTTCCCCGCCAGCCCACCGCAGGGAGCATGCATCCTCCGCTGGATACTCCGCATGGAGCAGACAGCGATGCAGAGGGTAGCAGCAGTGGTGACATGGATACTCCTGAGAGTGTGATTCCTACTTCACCTGTGTTTACTACAGACTTGCAAGGAGATCCAGACAAGCCAAAAATTGTGTACAAAGAGGATGAAACCACAGCAAACATGACTGAAGGAAGTCTGGACTTGGCTGAGTCCACTTTGCTAACCCCAGATTTAAGTAAAGTGAACTTGCACAGCCAACAGATTGATGCCAAGAAGGGCGATGACTTTCCACTGGGCATCAACGTGTTCATATACAACATTACGCAGAGAAATCAATCAGGTAGGTCAGATGGAAGTTCAGAAAATTTCATCTATGCAAAAAAACAGTATACAAGTATACAATGTATTGACTTCTTGAACCAGTTTTGCTTGTCCTATCGTATTTAGGTGTGGCAGTGTTTTTCTGATTGTTGCATATCCAAAGCAGCATGTTGTAAATGAGTGACTTGGTTTAGGAAACACTGAGATGCAAAATGAATGTAGATCTTGGCTAAAGAGAGGCCACATTTGGCTCTATCGAGACGCCTACTGCTGTCTTGCAAAAAAAAAGATTTGGACTTGGTCCTTTGATTTCATGCAATTGCTTTAATATTTGGTTTGTGCCAAATCTTTACCTCATCCAGAAGTATAGCTAAACTAGTGGTGCTGCCTATATGCATAAAGAAGAGAAGAGAAACAGGTCTTCCATGCCTTCCCATGACCTTAATTGACTTCCCGTGTTGCTGGAAAGAGTGTTGACTGAGGTTGATAAACATTTGTAAATAGACTGCAGCCAGTGTTCCTGTCTTGTAGGTCCTGTGGTTCGACATTAATCAGCTGACCCATTTATACCATGTGATACTGTTAAAGGGGCACCTACTCTAGTAAATTATCAGGGAGAGACAGGGGTTTTGGGTGTGAGAAAGAGTAGCTCTCAAAGCCACAGACAAATGCCTCCCGGGTCAAATGGCAAAGCCCCTTAAAACAATCAGCGAGGTAATCACTGCAAGCTAATTACTTTTCCTTACCTCGTCCAGTCTACAGATAATGTTACCATGTGTGGCTGCTAGTGAATCCACCAAAGAAAAAATAATATTTTGTTATGTATGTTATTGAGGAAGTAGTAAAATTTCTGGCTATATTTCACACATTTTAACTGCGTAATGTAACAGTAGCTGGAATGACTTTGTTTAATTTTGAGCTATTTAAAAATGAAAAGGGTCTTGTAATTTTGCAGTATAGTGACTTTAGGGTCTCACAGGGACATATCACCGAATAGAATTAATAATAAGCTTTTATCTGTATATAAGTAGGGCCATTACTTATGTATAAACAATCAGTAATATCTTGACTGCCAAAATCATAACTGACGTGAGCGTTTTATTTGCCTCAAGTGAGACTCTAGCCATTAATATGCAGTGCTAGTGTCTAAGATGTCTATAAAGTAATTTGAAAAAATTGGCAACATGAGGTCGTAACTGAATATGGAAGCAGGATTTACAGTAGATTATCTTTGATAAGATTTTGGCTTACTCGGTATAAACTAACTCACTTAGTTGTGTGTAATGTCGTTTCATTTTTTGTTTGCAGTTGATGCTGTTGATACTAAAGCAGTTGATGCTATTCTAAAATTCCTTGGAGAACCAGGGTTTTCTACTCCACTTATAACGGCTGGTGAAAGTGAGCCACCTTTAGGCAGTGGAGACCTTATAGGTGAAACATCAGCTTCTGTTACCATCACCCCAAAAGTGAGTTTCATTAACGGAAAGCACGAGTTGACTCTAAAACCAGACACTGACCAAACTCAGGAGGCTAGAGGAGACCAGTTTGACACTGCTATCCCACCAACAGAAAAAAACATCCCTGATGATGAGATACTTACTATGTATGAAATACTTACAGCGGATACTGAAGGCACCATATCTTCCCCTGAAACAGACGAATCTGGATCAACGACCAGAAGCACAACTGAGCCTCATTTCTCAACAAAGAGCTTGGAAAGTATAACCACGACAGAGCTGCCCACATTTTCAACCAAATCTCCAAGCCAGGAAATGACCCCACAAGCCATATCATTTAGCATACACGAAGAAGGTTCGGGGATGCGCACAACAGATGATGAAGAGGAACTGACCACCTTGGAAGGTTCTGCGGATGACACACTGACAACAACTAATGACCCATATGTGGTGGCTACCGACGAGACTGAAATAGCTGAAACAGAGAAGACTACACCGGCATTTGGAGTGGACTGCAATACCAAAGGACCAATTGTTACAACTGCAGAATCCAACACTGTAGAAATAAAGAGAACAGAAAACAAAGAAATGAAACCAGAAACAGAAGATTTTGAGGGCTCAACCTCCACTGAAGACGAGGGCTCGGGACAAGATATATATGCAGCAGAAGAATCAAAACATACAACTTTATCTCCATCTTTCACTGTTTCATCTCAAAGCTTTATAAGTTCCTTAACAAGTACTCATGCCAAAGAGCCAAGGCAACCTGTTAGTTTGGCTTTGCCCAGTACAAAGCCTACGATTCGGATGGTTTCAACTTTTCAAACAGAGGCAATACCAGAAGAAAGCACTCCTTATATTACACACTCTGAAAAAAACCAAGACATAAGAACAACTAAGAGTCCTTTATTGGTGCCTGAGATTGAAAAAGATGTAAGTAAAATCTTCACCATCTCTGAGGACATAAGCTCTGGTGATCAGCCAACTGAAGCATTCTCAAAGCAACCTTTCTCTGCAACTACTGTTCCATCCCTTCTCATTCAACAAACTGAAGAAATGACCGTTGGTGCATATGATGAAGCAACTAAAGTATTTGAAGGTTCTGCAGAAGACACAGCGCCATTGATTTTCACTAGTGTCCAAACCCAAACAAAATTCACAACCATAAGTTCAGAAACCACCATTCTGCCCACAGAGAGTCTTAGAGCAGTAATGTCTTCCTCCCAAGAAACTGTTCTAATCCAAAAAACAACTTCAGAAGAGACAACCACCTCAGTCCAGTCATCAGGGACTTCAGGCTCCCAAGAAACTGATCTAATCCCAGGATCACCTTCAGAAGAGACAACCACCTCAGTCCAGTCATCAGGGACTTCAGGCTCCCAAGAAACTGATCTAATCCCAGGATCACCTTCAGAAGAGACAACCACCTCAGTCCAGTCATCAGAGACTTCAGGCTCCCAAGAAACTGATCTAATCCCAGGATCACCTTCAGAAGAGACAGGGACTTCAGGCTCCCAAGAAACTGATCTAATCCCAGGATCACCTTCAGAAGAGACAACCACCTCAGAGACACTTCAGGCTCCCAAGAAACTGATCTCAGTCCAGAAGAGACAACCACCTCATCAGTCATCAGGGACTTCAGGCTCCCAAGAAACTGATCTAATCCCAGGATCACCTTCAGACCTCAGAGACACTTCACCACCTCAGTCCAGTCATCAGGAGACTTCAGGCTCCCAAGAAACTGATCTAATCCCAGGATCACCTTCAGAAGAGACAACCACCTCAGTCCAGTCATCGGGGACTTCAGGCTCCCAAGAAACTGATCTAATCCAAGGATCACCTTCAGAAGAGACAACCACCTCAGTCCAGTCATCGGGGACTTCAGGCTCCCAAGAAACTGATCTAATCCCAGGATCACCTTCAGAAGAGACAACCACCTCAGTGCAGACATCGGGGACTTCAGGCTCCCAAGAAACTGATCTAATCCAAAAATCACCATCAGAAGAGACAACCACCTCAGTGCAGACATCAGGGACTTCAGGCTCCCAAGAAACTGATCTAATCCAAAAATCACCTTCAGAAGAGACAACCACCTCAGTGCAATCATCAGAGACTTCAGAAGAGATAACACAAGAAATATCACTTTCTACATTTGGATTCCCAACGGAGAAGCCTCTCACTTCATTTACCCAAGTTTCCAGTTATCCCACCACCAGTGTTGCTACAGACTTAAATGTGAAAGAGCCAGTTCAGGTCTTGGATAGGGCAACTACTTCTGCTACAGAAGAGGTTTTCACCACCCCCAAAGCCACAAGTACTTTGGCATTTGAAGAGAATGTTGTAGATTATGAAGATGTGGCGGGTCCCTCAATTGTTGAAGGACAACCACCATCCAGGGAAGAGTTCACCACAAGAAAACCAGAAGTCTGGATAGATTCCAGCTACACTGTTGAGAGCCATATGGAGGATTTCCAAGGTACAGTTCCACATAATATTTTTGTAACTCACATTGTATAACATTGTATATTGCTTACCTTGTGCCGTGCTGTATTGGTAATTTCGATAGTTCCTTTCTTGACGTTTACAAAATAATTGAATTACTCTGCTTTGTAGTTCACTTGTCCATCCACTAATGGATGTTACTTTGCTATTTTAGGTCTCACACTTTGCTCTGTCAGTGTGTGTGAAAATGGTGGAACTTGCTATTCTAATGGAAAAGGAAACATATGTGTCTGCATGCCTGGATACAGTGGGGAACATTGTGAAAATGGTTTGAAGCCTTCAATATTTGCATATTATTCACGTTTGATTAACACGTTTAGAGTTTCTAAGTAAAGTAAGACATTTTCATATTGTAATTCCTCCAGACGTTGACGAATGCCAGTCAAACCCTTGTCGCAATGGAGGAACATGCATTGATGGGTTAAACACTTTCAGTTGTGTCTGTCTGCCCAGCTATTCAGGACCCCTCTGTGAGCAAGGTATGAAATCAACACTAATATGATGCTATACAGTTGCTTTAATTGGGTTTATATATGGAATTCTTGAAAGAATGTTTTTTAGGGGCAACTAATTGTGGACTGTTGCATGATAGCAATTTGCTAAGCGATTTTATCATGTCACTTTCATGCCAACGCATAATGTCTATTGTATCTTCTGGTTTATTTTTGAAATGTTGCAATGATTGCATATTTTAAACATTTATCTGCCTGATTGCCTGATAGAGTTCCACTGAAGTGGAAGAAAATATAACTCTTAAATTATTGGTAGGAGCTGTTGGATGGAATATGTTATGATTTAGGGTGCTAGTTTCTAAATAGTGAGCTATGGCTGTTTAATAAATCCACTGAAGCAAATTGTATACATTATAGCGGTCAGTCCAAACAGTTAGAATGGGCAAACCAAACCACAAAGTTCACCACATCTGTCAGACTTCATCTTCCAGAGGGTGTGCGGTATGGTGTCCAGAGGAATGAAAGCAAATTTGTGCCAACAATAGGGTTCAGAGAAAAGCGACAGTACTGCCTCTTCCCTTACACCCACCACACTTCTCACAAATGCTGAGCAATTCGATGAGCCGTTGCAGAGCCAACTGACTTACTTGGCATGTTCCCAGGAACATTAGTGTGACTACGTAAACGATGAGTACATGTTCCCTTAGTCGCCTCGTCATACTTATCCAGGCATGACTTGAGTAGGTCCCACATTTAGGTTTTGACTTTTAGAAGGCTTCGGAAACTAATTAAAGCCAGCTTGAAATGACGTTTGCAAAACACTGAACTTCTGTAATGTGCGTATTTTAGTGGAATATTCAGCAGAAAATAATTTGATTGGGTTGAAATTGACGTCTTGCTATTATATTTTTAGCAGTGCTTGCTAAGGCAATAGCAATAGACCGGCTTAGATCTACATATAAGCTGCATACTTATACTATTATATTAATGGTTTAGTTCACCCAAAATTGAAATTATGTCGTTAACTCACCCTCTTGTCGTTCCAAACCCGCAGGACCTTCATTCATCTTCAGAAGACAAATTTAGATATTTTTGATGAAATCTGAGAGCTTTCTGACCCTGCATAGAGAGCAATTTAACTGAAATGTTCCCAGACCCAGAAACATAGTAAGAAAATCATTAAAATGATCCATGTGACATGTTCATGTGTATTTTTGGTTTCTTTGCATGCATAAAAGTATTTTTGTAGCGTCGTAAAAATTGCAGTTGAACCACTGATGTCTCATGGACTATTTTCACAATGTTCTTAGTATGTTTCTGGGTCTGGGAACTATTCAGTTACATTGCTGTCTATGGAGGGTCAGAAAGCTCTTGGATTTCATAAAAAATATCTTAATTTGTGTTCCGAAGATGAACAAAGGTTTTATGGGTTTGGAATGACATGAGGGTGAGTAATTAATGACAGAATTTTAATTTCTGGGTGAACTATCCATTTAATAGTAATGTAATTTTTTTTTCTTTAAGACTGGTCTTAACATTTTTTTAAAAAGTCAGTTACATAAAAGGCAGATTGGTTTAATTTAAATCCCAACAGTAAGACTGATTACCATTTGGTTAACTGCTAGATGTTCAGACCAGTGGTTCTTGAGAGATAGTCTTAACATAGTGGCTAATGTTTATGCAACTGGAATATCTTAAAGACATGGGAGTGGATCTAATAAGTAACCGCTTAGAATACCCTAGCAACCACCTAAAATACCCGAGCAACCACAAAGCAATGTTCTTAAACACCACTCAGAAGACATTAGTAATCATATAGCAACTGAACTGTGTACAGTAAAACCAAGGACATCATTTTTGTTTGGTTTGTTGGATATCATGATCTAACAATAAACTATTTTTAACAGCATTTATTAATCCAGCATGATATTAATTTATACAAACGGAAATGTTAAATATGTATTAGTACACTGTATGCAGAAGTTAAGCTTAAAAGATGCTTTAAAAATGTCCTTCGTTGTTCTTTTGTGTTAGCTGTTGATTTACATAACTAATGTTAGCATATAGAACCTTATTAAAATATGATACCAGGTCTTCATATTTTCTTTAAACTATTACATGAGGCTTGAAGGGGGAACAAAGTAGGTGCCAAATCTGCTGTCACTCTGATAATTTAGCCTGGTGATTGGCTTGCTGTTGTTCTATGTAGGCTTTGATATGCATGAAATGGAAATAAAATTTATAATGTGAGGGTTCAAATCACATTTACATACAGAGAGTGTCTTCTTGGCATTCAGGTTGAGCTTTGTATCACAGTTAGTTTTCATTACCCATCAAAATACTCAGTGAAGCACTTCAAATATGAGAACATCCCTTTTGGATGGTCTGTTGTGGTTTTAACTGACAAACAACTCGCAAAAAAAGAGAACTCTGAATCTCTTTTTCACATGGCTGTGGACAGTCTTTGAGGATGATGAAGACAAGCCATTCTCCTCTGATGACGTGAAGCAGGGCTGGTATTGATTCTGACACTTAAAGGTGAAGCCCCTTAGGATTCTGGGAAGGCAACTGTAATTGGCACTGGGGTCTTTACTGCTAAAGCAGCTGGAATCAATTAATGCATCACAATTTGTCTAAGAGGCTCGTGGAGACTCACATTGGGGATAAACCACAGTATAGAAACTCCCAAACACCTGACTCCATCTCACGTAGAACTTTCCCCGCTATGAAAATAATCAGTTGACTTATGAATGAGAGCCACGTTTTAACTTTGAAGAGAGCTATTAACCTTCTCAGGACTTGACATTTATGCACACTCGCACAGGCTTGACGCTTGTGTTGGGCGTTGGTCCCCCAATGGATTGGTTCCAGCTTCATACAAAATATTGCTGCCATTAGTCAGCAGAGCTAATCTTCTCCATGCATAAACATCACCTCTGAGGACATCTGTTTTCTCAGGCTTTTTAGCCAAAGATCAGGGGAAATCATAAAATGTTGAACTCTCGCATTCCACACAATGTAAAAAAGAACCTTATTTTACATTTAACACAGTTGTGTTTAATCAGTGAGGCTGAATTTGGACCTTTGGTGACAGTTGAAAACGTTGCATTCGAAGCTGCTGCATTAAACTTTGTGATACTGGGATGAATACAATATTTTAGTCAAACCAGAACCTTGTCAAGATGCCTAGCAGGAAAAAAAGTACGAAAATGTTCAATTTATTTCCGACAAAGAGCCAAAGTTGCATGCAACAGCCAATTTCTAGACACTGACTAGTGGTTAAAGTATTTTTCTAGATTTGATCCATTGTCTATATTGCTTCTAGGTCTTTCAAAATAAGTAGGCAATTTAAAAACCACCAAAGTCATGGATATGTTGTTAATATTTGCTCTGACCACAATTTGACTACCATTTTTTGTACTAAATCGTGCTATGCATCTTGACATATTTCACTCGGTCAATTCGGTTGAATGATTTGTTGTGATTTAACATTAACATTACTTTAAAAAAAATATGCAACTTAAGACAACTGAAATTGGAGGGACAATTTACATTCTCAAGTAGATTGAAGATTTGGATATTATTGTAGCAATTATAATAGATTTTCAGTGGCGCTTGCTAATGTACGTGCACTATGCTACGAAAGCAGTCCTGATAATCTACTGGACATTCAGGGCAAAGGACGAAGCGAGCACATAATAGTACGTAATCAGTTAAAGAAAACAGCTCTATGGGCCGTGTGTCTGAGATGATTTACTTGGCCTCATTTACTGGTGTTTTCTTTCCAGCCTCATTAGATGTCATTGTTTGAATTTAGCTTTCACACTGAGCGCTGCGGTCATTGGTGGGTTTCACTCCAAGCAAAATGTTGATGATCCTCATTGTATGGCATAGAATAAAAAGTGCTTTGCACTAGGTTAACCCAGTTAACTCGAACTCAAAACAGACGCGGTTCTGTGTGTCTATTCTGCACCATAACCGATTATACTTGATCTGAAAGACAGGCTTGTTTATGGTTAATGCTGAAGAAAATGGCTACAGATTCAATCATGAGACGTCTTTTCTTTGATAAACTATGGACACTGCGATGCTGCCTGTAGCTGCATCATGAATTACAAAAGCATCTGTCATTTGAATTTGGATGCACTGATATGGCTAACATTATGGATGCTATCCAGTGTTTTGCCTGTTTTCCTCATTTGTAGGCTTCTCGTGTTTCAATGTCATTCAATCTTTCAGATACGGAGGTTTGTGACTTTGGCTGGCACAAGTTTCAGAGCCACTGCTATAAGTACTTCACACACCGGCGGACATGGGAAGCAGCGGAAAGAGAGTGTCGTCTGCAGGGCGGTCACCTCACCAGCGTCCTGTCCCATGAAGAGCAGCTCTTTGTTAATCGTGAGTTTATGATTTTATAGAGTTTATGAATGGTATTGCCAAAGCAGACATCAGTCATTTTATTGCTCACTCTTGAACAAACCATTAACTCTTTTACTTCGTAACTCTTTCAGTATTGTATAGAGTGCTATAGATGACGTATTTTTGTAGGCCAAACCAGAAGTGAAAATCACCTTGGTTCGCTCAAAAATAAAAAAACTCTCGGACACCAACAAACATTTTTAATTGTTATGCATGATAATCTTCACAATTGAATGCAACGTTTATGAATTCTAAAGCCTAAATGCAATTGGTACAAAGCTGAACGTAGGCAATATAAACAAACTACATGTTTGCATGACTTCAACGTCACCACATTAACTCTTACAGTCTTTATTTTAAAAACATTTTCCCTGACAACCTGAGTTAGAATAGTTTACAAAAGCACAATTATGAACACAATGAGGCTATAAAAGCACCTAGTTCAGCTTGATGATGTTTAATGTCCCGACAACCTCTATAGGCCCATTTAGACACTTGTTAACAACTGCCATTTTCAAGGCAAGCATTAAGGTCACTGCACACTGAGTCTGAAATTTTCACACGTTAAAAAATAAATACAACCTCATGTTGTGTCAATCACATTTGCACACTGCCTCCGAAACTTTCGTCCGTCAAAACAAAATTCGGATCAGGTTCGATTTTCTGCTCTTTCGCATCCGTAGCATGCATTTTGATAGGAAAGGATGGGGAATATGAAAAAACGGAAAAACGCATGCGAAAATTTCGGACTCAGTGTGCAATGGCCTTTACTAATGTATTTTATGTCATAGAATAAAACATGAAAATATTCTGAGCTTGTGTTCACCACATACCTTATTTTAGATGTTTAACCAAAAACCCATTTAAAAAAAAGCCCATTGATGTCAGGACGATGGTTCAAAAGTGCTAAAATGCTAACTTGCCAGGTTTTCGCTATTTGTAGCACTTTATAGCAACGCTCTAGAAACTACAAGAACCTTTTAGAAGCTGCATAGCAATGATTTTGGCAAATGCCCACAGCAATGTGTGGTGTTGAGTTTTGCACAGGCACATTTCCATTAAATGTAAAAAAAAATCTAGTTTCAAATGAGGCAAAAAACAGATACTCAGGACTAACTGAATTCTAGCACTGAATAAACAAAGCATAAGTCAAATTAAAAGTGCTGTTGATTCTAAACTAAACAAACGTCTTCTTGGCTCTTTGGGGTACAGAAACTATTTGTTCTACATTTGTTTGTGTCATGTGATGTGTGGTTTGGTTTAACTGATGTCCTGCTATTTCTACTTTGGCCAGGTAGTCTATTAAAGATGTCAAAGAAGTTTGCAAAGGTCCTCACACCAAAAAAATGAATGCATTTCTTCCATTTCTTTAGACTTCCATATAGACTTCTCTATAAAAAAATGCACATCCACTAGCTTAAAGATGTCATTTTCTGTGTTATAAAATGCTTTCTCTTTCCCAGTTTAATATGCAGAGACAACTACAATTAGATTGATTATCCTGAAGAGTATAAACATTGTGGTGCTATCAAAGCATTCCTCTGTTTGTTTGAGTTCCCCGACCAGTCTGACACAGCAGTTTGAGTTTGGAAAGGGAACTTTCCATTTTCCCACCAATAAGCAGATACAAACAGTAGAAATTAGTCAACCACACAACTTGTCCACTTCATCCCAAGTCATATGATAGTTTGCGTGGACTAGTTTGGCAGAGATATATACTGAAATCTGTGTAATTGTCTTGTAGGTTTGGGACATGACTATCAGTGGATCGGACTGAATGATAAAATGTTTGACAATGATTTCCGCTGGACTGATGGACACCCTATGGTAAGATGGGATTCATTATTTTGATCTGTGTATCCTAAAATGTCTGTTTATTAGATGAACATCTGTGTTCCAGGTGACCATGAATTCAGATATTAAGATTCATATATGAGTCATTCTTGGTGTGTTGTTTTTTCCGGCCTGAATAAATGAGGTTGTTTGATCCTAAAATTAGTGCGAAGCAATTGTGCATACAGTTATTAAAATCACAGTATAAATATGTGTTACTCTGCCATAAACCATAAGCTTAGAGGATGCTAATGCTAATGGAAAAGTTCTCACTTTAGCATTTTTATCATTCTGTGTGGTATCACATAGAGGCACATCACATGAACTTTATTTATTTATTTGCTTTTTTAAATGATTTTATTAGCTGTATTATTTATTTATTTGACTGTTTTAATTATTTAATTTCTGATCATTTATTTATTTGTTTATTTAGCTGTTTGGTTCATCGTTTATTTATTAATTAATTTGATTGATTTTATTCATGCATTTTCATGTATGCATGTATTTATTTATTTCCTAAAATAGCATAAATCAGAATGCAAAACTGCTAATTTTGCAAACATTTAATTTTTGCAAAAATATTCAATTGATTTTGATGATCTTGCATCATCATGCATATTTGATATTTATTTGATTTTTTTTGTATGCCTTTCTACATATGAAATGGGGCTTGTGTGTTTGTGTTCAACCCATGCAAATTGCGTGCAGCAGTACATTTTATTAGAATAACGTATCATCCCTTCTCCCCCATTTTATCAAGGAAAGTCCCATGTAACCCTGCCAGATGTGTATAGAGCACAGTCTGTTATGATTCTTCCATGTGATCTTTGCGCCCTCATGTGGGCACATGCAGTGGTGCACAAGCAGTTGGAATAACCCCCCTTGTGTACTTTTGCACTAGCAATTTGAGAACTGGAGAGTGGGTCAGCCGGACAGCTTCTTCTCCACGGGCGAGGACTGCGTGGTGATGATCTGGCATGAGAGCGGCCAGTGGAACGACGTGCCGTGCAATTACCACCTGACCTTCACCTGCAAGAAGGGCACAGGTGAGACCTCCTCTTCCCCCTTATCTAATCAACAGTGTCGCTCACTGTCAGCTCACTGTCCTTGTCCTTCTTTTGCCTCTGTTTCAGTGTCCTGCGGTCAGCCTCCTGTCATAAAGGACGCCCATATCTATGGCAGCATGAAGGCGCGCTATGAGATCAACTCTCTGGTCAGGTACCACTGCAAGGACGGCTTCATCCAAAGACACGTTCCCACTATCAGATGCCGAGAAGACGGCCACTGGGACAAGCCCAAAATCACATGCTTGAATCGTAAGTCACTGACTCTGAATAAACAGATGTTTAGTGAAATCCAGTCATGAAATGCACTAGTGTTATTTTAGTATTAATTATAATAAAATGTTATATATTTTTATATAAAACATTTTGAATTAGTCTTTATTTATATATTTTGATTTTGTTGTGCTTTTGGCATTTTAATTTTTTTTCTAATATATCTATAGCTTTACTTGTATATCAGTTTTACTGCAATTTTAGTAACTTATTTCAGTTAGTTACCAGACTAATGTCTTACTCAAGACATACTGAAATACATTTTCTTTTAAGTTCCACTTTAAGGATTAGTTCACTTCCAGAATAAAAATTTCCTGATAATTTACCTAAACCCATGTCCTCCAAGATGTTCATGTCTTTCTTTCTTCAGCTGAAAGAAATTAAGGTTTTTGAGGAAATCATTCCAGTATTTTTCTCCACATAGTGAACTTAAATGGCGGCCAACAGGCTGAAGGTCTGAACTGTAGATTCAATGCAGCTGCAAAGGGCTCTACATGATCCCAGCCGAGGAATAAGGGTCTTATCTAGCGAAACGATTGGTCATTTTCTAAAACAATAATACAAATTGATATACTTTCTAGCCACAAATCTCTAGCATTACATAGTCACATTGGAAAGGTCATGCGTGACATTGGCAGAAGTACCGGCCTAGTGTTTACAATGTGAATGTGCAAAAAAGTCAAACACCCTTTACAAAAAAAGGTAAAACAATGTTGGATGATTTTGAAGTTGGAGGAGAAAGTGAGATGTTGAATACCTACCCTACTTTTTTGAACTGAGGTACACAGACGAAGAACTAACCATGCGTGACCTTTCCAATGTGATTTTGTTGTGCATGAAGTTGCGAGTGCACATTGCAGAGCATTTGTGGTTACATTGTTTTTTAGAAAATGACCAATCATTTCGGTAGAAAAGACTCTTATTCCTCGGTTGGGATCATGTAGAGCCCTTTGAAGCTGCATTAAAACTGCCATTTGGACCTTCAACCCATTGGCCGCCATTGAAGTCCACTATATGGAGAAAAATCCTGGAATGCTTTCCTCAAAAAACTTAATTTCTTTGTGACTGAAGAAAGAAAGACATGAACATCTTGAATGACATGGGGGTAAGTAAATTATCAGGAAGTTTTTATTCTGGAAGTGAACTAATCCTTTAAGAAATAATGTAATTTGGTTTTGGAAGTGAGGACGTGTAAATAATGACAGAATTTTAATTTTTGGGTAAACTGTCCTTTTAAATTAACATCTATTTTCCTTTTATTCTGCAGCATCTACCTACCAGAAGATGTATGCACACAAATATCAAAACAATAACTATTACAACAACAGTAAGAGACGCTATAGCGAGTCGACGCAGTACCGTCATGTCTGGTCAAAAACAGCAGATGATTCCAGACACTGATCTCCATCCAGAGCTACAGATGCTTCACATCTACAGAGAAAGTCTAAAGGGGCGAAGCCAAACCATGTGCCTGATGAATGTTTTAGAGAAGTGAATTACCCTGAGGGACTGCAAAAAAAACACCATCACCCACCCACTGAGAGTGTACTTTGACTATGCAACAGTCAACATTGCATATTGTAATAATGTCTTAATGTTTTAACATGGGGAGAGGGGGGTTTCTGGTTGAAATGTATATAGTAGAGATAATGAACAAGTAAAAACAGCTGTGAATGGTGATTGTTATTTTGTTGAATTCATCCGTATCTTTTGCTTATGAAGAACTTTATTTCCTGTTCTCTCTGGCACAACAAGAGAGCACTATGGTACGAGCAGAGTATAAACAGAACAATTACAGTACGCAAGAGTAAAAGAACAATAGGCATTATATTGTTTCACATTGTGTTGAGGGGGGTTCAAAAGAGATGTCACGGGACTGGAGGACAAACAATGCTGAAAGGACTGCAAATCATGACTGGAAAACAAATCTTCAACATCGTCTTCCCCGGCAGCATCCTCACTGGTTGTGAGGATTACTCAGATAACATCAAACCATTATACACTCTCATAATCATATTCTCATATGGCATCAAAATATATATTTCCGGTGTTTTTTTTTTATATATATGTGGGTTTGTAATATAACCATTTTTACTTTTTTTTAAATGAATGTCATGGTAAAATATGAAAATATGAATACTGTATGTGTGGTTGAATGAACTAGCATTTTTGTCAAACATTATTACGTTACATGAAGCCATAGAAGTTTAATTTATTGCTGAAGATACATATAACGATGAATGAACTGTGAGATTTTGAATAATAAAGCGCTATTAGAATATTATGAACACGTTTAAACCGTGTGTGTTCTTGTTTGATTGCATTTCACAAAAATCCCGCGCTAATTCTGACAGAAACCGCCGCTACCTTGGTGCTGTGGATGGTGTTGACCAAAAGAGGGCGATGTAACGGTTACGTAGAATTATTTTCCCCCGCGCGGCGCCATTATGAAGTTGACGTGACCGTAATGAACAGACACGTGCGCTGTTTCGACGACTTTCTAATCGACTAACTTGCTAACATTACAAGGTAAGGACGTGGATGTTAAAGGTGAACACTGTTCAATGTTCATTTTGAGATTACATCTTTTAACTCTGGTAAGCTTCTGGTGTGTTTTCAGAGAGGTTTGGCAAACAAAATAACATTTAGACCAGAGGAGGCTATGACTGTTACTTTTTACCTGACCTCAATAACTTAAAATACACAGTGGCCATGGCCATCTTTAGTTAAAGATCCATGAAATTGTAGTTTTGTGGCATTAGTCCATGTCTGTGGGCTAACTTTCTGCTAGTCAGCTTGTGTATTTCTAAAACTGACCAAACATTTAGTTGCTCCATTTCGTCTGAGAAAATGGACCAAAAGTATTAGTGACTCTTCTAGGTTGATTATTTTTGCACATTAGATTTTGTCCAATAAAATGGTCATTAGAAATATGTCTCCCCCTTATACCATGGAGTATCCTTGGAGAAAACTATCTGTTAGATTTTTAGAGACAGTGAACTAGATGCTTAATATGACAGCTCATGGAAGTCCCACCTTTAAAAGATCCAATTGCCTGTTTATTTACAGTAAACACACAGTTGAATAAGGTGGACAAGCTTTTCTGTTAAGGGGTTGCAGTGAAAGATGCAATGATTGTGATACCATCATTGTCAGATTTTTCTGGTTTGAAAGATATGATTAAAACAACAGTTTTAACACTTTTTGAGATATGCAACCTTTTTCCTGCCATAATGCTCTTGGGCTTTTAATTCTGAGGACATTTTTTAAGCCAGTCACCTGAAATCTATTTTCCTTGCAATTTCTTTATTTTGGCAGTGTGAGAAATGTCACAGACTGAAAACTAGACCTCTGTAATTTGTCCATAATTTCTCAGTGTGCTTTTCTAAAAACAACCAAACCAAACATGTTTTTGACTGATTTTTTATTTTTTGGGTGAAGGTCATTTTCCACATTATTACAGTCAAATTATCCCTTTAATTATACTTTATGTACACGAAACAAGAGTGAAAAATGTTAACATTGTCTATAAAGACATGTCTAAACATTCAGTTCTAAAATTGATTTTGAAGTTTTGTAAACAAGGCACATGTACAGTTGCCAGAGTCAAAACAACATGAATAATGAAATGAATGTGAATACAGTATTTTGAAACAACACCAATATTTAGAACTTTATTTTTCCTTTTTTTTTTTCGTGGAGCTGGTCATTTAGTGTAGCGGCTAAATCACATGACCTTGAGTTCTAAATTGGCTGTGTTGACCCTAATGGTAATAATAAGAATAAAACATCAAGTTGTTTTTGTCTTAGCTTGGCAGTCTGTTTTAAAGGTTTATTTCCAAATGCCATGGCTTTGACATGTTTTTCTGAAGGTCTACTGCTTCATAGACTAATAACGACTGAATGCAGCATGCTAATTATGCACTTTTTTTTTGTTGTGCCGTTATTTTTTGCATTATCTTTGAGTAAACCTTTTCCTGCAAGGTCTTTTTTTTCAACAATAGAAAATTAAGTTCATTGTGCTGTTTTTCTTTTACTAAGTAACACAAAGAGATCATTAGCACTGTTGTCTTTTTAACCACTTCAGTCTTGCTATTTGTAAACAGTAACATGCATAGACTAAAACTACTCATCACATGTGCTAGAAACTGGGCCGTGTGCTTTCTTTCGCACAACTTTCTAGTAAACTAATTTGTACTAACATTTGTTTTAACATTTGGCACCATTACTATGGGCTATGTTTGAGGATAGGTTTTCTGTGGTTTCATGAATTGATCAGAAATACTAAAAACAAGTTCTAGAAAACGAACCAAGATTTACTTTTGAAACGCAATGGTTTTGTTATTATGTCTGTGGTATGAACCACAGATTTCTTCATCGTCCTGAACACAAATAACGTTTGACAGTGATGAGGTCGATACAGTGGAGCTCTTAATTTCTTACATTGCGTCGTAGGGGAGACATTGTATAAACACATAGTTTCAAGAAAAAGATAATTAACATACATTTATAAACACTCTACTTGTATATTTCAATAGTTAAAAAAATCACAGAACAATGTTTTGTTTCTTAACAATGCGACTTATGACTCGACATGGTTTGGTCCACACATAAAACTAAATTTAAAAAGGTATGCTTTTAGAAAATAATACAATATAGCACCCTGTAAGGATGGCAAAAGAAAAAAATGTGTTCATTGTGCCATGGCTGTACTGTATGGTGTTTAGCACTTTCGTTGAATTTGTTTTCCTGTTAACAGAAAATATATTTTTAACATGCTATTTATATGGGATATGATGTTCTTGAATGATAAACTAAGTGCCCAAAGGTATCAGTTCAAAGTATTTAAGCTTTGCTGTCATTCTGTTCTAGAACAGAACTGTTCTAGAGCTACTGCATGCTAAATGGAAGAACACAGTGCGAATTTCTTCTGCAATCTCACCAAATATCTCTTCCTTCAGCACTGCTGTACTGTATAAGATCATTCAGACCTGGAACCAGTAGCTATAATTTCTGCGGCACCCAATGAATACTATTCCTGTCCTGTTGCTGTCTTGTAGAGAAGTCCTGATTTTGAGGGAAGAGGGCGCCTGAAGTGCCTAATCCTACAGAATCTTTCCTTCAAACAAACGCCAATCACTTATTTTATATTCAAATCCTTCCGTATTACAGTATCTAGAGACTTTGTCACAGTTTTAATGCACTCGAACTAACTCCTTACATTATTACGCTTAGTTTACGAGTTATACAGTTGGAACGCTCAGTTGTCGTTCTTGTAGCAGTAGACGCCGTAGAGTTTGTGTTTCTTGTCTGGGAAACCAGAGAAGCGGACGGTGGCTTCCGTGGGACTGCAGCGTCTGCGTGGTCTTGAGATTGGGTAGCGTACACTGGCGTCCGCCAGCCAGCCAGCGTCACAGCGGTCGTAGCCCAGCAGCTTCCATGCTGCGTACATCTGCCCGACTTTGGCGATCTGAGCGTTGTCCTTTTGACACGCCTGCACTGCCTCGTCATACGTAAGTTTGAAAGGGTGTATCAAATAATAGAATCGTCCTGGAGAAGAGAAAGGGGAAAAGTTTATTCTCAAATAATATGCAGTATGGGTATTTAACATAAGGAAGATATTTTTCATTAGAGATTCTTTGCATGGCTGAACTCAATTTGTTTTTTCCTTTCATACATTATGTATCACATCAATAGCTTTACTTTTTTTTTTTTTTGGAGAAGCTAGCCTATTTCAAATGTCTCAAACAGTGGGGAGGACAAACCTTTGTGGTTAGAGGTGAAACAGAAGACATCATATCTTTCCTTTTGCTTGTCACGCATCCCATAATTCCTCACACCTGGAATGGTGTTTTTGCCTCCACATGGCTCTCTGGGTTTGGTGATGGGGTATTGCACCGATCCGTCACTGAGCCACCCTGCATTGCACCAATCCAACCCATCTCTCCATGCATCGTACAGCTGGTCGAAAGATGCCACAATGGCATCCTGGTCTCGGCAAGCTTTCTCAGCATCAGCAAAGTTCAGGTTGTAACGACCCAGTCGAGGAAAATATGGGAAAACAATGCCTGTAGAAACCCGAAGAGCAAAAACATTTTTTAAAATTGAATTTTTTTTTGCATATAGGAATCTTTAAAAATGCTCCCTGATTAGATCTGTGTAATCTGGCGATAATCAAATTCTTGATTGATAAATCGATGTTTTCTCCAATGCATCATCTAAAGTAAATTAAAATTTAGATTTATTGTATGCAACTGAAATGATGCCAAGAATGCAGAGAGCAAGGACCAAATAAATATCACATTATTTGGCAATGATAGCTCTTATGTCCGGATCTTGCTGATGGTCTAGATTTATAAGTTGTTCTACTCTGCATTATAAGACTATTGAATAGCGTTTACATTGCACACAGTGTGAAGAGAGTCAGCACAATGCTATCTCATAGCTAATTGCCTTGAGGAACAGCCAAGGATGCATAAACTGTGTATAGTATTATGTGTATTATTCTGGAAAGAAAACAGCCTGTCATACAATGGCATTGCCGCTGTTTTTTCATCTGTGTGGCCCTTTTGTAGTTTCTTAAAAATGAACTAACTTAGGTACCTATCTTAAATTATGTTTGAAGGAAGCAGGATATGTATACAAAATATTAATATAACCAAATGACAACTGTCAAAGACATTATTTTTGTAAAGATTATTGTTGGGTGCTGGTCTACATGGTAGATGTGCCTAGTCATGTTGTTCACTAGCAAAACTTAGCTGATTAAACTGCTTGACCCAAGAAATCTTTCTAGTCAATCTAGTTTTAAAGCATGGTAGTTACACTACCACACCAGCATCTAAATCCTCAGGAACAAAATTAAAACAACCTGTGAGGCATTGTTGTAGTGCATGGCTCAATGTCGCTAGAGAGACCAGGAAAATCCAGGTATGTTAGCAACATAAATCTATGCTTTACCTTGCAGGTCAAGTGAGACAACTGCTGTATCATCCTCCAAGCCATCAATGATTTCACACTTGTATTTCCCATAATCCTCCAGAGTGATGTCAGTGATAACTAGTGAAGCATCATTCTTGCTGGCATCCTGCAGGTGTACGCGGCCGTGGAATCGACCGTAGCTCTTTTTGTGGAAACCCATAGCTACGAACACATCGATTTCCTTCAGATAGTCTGAAGTCAGTTTAGTCCATTTAATCCTCAGTTTGGGATTTGGGGGAGATGAGGGATCCCGGTTGAACTTGCATTGCAATGTGGCATTGCCACCACGTTGAGAGATTACTTTGGGTTGTGCTGTGTCAACTGAGAGTCTGGGGCCATTTTCTGAAAGTCAAAGAAAGAGATATTCAGGTTGTCAGTCAAAGAAATAAAAAAAAAAATGCAGATTGTGACTGAGTTAATAGCCTTTGCTCTTATTTATTTATTTATTTTTTTCCCAAGGCCTGTTGCATTGGTTAGTGTTCAATAACTTAAGGCGTTTCGCAAATATGATAGCTTGAATTCATCCTTGTCTATTGCTACAGGCTTTTGTGGTTATGCAAACACATAAATCATTGTGTTTTTTTTAGATTTCAGAGAAATGGAAACTCCCCTACATGTTTATGACAGAAACTTAAGAGTGACTGTATGAAGGCACTCCAGTAGGTGTTGCAACCATTTTAGTGCACAAATAATTAGAGAAATGTGTGCCAGTTTTTTTTTTTTTAATCCATCATCGAAAAACTACATTATTGCACTTTTGTACCTACTGTATTGTAACTATAAATAGTTTAGGGTAGGGTTGTAGGCTATGATAAGCTTTCCTCATTTTGGTGGATAACATTTTACAACATGGGATATGAAGAAAATAGGCTGGCAAATTTCCCAGATGTGTTGTGGGATCAGTAATCACAGAGAGAAGAAAGGTAAATCTAGAAGAGTTGAAGAGGGCTTTTACTTTGGTCCATATTTACATGGTGGTTTTGTTTTTCACTCATGCCATTCATTACATATGGATGCTTTATCAGTTTGTCATGGATATACAGTTAATAATGCAGTAAATGTAATCATATAGAAACAACTGTGGAGGTCATGGGAACACCTGCTCTCAGTTTCTTAAAGTTTTTGCTATTTTATAAAGTCATCTGGTTCTCATAACGATGTATTCGGGACCCAATGGAGACATGATTGGAGTATATCATCCAAGGTAAAACCAGTGTTTTAATTTATAATTAAATGTTAGAGGAATTTGTATGTCTAGATAAAACTCTCCCATACTCTTCTTCATTACCAGGCTAAAGGATGAAGACTCTCAATGTCAATTAACCTGAGTTAAGAGTTCTCAACAATGCCCTGTTGGATCTGTGGATCTGGTGAAAACCTGCAAGTTGTCCAGTCAACCAAGACACGCTGCAGCTAAACTACAGTTAAACTCAACTTATGCTACAGGAATGCTTCTTTGTCAAAACTTCAACCAAAAATGTATTACAGGCACTGGCACAGTGTCCTAACCAGGTGCAATGCAACAAGTTTCCATCTATAATGTGCAAGAAAACATGTGATTTCACTGGGGGCTACTTAGCATGGCCCTATAAAGAAATAGAAGATTGAATCCAAGCTACCAAGTCTTGTTGTGCATTAGATGTGGTTGATTGGGCAAAAACAGATTAGCATTGCAGAGATAGCTGTTATCATTTGCCATTGCATCATTCCTGGCCAGAGCACAACGTGTTGTTTTTATACTAATTAATACTTACTATATTTTTGTTCACACAAACCAAAAACTTGTTTATTTTGCAGATGCAGTTGGGGGAGGCTGATTACTACTATAATCAGATATCAGCATGAATAAATACTGAACCCCAATAGCTTATCAAATATTTAACACTTGTAGTAAGTAATTCCGGCCACTTTGCGTCCTGTGACGTGAGCCAGAGGGTTTCGAATCACCTAAGCCGACACCCGATGAGATAATTACGGTAAGTGTCCCTGTTAAGAAATGCTGGAGGGGGAACACCATTTTAGGGGATGGGCAGTACAACCCCCTCTCTGTCTCTCTCACTTTCTCCCTCTCTTCTCCACTCTTTCTACTATTTCCTCTCACACACAATCATAAACACACCTTTTCCCATCTCTTACCTGAGATGTATATAGTCCTGTAGTGTTCCAGGTCACTGTATGCCTCTTCAAAGCTGTCAGCTCGGCTCTCAGAGAGGACCAAGAGGAAGAAAAGAAGGAAGGTCATCTTGATTTATAGCACCGGGGGGGTTGGGGAGTACTTCACTACATGAGAGAACGCAAAAATAAGGACAGTCAGACAATATGCATTTTACAAAAACATTGATCTACTGTATATCCAATCCAAGAAGGAGACATTCTTTAGAGTTGTATTATTAGGCTTTACTAAAACAAGCTCAATTCATTTTCTGTGGCGTTTGAGAGAGAGCTCAGTTTTGTGACTTGCACCAGATCCCCTGCACGTTTCCATCTGCAGTAACTCCCCTGTGCAGTACTGTCACGCAGACACCAGCGCACGCTGTGTCCTTTTCACCACATCTCCCAGAAAGACACTTACACAAATAGGGCAAAGTACATAAATAAATGACTAGGACTGTTAAACTTTTCACGCATGCATAAATCCCAATTAACACCAGTGCTGCAGGACTGCTTCCTGTACCCTTCACCTTAAGAGGCACTGAAGTGTGAGAAAAGTGCAGTCAAGATGGCACAAACTAGCACAAAACTTTGCTGGCACACTTCTAAAGCACAGACCGTCTCCCTACAGACTCAGAGCTCAGAAAAGACTTACCATCTTACGGAGCGTGTGCTCCTGGCCACTAGCGCATGTAAGGACAGCTACGCAAAAGATCAGGATAAGAAAGTGTGTAGAGTCTTCTCTCCCTCTCTCTCTGCAGTCACTCTGATTGATTCGTTTTTTCTTCATTCATTTCAGAGTGCTGACGCACTGAGGTAGTTCCTCTCTACTGCAGTCAGCAGAACTGCTCTGCAGAGTAGCCAACCCCCCCAGACCCAGCCTGCAAACAGTCATTACGCATACCAGGAAGCCACCGCTGATAACAGTGAGGACTCGCAGATGCAGTGCCCTCTCCTGTGACAGATAAGTTACCACAGTACAGTGAGCTTGCTCAACTGTGACGAGGTAAAATCATATACTGCAGGAGAAGGATACCAAGTTCTCTGTTGCGAAAAAAGACGAAGTGCAATCCAGGAATTGGAGGGTCTGCTATGCTAAATTGCCCTATGAGGCCACTTTATAGCACAATTGTTACAGCTGAAAGAATTTGTTCCCGCCCAAATGACCCTAAGGCCTTTTTAGTGTAACGACTGTCAACATGCTCTGTTTTGCAGGCTGATAGTTAACCAAACACACTAACTGTGCTGTTGACAGAGAACACTGTTACGAATCACATTCCTTTGTGACACTCCATTGTGTACAGTGAGGTCAAGCACAGGGAAAACAGTCCATGCCTTTAGTTTTCAAATGTGGGTAAACGTCTTAAACGCATAGACTGCAGTTGATCAGAAAACAGCAATGGTTTAGAAACAGTGCCAGACCACCAGCTAATTCACATAAGCATCACAATACTCTTAGTCTTGCACAACTAGAGAACTTATCTTCTGGGAAGAGGCACCAATTCTGCAATTGGGAGAAAACTCCCTCGTTGCTGCCAGGAAACGGTTACAGATTTGATGGTTGAATTTGCTTTAAGACAGTCCAATACTCTGATGCTTCTTAACCTTGTACTCCTCTTGTTTTTGGACATTTAAGCCAGGTTGCTGTTACCGCCTTGACTTTAAATCCCATTCTTTGCAATAAACAACAAATGACGCTGCCAATGCCTAACAATGGTCTTTAAGCAGTATAATAGTTGCCTGATCAGGCCTCTTGCAGACTCATTGTGCAGTGGGATATGAGTGGATAAGCATGGCGTAATTTGCAAAGAAAATAAATGACTTGTCAACAATCTGAAGTCTGGGACAGGTCGTGATTAAACATGCTTGTTTAACTCGAGCACAGATTGTCCCAGCAGTTCTGCAGACTTTCCAGTCCTCATATGGAAATCCCTTTTGCTAGACCCAAACCTTTCATTTGTTACACTTTTTTATGATGTAAAGTGTTTAGTTAACTGGGCTTTTTAGCAAGGGTCTATTAGTGTCATTTTAAAGTGATGTTTTGATAGCAGTGGATCTGAAATTAACTTCCCTGATGTAAATAGTACTTTTTAATGAATTGGGGTTGGCTCATAAATGACCTATTTCAAAGATAGGAAAGCATTTGTGTTTTTGCATAGAACTAAATATTTACAGTCTTCCCTTTTGTTAGAACTTTTGTTAGAAGCCTTTTGTTAGAAGAAGAAAAGATATTGCTTGACACAGTGTAGGTCATATACGCACAATTTGACAATGTACACAGTTTGACTACACAATGTTCATTGGAAATGGAGTCAACACAGCCTGGGGGGTCATTTTATGATGTCACTTCCCAACAACTCACTCCTTCTGGTTCCTGAGCAGCTGTGAAGCTCAAGGAAATTATGGATCCGATTTGGCCAGAACCTCATTTCCCTTTAAAACCCATTCCCTAATGTGCCAAAACATAATCCCTTAAGTGGTTGATTTGAGTGGTCATTGCTGATCACTTTGCATTACTATGAGGGATATTCCTTTCCTTGTTTGGCAGTAGATCTCCAGATGTGATAGCGGTTGTGTTTTTCTCTTGTTCATTCACTAAGTGCCAAACAAATATATAGCTTCCACTGATCATGCATTACGCTAGTCAACTTAATTTCAACAAATGTTTTCTTTCAGAAAACTTGAAGTATAATGGCAGTTGGTCATAATAAAAAATGCATTTTTACAATTGATAGACCAACATATACTGTATCAGCCAGACTGATTAACCTGTCAATATTTAGCCATTTTAATCTAACTTATACTTACAGAACAGAGATGTTCTTTAGAGATTCTGATAACACCTGATAGCAGTATCAGAGAGTAAGCTCTAATTTAAACTTGAGATGAATGTATGCGTGTGTTAAATGAGGATTTGTCTGTAATGTGTTTATTAAATGGCTTCATTATTCTTGTCATGAAATGCAGACATAATTGAACGGCTTAAGGCGGCAAACCTGCTGAGTCCACAGTAGACCTTTGCAGATGGCAGTGGTGATTTCCAGGTAAATGCAAAAACAGTTCAACACAAATAGATGCAGTGTAAACCTGTGATTTCAATGACTCATGTTTAAAGCTTACGTTTGATTCTACAAAGCACACAGTAACCCTTAATCTCCATAACATCAGTAAGAGGACTGTTTCCACCCTTCAAACGATTCGCTGTCTTTGAAGGCCACAGCATCTCTCTTCACTAGACATTAGACCGATGACAGTGTATGAATGGGATCCTAAAATCTCCCATTTATAGTGAGATCAGATTTATTTCCGATTTCTTTTTCACATAGGTTCTGCTAAAAAAAAGTCCTGTTTCAGTTATTGAGGACAGTTTTATGCAAAATTTAAATTGAGGAATCAGTTTGAACTTTACAGCATAATTCCAGCATTAGCATTGTAAATGTTTGTGGATGAAACATTTATAAAAATCACCACCATGTCCTACAGTCTGCTGGTATAAGACACATGTAGTTATAGAAAGATATGTCTTAGATTTTTAAATGTATACTGAAAATTCTGGCAGTAATTTTAAAATATTCATATAGCGCAATTATTCAGACCTTGAAATTACCTAATACATAAATTTAATGAAAAATTCAAATGTGATAGTACTATATATTCTGGATAGATTTGTTTCAGGCAACACTGATTGAATTGTCTGCTTCACTCTTAATTGTCCAGGCTGATTAACTATAAGTAGTTCTAAACAGTGCCGAAAGACCCACTGACACTTGTGGAGATTTAGGCACTAACATGCCTAAGACTGGCCCCATTGACGGGGTAATTGGATGGGCCATTACACAGTCTTCCATATCCAAAAACCACTCCCAAAAACAAAAAAGGTCCATGTCACAACACCTAAAATCTTTCCATGTGTTTTCTCTAGGGGTCAGGCGTGTGTTTGACCCCCACTCTCTGCAAGCACTCAATAAAGTGAGTTAATTTCATGGACTCATAAGTCAAATCCATTTCTTACAGGTGCCATATGCAACATATTTGTCTGTCTTAAAATGTATTAATACACTTGGACATAATTTTTTGCATTCTGTGAATCAAACAAATAACGGACTTGAAAACTAAATATTATTCATTATTTATTCTCCTTTGTTTTTCCAAACTTGTATGCCATGATGGTAAGTGATATTTTATTATGTATTGTTTTCTGGGTTATAGAGCAGGGTTAAATAGGGTTCCTCGATCTCTATTAAAACACATTCTAATGTTTCACTGTATTTGAGAACAAACATGCAAAGGTCAGAAAACAGTTCAGCCATTCATAATGAACAATAAGGAGATGCTCTGTTCTAAATAATACAAAGAGTCTTTCTGATTTCCTACTATTTTGTGATGTGTGGCAAATGACTGAGAAATACTTTTTTTCTAAAAAAAAAGAACACTGAATAATTTGTGCACAATGTAAGAAGTTATCCAGTTCAACATATGTTCACTTCTGTACATTGTCAGATGAACATACATACTAATTGTGACCCTAGACCACAAAACAGTCTTAAGTCGCTGGGGGTATATTTGTAGCAATAGCCAAAAATACATTGTATGGGTCAAAATTATCGATTTTTCTTTTATGCCAAAAATCATTAGGACATTAAGTAAAGAGCATGTTCCTTTTGTAAATTTCCTACTGTGAATATATCAAAACTTAATTTTTGATTTGTAATATGCATTGCTAAGAACTTAATTTTGACAACTTTAAAAGCGATTTTCTCAGTATTTTGATTTATTTGCACCCTCAGATTCCAGATTTTCATATAGTTGTATCTCGGCCAAATATTGTCCAATCCTAACAAACCATACATCAATAGAAAGCTTATTTATTCAGCTTCCAGATGATGTATAAATCTCAATTTCGAAAAATTGACCCTTATGACTGGTTTTGTGGTCCAGGGTCACAATTGTAAAGTGATCTTTAAAGATCCCTTTATTGCTGTTTGATACAGTAGCGGACTTGGAAGTTATACTGACACCCACTGGTGATGCTGCAGTTTCACGCAAACTTTTTTTGGTTACTAATGGCATTTTAGAAATATCCTATTTACAGATGTATTTAGTTGATCATGCGATCTCAACATGGCAGCCAATTAAACATCTCATCTAGGGCACTGATATGACTGCAATCCTCATCTCATGTGAGTGGACATCATTGGGAGTCAAACAACGACGATAGTTTTCAAACATGTTCTACGGCATTCATCGATGTCTTCCACAATTTGTTTCCCACTTGTCAGAAAATTGTTGTGAATTATATTTTTATTTATCAAACTGTTTGCTTGCACCTATGCGACAATGGAATTGATGCCAGGGACACAAAACATAATCATTATCCTAAAATTTGTATGTCTGCTGTACTGTGGCCACTTGTATTTACTTGAATATTTGCTACCTGCAGCTATATTTTTGGCAAGTATTAAATGCAATATTATAAGTGGAAAAACTTACTGCATCTTTAAAGCTGCATTAGTTTCATTCACGCATCATTAATTTAATGGTGGGAGGAAACGCCAGTTGTGTAAATATAACCTTTTACATTCAGCTTGCACATGCTCCTTACTGTTCTGTAAGTATGTTCCATGTTCGTTTAAGGCAATGTACCTCCTATTAACAGACTCCAGCATGAGGAAGGGTTCTGTGCTGAGTGCATAAAGAGCCTTTGACTTGGCAACACTACCTGGGTGTCTTAACAAAAGTGCTCAAAAGGTGGACTCGTTTGGCGAGGCTGATGGACAGCAGATGGACTTTTGATCAGGCAGCAGGTAGAATTCCTGACAGCTGGATACTCAGAGGGCAAAAACTGGGTTACTCTTGGTATATCTATTTTATTTGAAAGCTAAATGTTCCGTACTACAAATAAACTCTTAGTTTGAGAGAATATTTCTTCTAGCGGTACATGGGGCGGGTTCATGGTGGTCCACCTCATTAGAGTTCTGTGGGTTTTGACGTCACCCTCGCACCACCTTAACACACACAAAGAGTCTTCAGTGCTTATGCATAAACTACAACCGTCTCTCTACCGCATCTCCAACCAATCCACACACTGCCTCGACAACCCGGATACTCTTCCACATAATTGAATGAAAAATTCTGTAAAGAATGGTGCAAAATACTGTCTAGTTACTCTAAACAATAGACTGCATGTGTTACTTTCACAGGAAATGAAGCATATTTAAACATCTATTAAAACTGAAATATGCTATTTAAAGCATCCTCAACAAAGGTCAGCCTGAACGGTCTCAGTCCAAATAGATGTTTTAGAATGTATTGCAATCCAGTTTCAAAAGGCATGTTTTGAAAAGGAGTGCCTGTTGCCATCTGACCATTTGAAAGTCAACACACCCTTCACTAGAAATGAAGGTCCCACTAAAAACGAATAGAATTTTATACAGTAGCTTGATGCCATAGGAGAACCTTTGTAAGTTTCATCAAAGCTTTTATAGTGTCCAAAAAAACATAACTTGATTTCCCGATACAATGAAAAATGTCTCTTCAAAACCAGATGATCTTTACTAAAACAAAGTGCACGAAAGAACCATTAAAAAACATTCTTATCTGCAGAAATAATCTCTGGATTAGAGATTAAAACACAGCGATAGTTTTACTCAAATCCACAACAGCACCGAACTAAGCATGAAATGAACAACGTTTAATGAGATAAAACAGACTCTCTGAATGATGCAACACATTAACCTAGAGGAGACCAGGGGTGAAATGAATTGCATCGCCCCAGGCCACCCTCCTCTACATCACAGCACTGTGGAGAATAAGGATGAAAGGTCACTTGGAAAATCGGCTGGTTTAATGTGTTCTGCCGACCATGTGAGGAAAAAGTCAGAGTTCAACCATGGTCATCATCACAGACCAGTAGACACATCTTTGAGAAAGCTGGCGATGTGACCTTGAGATCAGCAGCCAAACAGCTGCCAGACAGATCCGATTAACCACCGCTAAATAGCAAACAAGGCAACACGCATTACCTTAACCAGCTTTACATAAAGAGAAACAGTGTCTACAGAAACAATGGTGCTACCAACTTAAAGACCAGGCAGATGGAAAAGAAACTATGTACTTGCAGTTGTACATGCATTTGTAAACTTTTAACATGTCATAAATGACAAATATATGAAAGTGCATTGTTTCAGCTCCAGGTCTGTCTATTTTCAACTTGGGTAAAAAAGTTGTGCAAGTTTCACCATAGTGGTTCACTGAAGCTCCAAACCGATAGATGGCAAACTCAGCCCTCCATGCAATACTGAGTGCTTCATTCATGTGTAAAATAACGCCATGCATTATTAATTTATACTTTTACACACTCTTGGCCCCCAATATTTGTATAACCAGCTGTTCCTTCTCAGCTCTTTTGCCTGTATTGAAGTGGACCCTCTGTATGTGGCTATTTTGCCCTGTAAGAACATTCTGTCATTGCATCGACTCAACAAGCAGGCTTTTCACTCTGCAGAATGTGGGCTACACTTGTTGGTCTCTTTGGAGCCAGGCTGTCTCATAATTCATTGAGAAATAACAAGGGGAAGTTGTTTGTGTTAATGTTAATGGGAGCATTCATGAATTGACTCAACTGCTGGTAAACCACTAAACAGCCATAAAGATAAAACTAATTGAGGGAGAGATTGAGACCAAGATGTGGCCAACATGAATGCAATTACAGTTCTTATTAAACCTCAAAAGATCGCCAAATCATAATACTGAGAAACAATATTGTTAGTATGTAAATAATACTGGAAAGCAAGTTTACATGGCCTGCTTTATAAAAAAAATAAAAAAATTGAAAAACATTTTATACCATTATAAACAATTGATTTACTTAAAAAATAATTGGTTTAACAATCATCTGAAGAACACTAAATATTTTTTTTCCAATACTTGATGTTGTCACATGACAACAAAATGGGTTACGGTATGTTGGTTATACCACACTGACACGTTTTTAAATATTCATATTTTAATATTTAAAACAAAATTTCTTTACTTTTTTTTAAGAAATAATAATAAAAGTTTATTCCAAAGTACTATACCCAACTTTTTCTTTATATAAGCCATCATAACATCAAATGAAGTCACTTTGTATAAAATGCATTTGAATGTTTTCTGAGCGTCACCTCATCTATCATATTTCCAACATATTTACGAACTTTTTACGTAAAAGTTATAGTTTATTTCCAAATTCACGTATGCTAAAATCATGCAACAGTTTAATACGTTTATGAATGTGAAGAATATGCAGACGGTCGGTCGCTAATAACATCGGTTGTTCTACAGGTGTGTTATTCGTATCGTAAAACTGACGCGTCTTTCTTAAACAGCCTATATTGTGTTATGATTGACTGAACAGTCGCTCTAAATGAAGAAGGGATGTGTAATGACAGGCTCTTACCTTGTGAAGCAGAGCTCTGCGTCCTGCTGAATGATCTCTGGTGGGCTCCAGCATCAGAAATGCTCGCAGATTTTCACACACGTCACAGAACGAGGCAGACCCCGCGGGAAAACACACGCACGCGCGCGCGCGCACTGACAGAGAGGTGCTGAGAGACGCTGTGCGTCATCAAGAATGTTACAAAGTTACAGGAACACGTAACAATGTTACTTTTTCACTTCACTTTTCCTTCACTTCACTTCACTTCACTTCAATACCCTTACGAAAAAGAAGTTTATTCAAGTGTGCTATTCGTATACTTATTTTAAACTAAACAATAGGAAAGCATACTTTTAGTTTACTTTTATGTACTTCTCAGAAATATACTTAAAATGACATTTAAGTTTACTTGACTTATACTTAGAAAGTCTAAATATATTTGAGCTATACCTGTGCTCCTAGAATCCGTGTTTTCAGTGTTATATGGTAGGGGTAATACACATCTTCTGGACAGAATTTCCACACAAACACAACAACAGATGCTTCCACGTGTTACAGTCTATGGTTAAAACAGCAGCAAAACTGTGTAACGTTATGAATAAAATATCGACCAATGAGGAGTTAATAATGACTGTCAAGCTTTGAGTTGTTGATCGACTCCATCTACATTTTGATTATCATTCTGAATCCAATTCATAGTCTTTTTTCAGCTTTTTGTTCAAAATGTTGTTTATTTCTTTATTTATTAAACTTACCAACATTCAAGTGTTTAAAAAAAGAATACATGAAACTAGAATAAAATGTTTTTGTTTACAAGCAGATACTCTGTTCTTTCTTTTGATGATTTGTATGTTCAGATATTCATATAACAAAATATATACAAATGAATACCTAAATAGGGAGATAGTAGTATACTTAAAGTATGATGTAAAGTTCACTTAAAGAAAACTTATGAGTATACTTGCAGTATAAAACTACTAAACTAGTAGTTTACTGAGACTATACTTCAGACTGTACTAAAAATGCTACTACAAGTATTTAATTAGTAAACTATCAGTATACCTTTAAGTTCACTTTTAGTATAGTTGCAGTACAAGCTAAAACATTGATGTAAACTAGTTGTGTACTCAAAGTTTACTACTGTTATACTTAAAGTATACTTAAAAGTATACATTTATATACTAGAAAGTGGGCCAATTTAGTCCCAAGGAGTATTGAAATAGTACACTTACAAGTATACTACTAGTACACTGATATTTGTATACTTACTACATAAAGTATACTTAAAATATACTTGAATTTTACTTATACTTAATAAAATAAACTTGAAGTATACTACTTTTTGGTAAGGGTAGCAGTGGCACATTTGTGTTTGTTTTTCACGTATATCTCACAATTATTTATATATGGTGAATTCAGGTTAATTGGTACATTTTTCTCTATCAACTCAATGGCAAAACGTTTACCTGAATTTATCTGTAAGATCATATATATATAAATGATTATTACACGTTTCTTGTCAAGTAGGATAGAAATCATAACATGCTTTTGATGCTTCTTATTGAAATATCTTTTTTGTGCTCCACAGAAGACAGAAATGCATAATGAATACAAGTTTGCATGGACGTGAGGGTGAGTAAATGATGACAGAATGTTCATTGCTTTGTAAACTATGACTTTAAATATCACATTTGTTTTACTTCTGTTTTCTGTCATTGTTAATATGCTTCACAAACACTCTCTAAGGACACTTTGCTCATTATGTCTAGATGGTTTCAAAGGTTTTTAATCATCTGAAATCAAATATCCTCTCTGCAGGTTACTAGATATGGTCAGAATGAAAAATGATGGTTGACATAATGTTGTACTTTTTTGGATAGAATTTGGAAAGCATGCAGTTTTAATTCCAGCCTAATTTGGTAAAAAATCTTAAAACATGATTTGTAATATGCCATTGCTTCACTTAGAGAAAGCAGTCTGGAATACCTTCATTGCATAAAGATAAGGTTGCAAGTCTATTTTTGGTGATTTCATTCAACACAGTTTCTTGGAGAGTTTTGGCAGCATAAGAGCATTCTCTTTTCCACCTGAAGACATTTTTAGCTTTAGAAGGAAACTTTCACCCAGCTGGTTTCCACATGACAAAGCGTTCTTTCAGTTTAAGAGGTAACACAACTAAACATATTCATTGCTCAAGAATTAATGCAGAATAATTCCACTCTGAACATACAATAAGATTGTATGAAGAAGAGATTTATGATTCATAATTCATAATGTAGCAGGATGCCCAGTGTAACAGTGATCACAGATCTGCAACATAGTCTCAGCTTTACACCTGTGTTTGAAATAATCAGTAGGCTATTTATTTCTTTTGGGCTGAAAAAAACATATTTTTATTAAGTCTATGTGCATCTTCCACATATTTCTGTTGTGTTTTCTCAAGGTGTTTTCAGACTTTCCTGCTCTTGAATGGCATGTAAAACAATTGTAAAACATTCGTTGTTTTTCAATATTGTTATTTTATTCAAATATTTATGATAATGTATATGAATGCATAAGGGAAAGTGTATATTTAGGATGATGAAACTGTAAACTGGAAGTGGGTGGTTTTTGGCCAGAATACACTACGTGAACTACATTTCATGCCAAAAATCTGGCTGTGCGAGACTAGATCCAACACACTGGTCTTATGTCATCAAGACAGCTAATTCTCTGACCACAAGACAAAATATGAAAATATGACATTCCATAGATGTTTCAGTACTTGCATCACTTCTGTGTCCAAAAGACAAGATTATTTCACAGATCCAAAATCTATAGGGAAATTATTGTTCTGGGTCGTGTTCATTTTAAATCATTTCTTCTGTGCCCACAGGTAAAAGTTGGCACAGGACATAAGTGGAGGGCCGTAAACACGAGAGAATGCAAACGCTGAGCCTGTAAAAGTTCAATCCACAGGGAGATGAACTGACCACTTCTCTGTGGGGTTTATGGACTCTGGCATACAACCAATTACATTATACCTCAATCCACTGGATGTCCTATCCAAAGAACTTCTAGGAGGCTGTGAAGAGGAATGATTTAGGCAGTTTAGATTATGTGCTTGACGGAAAATACAAACACAGAACTTGAGTTATTGGTTACAACCATCTAAAACAAGCTATTAATCGTATAGCAGAATAGTTTGAATTGAAAATAGTTTGGCATTGAGGAAGCAACTTTTTCAAGAGCAAACAACTCTGAAAATGTACAAATCTAGTTGTTTCCCATTATATCTGCAACTCATTTACATACACACATTGTCAATGAGGTAATCTTGTTGGATTTGTTGAATATATATTGTCTATACTTTTCAGATTGGCCTGTATATATAATTCTCTATTTGTAGGCCTATTTTAAATGACCCAAAGATTGAAATGGATAGATCAGCCAAAAAAAAGCAATTAAATTTTATGAAAAAAAAAAATAATTTGTATAACTTCCCAAAAAATCAGTGATTATTGCAAAAAAAAAAAAAACAAAAAAAAGGCTGCAAAGTGGACTAGACTTGATGTGAGATTAGGTGCCATATATGATGATTTACTTAGTGATTTTTTTTTTTTTTTTTTCTGCCACTAACATCTGAAATATTTATGAAATGATAAGATCATCTTCTCAAAATTCTTCTACATTTCCCCTTTTGTGTTCATATAAAAGTTTGGAATGACACAAGACTGAGTATAAATAATGAGAGAAGGTAGATTTTTGCGTGAGCTGTTCTTTTTAAGGCCGCTCTCAGAAAGTAAACAGCACAAAGCAGATCCAAATGTCCACAAAAAGAGGAAAGACAGAAAAACATTTGACGTTCCTCTATGGCTGAACTTGTGCTGTTTTTGAGCCGCACACATGAGAGCCGCTGCTGTTTACAATCAACACACACAAAGACACCTTTCTGCTGCGTTCGTCCCTCACAGAAAGAAACACATTCCACTGCGTTTCTCAGAGGCTCGGTGCACAGGTCTGCTCTTAGAAAGCCGGTACTGTATGTTGGCTACAAGGTCTGATTCATTTCAGAAAAGCGAGCCGTGAGGAATTTGGCAGCGCAGCTCCCTGAGGTCAGCGGTTTACTGCTGAAACTGCTGGGGGCAGAGCACAAGGACTTTAAGAAGCTGTCAGACATCTTTGTAGGCTCCTGGAGTCAGATAATCTTATCATTTCATAAATATCTGTTCTGTTGTTTCAGGAATGTGTAAAGAGCACATTTTGAAAGAATTGCTGAGGTATAAATCATCACATGGCATCTAATGTCACTTAAAGATCCAATTTGCTGCCTTTTATTGGCCAGTGATTGACAGAAGAGCATCCGTACAGAAACATGTAGCAGAAAGTCCTCAATAGAAGAGACACATGGCATCAATCTGGGTTAAATGTCACGGCTCCAGGGCACAAGGGTCATATAGGAAGTGGCCCTCGGTCAGAGAGAATGAAACACTGTTCTATTGCTCTGTCTTGTGTCTGCACCAGCACATTTTGACTTCTTACACTTTAAGATAGCAGAGAGAAAACTCTTTCTACACCATTTTTTTTTTTAACGGTAAAACAGTAATATTGTGAAATATTATTGCAGTTTAAAATTCATGATTTATTTGCATCACCATTTGGAAGTCTGCTTGTGGTATTTTTCATATATTCAAATGTTTTTTTCTTTTTTTTTAAGTAATAAATAACAATATTTACCTACACTACTATTCAAAAGTTTGGAGTCTGCAAGAATGTTTTTTTATGATTTTAAAAGTATCCTATGTGATCAAGGCTGCATTTATTTGATTAATAATACAGTACAAACAGTGATATTTTGAATTATTTTTAATTTATTCCAGTGATGTAAAGCTGAATTTTCAGCATCATTACTCCAGTCTTCAGTGTCACATGATCTTCAGAAATCATTCTAATATGCTGATCTGCTGCTCAAGAAATATTTCTGATTATCATCAATATCAAAAACACATGTACTGTTTCATATTTTTGTGGAAACTGATTTTTTTTCATGATTCTTTGGTGAAGTTCAAATGAACAGCATTTATTTGAAATAGAAATCCTTTATTACATTATAAATGCTGTCATTTTAACACTTCACCGATATAACGTGTCCTTTTAATTTATTTAAAATATAAATTTTTTAAAAATGAATGAAAGCATTTTTATAAAAACAGTTTTCTCAAGATGAACCAGGAAGAAGAGCTTTCTCCCGTCTGTCAGTAAAGGCATGACGTCTGTCCACAGAGATAGTGTCACACTCGTCTGACTGTACAGTTTTCTCAAGATGAACCAGGAAGAAGAGCTTTCTCTCGTCTGTCAGTAAAGACATGACGTCTGTTCACAGAGATAGTGTCACACTCGTCTGACTGTACAGTTTTCTCAAGATGAACCAGGAAGAAGAGTCTGTCAGTTGACATCTGTCCACAGAGATAGTGTCACACTCGTCTGACTGTACAGTTTTCTCAAGATGAACCAGGAAGAAGAAGTACATGACGTCTGTCCACAGAGATAGTGTCACACTCGTCTGACTGTACAGTTTTCTCAAGATGAACCAGGAAGAAGAGCTTTCTCTCGTCTGTCAGTAAAGGCATGACGTCTGTCCACAGAGATAGTGTCACACTCGTCTGACTGTACAGTTTTCTCAAGATGAACCAGGAAGAAGAGCTTTCTCTCGTCTGTCAGTAAAGGCATGACGTCTGTCCACAGAGATAGTGTCACACTCGTCTGACTGTACAGTTTTCTCAAGATGAACCAGGAAGAAGAGCTTTCTCTCGTCTGTCAGTAAAGACATGACGTCTGTCCACAGAGATAGTGTCACACTCGTCTGACTGTACAGTTTTCTCAAGATGAACCAGGAAGAAGAGCTTTCTCCCGTCTGTCAGTAAAGGCATGACGTCTGTCCACAGAGATAGTGTCACACTCGTCTGACTGTACAGTTTTCTCAAGATGAACCAGGAAGAAGAGCTTTCTCCCGTCTGTCAGTAAAGACATGACGTCTGTCCACAGAGATAGTGTCACACTCGTCTGACTGTACAGTTTTCTCAAGATGAACCAGGAAGAAGAGCTTTCTCCCGTCTGTCAGTAAAGGCATGACGTCTGTCCACAGAGATAGTGTCACACTCGTCTGACTGTACAGTTTTCTCAAGATGAACCAGGAAGAAGAGCTTTCTCCTCGTCTGTCAGTAAAGACATGACGTCTGTCCACAGAGATAGTGTCACACTCGTCTGACTGTACAGTTTTCTCAAGATGAACCAGGAAGAAGAGCTTTCTCCCTTTCTCCCGTCTGTCAGAGATAGTAACTCGTCTGACTGCATGAACCAGGAAGAGGACGTCTGTCCACAGAGATAGTGTCACACTCGTCTGACTGTACAGTTTTCTCAAGATGAACCAGGAAGAAGAGCTTTCTCCCGTCTGTCAGTAAAGGCATGACGTCTGTCCACAGAGATAGTGTCACACTCGTCTCTGACTCAAGTGAACAGGAAGAAGAGCTTTCTCCCGTCTGTCAGTAAAGGCATGACGTCTGTTCAAGTCACATGAACTGTACAGTTTTCTCAGGAACCAGGAAGAAGAGCTTTCTCCCGTCTGTCAGTAAAGGCATGACGTCTGTTCACAGAGATAGTGTCACACTCGTCTGACTGTACAGTTTTCTCAAGATGAACCAGGAAGAAGAGCTTTCTCTCGTCTGTCAGTAAAGACATGACGTCTGTCCACAGAGATAGTGTCACACTCGTCTGACTGTACAGTTTTCTCAAGATGAACCAGGAAGAAGAGCTTTCTCCCGTCTGTCAGTAAAGACATGACGTCTGTCCACAGAGATAGTGTCACACTCGTCTGACTGTACAGTTTTCTCAAGATGAACCAGGAAGAAGAGCTTTCTCTCGTCTGTCAGTAAAGGCATGACGTCTGTCCACAGAGATAGTGTCACACTCGTCTGACTGTACAGTTTTCAGAGATAGTGTCAAGATGAAGTTTTCCAGGAACCAGGAAGAAGAGCTTTCTCCCGTCTGTCAGTAAAGGCATGACGTCTGTCCACAGAGATAGTGTCACACTCGTCTGACTGTACAGTTTTCTCAAGATGACGTCTGTCAGAGTGTACAGTTTTCTCAAGATGAACCAGGAACAGAGATCTGTCGTAAAGGCCACAGAGATAGTGTCACACTCGTCTGACTGTACAGTTTTCTCAAGATGAACCAGGAAGAAGAGCTTTCTCCCGTCTGTCAGTAAAGGCATGACGTCTGTCCACAGAGATAGTGTCACACTCGTCTACTGTACAGTTTTCTCAAGATGCAGGAACAAGAGCTTTCTCCCGTCTGTCAGTAAAGTCTGCAGAGATATGACGTCTGTTTTCTCAAGATGAACAGGAAGAGAGCTTTCTCCCGTCTGTAGTAAAGGCATGACGTCTGTCCACAGAGATAGTGTCACTCGTCTGCTGTACAGTTTTCTCAAGATGAACCAGGAAGAAGAGCTTCCCGTCTGTCAGTAAAGGCATGTCTGTCAGTAAAGCATGACGTCTGTTCACAGAGATAGTGTCACACTCGTCTGACTGTACAGTTTTTGTAATTGTATAGTTGTGGGAATATTTAAGTTATGTGCACAACAACAACAAAAAAGTATGGGATAAGGAATTGTTGCAAACTGCTAGGCCACAGCTTCAACATTTTAATTGCTTTATTATTATTATTATTATTTTTAATTAATTTTAGAGATTTTTTTTATTATTATTTTAAAAGCAGAATTCTGTCATTGTAAATGAGGGTCACTCTTGTTCAGTACAGATCCACTGGCAATGATGTGGTTGTTCCGAGACCGTTACATGGAAGTAGAACTACACAGAACTTCTGCTGATTTTTCCAGATGTTCATGTTAATTGCTTTCAGTAGTCAGCAGTTTTCCAGCAGACACACCCAGTACTACAGACTACACAGAAACGGCTCCGCTAACACACCCCAAAATCAACATTCAGCCGCTGGATGCCATGAACAGACTATCTGTCCTGATCTCTGCGTCGAGCTAAAGTGGTCTGAACACGTGTTAGGAACCCTTCCATGAGGGGTCCGAGAGCCACGAGACACACGGCCAACATCCACTGCTACGAGACGTTACACCTCAGAGTTTCTGAAGCTAATGTACAGGGAAAGTGTGCTAAAGTCAGTATGAATCACAATATTGTCAAAGTGGATTTTGTTTCCTGAGTTTTTCCAAAATTGAATTAGTGATGCTCACTATCAGTGCTATTTTTAGCATCGAGATACCATTCTAGTTTTTTAGTTTATTTAAATTTGTTATTTTTTACGTTATTTTTAGTTTAGCTTGTTTTTATTTTGTTTTATAATTTCTATTAATTTGTATTTTTAATTATTTTAGTACATCTAGTTAAACTGAAAATGAGAAATGTTGCCTTGGCAACTAGCTGAAATAAAATAAGGTTATTTTATAGGCTATATATATATATATTTTTTTTATTTCATAATAAATTTGTATTTTTTTTGTCATATTTATTTATCTATTTTTTTTAAATATGTCTATATAGTGTTTTCCCCCTTTTTATGTATATAACCTTTATTAATTTTTATTTCTGTTTTAGTTTTATAGGTATTTTAGTGCATTAAGTTAAACTAAAAAAAGTTTCCTTGACAACTAGCTAGTATGTTTGTACTAGTATGTTTCTGTCATTTTTAATATTGTTTTAACTTTTAAATGTTTATATAGTGTTTTTGCCACGTTTTTAGTTTTGTCAAGTTTTATTTTGTATTTTTTAAAACATATAGAACTGTGAGGAATCACCATAGAAAGCACTGAAAACACATGAGAAGTGTCTCAAGTTTAGCAGGTATTCTCGGAGTTCATTGAATACATGTGTTTAGCGTTTCATGTTATAAAGTTCCGGATCTGGGATCACAGATTTCTTCTTCTTTTATCGCGCTCTGTCTGTTGTTTATCAGTGATTTATCATTAAACTAATACAGCAGGTCTCAGGCGGCTGATATGAAGTGGGCTCTTTCTGGACTCGCGATGATTAAAGGAGCTCTTTGTTTTCACAGAAGCCTCTGTCCCTACTTCCTGTTGACACAAGATGAATGTCCATCACATCCTGTCTCCAGCGTTGGTGCCTGGTGTTCTGTCTGATTGACAGCTGAATGAATGAAGCCCAAGCTATCTTCTTTAACAGAGACACGACTGTTTCCCGTCTGCGGACGTGACCACATTCAACTCCGTATGACAGTTTATCCGACTTTGTTCAAACACTATACTCGGACACTTTAAGATTTGTATATAACATACCTCACATGTGCAGTTGTAAGCTGTCAGTACTAATGTACTGTAATGCATCTGAACCGTCCTGAATCTACCAGTAGAGGGCAGTCGTGTTCTTTGCTGCACTTGTCATCTATCACCACGAGAGGGCGACAGTACTGCGCTGTTTATCCTGCTGTCATTAATGAAGAGTCTCAACTGTTGACTAATAAACCAAAGCGATAAATAATAATAATAATAATCCTGACAGCGAAATGTGGTTAATAAATAAATATAGTAGTTGATAAGTAAAATGTAGTTAATAAGTAAATAATAAAACTTATTTGGTCCTTGGTGTACAACTCAGTGTTATTTTAGTATCACTGATATACATATATAGTTTTTGTCAGTATTTTTCATTAGATTTTATTTTTATATTTTTGTTTTCATTTTAATTTTCGGTAGTTTTGTTGTGTGGTTTTGTATTTTTTATTTTATTTATTTTTTATATATATCATTATACTTTATAAATAAAGATACTTTATAAAAAATTAGAAATGTTGCCTTGGCAACTGAAATAAAACTATTTTTTAGGAAAATAAAATATTTTTTTTATTTTATTTATCAAGTAATGTTTTTATATTTTCGGTTTTCATTTTTATTTCATTTTTTATATTTTGATGTGTGTTTTTGTCATTTTTTTGTTTTATATATATTTAAAACACAGTTAGATGTAGTTTTTTAAGTTTTAGATTATAGTTTTGGTTTAGTACTTTAACTTGAAAATAAGACGTTGCCTATAGCTGAAATAAAATACATTTAGCAATTAGCTGAAATAAAAAGGTTTTTTTCTACTTTATTTTATTTCAGCCAAAATCTTTTTTATGGTTTAGTTTGTTACCGATAACAATCCTGGTACAACATTTAATGTAATAGATCAGCACAATTTATAGTTGTTATACATTGTGTTTGAATGATTTTTGAATTGAAAAGTTTAATAATTAATGATAACTAAACTAAATGATGCTATTCAAAACTTCAACCCTGTTTTTCCTGCATCCTCTGCCTCACTGATTGTATAATGACTTTTGACTTACATTACATATAACTTCAGGATTTGCTGTACACATAAGCAAACTCATATTGCTGTATTATTTCTGTGCTACATGGTTGGTTTTCTTGTTTGCAAAGTTATTTCCAGAGCTGCTTGTGGTTCAGACTGATGGAGATGTTAGTGAGGAACTGACCTCTTTCCACATGATTTACAGCCTCAAATTTACTCATGATTTCACAGACACTGGGCTCATTTTTATCAAATAGATCATAACTACATTTAGTCTGATGAGAAATGTTCATATTAAGATCTGATTGATTTCAGACTGGCATGTTGGCAGATCTGAGACGCTGCTGAGATCTTAATTACAAAAATCTCTCTCAGGACAAAGTCTCCATTTGATCTCTAGGAGATTCTGAAGAGATTTCTTTTGAGATTTTATTTGAAAGTGGTTTACCAGGATGAAATCAGTTTCTAGTCCACCTGACTGACCATCTAAACCAGCTTAGACCAGCTATTGACCAGTGAACAGCTTGGACCTAGAACTACAAACCATGTAAAACTAGCTACCTGTTTTATCTAGACATAAAAATATTTGGATTATTGTGCCACGATAGTCATCTGGAAATTGAAGTGCAAATGTGCAAAAATGCAAATCGACTGTCAGCATGTTAAAAAGCTAAAACGGAAGAAAAACTGTCTCACATTAACAGCTGAAGACTACACTTGTCTTCATTCACCTGCTAACATAATCAGAACTGACAGACGTGATAAACAGAGACTTTGATTCATCTACACGAGCAAAGCAACAATGCACAGATAAAACACAAATGAGCAATGTGATCACACAGAAGGTGAGATTATTTCAGTTCTCAGCTGTAATGGACAGAGGTTAACATGAATTCATAAGGTTTCTGAAGCAATTAAACACAGTTATCTCCCAGGCTCTTCTTCTGAGCTGAAGCACATGAAATCTTCTTCTGCTTCTCTTGATAATGTCAACAGTAAGAACGCTCTCTAAAGTTACACACCGAAAGTGCAGAAACATCTGATGCTTTGCTAAATCACCTCAAATTCACTGAGATCATTTTTCATCATTTTATAGATCACATGAGGTTATGCATAAATGACTGATGTAGAATAAAGCGGTTTATTTAGTCTAAAATTATTAGCAGTGATGTTTGTTAATTAAAATAAAGCTGAAATAAAATAAAATGAAAACCTTAAAAAAAAATAGAAATGTTGCCTTGGCAACTAACTAAAATAAATATAAGTATAAATTTACTAAAAATAAAAATATATTAAAGCTAAATAGAAAAAGTAAATGAAAACTAATAAAAAATGTTATAGATCACATACAGTATGGTGATAGTTTCTCTAATCTTTTGAGACAATCTATAATTATGATCAGTGTTGTTATTGTTAACTAAAACTAATCAAATTAACCCAGCTGCTCATTTATGGTCATTAGCTGGTCTGTGCTGGTTTAGATGGTCTGTCAGGTGGACTAGAAGCAGGTGGCCTGGATTTCGACCTGGTAAACCACTTTAGACTGGTAACAAACCAGCTGCTCATTTATGGTCATTAGCTGGTTCAAGCTGGTTTAGATGGTCAGTCAGGTGGACTTTAAGCAGGTGGACCTGATTTTGACCTGGTAGACCACTTTAGACTGGTAACAAACCAGCTGCTCATTTATGGTCATTAGCTGGTCTGTGCTGGTTTAGATGGTCAGTCAGGTGGACTAGAAACAGGTGGCCTGGATTTCGACCTGGTAGACCACTTTAGACTGGTAACAAACCAGCTGCTCATTTATGGTCATTAGCTGGTTCAAGCTGGTTTAGATGGTCAGTCAGGTGGACTTTAAGCAGGTGGACCTGATTTTGACCTGGTAGACCACTTTAGACTGGTAACAAACCAGCTGCTCATTTATGGTCATTAGCTGGTCTGTGCTGGTTTAGATGGTCAGGTGGACTAGAAACAGGTCTGATTTCAACCTCGTAGACCACTTTAAACCATCAACAAACCAGCTGCTCATTTATGGTCATTAGCTGGTCTGTGCTGGTTTAGATGGTCTGTCAGGTGGACTAGAAACAGGTCTGATTTCAACCTTGTAGACCACTTTAGACCAGCAACAAACCACATGCCAGGTTCCATAAAGCAGTTTGGGCATTTCAGATTGGTATGGATCAGAATTAATACACAGCAACATACAAAGTCTTTGAAAAATCTGAAGTTTTGCAGAATATACATGAAACTCCAGTCCTCACACAATAACTTTCCCATGCATATGTTTAGAAATGTCAGGGATTGTGCGCTCAAGGTCAGGCTGTGTGCTTGTTGTGGTTATTGAAGTATGCAAAATGAAAACATCAGCGAAAATGGAATAAAGCAGCAACTAAATGTCCTTATACATATTCAGACTCAGTGGATAAAGAAGTGTAACTTGCCAGAACGGTCTCACAGTTTGATTTTTATTGTTAAAATGACCATTAAGAGTTCAGTAATATTATAGTACGGTATAATCAGGTCTGATCAATAACTGTCCAGTGAATACAGCGATGAAGAAATAGAAAGCTAGTATAGACCACAAATGATATGATTATACCAAACTGCTCTTGCGTTATATTGTCTTGTATTTACAGATTTTCAAAAACACTACAAAAGAAGGAAAGAAAGAAAAAGATCGTTGGCTTATTCTCACTTATTCAAGTTAAAGTCAACATGAAACTCAGCGTAAAACCCATTTGATGTCTGCATTGTGACACATTTATGATTTATGGTACAAGAATGATCAGGAACTGATTTAATTTTGATTTCATGTTAACTTTAAGTTGTTTCTGGTGACTGTGGATATATGAAATACTGAACGCTACATTGTGATGAAGTAATTCTACCTGCAGATGTATAGGAGAGAGCGGGGTAAGAGGTGTCAACCCTAATCTAGCAAACTGCATCATTTTTGTAGAATAGTGATAAGCTGTAAAAATATTTTGGGGCTGGTTTGTGAAAATCATGTCAAAATACCCTCTGACATAACACAGGTTACCCCTAACATGGGGCGAGTTGTGTCACTGAACCACTATTATTAGACACTTATTCCTTATTTCATCCTGAAATATTAAGGTGCGGTCATTAGCAATATTTTGCAGTAAAAAGGGTCCATTGTTTATCGTCAATACAGTCATAATTTTTTTTTAATTAGAACGCCTAAATTTAAAATTTGAGTTGCAAATAAAATTTCCATCCATTTGAAATACACAGTTGTAACAAACTAATAAACGTCTTGTGATGCATATTTGTCAGTTATACATAAATGAAACGGGTCAAATTATGGCATGTTTTTTATTAACTATTGCACCTATTTGATTTCATTTAAATAATCATGTTTTCAAAATGCTTAGAATCAGTTTTAATTTGTTCATTATGAAATCAAGTGAATTTATTCACTTAAAAAGTATGTACATGAATAAAAAAATAGCTAGCTGTAAAAACAAGCAATTTAAAATATATGAGATTGAAACAAATTGGTTTTACTGACGATAAATAATAAACCTGAAATAAATAAAATATAAACCTGGTTATTGTGTATTTAAATATGAATCATTTTAAGTTTTTCATTTTTTTTTATGTTAAAACTGTGTAATCCAAATGGTTGTAGATTTTATTTAGAATACATAAATCAATACAAATTTAGTTTAGTAGTGTGGCCAATGTGAAACCGCAGTTAAATCACTGGAAACATCTTTGATCATCATCCAAAACTTCCCAGTCGTGGATTTTACCCACAAAAAATGGCTAAACAACCGTAGATCTGACAAACTGCAGTGCGCGCTTATAATAAACAGAATGATATCATGCATTATGTGGTCTCTAATATAGTTAACATTATTGTTTTAGTTATCTTTCTTGGTGTGAACAAATCAATCTTGATATGCGGCACAGTTAACCCACTCTCCTATACTTCTCATTCATCGATTTTGCATGATTGAATTTTAATAAACTACAAATGACACCATTTACTAGTTAATATACATCAATTTATAAGAATAGCAAAAACAGTTCTCAGCTCCTTATATTCATAAATCATGTACTTGAACTATTCTAGCATGTGACCTTTGACCTGAGTGAATTCAATTGACCTATTTCTGATAATATTCTAAAATAAAGTAGTCAGTTGTACAGTGACAGTAACATTTGAAAAGCATCGTAAGTTGTGGTAATTTCCAGAGCAAAAAAAAATCCATTCAAAGTCATCACAATCATTGACTATCATCGACTGTAATCAAAAGATCTTTCATTTTCGATTCAGACCAAACGGCATCCTTGAAAGATCACCATTAGAAATGTTATTTTGACACAGTCCGTCATAGAGTCACTGTTCCTCCGGACACCCCAGAAGCTCCGCCCTCATAGTGATGCGTCCGTACCACGACCACGGAAGAATCCGGATGAATCGGGCGTAGATCGGTGGATCTAACACATTCTTTCTGTGTGTTTCGTTGTCAAAGTTTCCTTGGAAGATCTGTCAATGACACAGAAGGACAATGTGTAATTTATAAAATGCTGAATCAGGCGTTCTGATGTCATTTAAGTGCACAATAATGTGGCAGTAAAATATAAAGCAGACGTTTGGCTTTCATACACCCTTAACCTGAGCTCTTTTAATAGCACTTGTTAAAGGACACCGTTCACATTAGTCCTCTGAGAGAATCTATTCCAGTAGACTGTTTCTTATCAGCGCTGTCAGAATAGATTACCCAGCAGCCAACACCACTAACCACCGCCGACCACCACACTCATGACCTTACAGTGTGTGTGTGTGTGAGGACAAAAACTGTGTCTCTGTGTGTTGAGGGAGCAGGGAAAGGGCTATGAGAGGAAAAGATCACGTCATGTGACTGAAAAAAGCATTCACTAACAAATGAAAATTCTGAAAAATCCACCAAAAATTCACCCACATGAGTAAATCTGTATGACTTAATGTGATGACTTAAAAGTTTTTGTAATAAACAACAATATTTGCCAATGCTTAAAATTGAGTTGGCAAGATTTTTTAATGTTTTTAAATGTCTCTTATGCTCACCAAGGCTTTATTTATTTGATTGAAGACATAACTAAATACTAAAGTAAAAACAGTAATGACGTAAACTATTATTACAATTTAAAATAATCTCGTAATAATTTATTTCTGTGATCAAAGTTGAATTTTCAGCATCATTACTCCATCAAAGTTGAAATCATAATAAATTTTCAGAAACATTTATTATTATCATTACATATTTTTGTCCAGTCTTCAGTGTCACATGATTCTTCTGAATAAAAGAAATCTGATCCCAAACTTTTAATATGTATTTATTATGTTTTGTATATTGATGCATATAAATGAAAATGTACCAAAGAACTGGCGTCACTAGTTGTATCTGTTTGAATGCTATTTTAAATAGAAATAAGTGTCTCTGTTTTCTCCATAGAAGGACTCCTTGCTGGAGTTTTGTGTCTGAGAAAAGCTTTCATCTTGTCAGCTGCTGCCGCTCCGGATGGAAAGCATGGAGGTGGGAGATTGTCATAAAAATGCTGAGATGTTGAAATTTTTCTCACGGCTAATGCTGATGTCATGTCCTTCAGTCTGTGTGAGAAGCTCCTGCTATTCCTTACAATCAGTAGGGTGATTTTTTTTATAAAAGACAATATATAAATATAAATATATATAAATATATACTTTATATACTTTAAAAATACTTTATAAATACTAAATACTTTGATAAAAAATGATGGCATCTCCCTCAAATGTTCATATTCACAGCACGTGTCCTACCTTATCCTTCTGTTGTTTCTCATCCTGATATATGAGCCATTTCTCTCCATCATTACTGAACGCCACTTTATAGGAACCGACAAACTGCACATGCCCGAAATCTTTGGCTCCTTGGGTGATAATTCCTGTGATTTTGGTGGTAATCAGAAAATCCACCTGGTGATAATGAGAGAGAGAGAGTTTTGTGAAGAAAACAGCAGATAATGCATTCAAGCCCACATATATTACTGTAGAAGTACATTTTACATCTTTAAGAGCCTTCCACAAAAAAATTAAAACATTACTTGTAAAATATTACTGTAATACAATGAAATATTTGTTACAGAAAATTGTGTTTTGTCAGCATGCACATCTAATTTTCAATGGCAGTTCATGGAAAAAATTATGGAAGCCTGTTTCTTCCACAGAATAAAAAAAATAAAAAGGTAAATGTGACTTTTTTTTCTCTCGCAATTCTGTTTATATCACAATTCTGAATTGCAAGATATAAACTTAGAATTATGACTTTCTAGCAATTCCAAGTTTATATCTTGCTAATCTGAGTTTATATTATAACTCTGACTTATTTCTCAGAATTCTGAGTTTATATCTCACAATTATTGTGAAAAATACATCAAAGAGCAAACTGACAATGTGCTGACAGACAAGACAGAGCAGGTTACGTTAGATATGAAACAAAATGTCATTTCTCTTTGTCATTTATTAAAGAAATTCAAACAATAAGCACCATTTTGTGGTTCTTTAATGTGTCGTGACAGATCTCTGTAGAACCTCAGTTCAAGTGGTACATGAACAATTATCTCTTCCTCTTTACTAGTTATATCATGAAATAAACATGAATGAACATCAGAAGGTATCTTGTTTCAACCGCAGAAAGATGTCAATACACACCATTTTTCAAGTTCAAGTCCACCGACATTAATCTACTCTACTGTCTGGTTTGTTTGTCAGACAAAAATGGCAGAGTCAGTTGTGAGTTTATATCTCACAATTCCTATTTTTCATCTCAGAATTGCACATTAACGTCATGAAATTCTGATTTCTCTTCTCAGAATTGACTTTTTTTTTTGCACAATTTTATTTTTTTCTCAGAATTGCAAGATAAAAAGTTGGTTACCTTTTTTTTTTTTTTTAAATATATCCCATGGTGGAAATGGGCTTCCATTGTAAAAAGTGTAGTTATGGTGTCATGAGCTCAAAGATAAAATAAAATGACAAAAAGGAAAAAGGAAAACTGCAGGAGTAGCTGTGCAACAATAGAAACGGGGCATCTAACATCAGGCGCTTGCAGTGTAGACAGCTCTGCTCATGCCTAAAAGTGTCATTGTAAAGTAGGTTATACCTCTGCAAATGACGAGAAAGGTGTCTGAAGGTAAAACAAATCTCACACCTGCTTTGGTGGGACTGTCTCTCAACCTGTTATCTGTTTAATACAGCTGGAATTCACTGCCCTTCATGGAATGATGGACGTCAGACTAAATCACAGCCCTCGTCTGCACAGCAGAGTTCCCCTCGGAGGACCGGAGTTAATCAGCGCCACTGACACCGCAGGAACATCTTCAGACCGCTGAATTTTATAAGTCTATTACTTTAGTGGTATAACAGTGGTATAAGATGACATGATGCCTAAAGGCCTGAAACTACAGTACGCTTCTCTAAGCTCGCTATATGCGCAAAATTCAGAATTTGTCTTTTTTTTCTATTCATGAATTGAATTGGCCACACCCACAGGGTGTGTTTATGTAAATACTTATGTATTTAAAACAATTCAAATTACTTGATCATGTGAGTAATTATAATAATAATAATTCTAATTATTTGAATAAGTATATTTTAACTGAGTACTAAAAGTAATTAACATAACCAAAGCAGAATTTAATTACACAGCACTATATTGTTTTCAGAACTCTAAAAATGATCAAAATTCTCATTATTTAATACATAATTGAGTGAATTCAAATGTATTAAATATAATGATAAACTTAAAATGTACTTATAAGTGCAATAAGCATATTTGTACATTATTTTTAATAAATTCTCATTATAGAAAAACTATTTTTTTAATTGTATTTTATAATTTTATTTAAAAATATTACTTATTGTATTGTTAATTGTTTTTACAGTATTGAAATTAGTTTACAGAAATATGTCTACTCAGTTGGGAAAAACATATTAGTCTAAATTTGCCATTTTAAATATTATATAATTTAATGTTTCTGGAAATACCTTATTTGATAACATTTATGCACCTAAAAAAAAAATTGGTGTAGAAATAAATTTTACTCAGGAATTGTTAGTAAATGCCACAAATAATTAGACAGAAATGGCAAATAACGCATTGAATTAAATATGACATTTAGAAGTAGAAAGACTAAAATAGTATTTTCTTGTAAAACTTACTCCAGTAATCTTTGTTTTTATTTACAACAAGTGAAAAATCACTTTTTACAGCATAGATAATTCATATTAAAGCAATAATATTTAGGCTTATTATTAAAATCTACAGCTGTTTTATGAATATTCTTATTTAGTTCCTGTATTCTGAATAGGACACAACTGTGCAGTCAGTACGGCCTCTCTCTCGCTGCATTATTCTTTCATGAGGACTCAGGTTCTGCTTTCTGACCTGGACCGACGTGAGCGGCATTCACAGCAGCTCTGCAATCTCAGAGGAGCGTTTGAGCGGCCGGGCTCGGCTCTGCAAGCGTGCAGGTGTAATATAATATATACATTAGCCTGTTCTCTCGGATCCAATTTCCCGATCTCAGTTCAATGGCAGCAGACTCAGCCATTTAATGATCACGGCTCTCGGGTCTGAGAACAAGCTCAGATTTACAGTCCGTTATAACGGCAAACAATGAGCAGCCCACCGGTTTAATTAGATTAATGATGTTTGGTGGTACAGTAGCTGACCTTAGACTGACCTGTGCAGGTGTATATGTAGAAATTAAAGATTATCCTGCAGTGTATTGAATGCATGAGGATGAATGTATTTATGTGGCATGGAAAATCATATACTGAGCAAGGATGATGCCATATGACATATCCTACCACCCACCCTATGTTAAATTCAGCCCACTTGGAGCCCTAAATGATCCCATTGGTTGAAATAACTTTTGTGAAATGGTATAACCTATTTGGTGCCCAATTAGAAATCCCAAAATCACCACGTCAATATTCTCTGGTTGTCTTAATAATACTGTCTGTTTATCACTCTGAACACCATCACTGTTTGACATTTTTAACTCACTCAGAGGCTGAACCTGAACAGGAAAGTTTCTACAGCTGTACTGAGTCGTGAATATTTAATGAGGCAAGCATTGTTTAGTTCATGATAAAATAACTTGGCATAATATTCGATCACCTTTGGAATCGCATTTCCAGAGCAGAGCTTCAAAAATCAGGATTAATAGTGTTCTTAACTCTGGGTTAAAAAATATGATAACCCAGAATTAAACACAGCGAGAAAAGCCTGAGCTATTTTAGTCTTTTGGAGCACAATCAATCTATTATTATTTTTTAAATGGTTGAAAAATACCTGAAACCAGTCCGAGCTGGTTTGCTGGTCTTCCAGCCTGGTCTAGCTGATGTGTCTGGTCTAGCTGATGTGCTTTAGAGGAGATTTAGGCGCTAGTTGGTCAGGCTGATATATAACAATAATAATTTATGTGTGTGTGTATATACAGTATATATATATATATATATATATAAATATTACTGTTCAAAAGTTTGGGGTTGGTGTGACAGAGAAGTCTATTTTGCTCACCAATGCTGCATTTATTTTAAGAAAAATACAGTAAAAATTATAATGTTGTGAAATATTATTATAAGTTAAAATAACTGTTTTCTATTTGAATATATTTAAAAATGTAATTTATTCCTGTGATGCAAAGTGGATTTTTTTCAGCATTATTACTCAAGTCTTCAGTGTCACATGATCTTTCAGAAATCATTCTGATATGCTGATTTGATGCTTAAGAAACATTTCTTATTATTATCAATGTTGAAAACATTTATGCTGCTTAATATTTTGGTGGAAACCGTGATGCATGTTTTGATGAATAGAAAGTTCAAAAGAACAGCATTTATTTGAAATAGAAATCTTTTTTACTGTAACATTATAAATGTCTGATAGCATAAATGCTGCCACTTTTGACCAATTTAATGTCCTTCCTGAATAAAAGTATTAATCTCTTTAAAAACACTCACCCACAAACCTTTGAACTACACTTTTCATATCTGTCTCACCTGCAGCCATTGGGATTGGTCATTATGGGCTGATGTCCATGCGTTGACCTTGCCCTGTTTGTCCAGTCTGGCCTTGGTTGGTTCCCAGGAGAACATGTCCATGTTCAGGGTCTGAAACACACTGGAGGAGGTGACCTGATAGTCCTGGATGTGTCCGGTCTTCATCCCCATGGGCTCTGAGCATCCTGAAAAATACAATCGCAAGAGTCAACATAATTCTAACTCAGGACTGTGTCGGAGACGAATACTGCACGCTTCAAAACACAGACCTGTGAGCTCACAGCCCAGGAGCTCCATTCGCAGTGTGCAGTGCTTCCTGCAGACTTGTGGGTAAATGCGGATGTACTGCGCTTCGATTGGTGGACTGAAGGAGTTGGCCGAGGGGGCATTATTATCAGTATTTCCAGTGAATATCTGCAGTAAAGTAACATAAAACTTGCTATTACGAAAATTGCAAAAATGTTTAAAAATATATACCTGTACACTACCTTTCATCCACTAAGTTTTTATTAATACTTTTATTCAACAAGGATGCATTAAATTGATCAAATGTGACATTTAAGACATTTGTAATATTACAAAAGATTTCCATTTCATATAAATGCTCTCTTTGTAACTTTCTATTCATTATATGATGTTTCTTGAGCAGCAAATCAGTATATTAGAATGATTTCTGAAGGATCATGTGACACTGAAGACTGAAGTAATAATGCTAAAAATTCAGCATTTCATCAAAGGAATAAATTGTAATTTAAAATATATTCAAATAGAAAACAGTTATTTTAAATTGTAATAATAATTCAAAATAATACTGTTTTTCCTGTATTTTTTATAAAATAAATGCAGCCTTGTTGAGCATAAGAGACTTCTTTCTTTAAAAACATAAAAAAATCGTAACGACCCAAAAAAAGTTTGAACACGTATTTTAATTATTTAATATTATATTATCATTTTAATTATATAATTTAAACTCAAGTTATTATGTACATTTATTTATCATTATTGTAAAACATGAACTAGCTGTCAAAGACTTCAAGAAATTATAATAAATGCTACGTATAAGTAATAAAGTAGTTCTCATCCACATTACAGGAAGATTTCTCACAGATATCTAAAACAAGAAGAGTCTGACTGATAAAAATAAAACCTGAAAAAAGGGGCAAGTTGGCAGGAGAACTTCTTAAGCGCACAGTTTCTTAATTTAAAAAAATCCCCCTCGGGCTCTCTCATCTCATCTGGAACGAACGGCGTGCCCTTACCATGTCCTCATCCGTGTCCTTGACTTTAAACATGCTCCAGGCCTTCCGGTCGTCGCTGTACGCCACTTTATATGATTTCACGTACTCTGGGCTTCCGATTCGCTTGGCACCCTGTGTTATCAGTCCGGTCACCCTCATCCTCCGCTGCAGATTTATCTGTGAGGGGACAGCACAAAATCGATGGCCTTAGCTCACAAGATGAACGAGTGAAGCCTTGTGGGCTGTGGAGTCATAATTTGTCCCTATCAGAAATTGCTGTGGTAGAGACAATGATGGCCATACATCTGGAGAGGGGTTTTGTGGAGGTTATGTGTATGTGTATGTGTGTGTGTGTATATATATATATATATATATATACACACACACACACACACACACACACACAGTGTTTACGGGGACCTCCACTAACTGTATTGCTATTGCACCCTTACATAAATATGAGCCCTCAAAGGCGGCTGTGTGCATTTTTAGATTTTCAAAAATAAATCTGCATTTATTGTTTTATAAGCCTTTTGAATACGGGGACTAGGCAGTTCACTCAATAAACCTTCACAAAATTCTGTAACCCTATCATTGAAGTAAAACAATTGAGAGTGGGGAGAAAATCTCATGATGAAATAAATGTTTTTCGCCAATGAATGTTGGCCACAATTATTGGCACCCCTAGAAATTCTTATGAGTAAAATATCTCTGAAGTATATTCCCATTCATATTTACATTTTTTAGCACACCAGGGTGACTAGGAGCATGAAATTGTCCAGCCATGACTTTCTGTTCCACGGGATTATAAATATGAGGAACACAAAGGCCAAATTCCCTTAATCATCCATCACAATGAGAAAAAACAAAAAATATATTTCTGATGTGAAGAACAAGATTGTTGAGCATCACAAAATAGAAAGTGGTTGTAAGAAAAGAGTTAAAACTGAAAAATTTCCACAGATCAGCCAAGGTTTAAGAGGTTCCAATCAAAAAGATGTTAATCTGCCTAGAGACGATTGTGTCTATATCCTAATGAGCACGGTGAGGAGGAGAGTTTGAGAGAGTGAAGCCAAAGAACTGAGCTCCAAGGATCAGAGATGGAGAATTGTAGAGAAAAGGTCAGAAACCTAAAAAAAAAAAATCAAACATGCAGCCCTCCACGAGTCGGGCTTTATGGCAGAGTGGCCCGACGGAAGCCTCTCCTCAGTGCAGACACAAACTCCAGCATGGAGTTTGCTAAAAAGACACGACTGGAACTTCAAATGGCACTGGCAAATAAGATTCTGTGGTCAGATGAAACTGACCAAAAAAGAGCTTTTTGGCAGCTTAAACCCACCAGATGAGTTTAGTACAAACAGGGATAAAAAAGTACCCCATGTCCACGGTGAAATATACTGGTGGTGCAGATCTTTAATGCTGTGGGCCTGTTTTTCTGCCAGACAGGTCCTGAACATCTTGTTCAGATGCATGGCATCATGGATTCTATCAAGATGAATGCGGCCAGTACAGGGATGAAAAATCCTGGACGAAAACCTTCTCCAGAGTGCTCAGGACCTCTGTTAGAAATCTTATAATGGGCCGAAGGTTTGGACCTTCCACCAGGACAAGACAATGACCCAAAGCACAAACAGCAAAATAAACACGAAGGAATGGGTCACTGAGCACAACAACTCCGTGACTGTTCTTGACCATGGCTGTCTCAGACAGAGCCTCTGACTTAAACCCAATGAGTGAGCATCTGAACTGAAGAGACCTAAGAATGGCTGTCCACCAACGTTTACCATGGAGCTGTGAATCTGAAGGATCTGTGTAGATTCTGTATGAAGAAATGGTCTCTGATCCCCAAATCTTATCAGGTGTTCTCCAAACTCTTCAGACATTATCCCAGGAGAAAGACTCATGAGCTGTATGCTGGGAAAAGGACGTTGCAATAATTGGGTGCTTCAACTAAATACTGAGCCAAAGGGTCATGAAATACGTGAAAGCATTTATTTCACAATGAGTTTTTCTTTTTTAATAAATCTGCAAAAATGTCAACAATTCTGTGTTTTTACTGTCAATGATAGGTTGGAATGCTTTGTGTACATTTTTTGAATGAAAGATAAAAAGGATAAACTTAAATGCAGATTTATTTTAGCAACATGCCGCCTTTGCAATATATTTACAAAGGGTGAAAATATTAAAGTGGAGTCTGAATACTTTCCGTACCCACTGTATATATATGTACACACACACACACACACATATTAATGCTGTCAAACGATTAATCGCATCCAAAATAAAAGTTTTTGTTTACATTATGTATGTGTACTTGTGTATATTTATTATACATATATAAATACACACACATACAGTATATATTTTGGAAATAGTTACATGCATATACATTTATATATTTATATTCTTGTATTTTATATTATATATAAATATATTTAATACATAAATATAACATATTTTTCTTAACTATATACATGCATGTGTTTGTATATGCAGCACACACATATACTTTTTTTGGATGCAATTAATCACGATTAATCGTTTGACAGCACTAATATATATACATATATCAGTTAATACAATCAATGCAAATTAAATGTATGTTTTATTAAATGTATTTTTATATATTATTTTATTATTATTATTATTTAAATGTTTGTTTTATTTATTTATTTATTTTTACCCATTTTAATAATAAGTACAATGACAAAATGAAAGCCAATTTTTGAAAGCAAAATATTTTAGATTATAAACATATGCTCAAAATATTTCTGCTTTTCCTGTATTTTTGATCAATTAAATGCAGCTTTGGTGAGCATACAAGACTTCTTTTATTAAAAACATTTTTAAAATCTTACTGACCCCACACTTTTGAAAAATTATTTTTTATTATTATTAATAATTTCTTTAATTATTTAATATTCAGTCAGATTCTAAGTTTAATTATATAATTTAAACTAAAATTAATATGTACATTTATTTGCTTCCTATTATCAAAACATGAACTCAAATACATTTTATATATATATATAGAGAGAGAGAGAGAGAGAGAGAGAGAGAGAATTTATATATAAAATGATTATTATTATTTATTTTTAATAAATGTTTTAATTTTTATTTATTTATTTATTTTAATAGTTTTGTTTTTAGTACGATGACAATATAAAAGCCAATTATTTAATTTAGTAAAAATCTATGTCATGCTTAATTTTTTTTATTTATATTTTTATTATTATTTGGGGATCTTTGCCATCTAATCATTTGAAAATCCATGCTAGGTTGGAACACCACCTGATGTCCAATGCAAACACAAAGCCAGCTCTAAAGCAGCAGTAAGAGCATCTGAGGACTAGACAAACAGGTAGCACAGTTTTCCAGCGACAAATTGAGGTCTTATTTAAAAGCATATGGACATCAAAGCAATCTTTAATATCAAAGGCACAAAAATAGAATCAGGCGCACACAGGACGCCAGCAGAACAAGGCCAGGATGCTGGTGTTGTGTGGGCATAACTGATGGCAGTGTGCGGTTACCACTTAAGTCATTACAGCGGCTGTGAACATTTTTTGTACACCCACACTGCTCTTTCTGTGTGTCTCCTAATGAAATCTCACACGGACATGCCTTTGGAACTCCTAAAATCTCTAATGAGATTTGCCTCCTAGTATAAACTAATTACTGTGGGGTGTTTATGCTTTTCCTTGAAAGTTGTAGCTGTGTTGGATGGCTGGCACACAGCTCTGAAATGATGCTAGTGATTTGTTAGTTGTTAGCAAGCATTTCTATTACTGTTGCTTGTATTCTACTCATGAATTGATATTCAATTATAAAAAAGTACAAAAGTTTCTTTTTCCATTAATGCAGTCAAAATGTGGCAGGATTACCTGAATCCATGGGTATCGATCACCCTCGGCTGCGCTCCAAGCATTGACGAGGCCCTTCTTGTTGAGTCGGGCGAAGTACGGAAACCACTTCTGCAGGCCGAACAGAGCTCGATGTGTGGAGGAAGCTGTTACCTGCTGGTTCGAAATGATCCCCCCTTCCATCCCTAAAGGCCCAGAACATTCTGAGAGGACAGACAGAGAAAAAGATGTAAGAAAAATCACATGTAACATCTCTTAAATAATATTAAATAAAAATACTCCGTTGTTTAATTCTCATAGACAATTAAATGGAGAGAATTTGCTCAAGTATAACCTTCTTAAATGCTCTCAGAAAAAGCCCTGTTTTCTCTAAAGAGAGTTTCAGGAAATATTCCAGAGTATACTGTCAAATGTTGAATAGTTCTATATAAACTTAAACTTTTCATATTAAAACTAAATGTTCACCTTCATTTTATAACTCCATAATCTTACTGTGTGTAAACAGTTGTCTCATTTGTAGGACCGTTTCCATTTTTAAAACAAATATCGGTAACTATTCTGATGGAGTTTCCTGCAATATTTATTCAACAGCACTCCACGAGGCTAGTGTAGGCACAACGCATATGAGCTAATTTCGTTATTTTGCGGCTTGTTTCTGTTGTGCTAATTTCATTGTGTTGTGGTGGCTTGTTTCCATTGTGTTGTGGAGATTTCGCTGTGTTGTGCTAATTTCGTTGTGTTGTGGCTTGTGTCTGTTGTGTTGTGCTAATTTTGTTGTGTTGTGGCTTGTGTCCGTTGTGTTGTGGCTTGTGTCCGTTGTGTTGTGCTAATTTTGTTGTGTTGTGGCTTGTTTCCATTGTGTTGCAGAGATTTCATTGTGCTGTGCTTATTTTGTTGTGTTGCGACTTGTTTCTGTTGTGTTGTGGAGATTTCTTTTTGTGCTAATTTCGTTGTGTTGTGGAGATTTCGTTGTGTTGTGCTAATTTCGTTGTGTTGTGGCTTGTGTCCGTTATGTTGTGCTAATTTCGTTGTGTTGTGGAGATTTCGTTGTGTTCTGCTAATTTCGTTGTGTTGTGGCTTGTGTCCGTCATGTTGTGGAGATTTTGTTGTGTTGTGGCTTGTTTCCATTGTGTTGCAGAGATTTCATTGTGCTGTGCTTATTTTGTTGTGTTGCGACTTGTTTCTGTTGTGTTGTGGAGATTTCTTTTTTGTGCTAATTTCATTGTGTTGTGGAGATTTCGTTGTGTTGTGCACAATTGCAATGCACTGTGTAGTTCGATTTCTGAATGAATGATTCTTATGAATCGGTTCTTACTGAATCAAAACCCTTCAGCGCCACCCGTAATTTGATTTCTAAAGGGATGAGTCTTATGGGTCTGTTTTTTTTAGTAAATCAAAAAGCTCTACCAATTTAGTATGATTCTAGCACATATGACTCTCATGAACTGATTCGTTTTAGTGAATCAATCATGTACATCTTACAAATTAAAGTTTATTCATTTAAATATGTCTACATAGTTTTTATTAAATTATTTTAGTTGTTGTGCATATCGAGTTAAACTATTCAAAAATGAGAAATGTTTTCTTGGCAACAAGTAGAAATAAAATAAGCTTAAGTTGTTTGTATATTTTATTCTATTTCATTTAATGTTTATTTCAAGTAACAAAAATCCTTTTTAACATTTTATTTTTAGTTAATTACAGTATAAAAAAAACATTGGATTATTATACCACCTCTAAAAGATTAAAAAGATATTTAAAAAAATTAAAAACTTTAAAAATTAAACAAAAAAATATGCAGTAATTGATTTAAATCAAATTATCATCAAAATCATATAATTTGCAAAAGTCTCCTGAACTATAAAAGATAAATATATATATATATAAATATATATATATATTTATTATTTCTTACAAATATAGTGAATAAGGTTAATTATTAAACAAATTGAACAAATCTAGTTAATTAAGCAATTCAAAGGAATACCACAAACGTAGTGTTCTCTGGTCTCGAGTGATAATATGATAACATTATTCTTGCTCTCGCTGGTTCTCGCCACAGACTCCGTATCGACCCCTGAAATGCCATCTTTCTCTGTTTTGTCCTCAAAAACATCCGGCAGGTCTGAGGTTTTGGATGCAATGTCCTTGGATTCGTCGATGGATATCGTGTCCTTGCTCTCACACACAGAGATGCTGTCTTCACTCTCGAAGCCTAAGATGTCCTCTCTAGTGTCATTGCTGTCGTCGGTTCGTCCACCTGCGAAGATGGCGCCCGCTCGCTGGTGCTCCGGGGAGAACATTAACGGAGTACTTGAACCATCTCCGCCGAACGATCGCACAGACTGGGGAGATTCGAAGAGGAGCCGCAGGCTGCTCAGACTTGCCCGTAGGGAGCTTCTGCTGCTGTGTTTGGACAGCATGATTGCAAATCAAACCTTCTCAAGGGGTGTAACTTTATATACACTCCTCGGAGCCGTGTAAGTAAGAAAGCATGACAGTAATCTTCAACTAATTCAATTATATGTTCATAGATGTGTTAAGCTACAGCTGGGACCTTCTTGTTTTGAGTCAGCACAAAACATACCAGCAAACAAGTCATAGTTACACAAGTATTGGTATCTCTCGGTTTCTGGCACACTTTCTGGAGACCGAACGTCTAGGAAATATTGCATGGACAAAAATAAGCAAAATAGAATCAGTTCCCTGCCTGAATTTATGGAAATGACCGAATGATTTCCCAAGCGATGTGGTTCCCTACTCAGTCAATGTCATATTGGCCTCATTCACTCAGATTCTCCCAAAAAAGCTGTCGAAGGCAGATGGCTCCCATCCCCAAGCCAACACACGCTGAATCCAGTTTTAGTTTGAGTTTGCTCCTCAAGAGATGCCATGGTTTGATAGTGAATATTTAAACACATGGGTTTAATTAAATGAGGTGATGAAGTCGATTCGCACTTACTGTACTGACAGTTCCGCCCCATGTATTCGCCGGGACACTGGCAGGTGTAGTTTGCTCGCAGATCTGTGCAGCTGCCTCCATTTTTGCATGGATTATTCTCACACTCGTTAACATCTGAAAAGACAAGCCATTCACAGACGCATCGGGAAATTATTAAAAGCGACAACCTGGAAAAAGCTACAAAAGGTCAAATATTGTTTCTCATTATGGTTGATTTTTACACAGTGATGAAAAAACCTCTCTACCATCATACCAGTTTACATCGAAGGGTGCTTATTTATGCATTGAATACCGAGAGGGAATATATTATAGCTTAAGTGTTGCTCACATGAGACTTTGATTATTCTTTTAAGTATCAATAGTTTTGTCTCTGATGTTTCTTGCTAAATTGCTTCAGATATTGACACAAATGTTGAAAGAACAGAAAGAGTGTAAAGCTATAAAATGAATGTACATAGCAGCTCAGACTATTTGTTTATGGAAGAAATGTTGGAGTTCATACTGAGATCTTGGACTTTTGATTGTAGGCTTATCTTGATCAATGAGCACAGTCTTGAGACATTGTTGAGATCTCTTCTGAAAAATCTCTTCTTTAAGAATCATGAGATTACTACAGTGTAAAAAATAATTTGAAGTACATTTTAGAGTAAAATACAATTTCAGTCTTTCAAATTCAAAATTTCATGTTTCAACTTGGCGTTTCTTTGTAATCATATGTGAAATTTAATAGCAATTACTAAGTGAAAAATGTAAATCCTAAACCCTATTTTTTTCAGATACTAAATAATTCTGCTCACTGAAGACCTCAAATTCCTTTAGATGGTGATACAAAGCAGCTCTGGCAATTTGTTCTTGGAAAAATATGATGAGAAATCGAATAACTGAATACTGAATAACAGTCGAGATATTAAAGAGACCTCATTTGCATTTTTTTTCTTAATATGCAAAAACATATTAAACCTAAAGAACACCCTTGATTTTCTTTATTGTCCACCAGTGGATGGATGTTTAGTCATCATTTTTCATTTCCAACTCAAATCTCTTGGGAAAAATTTAATAATTTTTCATTTTGGTGAATTGGTATGATTTGAGTCATATGGAAACAGATTTTAGGAAAAAATCTAAGCATAAAGGTCCACCTCTAAACCGAACGCTCAGTGGAACGCAAGCAGATCAAAGGTAAACATAAAAATGAGATCATACAAATTCATATGATTTCACCACCAATATGCCAAAGTGTAATTGTAATGAGAGTATGTTGTTTATTTTATAAGCAGGCGTTGTAACAGATTGACTCCTGGTAGCAGAGCTCACAGTGTCCTATCTCAGAGTTCTACCTCTCTCGTTGATTTTTAAGCTGAATGAAGGGAACTCAAGAGACTTGTTACAGACAGCAAGCCGTGGGGTCGCCCAAGCAGAAATTCAGGGATCTGCAAGGTGGAGCACAGGCTCAATTCTATCAGGTATCTGGCAGAGATAAACCATCACCTTTGGGTTTACCACAACAGAAGAGTACTGGAGGGCAACAACCAAATCCACAGCTTAAACAGGGTCACCTCATGAGCACTGAAAGCATGGATGAACACAACAAATATGGGATTTAAGGATCTGATGTTAGATTGCACTGATCCTCTCATGGGGTGGTGTCAAAATAAAAAGAAAAGCTAAAGGAACAAGACTTTATTGTCTGACAGAAATTATATGCAAAAGAGCTGGATTTGCAATTTCAAAACCAGACTTGAATTTTTCTGAGGTAAATGTGAGTGGGTCTTGCACATGTAAAAACTGTTGTCACGATGCGGAGTGTTATGGAAGGTTTCCAGCACTTTGCTGCAAAGGCTTTCTGAGTAGTTTTAACATGTTGCTATGCAGTTGCCATACTAAATCAGTCTATATTCTGTTCTCTAAACTCAAAAACATTTGGTGTAGGAACAGTTTTCACAAACTATTGAACACATTGAATTAAACGTGAAATTTTAAGTCTAAAAACTGAAATAGTATTTTCTTGTAAATCTTACTCCAATAATCTTTGGAAAAACATTTTTTTTACAGTTTAGAAAGCCTCAGGTCCCCTTTCAGAGTAAATCTACAGGATTTTCACGTTTTTAAACATGAGGAATAGTGGTAATGGTGACACAATCACACCACAAATGTATTTCAGTTTAGTCCTGGAACATTACAGGGGCCACATTCTGTACTTTTCTTTCATTTCAGGGACCTTTCTTTCACTAAAAAGTATTTTACCCCAACCCATGCTCTATTTTAATCAGACTAAATTTGAATCCAGTAAATTTGAGGTCAGTAAGTGTAAATCTAGATTAATTATTCAAGTTTTTAATACTGCACCTTTAAGGCCTTAAAGGGATAGTTCACCCAAAAATGAAAATTCTGTCATCATTTACTCACCCTCAAGTAGTTCCAAACCTGTGTGAATGTCTTTGTTCTGCTGAACACAAAGGAAGATATTCTGAAGAATGTTGGAAACATATCAGTTCTGGGGCACCATTGACTTCCATAGCATTTTTTTTTTCCTACTATGGAAGTCAATGGTGCCCCAAAACAGCCTGGTTACAAACTTTCTTCAAAATATCTTCCTTTGTGTTCGGCATTACAAAGACATTCATACAGGTTTGGAACTACTTGAGGGTGAGTAAATGATGACAGAATTTTCATTTTTAGGTGAACTATCCCTTTAAGTACGTTATTAATGTCCTCTGTTATGAAAAGCATTGATGTGAGTGGTCATATGTTAATTTGCTCATACTGTACTGGAGTTTAGTTTTGCATTGTTTGGGGTCAGTAAGGAAAGAAATTAAAACTTTAATTCAGCAAGGATGCATTAAACAGATCAAAAGTGACAGTGAAGACATTTATAACGTTACAAAATATTTATATTTTCAAATAAATGCTGTTCCTTTAAACTTTTTCTTAATTAAATATCCAGAATTAAAAATAAAGATTTTTTTTTTTTTATCATAGTTTCCACAAAAAAATATTAAGCAGCACAACTGTTTTCAACATTGATAATAAAAAAAAATTCTTGAGCAGCAAATCGTGATTTCTGAAGGATTATGTGACACTGGAATCACAGAAATAAATTACATTTGAAAAAATATTAAAACAGAAAGCAGTTCTTTGTACTTGTAATAATATTTCACAAAATTGACTGTAGTTTTGATCAAAATAAATGCAGCCTTGGTGAGTAGAAGAGACGTCTTTCAAACACAGAAATTTTACTGACCCTAAACTTTTTTTTAATGACTCTGTAGTAACTCTTTTATTTTAGATCAGAAACAAAAATACTGATATGACCCCCAAAACAAAGCATTGTTTTTATGTTGCCGCATTCATAGTGAGGAACAACCATTGGCATTCAGCTTCATGCCAGTCATGTGCATCCAAGCACCGCTGTCAGTTGCGATAGAACGAACTCGTCCTGATTGGTGGGATTCCCTCCGTGGGGCCAAAGTCCAGCCAGTCAAGCAAGTAAATTGGTGTGAGGAACAGAGGGGGGTTGGTCAGCTGTCATGCTGGATTTGTGGTACTGGACGCTTCTTCCAAAGTAAAACACAGAGCCTATGACCTAATAAATGTTGCTTTGAGATGCCCAAGCTCCTTTTGGTTGCCTCTTCTCCTGATCAGAGCCCCGTCTGGGAAACGATTTCCGTGCCATTATTGAATGCATGCTGATTTCAGCATTTTGTTTCTTAAAGAAACGCAATTTCAATGTGCCGAGTTGTGCCAAGACAACTAGGTTAATGAAGTCAGTGGTGCTTCACAGTCAGAACCAGCGGCGGATCCTGGCATAGTTGATATCCCTGAGGTGGCACATACTTCACTTCTTAATGGCTCTTCCACAACACTTTCACCAGATTGCACCAGCTCTCCTGTGAACCTATTATTGAAAATGAATTGTGATCTCGCGGGTAACTTTTTCAGAGCAGCTCCCTGTGCTATAATTTTCATTCCCTCTTCTGCTGCTGCTGTCTGTCTGTCTGCTCCTGGTAAAAGTCACCAACATACATGTGCAGTTTTTCTTGGTCTATAAAAAAAATGTAATAAATAAAAGGAAAATATATATTTTTTAATTTAACTGGAGGCATTTTTGTTCACTTCGAATTTTGTTTTAATTTAGTTTTAGTTATTTTTTTTAATTTAATAATTTTAATTTTAATAATTGTAATTACACATTTTTATTAATTGTTTCCTTTTCTAACAAATTACTTCTGCTTCTTTCTGTCTGTCTTTTCATGGTAAAAGCCACTGACATGCATAATGAAATTATTTTTAATTAAATTTAATAAGTCTGATTCTTTATTAATTTAATAAATTTATCAATTATTTAAATTGATTACAAATGTAATTTCCTTTTTTCCCTTTCTAACAAATTACTTCAACTGCTATCTGTCTATTCATGATAAAAGCCACTGACATACAGTTGCATTTTTTCTTGGTGCATAAAAATAATAATAATAATATATATATATATATACACACACACACACACACAAACAGTAGTCAACATTTGAAGTGGATCAAAAATGTTCATCAAAATGGTCCTAATACAAAAACGCATTTTAGTTATAGGTTTTAGGACAACTTTGATGAAAGGTTTTGATCCACCTCAAATGGTGACTAGTGTATATATATATATATATATATTCCCTTTAGGAAATGGAGTCATGTGACATCACAGTTTTTTCATTTATATATTTTTTTTTTATTGAATTGAATTGAATTACATTTTTGTGTTTTGTCTATTTAAAAAAATATATAAATATATATATATTCTTCAGGACCAGGCCCGTTCTTCGTACGTCGCTTATTACATCTGAGATGATTTGAAAGATGCCAGATCTTCTAATCCTGATAACTGATCTCTGGCTAATTTGGTTCTTCAAACGAATTTGCGTATTAGATTAAAATATCTGGATTAAGTTGTCTAGGATTACTCCGTGTTCTCATGTTCCCTGAAAAGGAGAGATGTATCGATACTCGAAACCACGATTAGCTATGCAGCGATTGGCTGGCGGCAAGACAGCAACGTAATGACATCATATCATTAAAAAAGACACCTGACGAAAAACTTGACAAATTTCTGGACCTTTATAAGGAAACAGCCAAGCGAACAAAACTACATAAATGTTATAATAAATAAATGAAATGTGCACTGTTTTTAATTTATTAGTAATTTTTTTACATGATTCCCAATTATTTATATTCATGATTTCTAGTATTTGTATAGGCTTTAGCTTTACATTTTTATTTCAATGTTGTAATTAGCAATTAATTTAATTTTATCTTTGAAGCAGATTTCTTAAGTGACAGCATTAATTAAAGTTTCTTAGAGATCATGTTATCTGCATCTCCTGCGCTCCATCAAGCCCCTCCCATAATATCTGTCATTACTCAAATTAATGCACGGCTCAGATTAACTGTGTAGCATGTGTGTAAGACTCCAATACAATTATAAAGTCATTATTTCATCACTAATAAATCTTTCAATGAGTAAAACTGGCTGTGTCTATAGTCTTATAGACTACACAACATTGTTATATTATTTTCAAATTGTTATTATTTTAAATTATTGTCCCTGGATCAGTAGGGTACTCTTGTAATAAAGTAGCAGTGGCTGGTACAGATTTTAAGTATCAATTCTTCTTTAAAAGATGCAATCTAAATTTATCTGTCGACTGGGAGAGAGTGTGGTCTAATCTCAGTTTAACATCTAAAAATCTGGCTCATCGTCTTATTCACTTCAAAGTCATTCATAGAGCATACATAACTCCTTACAAAAGATTTAAAATGAAACTACAGTCAAATTTGAACTGCCATATATGTAACACTACATCATCGGGCACTTTTCTGCATATGTTTTGGGAATGTCCTGTTGTCATCAGTTTATGAACACATGTAAACCTGGTTTTGTCATCATTACTGAGAATTGATTGGTCTGTTAACCCAAGTTTGTGTCTTCTTAATGATGATTCTGGTCTCTGTATTAGTTCAATGCAAAAGAGAATGTTGTTTGCTGGTTTTACAGCTGCGAAGAAGACAATAATCCAGAACTGGTTTACACCACACATGTGTAGAAAAACATATTGGATCCGTAGCCTCCTGCAAATAGTGACGTGTGAATGTACAACGGCGCGAGTCGGTGGGGCCAGGCCTTCCACCATTGATGCTTGGCAGTGTTTTCTTTTTGATATATGTGATTGTATAAAGGAGTGACTTTTGTGTTTTTATTGTCCTTCCCTCTCTCCCTCCCTTTTGACTGGACTTTGAGATGTTGAGTATGTGTCTGTTGTTTTGTTTTGTTATATTTTGAATGTTGTGTTGTGTTATGTGTGAAAAGAAAAAAAATGTTGATAAAACAAAAAACCTGCTCCCGAGCAGGTTTAAGCTTACGGAACTGTTGCTATGACAGCAAGTCTGGGATGAGCTTCGAAGAACCAAATGATCCAAGATCAAGCGAAATCGTCAACAATCAAATCCAACTAACTGAGTTAGCGACGTATGAACTGAAACCATGCAACATCGTCATGCAAAAATTTTCATACTGTTTATAGATTTTATTATATATATTATTGAATCTGATTAAACTGAATTGAAATTTAATTTAATAAGTTATATGATTATTTCTTTTTTCATTGATTTTTATTTTATTTTATTTAAAAAAAAAATCATTTTCTTGGTGGAGCTCTAGCCATTTGACATCACGTATTATTTTCATTTATAGTTTACATTTAATATAATATCAGTTTAGTTTAATTTAATATACTACCAACTTATTTTTACTTTATTTAATTCTCTGTGGGTTTTTTTTCTTATCTTTTCTAACAAATCTTACTGAAACTCTTCACGCTTGTAGGTAGTTTTTTTTTTTTTTTTGTCTAGTGACATCCCTGATTTTTTTTTTATAAATGTCACACTCAGCTAAACATCCTACATGAGGTCAATATGCTGCGAAGTCTAATTATTATGACAAAAACTGAGCAGGTCATGGGGCCCAGGGCAGATAATGAGACTGGATGTCATTCTCCAAAAATCCGACCAAAAAAATAGTCTGAGATTTCTAAGGCCGCTGCTCAGTCTGTTTTCCAGCCCCCTGCTACTAATCGAGCCTCAGTGTCTTATCTTAGCTGTACTCCGGCATTAATTATAGACTACGCTTAGAAGTCATTTCAGGAGACAGTGCAAATTAAGGTCATGGATGCACATGTGTGATGTGTATTAAGCAGTGCAGAACAGAGCTGAATATTCTTTCTCCCAATCCATGAATAATGCAGGCGGTGTGAGGTAACCACAGAAACAAGAAAATCAGGACAAAAACAAAACAAATAAAAATAACCTCTGACAGCAAACAGATAAAAAATAGCTCTTTGTTAATTACGTTCCTGTCACTTTGCTAAGTGTTCTGGCACAATATGCTGTAGAAGTTTTTTTAAGATGAACTGAGGCAGAAAAACATTGATTTTCATATTAATGTGCATTGTGCTTCTACACTAGTGAAACTAAAATACACTACAGGAAGTGAGCTATCTTGACATTATATCTCTTCCATTACTGTGGCAGAAGTCACTTCTCATGTGGAAGATAGTTTCATTCAGTCTGTATAATTAAACTAGATGTGTTATTATTCTGGTGTAGATATAAGCATGTTGACTGTTGAGTTGTGGCAACAATTAAAATTCAACATACATGTATTTGCATCGTTTTAAGGCACACTATATTCACTATACGTATATTTGAACCCAATTTTTTATATGTATATTAGGGCTGTAACGATACGCGTATTCGTATTGAACCGTTCGGTACGAGGCTTTTGGTTCGGTACGCATTACAAACCGAACGATTCGTTGGACTAATCCTATTACGTTTGGAAAATAAAAGCTTAAAGTGTGTGAAATATAATGTTCTCAGAGCCACTGCGCTCAACAACGCAGCCCAAACGACGTAACAGGTAACGTGCTGTCTGCCCCGCGATAACCTCCCCTTGCTGGGGTGCGTCGAAAGATGATGATCTTGTATCGACGATAGCCAGAGATATTGTCAAAAACATCAATTATTGGCAATATTAAGAGTATTTGGCATTTCCAATTAATGTAGGCCTGTTACATTCTTATTTTTATTAGACCTATTATTATTATGAAGTTACTTTTATTATTAAATTAAAATTACAATTAATTTGCCCTGAAATAATTACCACATAACTGACACGCAAAGTTTGCACGTGTGCAAACGCATGCTTGTTTGATACCCATTGGCTTACCTTCATGGTTTAAAACAGAAATATTTCCAACATTGCGACATAACCAATTGCCCCGTCCCCCGTATCGAAAACATACCGAACCGTGACACCACTGTGTCGTATCGAACCGAACCGTGAATTGTGTGAACCGTTACACCCCTAATATATATGTATAGTTTTTATATGTATATTCTTATAAATATATGTTTTATATTTATAAAAAAATCTGATGTATATTTTTAGATATTTTTAAACATTTTTCTTAATTTTACCCTTTTTATGAATTTAGTCATTTAACAAACTTATAAACGGGAACAAAAAAGCTATTATATTGATTATATTATATTATTAGATATAAAAAGTATATATATATATATATACTGTGTGTGTGTGTATATATATACATACACTGTATGTATGTATATATATATATATATATATATTCATATTCAAAACGTTTTTACATTCATTTTTAATTTATTTAATTTTAAAACGTGTGTGTGCATATGTGAATAATATAAAAATAATAATAAACATTAAAAGTAATGTTTATATTTTATTCTAAAAATTATTTAGCATTTTATTTAATATCATTAATTGTGTTGTGTGTGTATATATATATAGTATGATCGAAAATAAATATATCAATTAAAAAGTCTAAAAAAAATTATTTAAAATGTAAAAAATTTTTTTTAATTGATTTCACTTTAAAGTGTGTGTGTGTGTTTATACACAGAATTTAATGATAGAAAATAAAAAGTTTTATTTTATATACACAAGTTTTCTCATAATTGGAATATATTAAAATAAATGTCTCTAAAAATGAAAAAGTTTCTTACTGTGTTGGCAGTGGACACCATCGAAACCAAGCGGACACCTGCACAAATACCCGACAAAAGTGTCGCCGCGGTAGGTCTCACTGTGTTCACACACCCCTCCGTTGTGACAGGGGTTCGGGCGGCAGGGCCCTGAATGACAGAAACACACAGTATCTGAAATCTGCAGGGTTCATTTGAAGTGCTATTGAAAATCCTACTAGAGTTTATAGCAGGTTGATGTGTAAGTGAACTTGATGCTCAGAGCGCTTGATGATGACATGCACTTTCCCCACACGATCATTATTATTTCATGTTTTTCAGCTCAGTCTGAACATCACACTAAATACTGCATTAGCTATAAAAGACGACTCCAGAAAGTGTGAGTTTCTAATGAACGCTAAGCAGATGTTTAAATATGAATTAACTAGTGAATGGAAATCGAGGCTGACATCATTTATGTTCACGGCTCATAAGCCGAACATGAGACATCTGTTTAATATGCCATTCATATCTGGAGTCTCAATGAGCAAAGCGCTCTTGAATCTTTTTTAAAATGAGGAAAACAGGCCATTAAAACAGGCTACAAATAAACAAACTCACCAATTACAGATTGCTCTTCCCAGCCTGATGCTGTTGAAAAAGCAGAACACACAATTTGTGAGATTCTGACATATTCTATCTACACTATTAAAAATAAAGAGTAGAATCTTCTACAGCTCCACTACAAACTTTTTATTATTTAGTTCTTTAAAAACATCATTTCCTGTACTAATGTTTACAGGGGAAAACACGTAAAAATGCTAGAATAAAAACATGGTATTCATTCCAAAGATGAAAACTATTATGAAAAATATAATGTTTTATACAATATACAATACGCTAACAACACAGAGGAACGCTATCACTAGAATCACTTTCAGAATGATTTTTTTTCCAGCTGATGAATGATAAAATCACTGACAGCCAATCAGAATCAACCTTTAAAGAGCTCGAGCATTTAAAGCACAACAGAGTGTTATTGTGCGTTATGATAATATCTTTATTGTTTTAGTTATCTTTAAATTTAACATTCTTGGTGTGAACGTGAAGTTAACTTATCATATATGTTTTATATGTTGCATTATACTGTATGTAATTATGAGGTAAAATAATCTAAAATATAGATTTTTCAAGTAAAAACTATGAATTACTATATAATTTATGGTGAAAAACTCTAAAAAGACATTGTCACATTTTACATATGATTATATTTTATAGCCTATAAATAATTTTGTTTTATCTCATTTTTGTTATATAATGCACATTAAGTGTTTGTGTTAAATGATCTATATTTATAAGCCAAAAACTCTAATCTGAAGAATTTACACAAAATATTAATTAGAATGTACACTGTTAAAAATGAAGGTTCTTTATTGGCATCTATAGTTCTATGAAGAATCTTTAACATCCCTGAAACCTTTCCTGTCCACAAAAAGTTCTAGAAAAAAATGCTTCCGATTATTACAATATTCTACACAATAAGAAAAAAGGGTTTATGGCTTTTAAGAACTGTTCACAAAAAGGTTATTTGGGGAAATAAAATAGTTATTTTATTGCATACAAAAACCTACATTTGGAACCTTTATATTTAAGAGCAAAAACCCATAACTCAAAATATGATTCTTGATAAAGATTCTTTGCTGAATCTAAGAATCTTTGGAGAAGCTTTATGTGTAAGAGTGTGGAGAGTTAAAACATCTAAATCATGTGAACTCATGAATGATATGTTGTCAGATAATGACGAATACTCATAGCGATGCAACAGAAGAACCATTTTTGGTTCCCCAATGAACCTCTCCGTGAACAGTTTATAAAAAAACTACTTTTTTCTTAGTGTGAAGAACATTTTAATATTCTAAGGAACCTTTTGTCCAGCGGAAAGGCTCTGTGGATGTTATACGTAGGTTCTTCATGGAACCATGATGGATGCCAATAAAGAACTTTTATTTTTAAGAGTGTAGGCAAACTCTTAATAAAGCTCAGAGACACATACTGTACAGAATCACTCCAAAATTATAAATTGCAAGAAATTAAATCTCATGGGCCTTTAGGGTTCTCAAATCCAAAAGGACAAAAACTCACAAGCAACATTTTCATCAGCTGGTGTACTGGGACAGTCAGCACCGTTCTCACACGGAACCGGTTCGCATACTTCACCTACAAAACACCAAGAGATATAAACAGGAAATGAGCAGATCTTCTTTTCCAAAGACAAGTCACCTCTACAGCTTGGAAAAAGTGTGTTGCGGAGTGATGCACGAGAGTTTGTGATGCTATGTACACAGCCACGCTGTCATTTCGGCCTGAATTATTCAGCCACAGGAATCTGGAGAGTAACTTTGAGTGTTTACACACGTGTCCATGTCGGCCAAACTTTGGAATACACTTGCCGACTCTTAAAGATGCAGCGCAGATGTTTGGCGATGACAGAATGCCAGTGCTTCAGAAGTGTGTAAGGTTAAGTGAGGTGGAAGATTAGAGAAAATCTTTTGTGTTAGGAAAGAAACACGGCTGACGGAGCTGTCTTGTTTCATACTGATCCGACACAACCTGAGGGCATGAAACTCACAGTGGATTATAGTAGCGCGCTACACACTGCCTTGTGCTTTCCAGTACAACGAATTTCACACTGCCATGATATTTGTTGAGTTACGTGCATTGATACAAAAACACTGGCACTGGAAACTTGTGGCAATTTGATTATGAATAACAGGAAATGAATGACTCCTCAACGCTTACAGTTTTAATGTACCATGGTAATTCAGTTTCCACTAAAAAAAGTAGTTATTGCTGCTGGGATAAAACTGTGGTACTGTAACTTCAATAAGAAAAAAAAGTAATACAGTTATATGGTAATACCATAGTTGTTGAGTCAAGTACCATGGTTTGAAGTGGACTACCATTCAAGAGGTTGGGATCAGTAAGATTTTTCTGTTAAGGACTCAATAAATTTATCACAAGTGACAGTAAAGACATTTATAATGTTACAAAATAAATGCTGTTCTTTTGAACATTCTATTCATCAAAGTTCCTAAAAATGTATCAAATGTATCAGTTCCCACAAAATATTAAGCAGCACAACTCACATTGACAATAATAAGAAATGTTTCTTGAGCAGCATATTATAATGATTTCTGAAGCATCATGTGACAGTGAAGACTGGAGTAATGACGCTGGAAATTCAGCTTTGATCACATGGAATAAATTACATTTTAAAATATATTCAAATAGACAACAGTAGTTTTAATTTGTAATAATATTTCACAAAATAGCTGTTTTTAATCATTTTTGATAAAAATGCAGCCTTGGTAAGCATAAGAGACTTTCAAAAACATTAAAAAATCATACCGACCCCAAACTTTTGAATGGCAATGTACTACTCAGAAAACAATGTAAATACCATGGTAAATTAATTTGATAATCATTGGTATATACAGTTTGAATGAGATCCCATAATGCATTACATATTTTACTGTAAACCTGTAATAAGATATTTTGGTTGGAACTATGATTTATAAGTACTGTTTTTGAAAGCATAACAACGATTATAATCATTGTAATAAATTATTGGCATGCAAAAACCACAAGTTTGAAGCTAAAAACAGCTCTAATAAGTAATATTACAACATAAGAACACTAACCCATGCAGGTGATTTCTAATGAAAACTCAGTGACAGTCCAAACTGAGTCATTCTATGTAAAGGTCAGCCAGAGATGCACAGTATGACATTTAACACAATCACATTGGGCTCAGCTATTAAAAACACAAGAAGATGTTTCAGGCTTGCAGATGATAACAGTGTTTAGATGACTATTTATTGTGCAGATGACCTCTGGATCACCTTAAAGTAACATCAAACAAATATCCCAGCTCATAACAGCACTGTAACATGCACAAGCAGGCGCTTTACTATTCATTGCCATCTTTAATGTGTCAAGCAGCTGTGCTTGCATTAATGTCATATTTAATTGAGCGTCTGTTAGAGGGCGCTGATAAAATCAAATGCCCGAAATAACCCGACATCTCATTATCATCTCCCTCATGAATTATATCTGAGGACATTTGAATAAAACGCTGAAGTGATGCTGCAGTGAATATATGCACCAAACGTTGTCTGGAAGTTCTGATGTGTGTTAGAAACTTGGTTCTGTGCAATTGTGAGGTGTATGTTGAACACAGAGTTGTGTTCCGTGAACTCACCCGCGGATGTCGGATGTGGGATGGACGCGCTAATGCGGACGACCAGGAACAAAAATAAAGGCACCATCGCGAGGAAACTTGTGTATGTCCGCTGGTTCTCCTGTGCAGCCTCGATGCGTCCCGTGTTTCAGCTGTGATGCAGAGAGACTCGCAGATGCTGTGACTCCGAGCAGTGATGCTGCTGCTGCTGCTGCTGCTTCTTACTGCAGTGATGAAGATGATGATGGAGACTCGACACTGGCAGGATTCACTGTAGACGCACCCACTGATCCATTCATCCTCAGAAAAACACAACTTTCATAGAGTGCATTGAAATGTTGCTACTTGATGTAGCCTACTTTACAAAACCAACAAAAAGAAATGAAAAAATAATAATAATAGAAATGGGGGCCCTTATTTGATTTGACTTACAATATCCCTGACTTCCACGTGCAAATGTAAAATGTTTTAATGTCCCATAAACACACGATAATATTGTTTCTTTTCACGATTATTGTATTAGGCTACCTGACAAAAAAAAAAATCACGTCTTAAATCGTAGATAATCATGTGTTTCCACTGGTGTGCTCTTAATTATTACAAAAAGGTTTATTTATTACACATATTATAGCTACTACTTCATATAGCCTAGTGTATTATTCATATATTTAACAATAAATATTTAAAAGTTGTGTGTCTGTCGCCCTCTGTAGGCCCAAAGGAGTAAGTAACAGCATTCGACAATCCTGCAGAGAATTAATTTATCATTTTAACCCGATTCAATTTGCTTATTTCGCATAGATTGCTTCTAATACTATGACTTGTTATGAAACCGAGAAAATATTTTCTAGAATATCATATTTTAACAGTTACTACAGGCTGTTACCTCAGTAGGCTACTGTAAGTTAAATCTGTGGTATTTCACATAAGTAAAACGAATATTCTGATTATCCATGTATAATTATACTCATCTTTAATGATTAAAAACGCATAACTTGTTATAAAACGTATAACTTGTTTCTATAAAACAATTTATATTACGTTACTTATTGTTTTACCTCAGTGCTGTAGATGGGTGAGATGCCACCGTTTAATTACATTTAAATACAAATTAAATTTAAAACAAACCCTCATATCCATAAATTATTATGATGATTTGGCTGTAGCAACAATAACTTTAGGCGACTATTTGCCAGAAACTTGTTAACGTTACCATGGTAACGTTAGTTTTTTGTGACGCGGCACAAAACGGGCGCGCGCCTCAAGGCAGTCAGGAGCGCGGCGGGCGAGCGAGCTCACGCGAGGTGGGAGTGTTTGAGGGGCGCAAAGGCTACGCGAGACTTCACAACACAACTCTCAACATGAAACTAGCCAAAGTGAGTGAGACAAAAGTAACGCAAAGCTTCCTTATCATCATCTTTAACATCTCTTCCCAACTTTTTAACACTCCTGCCTCACTGTAAATAAGCCTAAGCGCTCAACTAACCTCAAACGATGGACTTTTGTGGTGTCAAACTTGGCCAGAACCAAACTAAGCTAACGAGCTAACGCACATAGCCGTCATTTGTATGCAGATTTAACTTTATTCTGTTTTTGTTTAGTGTAATTCTAGCCGAAAATGCAGTTCCTCATAATAGATCTTTTGTTTTTGTTTTGCAGTTCCCATATAAAAAGATCGTGTTGTGATTAGAAAGGCAAAAATGCGCTAGCATCATGTGTAAACAATGATACTTCTAACACAATATTTGATTTTTCTGACTGTGTTCGTCCTTATTTTCAGATTAGGAGAAAAGCAAACAATGAAGACCTGAAGCTGTCTGTCTTGTGTTAGACCCAAACCACCACAGTGAATTAGAGAAAACTCTCCTAAAAGGGAATAAAGGTGTAGTTGTGGGTTTCAGGAGGGGAGACCCTCCTGAACATTGTCAGCTTTCATTGTCAACTTCCCAGGGTGACAATGATGGCAACCCATGGTGGCAGTGAGGAGCCTGATCCCTTTTCGGTGGTGACCCGGATGGCTGGGGCAGGGGGAGATGGGACCACACATTTACCAGCCTGTCGTGGTCAGGGTATACAGATCTCGGACCTGGGCTCAGCTTTGGCCGTCCATACCACGGTTTTACCACCTAAACAGCCTCCTGGGGTCACATATTCTGTATTTGGAAAGGATCCGAGACCTGGAACAGTCATGTTTGCCTCAAAGGCAGGTGGTATTAGTGCTGGACATGTTATATTGGGGTCTTTTTCAGGAGTTGGGAGGGGGATGTCAGATCCTCCACATGAAGGTGCTGTCGGTCGGATAGTATCCGCGTCGCTGAGTCCTGAGGTGTGCCTGGCGGCCCCTTCATTTCTTCCGCTGGGCATCGTTGAAGAAGGTGATGCTCTGGATGTGCAGGAAGTTGGGGAGGATGAGGAAGTTGTTTTAACCCTCACTGCACCGCCTCCTAATCAGTGAGTCATGTAATATGACATTAATGCATCCCATGAGTGTTTAAAGGGATAGTTCACCCAAAAATAAAAACAATGGCTGAAATATTAGCCTCAGGCCATCTAAGATGTAGATGAGTTCATCGGAACAGATTTGGAGAAGTTGAGCATTACATCACTTACTCACCAAAGGATGCTCTGCAGTGAATGGGTGCCATCAGAATGAGAGTCCAAACAGCTGATAAGAACATCATAATAATCTACAAGTAATCCACACCATTTCAGTCCATCAGTTATCATCTCATGAATAGAAAAGCTGAGTCTTTGTAAGAAACAAAACCATCATTACACTATTTTAATTTTTAACTGTTGCTTCTTTCCAAAATATAAGTCCGTAATCCATAATAATGCTTCCTCCACTGGAAAAGTTCATCTCCTTTGGTCTTCTCACATCAAAATCCACCCACATATTTGTTTAGAACTATTGCTTGATCTGCGTATTTCTCTCCTGATTCAGATTTAATGACTTTTTCACTGGAGAAAGCAATAATATGGATAAACAGATCCATAGAATGATGGATTTGTTTCTCACAAACACACAGCTTTTCTCTTCACAAAATGTTAATTGATGGACTGAAGTGGTGTGGATTATTGTGATGTTTTTATCAGCTGTTTGGACTCTCATTCTGACGGCACCCATTCACTGTATAGGATCTATTGGTGAGCAAGTGATGTAATGCTAAATTTCTCTGGATCTGTTTTAATAATGAAACTCATCTACATATTGAATGGCCTGAGTGTGAGTCCGTTTTTAGTAAATTTTCATTTTTGGGTGAAGTATTCCTTTAACTTTGAACTGTGATGAAAATAATAAAAGATTTGTAATGGAGTTTGTAACTCTCCAGGTGGTATCATGGGAAGCTGGACCGGATGATCGCAGAGGAACGTTTGCTTCAGGCCAGGACGGCTGGCAGCTACCTTATCAGGGAGAGTGACCGCCGACCCGGCTCATTTGTGTTGTCTTTCCTTAGCATGACCAACACAGTCAGTCATTTCAGGTGTTTGTTTATCTGTTATCTTTCTCTCCAGCTTCAGAATCAAATCACATCTTTAAATTGAACTAATCAGTATGATCATGGCACATCTTTATTTGCAATAGGTTTGCAAAAAGGTTTTGTGTTTACATAATGAGATGGTGTCTGTGACCTGAGTAATGAATGTTTGCAGGATCATCGCCATGTGTGGAGACTACTACATTGGAGGTCGTCGTTTCTCCTCTCTGTCGGATCTGATTGGTTATTACAGTTACGTGTCCTGTCTGCTGAAAGGAGAGAAGTTGATATCACCAGTCGCCCCTCCAGAGGTAGACATACAGTGTAAACATTTTGTAGTATTTATTAACAGAAAAATTGACAGTCATTTTCACAATGTATTGAGAAAATTTTTTTTTGTTTGTTTTGTAAGCCTGTTGAAGACCGCAGGAGGGTGCGAGCAATTCTCCCATACACCAAAGTGCCTGAAACTGATGAGATCAGGTCATTTGATTTATATATTTGATTTATATAAAGTTTGGGGTCAGAAAGTTTTTTTTAAAGAAATTAATACTTTTATTCAGCAAGGACACTTCATATTGATCGAAAGTGACAGTGTAGACATTTATAATGTAATAAAAGATTTATGTTTCATAAAAGAAAAAACAATGTATCATGGTTTCCACAAAAATATTAAGCAGCACAACTGTTGTTTTTTTTCTATTGATAATAAGAAATGTTTCTTCAGTATATTAGAATGATTTTTGAAAGATCATGTTACACTGAAGACTGGATTAATGATGCTGAAAATTTAGCTTTGTCATCATAGGAATAAATTACATTTTAAAGTATGTTCAGAAAGTTTACTTAATTAGACTTCTTGTGCTCATAGTTTCTTCAAAGGCGACACATTTATAGTTCATAATGAACTGGAGGACGGCTGGTTGTGGGTGTCGAATGTCCGAACAGATGAGCAAGGTCTTATCGTCCAAGACCTGGTGAAGGAAGTGGTGAGTAGAAACACTGTTTAGAATAAAAACAATTAAATAAACACGTCCATAACTGGATGAATATGTATATATAGATACTGTATTATGACCGTGTGTCCTATATTGACACATTCACAGGGGCGTGAAGAAGACCCACATGAGGGGAAAGCGTGAGTTTGATTATTTTGTTTTGATTCCTGGTTGAGTGGTGTTAGTTTCCAGTAGTAATACAAACTATACACTGCATAAAATTAACAGAAATATGTGACCCTGGACCACAAAACCAGTCTTAAGTGTAAATGTTTGTGTCATCATCTGAAAGCTGAATAAATAAGCTTTCCTTTGATGTATGGTTTGTTAGGATAGGACGATATTTGTCTGAGATACAACTATTTGAAAATCTGGAATCTGAGGGTGCAAGAAAATCTGAATATTGAGAAAATCACCTTTAAAGTTGTCCAAATGAAGTTCTTAGCAATGCATATTACTAATCAAAAATTAAGTTTTGAGATATTTACAGTAGAAAATTTACAAAATATCTTCATGGAACATGATCTTTACTTAATATCCTAATGATTTTTGGCATAAAATAAACTTCTATAATTTTGCCCCATACAATGTATTTTTGGCTGTTGCTACAAATATACCCCAGCGACTTAAGACTGGTTTTGTGCTCCAGGGTCACATATATGATTATATTCATTATCTCTTATGATCTGCTCAACATCATCTGTCTTTTTCAGCTGGTTTCATGGCAAGATCAACAAGCAAGAGGCTTACAACCTACTGATGACAGGTCAGTCCCAAAAAATGTTAAAAAGCAATAAACCGCGAAGGGTTACACCTGCTTAACTCCTGTAATCGCTCTCCCCAGTTGGGCAGGTGGGCAGTTTTTTAGTGCGCCCGTCTGACAGCACACCTGGGGACTATTCGCTGTACTTCCGCACCACTGAGACCATCCAGCGCTTCAAAATCAGCCCCACACCCAGCAACCAGTTTATGATGGGAGGCCGTTACTACAACAGGTAAATGCGATTTGTGAGCATTTTATGGCTTTTGGAATGTATACAATTGAGTTTCATGACTCGTATTGCTTGTGTTTTCTTGGTTTTGTTTGTACAGTATTGATGACATCATTGAACACTACAGGAAGGAACAGATAGTTGAGGGCCACAACCTTAAAGATGCTTTATCTGTCCAAGTATGTGCAACAACCATTTTTCGAAAACTCTGATTTATTTTATTGATGTTATTGTGTGAATGATTTGAAATGTGGGATTTCATCAGCACCAGGAGCAGGTGCTTACTGACACCGTCGAAGGCAAAGAAATCTACAACACCATCCGTAGAAAGACCAAGGACGCTTTCTATAAAAACATTGTGAAGAAAGGATATGTCCTGTTCAATAAAGGTGTTGCTAACATTTCAGTGTAGTTTTACATTGAAGACATTATCAAATCATTTTACTAAGATATTTAGTCTTGTTTCTTTTATAGGAAAAGGAAAAAGATGGAAAAATCTATATTTCATCCTTGAGGGAAACGATTCCCAGCTGATCTACTTTGAGAGTGAGAAACGAGCAACCAAACCAAAGGGTTTAATCGACCTGAGTGTGTGTTCTGTGTACGAGGTCCATGACAGCATGTTTGGCAGGTTTGTTTCTCACTGTATTATGCACTGATAACAGTTCAACTTTAGGTTCGAGTGAAATACATTTAGCTTTTTTTAATTTATTTTTTCTGCAGGCCAAACTGTTTCCAGATAGTTGTACAGCACTTTAGCGAGGAGCAGTGTATCTTTTACTTTGCTGGAGAGACCCCGGAACAAGCTCAGGTACTGATGCCTTCATTAGCAATGCTGGCTAATACACTTTCATCAGAGTAACACTGTGTCCAAATGACAGATTTTCTGTCTTGAGTTTAACATATCAAATACTGCAGTCATTTGGTTTCAGTCCCAAAGGGAAATTTAATGCATCCCAAATCCAGCTCCACATACACTACCTTTCAAAAGTTTTGGGTCAGGCAGATTTTTATTATTATATTATATTCAGCTAGGAAGCATTAAATTGATCAAAATGACAGTAAAGACTTTTACATTGTAAAATTCCATTTTCATATAAATTTTGTTTTCACCATTGATGAAAATACAAAATGTTTCTTGAGCAGCAAAGCAGCATATTTGAATGATTTCTGAAGGATCATGTGACACTGAAGACTGGAATAATGATGCTGGAAATTTAGCTTTACCGTCATAGGAATTAATTATATTTTGAAATATATTAACATAGAAAACTGTTCTTTCAAATTGTACTAATATTTCATAATATTACTTTTATTACTGTATTTTTAACACATAATTGCAGCTTTGGGGAGCATAAAGGACTTCTTTCAAGAGTATTACAATATCTTACTGAAACATAAACTTTTGAACAGACGACGTGTGTATATATTAAAATTAGATTTAAAAACAATATATGATATTGTCATCTTGCAGCAGTGAGGATAGAAAATTAGCTTTTGTTGAACACTGTAAATATAATTCTGTTCAATTTATTCTTGTTCATTTCTTACACCCTTCAATTGCGTAGGACTGGATGAAATGTCTGCAAACTTTCTGTAGTAACCTTAGGAAACCCAGCCTGCCCTGCTCAAACAAACGCCTGCGTCAGGTAACCTCTCAGTTGCTTCCTGTTGTTTAATGTCATATGAATTCCAGCTGTTTACTCACATGTATCTTTACAGGTCAGTAGTTTATTTCTAAATGTTGAGGAGGCTCACCACCTTCCTAGTAAACATTTCACAAACGCCTACTGCAACATTTACCTGAACAGCATTCAGGTAGCAAAAACCCATCCGCGGGAAGGACAAAACCCTGTGTGGACAGAGGAGTTAATTTTCGAGTAAGCCACTTCCTCAGATATTGATAGTAATTCTATAAAATCCAAATTTTGTATTAATGTTTCTCAATACTCCTGCAGTGACTTATCCAGCGAAATCAACAGGTTTGAGATCAGCCTGAGCAACAAGACGAAAAAAAGCAAAGAGAACGATATTTGTACGTTCCTTCTTGTTACTTCATGCTCAGACTTTCAAAACTTTCGTATAAGGAATAACATACACTCTTCTCCCGCAGTGTTCTTGTGCTGCCCTCTGTGTCGGCTACAAAGGGGTCAGATGATTGACGAGTGGTTTCCTCTGAGTTCCCACGTGCCTCTGAAGAACGTGGCGCCCAGCTCACTCCGCCTGAGAGTGCGCTACTCTGTGGAGAAGATCATGCCTGTGGAGGTGTACAATGAGTTAAAAGAGGTTGGCTACATACATGAGTTGATATATAAACGGGGTCAACATTTTACTAAAATCAGTGACTGGACAGTTGACTAGTAATTGTCCTAGAATTTACAATGCATTTCGGTCACAATATAAGAACATTAGTCTGACCCCTGCTGATGAAAGTGCAATTATTTTTATTCAAAGAAAAATAAAAAATGCTGATACAAGTAACTGAGGAATCAATGATGCGACAAAAAGATCCGCCATATAAAAGAAAAAGAAAAAAAAGCCACATTATTTAAGGTGTCATTGATCATCCTGTCATGTCCTGAAGTCAAGTAATGCACTATATAATTTCACACAGAATTTCCCTAAATGTCACATTATTATGGACTAAAAAAGAAAAAGGTAATTGTGACTTTTTATCTCACAATTCTGACTTTTCTCTCGCAATTCTGACAAATAAAAACAGACTTGCAAGATACTGTTAACATCATTGCGAAATATCAACTTGTATATGCAAGAAAAAAAGATCATTTGATTTATTTTTAGGAAAAAAAGCCACAATTACCGTTTTTATTTTTCAAATTTTTGGTGTAAACAAAAAAATGTCACACTTGAAAAATGTAACCTCAGAATTCTGAGGAAATTTTATTTATGAAAATACAGAGTAATGGCCTGTGAGAAATATTTTTGGCTGTTGAGACCATTGTTATTTTACTTCATTCCTTATTTATATATTGTTAAAGTATTTTCTTAAACATTTTTAGAATTAGATTTTTATATTTTCAGATTTCCTTTTGAATTTTAGTTATATTTTAGTAATTCTGTTGTGCTTTTGTCATTTTTATTGTTGTTTTTAAAAAAAAAATTATATTACTATTTAGTAGTGCTGGGCAACGATTAATCGCAATGAATCGTATACAAAAAAGTTTTTGTGTACATAATATATGCATTTGTACTGTGTATAATTAATATGTATATATGAATGAATACACACCCATGCATGTATATATTTAAGAAAAATGTTATGTTTATATATTAAATATATTTACATATAATATAAATTATATTAATATAAATATATACATGTAAATATTTTCAAAATATATACTTTATGTGTGTGTCTTTATATAAACATAATAAATATACACAGTACACACACATATATTATATGAACAAAAACTTTTCTTTTGGATGCGATTAATCATTGCCCAGCACTACTATTTAGGTTTGACTTTAGTTTTAGTTTAGTTTAAGTTTTTGTTTATTTCCAGTTAGTGATTTTAGTGCTTAAACTTATTTCTGTTAGTTGTGAAGGTAACATTTCAAAATTGTGTTTAAGTATTTCATTTCATTTAAGCTGTAATTCAATTAACACAAAAGTTTTAATAGTTTTAAACAGTAATAACCCTGGTAGTGACAAAAAAATAATTAGTAATTGGTTTATTTTAGAACTGGCAACTCATTCCAGCATATAATATTTGATCTTTTTCAGCTGGTTCTTCTGAAAGAGTTGCACGTGATCAGTGCTTTGGCCCACGTGTGTGGACAGGACCGCACTCTCCTGGCCAGCGTTCTGCTCAGGATATTCAGACATGAGAACCTGGAGGCCCAGCTGCTCAGAGAGCTCAATGACCGTGAGATCAGCGCTGAAGGTACTTCTTTTATTCCTCTTGTTATGCTGCATGACTGAATTCATCAGAATTATTCACAGAGTTGCTTGTTTTTCCAGATGAAGCGACGACTCTCTTTCGTGCCACCACGCTGGCCAGTACTCTGATGGAGCAGTACATGAAAGCCACGGCCACTCCATTCGTTCATCACGCTCTTAAAGACACCATCCTCAAGATCATGGAGTCTAGACAGTCCTGTGAGGTATCGCTTAGATTTTTTTATGTTAGCCAAAATCGCATAGAGATCATCATGCCTAAATATCCATATCCTCCTTTTGTAGCACTTGATTTGTTTCCACTGAGGTCCTCTGATAATGTTAGATTAGGTTTCTTGCACTAAAAACTATGGATTAAAAACATTTTTTTTATTCTGTGGTGGAAACAGTCTTCCATAAAAAACAATAATTTAATTATTATCATTGATTAGCATGTTATATTACAATTATTTAATTACATTTAATTATTAATTAGCTATTAACATCCTCTCTTTAACACTTCAAATTAAACAGAATCTTTAATATTTAAAAATCTAAATGACCTATTATGATTTATGACTGGCTAACATGTTTGCATGTCAAGTTATGTTATCAAAAAGCTTTAAAAATGAATGAACCCTTTGAAGCTGATGCATCTTAGTTCAATCTTGTAGATCAATCATTTGCCTGCTAAACATAGGTTGTTTCCACTGTAAATTAGCTCAATCCATCTAAACTGGAGAAGAATGAGGATGTGAACGTGAATCTCGCTCATCTCCTGAGTATTGTGTCTGAGCTGGTGGAGAAAATATTCATGGCTGCTGAAATCCTCCCTCCGTGAGTCACTGTATATATAAATATACTTCTGCCAATAAACTCTGATCCAACAAGGATATAATGTGAGAGTATGGAGGTTTATACATGTTGATGCCTTTTCTACAGGACTCTCAGGTTCATATATGGATGTTTACAGAAAGCTGTACAGCAGAAGTGGCCCAGAGACACAACCATGAGAACTAGAGTTGTAAGGTATGGAAATATGTTTTGTTGGAGGACAAAATTTGATTTGTAATGGATTTAATACTATTAAAATAAAACATTATATTAATTTGTATAAATGTATCGACAGCTATATAATAAAATGTTTTACAAAAGTATTTTTTTTCTTTTCCAGTGGATTTGTCTTCCTCAGATTGATCTGTCCTGCTATTGTCAACCCCAGAATTTTTAACATCATTGCAGGTGAGCTGTGATTGGGCAATTCAATTTGTTCAGTTTTTATTATACAGGCATCAGCAACATTTTGGAAGACTTTAAATATAGAAATATATACATCAAATACTTGGTCTATTTCTGCAGATCCACCTTGCCCTATCGCATCCCGGACACTCACCTTAGTGGCCAAAGCAGTCCAAAATCTGGCCAACCTGGTGGAATTTGGTGCCAAAGTAAAATAAACACTTTAAATGGATTTTAATGGGTTTTAAAGACTTCTCTGGTTCTATATTTGTTGCTTTCTTGAAATATTTCATTTTGTCCCATCTCAGGAGCCGTACATGGAAGGAGTAAATCCATTCATCAAGATCAACAAGAACAGAATGATCAAATTTTTGGATGAACTTGGGGTTTGTCAACTTCTCTAAAACTCGTTTTACTGCAAATATTGCTGAAAAAATGTGGTGGAGTAATCAGAATCAGAAAGAGCTTTATTGCCAAGTGTGTTTGCACACACAAGGAATTTGTCATGGTGTTAGGAGCTTCCAGTACAGAAAGAACAAACATAGTGCAGACAACATATAATTAAGGTAATAAAGAACACTAATAATTAAGAGAATAGACAATAATTAAGAATAACAATAGTAATAAAAAATAAAAATACACAGAAAAGAAAAATGTCCATAGACAGCTCTGGTAAAACTGATAGTAAGAGAATGACTAAACACAGAACAAACAAACAAAAACATTAAAAGAACGGGAGCGTTCCACACCACAGCAGCCATACGCGGCGCCATCTTCAAAATATTCTAATAATTACAAAGAAACAGCAAGTAGCACATTGAATAAAACAAGGATTTTTTTGAAGTAGAAAGACTGAAATACTATTGTCTGCTTTTGAATAATATTTTTTTATTTACAACTTCAAAAAAAATATTTTTACAGTGTGACTCAGTCTTATAAGAATTTTTTTATTAGATGTCCTCTACAACTTCAGGTTTACAGTGTGACTCAGTCTTATAAGAAAGACATTAGATGTCCTCCAGGGGGCGCAAATGCTTCAATATTCACATTTTTCAACACAGAAATACTCAGCGATGAGTTATAATGGAATTATCGTCAAATGTACTTTACTTTATTGTCTGTACAGAGGTTCTGGACAGAAATTCATATTTGACACTGGCATAAAACATACACTAAACAATATACATACACTTACATATCTCTAAAACACATGAAACACACATTACCCTAATAAAAAAACATGTGAAACGTGTATTTGTTTATTTATTTTCCAGATAACCGCTATGATTAAGTCATATTTACATGCCCTGTGCCATATGTCTAGTGTGTTTTTACTATTTGCATGCATTTGCTCTTTTCAGAATGTCCCAGAGCTGCCTGAACCCACAGAGCACTTTAACACTGACCTGGCCCGTGACCTCGCTGCCCTACACCAGCTCTGTGTCACACACTTAGATGAGCTGAGGATACTCAGTAATGAGAGGGGCACGCAGCAGGTACCATTCTAACTTAATAAAGTGTTTAGTGATGATAGCCAGTACTTGTGGTCTCATGTTGGGTGAAATTGTTCTGTTTCTCTCACAGCACATCTTGAAAAAACTCTTGGCAGTCACTGAACTTCTGCAGCAGACCCAAACTCATTATGCAGTGACCAACAGCAGCCGATAGACTGCAGGATTTCACTGTGCTACACACTTTAAAAGCTTTCATGTTCTGTGACATTATAAACCACTTTTGATCGTAGACGTCACATTAGACAGACAAGGCAGTGAGCGAATGTTTGTTTACCTGCACTCCCTTATTTACAGGATGTTTTCATAAAGAGAGAAAAAAAATATGAAGCAGAACAAACGTTCCACAGTTGTCATGAAAAGGACGGTGATGTTTTCCAGAGGTGACAGAAGTGATGTTGTCCAGATTCATAACTACTGTTTGCATTCTGCAGTGTCAAACACTATTACAGTTTTTCCTCTGAAAACAAACTAAAACCACATTTTACCTAAAAATCTGTAATGCTTGACAAGTGGAGAAGGAAAAAAGCATGTAAACTAACTGATGCTGCGAAAAACATGCCTTAGAAGACCAAATATGCTTTATGAATTTGGCTTTATGACTGGTTGTTTTCTTTATAAATGTTGTGCTTGAGCAGGCGATCAAGAGAAAACATCTTCATATCTGATTAGATATATATGTCCGATACAGGAACTACCAAGAAATGCAGAAGGTATTTTGTATCAAAACTATTTTCATATTTGGAATCATGGAATTGAAAATAATGCTTTTTCCTTTTGAATTTTTCTAAAATGATTTCCTGACAATATGCATAAAGATGTGAGTGAGATTACACTATCAGGTATGCATGCACTCATTTAATGTTCTTGTAAAAATACAGTGATTATGTTTTCGAATATATATGCAAATAAATCAAAGGAATTTTGTTATTTGTCAATTTGATTTCTATGAATTTCTTACCATTTTTTGATTTTGGTGTTTATTATGTGTCCTTTTAATATGTTGTATTTAAGGTGGTGATCTTGCAGGAACCAGGAATAAATCTGAATATTCAAATTAAAGTACGTATTTTATATATATATAACACACAACATAAATGGTTAAAACAGACACATGACAAATGAAATTAATGTGTTCTGAAATCACATCAAAATATAATACATGTCTGATATCCTGTGACTTGATGTAATCATAGTCTGAAGCTTTAAAAAAAAAATGTAAAAAATCTGCAGACTGGCCCTCGAATTTTGGCAAAACTTGTTTAGTGTGCTCCAGCCTTAAGATCTCAATGTATATATTTTTAGGTAATAACATTATAAATATAAAAAATGTAATTCTCTTTAATGTATTTACAAATACTGGTCCTGTGAGGCACGACATCTCGTTCCACTGTACGTCCCCACATGTAGCGGAATGACAATAAAGCTCAACTTGAACTTGAAAACAAAACAATAATAATAATGTTCACAATTTTACCTCTAGATGGCATCATTGTACTTCATTCACCGACTCAATGACTCGAAAATGAGTCCTCTGAGCCTAACAAGGAATTCAAAGCTGTGCTGTTAATTCTGCTTTTATAAAGCGTTCACAATAAATCATAATTGCATCATTGAAATGTAATATACAAACATATTTTAAAAAAACGCAAATTGTTCAATCCTTCCGCTAGAAGATATAGTCCCGGACATTAACGTTAATATACGTTATATAACTATATATCTGTTTTAAAAACATTGTTAGCTGTAAATAAACGCGTTTATTCACACACACACACACACACACACACACACACACATTTCTATGACCTTATTTTTCATTCTGTAATCACGCTATTCCTCCGCGCTCAAACCCACAGGCCCCGTGTTAGCAGCCCGGCACAGGACTCCGGTGGAGGGATTTAATTGTCCTGTGACGAGGCACAATAGAGATTACAAGCACCCACCGACAGCACAGTTGGTCAGCAGAAGAGACTCTATATGCTCCGTATTCCTGCCTCAGTTTTCTCTTTATGTTCCTCTTTCAAAGGGCCCAAATAGAGCCCAGCAGGTTCGAGTAAAGAGACCTGAAAGAACGTCTTCATACTAATATTTCAGCCAGGGAACAACAGACGATTAACATTTTTTCCAAGCAATGATTAAATCGATGTCAGCACAACTAAAATCAACACAAGATCAAATGAAAAGAGCAGAAAATGATAAAGTACAAATGAGAAGACGTTATCCATTTCAAAATGGAAAATCTTACATTTCCACTGGATATGTAAGTTGATATGTAGATGATAAATATAGATGCATTTACACCATTTGTGTGTCTTCAGGCAGAGTATGAAAACTGCAGCAATTTTTTTTTTTATCAATAACTATAATGATTGATGGAATGTGGAAATGCAACGTGTATAAATATCTTTAGCCCATGACCTCGTGCCCAGTGGACTTCATATGTCAGACCCCGTGCCCTTAACCACTCTACTGGGTTTGTGAACTAAAGGAGGACAAGGTCTATTTTCAATTATGGGTTTCGGCCCCTCTGACACTAACCATTTAACCCCTGACCTCCCTTAGGGCAGCCGGACTGCCTACCGCTGGGCCGAGCGTTACTGGCACCTTGTAATCCATACGCTCTGAATGACCAAAGTACCGCGAGCAGCTGCCCTCTCACTCCACGCACTAACAACCTGCCTAATCCATTGAAGTCAAAACCAACAGACCTGCCCTCCACTTCAGGGGACTAGTTATTAAACCCTTTCTGAGTTTACAACGTCCTGCTGGCTGTGCCTGCGCTTTTCACAAAGGAATACACAACTGACTTAATTATGAACTGTTTGTTCTATTACGGAAAACACACACAATTTTATTATAGTATAGTGACACTTCAAATTGGTAAATACACATGCATAACAGTGGTCAAAATGGATGGATTCTGGGTAAAGCAGTGCATTGTGGTTAATTTTGAGAGCACACTTCCCACAAGAGCTGGAATTAGAACAAGCAGGATTTTAGGACTCTGGGAACATAATGGTGACACTGTCGTCAGCCATTCAATACATAATTATTGCTCACAGATGGTTTTAACAATATGTTCAAATTTGCATTTTAGGGAGACAGCCATGGGGGACACTCGTTTCTCACGGAGTCACTCATTTATTGTCTGTAATTCTTGCTGACATTAAACAATTTTTAATACTATTTAGCAAATTATTAAATTTAAATTTTGTGACCTTAGCTTAGTTTTGCGTTTAATTAATCATACATTAAATTCTGCATGAAAAAATGTTTTGTTTAGTTTTTTTATTTTAAAAAAGTTCATAGCTCATATTTCAAATTATTGTTTTAAAAATAATATTTTTTTATTTAACAAATACTATTTGTCAAAGTAAATTATTTATTTGTTTGTTTGTTTATATAGCCTATTTACTTTTATTTTATTAACTGGACTTCCAAAAAAACAAAGCATTGAAAATATTTGAAAATAAATGTGCACAACTTTTTTTCCGTCAGATTTGGAATGGATTAAATTTAGAGATTATTACAGAATATATCTTTGACTAATATATAAAACTAGTCGCAAAATGTTTATTTTACCATTGTCATTGTCACTGACGTGTGTCGTGGTCATGAACAAGGCCGGCTGGTCAGCAGGTCAAACCAATAGTTGACCAAGTGGACTTCAGTGACTCTCTGTGAGCTGTGGTCACTTCACTTTTGTGGTCCACTGGTGCCCTGGACCTGTAAAATGAAGACACTCACCAGACCTCACTTGACCTGCTTCATTGTCTGTCCATATGGACATGCCAAAAGCATGTTGTCCTGGGGTCAGAGGGGAAGTGGACGACACATATTTATAGGCCCCTGTAGACTGATATGACATTAAATGATTGGTATTTGAAATCTAAAAGGGTGAAGTGAATTTACTTGGATTTGAACATTGAACTGTGACTCAAAGACATTTGACATTACAACATTACAACATTACAAGTCCATTTAAACGTTCATCACAAAAAAAAAAGTAATTCTAAAAATGCTGATAGTGTGTGAATGTGTGTGTATGTTTGTGTTTTAGCGACTGTGCACCAGACAGCAACAGAAACTGCCCCTGAGTGATGAATATAGTTGTTAAAGAAAGGCTTTGTCTCAAACCAGCCCTGTTGGGATGAAGCATTGTCGCTGGCTGACCTTTTGGGTCAGTGTGAACTCTCCCAGTACCAGGAAGCTGACGGACCACTTTTTCCCACGCGTTGTAAAGCTCTTTGTCTCATGCAGAGAGCTGCCATTAACGTTTGAACCTTCTCTTTTGGGCTGCTGCAGTCGGCCACTGGGTCGCAGGGTGTCTCCCCGGTACGTTAGATAAAAACCCACCAATAGCTCCCTTGGAAACGTGGATAATAAGGATCAGCTAAGCTAACTGTGACAGCGTGGGCCAATTTTCCGGCCTGCTGAGTCTGTAAGGGGTTTTTCTGGAACACACGACTGGAGCCGAGGAGTTTTCAATGAAGTGTTTGTGTGAGAGGGAATGACAAATAGAGTTCAGAGCGAGAGTTTGGGGAAAAAACGAGGGATAGATAGATAGATAGATAGAGAGATAGATGGACAGACAGATAGATAGATAGACAGATAGATAGATAGATAGATAGATAGATAGATAGATAGATAGATAGACAGACAGACAGACAGACAGACAGACAGATAGATAGACAGGTTGATAGATGGATAGACAGACCGACAGACAGACAGACAGATAGATAGATAGACAGGTTGATAGATGGATAGACAGACAGACAGACAGACAGACAGACAGACAGACAGACAGATAGATAGACAGATAGATAGATAGATAGATAGATAGACAGACAGTCTGGTAAATGGATAGACAGACAGACAGACAGACAGACAGACAGACAGACAGATAGATAGATAGATAGATAGATAGATAGATAGACAGAACTTTAATTAGTGTGTAATATTGCTGTTTGAATATAAACAACATCTGCAGAGTTACAATGCTCAAAGTTCAATGCAAAGGGAGATAATTCTCTTTTACAGAATTGCTGATTGACCATCTCTTTAAAGTAAATATATCAGGTGAAAGAGGTTCAGATGACAAAAAGTTTCAGACAAAAATTGAGAAAGAAATAATGAGAATTTAGCATTTTAATGAGTTTGAAAAACAAAAGCCTTTCAATAATACATAATATGCATGGTTAAATAACCTACTGAGTGATAATTCAAATAAAAATGAATGTGTTCATACGTAGTTGATGCAATGTTGAAACCTGAAATGATTTTTGTAAATCCATTGGTCAAATGCTGTGTTGCACCTGACTAATGACTGATCTGTGTGTGAAGGTCCACAAAACTGGACTTTCTGAGTGCATATAAGCGGTAGACTATTTTAGAAAGGAAAATTTAAAAGGTAAAAAAGAAGAATTAGAAAGAATCAATAAATGAATCATTTATTGCTATTGTGTGAATAATATGTAATCAATAAAAAAGTAACTGTAGTCTGATTACGAGCATTTTAAAATGTAATTTACTCTAATTACAAGTACTTAATTTTTGGAATCTGATTACGTAATCTAGATTACATGTAATCAGTTACTACCCAGCTCTGGAAACATGGTAGATAGATAGATAGATGGATAGATGGATTTGTTTATGACTAATCTTACCTCTAGGTTGTCATCTATGAAAAAATAATAATGCAACGTTTCAGATATGAGAAGGAGTCGCGGCTGAGAGAGGGAGCAAAGCGTTCACTCACCGTCTCCTCTGTCAGCTTTTTCAAGGCTGCAGCAGAACATAATGACGGAAGTTGAGTCGCTCAGACAGGAAGCACGCTGCCTTTTAATCAGACGGACGCTGCCATACAAACCCCCATAATGCTAATCACCCTCAGGCTCGGGTGCTAATGGAGGACCTAGCTCGTTAGCCGAGCGCTAATTAGCATGCGCGCCGGGGCGGGGGCCGTGAATCACGGTGTGATGTGAATGTGTAATGTGTGAAGCCTCTTTAAAGCCTCTTTACATTTGGCTAATGCATTAGAGATCCGCGTAACGCGCTCTCTTGTACATACATTAGTACAGTTATACCGCCGCGCAAGCTTTTTCCTGCCTCTTTGTCCTCCTCGCCAGCCGCATTCATTTCCAAAGACAGCCTTTATACCTCCAACCGTACCTTGTCTAGATCATGCCAGGAGTCACGCTGTGGGATGCCAGACGGGGAAAGATAGTTTTGGCCCTCGTACCCTGGCAACTGTCCTCAGAGACAGCGGGTCGACGGCTACAGACTCTCCTTTCCCGGGCCGAGGCCGTGCTGGAGCCCAGACGTGCCTCTGATGAATGAGGCCTGGCTGAAATAAGCAGGCCCTTGATGTTTGAAATAAATCTGACAGGCTTTTCTAGCCAAGGCCCAGCCTGGTTTTCATCTGTCTCTGCCGTCAGCTCGTTTCGTTATATATCATGACAGTTGCACCATGTAGCAGCATGGCTGCTGACGTCATAATTTACAATCATGCATTGTGTTCGATGAAAAACACCCAGGCTGAAGTATTATAGATGCCGTCTCGAACACACTAAAAACCTTTAGGTTTTGCACAGCTGGATGGATGTGAGCTCATTTTTTCTTCAGTTTTTTTTTTTAATGCTAATGCAGTAAGATCAGCTAATCCTATGGATATATGTTGGGAAAAAAAAGTTTTTTCTTTTCTGCACATGAGTCATGTTACACTACCATTCAAAAGTTTGGGGTCAGTAATTTATTTATTTATTTCTTTGAAAGAAAGAAATTAATTCTGTTATTCAGCAAGGATGCAAACTGACCAAAACAGTAAAGACTTTAAAGACAGTCAAGACTTTAAAATTGTTACAAAATATTTACATTTCAAATAAATGCTTTTTTTTTTTTTTTTACTTTATACTTATAAAAAAACTCCAGAAAAAAATACAAAAATATTAAGCAGCACAAATTTCAACCTTGATGATATAATAAATGTTTCTTAAGCACTAAATTAGCATATTGGAATGATTTCTGAAGGATCATGTGACTCTGAAGACTAAAGTAATGATGCTGAAAATGCAGCATTTCATCACAGGAATAAATTACATTTTAACATATATTCAAATAGAAAACAGCTGATTTAAATTAGAAAAGTATTTTACAATTTTACAGTATTATTTATATAATAATATATTAATGATAAAAATAAATAATAAATATAATTATGAATAAATACAAAAATAAATGCATCCTCAGTAGCCTTCTAAAAGCATTTAAGACTCCAGACTTACAGACTCCAAACTTTTGAATGTGTACATGATTTCAATGAGTGGTTCTCAACTGGACAGCAGAAAAAAAAGGGAAAGTACAAACTAACTATACAATCAAACAGTTATTCCTTTTAAAAGGGAGAAGAAAATGCTTTCTACATATTTTGTTTTTGACACCTCACACCAAAGACTTTGTGTTCTTGTAAACTCTCCAACAGTTTGCAGCAGTCACTTGGTACAAAAACCATGAAGAAAAGTACGCAAAGCAAAAGAAATTTCAACCCAGACTGCGTTAAACATGGGTTTACATGAAACACTCCAAGTACATTGTGAATCGTGAAGTGAGTTATCGTCACTGAGAGCATGAAACTATTAATCTGGCCTGTAGAGTTCATACTAATATTAATAAATGCCTATATTTGACTTGAATTTTTTTGTGTTGTGTTGGGTCAGATTTTGCTGCAGTGATTACTGGGTGCTGGAGAGGGTCGGCTCGACTCTCAGGACCGACTGCTCTGAACAATTAGGTCTGTAGAGCTGCTGCGGAGGTCTTTTGTGAAGCAGCACTTTGAGTGAATGTGCACAAGCTGTCAGAAACCGCCCTTCAGATCCTGGCCTGTTCCCCCCCGCGGGGAGATCAGTGACACCGGTGACACACAGATTTCTGGGATAGGGCTCCAAATTCATACCCGAATTCAAAGTTTGTGAAAGAAAGAATAACTTGAAGTGCATAGATGCATTTATCATTGGTAAAATACAGAATAATTAAATACAGAATTGTTGTTTAGCCATGCTTTAAATTGAGTTGTTGTTTCAAACTGGTTGGATTTACATTTGTGAAAGTAGTGTCAGTAACACTTTATTTGAAGTCCTCTGAAGTCTTTTCATCACACATTACACTGAAAAAAAATATCTAAACATTCTCAAATCAAGATACATTTATTTGAGAAGCAAAATGACAGAAGATAACAAGTCTTGTTTTATGAAAAAATATATCAAAATTAAGAGATTTTATGCTTAAAACAAGAAGAATGTCTACCAATGAGGTAAGAAATTAAACTTATTTTCTCTTTAAATAAAGTAAATTTTTCTTACCCCATTTACAGATATGTTTTTCCTTAATTGGTTTAAACACTGTCATTTATTTTGATACTTTTCTTTTTGTTTGTTTCTGAAGAAAATGTATCTTGATTTGACAATATATAGATATTCACTTAAAAATAAACAAACAAAAAAAATACTGAGGAAGAAAATCTTTTTTGCAGCGTAGCTTATAACTTAAGTCATTATTTGCTTAGAAACAAAAAACCTTCCACTGTAACCACAATCTAATTTACTAATTGGCTTGAGAAACACCAGATGTGAATATGCAAATGCAAAATGCAAAAGTGCTAGAGCAGACGACTTAAATTTCGGCTAATTTCCCCCACCCAAATCTGTTATTTGAGAAAATTTGTATCATTTACATTTATTCATTCAGCAGACACTATTGTCCAAAGTGACTTACAAATGAGAAACATCACAAGCAATCTGTCATACAGCCAACAGTATTCATTAATACACTATGTTAAGCATAAGCAAGCTTGACTCAAAGTTATTTTTACATAATTCAAACATTTCCATAACCACAATTAATGTTTTCTTTTGTCTGAGGATAAAGGGTGTTTTTTCGTTAGGATCCCTGAAACATTAACACTGTCATCGTTTGGCTTTTTATTATATTACATTTTATTATAGACTCTCAGGAAAAGGTTTTTAAGTTAGTTCAAGTCAGCTGACTGCACTAAGAGCATGAAAAGATTCAAGCAAAACCTCAACAGATTGCACCCTAAAAATGTCCTATCTGAATTTCTTTCAAAAATCGACCCCTCTGAAAGTCCTTGTACAAGTCTCACACTGCATGACAATCTTTAATGCTTTTTAATCTAAAAAAAACTTGTTTTTTTCAATTTAACAGATATTGAAACTTCAAAAATGCCACAAACTTTATCCATGAAACCAAATGACCAAAATACGATATATCTCAGATAACCTCTGCTCTGGTCTTCACATTGGCCGTCATCTCTCATGTCACTTCCGCCGGGCGTCAAGCACCCTCAGATGCTTGAGTGTCCATTAGGTGTGATGTAGATCACAGAGGTAATAGCAACGTCTCGATACATTAGGAGAGTTAAGAGACTTGACTCTACTCACGGATAATTGAAGGCTGCAAATTTCTCAGATACGTCACCTCTCACCTCTTCAAGCGCTCGCGACACGACCTGTGACAACATACCATGTAGATCTATCTACATAACAAGAGTGTCGATATTAAGTGATTACTTTGTTCCAAACCAGCTAGTGCTGCATGGATTACCTACAAACTGTCTGTTACTGATTACAAATGACATAGTCAGTAATGTTATCTAGATTTGTTATCTCAGTAGATTTGTTATCTTTGTTAAATGTTATCTCATTTTAGGAAATGTATTCTGACTATTTTTGGATTACTTTTAGATTACTTTTGACTTAACTTGTTTATAAATTTTATTTGTTTACCTTCATGTCAATGTGACCATTACCCAACTTCAGAGAACATGCAAATGTGTTGTTAAATTATTGAAATATTAAATCTCAGGGGTCTTCAAAGAAATATTTTAGGTCAAAGGGGTTAAAAATTTGGGAATCCCTGCATCACATGAACATGCAATAAACATAAAAATAGCAATAACATGGACAAACACCTACCAAGTTTTAAATATTCTTGGCAGTTATACATCAGCAGTGTTTAGTAATATATTCTAATCTTATAATGTATTCTAATCACAAGTACTAAATGTTTGGAATCTGTTTACGTAGTCCAGATGACATGTAATCAGCACTGTTGGCAGGAATACAGTGGACTTCCATGAAAGTTATTCTTCTCTGAAATCACACTGAACACAAGTACAAATAGGCTGCTTTTTCTTTCTTTAATGTGTCACCAACTGGTTCGGCTTCAGCTAAAGCATGCAGTGGAAAACCTCTGGTGCATGTGCTCTAATTGTGTTGCGCTGTAGATTCACTGCAGTGTTCTTGAGCTCATGGGGTATGAAGCTCTTGTTTGACGAGCCGATCACAGGCTCATTATGTTGGCCCCAGGCTTGGGTTTAAGTCAGCGGGGGCCCAAGGGCCCCTTTTAAACAGTAAGAGATCCAGTTGTTGCTACGGAGATTGTAAACCATGTACGGCTGTGACTTTCCTTATGTATGGCTAAACTGAGCACACGTCTTATTAAAGCAAGATCAACCTTATTTATGATGTTGTTTACTTATGGTAATGTACTATTAAAAACCATTTTACCATGGTAACCATCATTACCCGCTTTGTTATGTAATATGAAGACCAATAAAAACATAATTTACAAAGAAAACAACCAAAAGATTGAGTTAAAGAAAGCCAGGATCCATTGTTAGTGTACATCCATGATACTCCTAGTTTCCATCAAAATACCACAGTAAAACTGTAGTATCTTGAGATTAGCCATCATATATGCATTAAAAAATATGAATTTACTATGCGGTAACAGTAAGTGTAGAATTGTATTATTTATGTAGAATTCTATTCTCCATTACAGAAATTACCATGGTAAATTTACCACTACTTCAAGTACATCACTTCAATGCATTAACACAAAACCAGAGATGATATTTTTAATTAAAACCAAAACATCATCTAAATAAATAAATAAATAAAGTTTATGCTGAGGTACTAAAATTGATCAAATTAAAACTAAAATAATAAAAATAAAAGGTAATTAAAAATATGAATAAATACTATAATAGCATAGAAATAATATTAAAATAACACTGCACACAACACTAACAAAAAAATAATACCACAAAGGTACCATGGGCTTATGGTAGTACCATGTTTTTAGGCATGTACCATGGTATTTTTGAAGTGCCTTGGAGTATAATAGCAGTGTATACATCAGAATATATACCACGGTATTACAGGCCATTACTGCACCATGGTACTGCTACACGTAAGAGGAAGCCGCGCTGCTTGTTTCGGTTCATCAGAATCGTGAGGATATTCTTGAACTTTTGATGTAATTTTGTTCTCCTTATTTCGTCTCCTTGGCGAGATAAAATAATGTAAGGGTGGCAATAGATCTGCCCCCGCAGGTCAAGCACGTCTGCTTAACCTGTCATCTGAGAAAGGCCACCTCACAAAGAGCTACAGGAAAATGATCTTGTCATTACCATGGTAACAGGCGGTTGGATACCAATCAGACTTGAGAGGGGGAGGATGTATTCAAAGTGCTACATAAATCTGAAATTGCTGCGCAATTTTCTCTGGCAATTATCCCAAAAAAGAGAGAGAGGAGAAAGTAAAAAGAAATAGGGGGTAACTATAACACCCCGTCTACACTGAGAGCGAGCGAATAAGACAAACTAAGACATTCCTGTTATTAACAGTTTAGTTTTAATTGTTGTATATTAAAATGACCATTGCCAGTTACATCAAAAATGTCACTAACCTGCTGATTTAAATAATTTTTCTAAACAAATGTATGAATAGTTCACCCAAAAATGAAAATTTGCTAAAAATGTACCCATCCTTGGGCCATCCAAGATGAGTTTGTTTCTTCATCAGATTTGGAGAAATGTAGCATTGCATCACTTGCTCATCAATGGATGCTCAGCAGTGAATGGGTGCCGTCAGAATGAGAGTCCAAACAGCTGATAAAAACATCACAATAATCCATATGACTCCAGTCCATCAGTTAATGTCTTGAGAAGTGAAAAGCTGCATGTTTGTAAGAAACAAATCCATCATTAAGACATTATAACTTTAAATCCATAAAATATGAGTCCATAATCCATAATAACTTTTCCTCAGGTGAAAGCATTCATTGCCTGTCCTCTCACATCAAAATCCACCCACATATTTGTTTTGAACTGTTTTATACTATTTTGCTTGTAAACTGAATGATCTGTGCATATTTCTCTCCTGATTCAGACGAGATGACTTTTTCACTGGAGGAACAATATTATGGATACAGGGCTCATTTAAAATTAAAAACATCCTAATGATGGATTTGTTTCTTTCAATCATGCAGTTTTTCACTTCACAAGACATTAACTGATGGACTGGAGTGGTGTGGATTATTGTGATGTTTTTATCAGCTGTTTGGACTCTCATTCTGACGGCACCCATTCACTGCTGAGCATCCATTGATGAGCAAGTGCTGAATTTCTCCAAATCTGTTCTGATGAAGAAACAAACTCATCTACATCTTGGACAGCCTGATAGTGAGTAATGTTCAGCATTTGAGCTATTCCTTTAATCATGTGATTAAGTCCTAATCTTAAAAGCACTATTCTAAAATAGAACACAAAGTATAGACCTATTCTAAAAATGATTCAATTTTCAGACTGAATTGTTTATTATATAGTGGATGTCCATCTCCTTGACTTGATCCATAACTGACAATGACATTCACCTTCTGCTATCAATGAATGTGTCACAAATGAGACCCAAGAGAGACATCATCCACTGCACATCATAGAGGGTCATTGATTATCACTGAATGTGACCTATGAGGGCGAGTCATGTGACCTGGATTTAAACAATGGTTGACCCATCAGTTACTTGTAGTGTGGAGCGGTTCTATGGCTCCCCAAGGACGCAAAGCAGCTCCCAGAGGACATTCAGCATTAAAATCACATGTATTTGTGTTTCTTCAACTATGGGCACTCTGGACCTCCTTTAAAACACAATTTTCATACCCTTCATAGCTTATTTTGTCTACTAGCAATGTCCAACGGTGTGTGTTTGTGGGCTATACATGCCCCACAGGAGAAATATTACATTTTTGCAATTTTATCTTAAACATTTTCACCATATCTCTATTATGGTTTGTGTTTAATAGCACTCTATGGTAGAAATGAGATAAAAACACATTTTTCTTGCTAAGGCTAATTTCATGGCTTGCATTTTGTGCATCCTAAATACAATTAAACAATGCATAATTTGACAAAACCGCAGTTTGAATAGAATATGACAAGTGATATTTACCTTGATTTTGATCTCAAGCATGCTGTTCACTGACGTTGTTTACTTGTTAACCAAGTTTGAACTTTTGAAAAACTTTATTAGCAGTAAAACTGTTGACAGTGATGGAATCAATGTCACACTTGAGAGCTCATCGTTTGTTTTCATTTACACACACATACACACAATCAAAAAATATTGAAATGATTTATGATAATTTCACTCTTTGTAAAGATTATTATAAATAAGGTAACACTTTATTTTTGACTTTATGTTGACTATAAGTAACATTGCACTTACAAGTCAAGTAACTCTCATTAGAGTATTAGTAGACTGTTAACTGTTTATTGTGATGATCTCTCTACAGACATTCTCCTGACTAAGTAACTTTGCAAGTACATGTCAACTTAATCTAACCCTAGCAGTCTACAAATACTCTACTAACAAAACAGAATGTGTTAAAGGGACCATCAAAATGAAGTCAAACCACAAATAATTTGACAATTTTCTAAATCTTCAAACAAACTTGGTTTGGGACTAGAGTAAAACAATAAAATCTGTCTATAAAATGTACATGAAAAGTAGGAAAATTAAAAGATGTTGTAGTTTCCTAGACCTAATATAACAGAGAAAACAGTGAAATCTGGTAGTTTGAACAGAAATCAAAAGTATCAGAAGTTAAAGACTCTATGGACAAGACATGGAAACCTGTTTTTCTGAAATATAAACTCAGAATTGTGAGATATAATTTCTGAATTTTGATATTTTTTTCTGAAATTGTTTTACATCTTACAATTTCGACCTTTTTCTCAGAATTCTAAGTCTACATCTCAAAATAATGTTCTTTTGTTTCTGTGGTGCCACAGAATAAAAATATTTAAACCGTTATAGTGACATTCAATCTCACAATTCTGTTTCACAGATATAAACTCGCAATTCTGAGAACAGAGTCAGAACTGCGAGTTTGTATCTAGCCATTCTGAGTTTACTGTATATCTCGCAATTCTGTCTTTATATCTCGCAATTCTGACTCAGAATTACCAACTGTGAGATATGAACTCAGAACTGTGAGATAAAAGTCTGAATTGTGAGATTAAAAGTGTCATTTACCTTTATTTTTACCCTGTTGTGAAAACAAGCTTCTATATTCTCAAGCATGCAAAAATACAAATGTGATTTGACGCACAAAAAAACTATAATGAACTAGTCATCAAAATACTTCTTCTGCCATTTTGAAGTCGTTTTGGATGGAGGTAGTAGTTTTTAACGTGGCAGGAGCAGACGGCGGACCCCTGGTCTTGGGGGAGGAGGTGGTGTGGACGACAAACTCGCTGAAAGTTCTCAAGGAATCATTTCTATTTCACACTCCACTTGGCTGCTGATTTGAGATTGTGTGTTAGCATAACAAAGCCGCAGAGCCTGTGAACTTGGGGGACCTTTCGACCCCGCCGCTCTGGCGGTGAATAGGCTTTGGCTCTGCCAATAGAACCCCTCCCTGCCTCTCCTGTTCGTGGCTAAATTGTTAATCAGGGTAATTTAATATAGTTTTCAATATGCCTCATCTCTCTTTGGGAGGGCATTCACAGCTTCCCTCTCCGCCCCGACTGAAAAACACCCCGTTCTTTCATGCGGCCCCAGACGGGCAGCTGCAGTCTGGCCTCCTCTGCGGGCTGAAGTGAGCCGGTATCATGCATTGCTGCGGTGAAGTGGGGAGAGGGTTGAGGTGGACGTGAATGTGGAAACCTCTTAGTCTTGTCTGACTCTAAGAATGGGGGAGAGACTCTAGTGGGGTTTGAGACTGTGGCGGGACAATAGTCTGTCTCCGAACCATTCTGCACACAAGCAGACAGCCCGGCCCACCCTCTGTCCATTGAGATGTCCAGATTTAATGCTCTCTGGATATGTTAAGCCATGGTTTAGCTTCCCCCATAGCTCATGGGAAAATATGAAAAGTTTTGTCGTTTTTGTTTAGATAAATTACTTGCCAATTTAGCATAGAAATCATATGCCTTTTTATTCCTTTTTCAAAAGTTAATACACACCTTCATGTCCAAACTCTTTTATGTATTTTCAATAGCAAATGTGTTTATTGAAATCTTTCAAGACCCCGTGAAATCAAAATTACAGTATAGTCCAAGCCTGTTTTATGGCAATATATATGCTAGTGTACTTGATTAAACTACAAGCTGACATGCATATTTACTTTCTCTTCAGGTAATATCTTGACTGTAGAGGCATATACATATGTTTTTTCCCAATTAAATGCTCTCTAGAATGAGTGTAGTATGTGTGTGTGTGTGTGTGTATACATCATAAAAACACTGTGATTCATGTTTTGCTTAAGTATGCACTTAGGTTTTCAGAAACAAAATTTATAAATCACATCATATATACTGTACTGTATATATTACTTATTTTATATTATATTATATATTTACAAATATAGTTATTAGTATATATATATATATATATATATATATATATATATATAGATAGATAGAGAGAGAGAGAGAGATATATAGATAGATAGATAGATAGATAGAGATAGATAGAGAGACAGAGAGAGTTATGAGAGAGAGAGAGAGAGAGAGAGAGAGAGAGAGAGAGAGAGAATATATATATACCTGTATATATATAATTTTTTGCATAAATACATTTTAGCCCCACCCATTACCCAGCATTCTTAGCAGCTCACACACATAATTTAATATCACATTTTTAAATTATGCTAAGTTCCCCAATGGTAACATTCATACAAACATGTAAGACGTATCTGTAAACATGTCCCCAACATTGCAAAGCATGCTGGACATATGCTGTGGGGCTATAGTATGAAAATGATTATGTGGAACATTTGTTGAGCCTTTTTTAAACCTGAGGTGTGATTGATGCTTTGAGAAGCCTACATATTAGCCTAAATATTAATGGCCAACATTTGTACAGTTCATATTACACCAAGCTGAAATAAGCTATTACGTTTGGACTTTTCCTGATATACAACAAATATGTTCCACTTTAGAACTTTTAGCCAGATGAACATGTTCAAAAACATAATTATTGCAGTTATGCAGAAAGACAAAACATGCACACATTTCTCCAGAGACGGCTAATGTGCTGCTCACTGCTGGCTTCTCCATTCATAAGAGATGTAAGCTAATTACTGGAAGAGCATTGTTCACTTCTGCTGGTTATTTGATCATTATCAGCTTGTTTAGAGTTTAATGAGAGTAAATATAAGCACCACATTCAGAAACACTGATTGGACAGGCACAGTCTTTATGAAGAGACATGATGGTTCTCCTCACCTGCAGGCTGTGGAGTAGATTGTGAATCATGTTAATTCATTTCAGCAGCACCTCGTCTAACAAGGGCCTCCTGAGAGGATGAATTAACATGAGGACCAGCGTCCACTCACAAACACGCACTGACCGGACACTAGAGCCCTCAACTCAATGATGCTGATACTGGCTAATCATTCATAATGGTGCGTTAATTATCTAGGTTCAGTTTTTTCTCTTTTCATTTTAATGACAATATTTTGAATAGCTGTTACTGATTTTCCAACATTTTTAAAGTCAATATGTAGATTTTTTTTCCATATCTTGTCTACCACAACACAGTCATGTAAACAATTATATTATTTGCTGCACAATTTGAAGTACATTTTTATTTAAAGCTTAAAGAGCTCCAAAACATTTAGCAGATATATGCATTTAAATATGTTCTCTTCTGGGAAAATAAAATGAATGGAATATATATATATATATATATATATGCGCACATTTTTGTCCAATCAAACACTCTCTAGAATAGGAATGCCACTCCCCCTAAATAACCTGAATATGATTAGCCCACTAATTATGCAAAATAAAGGCTTTTGCTTCATTGGGTTTAGTAACATATCATGAGTCCTGAGGTGTGAGGCTACACTCTTATCATTCATTCATGCAAACTGACATGCTTTTATGATCTGTGATATTTGGACCATTGAGTTTATAGATTGACACACACACCTGAACAGTGGCATGAAAAAAGAAAGACATATTTTGATCAAATATAAATGTTTATTTAAAAATGTGTAAATCTTTATACATCATCATAAAAATATACATGCATATAAAAAATAAAAAAAACAAGCATATGCATTGTGTTAAATATAATATACATGTCTCCAATGTCTTCAAACCTTAAATTTCTAAAATATTGTATGTATGTATGTATGTATGTATGTATGTATGTATGTATATATATACATACATACATACAGCCGCTCTAAAGTTTGGGATCAGTAAGATTTTTAATTTAAGTTTTTTAAGGGAGTCTCTTCTGCTCATCAAGGCTGTATTTATTCGATCAAAAATACAGAAAAAAACAGTAATGCGAAATCTTATTGCAATTTCTAATATTGGTTTCCTATTTGAATATACTTTAAAATATTATTTATTTCTGTGATGCAGCGCTGTATTTTCAGCATCATTACTCCAGTCTTCAGTGTCACATGATCCTTCAGAAATCATAATAATATGCTGATTTATAATCAATGTTGGCAACCGTTGTGCTGCTTCATATTGTTTTTTGGAACCTGTGATACTTTTTTCTTTGATTCTTTAATGAATCCAAAGTTAAAAAGAGCAGCATTTGTTCAAAATAGAAATCTTTTCTAACAATATAAGTCTTTACTATGACTTTTTATTCATTTAACACATCCCTCCTGAATAAAAGTATTAATTTCTTTAAAAAAAAAAAATACTTTTTTTTTACTGAACTTTTGAATAGCATTGTATATTGAAACAATTTCTTCAAAATAAGTTTTTTTTCTGTATTTTTGATCAAATAGATACAGCCTTGATGAGCAGAAGAAACTTCTTTAAAAATCATTAAAAATCTTACTGATCCCAAACTTTTGAGCGGCAGAGATACACTCTTTATAATAAAGCTGCTTCACGATGTCATAGAAGAACCTTTTTGTCTAAATGGTTCCATAAAGAACCTTTAACATCTGAAGAATCTTTCTGTTTCACAAAAGCTTCTTTGTGGTGAAAGAAGGTTCTTCAGATTATAAAAAGGTCAGAAAGAGATGCTTCTTTAAAGAACCTTTGACTGAATGCTTCTTCTATGGCATCGCTTGAAGAACCTTTTGAAGCACCTTTATTTTTAAGAGTGTATATACATATATTTGGATCAAATATATTTTTTTATTTAAAAAAAATGTAGTTTTATACATATACATTTTTTATTTATATTATAGTTTTTCACCATTTGATTGAAGCATCTTCGTATGATGATATGTGAGCTCTGATTGATGTTATATTCAGTATCCAGATCACATCCCTCCCATGATTCCTTTAGCATCCTTCATTTGTCTTCCAGTCCTAGAAAGACAAAAATATTGAGCTATAACTGTAAGATAAAAACCGTTTCAGACACGAAGTACATGCATGCTATCTGATTTTTGCTGACGTTTGTCTACATGTGCTGGCTCTAGTTATGAGCGCCGTGTAATTAATGAACACGCTGTGATTAGTTCAGGAGGACGTTTGGAAGGAAACTGAATTCCACAGAAGACAAATACAAGCTTGATGGATCAGCAGAAACTCATTTTCTAGTACTGTTCCTTTGCATTTGTCTGATTTTTTTCTATTGTGAAAAATCGTGTCATTTGGCCTTTGGCTATGGTGAACTTGCTCTGTTCACTCATTACATTAGACGTGGGAATGAGATGCGGAAATATTCATTTCTGAGTGAAATTAAACCATCATTGATCATGATGAGGGAAAGCGATGGCTTTTAATCCTTTAATTACAGTCAGGATATCAATTTATCAATGTAACTATCGTGCTTTTTCAGTTCAGCGGATCCTGTGTTGTGTCAGGTGTATGAAACGCTCTCTGGACTATGATGGAGAAATATATTGCTTAGCCGAAGCCAACATGAGAAGCTTTTACAGGTACAAATGCTATTTTAAGGGTTATGAATCTGAGAGTGTGTGTGCTCACAGGAGGAGTCAGTCTTGTTAACACATGCTGATTTCACACCTAACCACCGCCATCCTTTCAGCACAAATCTACTTGATGCACAAATATCTCTTAAACGTTATGAATATGAAGTGCTTTTGGCCTCTTGATTCTTCTCAGGTCATTGCATACTTGTCTGATGCATAACTTGACAAAGAACTGGCATTTATGTTATCTTTTTAGAGGTATAGCTTATTCCTATTAATATAGAAGTCTTAATTTAGAAAAAGTTAGTAATGATGAAAGTCAGAAAATTCATTGTATAGTTGCAGTGAGATTATATAATTTGTTAAATAAATTATCATGTAAATTTTCTCTTAATAATAGACATATATGTTTTTTGTATTTATTTATTGAATTAATTTTTATATTTTCCATTTTCATTCTAGTTGCATTTTTAGTCATGTGGTTTTGCCTTTTCTTTAAGTTTTAGCCATTTTAGTAAAACAAATTAAACTAAATTATAATTAGAAATTGTGAAATTAAACTTTTTTTTATATATTTTATAAATTTTTTCAGTTAAGAGTTATTTTATTTCAATTAACCAAAAGGTTTTTTTTGATGGTTTTAATGTTATTTTCGGTTTTAGTTTTAGTTATAACCCTGAAAATGAAGAATATATAAATATACATAATATTCTTAATGATTTCTCTTCTTTTTTTATTATTAAAGAAATAGTTTTAGTGCGTTTGTAGTCAGTTTCATTGGTTGTTTTATTCTCTTATTGTTTTATAGCCTTTTTGATGTTTGTATTTAATTGATCATACACTAAATCTTTTATGTCTGTACTTCTCTCCTACACAACCCTGACATTGTAAGACTAATTTAATGTATCAATTATTCTTATGCTAATAGGGTACAGTTTCCCAAGGTTAGCATCACAGATGTCGACAAAACCTCACATGCATCTCGTCTCCTTTTACTGTCAAACTGTCTCACAAAGCCTGGAAGAACTGAGCAACAATATCTGCATACTTTTGTCCACTCTAATCCAGCATATCGCATACAACACTGGTGTAGTGTAACACCACCACCCCCTCCGACGACACACACACTCACACCTTTCTTTTCATTGTGCTTTACTAGCGTGTCTCAAGTCTGAATCCTCCACACAGCAGTCAAAGCGGTGGCAGCTTGAGAAACTGATGTCATAATTATGTTTATCTCTCGGCTCATGCCAGACGCAGCCATGAGGTCACAACAACAGGAAGTGTTGCCATAAAACTCATATCAGAGAATAATGCCAGCAAATATTTTACATTAAATATTTAACATATAAAGCTGGAAGAATGTACTGTATATGATTATGCATACTGTATATAAAAAAATAAATGTATTAAAAATATATTTTTAAATATATTTGAAAAAAAAAAACAATATATATATATTTTTATATAAAATATATTTTTTATGTTAGTTTGGGAAAATTGATGGACAGACTTATGCAGCTATTTACAGTGTTTCTGGTCTTATTGTCAAATATTTATTAGCGCACACTATTCAAAAGAAGAAATAATTCGTTATATATATATATATATATATATATATACACACACACACGTATATACATTTATATTATTATATTTTATATAAATATATTTAATATATAAACATACCATATTTTTCTTAAATGTATACATGCATGTGTTTGTATTTATATATACAGATATACACAGTACACATACATATATTATGTAAACAAAACTTTTATTTTGGATACAATTAATCGTGATTAAAGAGCAAACAAACAAACTTATATGGAGAGTTAATTTTTAATTTACATTATTTTTAATCACATCACAAATTGTTTCTGATCTTGTTGTAAATAATTCATAAGTGCACATGTACATTTACATTTAGCAGACGCTTTTATCCAAAGCGACTTACATTGCATTCAAGTTACAGTTTTACATTTTTTATCAGCTCTTGCTTTCCCTGGGAATCGAACCCATATGCTAGCGCCATGCTCTACCACAGTTATGTTGATGAGATGACATTAACACCAATGTTTAAAATGTATTTTATATGGACAGTTATGTTGAATGACATTAAAATCAAAATTTGTTATATTTACTTTAATAACGTTTTTGGTCTTATTGAAAATTATTCATAAGCACATGAAGTGTTTGTTTTCATAAACTAAAACTGATTTTAAATCTAAATGATTCAACAGTGCATGTTATTATAAAGAATAAACATTTTCATAATTTTTTAGCAAAATGTAATATTTTTTTCTGCCTGACACCTTTCCTGCTGATGTAACCAAGGTGAAGTAAATCAAATGAACCAATAATATCACAGGCTCTTTTCACAATCCAATCAAATGTGATGTCTTGGGCATGACGGCCCTGACAGGGTCTTATGTAGTCTTTTATATAGTATTAAGCAGGATTTGGAGAGACCCCTATAACCTCTGACTGTACACAAGGTTCAGCGAAGCTCGTGTGAACTCATTAGGGAACATTATCTGAGACCAACGAACCTCAAAATATCTCCAACAATGGAGCTAATCACAAACCAGAGCGCCGAGTTCCCTTTCTCCGAGCCCGGTCCTGGTTTAATGGCTCGGGGTGGCGGACGCTAGTTCCTCTTTTCCCATTTCACACACTAGCCGAATTATACGATGAGTTTTCGACCCAATGTGCTTTCTGAGATAACAGAGATACTACCGACGGAAGCAATGGCACGAAAGAGCGTCCATTTTCCCACACACAAAATAGTAGATAAATGGTTCACAGCGCTCAGAAATTTCACAGATTCTAAAACGAACAAAAGACCCCCATTTTCAGCACATACATACTCATTAAACACACATATAGAGGCCATGTCATGACTTAAGGAGAGATTTTATGCCTGCCGTGTCTTACTATTATGTAAAATTAGGTGGGGGAGAGAACAGGAAGATGAAAGGGTTTGGGGGGAAATTATCCTTGTGCCAAACTCATCCGCTGTCTAATTACAGTAACATGCTTTCTTCATGAGAGAGTGTTACATGAACCTCTCTCTCTCTCTGTTGAGTGCTTAGAATAGGAACAACATATGTGTGCCAAAGCTGGAACCCAGATTCGGATGAATCCATAATTCTCTGAATCAGGAGGTCACACACACAGGAAACACCATTAAAAACCTCATGTGTAAATAAGAAAAAAGAACCAAAGAGGAAAAAATAGCCAAATGTATGCTGTGATATTTCCACACAGTTTAAGCTTTTAATGTGTTGTTAATAGTCATCATTTTGTCATAAGGATCTTTAACTTGAATTTTTGCATTACGAATTCATATTACCGTAATTCATATGAAACATGAAAAGTATAAAGTATCTTGAGTTATGAAAAATCTTGAGGTAATACCACTCTTGTTAAACTGTTTTCTGCTCTCAAAATGCTGCAGGTAAAAAAAGTGTGTTTATCAATTGTTTTTACAGTTACGTTGGAAAACAGTAATCGGCGGCCCATCTTTGAAACGCCTCTCGGCATGCAAGTGCAGCTTCTATCTCTTTGAATGGGCAACATCAAATTATCCAAAACTGTTTAGCTTACAATTAAATTCCATATTTGAAATCACCAATGACAACGGTCTCATAAATGTTGTTTATTTTTGCTCAAATAGCGTAAAAGCAGCTTATTTTTCAGTCTAGACCAGCCAGTGCGCATGCACAGTCCATAGTGCACATCTCCGAATGCATTTGTAGTGGATTTTTCGCTCATTAATGACATTTTGTTCATATCAAACAAAAAAAAAAGTTTTTTCTTTATTTACGGACATGACGTAAACACGCACGGACAAATGACAAAAGTAAGCAATTACTCGGCCCTGATGTTTATAAAATATCATAGGCTTATTGTAAGTTTACCATAATGAATCAGGGTGAGGCTAAAACATGGCTTGGAAGACACATTTTTAAGTGTATTCACACATTAATGACATTTGTTCATTTCAGTTTATTGATACATTCTGTTTTTGAGTATACATTATTTTTAACGTTTTTTTTTTTTTTTAAGTTAAGAGTCCCAAACGGTTTATTGCTTTAAAAAGCATATTTTCACTAGCAACAGAATGAAAATAGGATATATTTCATGTGGACACCATCTGGATTTTATTGATATTGGTTATAGATGACCATAACTCCCTTTCTAATGGATTTTCATGTCATCCTCTCCTGTTGTGAACTCCCCCCCCGCCCCCCTCTCCAACGAGAGCCTTCCGTGAGATTTTGACGTGAAGATGTCATGACAAGCTTGGCCTTTCTCTCTTTCCTGCAGCTTGTGCGGCCCATGGCCAAAAGGTTTTGTGGTGAAGGGACTGTGAGAGGCCTGTTCCTCTCCCCTCCGCTCGGCTTTACCCCTCTGGTTCCCATCCGCTTCCGAAGCTCTTAACAGCCCGAGCCGAGAGCTCGTAACCCCCAGCACACCCTAATGAGAGACCCGGGGACAATGCTGGCATTGTTTGGTACCTCAGCCCAAGAACAATGGATGTTTACCCAAGCAGTTGTCCGACCCAAACTCTACCGTTGATTACTGTTGGGTCTCCTGATTAACTCTGCTCCTCGCCCCAGCACAATGGACCCTTTGACTGGACCACAGTAAGCCCCCTCCAATGTGTCCTCCCCTCCTTCACTTCTCTCTCCATCGCCACTCTTAACACAGAACTCCATCATGGGACCCGAGAGAGAGCAGCGTCTCTCATAGGGCTGAAATATTGCTGCTTAATCGCCACTCACTTCAGCAGAGAGACATTAAGAGAGGAATGAAAACTGTCTGGAAAAAGACAAGTATGGACTTGAACTTCAGTATTGTAAAAAAAAAAAAAAACAGCATGCAAAATGATTGAACATCCCTAAAATAAGGCCTTTGTGCTTCAAAACATGGTTTTGGTATATCCTCTGCACTTAATCTAATATATGTTTAGCAGAGTGTTTAAAAGCAGAAAATAGCTTCTCCTGTCACATTTTCATTTGTGTGTATGTGTGTGTTTACACGTTGCATTACTTCTTATCAAATTTCATACATACATATATATATATATATATATATACACACACACACACCAACACAATGATAAATCTGCTTTAATATGCTTGATAGCCATAATTTGTCTTGCTAATATGAGCAGCATGGGAGGAAGTATTACACAGCTATCAATTTAACAACAGTTTGACTATGTCCTCATGCATTAGATATAGTTCAGAACTTTTCACTGATCTTGTATAACTGCTGTTTGCCAATGCAAAAAGATGTTGCATTGCTATACAAGTCATTCAAATACATAACATTTAAAATGCATGATACCGCTTAAATGTTTGGGGTCAGTGTGATTATTTTTTTATGTTTTTGAAGCCTTTTATGCTTGCCAAGACTGAAATTTATTAAACCAAAAGATAAAAAATGTAAAATATGTTTTATTTTAATATATATGTATATTTTAATATATTTAAAATGCAATTTATAAAATTATTTTTAGCAGATTTTTTTCAGTCATGATCCTTCAGAAATCATTTTAATATGCTGATTTGCTGCATTTTTATCAATCAGTGTTATTCTGCTTTACTTTTTTTGTGATACTTTTTTTTTTTCACAATTCTATAGACAGTTTGAACAGTATATTCGAATACTGTATCCCATAGCATAAATAACAGCAACATAAATTGCTGTGGAAGTTTATATCATCAAATCTAAGTTATGTTATAGCTATACTGTACCACAACATACACAAAATGGTTTCTGTTTGCTTACACTTGTACATTCATGCAGCCATGTTTTATCAATGATTTGGATGCAAACTTTCACATAACATATTTCAGATGTAAATCCCTGTGTAAAATGGGTTTAAAGTAATCCTGGTATTATGAAGCCTGTACATTTCAAGTCCAGTTTTACACACTGGCACCTCTTCACACCATCACTGCACTTACTGTATGGAACAGCTCTCAAACTTTGTGAAAAATGCATTTAACAAGATCTGGTGGACTAAAACTCAATGCATCTTCTAAAACCGTCACTAAAGATGAATTATTGCATTCAAGCTTTTCCCTTTCAATTTAATTTCTCATGCATATTGCATGATATCAGCTTATCAATCTACTCGCTGCAATTCATTGATGTGTCAACTGATTAACAAATACCACTGAAAACACTCACTACATGAACTGAATTTCAAAATTTTCAGAGCGTGGTCTATTGCCTTTTGAAATACCGTGCAGCTCTGCAGTGTGTGTTTCTATGGCCGTCAGCACTGCGACATGCACACACACACACACACACTGCGCTGAACGTCTGCAGTCGGCCCATCTGCCCAGCAGTGCTGCTCAGCATCCAGGCTCCGATATTCAGATGAGGCCCGCGCAGATTAATAAATCATTAAGACGGTGCTGTCTATAACGGCCTCATTCACACGCTCTCCGGACACCGTGTGTCTGCTGCGAGCACGGCATTAGACATGCAAGAATGTTAATGTGGACACGCATTATAAGAAGCTTGTGAGGCGTCTGTCTGCACGCTGGGCCTGTGCACATCTCACCATATTGTGTCTGAGAGAGAAGCCCCTCTAGTCTGGAGTAAGAAAACACTTTAATGTGGCAAAGGACAACAGATAGAACGTGGCCTAAATATGAAGCATTTTGTGCCTATTATTTTAAAACAAAACTCTGGTCTAAGAATGTTATATTTATTTTTAAACATAAATACAAATGTATTAAAATATAAATAAATGAAAAACAAATAAATCAGAGTGATTTTAATAAGAGATACTATTATAGTTTTTATTAACATTTTGAATCAGTTTTTATTTTTTTTATTTTAACAATTAAAATGAGCTGAAATAAAAAGTTTGTTATATGGTATTATATTTCAGTTAAAGTTTAAGTAACTCTGTTGTGTGTTTGTCTATATTGTTTTTATTTCAGTTTTATTTGTAGTTATTTTAGTACATAAAGTTGAACAAAAATGTGTGTGCAATTTTTATCTTTGAATTAGCAAAATATTTTTCCCAAAAAGGTGGATAATTTAATGTTTCTTCCTTTTTCTTTTACTTTTTTTTTTTACGTAAAAACATTAGCGCACAGGAAAAGACACCTGTTTTTCTTTTTTGTTCTCCTTTCTGGTTCATTCAAAGCATTTTGTCTCCTGCTTAACCCAGCACTTTAAGTACACAGTGAGGGGGATGATTGCATCACAAAGGAAAGCACCAAGTCCATACCCCTATTTTGGCTTTGCAATTTGCATGCATTTGCATGATTTTATTATGCACATGCCTTTTGTTCCCTGGGTGGGAACCAAGAAAAAAAAAAAAAAAAAAAAAAAAAAAGGAGCCCGTGCAAATCCACCTCACACACAGAAATACACATTTGTGGTTGGATAGGAAGATTTTGATGAAAGCGGGGTTGCTAATATTTACACAGCGGTGCATGTTTAGCAACAATCAACAAATTAGCTGCTGAAAAAATATGAATATATTTATTTGTGGATTGTTTTGTTGTTGCTTATTGATATTTGCATGCTGTTTTATTCTATTATTACTCCTATTTCTGTGCAAACACACACACACAAAATGCTTTCAGCTTCATGCAGACCCACCGTTTCGTAATTGTAATCTAAATATCACGTCATTAGCGTCTGCTATCACAGAGAACTTCAATGGGAGTCTAATGTAACAGTCCAATTCGACTGACTTGATTTGAAGAAATAGGTCAGGGGTTTAATGTTGCCTTTGGCCTGGTTTTCTAAACCACCCTGATTCAGACACACACACACATACATTGTGACTGTTGAGTCTTCTGGCTCGATAAACATTTCCTCTGTACATTTCCACAGTAATTCTTGTAGTGCAACAAAGTCTTTTTTTTGAAAACGTCATTGGCATTAACACTGCAACATAGCATTATAATAATATTTACAGCCCGTGAGCTTGAGTTTCCCACCTTCAACCCCTATACAACCACTCTTTCCACCAATATTGTTTTGTTATGTTTATTTTTCCACTCATGTTTTTTTGTAATTTGCATGCATATCTTTGTGCTTTTGGATGCAGTGGGAAAACAAATCTCAGATGTGCTACGAGCATCTTGAGCAAACACACACATGTGCATGTGTCTATGAATGGTCCACAGAGGATGTTCACATCCCTTTTTCTGGCCTCTGGCTCTCCACTCACCTCATGTTGCATCAGCCTCATGAGACAACGCTGCCTCCACTTCCTCCTGCGGGCGACTCCGAGCTCCAGCTGCCTCTAACACACAGAGAAACACAGAGATTTCACATTACACCCACAATAAAGGCACATACTATTCTGTTAGCTTTCCTACATCACGGTGAGCTCAGTATCTCGTGTTTAGAGGTGTATATATATATAAAGTCTAGAATTACATTTGCTATACATGTTTATCCAAAGCAACTTGGGACTCAAAGAAAACATTTGATCAGTTCATGCATTTCTGGGGAATCGAACCCATGACCTTCTGTTGGGGCTACATTTTATTAACGCCATACAGGCAATTTTTAATGCCAATTAATGCAATCACTTTTAATGGCTAATTGTGGTCAGAAAGAAAGAATAAAGACCACTACCAAAAAAAAAAATGTCATGCTTCAGCCACTGATGCGACTCTAAAAGTGATAAATTCCTCTCTGGTATCACTGTGCTATGAAATGTTGAGCATGTTTGAAATGTGGAACAGAATATTTGCGCACTCTTCAGATATTAATGCACTTTAGGGTGAAATAAAAAACTAATGTGTAAGCTAAAGAAGTCAAACATACTTGTTTTCACTGTGGAAAAGCAGAACCAAGTCTTCATCCATATGGTCTTTTAAAGTGGTTTATACATGACACTAGACTCTTTATAATGGTGAGCTCAATGTCTCATATTTAGACGTACATGTAATATATTGATTTATATTTGACATTTGGCATTATTATACAAAACAACTTAAATTGGATTGAAAGAAAACTTTTTTGGGGAATCAAACCCATGTCCTACTGGTTGAGCTACATTTTATTTATGCCATACCAGGCAACTTTTTAATGCCATTTTATGCAATAACTTTTAATGGACATTATTTGATTGTAGTTAAAAAGAAAGAATAAAGGCCACTATTCATGCTCAAGCCACTGATGTGCCTCTAAAATGATCAAAACTCCTCTCTGGTTTCACTGTACTATGAAATGTTTTATATATTTTTTTTAGTGCATGAGTATCAGTGGCACCTATTATTGCATGAACATCTTAATGTGTAAATTATTAACAGTGTCTCTGCCATCTATCTGTACTAGTTTTGTTCATATTTCATGCATGCCACTGATGTGACTCTAAAAGTGAGCAAAATTCCTCTCTTTGGTATCACCAAACTATGAAATGTTGAGCATGTTTGAAATGTGTGCACTGTTGCGATTTATATGCATTTAAAATGCATTTAGGGTGAAATATGAAACTAGTGTTTAAGCTATAAGACATTTGTTTTCATTGTAGAAAAGCAAAAACTATGTCTTCATCCATGTGGTTTAAGTGGTTTATCCATGCAACAAGACTGTATATAATGGTGAGCTCAATATCTCATATTCAGAGGTACATATTATATCTAATTTGCATGTAATGTCTAAATTTACATTTACCATACATTCAAACAATTGGATTCAAACAATACATTGGATTCCTTTGAACCCATGACCTACTGGTTGAGCTATCTTTTATTTATACCATACAAGGAAATTTTAATGGAAACTTATGCAATAACTTTTAAATGGACAGTACTTGATTATAGTCTAAAAGAAAGAATAAAGGCCACAAGCTAAATCTGGTCACAAGTGCAGAACTATCAACGACACCTATTACTGCATGAATATCTTAAATCTGAATTAATTATTAACAGCGTTTCTCATGTCTGCCATCTATCTGTGCTTCTTCTGTTCATATTTCATGCATGCCACTGATGGGACTCCAAAAGTAATCAAAATTTCTCTCTTTCGTATCACCGTGAAACATTGAGCGTATTTAAAATGTGTGCACTGTTAAGTAATGTGTAAGCTAAAGAAGTCATAAAACACGTATTTGTTTTTGCTGTAGAAACGCAGAACTACAATGTCTTCATCCATATGCTCTTTATACTGTACATGCGACGCCGAATCAAAACACAAGATGCCAAATGTTCATCAAAAGCAGCTCTCCTGAGAATCTCCAGACAGTGTGATTACCACCAATCATACGCCGGAGCTCAGGGTGCTAAACCAATGAAAATGGTGCTAATTAGAAAATTGGTATTCATGGTAACGGGCAGCCATTGTGCTGTGACATATGCAAAGCGCGCGACGTGTGTGTGTGTGTGTGCCAGCAGACATTTTGGGATTGCCCTCTCAGTCTCCACTGCCAAAGCCATAAGATGGTGGCAAACAGGAGGCATCGCTTCCACGGTGGACAATGACGTGTTTGGAGATGCCCATGAACCGCTGACGGTTAATTAAAAGTCTCGTACTGTACAGAATATCATTTTCAGATTACGTCTTTTCAACATCACACAAATCAGTGCTTTTATTGCTTTTCCTGGAGTCAAAGAAAGCTTTATTTTAATATTTGATTCTCAACTGAATCTTGGTTTTGTCAGAATACAGAAATATATCTTGATTTTTACTATAGATTTTTTAATTACAGTCAATATGTCATGCTAGCAATAATTCCAGGGTTAATTCTGTTGTATTCGGTCTTGCGATCCGTACATCTGTGTGTTTGCTCTCAACGAAAGGAAAAGCGGCTCCTCGTGTCTCTCCATCACAATCCCAGAGTCTCTCAGTAAATTAGCAGTCTCGTTGTATTAATGAGCCGGCTCAACGTTTATGAAGTACAAAGTAATTTGCAGATTGCACTATCAGCTGTTGTCGAATATATTAGAAGATTTGTTCTAAATCAGAGATGGAAACACAATTACAGGATATCAGGATTTGGTCTCAGTATATTTGTAGCCCATTCATTCATTGAAGAAAATCAGCTTGTTTTAGCTGTGAAATGCAGCTGAGCTTTATTAACAGCTGATACGGTTCAGTATTAATATCCTTCAGTGTTGATGACAGATTATGTTCTCATTATAAATTGCTCTCAGAAGATCTAAGATAGTAATATCTCTGTGACTAAAGCACAGTAACATGAGGTGATTCTCATTACACTTATTGCAGCTATAGACACACTGGCACCTCCGGCTCATATAGTCAGCTCGCCTCATCATCTCCATGGAAACCCCAATCAGCTCAAGAGCTCATCACACATCACAGATTTGCCAAAAGTGGGCGGGCACATCATAACTGCAGATTGATTAGCAGATATTCTTGTGCTCTCTTTCACTACTAAATCATTTACAGTTTCTTTATTTAGTTCAGGTGTTGAAGTAGGAAGTGGTATACATTTCAGTGATTATATTACTTTTTTTTTTTTTTTGTTCATTGGAATATTATTTAACTAAAGTCATGTAATGTCCTCCCCACCCCAAAACAATGAATTAATGAGCAAATCAATTAATGAATTTAAAATAAAAACAAAATGCAATCTTTGTGATCTACTGAATGATTTAGATGATATATTTCAGATCACTTCTTTGAAATGTTATATTTTGTTCAGGCAAATGTTCTGATTAACCAAAGTGGCCCTTTTCTGTTTTCTTTTCTTGTGAAGCAGACAGGTGTAAACATCCCTGAACACAAATACTTTTGAATGTTTATTTTTCTTCTTTTTTGGCTCGAGTCCTTCTGTGACCTCAAGTGGTGACCCGTCTGACCTCTGATGTCCTCGGTCCCAAAGGAATCAAAGTTCAGAGTTCAGCATGTGCTTCATGGTCAAATTCAAGTTCAAGCTGACCATCAAAACCGATTCCATATGCCAAAAAACATAACACAGCAACAAATATGATGTGAAACAATATCAATATCATTGAACAGCATGCACCCAGAAACCCTAATGAATATTTGTTCTATCAGAAGGGTTGCACTGGCACAGAAGGAATTTGTCTAATAAAATATTTTATTGAAATTCAAAAAATGTAGCACAAAACACTATGACACAAATAAAAAGTAACTTTTTAAATAAACTCCAAACAAAATGTAATGGTTTGCACTGGGAATTCCCCTTTCTACATTAATAATGATTAAAAATTATAAAACATAATTTAAAAATAAACTTTATATACATTTTCTTCAAAAACTATAAGGTAATTCATACTTACTTACAAAAACATTAAATTTGTTAAATTTAATACATTCCAAAATATATTTTTTTATTTCTAAAAAAGGGAAAAGAAACACTGTCTTTTAAAATATTAAAATATTTTTTTTCACTATATATGCTAAGATAATGGTGTGAAATCTAATTGAGATATATATATATATATATATATTCAATTTATGAAAATTTTCAATAAAACTTGCTAACATTTTTTACAGTATTAAGGGAAACTAAATGGCAATAAAGATAATATTAAATTAATATAAAAGCAGGGATTATGTATACATTTTGATAACAGAAAATATCTTTAAATAAAAAGAGGAGAAAGAGAAAAGAGTCAACTGAATGTGAAAGAAAAACATTAACAACTTTTTGTCAACGATATTCCTAATGTACAGCCAGCTGCTTAATGATGTGAGAGACAGCCTCTAAATCAGTTGTCAGCTCTTGGGGCCTGTACGGAGGCCTAGTCGTGGATAGTTTACGAGTCGTGTGTGGATGTGTAAGTACAGCATCCCGTTCCACATTCCCGTCACACACAGGCTCTCCAGCATCCTCCATTCACTCCATCTCCGCTGTTCCACCCTCCACAGAGATGCAGATGAGCAGGGCGCACTTGGGCCCCCCCTCCCAGGGCTGTCTGTCATATTCTGCCCAGACAAGACATTGCCCACTTGCCCTCGAGCGTGGGAATGGGGGTCCACGGGCGTTCACATCATCTCCCCCACGTGCGCTCGACCGCATCAATTAAGGATGTGTTTCTATGCCAATTCCTTCCTCCATCCCATTATGTCCCAATTATTTCATTTGAGGAGCTTGAATAAGTCCAGAGTCAACGATACTCGGACGCACGTGGGTTCCAATGAGCTGACAACTACAACAAACTTACGCCTTTGTCTCCAACGTGCTTTGCATTCATCCTTTCATCCAAAAGCTTTAATAATATAACAAACAAATCATCCTGAAGCGTTTGCATGTGCAGCAATACATCGAACGCCTATATTTCGCCGATATATTTAATTCTCCACGTTGAGATGCTGATAGAAGCGGTTCTTACTTTCGGTTATCTAGCTTTATGACGACCAGCACACTCATACAGCTAGATAACCAAAGATAACAACACGCCTCCAACGTGATGTGTCACACCACAACAAGTGCAAAAAGCCCATTTGCCCCAATTACTCCAAGTCAGCAGGTGCGAGTAATTATTGCACGCAAAAAAAAATAAAAAAAATAATAAAAAAAGTTCATCCAAATGAGGTCGATCCCGTCCAGCTTGGCTCCCGCGCGTAATTGTTGAACTTCTTAATTATTGACTCGAACGATTAAGGCAACCCTACAAGACGCGAGCCTGCTACATCCATCCATAGCAGCGAGGACGCTTTTATTCCAGTCGGAGCTCGGCTTGGCTGGATATACAGTGCGGTACGCATGAAATCCTGCGTATCCAGGCAAGAGAATAAACGGGCGCGCAGCAAAAAACGCAAGGCATAAAGACAGCATCGGGCACAGAGCGAGAGCTGGAGAGTAAACACATGCGTGCTTGGGTTTGGGCTCCAAATATCACTCTCGCATCATGCGTAAAATGCGCGCAGGTTTGATCCGGAGGCATTTTCGCTCCTCTCGCTCGGGGTAACATCATGACGTCCTCATGGCACACGGATGACGTGCTCACGGATGACAGGACTGACGCACTCAATGGGCTCCATCTCTAGTGCCCAAAATGCGCACAAACCTCGTGAGGTCAGAGGTCTCGAGGTCGCGCCGGATTTAAATGTCCATTCGGAGACGCACGCGGCGACGCGCACCGGATTGCCCCTTTTCTGCAGTGTGCAATTATGAATATAGACCAGGATCACAAATTAACCAGGGCTTGGGGTATATAAAAAAAAATGCTAGCCTACTTGAAATGACCCCACATATTTAAAAATGTCAATTCTTCTTTTCGAACATTTTATATATTTTATAGGATATTCTAAACTACTCGTTTTAGTAATGGAGAAATATCTGTACGCATAAAGGTTAAAAAATGTCATGATATTGCTCAGTAATTTATGATACTGTTATAGACCTCATCTTTTCCGTCCAGTTGTTTAGTTTTAGGCACAAGAGTGAAACTTCTAGCTTGTTTGTACTTTTGTAATTATGAATTATAATGAATCATTACGCGTCTCTTAGATTTTAGACATACTTCACTGATCTATTGCAATGTAAACAGGCCTGTAAACGTTTCAATATTACTGAATATTATAATAATAATTTTTCTTCTTTAGTTTGCCTTGTTAGGTTCGTTTCAGCAGCTGATTCCAGTTCACTCTCAATAGTAGCCTAATATAAGCATAACAAATAACGCTAAATAAAATATCACTACAAGGATGCACAAAATTACCTAACCATTATTTCACAACTAATTAAAACACTATCTGTATGTACATGCATCTAAATACATTTTCTCTTTGTACATATTTAATCTTAGTCCACATACAATCGACACATACAGACACACATATATAAATGGTTTTCATACTCTATTAAATATATATATATATATATAAGAAACATTTTCTTAGACATCTAAATGAGAAAAATAAAGCAGCTGAATGAAGTAAATGAAAGCATCACTTCTACTCACATGTAAATGACAGTAGAACAAAGGTTTAGCTTGATTTTACAGACTTCACGAGGACTCAGATGCACGTTCTTCAAATAAAGAAAATATTGAGCAGCATCATTTTAAAGCATAAAACCATTTTATCTGTTATCTTTCAGCAGCTCTTAATTTAACCACCCTGAAGCAATTAACCACTTAATGTGTTCGGCGTGACGTCACACAGGACAATTAACACTTCTGTATCTGTTATCGTCTGTTGAACAGCCAGTGACTCACAGGTTAATAAAGTATAAAGATTTACAGTTAGCCATGAGGGTTTTAAAAAGGTCATTTTTTAGAAAATGACATAAAATAAGCCTATTATTTAATAAGCAAAACATTATGTTAGAAAATATAACATTTTAAATTGGGTGATTTATCAACTATTTTTTTTATTTTTTCTGAGAAGGACACCCGAGAAAAAAAACACAGGCCAAATGTTTTAAAAATGATTGTTTTTCCTTTCATGAAAACGCACGATATTAAAGCTCCAGATTTCACGCGGCCTGTTTTTGTTAAATTAGAAGCATGAGGTAGTCTACTTACAGTCTCCTTGGAGTCCTCATGGCACAGAAAAACCGCTCATCTGGATGTGAAACGAATAAACGAACATCCTCGATTAGAAATCCCTCCAAGACTAGTTTGCTGGAGATGCACGAGGCATCTTATTCCGTCCACAGGAAGAGAAGGTGTGAGGAAGAGCAGAACTTCATCACATGGCTGCCTGAGCGCGAGAGCGAATGGAAAGTGCGGCGCGAGCTCTGCAAGTTTGAGAGGGTGGGGGGGCGATTTATGATCCACCCCTTCTACCTCTGCATTATACGTGCGATGAAATTAATATTTGATTCAACTTGCTCAGATTTCGCTTTAGGAGTTCTTGTCTTCAAAATGTCCAGATGTTGTGACCAGGTGTGACTTACCTGAATATGATGTGTTTCATGTCCAAGTGTTGTCTTTCATGCGTACTGACATTTTCTACAATTTGAGAACAATTATACATTTCCCACTTACGAAGGGTAGCGTTTTTCTTCTAATTATTTAATTATTTTCTTTCAATCATGATTAATTTGTAATGTTTTGAGACTCGTTTGACGCAGGACTGGAGGGGGTCACGTTCAATGACGTCGTCTTGTTTGTTACGTGCAGCCATATTTAGATACACCGAGGAAATTAATGATGCTCAATATGCAAATCAAGACATAATGACTACAACATTCAGACGAAACAATGTCTCGTGCAATAACCGTAATTTTCCAGGAAGGATGTTGGTCTACGAGTTTATTAAACAAACATATTCTGGATGGTAATGCCGCTGGAAGAAGAAATCAGAGCATGTGAGATATGAACTCGTGTAATAATCATCTTCTTGATATGTCTTTGTGTTTGTCATCAGGCAGAACAGCGGTGAATCATCAATGTCAAAAGTTTGTTTTTCATTCTCTCTCTTCAGCACGTGAGTATTTTGATTTGTCTAGAGATTGGAATATTAATATTACATTTTTAGTTTTTAATTGTGGTTTATTTCCCACGGAAATCAAACGGAATTTTGTCTTGATTGAACAGTTTAGTTTTTAGGAGAACAATCGAGTTTTATTAAAACACATTGTGCATATTATGCTGCAACGTCAGACAATTTTCATTGCAAGCAGATAATTTGAGATTAGATTTATGAATTAAGACTAAAGGGAATAAGATGGTTTAAAGTCGTCAGATGTGTGATTTCAGTCAGATGTCTTGAGTTCATGCTGATTGTCAGGGATGTTCTCGCGCATTATGGGGACACAACAGCAATCTTTTATGCTTCTCATAATGCAAAATGGTAATTACTGATAACATTGATAAAAATAAAAAGATTATTTTGTGTCTGAAAGCAAATAATGTTTTTAGGAATGTCTTTAAAATAAAATCTAAAAATCTGTATTTAATAAGCAAAACTAAACGACCGTATAGATTGAGTGATTTTTGTTTTCTTAGGCTATTTATATTTTCAGTACGTTCATAAACAAAAGAGAAGGACAAATAGCAGAACAAGGACACACTCTCACACACACTCTCACACACACTCTCACACACACTCACACTCACACTCTCACACACACTCTCTCACACACACTCACACACACTCTCTCACACACACTCACACACACACTCTCTCACACACACACTCTCTCACACACACTCACACTCACACTCACAGACATGATGGTTTTGTTCAGGTTAAAATAAAAAAAATGACAGTCTTCTTTAAAACGTAGAATGGGACATATCCGCTATTTTCAGAGGTAAACATTGATAAAGACAAAAAAAAATCAATCATAATCTCAGATTTTTGGATGCGAAATCTGTGTTTAGCCTAGTCATTCATTCTTATTTTATTTATTATTTTTATTTAAAATGCATTTCTTATTAGTTCATGTATTTTAGAACATGTTTACTTGAGCTTTATATTTCGACAGTTGTTCATTCTGACAGGAACCCGTGAATGCGTGTGTGTGTGTGTGTGTGTGTGTGTGTGTGTGTGTGTGTGTGTGTGTGTGTGTGTGTGTGTGTGTGTGCGCGCGTGAGGCGGTGTTATCGCGTTACAGCGACACCTGGCGGCAGCTTCAGTCCATCAGGATCTTTTCCATCAGCAATCTAAAGAAATATTCGATTTATATGATCGTTGATATTCTATAACGCACCTCTTTCATTTATCACAGTTTTCAGACAGACAAATTCTTAATTTTCACAACAGATTAAAGAGCAGTTTGATAGAATATTTTGAGCTGCACTTCTTCATAAAATTAATAAACTGATTTTCCACCAGCTGAACAAGGGATGATATCTATCTATCTATCTATCTATCTATCTTATCAAATATTATAGCCTATATATTTGCAATGCTTTAAACCTAATTGATGTGTTCGTACTTTATTTATATGTATTTGACTATTCTCAAAAATAAAGATGATTATAGAAGCAATTACTGGCTGTTGGGCATGATCCGAAATATGTTTTATTGCGATAGGTAAGGAATTATTGTTATTTGGTTTGTCGTTTTTGATGGCAAATGTATTGGCATAAACAAAGATCTATATTATGCTATATTAAAACGCATTAACGTGCATTTACCTAATTAATATTTCCTCGCGCTGTGGATTGGAGAAGGTTTTCTTGTTTATTTCAGCTCACACGTACAGTGTGTGAGAACTCATTTCGTCGATTTTAACGACATCTTTAAGTGCATCTCTTATGAATTGAGATGTCGATATATTTCCAAACCCGAATGATATTTGTATTATTGTAAAAAAATTAAATAATAATAAGTATGATTCAACAGCTATTCTATTTTTTTTAAACCCGCGCGTTTACAAACATATTCTCTTTATTTAAATGGTTGTATTTCGAACCAAAAAGTCTATTTTAATTTTAAGACAGAAGCAGAAATTCTGTCCGTTTCTTTTTTTGTTTCCTGCCTTCATGAAGCCTACTATGATGAATAATTGTCTGATTATCACGTCACATTAACTCATTATGTCATTTTCAGTCTTCCAGCAATAAAATGTGTAACACAACCATAAATGTTTGTCCTTGCAAACTTATTTTAAAAGAGCATTTGATGTAACTGCATATTTAGCAAAAATAAAGGTATAAGAATTACTCCATCAAACCAAACACAATCACAGCTTCTAACCTACCACCAATGTTTTTCTGTAAATATTTCATAAGCAGTTTACTGTAGACTTATGTTTTGAATATGACGTTGAAGATCTCAGTTTAGTCTGTGAAATGAGAGTGAACTCAAAGCTGAATGTGTCATGATGATGGTGTAAATCAGGAGCTGTAAATCTTTTACCACAGTATTTTGATAAGGTTTTTAAAACTCAACTTACAAAGACTACAAATTGAGGGTGCTAGTATCTTGCACCAACCCAGCTAACACGAAACGTTCTCAGAATTTAGCAATGTTCTCTTAAAGTAACATTAATATAGTGGGGAAAATCCAAATGCAACATTCCCATAATGTTTGCAAAAATGACCAAATGGAATGTTCTCTTATAAAATATTTAAAAAACTGTACATTTTTAGAAATGTTTTCATAACTTCAAGGGAACATTAGCAAAACATGAACATTTTTGTTAACCTTTTTCACAACATCTGTGAATAAACAAATGATTTACTGTAAATACTAATCAAAATCCAGCAGTCTACATGTAAGTCTGGTGAATTAAAGATTAAACAAAATTCTGCACAATTGTTTTCAACATCGATAATAATTTCTTAAGCAGCAGATCAGTACATTATAATGATTTCTGAAGGATCATGTGACACTGAAGACTGAAGTAATGCTGCTAATAATTCAGCTTTGCATCACAGGAATAAATGACATTTTACAATATATTCAAATAGAAACCAGTACAAATATTTAACAATATTACTGTTTTTACTGAATTTGTGATCAAATAGATGCAGCCTTGGTGAGAATAAGAGGCATTCGTCCATAATCTGATGAAATAAAGAAATAAGCAATCAAAAAAAAAAAAAAAAAGGGTAGAAAGCCTGATGTGAAATTGTTTATATGGCTTTATTTTTGGAGCTCACACTGCTTTACCTTTCTGTTCAACATCGGCAAAGCTTGAAATCACATTCTGACTCATGTGGTCAACAGGTAGCAACAAATGCTCTGCATTTTTATGAAAATATAAGCAAAATGTATTGTACATCTCTTCCACCGGGGATAGGCAATACATGGCCAGGAGAACTTTAACGTTGTTAACACGGCTCTGAAATATCAACAACATTTACAAGAGAATTTGTGTTTGGAAGCCTTCCTGATTCCATTCTGAACTCTAAACGGCGTACATTTCTCAGCCCCGGGTCCATGCTAGTCTTCAAATGGTGTGTGATGGCTTTCTCTCTCACTCCGCTAATCGTTAAGAAACCTGCAAATCCTGGCAGGCTCATTTACCCCAAAGCCTCATTGATCTCTATTTACATAAATACGTTGAACCTGCAACACAACAACGTCTGTGATAACATACATTTGCAAGTGAGCATTGACAGTGAGCGTAAAGGCCCCGGTCTGTACGGGAATATTACTTGTACGGGCCCTGAGACACGTCAATGCCTCTATTAATAGTTTAATTATGCATAATATATTACTGAAACTAAAAAGTAGCTTTACCAAACAAGAGTACCAGACTTCTCTTTTTAATCCTGTATGCTTGTATACACTGCATAAACCGCATGTATCATTTTTTTTGTCTTTTGTAGTTTTCCCCACACGTGGCACAATCGATGCATGTCCCATGCCCCCGACCCCAAATCACAAACACACCCACCCGCCCCGTTTATCATATATATATCAATTTTAATACTTGATGTAGCACTCGCACTCCGCAGAAACAAATATAATAATACTATAAAGTGAAATCTTTGCATAGAAAAGCCGTCCGCGATCATGAGGCCCAGCCCTCGGACAGACGCATGCGCTTGACAGACGGGCTCTGCCGCTCGTCCAGAGAGGGTCTCAGCAGTCCCATGGGCGAGTGGAAGTCGATGCGGTGCTCCTCACGGTCGCTGCCCTCGTACGAGCTGCCGCAGCTGCTCAGGCTGTCGACCGGAGAGCAGCCCGCGTCCTGCCGCAGCTGACCCTGCTGAGACTGCTGCTGCTGCTGCTGCTGGGGTGGAGGCTGGGCGTAGCCTCCGGCCCGGTCTCGGGGAGGAGACACCGGTTCAGACTTGATGTGCAGGCTCTGATTGGACGGCAGCGAGAGGGTGGAGCTCTGACATAACTGCGTGCTGGTGCAGTTCCTGCGGCCGGAGAGGAAAGACACGGTTAGAGGCCGAGGATAATAATGCAACTGCAAAGACTGATGAATTTCCCACTGTTTTTTAGAGATTAATCCAAAAAGGCCCATGTTTTAATGTGCCTTCCGCACTTTTCAAACGGTAAAATCTAACGAGCTACAGTTTTTATATTTACTACAAATATTTCTATGAGAAATTGTATTATCACCAAAATGATTGAAGTGAAACATTTAACTTACATTTTGAAATAATTAAATAATAAACCAAAATAGTGAATTTGAGATTATATTATATATTAGTTTCAATAAAATAAAAAAACTGAAAATATTAACATGGATTTGAGAATGTATATATTATATTATATATTAGTTTGACATTTTATTTAAAAATTTTGCAATCTAATTAAAATAAAAAAATCCAGATTCTCCACAAAATAAAGTGAAAAATTGAACTGCAAAAATTAACATGAATTTGAGATTATTATATTATATTATCAGTTTGACATTTTAAAAAATTTTGCAATCTAAATAAAAAATAAAACCCCAGATTCCCACAAAATTAAGTGAAAAGTTGAACTGAAAGAATTAACATGTATTTGACATTAAATTATTATATTCGTTTCACATTTTATTTAAAACTTTTGTAATCTTATTAATATAAAACACAAGTTTTCAGCAAAACAATTTAAGTGAAAAGTTAAATTAACATGAAAATGAAGTTAACAAAATGAACTTGAATTTTAGAATGTATAATGTTCTGCTATATTAGTTTGACATTATTAACATTTTTGCTTTGCAATAAAAATAAAATCTCAGATTCCTAGCAAAACAATTTAAGTGAAAAGTTGAACTGAAAATATTAACATGAATTTGAGATTATTATTATTTTATATTGTATTAGTTTGACATTTTTTATTTAAAATATTGAATTTGAATAGATTATTATAATAAATGATGAATTTGAATAAATCACATTATGATACGAGGCACCGCACATGTCCACAGTGATGTTCTTCTGTGTTATAATGAGCGTAACAGCTGATATCAGTGTGTTTTGGGTGCATGGGTCAGGGTGATTCTGCTCACCCTAGATGTCCGAGACCAGAATGCTGCATGTTTTGTGGCCAGCCGGTCATCGATCCCAGATGAAGAGAAGCCGAGTTAAAACCGGTCAGAGAGGACAGGTCTCCACTGCTGAGAGAATATTCTAGAAGGAGAGAGAAAGATCTCTGTTCAACTCACTGCATATAGACTGCTTTCAGTCTTCAAGGTTACTGCAACAGGAAGATAGCGACACCTGGTGGTGTATTCAAGACTCGTCAAATAGTTCAGATTAACTGAGCAATATATAAACAAAAAAAGTTAACAAAATGTACATAATAAAATATAAAATTAAAGAAAAAATTATATAAAAATACACACAACGATTCAAAACTTTGGGGGTAGTAAAAAAAAAATCTTCAAAAGTGACATTTATAATGTTACAAAATACTTCTATGTCATAGGTCTGAAAAAATGAGTATCTAACAACAAGCAGCACAACTGTTTTAACACTGATAATAATAAGAAATGTTTACTGAGCATCAAATCATCATATTAGAATGATTTCTGGAGGATCATGTGACACTGAAGACTGGAGTAATGATGCTGAAAATACAGCTGCGCATCACAGCAATAAATTACATTTGTAAATAAATTAAAAAATAAACCAGTATTAAATTGTAATGATATTTCACAATATTACTGTTTTTATGCCATTGATAAATGCATTCAAACTACTGAACGGTAGTGTATGATATAGATATATAGATATGATATATGAAATAATAATATATGATGCTTATGTCACTCTATAGTAAGCTGCTTTGGATAAAAGTATATATTCTGATTCACTCCAAAACTATGTGACATTTGTGAAGTTATCTGTTTTGAATATAGTTGTATTGTATCAGCTCTCACCTGTACCGTATGAGGTAGAGATGGCTGATGGGTAGCCGCCCATTCCCTGTCCTGGCAGAGTGGGCGTGGCTACAGACACCACCGGTGTGCTCAGAGACTGGGCCGACTGGGAGTTGTTTATTCTCTGGTTCTGTGGGAAAGACATGCGATATTTAAAACAACAGCAACAAAAATTCAATCAGCCTCAGTAAATGTGCAGGAGGTGTCATATCTGCCCCATCTAACTGCTTAATAGATCATGTGACCAATAACGGGTAATTACCCTTCACCCCGCAATCATCCAACATCCAGCCAGAGTTCCACTGTTGCTATGGGAACCGCTAAAGCAGTCCCCTTGGCAACAGAGGAATGAGACTGTTTTGTGTGCATTTGACATAAGAACTATAGTTTGTTTTTCTGATGGTTAATAGTGTTTCACTGCGATTTTGATACTACTTACCAGCAACATGTCAACATCCTCCGACTGGTGAGCAGTTAAAAAGAATACAATTCTAATTAGTTCTAGTAAAACTGCACTTTATGGCATATATCTGATGGTCTGTATTGGTTTTATATGGGCAATGCTGGTCATCTGGGTTTAAATCTCAACCTAACTACAGCTGAACTTGCCATCCAGCGATGGGATTGGATGTGTGGTAATGGTTGTGTGAACTCACGATGGAGGGCATGGTGTTCTTTGAGCCGGGAGGGATGAGGACGCGCAGGTCAGGCTTGCGGTTGCTCATGGTCATGGTCATGGGTGGAGGAGATTTGCCCTGCATGTTCTTGCTCATGCTCCCCGGAGAGACCAGCAGACCAGGAGAGTTGCGGTGGTTTCCATACCCGTTTCCTGTGGGACAGTCAGAGAGGACACGTCAATCTAACACTAGTGACCATACAGAACACATTTATTACAGTAAGCACTCCAAGTTCACATTTCATAAATACAATATAGAACTTATATCAAAACATTAATGGAGATTTATGGAAACGGATTTGATTTATTTTTCTGATATGATTATGAAGTAGAGAAAAAAAATAAAAATAAACATATAATGCTTTAGATGTCAACAAATCATGTCCCTACATTTGCATAAATTTATTTGCATAAATTGTTTAACCACATAAATGTAATCTTCACACAATATTTTTGGTGGAAGTAACATTACAAACACAGATTAACACTTTTTTGCATTGTTTACTAATTTGGTAAAAATTAAATAAATAAATATGCATAATATATAAAGTACATTTTTAGAAAAATGAATTTGTCACACTTTATTAAAAGGTCCAATTCTCGCTATTAACAAACCATTTACTACAAATTTTGCCTCAATAAACTCCTAATTTGCTGCTTATTAATAATTAGTAAGGTAGTTATTAAGTTTAGGTATTCGGTAGGATTAGAGATGCAGAATATGTGCTTTGTAAGTGCTAATAAACAGCCAATATGTTAATAATATGCATGCTTATAAGCAACTAGATAATAGAGAGAATTGGTCGCTATACTAAAGCGTTCCCTTTAATTTTAATTTGCAAGGAAGCATAAAAAGTGACAGCAAAGTCATTTATAATGCAAAAGATTTTTATTCCAAATAAATGTTATTTATAACAAAATGACTATTATTATTCATTATTACTACTGCTCTTCTGCATTGCTTACATTTCTGGATAATAATAATAATAATAAGAAGAAGAATAGATAAAAAAACTTTTCTGTATAATAATAAAGCTAAAAAACTTTACAATAATAATTGTAAATGTTATTTTTATATATATATATATATATATATATATATATTTTTTTTTTTTTTATTCAAAACTTCAGAAGATTCCACTTCTGTGGTGTTATGAAGCACATCTTTAAAAATAATCAGAAAGAGCTTTTGAACTACTACTTGTTTGAAGAGGTCATAAAAAATGTCCCTTGAACCTTAAAATGTCCTGGTGGATCTGACAGCTGTCACAGTGTTTGATAAATCTGTCTAAAACATTAACCAATAATGTCACATGTTATTGTATCTGTGGTTGTTTTCAAGATATTTTATCTTTTCATATGTTATGATTCCACATGCTTTCTAAGAAGTCTGCTACAATATTAGCTCTGTGGTCTTTTTCAAGACGCTGTCACTAAATTGTTGCCATCTGTCACAGTAACAGCACAGAACTGTCTTATGGGTAACGATTGGGAAAAAAGAGAACATTACGGAAGAAAAAATGGCAAACGTACAACAGCACTTTACAACAGTTAACAAAGAATCAATTTTAGATGTTTTGATATTTTCCGAGACTTGCATATGCGAGAAAAAAAAAAGTCGTAAAGACAATTTAGACTTCTAGTTTTCAACATCTTCTTTTCATTATGGTCCGTTTGAGTCTTCTGCACCAAACCAGTGCTGGTGTTGACAGACAGTGAGTTGTGACAATGTGCAAAGTCCATTTTCTGTGAGCTTCGCTAAAACTCTTTCATGCTAGCGCTGGCTCAAATGTTAGCGGCTGTTAATCTTTTTCATCAATGAACCGTGTTCACTAACAAACGGTACATCACTGAGACGTTTTTGGACCTTTTTGTGGTGGAATCAGAGCCTCGAATCTGGACGTTCTATGAATACGCTGCGTTATGTTTCCTCTCACCTAACGAAGGTGTTGACGGCTTCATCATATTAGAATTCAGCATAGGATGTTTTTTATGAAACGCTTCTTTAAATATACTATTTAAGGCCCTTCACCGCGACATCCTACAGCGGCGCGCTGGGTAAATATCCGGGGAGGAACTAGCCGAGAAAAGGAAGCTTTGAATCAAACCGAGTGGCTCCGTCGGTCTATTGAGACAGCAAACACACACGTATGGTAAATACACACGACTCTTACCAGCGCTGGTGCCCACTCCGCTGCTGAGGTCTGGACCCATAAGGCCACCTGAGGATAGGACAGAGAAGACATTAAACAAGACTGACACTCAAAACACATACGCCACGCCTGACTGACGCCTCCTTCTCCAGATATATGTACGAGAGCCAGTGTGAAAAAAACCATCTGTAAGTCTATCCGAACCCACAAACCCCTGTTCGGCCCTATGGAGAAGATGCCACCGTCCAAGAAAAACCTTTGAAAAGTCTGCGCGCTTTCAGACGTCGCCGTCCCTGCCAAGACTCATATTTAGTTTAGCTCCTGTAATACGAAGCAAATTGTTCCAGGAGGGCCAAGGATAATGACAGGACAGACGCTGCGGTCAGAAGGACTCTGACCAGAGCACAAAATAGATCTTTTACACAATAATAACAAGCCCACAGAAGGATTACGCTTCCCACACGTATGTCACCACAGACTGTCTTTTCCTACCACTTTGTTCATTTTTCTTCCTCTTTCTCTTTCTATATACATTCTAAACACACATATCTGGATGTTTCTTTTGGCCCTGTGGACTTTTTGAAATGAAACACTGCTAAGACTTTTCACACTGTCACACTTGTCTACAAGATCCAAAGGTGTGTTACTATACATGCATCACAAGAGAATACTGTATTATTCATTTTATTTTATTTTATTTTTATCCCTGAAGCAAATGTCATTTCCAAATGTTTTTGGGATAAAATTACCTCTTTTTTTTCGTATATTTAATATAAATCATATTATTTATACTTCCATTTATATATATATATTAGGTAGACAAGTACACAAATCTTTGATAAAAAGTTATTAGTTGAAAAATGGTTGTTTGCGATGGTCAAATGACACAATTTGTATAAAATTCAGTATAAATAATTTTTACATAATGTTTAAACTTTGTTTAGACTGCTGTAGTTAAATAAATGTAATTAAATTGAAATAATTGAATATGTTTAATAAATTATTTAATTAATCATTTTTAATTATATTTAAAATATACACAATTTAAAAAAAAAAAAATTACACTTCATTTAAATTAAAATGCTAATTCTTAAATATTTTTAATAGTTAAAAAAATAAATAAAAAAATATTTTTAAAATAGAAAAAAAAAAAAAAAAAAAAAAAAAAAATATATATATATATATATATATATATATATATATATATGTATATATATATATATATATATATATATATATATATATATATATATATATATATATATATATATATATTGTTGGATGGATTTCCACTTTTTAAGATTGAAAGGGTGGTTCTGGTAAAACATAAAAGGAACAAAAGCAAAACATTTTGATGAAAGCAACATTCAAATAACAAAATCGGTCTAAAATCTGTATGTTTTTATAAAAATCAATCCTTGTGACAGTTGAAGAAACACCCATATACATGTGCTCAGAGTACAGATAATGTGTTTTGATAAATCCTAAGCTGACCAAACTTCCTCTCGATGAAGACTAGACCACAAACACAGACCTTTCAAAAGTCAGAACGGGAGTTAAAAGGAAAATATGGTCATCTTTATTTGCCCGCTGAAAACCGGGAGTTCCTTTACAAGCAGCCAAAACTCCCATCGAGACAGACTCTGGGACAGCCTCGGGAGTTCTGCTGAGTACACAGTGTTTATATTACAGGCCCGGCCCGGCACAGCTGAATATTTGAGCGCATGTAATGATCTGTATGCGGTGTATGAATACATGCGAGGTGTGTTTTCATAGCCTCAGTGGAGCTGTTGGTGGTCCTCTCTAATGATGTCAATAAAGCGTGGAAATGAACATTATTTGAAACCGTACCAGGAGTCCCTGGTAAAGTGGAGAGCCCGGTGCGGGTCAGTACCTGTGTTGCCTGCACTCGGGGGCCGGTGGGTTACTCCAGGGGACATGCTGTTCCTCTGGAGGGAGGGGTGGGCCAGCGGCAGCATGTTGGGGTTGCCCAGAGACGCTCCCGGGTGGTTGTAGATCAGGCTGTTGGGGTTGCTCACAGGGATTGAGATGGGCATGTCATAATTAGACTGGGGGATGGCCTATAAAACAAAATGGATTGAAATCGATCATCATTCACAAAGATGAATTCATGAAAAACAAATTACTGAGAAATACATAAATATAGTATGTACATGGAAAAGAAAAATCTTGGATGTGGTGTATTATCAGCCAGGTCAATCGATCTGCTAATAATTGACTATTTTAAGATTCCAACTTGGTTCAACCACCAGTTCTGACATCTGAAAAGTTGAAGACACTTACACACAGTCTCTGCCTGCTGATCATCAGGTCAATGTCCTCGTTGATTTTACGATATTTGTCCTCAGACTCTGGACTGTGGCCTGAATCTTCAGCATCAATATCAGGACTGTCACAGCCGTTTAGACCCTTCTTCCTCAGAGTCTGAAACAAATACACAAAAATATTGAAATACTTAAAATATATTTCTATAGATTACACCAAGACAGATTTAGACAGAAACTTGTTCACAGATGAAAAAGGAAAAGGCATTTTTTTGGGTTTAAATGAAATGTAATAGTACAGAAATGCAATAAAAATAAATTAATAAATAAATACATCTAAAAAAAAAAAAAAAAAAAGCATTAAAAACATCAAATTATTTTCCGTAGTAACTGACAACATGCCACAGATGCTGTTAAATGAGCTTGTCTCGTATTCAACCACAAATATTTCTTTAGGACTGGAGCAATTTCCTGTTTGACCACACGAGGGCTATATTTGAAAACAAATAAACTTTTCCTGCTTGTGAAACAGAAGAGCCTCATCCTTTCATCTGAAGCCTTTGAGAGTCTAGTTTGAGCAAACGTTGACTTAAAACAGAATAAAAATATACATTAATCACTCTGCTGTCATTAGCGGAGCTACTATGCAAAACAACAGTATTACTCTTATTCATACTAAAAGCTAATTGTTTGATCTTACGTTTTTAATGGCCATGTCAGAATAATACACCTTTTTGTGTATTGTCCATGTTTTTGTGAGTTAGATTCAAGGTAAAAGCTGATCTAAAGTGAAATACAGCAATGCAGCTTGGCTTGTCTTTCTGCCTGGTCTCAGCGTTTCGCTCATCGGCAAGCAGCCACATCGCTGGACCACAGCAATTCCACTCATTCAAGACATCTCCACCTGTCAGGGCCCTTGCACCTGTCCAACAAATCTCCTCGGCTCAAGGGGATGGGGCGGAGCCGGGGCCACAGCCAATCACGGCCTCGAACCCCAGGGATGGCCGTAGAAGGCTATTTTTTGCCCCAGTGCCACCCAGCAGCCTCCCAGCAACCCTACACCAGCAGCCATCCCCCAATCACGCTGCCTGCGGGTCGCTGACACCTCCAGCTCACAGTCCGACCCGGCTCGGTGCTTTTAGCAACACGGCTGGATCCCAAAGCCTGACATCAGCAGACTAAACATTCAGACCGGCACGGACCGCTCCAGACCTACAGGAGGAGGGTCGTGCTCAGCCGAGCATTCCTGTTCAGTTCATCACACACCAAAGACAGGACAACGACGAGAGCGTGACACAACTTTAAGATCTCGATTATTTCTCCTAGATGACGTGAAACGTGAAGACCTTTGCTTATAAATGATAGTTCACCCAGAAAATCATATTCTGTCATTTAATCGCCTTCATGTCACAAAAGACGACTTTTTAAGAACCAAAAAACATTGGTCATCATTGGCTTTCATTCTATGGAACAGCATTGTTTTAGTAATATTTATATACTGTACTATCATGATTTTTATTAATATTTTCAATTAAGTTTTAGATTGTTTAATTTTGTCGTGTGCTTTTGACATCATTCATGTCACAAAATAACATTTTTAAGAACCACAAAATACTGATCACTATTGACTTTCATTGTATGTAACTTGTTTTAGTATTATTTATATACTGTTATTGTTTTTATTAATATTTTTAAATACTTTTTTAGATTAGGGTTAGGTACAGAGACCCGCACATGACATGCAAGAAAAAATAAATAAATCGACCGCACGATTACTATTTCGTTCCCTCGATTTGCTAAATTCTGCACACGATTTAGCCTACTATTTTTTTCCTGCATGTCATGTGGCTCCGTAGTTAGGGTATAAATCATTTTTATTAATTTTGTCATGCACTTTTGAGATCATTCATGTCACAAAAGAATATATTTTTAAGAACCAAAAAAACATTGGTCATCATTGACTTTCATTGTACAAAACTGTTGTTTTGGTATTATTTATATACTATTATGTTTTTATGAATATTTTTAGATTGTTTAATTTTTTTTGTAATTATTTCAGTTTAGTTCAATTTTAGTTTTTATTTATTTCCAGTTAGATTTGGTTTTCTTCAACTTATTTCCAAAATTATTTCAGTTAGTTTCAATTACTTTCTAATTTTCATTTACAGTAGTTTAGGTTTTTATTACATTTTATTGCATTTATATTTTATTGTACTGTATTGTATTTCAGCGTCTTCTCAAAGAGATCTCCACACAATGTCTCAAAATATGCTCATATTTTTAAATAATAAATCCGAGATCTCAGTATGAACTCAAGACCAAATCTTCTGACATATGCTATCGAGATTCATTTTATAGCTCAATATTCTTACTGTATGCCAACTCTTGACTCATGTATGCATATTTTAACTTCTAAAAATTACTTTAGGAGAAACATCCCAAACAAAGTTAATTCTTAGATCCAAAACAGTCTACATGAGTATATGAACCAAACGGCATAAGTTTTGTTGTGTCACAAAAAGTCAGAGTGAGATTCCAGTAACGTTCAATTGCTAGCGGTCATATAAATGTGTAATTTCAATTTTCTCCAAAGGACTTGTAGGAAAACTATATGAGAGCTGATTGATTCTTAGACCAAAAATGTGAATATGCGAATGCAAATGTTTCCATCCTTAAATAAAACTTCTCAAAACTCTCCAGCGCTATGAGAGAGCAACCTCTGAGCACTTTTTACAATACATTGGTCACCTATATAAAAGTTTCTTGCATTACTTTGCAACAAGTTTTAAAAAAATGCATTCAGCTATGGCTAAAGTTGAAGTGATCTGTCGTGAGGGTGGAGAGGAGAGAGGAGAGGAGAAGAAAGGAGAGGAGAGACAGCCATCAGCGCCTCCTTCTGCTCCTAGTCTTGTCAACTCTATGGAGACTTGCTCCTAATTAAACCAGCGCTGCATCGCTCTCCCACATGACAAAGACAGCCCCAGTCTGTCCGCATGTAGACATGGCGTCCTATATAGCGTGCTAGCCGGTAACCTTCAGCGGAGAAATGATGTTGTACGTGCCGTAGCAGGTGGTAACGTGTGGAGACAGCTGACTGATGCCGTTTGCTGGCCAGCAGCTGACGGACTGACTGACTGACTGAGAGCGTCACGTCACCTTGTACCCTCCTCTGAGGACCACATGGGTGGTCTCGCCTCACCTCAAACCAGGCTCATTACAGTCCACTGTGTCAGGAGACACTTTAAACAAGGGCAAAGTCTGAGAAACTGCATTCAAACGGCACACACACCACACCAACCCAGAGGAAAATGATATTACTCACAGGTTGCTCAATCATTGCTCGGGAGACTTCATGGAGTTCTCATTCAGATTTCCTTTAAATCTCAACTTTTTGTTGCTGAGGTTTCTCCTCAAAACAATGGAGACAATTGTTGATCTACAGCATGTTTACATTGCTTATTGTCGTTCTTTTTCTTAGCTCAAGAGACTTAATGGAGTTCTTATTTTTATTCAAGGATCAATGCCGTCTCAGATGTTTCTCATAAAATGGATATATAAAAGGATATATAAAAATATTTTTAAAAATGAGAAAATTGACATGTATTTGGAATGTATTGCTTAGAGTTTGCTCCTTCATAACTCATAATTCTCAGTTATGTTTCATTTAAGTATCATCTTCAACTCAGGTGTTTCTCCTCAAGTGCCTTAAGAGAAACCAAAAAACAAACCAAAAAGAGAATTATTGACATACAGTAAAACTATATTGCTCATAGGTTGCTCTTTAAATCAAGAGACTTAATGGAGCTCTCAATTACAGTATATCTATGTCTCAGATGTTTCTTATCAAATGCCTTGAGGAAAAAAATTAAATAAATATATGCATAATTGTTGACATACAGTAAGAATATATTGCTCATAGGTTGCTCTTTCATTGCTTGAGAGACTTAATGGAGTTTTATGTTACAGTATGTTTCCTTTAAGTATCACGTTTGTCTTAGATGTTTCTCCTCAAATGCCTTATGAGAAAAAAAATGAAAAGAAATGAGGTAATTGTTAACATGCAGTAAGAATATATTACTTATAGGTTGCTAATTTATTGCTCAAGAGACTCATTTATATCTCATTGAAGAATAAGACGTTTCTCCTAAATGCCTAAAGAGAAAAAAATCATTAGAAACAAATGAGACAATTCTTGACATGCAGTAAGAGTGTATTGCTCAAGAGGTGTTCTTTCATAACTCATGTTTCATTTAAATACCAGATGTATTTCTTGAGGAACATAAAAATGTTAAAACACAGTAAGAGCATAGAGCTCAACAATATGAGATGCAGGAAACATGCAAAAATCTCTAGCTCCACCGCACTCTAACAATCGAAACATTAAAGATGTCTTTAAGGAACATGCGCACACACCAAGGTGTCACTGCATTTTGCCTGTCAACAGCAACACGGACCACATCCAAGACACCCAAAAAAGCAATCAAACTGAGAGCATGTGACCACAAAAAGGCAGCTCGGTTGAAGGAAATGTCGCCTTATTGTCTCACGTGTCAGTAGGGATATTCGACTAAGAACTTCTTCCACCTCTTCAGACGTGCATGTGTGCATGTGTCATGTTTGCCTGCGTGGAAAGTTGTTGATTTACTCAGTGAGTCACAAAAACTGGCAGCACGACATCGTGCACAGACAAGTGCAGCAGCTATCTTAACAGAAACGCATGTTGAAGCGAAAGCAAAGGCACATTATCAGTTCACAGAAAAAGCCCAAATAAGACTCGATTTGTGCTGCCTAAACACTGGTGTATCAAGCGCGCTTTATCAAAAGCAGATGGATCGGGGTGGAAAAACGAAAGCCGTACTGATTCTGACCGTCAAAGAGGCGGAATCCTATTAGAGCCGTACGGGTGAGCCAGCGGGGACGCCCCCGTTCCTGCGGCAGGTCGCAGGGCCAATGCGTGGCACTGTCTGGCCCTCCTCCAGGGCTCTTTCCACCAGCTGCTCCGACCACAGCAGCTGGGCAACGTTTGAAAAATGCCACACTGGGGACCTCTGGGTAATTTACCTCCTTTGATGCTCTCAGTACCCTATAATAACGAATCAAAGGCCCTCTCTTTTACTGCCACGAGTGGATCGCTGCGTGTTTGGTATTAAACGCACTTGAGAGCATAATTACGACAGTAACCGGCCCGGTGGATATCCAATCCGACCGCGAGGAAGCGGAAGAGTGTCCCGAAACCGAGTTGGGCTCGAAAAAAGCGAACGCTCTGTGAAACGCTCTCGGAAAACGACACCTCCCGACTTCTTTGCAGCTGACGTGAGGCAAGAATTCCTCACCAGAATCATTCCCGGGGTCAAGCAGGTCCACGTTTATGAATTTTAATGAATTCACTCTGGGGCCTTCCTGTAAATAATCGCACATTATTACACACAAGCATGTAATCTCTTTACATTTGTTGTCCTGTGACCTCTCAGAAGCCTTGTTTTTCCATTGCCACATCTATAGAGGACAGTATGCTTATTCATGTTAAATTATTACTGATCAAGTCCTTTTGGACACAAAGCCCCTCACTGTAGCCCAATAATGGGCTCTTGTGGGCCTCAATCATTCACAGTCACCAGACTGAGCTGTATTTGACACGTTGTATGCCACAGTAACGGCCGACCTTATGATCTACGATCAGTTGCAACACCAGTGAGAAATAAAGCATTCCTCCCTCGCCGTCAATTAACAGCTTTTGTCTCTGGAACTCCTTATCAAGGGTAGCCTATCTGGAAATGGGCTTCATAAACGTTATTGTGACCAGCTAACAATTAGCACTCAGAAAGAATAGAGTCTTGGTAAAAGTGAAGCATTTTGTGCTGCGCTGGCTCGCCGTTGGGTCTTGGAAAACCTGACTCACGCAACAAGGTTCAGATTAATCGTGGAATGTAAAACCGCCCTCTGATGTCGTTCAATCGAGGATGAAGAAAACAGGGCAGTAAATACTGCGTTTCAAACTCTAAGCATGAGCGGATCAGAACAATGACCCAAATGTGGGCTGAGGTTACTGCATGCTCGAATTTCACACCATGTTTTCAAGTTTACATAGCTGAACAGATGGCAGATATGAGCCGACAGAAACAGTCTGCGAAGTGCAGAGGAGCATGCCACGAGAAGTCACGTAATCAAAACAACTCTTGCTTTCCTCTCTTAAAAGTGTGAAAACGCCATCCTAACAAGTTTGATTTAAGCTTTATTGAAGTACGCCACCGTCTGTGGTCAGTTTTTCTCAGAGGAAAAATGGAGAGGGGTGGGGGGGGACAAGCGCTGCTGTCCTCTCTCTCTCCAGCACTCCACGCCTATTCTTCTCCATTTTCCTTGGCACGACTGCCGGGCCGGAGCTATTTTTAGCTGTGCTGCTTTCTATTTTTAGAAAACTACCGGTTTTCAGGCATTTAATGGGGAAGGACCACATAAAAACACAAAGGGTTGGAACGGGGAGGAGGTCTGGCACACAAGTTGGGCGTCTGCTCCTTATTTCCAACGCTATGAGAACTTCAGCTGCTTTCTGCCCAGGACAGAGGACGGAAAAGAGGCAGAGGGGTAAAGAATGTGAAAGACCTCCATCTTATAAATAACCACGAGTCTCAGGCCAAAAGCGCAAAATACAACACGCTGTTACTAAGTGAAGCAGTAAACTCATGTTAACCCGTTTGTGAAAAAGGCAGGGTGAAGGAATGCAAAACAAAGACGTCTCTCTTTTGGTGAAATTCCTGAAGGGATGAGAGTGGCACTGATTTCTTTTGGGTAAAAATACTCAAATTTGTTTATTTGTATCTTCTTATATAAACGTATATATCAAAAGCAGATCAAAACGCTTATATAAACATATAGATCAAATTCAGATCAGATCTGTAACGGCAAAAAGGTCTAGTTCCTGGCATCCTCTTGATGTTGTGACTGCAATGTGACAGTGTTAACACAGAGCAGTATAAGCCCAGCAAATCTGATTCACCGATTTAACCTGTCAATCGTCATAAAGATTCAACGGAAGATCAAGAGCCATCATGCGTGCATGCAACCAGCACCTCCGAATACACAAGGGAACCGTTGCCGCAGCAAACAATCCCATCAAAACACTTCTAAACATAAATTTAGCCAAAGACGTAACAGACTGCACAATGGAATGTGAAGCAATGACTTTAAGGCAAACCTTCTCACATGGAGAACTGTGAGTGAACTGGGAATGGGGAACAAAATGAAGTGCTTAAGAATGCATTGGCATGCAACTACATGAAGACAAATTATCTAAATTAGCAGAGTAGAAAAACGTTTGAGGCAAATGTGCCTGAAATGGAGCCAGTTTATAAAAGTAGTTTGACAATGTTTTCTTCGTTACATTTGAAATCAGATCGATGTGCCAAGCGCTGGAGGCATGTTTTCTCAGAGGTTTGTGTGGGTGAAATTGGAGGAGGGGAAGGTTGCCACCTCTAATGCCTTGCAGCACAAGACCAAACACAAGAGGTCAACTACCATACGAACAGAGCTTTGCTCAATCTCATTAGCCAGCCATGTAGTCATTAACAACGTGACCTTTGGAAATAATTAACATTTTCCTTCCTTTGCGCCAACGGTCTTGTTGACAATTCTCAGTAGAGGTGTGGGGTCTGGAAAGCGTGCGTTTCGGGGTGACGACATGGGGTTATAGTGCACACTGTCAGTTTTGAGGATTAAAAGGAGCATTTTCAGATTACACTAATCGAGGAAATGGGATTATCCCAGCTTCTTACTGGCTTGGCAGGGTGTCCGTGAGATTTGCCTCGTGGAGACTTGATGTTTCTCCTCTCATGAGGCAAGCCATGCTGTTTTCCCTCTCAGCCTCATAAAAATCCCAACTAAGTCTGACCCCAGGGCTTTGCTTGTAATGCATGTGTCAACGCTGCAAATGGCCTGTCGAACGATGTTACACTAGACTGAACAGTCAAAGTATAATAATAGAGTTTGAATTCGCAGCTTGTTATGTGCAAGTGAAGTGAGTTGCGAAACAATAACCGGCTCATGCTCGAACGCACAAAGATAAAGAGATCCCTCACCACAATTGAGCTCCTAAAACGCCCCTTTCAGCATCCACACTGTTATTTCTCATCCTTATTGCGTGTTTTTCTTTATCCCTTACTTAAATAGTAAGAGGAGAGAGTTTGTTTGTGTGGCACCACCAGGGCTCTACGCAAATCAATCGGGTGTTTTTACTGGAAAAGGGACTTTTCCAGGGGAAATATTTTTCCCACTGCTCCCAATGGGAGCGCCATGGCCTTTCATGCATGTGGGGTGGGAACCTTCAAGTTCTCTCTTCCCAAAGTCAGTCTTGACAGGTGGTTTGGAAGAGCTGAGAGCAGTTTCGCAGTTGCTCTTTGGTCGTTCGGTGGCGATTTCAGCAGAAGACGCTGAAGTCTTAGATTAGCGGATGAGGAAACTCTTACCTAAAGCTACCCACGCTTGCCTCGTGACCTTTTCAGGAGCTCACATGTCACAAAAGGTGGCGGTAATGAGCAAGCATGATCTTAAGTCTCTGTGCAGACCACCTGGCTTGGACCGTGGCACCTGCCGTGTCCTCTTAAACCGGTTGCGTAACGTGGTCCTGATGAGATACGGTAAAATCCTCGTCCCTGTCCTTTAGCCTGATCCGTTCTTATAGAGCACAACGGCATGTGCCAAACGTCTTTTGCAAGGCCTATTACAGTATGTTCCCTAACAAATCACCACCAGACACGGGCCAGGTGTCAAATCCTACTACTCTACCAAAATGAACCCTACCTGATCTCTCGGTGAGGCATCTGATTCAAATTCCCTGAATTTATTTGTCAAAAACATTGTGCTTATTGTCAAGGGGAACTCACCTCCACGATGTCCGAATTAGTCCGACTCTCATGGGGCTCATTGTACTCAGTGTATTTAAGCAGAACTTTGTCCATGTCGGTGCTGGCGTACTGGAACAGTTTATTAGTGGTGTTGAAGATGATGAGGGCGATCTCACAGTTGCACAGAACGCTCAGCTCGTAGGCCTTCTTCATTAGCCCAAACTTCCTCTTTGTAAACGTAACCTGATAAACAAAAGAACAAAGGGAGGGTTAAATTGGGATAGATTTGATACCTCTCATTTAATGACAAAACGTATTACTTGTTGGACAACGATAGCATTAGGTTTTACATCCTAGGTTGCTGGTCAACCTTGTTGAAATGAGCAACATAGATGGTCACCAGCATTTTCAGTCCTCACCAGGCTTCTTAACTAACTTATTTACATTAAATTTTTAGCATTTCGCAGACGCTTTTATTTATAGCGACTTCCACTGCATGGTATACAGTTTATCGGTTCATGCATTCCCAGGGAATCAAACCCATGACCTTTCCATTGTTAACGACATGCTCTTCTGCTTGAGCTAAAGGAAGTTCTGTCCAAGATAGGCTCGTATGATAAATACATAGCTACTACCCACAACTCCATGGCTCCAATTTAGCTAAATTTTCTTGTGAACTGATACAATAAAATATGAACTTTATTGACTTGTTCTTCAAATGCATTTGCAATTATTTTCATTGGCAATTGCATGACTTCAGTAAAATGCCCCATCAAAATGAAACTTATAGCTAGAGTATACATGGCCCCATCCATCCAAAACCAAATAGTTTGACAGGGTATTCTGGTTAGAGAGCTATCAGAGCTCTGCGTGCCATGCTAAATTTAGACTGGGGAGTTCAAGGTGAAATTCTGCCCAGCACGCTTCACAAATTGACAGCCCCTGGGTGGCAGGGTTCATAGGATTGCTTTGGCTAATGATGACCCAGCATCACCTAGGCACGCCGGCAGCGTTGCGCACGTTCCATTTGGAAAGGACAATTTCCCAAAGACACCATTTAAACCCTCACAGAACAAACTCTCCATCTGTGATGAGATGGCAATGAAATTCAGTGAGAAACAGACCCACAAAACCCGAAGAACTCTCTTGGGCATCTGCCTGAAATATTCAAACTCTGGATTATTAAATTCTGGCATCAAAATGAGATAGAAAGGAAATGTTATTGCTAAGAGTTGTCTTTTAGCTTCGGAGACTGAATGGAGTTCTCAGATAGGTCTCATTAAAGCAGCAGATATTTCTCCAGAGGAAGAATGAACGAATTGAAACAACTGAAGAGACAAATCCCCAAATACTGTACAAGTGTATTGCTCAGAGGTTGCTCTTTCGTAACTCAAGAGTTTTCAATTATGTCTCAGCGAAGTATCAATTTTCCCAAATTAGTTTTATCTTAAAATGCAAATTATTTGTCTCAAATGTTTTTCTCAAAGCTCCTCAGGAAAAATTAAATACCAAATAGACACACATGTAAGAGTACAGATTAACAAATTAATAAATTAACATTTATCACATAGCTCAGATCATTTGGTTAAACTCTACAGGAGACATATTTGAGATTACTGCCTTCTTTTTTAACAGTTTTGAAAAGCAGACTATTCTCCAATTAATCTAATTTCTGCCTAAGAGAAATAAAAGACATATTCAAGAGACTTTTCTCTCCTTCAAGAGTGTATACTTCATGCATGCATGTCAATGCGCAATAGACGTGCATGTGAAGCTCTAATCTACATGGTGTTGGTGGTGTTTGTGTCGCTGATCCCTGTGCGTGAGTTCAGACGTCATGCTCTCTGTCACAAACAAACTCCAGCAGGGTGATCTTCTCACTCCTACCGCTCAGCACGCTGATGCTCTCACCTCCACATGATTTAGATTATGCTCACACTCACACACACATGCACATGCACCGGGAGCGACAGATGTCTTACACATGCTCACTGAGACGCCCCCACACGCACATACGGGCAAAAAAACTTTGCCTTTCGCGCGCTGCGTGCGTTTACTGCCATGTTCAGCCTGTCTTGATTTACCTTAGATGTCTGAGTCACAAAGACTATTTTTTTTTTCATTTTCCTACATGCTTTCTGATGCTAAACTGCACTTTGAGGCTGCAGCTAACTTTACACGACTGTGCTTCCCCTGTAAAGATGCATGCAAGTTTATTTGCCTTGAGTTAAGACGTCTCAGACAGAACATCCATGGAGAACTTCACCACCACAACACGGGAAAGGGTGGGCGCTGAGAGGGGGTTAATCATGCCACTGCACTGGGGGTCAGGAAGCACATTTGAGCGCATTTCCTGTCATAACAGGAAGGGTCCAATGGCTTCCCCTCCACAATGGCTTTGCCTCGGCTTCCGGCCCTATGCTGGTCATTGAAGGGGGGGTGGAGACAGGTGGGGGGAGGAAACATAGATGACAGGCAACCATTTATCCTGCACCCTGAGCTGCTGTCCACTTGAACACTGATGCATTGTTCAGAAGTAAAGAACAACACGTAAAGCAACAGTCTGAACACTTAACCTTTCTTGCAAGCGCAAAACCTCTGAGAAAAATGTACAATAATTTAAAAGGTTCTTAAATGGAGGCTCTTCATGTTACTTTTTTATAGCTATATAGAGTTCTTGAGTTGACTAAAGATCTTGATTTTTAGGTCAATAAACTAAAAGTTTTAAACTACCATTCAGAACTGACATTTAAATTCCAATTCAGTTCCTAAATTTGAATTAAGGCACCAAACAGGAGGCATAATTAAAATTTGAATGTCAGTAGAATTAAAACTGAAATTCTAGGAAATTTATATATTTGTAATTTTGTAAAGGCAAGTTTTGTTAAAAGTTTATAGATCAAAAACTCAAAAACATTTCCCAGAATTCATCACATGCTAAATTTCTTTGAACTGCAAGTCAGTAAATTCACGTTCCCGTCACTCCAGTCCAAATTCCACCAAGAGTTTAACTGAGTTCATCCTGAAACCTGAAGACGGTGAGTTGAATTCTCATGGATACTTGATGGTTATTAGCTCATTAAGAGCCAGCACTCTGGTGGTATGACCTGCAGCTATCAGCGTTAGCTATGAAATTGAACCGTTCCCGCTCCAAATCATGATTTCATGTTTGGCCCTGCGCTAGAGTTCCTGCACAACACACGCCCAGATTTATAAATGGTAAATATAAATATAAAAAAAAGCTGCAGAAACCTAATTTACAAAGTTCTGAATGAAATAAACCATGTAAACCCATGCAACATCAGGCATGACAGGGAAAAGCTGGATCGATCAGGAAGGTAAGAGGTTGATGTGCTTCGTAAGTGTTGTCAGATGTGGCTTCAGATGCTGCCCGTCTAATAGCCCGGGTGAGTAATAGTTTGGAAACCACTAGTTGTGGTGAATGACACACTCACTGGTAGAGGCACGGTTTCCTCTGCTCCGTTACAAACCTCAATTATTCAGACTCTCCACATCATATCCTCTAAGGCAGAGGCAAAGCATTTAATATAGCAATTAAAGAAGTATTAAAAACAGCAATTATGATGATTTAGGACAATCATATTTCACATTCACACACAAACACGCAACACACATGTGCAAAAACTAAAGCAGCTAGTCCAAAGTGAGAATCCAGCTTGTGAGTGTCTTGTGACGCTGTCGTCAGAAGCTGCTGGCACTTCCTTAAGTGATGCATACTGTTGTGTGTGTGTGTGTGTGTGTGTGTGTGTGTGTGAGAGAGAGAGTATGCGCTTAAGATTTATTGCATTTCTGTGAAATGAGCGCCACATCTCCATTCTTTCCATTTAGATAACATCTCTTTTACCTGTCTGTTGCGTTCGTCCATTATCCGCGCAATCTGAATCTTTTTCCTCCCCATTATTTCGGTCTTGTATTCCTTCCTATTCCAAGAGTACTGTACACACTTGTCTTCCTTCCTCTCGCTCGCTCTCGCTCCGATCCTCAACGCAGTCTTTTCTCTTTGCTCGTTCCTCTTATTTCAAAGACTCCGGCATTCGTTCCTGAACAGACAAGACAGAGAAAGAGACACAGATTTTATCAGACAGATGTATGATATCGCTCATGTGCTTGAATGTGGGAAAAACAAGGAGCGTCTTGGTTAACAGCATACAAAATCAAGACTTTTTAGAAAACACAACTGACTTATAAAACATGTTTAACAGCAAAAAAAACCTCTCTAAAATATTATTATTATAAAATATGATATAAAAATGTAATTATATAATTATATAAAATATTATATATTATAATATTTGAAAAAAATTACTTTAGAAAACATTTTGATTTCAGAGAATACTGATTTTATTATTTTTACATTTTATTTTTTAAATAAGGATATGGCAGCAAGTTTTAATCAATCAAGTATATATATATATATATATATATATATATAGTACTTTTTTGGGAAAAAATTGCTGCCATATTTTAATAATAATAAAATGTGATATATTAGAAACAAATCAATATTAATTGAATTATTTATAGCATTTGAACCAGAAATGTACTTGAGAAATAAAAAATGTGTTTCAGATAATATATCTTAAACTAAGTTTTGTTTTTACACAATTATCATACATTTTTTGTGATGTTTATGCTTAAATATAACTTAAATGTATGAATTATATTTTTAAACTTTAATTTCCTTAATTTCAAAAAGTCTAAGTCAATAGTAATATTTTAGGACACTTCTACATGTATACTATAAATAGGTTTTCATCACTGATACTGGGTTTGCGTTAACCCTACAATTCACACAGATGGCTGTGGTCGTCAGCAGCCCTCAGAGAGCACAAGAACCCAGCTGAAGACCAGAGCAGCCAGCACAAGAGGAAATAAAACTCAAGGCCAACCCACAATGCAAATGAGAGAAAGCAGAGAGCTTTGGGGAGTAGAGGTGAAATGCTCACTCACAACGAGAGACAGGGAAAACACGCGGCCTGTACAGAAACTGAAAACCAGCAGCACAGATCTTCTCTTCACTTAGACATGGTCAACAACTTGGCAATGCATGTGACCTTTTGATTATGCTTCAAGTCGACTGATAAAAGCCAGAGAGATGTGAAGGATTTATGAAGGAGAGATGGAAAAAAACAGATGATACATCAGAAGAGGAAGTTACAGGAATGTTGTGACAGCTTTTCATTTGAATTTGAAAAGCATACCAAATGATAAAAGCCTCGGCAAGCTCTGCTCGGATAAGAGAGTATGCCAATAAAAATGGAAACTTACAGTAAATTCAAGACAGTGGAGATCAAATGCTGAGTGTCTTTTGGTATGCGTAAAATCTGCATTCAAAGTCAAACAAAACACTATTTCTTACTGACTTTTATGGATCCCATTATATGTACTCAAGATTCTACATCTACCTCATCCAACTTATCTTACAGCCTGATGGACGGTGCACCTTACGTAACTTCAAGCTGTTCAGGACATGTAATCCATTAAACCCGGACTCTAAGAGTTCCCTTTAGCCAATCGGCCGATGATGTCCAGTTCACTCATCTCCAACTAACTGATCAGTCTGGTTATGTGTAGCGGTTTCATTTCAGGATTAGCCCTTCAAGCAGAAGTTATTCAAGGACATCTTGTACATGCTGTGGGGTACATCGTTGTCTTGTTTGATGATAGTCATTTATGCAGTTTAGCAGCTAGTTTTGAGCACAGAATCAGTCACAATCAAGTATCCAAAATATTGTTATGTTATGGCCAATAACCAGATTTGTAAACTACAAAAGAAACATTATACATGTGCAGTTGACAAGATGGTAACCATTTAGGAATATAAAAATCAATGCTTTTTTAAATAAAATAAATCAAATTAACAATTTTATCACATAGAATAATACAAATTATTTTATTTTATTATTTTTTATATAAATTAATTATATAATTATTAATTATATAATTATAATTTATTTTATGTAATTATGGAAATAAAATATATTTTTACTGAAATATATTTTTCTAAAAATAAAATAAAATAAAACAAAACAAATCAAAATAAAAAAGAAATAGTCCTGACATAATCTACCTCCAAAATAAAATAAAATAAAATAAAATGTCCTGACTTAATCTGCTTAATCAACAAAACAAAAAAACAAAACAAAACAAAACAATCGTAACATCCTGCTGCCAACATCGGATCAAAGCCACTGGAAAAAAGAGGGAACTGCCAGGTAAATGTACTGAAATTGTGAACAAGTTTTTGGCAAAACCCCACAGGAACTGGACATGCCGAGGCAAAATGTCTTAGAGGTCAGAGATGCCAGTGTGTTTACCCATGTGACGGAAAGATAAAGACGGAGAGAGACAAGCGTGGGAGGAGCCGCTGTGTTTCTGGAGTAGGAGGGAGAGCGGCCCGGTGCCAAGAAACCAGGAGCAGGGATCTCCAGAGAGTAATGTGCAACATTAAGTCACTTTGTTAATCTGCCTCTCAGCTTCTCCCGAGGGCAGCAGGAGAGGACAGATATCTCCTCGTTCTGTGAAGAGCGGCATGGTGCCACCGAAATAAAACAGCGCTGAGATAACACCTAGATATGACTGAGACAGTCTCCTGAGGGGCCATTAGACCCAGGACAACTTCCAGAGAAGGGCAGAAAGACCTCCTAGCTAGCAGCTAATGCTTTGCAAATTAGCTGTAGCGCAAAGTAAAAGCAGGCAACCTGAAGGTTCTTTCTCTAAAATATTTTATAATTTTCTGGAATGTGTCGTTCATGCCTAGAGCATTCATAAGTACCACAACAGACTTTAAATTTAGAATTTCAGAACAGAACAGGAATGAACAAATCCTGGGTCTGACTGTGCAGTCAATGAATATGTATTTAAAAAAACGCCTCAGAGTAGTAGATTAGCAGTTAGCGCAAATGCTAAACACAATGCTGCACATACCTCGCAGTCAGCATAAATTCAAACCTTTACATTCCTTTCAGATCAACCATGTCCCGTTCTTTCTCTAAAATATTTTATAATTTTCTGAAGAAAAAGTGCCTGGCAACTAACTCACTGCCATAATACTAATGTCTTTTTAGCATGATGCTAAGTGGTTTCTAGAGCATTCTAGGTAAGTAATTACCACATGGTCGTCTTTTGGACAGTCAATCCTTTAAATTGTGTAGCCTACAGAACTAGAAGACCATTTAGGCCTTTCAGGTGTTTTGAGTTAAACTGATTAGAGTGTGGCACAGGTGTCTTCAATATTGAACCTTTTCACAATATTCTAATTTTCTGAAAATTTGGGGTTTTCATAGTTGTCACTTATATACAAAATTAAAAGAAATAAACCTTGAAATATAAGTCTGTGTGGAATGAATAAATTATACAAGTTTATATGGAATTTGAAATAAATCAACTTTTTGATGATATTCTAATTATATGACCAGCACCTGTAAACAACAAGCCTAAACAATTTCTTTAAGTGAAACTGAAACTACCGGCATGTGGGAAATGTGCTATACAAACATATCTCATTCGGCACAAATGTTTTGCGTGCTTGACCTTAATTGCATTATATAAGTCCCAGCATGTTTCATATTATTAAAAAAGCAACTTGTATTCAGAAGAATAGTGTATTCTTTGTTTTTAACTTTTCCATGATATTCTGATTCCAAAATATAGCGTATAAACAATTTGTTTTGCTCAGAAATTGCTTGTATATTTTATAAATAATTACAAAGAATTGGCAAGTTATGCATTGAATTAAACATGAAATTTGGAAATAGAAAGACTTAAATAGTATTTTCTTGTTAAAAATTCTCTAATAATCCTACCACAAGAGTTATGACTTGTCAGGCAAAAATCTAAGTTGTATCATAAAATAAGATATTTTAAAGAATGTCGGTAATGATAAATATAAATGTTGGCAACGGTACCCATTGACTTCCATGGTATGAAGAAAAATACAATGGAAGTCAATGGCTACCGTTAACTATTTGGTTACCAAAATTCTTCAAAATATCTTCTTTAATAATGCTCAACAGAAGAAACAAACTCGTTTTTGGGTGAACTATCCCTTTAAGGTTAGGGGATCTCAAAACGTAAATAAAAAAATTAAATAAAATAAAAATAAAAAAACAATCTTCCAATATCAGACCAATGCAAATAATTAAACAATATTTTTAAAAAGCTAATATTGGCTAATTCTTTTTCCTGAAAAAAGTAAAGTAAAGTAAAGTAAAATAAAACCTTAAAAGTGGGAAAATTATGAACTTTTTCATTTTTGGGTGAACTATCCCTTTAAGGTTAGGGGATCTCAAAATGGTAATAAAGACTGCTCAAAAAGACCTCAAAAAGGCAGAAATAAACAAAAGAAAGCAATCTAAAAGCATTTCAAGACTGCCTCTGGCATAACTTGGCTAACGTCAGTTATCACAATTGAGATTGGAGCCTGTACAACTTCATTATCACCATCTTTCAGGGCATCTGAAACGCTGAAGACGTGCCAGGCAGCGGAGGAACTTGTTGGAGCACGTCGGAGCAGATCCTCAGAGCTCTTGGCAGACCCCGGAGGTGTCAGACAGCTGACTCTGACTCTCTCTGCAAACAACACCCATCAGCTCACACAAATGGACATAATGACAGGAAATCTTTGCAGACGGCCTCATAAGGAAGTGACATCACCGAGTAGAAACAATAAAAGATGCCTCTTCCCATAAACCGCTCCACAACACAGAAAATGGGAAGTACCGGCAAATCTCATCGTTCTGAAGGGCCTGATGAGCTTTGCTGAGATAAAACACAAGTTATAATATCACTGTGAGGGTCTGATAGCAAGCCGGTTGCCAGGGTGTTCTGAGTGGTTTTAAGCACAGTGCTATAATATGTGGTTGCTAGGGTGATGTTATGAGGTTGCTACGGTGTTTTGAGTGATTTAAATCACAGTGCAACAGTATGTGGTTGCTAAGGTGTTCTGAGTGGTTTTGTTGCTAGGGTGTTGTTATGCGGTTGCTAAGGTGTTCTGGGTGGGTTTAAGCACAATGCTACAGTGTGCGGTTGTTAGGGTGTTGTGATGAGGTTGCTAGGGTGTTTTAAATGATTTTAAGCACAGCACAACAGTATGTGGTTGCTAAGGTATTCTGACTGGTTTTGTTGCTAGGGTGTTGTTATGCGGTTGCTAAGGTGTTCGGAGTGGTTTTAAGCACAATGCTACAGTATGTGGTTGCTAAGGTGTTTTGAGTGATTTAAAGCACAGCGCAACAGTATGTGGTTGCTAAGGTGTTCTGATTGGTTTGTTGCTAGGGTGTTGTTATGAGGTTGCTAAGGTGTTTTGAGTGATTTAAATCACAGCGCAACATTATGTAGTTGCTAAGGTATTCTAAGTAGTTTTGTTGCTAGAGTATTTCTATGCAGTTGCTAAGGTGTTCTGAATGCTTTAGTACATTGCTATGTTGTATTCTGTGGTTGCTAGAGCATTTCTATGACATTGCTAAGCTGTTTTTAGTATATTTACCACCTAATAACTTAGAAACGTATTGGTACACTCATGGTTTCATTCATGAATGCAGCACAGAACGGTGTTTAGGCTGAGTTTAGGGGTTTATCCAGGTATAAGCAGCATTAATAGAACCTAAGCAAACACTGCTAATCAACCTCAACGACCCAGCGGCCTTCAAATACATACTGGAAATGTTCAAGAACATACGTTCTGCCAGCTTTCCCCCCAGCTGTATCTCATGGAGAGGACTCCTACATCTCTTTGCTGTCTATCAAGGGAGTGTGCTACGGCTCAGAGCAGCGGCCGCCAAGAGACTGTATCAATCAGTGCCGGAATGGGGACGAGTCACTCTCCGCCCCACCCTTACGGCTCGCCTCAAAACTTCCCAAGGACAAAGAGGAGACAGCGTCTGTCTTTCTCAATGAGAGCACACGAGCTGTGGAGGTTAGTCGTACCACGGAACGAGACCAGCTCCCAGACGCCCCGCTACATTCCCATATCCTGAACCCGCGGCTCCTGGTGGAGCGCTGTGCGTGAACAGCCGTGGGCCATGTGAGTCCAGGTTGATGCTGTCCGCTTAGCGCGAGATTAGAGAGATCTAACTTTGGCTCACACTCCAAAAAAAATATTCTGTTAATCATATTCAGTAGTAAAAAAAAAAAAAAAAAAACACACACACCCTTAAGATTAGATAGATTTAACTTAAAGTGAATCAGTTATTATTAAAAATACTATAAAAACATGTTTTACCTTTTTTTTATTTCAGCTAATTGCCAATGCAACATTTCTCAATTTTGTTTAGTTTAACTTGGAATACTAAAATAAATAAAATGCAATAAACTAAAACTAATAAATGAAAAATGAATAAAAGCTATAGACATCATTAAAAATATTACAATGACATTTAATACATAAAATTACATTTTAATAAAATAAATTAATACAATTAATAAATTAAATAAAAAATAATTTTTTATAAAAAATTTTTTTAAATAAAATTAAAGTAAAAAGAAAACATTCAAAATAATGGCAAAAACTGTAACAGTACATCCATGAAACTAAAATAAAATTCACTTTTAATTATGCTTACTGGCACATATAAAACCATTTATAGCATAAACTTCACAGAATTATGCTTTTAATGCAGAATTATTGCTAATGGGGTAAAATAAAGAAAAATAAACTAATTCAAGACATTTTCCCTGAAAACAAGTTTAGCCTAGCCTGGTATGCTACACTTCCTTATATGCCCAAATCAATGGAAAATCTCAAATTATGTCCTAGATTTTTGCAGGTCTTTCAGTGACCTAATTACAAAAGCTAAGCTTGCAATCACTGTCAGCTACGATCGAGCTATTAACAACAATTCAGTAAATATTCTGACGAATAACTCTCAAAACTATGACAGCGAGAGCACAAGGCGTTTTGGCGCATTGCTCATAGTTGGTTGCTCATTTGCATGGCTTCCTTTTGCTGTGGAGATGTGTGTCACACAGCTGTGTTCTCTCAGTGTGTGTGTGCCGCGTTTGCGCTTCACCGCTAACCGATACACACTGCCAACTGAAACTCTGTGGCCATTCATAGCCACATGCTAAGATATCACTTCTGTTTTCTGTTACATTATTTTAAAAGCAGTGCATTCATGACATTAATACTGTGCTGCTCAGTATGTGATCATTTATATCTACACTTTTTAGCTATCTTTTTTTTCTTTTTTTAAATATACAGTTTTTTGCATAAGTTAATTCTACCTGATTTGATGCATAAATTTATGGAAAATAAACAAATAAACAAACAGGAAATATTAAATCGACTTGAAATAATGTTAATTTGTAAGAATAATGAGAACGAAGAATGATATGAGGCACAAAACTGGTACATGTATGTAAGAAACTGATTACTACAATTATACAATTTTAGCATCTTAATCCATAAATATTTGTCCACAGATTGCCAAGACTGACCAATCAGAATCAAGTATTCCAGAAAGCTAGTTTAGATGTTATGAAATGATGTATACTACAGTTTTAATCAAAAGTGACAGTTGTTTTTCTATTCTGCTTGTTTTCTTTTATTTAAAAAAAAACATCTTTCTACGTGTACTGTGATAGGCTAACTGAGACAGCGCTTGCATATCATTGCTCTTTTGTTGATTTGATTGCTTCTATTGTCCTCATTTGTAAGTTGCTTTGGATAAAAGCGTCTGCTAAATGACTAAATGTAAAGAAATGTATAATGTTACAAAACATGATAATCTAATTCAAATAAACCTTCTATTCAAAGAATCCTGAAAAAAGCATCATGGTTTCCAAAAACATATCAAGCAGCACAATTGATTTTAACCTTGATAATAATAAGAAATGTTTCTTGAGCATTAATTCAGTGAGCAGAGGAGACTTCTTCCAATTTATTTTTAAAAAGCTTAAAGGCCCCAAATCTTTGAACACTAGATTACATTTTTGACAATAATTAGTGCTGTCAAATGATTAATCGTGATTAATCACATACAAATAAAAGTTTTTGTTTACATAATATATGTGTGTCTACTGTGTATATTTATTATGTATCTATAAATACAAACACATGCATGTATATATTTAAGAAAAATATGTTTATATTTATATATTAATTATATTTATATATAATATAAGAATATGAATATATAAATGTATAAACGTAAATATTTTCAAAATATTTACTGTATGTGTGTATATTTATATATTCATAAAAAATATACACAGTACACATGAATATATAATGTAAACACTAATAATAATGTAAAGTTTGTTTTATTTGTTAATATGCAGCAAAATCTATTAGCAACTATATATATATATATATATATATATATATGTATGTATGTGATTTTTTACGTCAAAGCTGACTGTATATTATTTGCCAAGAGTAAATGCATACTTGCCCTGCAGCTTAGACACAGACCTGTGATCGATATCCTTAAGTGTTTTTGTCAGACTGCCTGACGTGGAGAACAGATCTCACCAGCTGGTTGACTCTCACATCAGAGCGAGTCTCACGTGTAGGCTGATCTCTCTGCTCTTGGCACTCAGAGCCGCTGGCAGCGTGTATGGGACCGTGCTCTCACGCAGCAGGTAAGTGACCTGAAGAAAGCAGGTGGCCGTTTCTACCTCTGATCCTTCCAATTACACCCTAAAGTTTAATATTTCAGTTTGGTGGTTTGTTTACATCCTTAACCTTAAGTAAAGTCACCAGTAATAGCAATACTAGCCTATTCACCTTATTTTGCAACGTGGAAGTAAGCGATTTTCTTTGATTGTGATTGTGTGAGATTTTTGTTTCATTGGCCACTACAGGTAAATAAATTGAAGAATAGTGCAGAGATGGTAAAACTATTTGCGGTACAAACCAGTGAGTTAATAATTATGACAATAAATTAAAATAAGAAATACCAATTTGCAATATCAAGCTGTTTTGTACAGCTAAAAATAACTGGAAGTGAATGACACCGGAAGCTTCACACATTGAAGTTATAAATGGACGCCCAACTCTTACGTTAAATATGGTGAGAGGATTTTCTAATGGATTGAGATGCAGTATGTTCTACAGCTCACAGGGAGTTTTAGATAAAGATCAAGAGGCCAAATTCACAAAACATTCTTAAAAAAATTAAAATCTTTGTAACTGCTATTTTTTTTTTCTTTGTATTCCCAAAAACATTTAAGAATGTTCTAAAGTTAAAACATAATTTGAATTCCTCTAAAGAATGTTCTTAGAAATCATCATAAAGTAAATAACCTCTTAAAGTTCAGACTTGTCTTAAATCCCAAAATGTAAGACGTTTAATGAATTCATTGGTTTGTTTAAATTATTAAGCATTATAGCACAACTCAATATATATATTACTACTACAAGGGATGATAATGTAAACAATGATTGTTATTATTTTAAGTGACTTTTTGCAAAATTCGAAATTCAGAAACAAGTTGAAATTCAAAAATCGACTCTAATAGGGACCTTGTTTTTAATTTTATAATCACAAAATTTTCAGAATAAAATTTCCTGCTGAGAGATAACCCCTTAAAGTTATTATTCTCACACAAATGCATTGATTCACTTCAGAAGGCCTTCATTAACCCCCTGGAGACGTGTGGAGTACTTTTGATGATGGATGCACTTTTTTGGGCTTCAAAATTTTGACCACTATTCACTGCCATTATTAAGCTTGAAAGAGCCAAGACGTTTTATAATAGAGCTCCGATTGTATTCATCTGAAAGAAGAAAGTCATATACACGATGACTTGAGGATGCGTACATCAGTGGGGAATTTTCATTTTTTGGTGAACTATCCCTTTAAGTATTTGTCAAGAATTCCACATTCTTTAGGATTTGTCTTAAGAAACATCTTAACGTTTTTCTTAAGATTTTTGTGAATCCAGCCCCTGAAGTTTACTGGTTAAATGTGCTGTTTCTCTCACCCAGTATCTGCATCATAAGAATTGGATTTGATCTGGCACTGGCGGTCTGGAGGTCTGGGTGTGGGTGTTTACAGCAGCATGGGAACGATCTCATGGGGAGGAAGTGACGCGGAAACTCAGGAGCATTGTAAACCAAACCAGGATGACGGCAGGTACTCGACTCGACGGCCCCCTCAAACTCCCCCTCGCAGACTTCCTCTACCAAATATACTGCGTGTGTAAACGCAGCAGATCCAAAAATACAATTATGAACTTTTTACCCTGAACAACAGAAGCAGTGGCTGAAATTGATGGCTAATCAAAACTGAGACAAACATTGTTTACAAGCGTCAAATCAGAAGTGTTTTTGGACATGCGACTTCAAAAACCAACATACTTTAATTTACAGCTCTCAATGCTTTCTGTGCCTTCAAATGCAGAATAGAGATGCTAGTCTTCTCTAGACACTCATTTTGAAAGTAAACCTCATTGTGGGAAATGGCGGAAAAATTCTGACACATAATCAAAGAACAAACACACATGATTCGAGCAACATGGTCAGGCCTAAAAAACACCACAAACATGCAAGTTTGCTTCAACCAAACGTGGATTGCACCTCTGTAATTTTGAGGATGGAGAAAAGTTGAGGTTTTTGGCTGAGGTCAGTGCTATATTTAGGCAATATGGCATGAGATATTCACCATATAGCACAGCCTGGAGTGTCTTAAAGGGATAGTTCACCCAAAAAATAAGAGTTCTGTCATTATTTACTCAGCTAAATCTTTTCAAAGGAACCCAAAAGTAGATATTTTGAAGGACAACATTGGACCCCATTGACTTTCATTGTATGCTGTGTTCTACAGAAGGTTTGGACCAACATGAGGGTGAATAAATGATGAAAATCTTTAATTTTGGGTGAACTTTCCCTTGCTTTTCATGAGATACTACAAATTTTTATTTAAATATTGTTTTATTAAGCCAATATGTTAATATATTAACTCTTCCCTTAGAAGATCTAGTCCCTGATAGGTAAACTAAGGTTAAAAATTGCATGTTGTGGTAGCTGTTAAACATGTATTGTCTAGAATGCTGTATTAACCAATTAGCATCCAGAAACGAAACTATCAAATTTACAGACACACAAGGAATGGCTTTGACTCCTGTGTCAAGCTTTGTCACTAACCGTCCTTCATCAGCTGGACTTCTGTAAGACCTCAGGGGGTCAAGAATTTGCATTTGTCCTTTGAGAGACACCTGGCTTGGGATTCTTGCACCTTTTGAAACTTGTCAGTGTGCAGATGTCATAACAACCCAGTCCAAAAGATGGACAGACATAATCAGGAGCCCAATGAAACGGGTGACTATCCCGTTAATGGGAAAAACTGGACAGGATTCCAGTGCCGTGTTACAGTGGACGCAGTATCTGTTACCTCAGAGCCGACAAGTCACATCTTAAATACTTTAACTAACCTCACACTAAACTATGAACACATGATCCACTAAAAATATCCCCAGACGCACGTGTCGAGCAAGGGGGGCGAGTGTTCGCTGATTAACGCTATATACGGCCCACCGTACAAAGAGTTCTCTGTGCGAAACCTCCTCACTGGAGGATGTAATGCAGTGAATTGAGCATTTTACACCAGTGACAAAGATAGATTACAGAACAGGGAAAAATCTGAAGTGTTTTTTTTTTGGCAAAATCAAGCTGTGCCGAAAAACTGCTTTGAGAGCAAGATCAGCAAAGCCACAGACCAGGAGAGCTTAGGTTTCATTTATTAGCTTTTCTAGGGTTAAAAACCAGGTTGAATATGTAGAGTGCAAAAATAATGAACACACGCACTGGTATTCTTCATTTACAATGAATCCATTAGAATCCATATTTTATAAAAAAAAATGTTTTTAGATATTTAAAAAAATTATATTTTATAATTGTATTTATATAAATATATTATTTTATAAGTACATTTACATTTTTTGGATTCAAAACTCATTTTAGTGTTATATAATGCATATCAAATAAAAAATAAATATAAAATATTTATATATTTAAATATATATTTAAAAAAATCTTACGCAATAATCTGTATAACATAATTTCTTGTTAAATATATATTTTACATTTTAATAGCATTAAATATTTTGTTCATTCATTTTACTTTATGTTTTGTTTTGAATAAAAAATATATTACATAGTTTTCATTTATTTTCCATATATAAATATATATATATATTATATATAATATATATATATATATATATATATATATATATATATATATCCATAAAACTAACACATAATGCTTATAATTGTTACTTAAATATATATATAAAATAGTTTATAAATTTGTCATTATAAAATTTGACCATTTGCATCAGAATTTCTTTTTCAAATGTCTTCATTCAGGAGGTATAATCAGCACAGCTGTTTTTTTCAAGAACGATGATGGTGACATACTTTTGAGGTTTCGCTGCATTTCACTCAGTGGCTAATGAAGAAAACCAAGGAAAGTGCCATGGAGGTCTGACCAGCTCTCAGACCACCCAGCAGGATAACCTACACAACTCATATACTGACTGCACTCGTCTCTACAGCCTATATGCTCCTACTAGCTGTTCACACCACAATTACAACGTCATCCCGTCAAGCTCTTTATGAAACTGATGCTTTTTCCTTAATACCACAGCAAAGAGACGAAGCTCCTGAAAACAGCTTAGAAATCACCAACAGGCCTCTCATAACATCTAAAGAGGTTCAATAGAGGTTTTTGGATGATTAGCTTTTCCAAATGATCAAATAAATCAACGTTAGCTTTACTTACAACATTTATTCATTAACGTCTCACCATCAAGTGACTGCACAGCTGGTGTGAATGAAAACAGTGGCTGTTGTTGTCATAATTTATTGCTGTTAAATTGTCATCATTCACTGCTAACTAATGCAATCACATGTCAGGTTTATAGTTTCCTGATGGCAATAAACAGTTGAAGTGTGTGCCATACTTTGAGAGTCTCAGCGCATGGCACACGTTTCCTGTTTGTGTACAAGCATTTCAACTCATCGAAAGCTTCTCTGCATCAAAAATCATGTGGATTTGTTCATTCTTGCCACTCTTTCAATACTAATGTGCATTTAAAACACTCACAAAAAGGCCACAATGAATGCTATTAAGTGTAGGGAGGAGCACTAGGCTTTCCTGGATCACATTTTGCCCTTTGGTCATTATTATTGTACACGCACCAGCACAGAGTACTTCTCTCATCGAAACGGCTGGGAACCCCATCCTGGATGTTCCAGGTTAACTGTAAAGCCATTCGTTTCGGTAAGAGCTGCATATAAAATAACTTGTTTACAGTTCTCCAATTACCACAGCGGGGTATAAATAGAGATGCTATTCATATAATTACACCATTTAGGAAAAGTAGTTTGTTTAGTGTTACCTAAAGCACCCCAGACAACATTTAAATTATATATAAAAAAGAATACATAATAAAACATTAATAAATAGTACAGCCAATGCATAAGCATAAGATATCTGGATTTCTAAAATTACAGTTACTTGTTATACTATTCCATACTACAGTAATATACAGTATTATTTTATATTCTACGGCTTTTTTTCTAGTATATAATAGCCTATTATATGACAAACTATTCTATACTTGACTAATATTACTTGTAAATGATTCTATTGTATGGTTTTCTATTACTTTTAGTATATAATATTAAATTACTTAAACTATACTATATTACCTGTAAAACCATTATTTTCTATACTTGTGTATACTGTTTCTTTTTAAAGTGTACTATTCTAGTGTATATTACTTATACTATTCTTGTATAGGCTACTACTGTATACTAATACTTTTCTATATTACTTCACTATATACTATTCTAATGCTTGTTAAACAATACTAAGCTACTCCATACTTCAGTTGTACTATTCTATTTTAGTATATAATATTACCTATACTTCATCACATGGAAAACTGTTCTGTTCTATACTACAGTAGTAGGCTATACTTTTTCATATTACACTATACTATTCAGCTGCTAATATGGTATTCGATACTAACTAATCACACTATTCTATTAACCAAAAAGCTTCTAGTTGTGACAGTTCAACTTACTTTGTAATGCATGAGTGTGTCAGGTCTGGTGTTAATGGTCCAGAACTCCTCACGCGCTCTCTAAATCCAGAACCGCGTCAAAGCGCTTCATGCGCGCGTCAATGTGAGAATGATCGCTGAACTCCAAGTCTCTCATTGGTTTTGACATGCAGCGATGGAAGCGAAAGCGTTTCTTTTTTTAAATGACAGGAAAAAACAACTGAAGACGTCCAGAGTTATCCTGGGTGGATCAGCAGTGTTTGAGATCTCCTCTTGTTTACTGACACGATCCTCACGAGCGTCTGTTCGTCACACAGAAGAGAGAAGCATTCTGTCTCGCTCTCTCTTTGTAAAGGGGGCGGGGCTAACGCGTACTGTAACTCACACCCGCACGCGCGTGACGCGACGCGTCCTAATCACCAAAGCGTCAGTCGCGTCGCGTCTTCAATAATTGCACTCAAGAGTTCATGTCCAGTTATTTTAAAGGAAACTTACTGTACTTAGTTACCAATTTCTTTGACTATCTTTTATATTTATTTTTCTTCACCCACTCTATTTACAGTTAAATAAATACCCGTTAAATAATAAAATACTTTATCATAATATTCAATAATGAATTGTTGCAATCAATATTCTAATTGTTATATTAAGATATTCATATTATAATTTCCTTTATTGGTTAATTTTACGGTATAATTTTATAATTATTATTAAACTGAATAATAAAACTAAATGGTAACCTAATATAATGTCTAATTATTATGTTTGTTATGTATACAATTTAAATATATAACGAAATATTAAATAGGCCTATTTAAAATAAATTGCATAAAAATAAACAAGAACATTTTAATTTATTAATTTGTTAAAAAAATAATAAATTTTTCTTACCAATCACTTGCTCAAAACCTTCTGTTTCAACTTCACTATCTTCTCCCTCTGAATCCTCACTGCTTTTGTGTCTCCATCAAATGGGTTTTTTAGGCTTTCAGGTCCTTCGTTTGGCACCTAGAAAAATGAAATATTCATCAAATTATATGAATTAGTTATTAGTCTGGGGAATAATCATTGAAATTAGAAATACACATTAAAACGCATCAGTGAAGTGTAGTGACATGCGTCTCTGTGACTCATCAGCGCACACTAGTGGCGGGTTCAAGTATTACACCACACATCCTTTCAATAACCATAACAGCTCGATCAGAGGGCTTATGTATTTGTTCATTCAGCCGAGACCGGGTCTGTTAACGTTTTTTAAAGTTTATCTCGATAACTGAGCATTAGGGAGAGAGCGGAAACAGTTTAACCACTCTTGTCCAAGAAAAGCTATGTGTGTGTTTTAATAGACACAGAACACTGACAACCCCTTTACCTTTCCAACACTTTTCCTGGCAGGCCTCTAATGCTGACACTCACAAAGGAGCATGGGCACTCTGAGGGGGGCATGTTTTTCATTGAACAATTTCCCCTAGAGCTGCCAAGTGCGGGTAAGGGTAAAACCTCCATGTGAAGTTTAGCAATACTTTGAGCGTGATCTTAAGTGTCTGTGAAGCTTTGGGGGTAATTATTAGGATCTTGCAATTGTTTGTGTTTACTAAGGCCACACTGAAGCTAAATTCAGTAATCATGTTCTGTACATTCACGGGAGTGACAACCGCATTCTACAACCGAATTAAAGGAACACTCCACGTTTTTTGAAAATAGGCTCATTTTACACCTCCCCTAGAGTTAAACAGTTGAGTTTTACCGTTTTTGAATCCATTCAGCCGATCTCCAGGTCTGGCGGTAGCACTTTTAGACAAATAATCAAGGAACTTTGCTGCCGTACCATGAGTGCAGCAGGCGCAATGATATGACGCAGCACCTGAAAGTAGTCCCCAGCTATATCATAACTAGTTACCTAGCTGGGGACTACTTTCAGGCGCTGCGTCATATCACTGCACCTGCTGCACTCATGGTACGGCAGCAAAGTTCCTTGATTATTACGCCGGAATGAGAGTATAGTTCCTAGCCATATCGGCCTAGAAAATCACAACTTTTCATTTTCCGTTGGTCTTAGTACACGATGTAACTACAGAAGAGTCAAGGTTTAAATAGGAAAATTATCGAAACTCTTTGGTCATTTTTGAGCGAGATGCTAACGGTCTAATCAGATTCAATGGTCTATGCTAAGCTAAGCTAAAAGTGCTACCGTCAGACCCGGAGATCGCCTGAATGGATTCGAAAACGGTAAAACTCAACTGTTTAACTCTAGGGGAGTTATAAAATGAGCCTATTTTTTTTTTTTAAAGTGGAGTGTTCCTTTAACTTCCGAAAAATTCTAATAACTGCATTTAGCCTACAGAAACAACATTTACTACACTTTTACACAGTGTGTACAGAACCGAAGTGAACGACTTATTTAAACACTTATCAGAGTTGCGGTGCAAGAAATCACAGGTGGAACGAGGAACGTTTGAGTTGCCAGATCTTGCTCTAAAACCAGCAAATAAGAAAAAGCACATAAGCAACTTCATTCCAAATGCAATAACTTGGAAACAAGTAACACGCCAAAATATCGCCTACACCTGCCTAGTTTATTAACTATGTAAAATTGATCGCTCTATGAGCAGAGCCCAAACAACAAGCTCAAAGACACATAGCCTAATAAGCGTCGCTTATAATAAGTGGACATGGCAACACTTAAAGAGCACGCTCTGCAAACCTTCCAAATATAAATAAAATAAGATGACTATGTCAACAGGGATTTAGTTAACTTAAAATCGTCTAACATAACGCGTTACTTTGGTCAAAAATAGCGGCTACCAAAAGCGTGAGTCGGCAAAAAGTTGCTGTTGTTACCACGATGTCAGTTCCTGTGGCTCAGTGGTAGAGCATTGCGTTAGCAGCGCAAAAGGTTGTGGGTTCAATTCCCAGGGAACACACATACTGAAAAAAATGTATAGCCTGAATGCACTGTAAGTCGCTTTGGATAAAAGCGTCTGCTAAATGCATAAATGTAAATGTAAATGTCAGTTATGGCGATTTTGAGACTGAGTTCTGTTCCGTACACACAAGAAACTGTAATTTAGCGGATTCGCTCCCGTATTAAATGCGGTGTCACTCCTGAAACTTTACAGTGTGCATGTAGCCTAAGGTTCCATGAATGCTTGATAAAATGAGTAACTCAGCAGAGATGCAGCACAGGTCTCCAGTCAAAAGATCAAATAAACAGCCTGTCTTGAAGCACACTTCAGGTTCTATTTTATAGCAAATAACAGGTTTGCATTGAAAAGACAAATATTTGAACTTTAACTCCTTTTGGACAAAGTGAATATTTCTGTGTTAATTGAATAGCAGAATGAGGGAAGAACTCATACAGGTTCGGAACAACATGAGGGTGAGTAAATATTGACCACATTTTTATTTTTACAACAATTATTTATTTAATACCAAGTTTCCTGTTAAATACCAGTCATTTTTCTCAATCTAGCCTATTTTGTTGTAACTGTGATGCAAAACTATTTAATGCAATGCCAGAGGACTTGTTAGTAGGAATCTCAAGCTTTTCATGTCTAACCCATTCACACATTATAGCTAGTTGTGTGCATGTGTCGCTGAGGCCACGGCTCACGGCTAGACACCTGTAAACCACAACACATACAGAAAACATGCTTTCTATTGTTGTAGTTCACACTCTGGTTTCACTGGAGGAGTCCTAGCATGCAAAACTCACTTCAAATCATGCTGCATTATACTGCTCACCTGACGAGTTCTCAGGCATCGATGTCTCTAAACCTGCCCTAAAGGCACGTCAACCCCGAGTATGTTACATAACCTGATATCTATGCTTACAGGTACCTTTTAAAAATATCTCATGTTACACTACATTATGCCCAAAATGTTACATTATATTTATGATGTTGCATAAAACCTGTGTACAAAAGCACAAATACAGCATCAAACAAAATGAAAAATGAATAATTAAATTGCAAATTGAGAGTCCACCTTCTCAAAAAAAATATATAAATAAAAATAAGGCAAAATAAGAAAAAAGTATTTTAAACAAAACAAAATAATCTATATATGAACTATAAGAGAACATTTTTGGTGTTCATAACATTAATCAGAAAAGTATATATATATATATATGTGTGTGTGTGAAAAGCCATGTTTTTACATATTTATATATTATATATATTTTACATACACGCACGCACGCACACGCACTTAATATATTTTGTATATTTTTATATATTATGCACACACACATACATAAATATCCATTACCAAAATTAAAATACAGCGTTTTCAAATATTTTAGGTAATTTTGTGTTTAAAAAAAAAGTGTTTAATTTAAGCAATGAATGTCTCAGTTGCACTGAATATGGCCTTTTTACTTTATTAAATTAAATTAACAGACTCTTTTATCCAAAGTTTTTTTTAACAAATATAGCAATGTAATTAGAATACAATATTCTATTAAAATAACCGGGCTGAATACACAGTCAAAATACAAAGTCATGCGGTAAAAACTGAGCTCGGTGCAGCTGAACATGCAAATCTTGCTGCATTGACGTTCAGAAGTGGGTCAGTTTACTCTTCCTCCTCAAACACATTCAGCATCAACCATCGGGACAGCCAGAGAGTGGAAACTGTATAAACACTCACACTCGGTACAGAAGGACAGCATTATCACGGCGTCTTGTTTTGAAAGTGAAGCTGTAAGAGGAGAAGGCTGCGGTGGTTGTGGGCAGGAATGCTGGTTTTGTGGGCACCTCAAATGCCCTTGATGTGCCTTTCATTATCTCAAACACTCTTGATGGATACCCTACAGCTGTGGCCTTTATAGAGAAAGAAACCAGGGGATCTAGCACCAGTAAAGAACATTCGCTTGAGGAGATGTGCACAGGCTGCACACTTATTTCATCCTAATTTTAAAATATAGTTATCTTTTTGTTTCAATATTATGTACACTTGTACCAAATTCACTGGAATTCACTTTTACATATAAAGTACTCTTTAAAAAATATTTTGGTCGAATGCTGTAAGTAAAACAGATTATTTGAGTACATTTTACAGGAAAATAATATATCAGTTTACTTAAAAATGTTGTGCTTAATATAACGTTACTTGTCATTTCTTTGTAATTATAAAATTTACTAGCAATTTCTGTGTGAAAATGGTTTCTTCGCCAATTTTGATTAACACATATTTATCTTTTATTGCAATATTATGTACACTGGTACCAAATACAGGAACTAGAAATTATATTTAACCTTTCTGCTGAGCTTGAAAATCCTTTACCTAATTTGGTGTTCCTGGTCAAAAATGACTGACCTTTTAAAAAGTTATTGTAAACTTTTTAGAAAACAAGGTGACAAAAAGATCCAAGAATCCAAGATTTGATAATAATATAGAATGCTTGTTTTCTAACAATTATCACAGGTTTTGCATTTTATTTGGAACATTTTTTGTGGAAAATTTTGGCAATGTTCACTAAAAAATTGAGATGCATAAGCACAGACAATCAATCACTTCAAATAAACCTGTGCTCATTGAAAGAAAACAAGCTGACAAAAAGATTGAAACCAATATTTGGTAGCATAATGAGAGATTTACAAGCAATTTTTGGTAGGCCAGTCATTTTTGACAGGGAACAAGTGTAAAAAGGTAACAAAAAAAACGTAAAAATTATCCAGTTTTTTGAAAAGTTGTCAGTCAGTCAGTTCAATGGGATAATATTAACAAGCATTTTTGGGGAAAAGAAAATCCTCCACAACATGTGGGTTAAACAAATAGTGGCTTGATAAAGTCCTCAAACGATCCGACAAAGAACGCGACATTCACGTCAAAGCTTTTTTTGTCATAAAAGGAGCCGTAAACAAGCTTGACACAATATTAGTCAACGGCGATCCTCTCCTGCATTCATCTCCAAGACAAACATATCTATTTACGAAGCCAAACCATGTTCTGAAAAAAAGCCCACCTCTCTAAATTTGTATCTTTCTATTTCTATTCTCAGGTCTGCATTCCCCAAACGAGACGTGTTGAAACACTGTGTCACGCTAGCACACACACTTTATTGACTTAGCCTATGTTCGACCACAGACACGGCATTTTTTCGCCAACGTCAAACAATCGTTTAATTTGGACGTTTTTGGTCACTTACCAGTCCGATAACTTTCTTCTCCAGGAAGGTCAACCCTCCAGCACCTGCTGTGGGCCAGTCTTTGTAAAAAAAGAAAAAAAGTTTGTTAATATGTCAAAAAAGGCTACAGAAAATCAAGCCAGACCAGCTGGCTTTGAAGAGAAACCCAAAATTGGGTTGCGTTTAGAACAGATCTCGATCCACAGTGAAGGGGAGATGGCATCCTAGCCCCAACCGCACCCAACAAGGACATACACACTCACACATAGACACTTGGGTATGACCTGCAGTGTATGCGTGATGTTCAGGGCGAGCGTCTGGCAGGGCCCCTCTCACCTGCTGCCGTCAGTCTCGTGTATATTTAGATGAAAGTATCACTGACATGCAGGCCTCTGTTGGCCTTGGCACAAGTGCCCAGGATTATTGCCCCTTACAGAAAGATATTGCAGCTTTTCATGCAGATTAATTTCATTTAGATCAAATTCAATTTGTATTTGACAGGACAAGAGCATACTGTTCTTGGGGAAGCGACATCTCTGCAGCCAAATAGGTAACTCTCTCTGCATCTCACAGTTCTTTTAGTATCGTTGACAAACTCAGTGTTTTAGTTTTTGAATTAAATTTTATTTAATTTTTTTTATTTAAATTTTAGATTTGGTTTAATTAATTTTTAAAAAATTATATAGATTTTTATAGTTTTATTTATTTTAATGAGAAATGTTGGCAACAAGCTGAAATAAATAATTTAAATATAAATAATTTATTTATTATACACAAATTATTTATATAAAAATATTTGTATTTTTTATATTTTATTTCAGTTAATGTTTATTTTATTTAATAACCCTGTCTCACAGAAACATGCCCAGGTTAAATTTTATCCACAAATTTAAAACAAGGTAAAAATTATTAATATTTTACATAAAGAAAATGAGGTATATTTTATGAATATCTTTTTTTTTTAATGGTGACATTATTTTCAGGACAATTTCTCGTTATCGAAATGTATCTTGACATTTAACTTTTAATATTTGAATTCTAATTTCCATTATTCTCAGTGATGAGCGATTAAATTCTCATTACTGTAACAGTACATTTTAATTTGTATAATATACTCAAATTATTAAAAATATATAAATTATTCAAAATTTAAGAGAGTACAACAAATGCTATCATGATGTATAAACAATTTAAATATTTTATTAGTATTTTAAATGTATTTTTTTTGCATTACAGTAATGAGTAAAAAACAGTTTTTTGCAATATATATATGAAAATTGAGGGCCAAAAATATAAAAAATAATGTCACAATGAAAAAATAGTACTGTTATTAAAAGATTTTACATTTATAAAAACATAAAACAAAAAAATAAATTTTTTATTTGATTTGATTTGATTTGATTTTGGGATGAAATATGACTGGATTAGGACAGGTTTTCAGAGATTCATTCAAACATGGCTCATTCAGTTCTGTAGACTGATTAAAAATAGCATGCATTTTTTTTCTTTTGAGTAGCATTGCTTTGAACATACTGTCTTAATTACCATGAATGTAAAGTTTGCACTCACATGCATCTTTCTCAATGGGATACACTGGGAAAGAGGACACTAGCGGTCACATGACTCGTATGGAACATATCCCCGGTCACCATGTGGTAATGGGAGGGCCCTGCTGGTCTGTCCTGGTATGCATGTAGACCAGTCCCAGAGACACTGAACCTCCAGCTGAAACCAAAGATAACAAACATTTGCCCACGCAGAGGCCGTCTCTACATGGATGGGTGAAAACCTATAACCCTGTTGTGGGGCTTTTGGGAAATGACAGGTAAAACAAATTCACCTGAGATGTACTGGAACGGTCTGATTTGATCGATACGTTGACGCTGATCTGAAAACACCAAACACCATGCTGTTGCCCAACGCTGGACAGACTGGATTTGGACTGGTCACAACCTGTGTATACAGACAGACAATTTAAACAAACTCGCATGGAATATAGAGAAACTCAATTATCTGTCTCCACAGCAGAAGTTCCAGTAAAACGCGTCTGAAGCGGTTATGGGGGAGGCTGGAGCGCTCTGGCAACAAACCTGTGTCTCGTTGGCCTCGCGCTCAGCACTAGGAGTGGCGTGTGGCACCGGTGGCAAGGCCTAATGACAGAGCACCCGAGCCAGAGAGATCTTGTGGGAACACCATGTCCGGCACACCCAGGAGGGGCTCCAACATTGTGACACATTTATAGGGAAGCAGATCCCAACACAAACCTTTTGTTGTTTTTGTTGTTGGCGGCGCAATCGAGCGTCCATATTTCACCCCTGTACTTCTATCCGCCGACTTATCGCTCAAAGGCTTTGTGTTTTGTTACGGTAGGATGGATGGTGAAAAAAAACACATGTTCGAGTTATTATACTAACGAGTTAGCTGACAGATTTGCATGTGTGTTTCTGCTCTAGTCGCCACAGAAAAAAAGGTTGCATAAAAGACTCTGGCTAGTTTTATTCAAAAAAGCCCTGAGGTTTGTGTTTTTTTTGGTCTTTTGGCTTTCCATAGAGGTGCCTCTGTGTAGGAGAACAACCGTGCTGTTACCCCGACACGCCGTGGCGTGAGCTGACTTCAGCCTGTCAGGGCCTTGAGCCGCCACACAAAGTCTCACTGTGTGTTTTAAAAGCAGACGCCGTGGAGCGATGCAGAAACAATGAGCACCGTGGGCCATATTTACATTTTTGACCTCTGAAAAATGAGGGAAATGCTATTGGAGATACTGTGTACTGTGAAACGAAAAGCATGCAAAAGCACACGGCGAGCAAGTGTTGGTCTGCGGGGGTTGGGAGAAGAACGGCGTTCTGAGAAGTTCGACCTCCAAAGATAATATTTTCGAAAGATCCTTGCACACACATCTGGTTCTTTTCAAGGGTGACTTATTGGTAGTGCCGTAGCTTATTTTTCTTCTCCCTGCACCTCTCCTACAGTGCTCTTCCAAGCATATCACAGCGGCCCGGCTGAAAATGCTAATGTTCCCGCCACTTAGTCAAGTCAGGCTCTTGGGAAGTGTTCTGAGGATGGGCCTCTCAGCTCTTTCCTCCGCAGGATGAAGTGATGATATCTGAGGGCAGATCAATCAGACATTAATGTAGAAACTACATTGCAGATTCAACAGAAATATTAGCCTCTAGAGAGTTCGCATTAACAGCCTACCTGTTGGTTTTGACATTTGGCTCATTCTATAAAACAGGTGCCCAATCAATCAATCAATCAATCAATCAATCAATCAATAAGAGAAAGTATAGACATTAAATAGATTAAATATTTTGTCCACTTCCATTCAAAAATTCAATATTATTTTTAATGTTTTTTTAAGGCTGCATTTATTTGATTGAAAAATACAGTAATATTGTAAAATATTATTACAATTTTAAATAACTGTTTTCTATTTTAATAGGTTTTAAAATGTAATTTATTCCTGTGATGCAAAGCTGAATTTTCATCATCATCAGTATCACATGATCCTTCAGAAATCATTGTAATATGCTGATTTGCTGCTCAGAAATTAATTATTAGTGTTGCTTCCTATTATTTTGTGAAAATGTATTTTTTTATTTTATTTTTTGTAGCAGTGCTCTTTGCTGAAAAAGGTAATATCTTTCAATAAAATAAATAAATAAATAAATGAATTCAGCTAATTTAATTTAGCCTTAGATACTTAACAACTCGACACATTATTTACCTGAAACAATGTTTAAAACCTCCTATCACTCTAGACAAGAAAGCTGATTCATAGAATGACCTATTTCTGGTTGCTGTCATGCAACCCATGTGGTCAACAAATAAACTACAACAAATAAAAGGCACAAACATTGAGACCGGTGTCTACCATTACCTAGAAGAGCCTCATTCCTGGTTCTCAATAGCTTTTTGTTCACAGTTCATTTGGAGACATCAGCTGAATACTCATATTCATGGCATAAAATGATGCACTGTCAGTTCGGCCCATCATTTTCAGAGCCCAGACAACTTGTGCTTTTCTTTCCTTTCTACATGTTTGCACAGCCCGAAATTATGGAGCGGCCACTAACAGGATGTGTGCGTTCCTGAGGTACTTTGTGAGTATTCCGATTGCATCACATGTCCTGGATTTCAGGGGCTTTTCACGGTACATTTAATGTGTCATTTATAAAAGCGGCTCTCTACTAATATGCTAAATACAACCGTGCTGAAAGAATATACGTGCCAGATCGTAATTTGATTCGAATTAAATTTTTCTAATAGCATCCTCCAGAAAGTGCAAAGTAAACATTCGCTCGTTCCCGTCACTTTTCTACCAAGTGGTTTTGACAGGATCCTAAACATCTGGACAGTGTTCATCATATGAAACACACAATTCTTTCTTCGGCGCTGAGTAAACTGTGGCCTAAAGTAAGTCCGCTGAGAACCCACCAGGTAATCAAAACAAATACAACACGCTTTCGTTAACAAACAGTGCCTTATCTTTTCCGGCTCGTGGATGCCAGTGCATTTCATGCAGAAAATCTTAAAATGAAGGAGAATTTGCATCAGGCTCAATCAAATTCAAACATTGTTTTTAATATGGATTTCCATCAGTCTTAATTAGCACACAAGTCACCTTTTTTAGGAAATCACTGGCGTTGCACGGATGAATCGGGGGGGTGGGACACTGCGTGACGTCTGGTCATCCTGCAGTGGAGCCATTACCCAGGGCCTGAGGGATCACAGCTAGGGGTCACGGCCCCTGATGACCCTTGGATGATGGGCAGGACTCCATCCATGAGGCCACATGACAGCAGGAAGTACTAGCTAATGTGGTTCTGATTAGAGGCCTTATCTTCAGCCCCCGATTAACGGTTCAATTATCTGACGGGAAGTAACGAACCTCAGACAAAAGTGAAAAAAGGAATAGTTCCCACGGAAAATGAAAACTGTCACCATTTCCAAAGCTGTATGAATTTAATTCTACAGTGGAACATAAAAGGTGAATTTTTGATGAATATTCTGACTTCTTATTTGCATGAAAATAATAGTAAATTACCTCCAAAATAACATGAAAATATCCTAAAAGTTCATACGTACAAGCAGCCAGGACTTTCTTCAAAATTTCACCATTGATGCTCCGCTGAAAAAATACAGTTTTGAGTGAGTACATTTTGTGTTTCATTATAAACAATCTTTAAAATAGTCATTTTCTTACATTTACTTCAAAAATCTGATTCATAAGAGAAATTTAATCATGAAGATGAGTTAAGTTATTCAAGCAGAAAATATTTTGACAATTACTGAACATATATTAACAAATAAATTAGAAGTACCCAATACAAATTACACACTGTAGAAATACCCTACACTGTAAAAATTAATTAATTAATTTAATTAAATTAAAAGTGAAATTTATGGTAATAACCCAGCAGCTGTGGTTGCCAGAAGTTTAACAAAAAATATGGTAGGAAATTTACAGTAAATTAAAGGATATTATTTTATTAACTGAAATAATGCTACTATATCAAATTACTAAAATCTTTTTTTTTTACTTTATAATAAACTTTTTCACTTCTGAAAATTGTACATTATATCTGGATAGTGGGGGGTTAGTGATAAACATGACTGCCAACATGAGATGGACCACCGTATTTAGCTTTTTCCAGTGTTTTTAAAGTGTAAACCGTGCAGTTTTATCATTTATTGTCCAAACCGGTTTTCAGTCTTCCTCTACGACAATTACACCGAGTGCTAATTTTCAGCAAGCAGCCTCTGTTCAGAATCTGTGATAACGGTGCATGATGAGAACTGGCAGGCACTAATATCTCTGCACTTAGGAGCTTGTCTTTGCTGTTCAGTGGATTGAGTTACTGTGAAAGCCATGATGGAGTGTAAAGTAATCTCCTGCTGTGGAGCTGCCGCGCATGCCTGGAGTCCGTCGCATGTTTCTGAGATTCCTTATCTGCTGTGAGGGGGGGTTCACCTGCTGCGCTAAGATGCCCTGGAGACTTCAACACAGCTCGCCAGCATTTCCCAGACAACATCCAACCTCAAACAAACACATACACACTTTATTGGCATTGATGGTTCCATGAAGACACTTCAACATCAATGGAACCTTAGGAAAAAGGTTCTTCAGATCATTAAAAATTTCTTCACGCTAAGATTTTTTTTTTTCTTTTAAGAACTTTTCACTGAAAGGTTCTTTGGGGAACCTAAAATGGTTCTTCTATGGCATCGCTGTGAAAATTCCCTTTTTGAACCTTTATTTATTGGCATCTTTGGTTCCATGAAGAACCTTTAACATCCATGGAAGCGATCCATTGGCCGAAAGGTTCTTTACAGCGGAATAAGGTTCTTTAGATGTTCTTCACACTAAGAAAAAAAGGTTATTTTCAGAACCGTTCACTGAAAGGTTGTTTGCTGAACCCAGAGTGGTTGTTCTATGGTGTTCACTTTTAAAAATAAAGGTTCTTTAGTGGCATCTATGGTTCCATTAAAAACCTTTACTGTCCGTGGAACTTCTTCTTTGCACAAAAGGTTCTTTATAATGGAAAAGTATTCTTCAGATTATTAAAATGTTCTTCACAATATGAAAAAAAAAAAAAAAATGGATCCGTTTCCTGAAAGGTTCTGTGGGGAACACAAAATGGTTCTTCTATAGCATCCCCAGAAAAGCCCCTTTTGGAACCTTTATTTATAAAAGTTTAAGGAATGTTCTTTTAAGAACTTATCACTAAAAGGTTCCTTGTGGAACCAAAAATGGTTCTTCTATGGATCTCCTTCTGGAACCTTTATTTTTCATACAGCATGCATCCACAATTGCATTTTAAAAATAATAATGCTGCAAATCCTGTCCCAAATGATCTGAATATTTAAGCTTCACAAGTAAACTACGTCTTTGGAACTTCTCCACAACATCTATTGATTTATTTGCTGTAGAGAACAAACAAAACCACATTTCACCGACATCATACTGGAACACATCACATAAGGTACGTATGGTTTGTTTCGCTCATGTGTATAAGTCTCAGTTTCAAAAGAGGAAGGATTGTTTTCCACCACAATCCAAAGCAGCAGCGCACAAATGAATGGAGCCGTGCCACGGTGTGGAAAAGACACATGTCCAGCCTCATGCTTCACGTCAGGGCCTCCGCCAAAGCAAACTGTGGTCGGAAGAATTCTTTAATAGCATCTGATCTGTGTCACCTGAGACTGGAATCATCCGAAACTAAGAAACCACACAGCCATCGATGTGGATATTTGCAGCAGCCGAGCCTCTCTAATGAAGGACTCCCACCACAGACCACTCCGAGCGGCCCCCGCCGCATCACAATCTGCCCTACTTTCATATTTAGACGTCTGCGCTCCGGACAGGTCACAATCTAGACGCTTATGACAAATGCACTGTGGTTTTCTCACAGATTCTTAGATTACAGTTTCCCTTATTTATCTCCATCATGAGCATCATGTGACAGTCGAGCACATGAAAACGACTCACACATCGAAGGGAACGGTGACAGAAGTTTCCAACTGTGTGACTGATGCAATCTAACAGTGACGAAGTCTGTCCAGAACATTTCTCATTCTGCCATCCACAGGATACTGAGTGTTTGTCTTAGCAGAATTTTGGTAGCTAAAACAGTACTAATACCAGTGAAATTTCAGTTATCAGTAAAATAATTGTGTATTAATAGTTCCCCAAGTCATTTACTCACCTCATACTGTTCCAAACCTTATGATTTTTTTTTCTTTTTTTCTGTGGAACACAAAAAAAGACATTTTGAACAAACATTATTTTCAATATTCATACACTGAAAAAAATTATACAATTTTTTTTTAAGGTAAGTGGTTGCAAACTATTTCAGCTACATTTAAAAAAAAATGTATATATTTTGTATATATATACAAAATATATTTTTTGTATATATATATATATATATATATATATATATATATATATATATATATATAATGTATATACATATAATTTTGTATATAATATTTTTTGTATATATACTAATGTATATATTTTATTTTATTTCAGCTTTATGTATATTAACAAAAATGTTTAGTTAACAATTATAAACCTGATTATATGGACCAAAAAAAAAAAAAAAGCAAGACATGATAAAAATGATGGCAGAATTTTCAATTTCAACTATCTGCACACTCATTTATTTAAAAATGATACTAATTAATATTAATATTACATATTAACAAACTTAAAATAAAATACCTTCCAATAAGAAAAAGGGGAATGTTTAGGAAACCTGTTTTAAAACTATTATTTTTGCAATAATAACAATAATATCTCTGATTGTATGGACAAAAACAAAAAAACTCGAGACATTATATTTTCACCCCGCTTTATTAAAAAAAATACTAATTAATACTATCAATATTAAAGATTAAATGAAAATTTAAATACCCAATAAAACATGAAACATGGGGGAACATTTAGGAAACCTGTTAGAAAACAATTACTATTTTGCAATAATTAAATATATATATTAGATTAAATAAATATATTAGATACAATTGATTAATACTGCATCAATATTAAAATTCTGAGCAATACTGATAAGCAGATAATTGTTTTCATAACTGAATTGTTGATATTAAAATGCTATGCTATTTTTGTACAAATACATTAAAAATAAATTAAAAACAATATACAATATCTGATAACCAATATTGTACCGATATGTTATGCATCCTTGCTTTTAATTCTACAGACACACAAAACTAAAACAACATAACACATATTATACAAGCCACAGAAAGTTGTGATTTTTCAGATCTGCCAAGAAAAAGGAAGTTGTCATTTGGTGTTTTCACCAAACCTCTGCTGCTTCCAGTTCAGACCAACTGTTGGCAAAGAGACAGACAGCACATAGACGTGGAAAAGACTGGTTAGCGTCACACAGGAGCAGGGCGTCCATTAGGAAGACCACACAGGGCTCCAGACACTTCTCCAGTGAGATAGATGCTATCAGAGTGAGTGACAGGTGCTGGTTTTTCATCCCATCTCATTCTCTGATAGTGTAGATGAACAAGCCTCCCGACACGTTCCAACTGTTTATCATCCGACGACTTGATTTCCTCTTACAGAGAACAGATGGCTTCCTTAACGGCTCTGTGCTCGCCTGTTTCGTCTTTAGTTCTCAGCATATCTCAGCACAGACGTTTCGGGAGATCTGTGCCAGCACTAGATTCATTCTACGAAAGCAAAAATTGGGAAATTAGCACTTTCAATACTGTTAAAAATACATATTGAAGGGACATGGTGGGACAGAATATATAAAGCAGTTTATATCGAGGGCATATTTAGTACCAATATCCAGTGACTGCTAAATTGTCCCTATATTGATCAAACAATTAAATATTTTTAACCATTGATGTTATAATTTCGGCCACATCTGAAATAGGTCATACTGTTGATATTATGTGAGAAGTTAAAGTAAATATGCTAGAAAACTAAACGCTTTCAAGGATGTACATTTAATACATGGGCGAAGTATGAATATATAAGGTAGCCAAAGTTTTTATACACGCACAGTTATGTTGTCATACTCTTGTGTTCATCTACTTCTCCCATTTTCTCTTTTTACATTGACTATCACTCTAGACTAATACAATCAGAAACAACAATAATTTCTCAAATATCTTTACAATACTGATCAATTTAACATTCACTTCAATCGTATGAGATGACTGGATGCTTTCAACTGATTTCCTATTGAACTGTCACCAACTGAACTTCAGCGGTCAACTATTAAAAATTAAGCTACAAACTCGATCATAATGCACAATGTTTCCATCTAACATGCATTTTGAGCTGCAGCTCGTCATATTAATGGAGTGTTTTCACTGGTTAGCAGTACACCAGTTACCTCACCTGAATAAATTCATAGATAAGTGTTGGATTATCTTTGGAATGGAAATATGGATATTTTATTTGTAAACATCACACTTTTTCACTTATTCAGTTAATGTCATAAAACTAGCGCACTAAGCCAGTAGTAGTGCTGACAGCGTCGTGTAAACATGGCTGTAGACTCGAAAAGCAGAGGAACAGACAAACTGAATCAATTGAGTGAGTCATTTACACTGGAACCGCTCCGATTGATTCAAACACTTCGATCATTCAATTCAAGCGATTCACTGGCAAAAGCAGACCAAAAGGGCATTTCATTTTCGAATTTCAACATGACATGTAATGAATTTAAAAAGCATGTATTGTGATGGGTGAAACAGAGCTTTTTGAAACTCCGAATCAAACCACTGCATCGCAAAACAATTCACTGTTTCAAAGTGCTCCAATTGGATCGCATAACTCGAATCACTTGATTCAGATCGGGACTTCAAAACGGGTTCGAGAATGTTTTGATTCAGATCGGAACTTCGGAAGTCCTGATCTGAAATGATAGTTTGCAAATTATTATTCAGATAGGGACTATAGAGCGTGGATTGTGAATCATATGATTTAGATCAGGACTTCAGTGCAGGTTTGAAAATCACTTGATTCAGATCGGGACTTCAGAGCACGTATTGTCAATCTTTTGATTCAGAATGGGACTTCGGAGAGCGTATCATGAATCTTTTTTACTGATTTCTTTTTTTTATTAAAATGTGCAGAACATCAAACCATTAAGACAGTACAGTTATAAAAATAAAAGAAAGAAAGAAAACACAAATAAAACTTCCTTAGGAAAATTAACCATGGTTTTTATTGTAGTAAAAGTGTAGCAACCATGTTTTTTTATTTGTTTTGTACAACCACAGTTTTACTACAAATCCCATGGTTAAATTATGGTATCTTAGCAAAACCTTTAGGATTAACAGAACTTTAGCTACTTTCCATATACTTGAACAAAGAAAAGAGAGATTTAGAGTCAGATTTTTTGTTAATTAATGTGACATTTAGCTAGCATGAAACAAATTATTGAGTTATATTTTCCTATATTCTCTTTTCGAGTATTCAAACAATCCAAAGAAAACATCTTTAAAACAGAATGAAAAGTCACTTATAAAATAAGATTAGGAACATTAAAAAATATCTGACCAAAATTTCTCATTCAGAAGAGTGACAAAAACAGCACTTCAATGTCTGACTTATAATTATGTCCAAACGCTATTTGTGAAATTTGGATTACAGAAATTAAATTACATTTCCAAATATATTCAAATAGAAAACAATTATAATAAATTATAATATTTCACAATATTACTGATTTTACTGTATTTTTGATGAAATGAATACAGCCACAAAACCCAGATTTCAGAGAGGTATTCCAGAGTGCCATGCAGCAAAGGACAACATATGACAGACATATTCCATTGTCATTATGTCAGCTAGCATTTGTCAAACTGCATTCACAGTTCCTCTGAAAGACTTAAACTAATTCCAACGTCAGTCCATTATGAAGTTTATACTGGCCTCAGCTGTCTGCAGTGCATTCATGTAAGAATGCTTGCAAGTACAGGCTAGTATGTCAGCAATGTGAAGCAGGACTTTGAAGTGTCAGCCTGGGTCAACAGAAACAACAGGTACTGTAGTAACAAACCTCAGAAACAGGTGTGCACTCATGTCTCAACCAATATGTGCTGGTGGCCACATGAAATGTTTCCGCTCAAGGACTGGATCATTGTGATCTGGGGCCTGTACTATGAAGCCGGTTTAGCTGGTTAGCCAGGTAAGTTTCAGTTTAGTTTGCATCAATCCTGGGTTTTAGGTACCAAGAAAGTGGCTTGGCTTTTAGCTGCGTTCATTGCTATAGTAACTTACACTGCACAGCTAACCTGCTCCGGGGCAGGTTATGTTCTGAGTTAGAGATCTCAAACTGAAATTGGACCAATCAGATGTGAGCAAAGTGACACATGTCTGACACAAAAAAGTCACTCCCCCAGTCTCTCTTCCTACAAATGAAAGGTCACTATGAAGTACCTTTAAAAAAAAAATTCCAACAAAATTGTCTGGCTTTAATGATAATTACAATTTGCATATGATTTATATAATTATAATATGATTTATATTATTATTACTCCATTACACACAAGCACTTTTAGTTTAACAATTAATATAAAGCATTTGTTTTAAATTAATATTAATATATACAGATCATATGTAATATAAATAAGTGGTAGAATCAATAGATAACACTTTAAAAATGGCTACATGTGACCTTACATGTTTGAGTCTCTATCACTATATATTATCAACTATATAAACAAACTTCACAAGTTTCACTTGTGACTGCACTGATAGAGCAAGATCATTTCCTTTATTTGTCCTCTTTCATGGACAAGTACTTCAGTGGAAATGTGTTTAAATTCCTCATATTCTTTAATCTCTTAACCTTTAACAAAATAGTTTTGAATCTCGCTGGCTCTCTCGCGAGAAGTGAGTCACACTTGCTCTGTGTTGTGATTGGCTGTTCGCCGCTGATGTCACACATTCATGTGCACGCGCTCCATTAACTCAGGATCAAGCCTGAGTTGACAGAGAAAGTTGATGATCAGCTTCATGGTACCAACAAAGCCAGATTGGAGTGGTTTGGTTTTGTCAACTCAAAATTTATCCTATAACTCTGAATTTGTTAATCTACCATCATGGTACAGGCCCCAGTAGTGTTTGACCTGGGTTTTTTTTTTTTTTTTTTTACATTTTATGGAAAACATAAGTCACTTAAGCATGAAAAGATTGAGTTTTTGTATCTTATTAGAGATATTTAGTATCTCTTTTTAATTAATATTTTTAATTAGGTTTATTTCAGTTTTCATTTTAACGATTTTGTGTGTTTGCTATTTTATAATTTTTGTTGTTGTTGTTTTTTGCTGACACTTTACAATAAGGTATCATTTGTTACCATTAGTTAATGCATTAGTTAGCATGAACTAACTATTAGCAATACTGTATATTTTTAAAGCATTTATTAATCTTTTTTAATGTCAGATAATAAAAATATAATTATTCATGTTAGTTGACTGTGAATTAACTAATGTTAACATACACCTTTTGATTAAAAAAAATATTAGTAACTGTAGAAATAAATATTAACTATTATCATTATATTACTGTTATGATTAATAAATGCTGTACAAGTTTATTTTAAATTCATTTTTATTTCAATAAGTACTTATTTAAGCTAAAGTACATGAAAATAAGAAATGCTGTCTTGGCAACTAGCTTTGATAAGTTTACTTTTTTTAAATAAGCTGAAGGTTTTATTTATATTTTATTTTGTTTTGTTTTTTTTAAGTGACAAATGTTTTTAGTTTTAGTTAACTACACAGCAAAACAAATTAAAAAAATAAAAAGCTGTTAATAAAACAAAGATTTTTGGAGTGTGTTTTACAAGAAAATTCTATTTTGGTTTTTCTATTTCAAAATTTCATCTTTAATTATGTGTTACTTGCCATTTCTTTTCATTCTCATCGTTTCTACACATTAAAATCTTTTTTCAGGATAGATTTATACGGTTATACATGTAAAATATGTGACAGACTGTTCCCAAACAATTGCACCTGATATTCACACAGTTATGGTTTGGCGCCTTCGAACACTGGAAGCCGAGAGTGGAAACTGCTCCGTACATCTTTTGGAGAGCAGGCGACAGTCATTGGCATGTCAAAGGGCCAAGTGTTCACATATGGTCACATAGCTGAGCTAATGGCTGACAGGCCTCAGCAAGGGCATTAAAGTGACCCTGCCCCAGGACAACACGGACCAACGCTCAGTAAACAGGGATGCAGAAATCTGTAAACACACAATTAGGCCATTAACAATACTTCCTCCAGCATTCACATTTCACATCTTGAGCACAATAAAGGGGTTTAAAAGACACTTCATATTCAGTATTATTATGGATTTGACTGCACTGACAAAACTCATTTGAGTTGAAAATGACACATTGCCTCCAGCTTACATATTTAAAGAAGTTTGCATCATTGATTGTTATTTTCCTCTTTATTACTATGAAGCTGCTTTGAAACAATCTCTAAAGCGCTATACAAAGGTGAATTCAGTGTATAAAAAGGTTTCTTTATTCCAAGGAACTTCAAGATTTAAATCACACAAACAAAAAGTCCAGAACTATGAACTAAAGCAAACATAAATTCAGTCTCTGATACACTGAAAACAAAATTTACTTTGAAACAATTTTCACTCAGAAATGGCTAGTTAATTTCACAATTACAAAGAAACACCAATACATTCAATTTTAAATTTGTAAGTAAATGTAAGTAGAAAGACTAAAATAGTTTTTTTTTTTTTAAATGTATCCCTTTAGTCTTTATTTTCTTTATATCAAAAAAGCATTTTCTACAGCGTATTAGTGCCTAGTCTACAGAATTCATAAAAGTGTGCTCATCTGTGAAGATTACCATGATGAAAAAAACATGTAAGAATCCTAAACTTTTGTTGCTCACAGAGCTTATTTTCTGTAATAATCTTAAGAGCCAGTGGAAAAATCCTATTGTTTTCTTGAGGAAAGCAGGGTTTTGTGAACTTCTGGTTTGTGTCATCAGTGCTGCAGTACTCTATATTCAAGAGGTAAATAATGCTCATGTCATGAAGCTGGACTGGAAAATCAAACATAACGATGGAAGAACGAGGTTTGCTGCTCCATGTGTTGCTAAACAATCTTTAGTTGTTTAGCAACCCAACCAAAAGTTTTGACGTTTTTGACTGTAATAGGAGGCACGTCACCTCAAACCTGTGGGAAACCCGTCGTATCTGACAGTGTGAGAAAGTTAGCGCACAGATTTGAAGCAGACAGCTTACGATTGACTTTATCTGTATTGAGTGTTTCCTCAGATAAAGTTTTGCCCTCGGAGCGTTCAGATAGAAAGCCTGGACACATCTTGAGATTGTTAACAAATAGACTGCTTCAGACAGATAAGCTCAACAGAGATTCGGTGATGTTTTTTAACATATTAGACTATTTGAATGTGCTATAGTAACGGCTTTGTTTGCTTCGAGACCCAAGCGTGAGCATATCATAATCAGCTTGTGTCATCAGCTTGGCCTGAATTCGTTTTTTGTCATCAGCATGCAATATTTGTTTTCTATTTAACTGTTAACTATTTAAATCTCTATTACGGTAAGGGCAAGATTTGAATAATTCAAATACGTTTGTACAGTATGTGTTGGATGAAGGGAGAAGGACATAGAAAGGTTTTCATCTGAGATGGAACATTTTAATTTCGAGCCTGACGTACAGTATTTTCTTTTGTTTTGCATGTTCCGCTCTAAAATTGGAAGTCAAAGAATAAGTAATTATCCCTCTAAATTGAGCCATTTCACATAATTATTTCTTGGAATGTAATGTTTTACTGAGCTACAAAGAACATTGAAACTTGCCGTTTTATATGCCGTTTGTGTCGCATAATGGCTTTTCCCATCAGCTCCAGACTGCGCTGGTTAATTTGGGAAGAGGTCCTGTTCCCTCCCAGAGCACAACTTAATGAGGGATAGCATCCAACTGAGAGAAGCTAGATTTATACATTTAATATTTATTATTCTATTTTTCTTTCAAGATTTGTTGCTGTATACACTTGATGTGGATGAATTAAGAACAGATGATTTATATAACTATAAAATGCATAAGTTGTTTATTAAATATAACATTATATATTAATTCAAATATATATATATTTAGAGAAAATAAACTAAATAAGCACACATACAATTAGAGTATACAGAGAAAAGATGTATACATAGGTATGGAATTATTTTGATATTTTTTGTATAAATATTTAGAAATTAATTATTCAATATATAAAGTATACTATATATTATGTTTATATATATATATTAAATATAACATTATATATTAGAATTTAAAAAATTATATTTTATTTTTAATATATTTATCATTTAGTTTTTATATTGATATAATTTATGTGTGAGAATTATATGAATATAAAAACTATATTTTTTATAAAACTATTATACATAAATCCAAAACAGCATCACGTTTACAAAACTTGGACCTGAAACTTTGCATTGCTCACTGACAAGTACTAAACTCTAGTCAGTGTTTGTAGTCACTCTAGACAAATGTGATTCTTAAGTTTGATCCATAAAATTGAGATTCTACACTTACCAGGCAGCACTTTACTAAAATAAACTATTGTGTCTTTATGCCTGTTTATTAATCTGTCTGTGACCTTTTGGAGTTAATTTTCCTCAAAAGAGAGAGCACAATTCTTTGTTGATCCCTAAATGACCAAATCAGCCTCATGAGTGTGAAGAGAATTATGAGCCGTCTTATGGTGCGAGTTAGTTACTCTTTTGTTTACAGCTGAATGGTTAGCAGTGTTGTGAGAGCAGTGTAACAAATGTGAAATTTATGTACAGCCTCGGGCAATGGAGATTTTTTTTTTCCAGTGCTGCGTCAGTGAGCTGATCTTTGCATTCCAAGTCTTATCCGTAAATCTTTACATAGCCGTAAACCACAACCCTGGGCCTGTACGGCACGATCGTGAACACGCTTCACATGCTGGAACCCTTGTTCTGCGGGACACATGGTCATGAGAACAGGGTGGATCTGAATAAAGGGTGACCTCTACTGAAAGACTGCATGACTGACATCACTCAGCAATGCAAGGTCAAAGGTCACAACTGGAGTGATATACAGTGACCCCAAAAAGTATTTGGACACTTGACCCATATAACATTTAAATGTCACTGCGTTATAAAATATCAAATCAAGTGCATTTGCAAGGAAAAGCTGAAAGCAAAACTCATTTTTGCATTTTCACAGTGACTGTTAAGCAACAGATCAAAAGTTCCACTAGAGCAACACTTTTTTTTTTTTTTTATAAACATTGGTTAAATTAATGTATTATGTGAAATATTTCACTTAAAATAAATGTTAAATAAATGATTGTTATCTAATGCAATGGCATAATTTTTTACATGCGACTTAGACAACTGTTCAAAAGTTTCAAAATAAATTAATACATTTATCCAGCAAGGATGCATTAAATTAAATTAAAAATAAATAAAAGTGATGTACATTTATAATGTAACAATCTTACATAAACAAATAAATGCTGTTTTTTTATTTATTTGTTTTTTGGTTTAAATGGAAGCTTGTTTCCACCACAGGATAAGACTTTTTCATCCTAAAATTCAGACAAAAAAATACAAAATTTAATTCATCCTAAAATCTTTTTTTTCATCGCAAAACAGATGTTAATTTGCGACTGCAAGAGAAAAAGTCTGAATTACATAAAAAAAAAAAGCTTTTTTTATTCCGTGGCGAAAAAAAAAAACCAAAAACAGAATTGGCGAGATGTAAACTCATTTGCGATCAAAGACAGAATTCTGGGTTGATTTTGTGAGGAAAAAAAAATCAGAATTGTGAGATCAAAAAGTTTTCAAAAGCCTTTTTTTATTTTTATCCCGTGATGGATTCCAAGCTTCCATACTTTTGAACAATCTATTCAAAGAATCCTGAAAAAAAAATGTATAAAGCTTTCCACAAAAACATTAAACAGCACAACAGTTTTCAACATTAATAATAAGAGATTTTTCTTGAGCATCAATTCAGCATATTAGAATGATTTCTGAAGAATCTTGTGACACTGAAGACTGAAGAAATAATGCTGAAAATTCAGCTGCGCATCACAGGAATAAATTACATTTTAAAATATATTCAAACAGAAAACAGTTATTTTAAATTGTAAAAATATTTCACAATATTACTTTTTTTACTGGGTTTTTGATCAAATAAATGCAGCTATAAGAATAAGAGACTTCTTTCAAAACATTTAAAAACTCTTACAGACACCAGACTTTTAAACAGTAGTATACGTGTCCAAGTACTTTTGGGGTCATTGTGTTCACATTCAATTCATCAGGTCATCTAGGCTTATAATGCCAAACAAAACAATTCTGCTCGTCTTTAAAACACCCGTTTTAGCTAGAGTAGCCAAATTTCCATCATCAAAAACGTAGATTTCGTGGAACAGATTCCACGTTGGCCATTTCAGATTAGCAGACAATAGCATGGCAGGGTTGATGCGAGTTACTGCAGTCCAAAAGCCTCATTTCCCATTTCCCCTTTCCCCAGTGGGAGTGTTGTTATTCTGCCGATGGGACGGCTGCTGAAAGTTTGTGAAACAGAGCCCACTCCTTTGGCACCTCGCAGCAAGACGGCAGGCAGTCTATAGTGGGCGGCGATTGTTCTCAAGACAATACGTCTTTTTAAAGGGTGCCACCGCGATGGTAAGTATATATATATGAAATATTGTTATCCAGGCTAAGAGAAATCAGAGCGGTCAGGCTGTCTAACCACAGTCACGCAGTGGCGCCACAATCCCGTGGACAGCTTCCACGCTTGAGCCGCTCAAAGAACACTGCTCGCTGGCATCTGGAATATGAACTTCAGCAATTATACACCAATTAACCACCAATTATCTGTTCTAAAACAATCATTTTGCCATTCTCAATTGAGACATTTCACAGCAGACAATTGACCTATCGGTAAGCCCTGCCCCCCTTAGTTACTGTTGCTCCCTCGGACAAACAAACGGAGTTGCTCACTGTCTTACAATGAGCTATGTTTCCATCCAAAGATTTGAATTAAACTTATGCGCAAAACTGGAATATCGCATAAAACATATGCGAATAAACCACCGTTTCCAACCAACGAGTCAAAGAGAACAAAATCGTTGTTTTGATGACCTGTTTTTAGAGGGGGAGCAAGTGAAAGATTATGAAGACAAACTTATTTGTCCCTGTGGAATAACATGCACAATCGTTCACAATAAGACCAGGAATGAGCATTAAGAAAGTAAAGAGAGTCAATTTAAGTTTCATGCTGACTTTTAGGACATCGGTCAGTCTGGTGTGCACTATTTTTGGCTTGAATACACATTTCTTGGCCTCAAACGGGCGGCAAACACTTTCAGTTCAGCAGTCCAAACACATGATATTAAATTGGGTCAGCTGCCCTGCCTAAATATGACATCTTTCAAACCCCAAAATGCTGCCGTGCTCCTGTTTTTCACATCAAGGCTTCCCCCTTCAGACCCCACCAGACCACCAGCACCCGAACAGAAACCACATGAGGGAGCGGGACCGGCCTGTAACCAGGAAGAACAGGCAGGCTGTTTATTTCTGGTGCATCTCTACTGAATGACTCACACGTTGGCTGGAAAAGCGGTCCAGTCTCCAACAGCTGAGCATGTGCCAGCTCCAAAGGCATATAACTTGTGCCGCTTCACCCCCGTCTCAATCGCAACGCTCGTCATCTGCCTATTTTCTCCCGCCTTTAATCCCCCAGTAATCATCAGATGCAGCATTTTACAATCAACATTGGATCTGACCTTGAGCAGGTTTAGAAAAGTCCAGACACATTAGTGGATGGGTACGAGGCCGGGCCGGGGAGAGAGAGAGAGATTAAGTAGAAGTGGGCGGCTCTCAGCTTCACTGGAGTCGAAACACACATTCGGCGTCCCTATTATAGAAGACAGCTGGTCCAAACAAGCACTGCTCATTCAAAGCCTAAAAAACAAAACAAATCTGCATTAATAGTAATATCATTAGGAATGTGAAAAGCAATTCAAATATGAGGACTGGGTCAAAGTATTATTCCAAATATCTAGCTACTGGCAGTGAAAAGTTTGAAATAATCTAGGTTTTTTAATGTTTATGAAACAAGAAAAAAATCAGTAAAAATTGTAATATTGTGAAATATTTTTATGATTTAAAATAACCGTTTTCATTTCGAATACGTTTTAAAATGTAATTTATTCCTATGGTGCAAAGCTGAATTTTCAGCATCATTACTCCAGTCTTCAGTGTTTTCAGAAATCATTCTAATATGCCGATTTGCTGCCTTATTGTTATGAATGTTGAAAACAGTTGTAGTTATATATTAGTCACACGGTTTACTGTAAAACTACTAGAATTAATTAATATTAATACAAATATTACATGAAGCTGCAATTACTAGAATAAACAGCATGTGTGTTATTCACACTTATTACAGTACATTATTTAAGACATTTATGTAAATCTTGCAAAGGCAACAAGACAGGGCCTCCATATCTATCATTTAAAGTCTGCATGAAATCAAAATTGACTTTATTTACTTTATTAGGGCACATTGCTTTGAACAATTAATCCGTGCAAGTTAATCCGCTGAAAATCAATCAAAATCTAAAATTTGATCAAAATCTGAACATTTACTTCCGCTCTGGAGTGGCATTCCTTCTCTGAAGACGTCAGTTTGACGGCTTGGGCTGAATATCAGAGAGGAGGAGAGCAAAAATAAAACCACACCCTCTATTCAATATTCTGCTTCAGCTGGAAATACATCACACTGAAATAAAGTCGGCAGCAACTTCCGGTTCACACAGACTTTAAGCTTGACTTTCTACACTCAAAGTAGTAACGTACTATGTATATGGTATGAGATTCATGGACATCTGAAGCATTATCTACATTTCAACTGTGACATGGAAATTAATGAGAAGGGGGAAAAATGTTGAAATATTTCCAATTATCATGCTTGTTGACAACTACAAATGAAGTAATTATTTGTTGAGTGGGAACACAGACAAAGACTTTTTCCCCATTAACACTTGCCCATAAAACAATTCAGCCGCATTGACACGTGTGCAGTAGAGTTAGATGGAAATACTACCTTAAGCTAATACTTTCAAGATTCACACTCACTACGTTCACATTCACACTACCTATATATATATATATAAAGAATCCTGAATAAAAGAATCCTGAAAAAATTATCTATTATATAAATGTTTCTTGAGCAGCAAATCAAGTGTATTGGAATGATTTCTGAAGGATTGAGTGACACTGAAGACTGGAGTAATGATGCTGAAAATTCAGAAATAAATTGGTTTAAAATATATTAAGATAAGTTATTTTAAATTGTAATAAGATTTCTGTTTTATTAGTTTTGAATGACAGTTTTTATTATTTTGCAACCTTATCTAATTTCGCAACAAAACAAACAAAAAAAAGGAAAAAATAATACCCTAGTGGTTTTCATAGAACCAAGTGCCCCAAAAAAGGTATAAAAATAGGATGTCTTTGGTAGGCAAACAGATTACTAAAAATAGTAGCCTGTACAAATCTTTAGTCATGAGATTTTGCTATTTTGTACATTTTAATTGAGTTCAAATCATGACGAGAAAGGGAGATTAGTATTGATGAGAAGCTTTTTATCCATTTTGGACATCGGATTCAAGTCATCAAACAAGTAGACACTCAGAGACCTGAAACGGAGTCTATTCATTACCTAACATCATAAACCTGGTTGTTGATTATCTCATCGTCTTTTATGTAGCCTGCTGTAGGTGCTAATGAGCAGCACGTCTGGAAATACACCAGAGTTTCAACTCTTGCCAACAACATAAGACTGTATTCCCTCAACAACCAAACCAAGCAACAAAAGTGAAGACGTAGCTGTGACAGTCTCACAGATTCCCAGTGAAGTCAGCTCTCGAAGCCCCCGCGGACAAATCCCAGTTCATGGGAACGGCTGAGGTGACAGATCCCGGCATCTCTTCCCATAGAGCTCAGGGACAGAAGACATCACTTCTCCTGACCTACAGCCTGTTAGACATGATGAGCTGCTATCGGCAGTCATGTGACCCTCTGCTGACCAATCAGAGCCAAAGAAAACCCTTAAACACTGGAGGTCACGGAAAACCTCGCCCTGAGGTCCAGATTTACTTGCTCAGCAGAATACAAGCAATGCATTACAAGGAAGATGGACATCACCGGGCCAAACTCTTGCCCTCAAAAATGCAGTTTTATTCACTGGAGAAATTTGTGGCGCTTCTAAAACGGATGAGCTTGTGTTCAAGCGATAGTAATTGGATCGTATACACTCTATAAATAAACTTAAAATGGATGGATACGCCAGTCTTTTTAACAAACCGTTCCCTCCAAGTTTAAATTACCATGTGTGGGGGAAACGTCTTAGAAGGTTTTGAAATTTGTACGAGTAGGCCATGATCGTGTGGCTTCGACTTAAGATACACCAAAGTTAAATATGCTCCAAATTACAGTCGTTACAGGACCCTCAAAGCCAAAATTAGAGGGCGAACGCCTAGGCGGTACTATTGCCTTCTTTATTGAATGGCTGCTCTGTATAATTAGCAAAGCAAACTAATCCATCTGAGAGCATTGTGCTGCGATTCAGATGCCGTCTCGCGACGGCGGCTGATCTACGATCAACCTGTAGTTTTGTCACAAGAGAACGTTGATGTCCGTCTGCGGTCCACTCAGGGTTTTTGGAAACATTCATCTGACAGAGAATCCTGTCTCTGGAGACTCTTTGGACAACTGAGAAGGAAGCCATTACTGCCACTACGACCTGACTGTAATGACAGGATGACCTTTAACCTCGCTTTTCCCTCATCTAAAGCAGGCAGTGATTTTCAGTGGATCATATTACGACATTTGACCACATTTCGCCATCAGATGATTTCAGCAGATCAACTTTAGTTACAGTTTTTGGTGCTATTTATAAACACTGGTCTAAAAATATCTCAGAATTGTTTGTTCTACGCGTGATTTCAGGAACCTTTTTTTTTTTTTTGAAAATATACTTTACGTACTAAATATACAATACACAGAAAAACTAAAAATAAATTATATAAATTTGATATATACTGTATACACACACACAATACAGATAAATACAGTGAATACAGAGAAAACACAACAAAAAAATATAAAAAGCAACAAATGCTTTGGGGTGACTTCAGGGCAAGAAAATATTGACAAAATATTTTTGGGTGAACTTACTTTTGTTAAAACTATTAACCATTACTAGTAACAAAACTATTACTTTTAATGAAGAATGCATTTATATATATTTTTTTAAAGTTTTAATATTTCAATCCAGTAAAAAAAAAAATCCATAATTAATTTTTTTTTTTTAAAGTAAATATTGGAAAAAAGTTAAACTTTTTTTATATAGATAATACTGTAATGTGTTTGGGAACGAATCAATGCTTATTTGATTCATTTCAACTGGAATTAATCAAACTTTGCTCATCTTTGTTGTTTTTGATGTATCAGTTAAAAAACAAAGCACACATGGGTTTATTTCCATCTATTATCTGCTGAACCGTATCCATGACAACCGTTTCTGTGCTGATGTTGTGTGTAGGTGACTGTCCTTACCTCATGCAGCGCCACCTCTGCTTCCAGACAGAGACACACTGACCAAATTATCCTCACAGCAGCACAGATACGCACAGAGTCATCGGTGTCAGCCTCTGCAGAGCTGCGGTCACATGTTTAATTTTGGATAGTGTTATAAGAGGTGATGCTCAACACATTCAGTCATTTAAAGCTTTCCTGTCATCTCACTGTCACATCGTCTTGACAGCTGAATCGATCCCACATAGGCAGACATCTGGCCCAGGATTGGGCCAAGGCACGGAACTTTTGTAGATGTCAAACTTTTCCAATGAACCTGATTGGCTCTTTGAAAAAGTTTTTTGCAGAGTTTGCTTCACACAGAAATTCTAACAGTTGTGAACTAGTATTTATTTTGAGATTCGGTTTTCCTCATGAGTTTCCTTGACTTTGCAAGGGTTCTGATGGTATTCTATTCATACCTTTTGTTTTTTTAAGGAGTTTTATTAAGGATTATATTTGAGTATTGAAAGTTTTGGTCTTTTTGAACATAAATCTCTTTTCCCTGAACTATACAATATCCATCTGCAGTCTTTCTGAAAAACCAATGAATACAACAGAAGAACAACTTTTCTTTGAATAATGTCTCCCTCTATTGGCCAAAACTGAGAAATCACCTTTTAAGCCAACCAAAAAGTGCCATTAAACTATACAGAGGAAGAAGGGGCAATAAATAAATAAACATAAATAAAAAGTTAATCATAAATAAATAAATATTCACTGATCACAATTATTAAATTGTGGGTAAATTAAATTCATAATCCAAATTTTAAATTACTAATAAAAAACAAGATACGATTGGCAGACACACTCTAGTATTGCTTGTATGTGAAATTCATTCATTTATTTATTAATTGAATTATATATTATATTACATATAAATTAAATTATATTTTTATAAATTATTATTATTACATATTCTATTATTAATATTTAATATAATATTGTTTATAATATATTATTTCATACAATTCTGCAACAAGTCACCTTAACTTGGGAAAATAATTGTAATCCTATACTGTTTCTGAAAACCTGAGCTGCATTACCTGGAATCACTAAATAAACAGGCTATAGCAGTATAATTTAATTTAATACATGCATTTAGCATGCGCTTTAGCAAAAAAGAGACAAAGACAATTATGTTTGTTTGTTTGTTTTTTACCATTTACAATAAATAGTACTTTGGAATGTAATTTCAAATGTGAAATGATCAGCTACAGTACAAACTATTATTATTGAAGACACAACAAATTTGCAATTTTAAAATACAAAGTATCCCTATAAAAATCTAACTAACCTATTCATGACCTGAAATGTTGTTTGTCCTTCATGTCCAGTTCAGTTCAAGAGTCTTTCCAGATTTTAGCACCAATCGAACCTACCGTTCCATACATCTGAAATGTGGTTTACTGCTCATGAATAAGATCAGTCTGTCAGATTGATTGGCTCTTCACAGCGTATGTGCAGCCAAATCTTCAGCACATTTTCTTTGAGTCGCAGCTGCTCACGAGTCGCCGGTCATGATGGAGATGAAGTCCTCTTGATTAACTGAAAAGAGTCCAAGAACAAATGTGATCACTTAAATTCACTTTGCTTTTAACCTACTTACTCACAGCACAGACAATTATTAATATTTTGCTGATTAAATTACATATAGCTCTTCACAACGCCAAAGGACACACAAACAGCTTTCAACTCAGCCTTCATTTCCACTGTTCCCATTTTTGTTGGCTGCAATACATTAATTTGCTGTGCCTTAATTGAGAAAAGCACTTTGGGCCAACTGGGAAAAGCACAGTAATTACTTCCATTCATCAGAGGCAATAAAAATAGCACTTTTTTCCTCTCCCTAGATAAAAATCTAGCAACTCACTCTCTCCGTCCCCATCAGTGTCAAATTCATCAATCATGGCTCGCAGGTCTTCGTCACTCATGTCTTCGCCCAGTTCACGAGCGACTCGCCGCAGGTTTCTCAGGCTTATCTTTCCCGTTTCGTCATCATCGAAAAGTTTAAACGCCTTCAGAATTTCCTCTTTAGGGTCTCGCTCCAATATCATGTCCGTCACTTTAAAATAATGATATTACTTGGTTTGAAATACAAAAGTTGATACAAATACAACACAATACAAATGATTTTCAACCAGTGACACTAGAAGCAGAAGATTTATTGTGCTACATATATTTATGAGCAGGCCAACATGGAATCTGCTTCTGATTTAAACAAAATCATGTCTGCAAAGCATTTAATTAGCTACGTTTCCTTCTAAAGTTGGCATTTAACTTATTCAGAAAATTTGAATACTGCATAAAACATGTGCAAATAAAGTAGTTTCCATACCATGTGTTCAAAATAACAAAATTGTCACTTCCAGGGAAACTGGCGCAAAATATTAATAATAAAAATGAAAGTTGCTGCAACAGGGAAGCCTGTGGCTCCTTTTTCCTACATAAGAAGTTACTTGCGCCTCAGAGCATGCAGATGAAACGCAGTAACAAACGTTGTCATGTTGTCTTGCACTCAAAGGATGTTGTTGGGGAACGTAATCGTGTGAGACGGTTCTGGTAGATAATTTGCCAATAATTTGAAATTATTTTGGTGACAGACTTTGGCTCAGACATTTCAGAATGATTAAAACAACATTTGAGATGGTGTGTACAATGAGATCGGTGGGCTGGTTAGTCCAGTTATCTGATCACATGATCTGTTGCAGCAAAGTCACGTGAGTTTTGTGTTGAGCAACTTAACGCCTCAGTTGTGTGTATGGAAACATAGCTATAGCCAAGACCTATAGAGTGGGGGAACTATGTGTAGGTGGATCTGCTGTTAGCATTGCACTGATTCCCTCAACAAAAAGCCAATAGGATTTTTCCATAGGCTTTTGGATTATCGGAAAAAATAAGCTCTGTGTTCAATCATAGTTCATGAAACTTACACGTCCATCAAGATAATCTAAACAAAAATATAAAAGTTTTATGAATTTTGAAGCCTAAATAAAAGCGCCAGAACTAAAAAGCTAAACGCCTTCAACGTCACCACCACCGCACTCCCAACATCTTTCTCAAACTTATTTTTAATGTGTTCAGTGAAAAGGATTTACTCTGTATATGAATTTTAATCCACACTACATGAACCTTTTCATATAAACTGGAATAAATACAAAACTAGAGCCAAACTAAAACTGAAATGAAACATTAGTATAATAAATAGTATAGTGAATAAAATAAATAATCATAACTAAAGAACATATGAAAGCACGTATTTCTGTACATTTCGAAATAAGGTGCATTAAAAGTCAATAAATCCTTGATTAATATGAATATTTCAATGAAAAACGTGTCTCCGCATACTATTCAATAAAATTCTAGTGCATTTAATCTATTAAATAACAGCAGAGTGAGCGAGTTTTTGGATATGTTAAGATTAAATTTATTTTATTGAATAAAGTACCACATTTCAGATATCGTTTTGTTAGGATTGGTACACAAAATGTTATTTTTATCCTTGCTTCTAGAAAATCCTCAATCTTTAGCTTCTTGTGGCCGTAAACATTTCATTTTAACTTGGCTTTAAGCACTATGCATCGTTAAAGTTTGACTTTCACCGTGACTAAGCCGGTAAATGTGGTGTTTACATGGAATAATCATATGAGTTTACCTTATAGTACGAGAGTCTCTGTATCAGTAAGCGATAAAACGAGCATCTTCCATCCGAAGACTTGTGTTGCAATTCGGGGCAAAGCAAAAAAAACATTGTCGAGCAACAATATAAAATGTGGTAAACTATTAATTGGTTATTCTACAATTAATTGTACTATAAATTATACTACAATTGGAAAATATTGAAGATGGATACACTGTTCGGCGTGATGACGTTGAATGTCTCCGACAGCGCCTGTAGTCCCATTTAGCAACTTGTTAGCAACCTTTTTTAAGAAACGTAACAGTTTAAAAAAAATCATGGGTGGGGAGTAACTAGAGTGTTGTTATTTGATATAATAAAATGTGAAAGTATCTTGAGCTTGTGTGAACCACGGACCTTATTTTAGGGGATTTAACCAAACTCCCATTCAAAAAACCCATTGACTCTGGGACGATGGACCGGAAGTGCTAAAATGCTAACTCGCTTCCGGGTTTTTGCCTACAAAGTGACATCATAGTTCCACCACTCTATTAGTGAGTAATGAACTCAACTTACCCACTTCTTTGAAATCTTCAAAAGTTATTTTCCCAGTTCCTTCTCTATCATAGTCTTTTAGGATCTTTAACACGTCTACTTTCTTCACCTCAAAACCCAGAGCTCTCATCGCCACCTGGAACACAAATTTGAAATATCAGCACTTTTGAGCGACTTACAATTTTTATTTTTAAAGATTTATTGTTGGTGTTTTTTCTTTATTATGATAGGACAGTTTTTAAACAGGAATCGAAGTGTCTTTGTTAATCTATTAAGACTAGTTAGCCTATATTTCAACATTAAAGAAACAGTTGGCCCAAAAATAAAAGCATCACAATAATCCATTGGTGATGTAACGCTAAGGTTTGGACTAGTCCAAATCTGTTCTGATGAAGAAACTCTCGGGTGGCATGAGAGTCCATTTTTGAGTCAACTATTCCTTTAAAGATTTAAACGTTTAAACTAGGGCTGCACGATATATTGCATGCGATAGTCATGCGCATCTCGTCAGTAATAAACTGTTTAAACTGATGAACAGTCACAGCACATGTGTGTTGTGTACGAAATGAGATCTTTACCTTTAACTCATGATAATCTATTTCTTTATCCTTGTCTGTGTCGAAGAGCTCGAACGCCTCCTTGATTTCATCCTTCTGCTCCTCAGTAAGTTCTCTCCTTTTCTTCCTTTTACTCTTATCAGCAGTTAGGTCAGTCCTGATAGCACAAGTATGGAAATAAATCACCTTATTCATTCTGATCTTCTATTAGTTCATACACCATTCAATCACAGGCCTACACACTTGCTAGCTGCCTCCCTAGACAGCATTTTGAGGTCCCACAGAACATGCAGATCACGCTCAAAATCGCAGGTGACTTGAAAGTTAACGTTTAAATATGTAAATTGTATAGCAATAAAATGAAGTAAATGCGTGGTACTCTTGTTCGTAAGGCAATGTGAGTTACAGTTTTGTATTTTCTTTTTATGATGGGTGTTATTATTTCTCTATCCCAGTCGTTATCGTTGCTGTTAATAATAAAAATACACTATCAACTGTTCACATGCACTCCACACACCAACAGCTGGTCTCTAAATAAACTCTTAGCGACCAAACACCTCATAATTACCTCAGAGACAGGCTCATTTTTGCAGTTTGGCAATAAATAACTGATACTAAAACCCAAATCCGTTCAACAACAAGATTAGAGTTCGGCTTCAACTGTCCTGCTAATCAGCTAATACCCGACACAGACGCCAAGCGCAGCGCGTTGCTAGTTGATTTTCAAGGAAACGTTTCCGATTGGCTGCGGAGGTCTGAGCGTCAGGATAACGTTTCTTGTGATTGGTTGTTTGGAAACAGGCTTGCGTTTGAGCCTACTTGATTGGTGGGCTTGGCCGGGAATGGGCGGTCTTAATGATGACGGTGACGGCGCATTCATGACTGTGCTGGACAGATTACGCTGGTATTGTGTAATCGTTAGTAACGATTCGTTACACAATAATATATTAATTTATCTAACATCATGTAATATAATACTTTGTCAAAAATTAACCAGGGATCGGGTCATATTCGTATTTTCTAGCAATCGTTTACTGAAGTGTACTGTTGTTGCCAAATATAGCTTAATATAATCGAAATGTATCATTATAAATAGTATAAATATAATATAATATATAATAATGAATCCAATATTAAATATAATATGAATAGATACGGAGCATATCTTTATTATCTTTATTTTCTCTGAAAAGTGAATTGTACATTGTAAACACTGAATAAGCATGTCCAAAATGGTTTTTTTTTTAATCGAATAGTTTGTATAAATTGATTGTGAGTATATGATTAAATACTATATATAATGGCTGCTGCTATGTAAATGCAATATAAACTGAGGGTAATTAAATCAATGCACCAATTGTCATAAATATAAAAAAATATTTGAAATGCTAAAATATTAAAGTAAACAAAATCTACTGAAATTCTGGCGACATAAGAATGCCTTTTATTTCATTTTTAGTTTCTGCTGCTATTAATAAATGTCATTATTATTGACAATATTTAAAAAGCAAACTGTTTAATATCCTCCTGACTATACCAGGAAAAAAAATCTGTTTTGTGAATTTAGTATTTTGTCATGTCATTACATTGTTTAGAGCATAAGAATAAATTTGAAAAAAAAAATTTTTTTGAAAAATGATATTTTATTTATATGTTATGCTATGTCCTTTGTGGAATTTAAAAAAATAAAAAGGCATGAATGGACATGAAAAGGCAAAAACAGTGGGATTTTTGTTTTAATCACAAATCAATTTTCATTTTTTTATACCAAACTTTATATAAAGATGATTCTCAACTATGTTATGAAAGATATTTTTAAAAAACATTTTTCTTTATGCAAAAATGTGTGTAAAATGGCCATAAACGAGTTTTTCCATTATATACAATGTATCTATAAATAAACTGTATCTAATTTGCATATTAATGTGTTTCTGTGGGCAACATAGAATGAAAAAATAAGTGCAATAATGAGAGTAATAATTAGCAAGATTTTCATAATAATATCTTATATTTAATAGGAATATTGATAATTATTTCTCTATTAACTTGTTGTGTCTCCCAAAATGTGTAATAAACATGCTTTAAGTCCTGGTGTCCTCTACAGTGGACATGTATGAAATTATGTCCTGTTTCATAACAGAAGCTCGTATTTTGATTTGAAACCCCATAATATTTTCCTGAGATGTTGATTTATTACAAACAATTTGACAATTAGACAGATTTAAATTACAAAATATTATCATATTTCCATAAGGGTGTTACACTTGATCACTAAATGAATGTCAGCCATTTTAAAAGACCAAGGAGAGGGAGTGATCATGGTGAAGCATCTCTGAAAAGCCCTGAATGTGCTCTTTACAGGACATCCAGACTTAAAACTGTGACATGTAACGTCTCAGAGAAATCACTCAAACATAATCCATAGCTGGTAGTCAGGAGGTTTTTAATCCTCAGTTTGGTGATTGCAGTCAACTACCAATAGAGGACGCCCTACACCTTAACAACACTGACATGAACCTTTCTAACTACTGCAACAGAAAGTACAAGAAACCCTTTAAGACTTTACACAAAACACGGTTTTGTCACGTTCACAGCACTATGTAATTAATTTAACACAATATTAGTATTCTCTCGGTGTATAATCACGTTTGGTGGCAATGCCTTCACAGCACATTTAGGGAAGTTAGATGGGTGGCTCCTAACCACTTCCCCTGATGAGCACAAAATGTTTCTCTGGTCTCAAGAGGAGGCGGTTGTGGGCTCGAGCTTGGAAGGTCTTAAGGTCATACAACCACACAGCCTTACAGACTCAGTCCTGGAGAAAAGCTAAACAGATGAATCCTGTGAGGTCCATGAGCTGTTCTAATCAACTTCACAGAAAGACTCATCTGGCATAATCTGACATACTGACTACATACTTGTGCATACTTTATTGGCTTTTTGACCCAGGAAGAATAAATACACCAAGGAGCCATGTTTACTTGCAAAAAGTGCCCATGCAAAAAGAAAACATGCACTTGCCCAAGATTTCATCATTAACGTGGCGTGCAGCAGCACATGCTTTCGTGCTTTGACTGAAATTGCTCACTTGATTTAGAGCACTTGGAACCCATTCAGTCAGTTACCGAGACGACAAAGATTACCTCCGGGCAACCGATGACAGTTGATAGGTGTCGTATTAAGAAACAACAGGATTGTTCACACGCTCACTAACCATTACTCATATGAGGTGTGAGCGGTTGCTGGCAAAACTAAGCTTTTGCACAGTTTCCATGATCTCAAGCTGATCTCTTGCATGCACGGCAACTCAAGGAAGAGGGGTTTGGAAAGTACATGATGTCTGTCTTGAGAGAGAAAGTATAACATCTGAGTTCTGATAGTACTAGCACACACGCTGACAGATCACTTATGAGTTTAGTAGAACAGAGTCTGTGTATCCTATGAAGCAAGTCTGTTGCTATTGGACGGAGCTGGTCATGTGACAGTCCATTCATTTCATTAACCTACTTGTGACAGTCAGTCAGTGCATTGGTCTTAAGGACCCTCGAATGCCTGCACCATCTGGACTTGCTTGTGTTTTACCAGACTGTTGTGATGTTGTGTGTTAACTAAAAGAACTATATGTATAATCATTTTAAATAAATGTGTTCCTCCTGTCAGTTGGTTTACTTTGCCTGACTCTGTTATAGTGTGCTGTTGTTGTGCGCTGGTTTGTAATGCTTCTGTGGGGGAGGTTTGACTGGCTTCGACTGGCTCATACTGAACAAAAGCAGATGAGGAACTACTGTGATGATGATGCTGCTGAGGCTGGAGATATCTAGTTCAGACCGGTAGCTGGGTGCTGCCTTCAACACTGAAGGGCTCTTTGAGGGTGGGAGGGGTTTTTATTGTCGTCTGTGTGATTAATTTAGGGACGACAGTCTTCAGAGGTTTCACAGTTACTATTGTAAGAGGTAATTATACACGTACTGCTCTGAGATGGAGCAAGTCATTGACAAAACTCTCGGACTGCTTTTTAATGTGCTGTTGTAAAGGTCATAGAATTGTGTTTGACAGATGATTCATTTAGAAGGGTTGATTTATCCTGTAAATACAAATTAAACTGTTTGTTGATAGATTTAAGCTGAATAAAATAATCACTTTTTTATTAATGTAATCATTAAGATGTTTTTATCCTAAGAAGCTTTTATCCAAAGATACTTTATTATATATAATATTTATATTTATCATAGACAGATGGATAGATAGACAGACAGACAGACAAAGAGAAATGATCAAATGATAACATGTTCAATTTAGCAATTATATTTAATATGTATTCATTCAAAATATGCTTTTTTTATTTATCATACAAATGTCTCAAATTTATTATAATGCATTTATTTAATATCATTATTAAATATTACACACATATATATTATAGATATTTTATAGATATAAAATCTAGTCAAACATATTAGAACTATATATATAAATATATATATATATATATACACACACAAACACACACACACATATGTATATATATATATATATATATATATATATATATATATATATATATATAGTGATAAATTCACTGTAGGTCATTCTTGTTTTTTTCATTATTTACATACACACACACACACACACGTATATATACAATATTATTAATGATTATAATAATTTAATTCACAGTAAATCAGGTCATGCTTGTTTTTTTATTCTAGGTGATTAATGGTTGTCAAGGACTTAAAATAAAATGACTGGAATCATTAGTACATCCTACTGACTCATTATGTTATGTGGTCACAATATGTATTGAGTTACAATATGTACAGTATCTTACACTGCTCACTGCTTAAGCTCCTCCCCAAATACCTGTTCTTTCAGCTCAGTGGTGGCGTGATGTTCTAGACACGCCCCCTCATTGTTTCTGCATTCTCATTGGATAAAGACAATGTGTGGTGCAGCCGTGCAGGTGATGGTGCGTGAGGTATTTGGAGTCAAATGTACATTTTAATGGATAAACCCTCACAAAAATGTTTTTTTTTAAGAACAAACACTTTGTGAGGGAACATAAAAGCTCCTTCAGAAGCTGTATTTATCAGAGGGACGCATGACTCCGCGGGGCCACTGCAGTGATAATCATGTGGAGATGTTTTTCTTGTGGCAGAGGGTTAAAGACCACATGCGCTCATGTGGCTTCTCGCTTGTTTTCTCTCGCTGAGAAAGAAGGAAAGGCAGATGTTGTGTGTACACAATTCCAAATCATGACACCACAGGAGATCCTGGGCACCGGCCAATCTCTCCCCAAGCCAAGAAAAACAGGCCAGTTGTTCTGGGGCCGTCTGACCGATCTTCTGTGATAACTCCTGAGGGTGAAAACTGTGTTCAGGTGCAACTGACTGCATTCACGCACAATGAGTGTGTTTACATGCAAAGCAAAAATACTGATGCATCAGTCACGGTCCTGGCTCATTTGGTGCCCTAGGGCCTAGGTGATGTGACGCAAACAAATTGTGAATTAGTCTTATAATAGTTTTAAATTTGAGGTGGCCAGTATGGAAACTTGTAGCCAATAATTATTTTAAAAAATCTTTCAGAAAAACAAATTCAGAATTGTGAGTAAAGTAGTAAGAAAAAAGTCAGAATTGAGAAATAAAACGTTGCAGAAAAGGGCTTCCATAGTCCTGGGTTTCAGATGTTATGCTGGGATGAGAAAAGAAGGGGTTAGATAAAAGCTAGGCAGTAAACAGCTCGGTAACTGGCACAAAAAGGTCATCCCATAACAGGACAGAACAACCTGACCTCAAAAAGGTGAACATCAGGAGTTTTATATCTGGTCTTAATACGGTTAGCACAAAAACACTATTCATACATCATTCATAGAATGTTTTTCTTCTAAAACATTTCAGTCTTTTTGTTCTTTTTTATTTTTTTTTAAACTGGACATTTTCAAAGAATATTCAGACATAATATGAAACATCCCATTTTGATGACCACATCAAATTAAATATACAAAAGTGATTTCATATGCACAAAAAGCATATTAAATGCAAGTAAAGTGTCTACTTTAGTGTTTCAAATAACTTTTGTGAAAATAAAATGTCAAAATATGGGTGAAATAATGGTCCATCATTAATCAGTGTAACAGATATATTTATGTAAAAACTTATTCTGACCTGTACTTAGCCTATTAAAATATATAACATAAAATGTATGATAATAATTACTTTTTGTTCAGAAAAAGTAAAAAAATAAACAGGACACATTCTAAAGTGTGTGTGTATATATATATATAAACTTTAGAGCTGTGTTAATTTTTATCGTTTTGAAGCTTGAAAACCCTTTTCATCTTTGACTCTTTAATTACTTAATCTAATATTAGGAAACATTAGGAAAACATTCTCAGAACATGTTTCTTAGCTGGGTTGCTTAAAGGTTTAAAAATGGTTAAAAATGATACCCTCCATACACAATACACATATTCAAGCAAGCGTCTCCTGACATAAGTGAAGGTATAGCTATGTTGAATCTCTGACGTATTCTCACTGAAGACAAATGAGAAGATGTTATCCTGTGAGATACGGTACACACATTCTGTGTGATGTGAGAAAGGAGCTGATGCTCAGTGATAGGATATCTGGTTCGAGCCGGTTTGTTTTCGCCCTGAAGTGAACCTGCTCTGCTTTGTGTCGTTCACACAGGTGTGAAGCTGAACCCCCCTCCTCCCCCACCCCGCATGGCTCTGTGCACGTAACACCTGCCCGCCGCTTCACAGCAGTACAAGATGTTCTCTTGATTACTCCGGCTGTAAAAGAGGAACAACCGCTTTCACTTTCTGTTGCTGCTGTTATGTTTTTAAGTCTGTGCGTGCTGAGATCAGCAGTGCTGGTATAGCAGGTTCAGGGCATCTGCTTCATGTGAAGGTATACAAAAGAAATTCTAGACTTCTTCCACTTTTTTCTGTGGGAACAAGAAGTTATGTAAAGGATGTACAGTCAGCCCATGATTATACAGATTATTGGCCTGGAAATATTGGGATCTTGCATGAAAAATATATAAATCTTCCAAAATTATATAAAATGGTTGGCTTTTCCCAAAATGTGCATAAAAACACCTGCTTGTGGTGGATAGGTTTTTATTTCTGTAAAAATGTTATATATAACGCATTTTTGATCTTCTAAATGTTTGGATACAATCAGTCTCAGGTTCAGCAGAATGTCATTTTAATTTATTAAAGGGATAGTTCACCCAAACACTTCATCTTTTATTCATCCTCCGGTCATTCTAAAACTGTATGCATTTCTTTCTTCTGCTGAACACAAAAGAAGATATTTTGGAGAATGTTGATAACCAACAAGATTGATATTCCATAGACGTCCATTGTATTTTTGCCTATACTATAGAGATCAATAGGAACCAAAACTGTTTAGCTAACAACATTCTTCAAAATATCTTCTTTTGTGTTCAGCGGAAGAAAAGTGTATACAGGTTTGGAACAACATGAGGTGGAGTAAATGATGACATTTTTTAGGTCCCAGTGAATTTTTTTTTTTTTTTTTGTCCATACAGTGGAAGTCAATTGGAAACTAAAACTGTTTAGATACCAACATTATTTAAATATCTTCTTTTGTAGAAGAAAAAAAATGATATATGTTTGGAATGACATGAGGGTAAGTAAAGGATGACATAGTTTTCAGTTTTGGGTGGACTATCCTTTTTAAAGTAATTTATCACGTTCTATCAACTTCCATTTATATTTTGTGCTGATTTCTCTTGAACATTTTTTTTGATATATATGACCCTGGACCACAAAACCAGTCATAAGGGTCAGTTTTCTGAAATTGAGATTTATACATCTTATGAAAGCTGGATAAATAAGCTTTCCACTGATGCATGGTTTGTTAGGATATAGGACAATATTTGGCTGAGATACAACTATTTGAAAATCTGGAATCTGAGGGTGCAAAAAAATCTAAATATTGAGAAAATCACCTTTAAAGTTGTCCAAATGAAGTACTTAGCAATGCATATTACTAATAAAAAAAAGTTTTGATATATTTACAGTAGGAAATTTACAAAATATCTTCATGGAACATGATCTTTACTTAATATCCTAATGATTTTTGGCATAAAAGAAAAATCAATAATTTTGACCATACAATGTATTTTTGGCTATCGCTACAAATATACCCCAGCGACTTAAGACTGGTTTTGTGCTCCAGGGTCACACTGAAACTGGTATTCTGAGCAATCACAATGACCTCTGTTACATCACTTAAAAAATGGATTTGCTGACGTGTCTGTGTAAAGTTTGGGCATGTGGTTGTGTTTGCCAGACGGCTTAAATCCCTTATGGCAGCTTTAACACCTGCTGTGTTTCAATCATGCAGAGCCGTTTTCTAGAAAACATAAACATCTCCAGAAGATTGTTGCACCAGAGCGAGGTCAAATGTGCAGTTAAAGGACAACAACAGGATTGAGAATTACATCTGTGCTACTGTCTGGCGCACACAGAGGTACATAAAATCAGAGATTACCAAAGAAGATTATCACCCGCTCTGACATCCAATCCACAACCACCAGCTGCCCTCACGGCCTCATGATTCAATGCATAACACACTTGATTGCACCAAATCAAGCCTTCAAGAAATCTGCAGGTAGCATCCCTCAATCATCAGTAAAATAACTGTGTTATGTGTCTTTAATTGGAACTTTGCCTACAAGATGTTGTGATGATTGTTGAGCTCAGACAAAACCACATTAAATGAACGTGCATGGTGCATTAGTACAAGGAGTCTTTAAAGTAAACGATCACCCAAAAATTGTCAGCCTAAGGCCTTCCAAGATGTAGATGAATTTGTTTCTTCATCAGAACAGGTTTGGAAAAATTCAGCATTACATCATTTGATCACCAATGGATCCTCTGCAGTGAATGGGTGCCGTCAGAATGAGAGTCCAAACAGCTGATAAAAACATAACAATAAACCACAAATAATCCACACGACTCCTGTTCATCATTTAATGTCTTGTGAAGTGAAAAGCTGTGTGTTTGTTAGAAACAAATCCATCGAGGCATTTTAACTTTGAACTGTTGCTTCTGGACAAAGAGTCCATAATCTATAATAACACTTCCTCCAGTGAAAAGGTCCACCCCTGGTCTCCTCTCACATCAAAATCCACGGACATATATGCTTAGAACAGTTTGGGACTGTTTTTGTTTGTAAATGTTATATTTTGTACATTTTTCTCCTGATTCAGATGAGATGACTTTACCACTGGAGAAAGCAATAATTATAGATAATTATAATTATAGTACTTGTATTTTGGCCAGAAGTGACTATTTAAAGTTAAAATGCCTTAATGATGGATTTGTTTCTTACAAACACACAGCTTTTCATTTCACAAGATGTTAACTTGATGACTGGAGTGGTGTGGATTACTTGTGGATTATTGTGATGTTTTTATCAGCTGTTTGGACTCTCATTCTGACGGCACCCATTCACTGCAGAGGATCCATTGGTGAGCAAGTGATGTAATGCTTAATTTCTCCAAATCTGTTCTGATGAAGTAACAAACTCATCTACATTTTGGATGGCCCGAGGGTGAGTACTTTTTCAGCAAATCTTCATTTTTGGGTGAACTGTTCCTTTAACTTTTGTATTAAGCAGACCTATGTTTCAGTTTAAATTAGCTTTAGTTGCTGTGTTTGTCAAGGTTCAGAATGAATGAGGAGAAAAAGTGCAATATCATCATTCACCAACATTCATGAAGGTTGCATGAGATTTCAAAACAGGCCGAAAATGTAGGTCATTGGCTCTGTAATGTTTACCAAATATTTGCTAGAAAAACACACGTCCAATTCAGACAGGACTGAAATAGTCTGTAAAACACAACTGAACCTGACTGCCTCACGGATGACCGGTTCTGTCTGGATAGGACTCACTGAGTGTGAAACTGTAACACACTTTAGTATTGATTTCTCACAGCAAATTGATTTTTTACAGGCAACTTACTGAAGTTCCAATTCTCTCTTGAGAGAAGCACATAAACATTTACATTAATGAAACTACTTTCATTTGTTTAAGCTTTCCATGTAGGTAGCAGTGCCAGCGCAGCATTTTCACAAGCAATTCCTTTCCTCTTTGGCCGTGTGAAGATCATTGTCTCGGTGAAGTGCGTCACTGGTGTCTCTGTTTGCATGCAGCATCACTGTGTGAATGAGGCTGCTTGTGCTGCGCTTTGATATCTTCAAATGATGTCTCATGCTCAGTGAAGACTGTAAGGAGCTGTAGGCCTGAATCATATCTGAGACAGAAAGTTTGTTCCTGTGACATATGCTGACTCGTGTCATTTCCTGTTTTAAGATAACGGGGAGCATGGAGATGTTTTTTTTACTCACTATCTGTGTTGAGATACTCTCATCTCTTCACAGACAGGGATTACTTGCTGGAAAATCCAACAGCTTCAAAAATACCAGTCTGTGTAACTGGTTTTGACTTCTTGGTTTATGACCTTGCTCCCCAAGGCTGCATTTATTTGATCAAAACTAAAGTATTGTGAAATATTTGTAAAATTTCCAACAACTGTTTTCTAATTGAATATACTTTAGAAAATTAATTCATTCCTGTGGTGGCAAAGCTGAATTTTCAGCATTATTAGTGTCACATGATCCTTCAGAAATCATTCAAATATCAACTACATACAGTTGCTTTCATATTTATTTTAGAGTAATTTAATAATAATTTATTATTATTTTAAATAAAAAAACTTTTGTAACACGATAAATCTATTTACTGTCACTTTTCCTCACTTTTAATGTGTCTCCTTTAAAAAAAATCTAACTGAGCCCAAACTTTTGAACACTTCTGTATTTATAAGTGATTTATTACAACCCACTGAAACAAAGAAACTACACATTTCTATGTTTGACCTGTTTGTGAGCTAGGCCTAATTCAAAAGACTTGATCTTTAATCTGTTGTAATCTGTTATCGCAAATTCTCTCATAACTAATTGTAATCATATCCTCATTTCTTAGATCTGTTCTAAAGAATGTGACGCAGTCACTGACCTATAATATAGATCAGTGAACACGATGCCTAGTCATTCGCTTTACTTCGGTGCATTCTAATAACTTTTGAATGTTAACAGTTTAAAATATTACTTTGATCACATTTTATGTTTGGATTTGATTAAAAAAATCATCTGATATAATTTTGTTATTCAGTTCACTAACTGTATAGGCCTACCATACAGTGTTCAGTACGTGCAATGATGATTTTCTCTAATAATTTCTTCTGAATGTGCTAGTTTGAGTTCAACCTTCATTTCAAAGATCCCAGGGCATCTTTATCACTCAAATTTGACATGCCAGCTGTTAACCATAACAAATACAGACTCAGTGACTATCCACAGTGACGTGTTTGTCATGTTTTCAGACTGGTCATACTGAGGTGGAGCATGTCACAGGCTGGTGCTACAGTGAATCCACCCGAGGCGTTTCAGCATTCAAGCTTCCATCACACCTTTGTGGGCTCTTTTCTCATGGACCTGTGGTTGTTTGAGGTTTCCTTTCCCTTCCGCCGTGCGCAGTTCACTTCCCCTTCACTTTGAGTGCAAAAGAGCCATCTGCACATATCTACATTATGTATATGTTTTGCTGTTTATCTGTTAGAGTTTGATTGACACAAGCTCATCGCTCAGAGTCATGTTAAAAGGCGTTTGAGAGCTGGTTTGGAAGCGTTTATCTGTTCTGCGGACAAACCACAAGCTGTCATCAACTCTCTGCAGTGACTGATGGCCGTTTGCAAAGTCTGAAATGGATCTGAAGCCTGCAGCTTTTTGACATATGTCTGCTGTCTGGATTACAGTATGACTGCTGTATGTTTAGTCTAATGGTAATGGTGGACATCTGATATCTCACTCACCCAGTAGAGCCTCTGCGACTACAGATGCAGCAGAAATGTCGCTGCCGCATTGCACTCATATCCAAGTGTCAGTGGGACACTAATGATACGTGGTTTCATCTGTCGTTTTTATAACTTCTGGACCCCTCAGGTTGAGGTGATGTTCAGCAGGACGTGCGTGTGATATATTGACAAGGTGCTGGGTTACGTGATATTTTACATCATAAATCATAATCGTATCGTGTGTATGTTGGTGCACCTTTAATTGCTGAGCACAATACTCAATTTAATCTGCATTACATAACCTAGCAATCACATGTATACTTCAGAGGATATGTTCAATTAAATGAGTGTTATTAAAACATATCAATCATATTTGGTTAACCACACAGGCAGAGCTGGGTAGTAACTGATTACATGTGGATGTTATTCTTTAGCTTGGGTTGAACAAATAATTTTTGCTTGAATGGAACAACAGCTACGCTAATTATGTCTCTTTGTTTCTCTGTTTCTGCCTCTGATTAACATCCCGTGGTAACTAGGAATTACACACGCTTCAGTCTGGATCCAGCCCTTAAATGATCTGAGATGACCAAACACCTGAGAAGAGATGATGCCGACCCCTCGGAGGACCTCAGAGGACGCCAACCTCTGATCCCCAACAACATGCAGAATTAACTAATTTTGCCATAAGTTAATATATTAAGTTTCTACAATGTATAAATATATTGTAGAAACTTAATTTCCTGTAAAGCGCTTTGCAACGATTGTATCGTAAAAAGCGCTAATACAAATAAACTTGAATTGAATTGAATTGAATGTAATCAGATTCCAAAAATGAAGTACCTGTAATTAGATTACATTACTTTTTTATTTATTACATGATTACATATTATTCACACAATAGCAATAAGTTATACAATTTATTGATTCTCCCTAATTTCTGTTTTTCATCTTTTAAAGAGTTACTCCACCCAAAATGAAAATTGTGTCATTAATCACTTACCCCCGTGTCGTTCCAAACCCATGGGGGTAAGTGATCAATGACAAAATCTTCATTTTGGGTGGAGTAACTCTTTAAATGTTTTAAATGTTTCTTTCTAAAATAGCCTACCGCTTACATTCAGAAATTCTTCCAGTTTTGTGGACATTCACATGCAAAATGCTACATTTTAAAATACACAAATTCACATTATATTTATATTTTTTATGTTATATTTCTTATTTACATGTAATGCAGGCATTCCCAAACTTTTTTGTCATCTCAACATCCTTCACCTAATATATTTCTTGAAGTACCCTGAGATTTTAAAATAAATATTTTAAGAATTAAGTATCACATTTGCATGTTCACGGTTCTCTGTTGGTGAATGGTCACATGCAGGTAAAGAAATTAAATATTTTATTTATTTTTTTGTGTTTTATTTTGATTGGTGTTATTTTAATTTTCCATTTTTATGATTTAATTAATTATTAGCTTTTCATTAAACTCATGAGGCCCCTGCAGTTTATTTACAAACCCCAGTTTGGGAAACCTTGAAGTAACGTAATGTTTAATGCACTTCATGTTATTAATTATTTACAATGAATGGAATATATTTTACTCTTTGTATTTTTATATCAATATGGTATGAAATTATTCTATTTAAAACAATGTGATAAACAACTTGGGTAAAAGTAATCAAAAGGTAGTCTGATTACACTACCTAAAATATGTAATGTAATGGATTACTAACTGCAATTTTTTGTTATGTAATTTGGAATCAGTACGGACTACAATTTCTAAGTAATCTACCCAGCTCTGCACACAGGTTAACATTAACAAACCAGGAAAGTTAGGCAAAGATATTTTGTGTATTTACAGATAGATAGATAGATAGATAGATAGATAGACCATCAAAGCAGACACAAGCCATTTTGGTTGGCTGAATGGACGGATCAGGTTAAAATAAGCTTCTGTAAAAGTCAATGGCAGCCGGATTGAACTGGCCGGAGCTGTAAGACGAGAGAGCTGTGGACACAGATAGGACGGCCCGCACTCCCTGTGAACTCCACTTCACAGCCCGGGGCTGAATGTGCCCTGATAAAATATTTCAACACTCCCAAGTATGTTGAGAAGTAAGCGCACACACAGAGCTATTAGGTTGCTGCTCAGGCCGCCTCTGTCGTAGGCCAGTCCAAACCAGTTCTTGTTTATCACTGGCACAGTGGCCGCCCTTGTATCAACAACTGCAAGCGAGCGAATGAGACTTGCACGCAGTGTCACTGCATTAAATACAAGCATGACTCATTTGCATGGTGTGCTCGAGGTCAAAGTTGCCAAAAAACAAAGGATTATTGTTGCCCTTGCTTATTTTGCTGCTTAATGCTTAATCATTGTGAAAGCTCGGATGTGAGAGTAAAGCTTTGATGCAGCTTGATAACAAAAGACTTGTTTTAGGTAAATTCAATGAAAAATCAAAAGACTAAATTAAAATTTAAGATGCTAAATAAATAAATATCTCAAAAGAGAGACAAAATAATGCTACAAATAATAAAATGCAACTAAATTAAATGCAACCAGTGAATCAGATTTGAACATGATTCAAAATGTTAATTCTGAAGCAAAAGCAATGCTATGTTTTTTTTATTTTTCATAATATAATTTCACGAGTTCGCCTGCCCATCCAGTCCTGATGGTTAATGGTGAATGAACTTGGCTTGCTGTCCTCAATGGAGGCTCGAACCTGAGGCTCGGCTTAAACACAGAGTTCAATTCTCCATTGCGGTACTACCTAGAGAGAGAAAAACAGAAATAGAGGAGGAGATGGGGAGGTGGAGGGATGCCGGAAGAATTGATGCTGTGACGGCACAATGAGAGCTGCTTATATAGGCTCATAATGATGATTGACAGGACTGAATGATTAGGCTCCTCCCCAACCTACGTTTGGAACTTCATATAATGTAATATAATATAATATAATACCGATTTTTATTATATTTATAATTGATATAATTTGCAAAAGTTATGCTATATGTTATTAGCTTTATTTATATTAAATATTTTATAATATAATTATTTAATGTACTAATAGATTTATAACTGATATGATTTCTTTAATATAATATATAAATCATATCAGAATCCTTTCAGAGACTTTGTGCAGGTGCCAGCCAGTCAGAAGCCGATCTGGAACACCTCCACCAATGGCATTGCAGAATGTCTGTAAAAGGGGGCGGGGCCTGGATTGCTGACCACTGGTTACTCTGACTCAGCTGAAAGACGGGGTGTCGCGTGTCAGGACTGACCCCTCTGGCAGCATAGTCACTGACGGACAATCCCTGACTCGCGGAGCACGTCCCTTCTTAGAAACATGTCCCGTCGCTTCTGGCCTAATGTTACAGTTATGAAAGTGTCCTCCATTCCCATATTTAGATTCATGACATTATGTAACGGAGAGAAGCTGCAGTATCGTAGGTGAATTATATTTGTTTTAGGGCTTCTTTTTTGATATTTTAAAGGGTTACTACACCCCAAAATGAACATTTTGTCATTAATCACTTACCCCCATGTCGTTCCAAACCCGTAAAAGCTTCGTTCATCTTTGGAACACAATTTAAGATATTTTGGATGAAAACCGGGAGGCTGACGCGGAGGAGACGAATTGTTGAATGAAGTCGTAATTTTTGTTTTCTTTGCGTACAAAAAGTATTCTCGTCACTTCATAAAGTTCAGATTGAACCACTGATGGCAGATGGACTATTTTGACGATGTCTTTCATACTTTTCTGGGCCTTGACAGTGTTATTTACTTGGCAATCAATGGGACAGTAACAAGCCTTTTCATCCAAAATATCTTAAATTGTGTTCCAAAGATGAACAAAGCTTTTACGGGTTTGGAACGACATGGGGGTAAGTGATTAATGACAACATTTTCATTTTGGGGTGGAGTAACCCTTTAAGCTCAAATTCCTTGCTTTGAGTTTCAGCTCCTTCACAGAACATTCAAAACAGACATTCTTTCATCTGCTCGTCTAGACTTTAGCATATGTTCTCTTTCATAAGTGTTGAAGCGTGTACGGCGGGTTAAACCCTGCACACAGAGCGCTGATGGTTTTCCTCAGGTTAATCCTGCAGTGCTGTAACACCTGCCACATGCACAGCCTGCCACAGGCCTTGTCAAGTTCATCACCTAAAGTACCTATCGAACATGTCTGGAGACACTTGAATTATTGAGACTTGTCAAGAAGAGCCCAGGGCGAAGATTTTACATAATCATCGCGTTCCGTCTTACCCAGTTCTACTTGATCCTCTACTTGTGTGTTGAAAAGAAGAAGGGTGCTGTTTTGGGGCCAATTAAACTGGGGCTATTTGTCACACTATACCGGTAAAAAGTTTAAAATAATTAAGATTTTTTTTAATGGTCTTGAAAAGAGTCTCTTTCGGGTAACCAAGGCTGCATTTATTTGATCAAAGTATCAGTAAAACAGGAATATTGTGAAATATTATTACAATTTTAAATAACTGGTTTCTATTTGAATATGTTTTAAAATGTAATTTATTTCTGTGATCAAAGCTGAATTTTCAGCATCATTACTGCAGTCTTCAATGTCACATGATCCTTCAGAAATCATAATAATATGCTGATTGCCCATTGTGTAACCTACATACAGTGTGACAACATTTCCTGCTTTTAGGGCATGTTGTCACCAAAAGTGAAAGAAATTAGTCTCTTTGTAGCCATTACTGAGGTTTTTCCCTGACTTTCAAAAATAAACCTCTCCTAAGAAACAATAACTTAAGTAAACTAGCCCTGGTCATTCACATATGTAAATGTGTACTAAAATTAATTTGTTAAAAACTCTATACAATCCTAGTGATTACTCCGTTGATGTTTATCTGAATTTAATTGACATTTCCAGCTGTAAACTTGAGCATTTTACACTCCATTTACAGCAGTGAGCTCTAATGAGCTGAAGAGATCCAAGTTTTATCCCTGACCAGCGGAGGGAAAGTAGGTTAGTGGTCCACTTACAGCTCTTGGGAGCAAACATCTGCTCCGTTTGAGCCTGGGAAGAGGAGTGGAAAATATGAAGTGTTCCTAGCGCACATGAGGTCTGTGTGCGCACAGACAACGAACTCCTTGTGTTCGGTCAGCATCTGGTCCTTAGATGGCCTGTCTGCTGGAATGCTAAGAGAACGGAAAGGAAAAGACGTTTCCTCTGAAGGGAAGCTGAAGCTTGTGAAGCCAAACGACTCAGTGATGAAGTAGAATCATATAAAAATTTCACAAATTTGTATTTTTACTCTTTGGAGGTTGTTCTCCATACAATTCGGATGCAAATGTAAATGCTGGTGGTGAAAAGTTGCACAATGAAGTCGGTCAACACAGGGAACTGGTTAAAGATCTTGCCTCGGGATATGTAACACCCGTCTGTCTGTTTGTGCTTTGTGTTGTTTTACATTTAATCCCATCATGTTTTACCCACCTGGGTTATAGTTCAAAGCACATGATGTAACCACCGCCTCTGGATCTTTATGTACTTTTGACATGCAATAGCCTTGACTATGATATACAACTTTGTCAAAGTGATTTGTTGCCAGGAGTTTTTGTCTGAACATGTAACACCTGTGTTTGCCAAATATGTCAAGTTCCCTTGTGTAAATTGGTGTTCTTGAAGTATGTTCTAACAAGTAATAAAAGTAAAACTAAACTTTAGTTTTTGTATAAAATGCCATATTTATTTAAACAGACTGGAGCAAAAACAGACAAACATACATTTTTTTTTTGCTGTAACATCGTATAGACAACCTACAAAATGGTACAAAAGTTAGAAACAAGCCAAGAATACAAAACTATGTGGAAACACACTGAAAACACAGTGGATATTGCACCGTTCGATTTGGGAGTAGCTTAATACCCATTTCACCCATCAACCCCTGAAATGGAAAACAATGGAAGCCAGTTTAATTAGCTCTGGACCAGCCTGACTGAAGAGTAACATTGCTTCCTATATGCAGTATGCATTACATGTTCAGTCTTTATGAGGGTTCTTTAATTCCCTGGAAGTGCATGTTTGAGAATGTTCTCGTAGTATCTAAAATAAAATAAAATAACAGAACAAAAAACAAAAAAAAACAAACTGCAACAATTTTCACCATGACCCAAAGCACAAACATCAAGGTAAGGATGCATACAGTTCACAAAAAGTACATAGTCCCTTTTTTAGGTATAGGTAAATGTCAGCACAGCGCACAAATTCAGCCATAAACAGTGATAAAAACAAACATGGTTTTTGTGCCAAGGCCACAGAGATTGTTTCATTAGTCCAAACGTGTAGCTAGTGACTCTAGTTTGTCTGTTAACAGCACATTTATGTAAACAAACATAGCTAAAATCACATGTAAACGTCAGAGCATATGTTTGTCAAACTTGTTCATCATATTAGCCAAGCTTCGGTATACACTTTGAATGCAATCGATGAAAAGTGCTAGATGTTGTTGAACAAAAAAAGGCCTATGCCAACAGGCCACAGTCAGAAGAGCAGGAAAAACGAAAGTCTAGTTAGCTCTTAGTTGTACATATTGGAGTGCGGTTCTCTGCGTATCTTGTAACAGCGTGAGCGGGAGGACTGATTCAGGAATGTCTTGCATCTCGATGAGAGTCCTCTTCGTTCGCCGTCAATGGTCTCTTTTCTTTCGCCACTTGAATCAGTGCCATGTTCAGTTTGATGCTCTCGCAGTTTCTTTCAAGCAGAAAGGCAACGTGGCATGTCAGAATCCCATCCATAATGCTTTGCAGCAGGTCTTGTTGTATCCACATCTACAGTTTTCAACATTCTTAAAACAGTTCAAGAAAGTCAATGTGGTAAAGCCACTTCTTTTAAGTCAAGAAATGACAAACAATTGACAAATCTGTCTTTGTTCTGTTCGAGTGGATGCAGGATGGTTGGAGTTATTTGTTGCTCTTAGAATAATGATCACCAAAAAAATCTTCAAGATGATTCGGTCTGATCATTCAAATAAGTGAAGAATCACATCCAAAACGAGGCTGGAGATGTTTGGACACTGTTCTCACACTTAGTGGTGTTGCGTTTAATCCATCTTGTTGTCAAGGGCACAGTTTTACTCCGACAAATCTTGTATGTACTCTTGTCACCAAGGATGGAGGGGGAAGGGAATCACTCAAGATCTTCAGCGGATTTTAGGGGCCACTGAGCTGGACTCGACTCGGATTGGGAGTGTTTCCTGGAGGATATCCATCTGCGCACCAAGATGGCTACTCATGCCTTCTCATGAAGGAAGAACAAACCCCAGTTGAGGTTGTAGAGTTAAGAGATCCCTGACAGCACTGGTCAGGTGTGGTCACTTCTTCAGCGGGATGGACAGGTCTCTGGTCTCCTGTCCATGGAGCCGCACACCTGCTCAGGATGGGGATCAACCTATCAAGGGAGAAGAAGAAGGTTTGAGAACCCAGGAACTCAAATGCATTAGCAAGACAGAAGCTACAAAAAGTCTGGGAACTCAACGCACCTCAGAATACAGAGGTGGAGGCTGGAAGCGGAACTCATGGATGTAAGCGTAAAGTGGTCCTTCAATCTCATCCCTCACAGCTGGGAGCTCAAAGTTGTTCTGTCGCTCCTCATCGGTGATGATTTCAGAGTAGCTTGGTGGAGCTAGAAGAGTTGAGCACAAAACCAACAATTAGACCAAAAAAGACATCTAAACTGATTGTTTAATATCAAAAGGTCATGAAGTATCTTAAGCAATGGGGCTCAATCCTACTCCTAGAGATCTGCCTTTGGATTAACTGGAGACTCTGGGAAGTAAACTCTAAAAGAAGGTGGTCCTCAAGGAGCAGGACTGAGTACCCATAATCTAAAGGGTCTAGGTAACAAGTTTAGGATTTGTGCCGTACCTTCAGGTCTCTCAGGCAATCCCAACCAGCTCATAGACATGCTGCACTGACTGCTGACAGAAGAGGTGCGACTGCCGAAGGAGTGGAGGGGAATGGTGCCGATCACCAAGGGCAGGTTCAGGGTCAAGTTGACAGCTCGAGGGATGTCCACATACACCTGTCGAGAAGCAAGAGGTTAGTTGGATGGAAGATATTGGCATGCAGTTTGCTTTGTCATGAATCAAACAGATTGTAGACTCACCATAAGTGAATATTCCACATGGATGATGCTGCAGTCCAGAATGGAAGGCGATATGGGTGGGATCTTCAGCATCTTGTCGTCCCAAGTCTCGCTCTTGCCAGGGGGTAGAGGATCTCCACGGAGGTTAGCTACGAGTTGTTTGATCTCCTTGACCTTCCCTTTGGCAAAGAAGGTCTGGGTTTGGTAAATGGCTGCCTTTGGCACGACCACACGGGAAGAGCAGTTTTCAATCTCTGCGAAGATCTGGATGGACTCTCCTGCAAAGAAAACCAACCAAATTCATTGACTCTGAACGATAAAACTTTTGTATTAGTTAACTAGTGGCTAACTGTCCACCAACAAGCAGGTTTATCATCTCACCTGGAGTGTAGCCCTTCCTATCGATTTTGGCACTTAGTGATACAGGCCCTGAGGTGCAGAACCAGCAGCAAAGGGTTTTGTCCTTTGTGCCAGCCTGAGGAGACTATAAATGAAAAAGTGACAATATATGAACCTCTGAAATGCAACAGCTCAAGCAAAAATTCAGTTTTACATTATAAGGTGATTAGGCTTCAAATGCTTTTCTCTTACCAGTAACAATGGAGTGTTGATGTCAATGTGCTCAAAGACGGTGAACTCCTTCTTGGTTTTCATGGGCAGGAGCCATGGCCTATGAAGCTCCGCCTTCACCCAGTACCGTACGCTGCCGTGTTTGCCTTCAAAGGATGTCGCCAAAGGCCTGGAAAGAGACATGAAAAAATAATGTCAGCATTTCAGTCGATACATTATATATGTGTATAATCAGGCAGGAGAGTTACTTACATCTGGGGCAGTTCGAGGCTGAAGGGAAACTCGTGTCGCCCTGAGTGAAGAACGGTGAAGCCCTCGTTACAGCTGTCATCATCTAAAACAAAGGAGAATAAAACTCGATATACCAATATACCATACCTGTAATATTCCTCAAGAATCCTAAACACAAGACAAAGACAGAGATACGACCCACATTGTCTCAGTGCTTCAATGAATATAGGCATAGAACACAAAAAATTACAAAACAATGTCAGCATAAGAATGTTTTAGAAGAATGGGAATAGAAGAGCAAACGGTCCATAATTTGGTGTAGTATGCTTTTATGCTTTTCAAAAGAAAAAGGCGTGAACCTTTATCACTAAAACCTTAAATATATGAACATACAAACAAAATAACTAGTTACAAATGCACAACAAAAAAATGAATATAAGAATATTTGGTCTCTAGTCTTAAATATGTTTATTTTTAGTAAAAGATATTGTTTTTGATGTATTTTCATAGTTTTTGTTCATTCTTTTACTTCCACCTCAGCAGTTCCACAGACTCGTGTAAATATCTATGGCCATAAATAAATACAGGAATAATCTGCCATTAACATGTTGAAGCAGTTGTTTTCATTCATTTTTTTTTTTTTTTTAAATGTATTTAATGTCTCTCTTCTTTTTATCGCCACCTCAGCAGTTCCACAGCCTGCTGTAAATAACTATGAGCCTGAAGGCAGCCAAGAGCTAGAGAGGACCGGACTGAACCGGCGCGAGCAGCCTCTCTCAGCCGGATTTCCTCATGCATATATTACTAGTCGGTTCCTGATTGGCTGAGCCGGGGTGTTTTTCTCTTGAATACGCCCCCATAAGGAAGCCACATGTGTACTGCAGCATGGTTAAGGTGTAAAAGAAAATGAAAGACACGTTTAAAATAAAATACGCAAGACGAAAATGAATACAGTTTGACTTAGTTTATTAGTAGAAAATACTTCATTACAGAAACTCCATATTTACTTTAATGGTTGTTACAGAGTACATTAAATTCAGTTTGACAACATACCTCAAAATATTACATTGCAGAATATAAACACATGTAACATTTATGGTGACCTAAACTTTTACAGTTGACATAACTCATGCTAACCAGTGGCATAGGAAGCGAATTCATTTGCTTTTCTTGCTGTTACAGTTTCTTTATTAGGCCAAAATACTTTTAACAAATTCAGAATGATGCATCAGGTGAAGAATGAAAATATCACATTTTAATGAACTTTCAATCAGTCCTGCATTGTTGCGAATAAGTTGCGTCGCAGTCTTGACACTTGGGCAAAGATATGATATCACCGGGGGCACACGAGCACTTCCACCAATCAGCGAAGAGATAGGATTGACCTCAACCAATCAGCGAGCAGAGGCTCGGTCCGCACAACCCTCCCTCTCCACCAGTTTCTGAACAGGTTTAAACCGCTTCTAACAAAGGCTACAAACTTACTAGAACCGTCTATGAAAGAAAATGTAACTTATAATTTAAAAAACCGCTTGTCAGGATATAATTACATAGTGAATGTCGATATAAAAAACGTTTATTGCAGATATTAAAAGAAAATATTAACTGGTTGTTTTGGACAGAAGGGCTTGTTGATTATAAGCTCTGGTGTTCAAACAAACAACTTCATTTAAACATTCACTTTGCTGGAATACTTTTAAAATAACTCAACATCTAATTCAAGATGTTTGTTTTTACATTTAATTCCAGTATTACTGAAATAAACTCTTTGGTAGCAAGGAAGGTTTCAGCCCAGCATCATCTGCATAAGGGTTCATAAAGAAGTGTTGTATTTCTCGTTTCTCTCTACCTATATCAGTGCATTAAACTGTTCACAGAGTGGAAACTGTAATATGTAATATTTGCAAGCAAACAAAAGACACAATGTAAGGAGCATCTGTCACTGCAGTCCCATCTTTCATAAATAAAAAGTGCTTAATTAAAATGCTCCTTACCTCTATCATGTCCAATAAGCACGTCTCTGTGGTTTAAATACTCCACTTCTTCAGTGAAGTTCTGTGTGTAGGCAGTGTTGGATCCAGCATTACGAGATTCAGTCCAGCGAACTTTCGCCAGTCCCTTGGCGTGAATGTTCAAAGATTTGACGCGAATTTCTCCGGTAACTTCAATGATCACCCGACCTGAGACGAAGTCCCCACTGGCAAAGACAGGGACATTACTGTCATTGAGACAATCGTAGCTGACAAAGAAGTTTTTCACCTTTCCGAGCACCATGGTGGAAATCTTACTGAGCTGTAAGATATGTCAAATAAAAAGAGCGAATCATCTGTCAGATGTTTCTATGAAAGAAATCATCCGAGGGTTTTGCCGTACAGAAAGACTGCAGGCGGGTCCAGTGCTATACTTGTGTGTTATTCATTGAGTTTGGCTGTAACTGCATGTGAAGATGCAGCTGTATCTCTGCGCTCTGGCTCTGACTCTGCTTTAATACCTCCGTTTGGTGGAAAAAACAACCGGACTGCGCATGCGCAATCGATAAGGCTTCTGCTGCTCCCTTCTTCCGCCTTCCTATGCTTCAGTGTCTGTTGTATTGTTTAAAAGTAGCCCGTCTTCACAGACTCGTACATCCAAGTGTTTTATTAATAAACTAGTGACTGCCTAATAGTATGCGTATATTATAACAAGATGAAATACTACAGAGTGCTGTGGAAAAAAAATCAAATGTGAATACAGTATCACAATGAAACAAAAGAAAGTGGAAGTAAATAGAAACAAACGACTTGAATCCAAATGTACACTTGTTCATGCGTTGTGGGCATCTAATACAGAAGTGAAACTATGCTTAATTAAATTTGAATGTACTCGCATGAATGAAATTACTCATTAGACTATAAAAACTAGCTTTAAGAGCTAAGCTAAATTAAAAAAAAATCCTATTGATGGCTGTATTGTTAATTGATGTTTTCATGTCATGTTGATTTAGTGTTTTGTTAAATCTCATCATTTCAAGCACGGGGCTTTCATAATACTTTCATAGTTTCTCCCGTGTCTCTTCACTGCCACCTGCCTGATAAAGGTGGTTATTGCATAATGCAACTTCTAAATAGCATACTTTATTCATTTAAACTGATATCTATGGACAGAAAACAAACTTTTGCTTCAGACTTTGACAGAACAGGCTAAATCTTATGTACTTTAATATTTTGCATAATGTACTGTACAAGTACAATGTAAATTGTATTCTTTTGTAAGTCGCTTTTGTTCAACACGAATTCTGGAAATGTTGGGACGTTTTTTAAATTTGAATAAAATGAAAACTAAAAGAATTTCAAATCACATGAGCCAATATTTTATTCACAATAGAACATAGATAACATAAAAAAAATGTTTAAACTGAGAAATTTTACAATTTTATGCACAAAATGAGCTCATTTCAAACGTGATGCCTGCTACAGGTCTCAAAATAGTTGGGACGGGGGCATGTTTATCATGGTGTAGCATCTCCTCTTCTTTTCAAAACAGTTTGAAGACGTCTGGGCATCGAGGTTATGAGTTTCTGGAGTTTTGGTGTTGGAATTTGGTCCCATTCTTGCCTGATATAGGTTTCCAGCTTCTGAAGAGTTTGTGGTCATCTTTGACATATTTTTCGTTTAATGATGTGCCAAATGTTCTTTATAGGTGAAAGATCTGTACTGCAAGCAGGCCAATTCAGCACCCGGACTCTTCTACTACAAAGCCATGCTGTTGTAATAGCTGCAGTATGTGGTTTTGCATTGTCCTGCTGAAATAGACGTCGTCTGGAGGGGAGCATATGTTGCTCTAAAACCTTTATATACCTTTCAGCATTCATAGTGCCTTCCAAAACATGCAAGCTGTCCATACCGTATGCACTTATGCACCCCCATACCATCAGAGACGCTGGATTTTGAACTGAACGCTGATAACACGCTGGAAGGTCTCCCTCCTCTTTAGCCCGGAGGACACAGCGTCCGTGATTTCCAACAAGAATGTCAAATTTGGACACGTCTGACCATAGAACACTTTTCCACTTTGAAACAGTCCATTTTAAATGAGCCTTGGCCCACAGGACACGACGGCGCTTCTGGACCATGTTCACATATGGCTTCCTTTTTGCATGATAGAGTTTTTGTTGGCATCTGCAGATGGCACGGTGGATTGTGTTTACCGACAGTGGTTTCTGGAAGTATTCCAGGGCCCATTTAGTAATGTCAATGACAGAATCATACCGATGAGTGATGCAGTGTCGTCTGAGGGCCCGAAGACCACGGGCATCCAACAAAGGTCTTCGGCCTTGTTCCTTACACAGAGATTTCTCCAGTTTCTCTGAATCTTTTGAGGATGTTATGCACTGTAGATGATGAGATTTGCAAAGCCTTTGCAATTTGACGTTGAGGAACATTGTTTTTAAAGTGTTCCACAATCTTTTTACGCACTCTTTCACAGATTGGAGAGCCTCTGCCCATCTTTACTTCTGAGAGACTCTGCCTCTCTAAGACATCCCTTTTATAGCTAATCATGTTACAGACCTGATGTCAATTAACTTACTTAGTTGCTAGATGTTCTCCCAGCTGAATCTTTTCAAAATTTCTTGCTTTTTCAGCCCTTTGTTGCCCCCGTACCAACTATTTTGAGACCTGTAGCAGGCATCAAATTTGAAATGAGCTCATTTAGTGGATAAAAGTGTACAATTTCTCCGTTTAAACATTTGTTACGTTCTCTATGTGCTATTGTGAATAAAATATTGGCTCATGTGATTTGAAAGTCTTTTAGTTTTCATTTTATTCAAATTTAAAAAATGTCCCAACATTTTCGAAATTTGGGTTGTAAGTATGTTAAATGCATAAATGTAAATGTAAATACATTGTGAGAAAGAAAAGAAAATGTTGAAGCTAAATTATCTTTGTGAAATTTTGTTTAATTTTCTTATTATATTTTTATTATGTTTGTAAATCTTCCTGATACAAAATACTACAAAATACTTCAGCTGAGGAAAACAAGAAGAGTAGCTGCCATGGCCGATTTACATATAGCATTTATTCATTTTTGTTTTTTTTTCAGTTTGGTTTTAATTTTAGTTTAAGTTTTAGTAATTTTGCTATATGCGTTTGGCATTTTTATTAGTTTTTAGGGGTTTTTAATATTTCTACTAGCTTTTTAACTTCAGTTTTATTTATTTTAGTACTTCAACTTACATTTATTTCAGTTAGTTGCCAAGGCAACAATTCAAATTTTCATTTCATTTTTTTTTTTTTTTGTGATCAACATCTTTTTTTAATTTCTTTTAACACACAACATAATAACATAACATCCACTCAAAACAAACAAAACAAAACAACAGACACATACTCAACACCCCAAAAGTCCAGTCAAAAGGAAGAGAGAGAGGGAGGGAAAAAGAAAAAAACAAAACAAGTCATTCCTTTATATAGTCATGTACGTTAAAGAAAAAAAAAAAGAAAAAACATTGCGAATGCAGCGTTACAAACAGATAGCCAACCAGAAGATGGCGCAATCCAGTCCCGCATATTAAGTATGCCTCTTGTATTAGGGCACAGAAAATAGATCCACGGTGCAAATATTCCAACACACGGGCTCGTTTAACGGCAGAATCCAAACCATTCACATTCAGTGACAAAATATTTAGAGCATGCATTGAATATTCATAAACCCAAAATTGTATTCAGTAAATGAAGAAAAGCAAAAGCACTCCCATTCTGCAAATGAGATGTAATCACTGGTGTGCATTCTAGATATCAAACCACCTATATGAAAAATCCTTTTAGAAATAAGGTAAAGTAAATAAAAGTATGAATATCTGTTGTAAAAAATAAAAGCAACACAGACAGAAATAACCAACAACTATAGACAAAAAACAACTCAGGCCGCATGTTACCGAGAACATAGGTCTGATTGAGCAACAAAAAATTGTGATGATCCGTGACCGATCCACTTCAGCGCAAAACGAGCCTCCCAAAAGGCTCACCTAACCAAAAAAATATTTTAATTAAACCTACTCTCCATCAGTCCCCTCCAGAAAAAAAGAAGAAAAAAAAGGGGGGAGGTTAGTCTTACCAGCAAAGAGACAGTTGTATCGAATATATATGAACACTATCCCAGGAGGAGAGAGAAAAGAAGAAAGGAAAAAAGAGATCTAGCAAGCATCCATATCCCTTCCGCCACCATCTTCTTCCGGGCAGCCGGCATCTCCTCTATCCCGGCCAACAAGCCCCTCCCGCCGGGCCGAAGAGAAAGCGGCCGCCGCCCTCCCGCTGTCTTGTGGAGTTGCAGCAAATGCCCTCTTCTGTGACAGGGAGCTGACAAAATCCTCCGCCTTCTGAAGAGAATCGAAACTCCTCTGCTCACCCCGTGCCGTAGCTTAATTACCGCCGGATAAGCGAGGAAGGGCTGGAGACCAAGCGCCGTCATCGACCTCAAAACCGGGACCAAGCTTTTTCTCTTGATGGCTGTGGCTGGACTAAAGTCAGGAAAAAATAGTAGCATGACATTGTCCTGCGTGCATTTCACCGGATAAGCCTGCCAAGCACCTTTCAGAATCTCCGATCTGTCATGCCATCTTAGTACACGGAAGATGAGCGTACGCGGCCGATCGGAGCCCCTCCCTCCGTCATACACACGATGCGCCCGGTCAATCTCGATGTTACGACCTTTCAGGGAAGGAATCCACTTGGAAAGATTAACTCTGAGGAAACCAGCCACGTCGGAGCCCTCCACCCCCTCTGGTAATCCCACCAGTCGTACGTTATTCCTTCTGCTTCTGTCCTCAATATCTGTCATCTTCTCGGTGAGTCGCTCCATCTGATTTCTTAAGTCCGTGACTGTCCTCCCATCCTCACGTGCGGCCGCTTGAACGGAATCAACCCGGTCACGTGTCTGCTTCGCCGCGGTATCTATCGCCTCAAGCTCCTCTCTTATCTCTTTAACAGACTTGTTGGTCGCTTGTATGTCCGCTCGCAGTTCACGCAATGCTGGAATCAGCACCGAGTCCATCGCATCTCTTACTGCCGAATTCACAACCGAATTCAAAGCGCTTTGCTGTTCTTTAAGTGCTAGCTTAACACCGTTAGCAGTAGCATCGTCGAGATCCTCTCTGGAGATGGTGGAATCTTTGAATTTTTTCTTTATTGGCGATTGCCCAATCTCTCTTTTCTGATCGCCTTTGACTGTTGAAGTATTCATGATGGGTCTGATGCAAAGTGGTTTGAAATTTACTGACAGGATAATAAAAAATCTGACAAAGTCAGCAGAGCGAAAGACTACGCGTGCATCGAAGTCGAAGGGTCACGTGATCTCCCTCATTTCAATTTTTTTAAGTTTACATTTTTATATATATATATATATATGAAACATATTTTTGTAAGTATTTTAATTAGTTTTGCATTACACAATAAACACAAAACAATACATGAAATAATAATAATAATAAAAATAATAATAACAAAAAAAAGCACACTTTTAAGAACAATTGGGCCATATAGGCAGTTTCAGTGGAAATTTAAACAAGCACTCAATAGTGGGCATGCAGCATACTAATTATTACATTGCTGGTCAGAGTCAACATTATACTGGGCCAAATGATCTAGAAATGGTTGCCATATACTGTAAAATTTATCAAGATTACCCATAACGTCATACCAGACTCTTTCCATGTTCAATATTCCAGTAAGATAAGTTAACCACATCTTAAACTGAGGAACAATATCTGATTTCCACACCCTTAGAATGACAATCTTAGTTATAAGTATTCCATCAATAATGGTACTTTGTACAGAGACATTGTGGTCCAACAGAATATCCATATAACATGATTTCTGTATCAGGCAGAAAAAACACGACCATACATGTTAGAAAACCACTTAAATATATGAGACCAAAAATCGTAATGTCCAAAAGAGATGGATCAGAGAGCCTTCTGCAGATTTACACAGGTCATAAATAGGAGAAATAGTAGAAAAAAAATTATATGCAATTTAGATTTGGAATGGTGCAGTATGCATCAGAATTAACTGATGCCAAATGATCTTTTCATCTTTGTACAATGACCAATTATATCATCTAAAATACACATTTCTTTGAACATAAAACTTACAATGTAAAAGTCCATATTATTTGTCAAATACTGAACAGCAGATGGCAGCAAAGCTCTATTCAAACTCATGAACTTGAGACATTATTTAAAATTACCAACATAAATTTAAGCACAACTGTTACATGCATGCTAAAAGTAATGATAAATTTAAGTTATTCCCAACTATTGCATGGTCCCTGGAGGTGTAATATGGACAATACATATGTCATTTCCATAGACAGTATTTTAATTGTCCCATATTTTACAGCACAAACTCTATCAATCAGATGTAAAAGGTAAAGCATATATTCTTTTTCAAAGGAATCTGGAGCACAAAACCCCATTCGTTTAAGAGAATAAAGATTCTGGAACAATTTTGTCAAGTAATTGATTCAGATCAATTCTCATTGGATGACCATTATAGCTCAAGACAAAGACCCTTTCAGGCAAAGTCCTGTCATACTAAAACAATGGCCATGACTGAGATGATGGATCCATTTCTACCTTTCCCACTCTTCGTTTTATGTAATTCACTGAATGATCTTATCATTTTCATCCTCCAGAGCGGGGACAGGTCTGCTCTCTCCGGGTCAGAGGTCACCGTCAGAGTTCAAAGGTCAAATTTAGTATTTAAATTGAAGACCTTAGAAAACGCTGATGGATACGGATAGCTTTTATCATAATATTATTACACTGTTGGCTCTTAAATGATTGAAAGATATATCTAATTATAATTAAAAAAATAAAATTCTATTGAAGTGAAGCATCCACACACACTGACTAATTTAGGTGAATGACAAATTTACAACACTTATACTTTTACCAATGTATTATTAATCTATATCACAAATTTATATTATAACTTTTAATTTATAACAATTAATGTACTTGTTTTTTTAGCAGTAGGTTCAGTGCCTTCTTGGCTTAGGCTGGTATAGTGTGTGTGTGTGTGTGTGTGTGTGTGTTTAAGAGCCATGATGTAATGTGAAGACTCAAGTCTTTCCCACACTTGGAGAGGGATCCCTGACAGCCTGGGAAACTAAAAGCTTCCATCTGTTCAACAGGTCAACAGAGGGTCCTGTGACCTTTGACACAGATTTGTCCCCCAGTAAACATGAAGGACCAAGCTGTTGACAGAGTGGTAAACGATACAGACCAGTTCTGTGTAATCTCATCTGAGTCAGACTTATCTGATATTCTGTTGACAGGTCGTACATCTAACTTGTCAACAGAGGGGAAAAAGAACAAATTATTTGGTAATTACATAACTTTTTTTCACCATTAAAAGTTATTTATGAAAATTTAAATTTGCTTTTCAAAATGACTTCACTATCAGGTTGGAATGTTCATGGCTTCACAATGCCCAGCCCAACATGAACTGTTCACACTGCACTTAGCTGTGCTTTTCACACTTGAAATAGTTAACCCTGGGCTACTCTAAACCTGGGTTATCTTGCTTCATTTCCTAAACCATGGATTAATGTTGATTCTTATTTGCATATTTGCCATGTCAGTGCCATTGAACATTCAGAATGGACTTTTCGGTGGACTGTCAAGGTAAACATAAAGATCAGTCTCTTCTTAACTCCAAATCATCTGTTTTCCATCACCATTTGACATTTTTCCAATCAAACGCTAAAATGAATGAATGGGTGTCTGTTGCTAACCATAACATTCAGCACCTCAAAAGCGCTTTTCACACTGCGCTGGTTATCGTCGTTCTAAACACCGCTTTTGATCCCGGGTCAGAGAACGTTTCACACGTGTAATGTGAGCCCGGTCTCATGAAAATGCATATAAATAGTTTGCCAAATAAAAACAAAAAAAAGGGGTATTGATACGCAAAAATGGACTTTGACGTAGGCCTATATATGATACGCACGTGTTTGGCGTGCATATAATAAGCAGTTTTCGCGTGCATATGACACAAATTTTTTGGCGTGCATATGATTGTCAGTTTGGTGATGCATCTACCCCACAACCCTAATCCTACCCATCGCGTAGCATAGGCTATACACGCCAAAGTCCATTTTTACCTATCAATACCACGAGTTTTCGTTTTTATTTGGCGTAGGCCTAGGCTACACACTTTCATGAGATGGGGTTGATAATGTAGAATCGGGGTTAGCACCACTTTTTACCCGGGGTTATGAAACCCCGCTCTGGAGCAGGGTTAGCACTGCTTTTGCGGTGCCAACTTTGTTCAATATGAAACAGAGCAGTGTTAGAATGTTAAGAGTAGATGCTTAAACAACACAGTCAATCACGTGATTCATACTCACGTGCTTTAGACAGTCACTCACGGAAACAAGCGCATTTTATAAACAGTCGCATTTAAATAGGTGGTGTGCTGCACTCCTGTATGCAAATAAGAGCGTTAACCCGGGGTTTAGGAATGTACAGTGTGATACGTCAGTTTATGAATACCCAGGATGAATTGTTATCCCTGTCTAAATTATGAGTGAAGTGTGAAAACAAGAAACCTCAGGATTCCCTTTACACCAGGATTAGAATGACCCAGGGTTAATTATTTCACCTCTTTCACACTGTATATGTTTGGCACTGCAATACAGGGTTTCATAACCCTGGGTAAAAAGTGGTGCTAACCATGTGAAAGTACCTTTACCCGGGGTTTAAAGTGGGGTTTAGAATGACGATAACCCGGGGTTAAGTCCTGAATTCATTCAGGGGGAAGAAGAAACTGTTTTGCTCTTATACATTTACAGTACGTAAAATCCATTCTGGAAAATCTTGATAATACAGTCTGGGATATATTATAGCCTAAGAATACATTTATATAAACAGGTCTTATGCTGCATTCATCCAATCAGTGATGCAGACACTGCAAATATGCAAATGAGAATGTTAGGAATGTACAGTGTGAATCATAAACTTATGAATACCCAGAATTAAGCCCAGGTAAAGTATGAGCAGTGTGAAACTTGAAGCAATTAACCCATGACTTTGTTTACCTGGGTTTAGAATAATAGGGTAAATGTCGAAAGTCACCTGACCAAACCGGAAAACCGGTCTCATCGCATCTGCTTGTCGGAGAACATGTTAACAGCAGTATGAACTTATGGTGATATCCATGTACTTTTAAGGTAATCAATTAACCTAGCTATTTATTATTTATTTTATTTTATTGTTGGCATTTTATTCAACGTTAATATCCAAATGTTAGTGAAAAGAAGAAAAAAAATAGGTATCAATCTGCATAAGTGTTGGACATCAGTGATGCTCATCTTTGGTATCTCCTTTGAAGACATCTTGAGGAAAACCGCTCCATATTTAACGAAGCACATGCAAAAGACCTGAACCAAAAACTGCTTTACAGAATACAGAGGTTTGTTGAGCTTAACCCCTATTACATAGAACTATTTTCAAGCCCTTGACTGTGTTTAATGGTGGTATGTTGAGGTCTTAACTCTTTATGGAAACTCCCTTCATTTAAATGGCAGTCAAGGACTCTCATATGCAGACAATCAATACTCTTATATTCTAATCACATGGATACCTGAATCTCAAAGCTGAGCTTAAGAAGACAGCAAGATGTTTATATCCCTACCAGTTATACTAAGTACCTGTTACACACAGTGACTTATTCAACACTAATCAATATTTCACAATCAGTCCAGGCTATCAGAAATAAATGAGTTACATCTGGGAATGTGACACACAGATCAAGGGCCGTATAATGGAGGCCCTGGCCTGAATTGCTTTATATCATCCAGGTGTGCTCTCACACCTGCAGATGTGCTGGAGTACATTCAGTCTCTCAGAGATCCAGCTGCACGCATTTAGCTTCCAAATAGCTCAGTCCTTCCAGAGGTCACGAAGGTCACACATCTGCATGTGAAATGCGATGGCCTTTGACACAACCCGCTGCCCCTGAGCCTCTGTGGCCCTTTTGTTACATAAAGTGCCAGCGCTGGTGTCGACTGCTGCGATTTACACACCTCATATTTGCCTGGACTCACTGAACAGAAGTTACTTTATGGTCCTAGTGCAAAAATGTATTATAATATTTATTATTATAGAAAATATATAGATCTTTTATATATATATTATTTGTAATATTTACATATAAGTTGATATTCCTGGCAGAAAATAAGATAATAATGTTTAAATATCTTTCTAGCACATTGTTTTTGGAGTAGTGACCCTTCTTTTGACCTCTGACCCTGGGCTTTGTCCTTGTCTTTGCTCATTGTATCGCTTTGACCCTTTAACCTGCAGCTCCTACAACCTGTTCACAAACATGCTGATCACGTGACTCTGCTCCATCCAGAGCCTTGAGGTTCACCAGCAACTCAAAGCAAAACGTTGACCCTTGAACTCACTGAATTATGCATGAGAAGAATAGTTGCTGCTGGAAGTGCAATCACTGTTATTAATAATATCTTTAGACTATAGTTGCTTCTATAAATACCTTGGTTGTTTATGTTTATAGGCAAGACACTACAGGTGATAATTTTAAACTAACAGATCACTGTCCCTTGTTGATTAATCACAGTACATTAAGACACTTGTTTTGTTTTACAAGTTTCCTAAAATGTTATGTTTAAATATGCAAATTAGACATGATCTAATTAAACATGCGCTAATTTTCACATTTCCAGAATAGAAATCCAAACATTGGATAAAGCCAGTTTCAAAATTCTTGCTTCATTTTGTTCTCATATTAAATGTTTTGCACAGAGGGGGTTTTGGACCTCTCTTTTTATCACTCCATAAATAAGAAAAACTGTCAGAAAGCAAATATGAACTTTCATCATATTATTATTAGTAATAAAGTGTTATAGGCAAATTATATATTAACAAACACCTCTGTAAAATCCTTCAGAATATATATAAAAAAAACAGCCCAAAATATCAAAATTGACTAGTCCCAGAATTTTTTTAAATATTATTTAAAATAAAAATAAATAAAATAAAAAAGTATTTTAAAGTAATAAAACATTATGTTATAATATAATTTTTCTTTTCACACTAGGTGGCAGTCCTTCTATTTCGTGAGCATCAGATTAAATATTCTGTAGCCTACTAATCAATTGCAAAAATGATAAATGATCTACATTGATTATCAGATTAGAGAATGAGTATAATACAGATAGTGGAGAGGATAAAAAGCATAACCTACCTTTTGAATAGCTAAAACGTTAAATCCTATTTTTGTCCAATATCAGAATCACCAAGTATGTTTACACACACAAGGAATTTGACTTGAGGACAGGAGCTTCCAGTGCAGAAGAAATAAAGACATAGTGCAGACATACATAGAATAACACAGTAGGGATGGAATATAACACTAATATAGAAAAAACTGAAATTAAATAATATACAAGAAATAGAAGTATAGGGGAAAAATTAATTGTTTAGATAAATGTACAGATATGTTATGTGCAGATATGTTATTTACAAAGTGTGCAGTTTACAAGTGTAAATATGAGAAAAAATACAAACGCATAAAAGTCTCAGTGTTTGCTAAAAGTGACTTGAAGCACATCATTGCATCCAGCCGCCTTTGGAAGGATGTGAGCTAAATGGCCAATCAAACAGAGCTTCCGAGCTTAAAGGAGCCGCCCACTTCTGTGCTTTAATACCTGATGGGGTCCATAATACAGACTATTCAATAGACCACCACTGAAGTGAAGGTGTGGTCATTTGGATCAGCATCATGCCAAAGTCGAGTCCGTTCAGCTCTGTTCTCACGGATACTCCTGTTTTTAGTTAAACTTGAAGTCTTCCATTCATGCTCATGTCAATCATGCCAACAGAAGGCTGCGCTACGCCGCGTCTTTGCTCTCCTCGGATCTGATTCATTTGGGGTTTCTGATTGTCCCTTTTACGCACGAAGACACCACCAGCACGGAGTTCCGGCGCGATTGTTTTATGTCCAATCTGGCTGTCTGATCTTGTTGGACACATATCTCCAGTATCATCGATGCGCTTTCCATATCAATTGGCTCTTCTGCATGGATAAAACACGACCGGCCTTCTTCATCTTGAATAATATAGGAGAAGACGCGTAAAAGGTTCGCAGTCCAGCCATGGCCATGGTGGTGAGCGTGTGGAGAGATCCGCAGGAGGAACTGACGCCGGCAGGATCTCTGGATGATCAGAGCGGAGCGGGGAGAGACCACCGCCTGAACGCAGCCGCGCACTCTCCAAACACCGGACTGCCTTCCGCGGAGGATAAAGGACAGAATTCGGCGCAGAACCAGCAGCACATTGAGTGCGCGGTTTGCGGGGATAAATCCAGCGGGAAGCACTACGGACAGTTCACCTGTGAGGGATGCAAAAGTTTCTTCAAGCGGAGCGTTCGGCGGAACTTAACGTACACGTGCCGTGCCAACAGAAGCTGCCCGGTGGACCAGCACCACAGGAACCAGTGCCAGTACTGCCGCCTGAAGAAATGCCTGAAAGTGGGCATGAGACGCGAAGGTGAGTGCGCAGTGCATTCTTCTTTTGTAGCCCACATAAAAAAATAAAAAAGTAAAAAATAAGTAGAAAGAAAGAAAGAAAGAAAGAATGAAAGAAAGAGAAATTGGCCAAAATTAATAATAAAAATAAAGAGGTATTTAAAAAAAAATCATATGACAAATTGATATAACACAACATTAATAAACTTTTATATAGCCTACACTAGCCTGCATACTGTACAACTTGTAGCTCAAGGCCAAAAGCAATTTAATTAAAGGATTTTGCTTCTGAACATAAAAAGCTCTTTAAAACATTAAAAAAATTATTCGTCGTGTAATAATAATCTTATTTACAAAGCAACTTTTAAGCAGGCATATTAACTATAGACCGCTTATTTAGTCTGCATTCAATTACTGAACAGGAAAAGTTGCGTTATTGTATCAGTAGAACAGATTTCATGTTAATATCTTAGTGTAATATGCATAAAATATGAAGAGCATTACATAGTATCGTTTCTTATAGTATTGTTTTCATATTCTAGATTGATTGCACTTGCAGTTAATTGTGTAAACAGTGTGTTTTAGATAGACAGACAGATAGATAGATAGATAGATAGATAGATTATTCCCACGATTGCAGTGCATATACACTTCAAAGGGACAGTTTGTCCCTTATTTATCACTAAAGAGTGCATATTAATACATTAAAGATACATATTTGTACCTAAAGTGTAGGCCTACATAAGCACCTAAATGGTAAATATCAGTACCTTTTGAAAGGGTACCTCGTCAGTGACAGCTTTTGTACCTTTTTTCTTAGAGTGTAGGCTACATGCAGAAAGATGAGAGATGTGATTATTCACGATAACATTATATGTTGTTTCTATGCACATTTCCTCTCCTTCTAATTCTGTTTTGATAGCGGTTCAGCGAGGTAGAATGCCGCCGAATCAGCAGAACCCGAGCCATTACGCGCTGACCAACGGAGACCCTCTGAGTGGCCAATGCTACCTGTCCGGATACATATCCCTCCTGCTTCGGGCCGAGCCATATCCAGCCTCCAGATACGGAAACCAGTGCATGCAGTCGGGTAACATCATGGGCATTGAGAACATCTGCGAGCTGGCGGCCCGTTTGCTCTTCAGTGCGGTGGAATGGGCGAGGAACATCCCTTTCTTTCCTGATCTCCAAATCACGGATCAGGTGTCTCTCCTCAGACTCACCTGGAGTGAACTTTTCGTTCTGAACGCTGCGCAGAGCTCCATGCCTCTCCACGTGGCTCCTCTCCTCGCCGCCGCCGGGCTTCACGCGTCCCCGATGTCCGCGGACCGAGTCGTGGCCTTCATGGATCATATCCGATTCTTCCAGGAGCAGGTGGAGAAACTGAAGGCCCTGCAGGTGGACTCCGCCGAATACAGCTGTGCCAAAGCAATAGTGCTGTTCACATCAGGTAGGCCCGGAATCAAGATCAAGCAAACTTACTGTACAGCTCAATGAGCTTGTCTATAGCATAATCCTATTTGATCCGCGAAGCTTGTTTCACATAATGGGCCGTCAATCTGTCAAAAGTACCATCTGCGCACAATCAGATTAAAGGCATGGTTGTTTAAAAATAATGGTACTTCGATTATGTAAAATTCTGAATAAGAATATAAAATCAGCATTAGGCTGCTCAGTAATGAAAGTTAAATTAGATCTTGTTTGAAAAGTTACATCTGTACACATACCCTATATATATATTAAGTAACATTAAAGTTTTAGATTTAAATGATCATTTTAAATGCTCCTTTTTGGTGTGACAAATGAAACAAATATTTCATTTATAGTCCTTCAGAACTATACATATAGATGTGTGAGCTTTCATAATTTAAAACAATTAGCAAAGTGCTGCCCACATTATATATTTCTGATGGAAATTTGCATGCTACATAACCCCATCCTCCATTAAGGCTTGAATCGTGTCAAAACAAAAATTAAAAATCAAAAGGTCTTCTCAAATATATTATTGAAAATAATTAGGCTATGCTTTCACAACGTTTAAACAACGTTTAAGCAACCAATGTTCCTTTCAAGTTTTAAGCAGAGCGCGCTAAATAGAACTATGTTTGAGTTTCTAAAGTTCGATAACAAGTTTTAAGCAGAGCGCGCTAAATAGAACTATGTTTGAGTTTCTAAAGTTCAATAACAAGTTTTAAGCAGAGCGCGCTAAATAGAACTATGTTTGAGTTTCTAAAGTTCAATAACAAGTTTTAAGCAGAGCGCGCTAAATAGAACTATGTTTGAGTTTCTAAAGTTCGATAACAAGTTTTAAGCAGAGCGCTAAATAGAACTATGTTTGAGTTTCTAAAGATAACAAGTTTTAAGCAGAGCGCGCTAAATAGAACTATGTTTGAGTTTCTAAAGTTCGATAACAAGTTTTAAGCAGAGCGCGCTAAATAGAACTATGTTTGAGTTTCTAAAGTTCGATAACAAGTTTTAAGCAGAGCGCGCTAAATAGAACTATGTTTGAGTTTCTAAAGTTCAATAACAAGTTTTAAGCAGAGCGCTAAATAGCTATGTTTGAGTTTCTAAAGATAACAAGTTTTAAGCAGAGCGCGCTAAATAGAACTATGTTTGAGTTTCTAAAGTTCAATAACAAGTTTTAAGCAGAGCGCGCTAAATAGAACTATGTTTGAGTTTAAGCAGAGCGCGCTAAAGTTCTAAAGTTCAATAACAAGTTTAAGCAGAGCGCGCTAAGCTATGTTTGAGTTTCTAAAGTTCAATAACAAGTTTTAAGCAGAGCGCGCTAAATAGAACTATGTTTGTTTAAAGTTCAATAACAAGTTTAAGCAGAGCGCGCTAAATAGAAATGTTTGAGTTCTAAAGTTCGATAACAAGTTTTAAGCAGAGCGCGCTAAATAGAACTATGTTTGAGTTTCTAAAGTTCAATAACAAGTTTTAAGCAGAGCGCTCTAAATAGAACTATGTTTGAGTTTCTAAAGTTCGATAACAAGTTTTAAGCAGAGCGCTAAATAGAACTATGTTTGAGTTTCTAAAGTTCAATAACAAGTTTTAAGCAGAGCACTAATCAGAAATTCGCTCAGTCTGCGCGTTATTATAGCAACAGTAAGCGAGACTGGAATATGCGGGCTTTTCGTTTCAGTTAGGCTATATGGGAATCATCGACAAAACAGATGTCGTTTTACTTTTCATTTTATTATAAATTTACAGACTACAAATATACAACAAAAAATATTTTGTTTTGATTAAAACTGTGCCACAAGACATGTAGGTTGACCGAATGCGCCAAGAACACAGGCTAATGACAGAAAAATACACCCTTTAAAAGACACATGCTGATATCAAACTTTCCAAAACTGTCCAAAAAGAGTTTTAATATAACCAAAGTATTTAATATACAGACTGGTTAAACATACCGAGTCCTATTCTGTAAAAGTCGAGAGTGTAGCCTATAACATCACAGTGTGACCCAAACTGTTATTTTGAGCAGTTTCTTCTTAGTTTTAATTACTCTCGAAGACGTTTCTATTAAACTTTCAAAATATAGCCTATACAAATAATGCAGCATTCAGAGCTTAATTCGTGTCGTTAATTCGTTGTATCATGCGTAGCCTATTTAATCATTTATTATGAGAAATACCATTAAGAAATGAAATCGAAATGCACACGGTATATTCGTTTAACATGGCTAATGCTTTCTTGAATGAAAAAATATTTGTCTACTGATTTAATTTAGGTTGTAGGTCAAACTCCATCGAGACCATTAGATTTTCAAATGAATTAATTCTGTTTATAAGGAAATAAATGAATGCTAACGCTATATTTGTTTTTCTGAACCATGTTAAATAAGTTTATTGTGCATACAGTGACGATTTAGCCCATGTAAACATGCCACAGAGATGTTCTTCTTTTGACTGACATGTGTTTAATGGCTATATTCATTGGTATGCAGATGCATGCGGCCTCTCAGACGTCCCGCATATAGAAGGTCTTCAGGAGAAATCTCAGTGTGCTCTGGAGGAGTATGTGAGGAGTCAGTATCCGAACCAGCCCACTCGCTTCGGCAAGCTGCTGCTGAGACTCCCCGCGCTCCGGATGGTCTCCTCCTCCGTTATAGAACAGATTTTCTTCGTTCGACTGGTGGGTAAAACACCCATTGAGACGCTCATCAGGGATATGATGCTATCTGGGAGCAGTTTCAACTGGCCCTACATGTCCATTCAGTGAGAGGAAGGTGAAGATGTGGGACATTTGGTGAGCATAAAAACTAAACAGTCACGGATGATGCAGAAACTCTCTCAATGTCGGTTTATATAGCAATGATATTCGTGAAAATGTGAAGATATCTTTACTCTCTTTCTCCTGATCTTTTAACAGTCAACCATGGCATGTGCCATAAAAAGACTTTATATAACTTTTGATTCACTTATTCAACAGTGTAATTGTCCATTTTAAATGCAAAACGTCTTAATTTAGTTTTTTGAACGAAGGGATATGCATTGATCCAAAATAACAGAAATAATTGGAGTTACCCTAAAAACGTTCAACAAAAATACCCCGTTTGTTTTAACTGAGAAGCGCAGACAATGGATTTAACAATTATTTATTTTGCTGTATTTATTTTACTGCTCATCACCTTCATGTATCGAAACAATCAACCACAGCACTTAAGGTTTTCTGAGGCTTGACAATAATGTTTTTCTCGGTATAAAATATTACACTTCAAAGCTGTTTTGTTTGTTTTTTGGGGGGCTGTCAGGGTGGGCGAGGGGGACTGTTGGATTTGATGTAAGATGCAACATTTGATTAAACAATTTTCATTAATCATTTCGTGCGTAAATGTGCTTTTGTTTGTACTTTTGCTAATAAAGATAGTTTTCATAACTTTTAGGGACAAACTGATGTTCATTTTCGTAAAGCTACGCTCTTATCAAGTTTTATTTGTCACACACACGACTATAACAGAGAGTGTATAACCAGCAGTGAAATGAGAGTCGGGTCCGCTCCATGAACAGAGCAAATATTATAGAATACAACACAAGGGAAGTATGCATACAATAAAATGAATACAAAATAAGATATAAAGAACAAAATATAAAGTATAAAAGAATGTGCATGACAGTATGCTGTAGAATTAAATATTAAGATAAGCATGACTGTACGAAAGAGGAATGTGCAAACAGGTTGAAGAGCTTCTTTCTGTTTTGAAATATTTTGAGATCTTTTGTAGAAACTGTGATGCACAGAGACTAAAACAATAGTCCCTTAATGTAGGAGACCGTTTTAGTTTTACCATTTAGCTTCAAGTATTTACACAACATGGATTATTTTGCTTTATAAGCAGTCATTTAATTCACAGTTTAACACACGCAAAGCAACACAATATGCAGTTTAGTTATAAATATGTTTATTATTCATTTTATGCATGGATTAAAACTAAGAAGAACTCAATCTGTGAATTTTATTGATGTTCTTCATATGCATATAGGCCATTTTTAGACAAGTAATAAGACAGTAAAGTAATAAAATATAGCCTATACATTTATAAAACATGTTAGTGGAAACGTTAAATTTGAATCGAGTTAGAAATATAAATTCGCAGTGTCATATCTTTAATATTTAAGCCTATAAATAAACAAAATGCCACATTTTAAAATAGGTAACATATCTGGGCGAGTTTTGACTGATCGTTTGGGTGTATGTTTACCAGAAATATTGTAATTTTATCTGATAGAGACAGACAAAACAGTTGATAATTCCCAGACCGATGAGATGTGTTTTGTACAGAGGTGTCAGGAAAGCGCTGTGATCTTATCACATCAGTCAGATCAGCCTTCAAACAAACCGGATTCAGAAAGTTCTTATGTGCTGGATTTCAATACTGCCATATCATATCTCAAACTGTTTGTTCATCATTCATATTCCAGAGACAAGCAGCAAAGAAATTCGTTGAATTTATGATGGTATATAAATATATTATGTTTTATATATAATAAATAATAATATATTTGCAATATTGAACAGTGGGTTTGATACAGGCTACGTGTTTTCTGACCAACTCACTTTATTCATCAAGCATTTCCTTTCAAATGACAATTTCCAGCGTGAAAATGAAAACACAAAGTCGAAGCGTTTTATTCAAACACAAGCCCACGTTCATCAGCTACACAATGTAGCCTATCATGCTACAAATAAAGGGTTTGAGACAGAACCAAAAACAATTTGTCGTCACTTATTACGGACTTAATAAGGCTTCATTTATAATTTCTCGATTAAATTTAAACTGAATTGTGTATTCTGACCTTTATGACAGCTCTCATTGTTAGGCACGTCTGTCATTTAATGATTATATCGAGTATAGAAATACGCATGCGCGAAACGAAACAATTTCAAGAAACTCGTTTTATTTTTACTTTTAAGTCCTTGTACTAAAAAATTACGTAGCACACAAATATTTGAAATTTCATATTGTCCTTTCAATAAAACATGCTACAAAATCCCGGTATTTTTAATCAAGTTGTTGGAGTTTCTATCTCATAACAATAGGCTATTTAAAGCTTTTTATTTTATTGTTATCTCTGTGTGGATTTACTTAACGTAATCTGGGAACAGAATTGTCTTCAGAATTGAGCTAAACCTGACAAAACCTCTTTTTGGAGACAACTTTCTAAAAAAAAATCCTTTCAGGCAGTAAGTAAAGCTTCATATAAAAACAACAGAAGTCTGTGGCATCTCCCCACAGTTATACAGCTAGAAAACAGTGTGTGTTCCTCTGTGTTTTCTGTGTGGAGTCTGACAGACAGAGTCTCTAGTTATTGTGAACTGCGTGACCCCACACTTCTCTCATCCTGAGCTGAGGTGTATCATGAACTCGTGGCATCTCAGATGAATTGCTGACACCGTGCCGGCTAGCCATGACCCCGGAGGTGCCTGGGGACCCGTGAGGAGAACTGGAGCTCAGAATAACCACAGGGGGATTCCTGATGGCCACGAGGAGGGTCTTTGTTGGACGTTTGTATCATAGGATACGTGCTCGGATCAAGGGTACAGCTGTTAGAGGAAACTCTGTCCAAGCTGCTAGTGTGGGAATGCAAACATAGACACTTGTGAGGAAAATAGTGCTAAGAAAGCAATTGTTTATGCCTGCAAATGTGAGATCCTGCAAATATGGATAAAACAAGTAATTGAAAGAAAAGGTCAGGTGGGCATGTAAATATGAGCGGCCCCACTGAAGGCCTTCCTGTCAGGGACAGCATTATAGTCTTACTGGTCTTAGTTGGATTATCAAGCTGTAAAGACACTGCATACCAGGAAAGGACGATTACAGCACAATCTGGAGATGGGAGTGCTGTCTACCTGAATCAAGTTAACACAACGTGTCACCTATAGGGTCCTGGATCCTTGGTAACGGACAATAGGCTTTCTGGAATGGAAATGGAGGGGAAGTCCAAATCCTGGTTTAAGACTTTAATGCAGTCTCTATTATATTCCTTGTCTCAGCTCAATTAGCTCACTCGCATATAGGTACAATATTGTAAGTGGATTTGAGCAACACAGCCAACTGTCATCTATGAGACTGGCTTTTCAATTCCAGTTCAATTCTAGAATTTCTGTGTGAAGCAACAAAACTGTTTTCAACATTGATGATAATAAGAAATGATTCTTCATCAGATTTCTGAAGGATCGTGTGACACTAAAGACTGGAGTAGTGATGCTGAAAATTCAGCTTTGAACCACAGGAATAAATGACATTTTAAAATATATTCAAATAAAAACAGTCCTTTTAAATTGTAATAATATTTTTGCCTTGGTGAGCAAAAGAGACATCTTTTAAAAACCTTACTGACCCCAAACATTCTGAACGGTGGTGTAAATATAAACAATCGTTTATATACAATTTGAAATGCAATTTAGTAAATTTCCTGTCATTCCAGCTGAATGTTCTGTGTGTTGTGGCTAATTCATCTTATATTCTTAATCATCATCAAAAGAGCCCATTCTAAAAATCCTGAACTTAAGCAAGCTTTGATCAACAAGGTTAATTCGTCTTTGTCTCTCAGACGATCAGAGATGGTACCTGCTCTTTTGTTGCTCGCTGATGATCAGACATGGTCTGTTCTTCTCCCAGTCAATTACGTCCTGCTGGTGTAATTGCAGAGCACTTTACTGTCTGGCCCATTATCAGCCTTTGTTCCTCTGCAACTGGCCTGAACACATTTGATACAGGTTTTTAATTCCAAGCGGTCTATTCAAACATAATCATTTTTATAAGAAGTTGCACACATGAACATATACAGAACTGGGGCTAAGATTTTTGAAAGTTGTATAATAATAGAATATATACAAACATGTGCATTTAAAACATGCATAAATAGTGTTTTGAATTCTAAATAAAATTTGGAATATTTAAAAATAGCACCTTTTGAATTGAGCAACTTAAAAATAAAAAATGAATATGCTTGTGTGTATTCAAGTGTTCTGCTCAAACAATCAATTTTACAAGATATGGTACACAAAAACATGAACAAGACTGACACTGATTTCTTAAGTTGTATAATATAATTTAATATAATATAATTAATATAAACATATGCATATGCAAAAATAGTGTTCTGCAGTTTAACATGACAAGGACTAATGGGTCATTCTTGTTATGCAGCACTTTTTAAATTCTGTAACTTAAAAATGAAAATGAATATTATTGTGTTTAACCAAGTATTTCCACAGTATGAAAGTGAACAATCTTTCAGAACTCACAGAATGTGTCAAATCCATTGCTAACACTTGCTTCTGCGGTTGATTTGTCACTTCCTGGAAGATGATATCATAAAGGTTTTTTTAGTTAAGTGATTTTACAAATAAACAACTTAAAATCCAAATGATGAAATTATTGTAAAAAACAATTAATCATAATTCACATTTTTAACTCACAGAATTCATTAAATTCATTGCTAACATTTGATGTCTGTCCACTTTGCCACCAAAGTGATGTCACTTCCTGAAGGAATGATGTCATAAAGGCTTTTGTTAAAAGACTCAACAGCTTAAATTCTGGCTAATTAATATTAACATTACTATAAATTCCCTTATCATTTTACGTGTAACAAAGCTTACATAATAGAATGCTGCGATTGTGTATGTAACCATCTGTGAATTATTCATTTGCCAAACGACTGTAATTTTCTGCAAATCTGTGCCAGTTATGTAGAGAATTGGGGTGAGCGGATCCACAACAGCTTGGCGCCTACGCTCGGCAGTATTGCTTCACGTTCTCATTGGTTTGTTGGCATGTGGGTGATTTCATGCACAAGAAAAGTTGTCCGCAAATTGCTCCAAGCAGAAAAATGCACAGTTGCTGCCAGATCTCGATTACCAAAAATCACATCGTATTTGATGCAAATCTAACTCGACTAAATCAGATTTAAAAAGCCGTAACTGTATACGTTTTCTCAAGCAAAACCAATCGTAAAAGTTCACTGAAAATGCATCTTCTTATATTTTATCAAGTCATCGCTCACCACTGTTAATACTGTGTGTTACTATTACTGCACACAGGTCATAAGTGTTGATAGAACGCTCTCTCCACAGACTATAGTAATCCTCCTAATGAAGTAAACATGGATTTCCCCGTAATGCCCACCGTATTGCACATAAACATCGTCCCTAATCCGCTCCAGACGGCCTGAGGATGACATGTGTTCCTGGACCAATCAATCAAAGCACAAGAACATTCACAGTGAATTAGCTTCTAGTTAGGGTCTCCACAAACCATAGAGTCTTTGTGAACTACACTTCAGGTACATTTGGCCACTATTGGTCATTGAAATCAATGGTAAAAGCAGCTCAATTCAACTGAGGAGTCTACAAATGTATCAAATATGACACTCCAAAATCAGCGTGTTTTAAAAGATGGTGTAGAGTATAATATTAAGGTAAGTGAGTTGTTGGGGTCATCTCAGGGTCATCATATCACACTATCCCCCCCCCCAGCTTTTTAGACAACAGCTTGTCGACAGCCCACTCATTAGTGTCTCAAACACGCACACATGCGTGCACACATGCTCAGACATCAACTCCAACTGACACCACAGAGAGGGTGATGATAGTGTACTGTTAAAATTTGCTTTTGATTTAATTATGATTCTCAATCTAAGCTGCAATCTGTCCTCATTATCACTTTATATTTAATACATTAGCATTACATTTTATTCCAACACATGACAAATACACATTCAAATAGATCATTTTAACACCTCTTTTTTTGACATTAATTAATTCCGATAAAACAAAGATCATGAAGTTTTCGGGAAACTTTTATAATGGATTCACATTCACCTTTTCTGCTTCTCAGCACGGACATGTATTAATCCACTTTATGCTTCTTTGAAGTCGAATCTCTTTCTAATTAAGGAAGCACTGGCCTTCAGAAGACCTCATTCTGAAGTCATGCGGTATCTTCTATGCGACTTGACTGAGAAATACATTGGGAGTGATGCAGTTCTCTTTCTCTCAGAAATAACACTATGTATGGCAGCAGTGCAACCACCACAAAGGTGTGAATTTATACCAATGTGAACACAAGTTGTAGAATGACAAAAGACTGAGGAGACATTTGATATCTCAAGAGACAACATCCCTGATGCATAAAATGCATCATCCAACGAGTGTGTTTGACTTAATTTAGACGAGTTCATTTAGATTTTACCACAAAAACCCCCACAATTTTTAGGTTACCTATGAGATGCCTATTGAAGTCCCACCAATTTTTATTCTCTAGTTCTTTAGTAAGCCATTATGTACCGGTGTTTTAAAGAACAAAACAAAAAAAAAAACACTGATTTGAACAAACCACTGAAATTTTGCATATGACTGCATGTAATGTAATGCATAATATTCCAACACTATAAAAGTAAGTATTTTACAATGCACCAGATATCCAGTACAAGACCTGGATTCTTGAGTTCAGCTATAAATAATGACTTTAAACATTTTAAAAGGAGCACAGACACACACACACACACACACACACACACACACACACACACACACACACACACGCATGCACAAGAAAAATAAAATTGAATCTATCTATCTATCTGAAACTATTTTTTTCCAAAGTTGTAAATAAAGATTATTAGAGTACTTTTTACAAGAAAATACTATCTCAGTCTCTCTACTTCAAAAATTCACATTTAATTCAATGTGTTATTTACTGGTCCTTTGTAATTAATTGTGAAATTTAGAAGTGATATCTGAGTGAAAATAGTTTCTATACCAAGAATCCAAGTCTTGTACTGGATATTTGGTGTATTATAAAGTGTTTACTTTGTAGCAATATTATACATTATATTATATGCAGTTATTGTATAATCTAGGTGTAATGGCATTTCTAATACACCAGATATTTTTCAGTGGTTTATTCAAATCAGAGTTTTGATTCCATGGGTTCTTTAAAAGACCAGAACATAATGGTTTACTACAGAATAAAGAGTTCCTGCTGGGACTTACTGTATATAGGCACCTTATATAATGGCAACTTAAAAATTGTGAGGTTTTTGTGTGTGTGTGTGTGTGTGTTAAAATCTAAATGAACTATAGTCTAAATTAAGACAAACACACTTACAAATGGAACTCCATTCGGGTTCACCAATGATTCAATAAAGAGTTTTTCACCAATCTGACCAATACAGGCAACACATTAAGATTTGTTGCTCGTCGCAACATTCCTCAAATGCAAATGTCTGGAAGTAGTCTGCACATGCTCTGTGCGGTCGAGCTAATTCTTCCACGGAGTGAGGATATTATGGAGTCTGCTCTCTGAATGAACCTGTGCTGTCTGTTCAGCCGCAGGCTCTCTGAAATGGATTCTGTACGTCTGAAGCAGTCGCGCCACACGCTTGTCCTTGGGATAAAAAAGCAGGGGATTTTTTCCCTTTAAACCCATAGAGAGGTTATTATCAGAGCTTGTGCTGTTAATAGATCCGACAGACACCTACAGACCGATCCGCCTCATTTCCCGCTTGCCTTTTTGAAGCATCAGAAATGAAATATAATGTGATTTGATATGCGTTCCGCTACATCTGTCACGCAGGTACGACACTGATGTAATTCCCAGAGGAATGTTTTATATGTTTTATACAAAGTCAACAGTATTTACTGTCTTAATACACATTCTTGGGCTTATTGTGAACGATTCATCAGTGCACATTGGATATAAATGATGATGAGGCATTAAAGGGATCTTAACTGTGATTTGCTTTGTATGTGAGCGAGCTAAATGAACAGCGGTTGGTCTCTGTGTAGTATAGGAGCTGTCAGGGCTGAACTCCGTGTGCCAGTGTCTGTGGGAGCAGCAGCAGTTTTCAGCGGCCCAGTCAGATCCACGGATCACTGCCAGAGGGAAACTTTGCCCTGGGCGATGCAAATGAAAGACCCTCCAACAGATCACACATGAAGGAGACAATAAAGTCATGAGGTGCCACTGTGTGTGTGTGTGTGTGTGTGTGTGTGTCAATCCACAAAATACAGTGTGTTTTTATACCTGACAGCACAGTTCAATTTATTCCAGGTGAGTTTAGGAATATTTATAATTTTACAAAGGATTGTTTTACTATTGAAATAAGTTAGCTTTAACTAATTTGTTGTGAAGTACAATGTGCACTATTGATTTTTTATGTTATGGAATAAAGTCATTTATTCTCAGTAACGTTGCATGCATTTATTTGATGAAAAATTATTTCTGAAGGATCATGTGACACTGAAGACTGGAGTAATGATGCTAAAATTTGGTAGAATTCATAATTGGCTAAAATTCAGATTGGCATCACAGGAATAAATTACATTTTAAAATATATTCAAATAGAAAACAGATATTTGAAATTGTAATATTTCACAAAATTAATTTTTACTGCATTTTTTCTCAAATACATGCAGCCTTGGTGAGCAGAAGAGACAGCATTTGAAAACATTAAATTGCAATTGTAATTACTCAAAACTTTTGACGGTGGTGTAATACTTATTCATATAGGGCTGGGCAATATGGCCAAAAAAATTATCCCGTAAATTTTTTTCATATCAGTCGATATCAATAATTATCATGATAAATGTCAAATCTTTATTTATTTCACGTTTAAAAGCCAGATTTTTGCTCCAAAGTGAAAAATTAATTTCTTAGTTTCTGCATGTTCTATTGAGTGATATTGTTTCAAATCAAGAAACAGGTTTGTGTTGCCTGATGATAATAATAATAATAATATTTTTTGTCTCTTAGAAATGCACATTTGATAGTAATAGTAGCTTGAGTTAGGATGCAGATGCGAATTTGTGTTCATTATCAAAATCAGTAACATCTGAGTTTTTATTTTATTTTATTTTTTTATCATTGGTCTTCTGTATAGCATACATTTAAATAATGATAATCACAGTTAAAACCACACATATAGCACCTCAGTACCATGGTAAGAAAGTGTCTTCCTACATCTTTTGTGCTCAAATTGCATGACTTATTGAGAAAGGTGCAGTTACTTTTCATTTTGGACTTTGTGGATGATAAAGCAGGTGAAAAGCAGCAACCTCTAAAAACCCTAGCAACCACCAAAAAAACTCTAGCAACCACCCAGAATACACTATAAACCATTCACAGCAACATCTTAGCAAAGACCATTAGCTGAAACATGTTGAGTCACTTAAAAAACAGAGCAATGTTCAGATAGTGCCACAGAGTCAAAGAACATATGCATAACCTGCCATCTTTCTATTAAAAATGTGAAAGATATTAAAATTATTCAACACATTTTTGCGCTCAACAACAAGTGGGTAGACCGTATTAGAAAGTGAAATTAAATCATATATCACCATTCATGCACACATTCCATCATCATCTGAATACATATTCTAGCAGGTTCACACACACATGCGACTTTAAAATAATGTCCTGAAGGACCACCTGTTGTCCATTATTGTGAAATATTTCTGAGGCATGAATCATAAGGGTGAGTAATTAATCATGGGCTGTCAGAACGGAGCGCAGGGGTCTCGTGGGAGGGTGAAGAGTCACATATGGGCAGATGGAGGTCAGAGTCACACCGCACACGCCATCGACAGGTTAACATGAGAGAGAGCCAGAGAGCCAGCAAGTGTGAAGACAAAAGTAAAAACAGATGAGATGAGACGAGGGGAGGTGATACATATAGGAAAATAACAACTAATATTCATTTTTACTAGTTACTATGCATCTCTTTATCTATATACATCTTATATTATTGCATTATTTAATATATATATATATGTGTGTGACCCTGGAGCACAAAACCAGTCTTAAGTCGCTGGGGTATATTTGTAGCAATAGCCAAAAATACATGGGTCAAAATTATCCATTTTTCTTTTATGACAAAAATCATTAGGATATCATGTTCCATGAAGATATTTAGTGAATTTCCCACTGTAAATATATCAAAACTTAATTTTTGATCAGTAATATGCATAGCTAAGAACATTTGGACAACTTTAAAGGTGATTTTCTCAATATTTTGATTTTGTTGCACCCTCAGATTCCAGATTTTCAAATAGTTGTATCTCAGCCAAATATTGTCCTATCATAACAAACCATACAACAATGGAAAGCTATTTATTCAGCTTTCAGATGATGTAGAAATCACACACACACACACACTTATATATATTAAATAATATTAAATCAATTAAATTAAAAAAATAATGATTTTAGCACCTTGAAATGATACTACAAAAGTCAAAAATATTTTTTAATATTTAATAAAAATATAATTGTATTTAATGGTTTCATACATAGATTAAAGATATATCTTAATTTCTACATTTAAATGCTGTATTACACTATAGGTGAATGACTAAATCTGCTAAATGTAGATTGATCATGAGATTTAACCATTAGAAAATATTCTGTTCTGTTATAATATTGTTACAAAAAACCCTCCCGGCAACATTCTAGGAAGGTTAGTTTATGGTTTTGAAATTAAACCCGAAATGAACCTACATTTTTTGACAAATTTTGAAATTAAACCTGAAATGAAGCTGTATCTGTTCCTATTAAAAAAAAAAGTTACAAAAATAGAACGTTCCTGGAACTTTAAGTAACTGAAGAAGGGAAACAATATGCTTTTGTTACGAGAACATTTTGTGTTTGATGGGATACCATTCGATGAGAAATGTTTGCGTTTAAATTTGAGATCTACGACTTCTGTTTGCAGATTTTGGTTTTGTCACAAATCTGAGCACTTTGAGACACTGTTGAGATCTCTTTTGAAACTTGTGAGATCACAGGCGTCTCTTTCTCAAGAGAAAAACACGAGAAGCAAGAGATAATGACATTAAATGAATGAACTCTTGATTTGATCTTTTGCTGGATAAATTACTAAAATTCAGCAAACAAACACGAAACCCCAGCGTGTGGTTCCAGTACTGTTTCAATCTCAGATAAATCAGCTGAATTACACGTTTAAAGGTTTTGACTAATTGAAGTGGTCACAGAGCCTGAAGCCAGCGTGACGATCCTTCACTCCTCAGTAAACTCATGCACTGTCGCCCTCTGGCTCTCTCCACTCAAACACTCAGATAATTACCACTGGCTGTAGGCTATAGCGCGTCCCATTTTGATCTGCAGTACAAAAGATCTGAAGCCACTGTTATGTGTTCCTTCTCTCCGTAGACACTACCAGAGCATTTCAAGTGTGTTTATTCTCAACCGCATGTCACTTTCTGTTTCTGCATGAAACTGCATGAAATTTTCTCATTTAGCAAAATTTGATTCATCCAGAAATACAATCCGGAGTGAAGTGCTTCTTTTTACAGTTTTCCATGAACTTTCTTTTTGTTTATGAATACAACACAGTACGAGTTACTCATGAACACACTTTTAAAATATAAAGGTTCTTTATTGGCATTGATGGTTCAGTGAAGAACCTTCAACATCCATGGAACTATTCCATTGAACAAAAGGTTCTGTATAGTGGAAAAAGATTCTTCAGAGTCTTAAAATAATATGGTTCTTTTAAGAAATCACTCAAAGGTTCTTTAGGGAGCCCAAAATGTTTTCTATTGCATTCACGCTTAAAAATAAAGGTTCCAAAATGGGGTTTTCATAGCAATGTCATATAGAAGAACCATTCTTAGTGTGAAGAACATTTGAATCATCTAAAGAACCTTTTTCCACTATAAAGAACCTTGTAAGGTTCCATGGATGTTAAAGGTTCTTCATGGAAAGCCAGTAAAGAACCTTTATTTTGAAGAGTGTTTGCTGTGAAAACCCCCCTTTGGACCCCTTTTATGGTTGATTGTGTCTTTCCTTCAATGAAAATTATTTTACTTGTTTTAAGGTATCATTCATGTCTGTAGCAAAAACTGCAATCTATTAAAAAAAATAGTAATATTACTCTTAACAAATGCTGCTAATTATACTTATCAAATGGTTGCATATTCTGTAATATTTCTCCCTACTATGCACTATCACAATCTGTTTTGAATCTGTTATATGCTCTGGTTCACTCATAATGCATTTCCTATCATAAAGATGCGCATGCAGTAATGATTTGCCCCAGAATGCGACAGCATTTCATATGTCTGAACCTCCGAATGACCCACTTAAAGTGGCACTGATGCCATTAATACTTTCTCAGGTCATGGCACCTTAGGATATTCAAAACACTCAAAGAGAAAGAAAGAGAGCGAGAAAAGAGAGAAATCTTGTGTGTCTCTCAGGAATGCCCTCTATATTAAATCTATAATAGAGTCGACCGCCATTGGCTATATCTAAAACACGCTCATTTTCCTGTGAACCTCAATATCCATGGGAAAACACTTTTCTCCCAATGGAGAAATACAGCTTTAAATAGGAAAAATAATCTAAAGTTTTAGCTTAAATCAATTCAAGGTTTAGCATGGAAAAATGCTACAATTGATTAAAGCACAAAAACAAGCAAATTATGAATTCTCTTTTCTCAAGACATTCAGACATTTTACTTTTCATCTTTTTCTCATTATTCTCAGTGGCGAATCTCATTACTGTAATATAGTATTATTTTAGTATCACTGAGATACTATAATGGTTTTAATTAATATTTTGAATCAGTTTTTATTTTTATTTTCATTTTACTGTTAGTTAAAGTTTTAGTAATTTAGTTTTTTTGTCATTTTTAGTAGTTTTTTTATGTCTACATAGTTTTTTATTATTTTTTGGTTATTTTAGTACATCAAGGTAAACTAAATTAAAATGTTGCCTTGGCAACTAGCTGAAATATGAATATTTCAGCTATTAACATTAATATATTAATATTATTTTATAACAAAAAAAAGGTTTTTAGTTACAGTTTTAGTTAACTATAACAACCCTGCTATAATACTGTTTTGGGGTAAAATTAAGATTTTTATTTATTTGAATACGTATTAATTATTATGTGAATACATACAATTAATACAATTGTACAATTCATACAATACAAATAATGTATCTTTTACAGAAATGAGAATGAGGTTTTATCAACGGGTTAATGAAAATTGGGGGGTTTATTTTACATTAATTCAAAGAAATTCTAAATAATATTGGCTTTAAAATGGGCTTTATTTTTTAAAATACAGAATATAATTTCTTATTTTTTGATTTTGGGTGAAATATGAGCCGGGCTGTTAAGTTTTAATCATGAGATTTAACCATGTATTCTATTTAAAATTCCATATGTGCTCAAGAAGAAGAATACTGGAGTTAAGATGTAAATAAACATTTTTAGATGTCACATCACAGCAACTACTAGAAACCTAATAATGACACAAAACAGGGCAAAATTAGCTGTGAAGGCACAACAAATTAGTCATGCATGTGGGTTTCTGTGTTGTATACTGATTTCATTGGCCCGTTGATGAACCAATGAAATGAAAAAGAGCCTCCACGCTCCTGCTCTGTCTTTCCAGTCACGTCTCAGCGTGGCATCTGGAGCGTTGTGGCAGGGTCAATGTCAGCGAAACGCTCGAAACTCAACGCAAGCAATCAGTTTACCAGAGAGATGCTAACTCGGCGATGAGAAGAGAGGGGGGCGCATCAAACTATGCCTAATTAGCCACTAGCATGCTCTCTTTAATAATGAAGCATTAAAAAACCAGGAGGACCACACACACACATTCACACTACAGTGGGGTTCACGCTCATTCAAGTCTCAGTGGGCCCCAAAACTCCACAGCACCAGCAGAAGGAGTTCCAGCAACTTACCGAACAATGGTAATGAATAGAGAGAGAGCATTTTGTTTGTGCAATATTCTGAATTCGTGACGAGGGAGTTGTCAAACGACAACCATCACGCTTGTGGTTTATGTCAGGCGCAGTACTCACTCAGGGGTGGACTGTCAGCAAAAGGCCCCGTCTCATTACACAAAAGCTGTGCGCTGATTGGCTCCCTGCATCCACCGCTGGGGCCAGTGCAGTGTGGGTTCCTGTGGGGCCGGCATCTGCGTATTGACAGCTGGCCCCGAGCTCCAGGGAGTGTGTGACGTCTACGATCCCTGGAGCTCAGTACTGTGCGGCTGGAGACAATACACAGACACAGACCTCCTCTGAGTTCTAGCCTTGAAATAGCATCACGCTACTGAGTTACAATTAGAAGAAACAAAGTTCTGTATGTTCTTATCTTATTGATCGATTTATGTATTACTTACCTAATATGTTTTTGAACAATTCTATGAAAAACAAGTTTAAAAATAATTTATGACTAAACTAAAGTTAGTATAAATAGTAGAAAATTATATAAATAAAAACATTATAATATAGTTACATAAAATATATAAATAATGTCCATGTTAAGTATTTAAATTTTTATACATCAATGACATATTAAGTTTATTATCTTAAGATATCAAAGATCTCATTATCTTTTATTTTTAAAATAGTGATGTTGACGTACATGGTTTGTAGCCTGTACAGAGTTATATTATATAAATAGTAAAAAGTAATATAAGTAAAAACATAATAAAGATCCAAAAGATTTTTTTTATATTTAAAATATTAAAAGACATGTAAAACGTTAGGCCTACCTTAAGATCTCAAAAAAAGTTATTATGATTTATTTTATTTTAAAATAGTGACATCTAAAGTTTTAGAAAGGCCATCTGACGTTAATATACTCGGTTATGTCATGCTTTGAGTGACCCCCCCCCCCTTTTTTTGTGAACACTTATTTACTTTTGTTAACAAAATTTACTTTGATATATCTGTTTGATAACAAAATATTGAAATGTATCCTGCTATTTTGTATAGTAAGCACTCTGTTAATATTGTTAATCATTTATTCATATAATTATTTATTTGGTTGTTTGGTTATTTATATATTATTTTTCCACTTTCTGTTAATTTAGGGTTGTGGAACGGGGCGGGGAAAGAAAATATATAATTATGTAATTGTTTGAACTTTTTTGTCTAAACATGTTTGAAAAATTAATAAATAAAGTGCAAAAAAATAGTGATGTCATTGTGTTGATTTTTGTAGCCAGACAGAGTTATATAAACAGTAAAAAAGTTATAGAAATGAAAAATATTAGGCTATAGTTACATAAATATAAGTAATGTCCAAAGCAGTTATTTTTAGAATTCAAAATTTTATAGGCTTCATAAAACACAGGCAAAACTTATTATCTAAAGCATTTTTTTAACAAAAATGATGCCATCGTGTGACATTGACCTACGTGTTTTTTTAGTCTGTGTACAACAATATGCCAGAAAATGTAGGCTAATTGAAAGAAATGTATCTCGTTATAAATGTACCTGTTGAACACCGACTGCTTAATTTTTAAATGTAAAATTATGAGCATTATCTAGACAGCTGCTAGGTTCGCGCGCGCGTGTCTATTTTCTAAATTGGCGCAAACTGACGTAAATGAGCGTAACGTGAGGCTTAATTTGAAGGCTTGAGCGATGGAGTACATCCACGCTTGTCCAAACCAACACCGCAATGTTTAGGCTACGCCTTTTGAAACAACTCTATGTGAGGTACACTCACCTGCACTGGCTTCACTGAAGACCACCCGTCTCTAAAGGCATGAACGGATTGCCATCCTCGGTTATTCTGACAAACTATGTGCAAACATACAGGCCCATCCACGATCCACCTCACTGAGACGAGGTAAGCACTAACAGGCAACAATCAATGTGCTATGTTCGGAATGGATTGCTAGCATAGCCTACTGCACACTGTGCATAGCCTACGTTTCTTTAAGATGGGAATTAACAGTATGCAGTACACAACAATAGGCCTACGTATTAAACATTTAAGTATGCTATATTGCTTTGTTGACGTTCCATATATCATACTAATAAATGAAATACAGACATTTTAGTCATAATTTCAATGTAGATATATGAGATGCATTCAATTGACATTTTTATGTACAGTTTGAATGTGGTTTATTCAGATGTGATTATGGCTCTGGCTACAACCACATGAGGGTTTTCACAGCTGTCAGAGATGGGTTTATATATAGTCTTATATTAGAGACGCCCAAGAATTAGATTGGAAATAATGTTTTTTGAAGTTGTAAATAAAACAAAGATTATTGAAGTATTTTTACAGGAAAATACTATTTCAGTTGTTCTACTTTAAATTTTCAACTTTAATTCAATGTTACTGGTCATGTCTTTGTAATTATTTGTGAAATTTAGCAATTATTGAATGAAAATTGTTTCTACACCAATGTTAGTAAACTTTTTTTCCTTGCTTTTCCTGTTGATAATTTTATGCTGTAACATTAAGGCACTTGAGGTTTACTTCATTTATTTAATAATGATATTCCATATGATGCGATTGTCTTGGTCCTATGTTGAAAACCATCAATTATTTTTGCTTTGTTTCTCATGGTTGGCCTCCAGTATGGGTGATTTTTGGTCAGGTAAGCTGTAATATTCTTCAGCAAGCACACAGTGTAGTTGCCCAGGTTCTCGTGATGCTAGAAATGAAACGGGTCCATCAGAAGTTCATCTACTTTATTAACATAGAAAGAGTTAGCAGAGAGTTGCTCTCCAGAACCCACTGCCCTCGCCGTGATCCGCACCTTGTGCCAGCGTCACCCTAGATAGAGACATTCTTTCTCTCACCCTTTTTATACGCCCACAGTTTTCATTTTGCATTCATTTCATTGCCTGGAGTCATGCATTTTTCATCACTGGTTTCATGATGAATAAAAGATGAAAAAGGGAAGGACGTAGAGAGCTGGAGTTACTGTGTGTTTGTGTATTGTAACTATGTGAGTCCACAAAAGGCACTGATAAAAATCTGTCACCACGCTGTATTGCTCTCTAGAGTGATAAAGTACATCAGAGTATTTCCTGTACAAATGTGACTCTGATTGCACCATAACTGAGACTAATGGGAAGTTGTTGATAAAATTAGTTTAAGAAGGAAGTGACAGCATTGTGAGCAAAGTCTACTTTACAGACAGAATGGCGAAAAACTCGCAGCACTTTGGTTTCATGGGATAAAAACTAACTTGGAAACAAGTGTTTCTTGTTACATTAGTATACAATACAATTTCCCCATGTAGATAAAAATAGCAATATATTTAAGATGGTTGTTGTTTTGTAAGCATGATTGGTAATGTAGTTCTAGAGAGTGTGTCTCATACTGATGGCAGAAAAGTTTTCTTTCAACCTATTTCTGCTCTGAAAAAGAGTGTTTCACAAAACACTTAAAATCACAAAAATAACTTAAATCCAGAGTTCTGGCATGAAACTATAGATGGCGCAGTCCGATAGTTCAAACTCAATCTGACATAATGACATCATTATCACATGGCTCAGCTGATTGGTTCTTTTTGTATCAGCAGCCAATGAGCTTGCAGCTCAACATTCAAATACTTGGCTAGTGCTTGCTGTAGCAGTTGCAGCGTGCTTTAGAAACGCTCCACCTGTATAGATCTGCTACAGGGTGATTCATGTATGCTTTGGGGGTTATTTCATATATGTCATGTGCAGCAGCAGTATTTCTTACATGCTCACAGCAGCATGTTGTGGATGTGTTGGCAGTAGCAAGTGTCGGTACTTGCTCTGCCACAGCAGCAGCAGTTTAGCAGATCTGTTCCACCAAGTAGTGCTGTCAAACGAGTAATCACGATCAATTGCATCCAAAATAAAAGTTTTTGTTTACATAATATGTGTGTGTACTGTGTATATTTATTATGTGTTTATATAAATACACACACACACACATGCATGTATATATTTAAGAAAAATGTTACGTTTATATGTTAAATATATTTATATATGATATAATTTATATAAATATATACATATAAATGCATGTAAATATTTTCAAAATATATGCTGTATGTGTGTCTTTAAATATACACGGTACACACACATATATTATGTAAACAAAAACTTTTATTTTGGATGCGATTAATCATGATTAATTGTTTGACAGCACTACTGCCAAGACCAAACACATTAACATTGTCATGTACATTACCATGCCAATCCCTCAGAGAGCTGTCATGACAGAAATGACTTTTCTTAAAAATGTATTATGTAAATTACATAGATTTGAACATAACTCTTGACTTTAATAATCTACCAGTTTTAAACAATACATATACTAATACGAATAAATGTTAAAATTTCTCCAATGTGGTAATCACAAACAGTTCAGTAGAAGGAATCCTAGCAAGAATCTCAACGGCAGAATTGTTTCAATCGAAACTACTTATTTTGTACCAAATTATCGTCTGTTGAAGTAATTTTTAAACAATTTGCTTTGCAAACCTTGACTCTCAAACCTAACTGCGTTTCTCAGACTCTGCCAGAAAAAGCCTTCTGCCGCCGGGTTTCTGGGCCACTCCAGCACACTGTGTCCACACAGGCAGCGCCGTAAGTTTAGGATTCTCGACTGCCGAAGAACCGGTTCCAACAAGACCAACACCATCACATCCATGCCCTCTTCCAGCAGCCTTTGTTGTGCTAGGAAAGCTGCCATCTTGAAAATCGCACTGTGAACAAATCCTTCCGTCAGCACAAATATCGTCTTCCTACTTCGGTTTATGCTTTGGTTTAGGTTATCCATTATCGGTATACCAGGAGTCCAATCTCTTTCCGCCAGACAGAGCGGATGAACTCGTCTTCCTCTATCTTCCAGTTCAAAACGCAAGTGGTTCAGTACCCATTCTGCAACCATCGGATCCTTGGTGTCGTACATAACAAAGGCATCATAGGTGCAGTCATTCATCTTCAAGTAATAACTTTTTATTTTGGCTCTCCAAAAATTATAAATGTACGATATGTCCCAGTAGAACACATGTATCACGATAGTTGTAGACATAATGACAGTGATGATGGATGACGTGAGTACATATAGGATTTGAGCAATATTGTTGTTGATGCAGGCATTTTTTAAGTCCAGGCTGACCATTGGATGCCCCCTTTTGGATTCCGGAAGGTCACACAAGACGTCTGTTGCTAGACGAGGAAGGACCATCTCACTTTTCTCTAACCAGAGAATGAAGTCCAGAAAGTCACAGGTGCAGTGGATAGGGTTTCTCTGCAGGTTCAGCATGCGCAGGTAGTGATCGTTACCTGTCTGGAAGGATGCATCGCTGATGTGCTGCAAGCGGTTGAAAGCAAGACTGAGGATCAGCAGGCTTTCGACATCTTTGAGAAAGCTGTGATGCAACTTGAAGATCAGATTATGGCTCAAGTCTAAGACCTTCAACGAGCTCGTATGCTTTGATAGTTTTCTAGTGACCTTACTCAGTTTGTTCTTACTTAGATCCAGAGTCTCCAACTGGGGCAAATATTTGAGCTGTTCCCACTCAAAATCGGCAAGAGTGTTCTTGCTCATGCTAAGATATGTTAGCGTCCTTGGAAAATAGCTGAATATATCGTCTGGTATTTCACTAAGCTTGTTATATGATATATCAAGGTGCGTTAGGTTCGAGAGAGACTTAAAAAGACATTTGAATCCACGGTCCTTCTTCCACATTATATCCAGTCGATTGGCTTGAAACTGCAGTTCCTTCAGTGAGTCGCTCTTCAAAGTCTTGTTGGTTAGCGAATTTATCTCATTCCAACTGAGGTTGAGCACTTTGAGGAACTGAAGGTTTTCCAGGAACGTCAGACTGTTCCTGACACCTGCCACCTCAAAGTAATGTTTGTTGTGACTTAAATCCAAAACTTGTAATTCTTTCAGTTCATTTAAGGCAGAATCTGAACGCATGTAGACTCTGTTGTGAGACAAGTCAAGGTACTTTAGCCTGGGAAAGTGAGTGAACTCGGTACCATTGAAATATGAAGCAATGAAGTTGGAGGAAAGATTGAGACAAGTGATGTTCTCTGCTCCTGTGAAGAAAATTTGATTGATATGGTAAATGTTGTTCCTGCTGAGATCCAAAACTGGTCCTGTTGCCAGGCATTCAGCTTTTGTAAATGGAGGATAATGGCGGAACTGTTCATTTGTGTGAATGTAGGGGCCTTCACGGCGGTCCCCTTCATCGTCATCAGAAAGGACGTCACTTCTACACTCCTGTCTCCGAAAAGGACTTGTGAATATTAGCCTGTTGTCAATCAATGAAATCAAAGACAGGTTGTGAAAGTTCCTGAACACCGATAGATTGAGATTTTGGAGAAAGTTGACACCAAAGTTTAGAACGGATAGGTTTCTCAAACCAAAGAGAGGTTGGAGATCTTCCTCACAAAGATTGTGGAAAATATAGCCTTCTAGGTGAAGTGTTTCTAGTGATTCTAAACGATCAAAATCTTTCGAGAGTTTCAGTCTATGGTAAAATCTTTGAGATGGATTATTGTATGAGAAATCTACAACTTCCACTTTTGGTAGAACACTGAAAAATTGTCCGCTTTCAAATTCACTTATCAATGAGTTGAAGGAAAGATACAAATACTTTAACATAGTAAGGTTCTGGAACCATGATGGGTTGATCGTTTGTAAAGAATTTCCAGAAAGTCGTAGGTCTTGTAGTTTGGATAGTTCACTAAAAGCATCCGGATGAATCTGTAGAGCGTTATTCTTTGTCTGACAGGTAGTGCATGGGAATGGAGCGGTGAAACAAAAAGGGCAGTTTCCAGATAAATCAAGAACTTGCAGGTTTGTTAGGCTGTTCAGGTCTGAGGCATGAACATAATCAATCTTATTTAGGAGAAGTGAAAGTTTGCAGAGGGATCTGGGTAAAGCGGATGGTATTTTTTTCAGTCCATTTTTAGACAGTTTTAGCTCAGTTAGATTTAAATGTTGAAATGTTTCATTGTGAATTGTCAGTTCTATACTGACATTATGATAGCAGTTCCTATTTAATGACAAAACTTTGAGTTTCTTTGTTCCTGCAAAATCTGATGGTCCAATTGTCTTGATATTGTTGGAATTGAGGCTCAGCCATTGCAGTCCAGGAGGGAGATCTCTTGGAAATACTGTAATCTTATTATCATCAAGAAGCAAATTCTCAAGATTAGCCAGTCTTGAAAAAATCCCATGATCTTTCTCAAGACATTTTTCAATCTGATTCTTTCTGAGGTTTATCCGTTTAACATAAATCAAATTCCAGAAGGCGTCCTTCGGGAGGTATTTTATTTTATTGTCTGCAAAGTCTAGTTCAGTTGTATTCCAGATCAGGTTTTTCGGAATTCTTTTCAAAGATCTTCCCGAACAGTCCAAGGCGACAGAGCTGTTGGACAGTGTCACATCACATGGAAGCTTTCTCCAAGCCCAGATGAGGCCTTGAGATGAGTGGACAGTACATATCAAAATCAACACAAGTATCATTTTCTTAAGAGTTTGGGGACTCCTGTGAATGAGAGAATGCATTATTGGTTACTTTCTGAAGCTGTCCAAATTGGGTATATGCCAACATGGACAGGTTGAGGGCTAGCACTTATCCTAAAAACCATGACCAAAAATAACCTAATTAATATAAAAATAACATAAAACATTTTTAATGGTTTTGAAAGAAGTATCTTTATGCTCACCAAGGCTGCATTTATTTGATGAAAAAACAGTAAAAATATAAATATTTTGAAATATATTTATAGTTTAAAATTACTATTTACTATCTTGACATATATTTTAAATGTATTTATGTGATAGCAAAGCTGAACCTTCAGCAGTGTTTTCTGTGTCCACATGAAATCATTTTAATATGCTGATTTACTGCTCAAAAAAACATTTGTAGTTATTATCGACAGCTTTTTAAAAAAATATTTTAAGTTAATTTAAGGTTTCTTTGATGAATAGAAAGCTCAAAAGAACATTATTTGAAATTGAAATCTTTTGTAACATTATAAATGTCTTTACTGTCACTTTTTGTCAATTTAATGCGCCTTACTGAAAAAATTATAATTATAAAAAAGTGACTGATCCTAAATGGTTGTAGTTGTAACAGAAAGTGTGCTTACCAGAGCAGTCTGTAGAAGAAAGGGCATGGTTAAGCAATATCTGTCAGCTTTGTTGACAGTAGTTTCCTCTTTCAAGTTTCAGAATGCTTCCTTATTTCCCTTCCAATCAACCAAAATAAATGCACTAATTTAATCTGTGTGCCTTAAAGGTGTAGTTCACTCAAAAATGAAAATTCTGTCATTGTTTACTGACCTTCATCATTTACATTATTATTGTTTTGGATCCCATTGACTTTTATTGCATGGGCAAAAAGAATGAGACATTTCTCAAAATATCTTCTGTCGTGTTCCATAGATAAAAGAAAGTCATACAGGTTTGGAACAACATGAGCATTGTATATGCATGGCTATTTGTTGAATGACAGTACATGGAGAAAGACACTTTTTGTAGTTAGATGGTGTAACTTCAAAATTGATTATCTTGCAGAAAATAATAAAAGGAAACATAGGCATAGTTGTGCGACTGAACCAAACCAAAATATCAAAAACCTAAAGAATAGTAAACACTCAACTGAATAGCAGTCCTTTCTCAACCTTCTAATCTTGATCCAATACGTCAGATCTACCAATCTTCGATTGAAACAGTGACCATTGCCGGCAGATCTAAACAATAACCTGATCTGCAAACACTCAGCAGTCTGTTTCTTCTGTTTGCACAGCTCTCCAGCAATGGCTAAAAGCCCCCCTAATCAGCTCTACAGACACCAGGAGTATGCAAGGCCAGACTGGCACTCATCGCATGCGGAGCCGCGAGTGCATTAGTATGCCGTGGAGAAACACGGCGACTGTGAGTGGACACTCCAGCAATTAGATGCATAGCACTTTGTGTGAACCCGCAGAGGTGCCAGTGCTCATATTCTGCTCAGCACCTGGGGGCAGCTTTCATGCATTGCTTTCCAACCGCTGCTACGTGTTCCACATACAGATCGGACCATTATTAATTTTAAATGTGTTGTATCCATGCCACAGTCTTTGGTATTTCTGATCAGTAGGGATGAGGTATGGAGATGAACAAGGCACGGTTCATTATGTAGGCGTGTTTTACGCTGTAATTTGTTGTTTTACTTTTTTTGAGCATCGTGCATTGTGTTAGTGCTGGTGTTTAGTTGTCGTTGTTATGAGTGGTGGAAATCTTGAGTTTGAATTTGAAGTGTTAGGACTTTGTTTACTAGAAATTCTTTCTGATTGCACAAGAGTGTGTAAGAGAAGCGCTCATGCCTGGTCTGAGACACTAACAAAACTCATGAGATGTGCTTCTGCTACTGCTTCCTTCAAAGTATAAGGAAGCAGTAGCAGACACAATAAGTACAATCTTGACAATGATTTCCAGGTTGCATCCTGCACTTTTCACCTTTTCCACCCTTCATGATCCGGTGGGGTATCTGAGCCTGAGGGGGTGTTGAATTCTGCCCGGGGCGTAATGTTTGAGCTGTGAGGATGAGCTTCAAGCTCTTGAGGAATAGTGGACTGCAGTTCAGTAGTATTGGTGATTTGCACAGGAAAAGAGTCACTTTTGCTTGCACAGAGCTTTGTTTTTGTATTGTGTGTGACTGGGTTTCCAGATAGCATATGATGATGAATAAACGTGATTGATGACTGCTGCGGACTATTACAATGTTTACTATCTGGGTTGTCTTTTCTCTTGTTTGTAAACTGAATGATAATTTAGATTTTCACTATGGCTTGGATGGGAGATTCTCACAAAATGTCTGGGTCATACCAACACCTGTGCAGTGACTGACAGCCATACATTCACCGCAAAACATTAGATTCATCCACGGTGGAGCCGTGCCGGAGCACAACCCACGCAATAAAAATAATTCCACAAGTAACTGCAATTGCAGGTTTCAAACAGAGATGGCGACAGAGGCAAAACTTACGGATTTACAATTTAAAAAGAAATAAAAATAATTTACATTTAGTCATTTAGCAGATGCTTTTATTCAAAGTGACTTACAAATAAGGACAATGGAAGCAATCAAAATCAACAAAAGAGCAATATGCAAGTGCTAAGACGAGCCTCAGTCAGACTAATGCAGTACACGGTGCAAGTTTTTTTTTTTTAAATATAGAAAAAGAACAGAGCAAGCTAGTTAGAGGCCTTTTTTTGCTTTTTGTTACTTGTATAATAAATAAAAGAAAACAAATAGATAGAATGTAAAAAGAATAGAAGCTAGTGTTAGTTTTATTTTTTAAAGAAAACAAGAAGTTATAAATGAATAGAGTGCAAGTCTAAAAGGGTAAGTTTTTATTTTTTATTTTCTTTTAGTAAAATAATCCAATAAATACTCTATTGCAATAATGAAAAATTCTTCGTTTTCTTGATGCAAAATACATCTATTATTTTTCTTCAGTTTTGGGAGGAAATGTGACTTTCACCACAGATCCCTGAAAATGCAAAAACTTACATAGCAGTCAAGTCTTTCAATGTTGATCTGTTGTTGAACTTGAAATTGAGCAACTTCTCCAATTATAGGGCAATCATAGCTTTGACTGTTGATTAAAACAGCCATTTGTTCTTTTGTTTAGTTGTTGTACAGCTATAGTATATATGTTTACTCAACCATCTTGTTCTGGATCTTAAACCATCAATGGGAGCACTGTGTAGAATTACATCGGTCTTTATTGAAGTGAGAAGGGAAACCCAAGACCGATTTAAATTCTCATTAATCTCTTTTAAAAGCCCAGGCCATGGGAGAGACTGCTCTTTTGCTACTTTAAAAAGATGCCCTTCATAGCTCAATTAGTCTGTCCTGATTCCCAAAGAAGCATTTATTTAATAAGGCAGAGATTAAAGAAACTAATTATAAACCTTTCGTTTGTAACTGGGAGATGGACCTTCCAGTTGCCCATATGAACATGTTAATGTAGACACAAAACTCCACCTGATGACTCATTCATTATCTGTTACTGTCCCTCCCCCATCCCCAGAAATGCATCACTTCACACATACTGGATCTCTAATCTGGATTAGTTAATTGGATGCTCTTGGACAAATGATTAACAATCTACATTTTACACAAGGAGGAAATACTGGATTATGCAATGCCATATGCACTTAAAACCCCATGGCACCATGTTTAATTGCATGTATTAATTTGTTTTTAATTAATGAATTTCTTTCTTTCTGTGGGGTGTGGTTAAAGTGATCATGAAATCAAAAGTGACCCTTTTTTCTCATGTTATTGTGAATGATTCATTGGTGCACATTGTGCCAAATATAAAATAGTCATAAAGAAATCCAGTCAATTCCTGATGGATCAAATCAAGTCCTGCCCTACATTTCATTTTGTAAATTACAAGTACAGTGCAGAAGTAAAATGGATTGCAAATGAGATTTCATGTTTCATCTTTTGAAGACCAATAAATACAAATAAAACCAGCAACATTCAGAAAAAACTCTATTTCATAGTTTTGGAAAATAAATAACCAAAAGATCACAGAGAGAGGTTTTCATTGGTTGGTTTCAGCCCTGTATAAACATGCTCTTTTTTTTTTTTTCTTTGTGCACAAATGTTCTCAATTGGAAATTTGATAAATTCTTCCAACTAACAATTTATGTCCTTGAGTATATCTGCTTAACAGTTGCATGCTCATAGACCATTGACGAATAATTAACAACCAACACAATGTACAAATATTACAATTAAACACCATTTCATCATTCATCTTGGCATATGAACAGTGATCATAGCATATGGCATCATGGGTAAATATGTCCAGATCAACATAAAACATTTTTCCACATTGTATATTTACAGTCACTTTTTTTATATGCACGCACATACATTCCTTCGATTTAGATGCACAGCATGCAGTTTCTCCATATGATATGTGCTTGTGGATAAAAATAATTATCCAAGGAAAATGATTTGAAGAGTGACCTCAAAGGTGTAAAGTTTTGGGGAAAAACTGCTGTGGTCAGACCAGTTGCATTTAATGCATTCAATTGTGCAGGCGTTTACAAAAGCTAAACATTTTCAGGCTGATATTTTGGCACCAGAAATCACGTTATATAGTTTCAACTGACTGCTGGAGCTGTGACCAAGTGTTAGGCACATGTTTTTTGAGCTATGATGCTCAGGTGGGCGACACAAGTTTGAATCCGTTTTGCAGCATTTTTCTCCACATAAATCTCTTTGAATAAATATGTTCAAGACACCGATTGTGAATCAGTGACACAGAATAAAAATGGGAATATAAATAATTAAAAGCACATTTTATGAATGGTTGAGTTTTGTGCTATTATAGTTGTGCAAGTTTGCATAAATAATGCTAGAAATATTTCTTTTTTTAAAACAATCTCCTTTTTAAAGTCTTTGCAACATTCACAGTGTTTTGTACATGAACAGTGCTTTGGCGGCTGTTGATTTAGAAACGTAATGTCACAGTTCAAGATCTATCCGGGGTTGTTCCTCCTCTTCTTGCTGGGACTCTGAGAAGTCTCCGGTTTGAGATCTTTGTATTGAACCTGATGAGCAGATTTTGCACAAACGTGTTGTGAATCATGCAAAAGAATGAAAATATGTCGTCACTTATCATTGATCACTTACCAACTGGACATCTGATGGAACTCTAGACAGGAAGTCCAGCAGCTCGTTGTTCTCAATGATGTAGGGGTCCCGAAGTTTTTTGGTGAATTTATTGATACCTGTGTGGGACATGCATGTTCATATCCTACTAATATCCAAAACATTATATCCTAAATCATGCATATCCTAAAAAATGCATTAGATTATGCCATTTTTTTTATTTAAAAAATTAAGAAATAATCTGAATGGTAAACTGTTGGGAAAGTGTTTAATATACAAAAGCAATAGGATTTCTCACCCCAGACCAGCACAATGTATCGTAGTGGGATATAGTATATTAGCGTGGCACCGGCACATAGCACCGTTATGGCTAACCAGCTCAGAAAAGGCACAGACCAGTTAAACGTGCTGAAAGAGAGGAACAGCATGAGAAAGAATAACCATGCATTCATGACACAAAATTGAATGCTACTAAAAATGGAAGCCTCGAAGGTATGAGTAACATCCAAACTTCTCACTTCTTCACTCGTTCCCCAAAGCAGGCCACTTCATCCAGAGCGTTTTGAACCGTTATGATCACATCTTGAACCGCGTAGAATTTGTCCAAGAAGCCCTTTTTCTCTGAGTCCTGATGTTTGAACACACAAGCATGCATGGCAAGTTACTCAACAGAATTAATTTTGTCATACGCACACAGATTTTGAACAGTTGTGCTTTGGTCTGTAGGAAATCATCTAGTAAGGTAACATGAGTTGTTTAGCTGCGTTATGAGAAATGAAAGACGTGGGGGTGGGGAAGCTTTTGTTTGCTGTCTGGTGTCTCTTCTCTTTAGACTAAAAGGTTAGTTGGTGTAGTTTAACACAAAAGCAGCGAGTGTCCAATCCCAACCGTAGCTTCATTAATATGGAAAAGAGGGACTCTGAATGACACGATTCCTTGGAACCAAATGGAATAATGTTAAACATTAGATTTAAATTTATCTCAATCAAATGTAAAAAGTTGCATTTAAAATATTGGTAAGTCAAATTCAAATTGAGAGCTTTCCATATTCTGGTGCCTGTGTTTCTAAATGATCTTAGCACTTTTGAATATGTTTTGAGTCACAATTTACAGTTTTCTTACTGGATAATGGACCATAAATACTGAAATCTTGTTCACATGGTGCGTAAATGTTTTTTAAAAGCAAGTAGCATAGTCAGGCTGATTCTATTTTATGCCTAGTAAATTTTATATGGCTATAAAATAAAATTTCCCAGTCCTTTCATAACAATAAACAAGTTACTATAAATTACTATGATAAATATATCTGCTAAAGTTTATGAAGAATAATACAGTTAATTGTAAGTTAATAAGTAAAAAACATGAGGCAGTTAAGGGATTTCAAATAATACTGTATATACTCGGTATTCAATAAATAATTACATCATTCAAAAGTTTGGATCATAAAAGCAGCAAATCAGCATATTAGAATGATTTCTGAAGCATCATGTGATACTGAAGACTGGAGTAATGTTGCTGAAAATTCAGCTTTGATCACAGGAATATATAAAAAAAATATTAAAAAAGAAAATGGATACATTAAATTGCAATAATATTTCACAATATTACTGTTTTTACTGTATTTTGATCAAATAAAAGCAGCCTTGGTGAGCAAATAATACTTTTTTCAAAAACATTAAAAAAAACCTTATCAAACTTTTTCAAACTAAAGTCATTTGACTATTAAAAAGGAACCGCCCTTCAATATGTCCCGTCCCAACTTCCTGTGTCAACAGGAAATACGAATTTTAATTACACTATTTGATGGAGCAAGTTTGATCCAATAGATTTTTAATTTTTCAATAAAATACTGGTGATTGGAACCATGCCAGGTTGTGTTTTTCCTTGTTTGATCGTGCCTGGCAGCATTTATTCTGCACCCCAGGCCTCACCTGTGTCGGGTCAGATGGAAAATCAGTGGGACGGGCTGCAAGTTGTGTTATTCTTTCCCCAACAACTTACAGAGTTGGAGTTCAACAAATCAATTGTCCCCATAAGTTAGCGGGAACAATTTCTGAAAGCTTGGAGAGCGATATCAACCCTCGGCGTATTTTCATGACCAGCCGGCGGTAAGCTAAGTGCAAACATATGTCCAGGCTTAGCCCGGGCCTATGAGGGGTCCTTATGAATGGAAAACAGGTGTCTGGGTCATTTGTGCCAAAATACCCAAGTTAGCACCCAGGGTCAAAGGTCAGGCCGCTAATGGCTGCCTTGTGGCGCACAAAGGGTTATGGGAATGCGAAGAACGGCTGGAGTTAAACATCTGGGATATGTTGAATATATTTGGCAACGCAAGCCTCAGGTGCAATTAAACTAAAGCACTGACACATATATTAAACTGTGTGTCCATACGCCAACCTTTCAGCTGTCCCAGAGAGCTTCAGATAACACACAAGACCACAAACGATAGAAACGAGATGGAGGGTAGATTTCCTTCAGCCATGCATGTCACCGAGAGGAAAGAAGAGTCTTAATGAGTTGATAAGGAAATAATGAGGCTACCTTTCTACATAGAAGTGTAGGGTTACCTTGTCATCTTTGTCATAGTCTTCATCCACATCCTCAAGAAGGTCCTCTATTGCTTGCTATGAAGCAACAAGAAGAAAAATCACAAATGCGATCTTTTTAATATCTCAATGGTTTATGCTAGAACGAAAGCAGAAATGAGATCAAATGAAGAGCAAATAGAAACTTTGCTCTCCTGCTTCTCCCAAGAAATATACCCCAGAAATCTCACACTCTTCTCCTCTAGATATGCCAAGATACCAAAGTCTGCAAAAGTCAATATGAACTTGAATCACAATAAGTATGAGATCTTCATGTTAACTTAAACATTTCTCATAAAAATTTTATGACACTAAATCTGAGCTATGCTATCCGCATTAATTTTGTAGATGTAATCTTTTGACAAATGCATTTTCAAGTCACTCCTGATTATTTGATGATGATAATAATAATAATACAATTATGATTACTTGATAGTAAAAAATAGAATAATAATAATTACATTTAAAATATTTTTATCTGAATTTTATCAGTTAAAAATTTTCCATGACTTTTTAATATTTTATACATTTTCTGACTTTTCCAGGGATAAAAATCACAATTTTATAACCATGAGAACCCTGTTTTATAATGTCAAGACCCATCTCATTTGTATTTTTCTCATCAGTTTTAAAAGAAACATCTGAGATGAAGTTGATATTTAAATAAAACAAAACCGAGAATTCCATTAAGTCTCTGGAGCAATGAAAGATCAACCTCTGAGCAATAACATTTTCCTCTGGAGAGTTTAGAATGTCATTTAAACACTCACGTTACATCACATACAGACTGATGACAATCTAATGGCAACTGTTCCGCCATTTATTAGCCATTAGGCCACATATGAGAACACATGCATACGGCTCATGTTGGTGACAGACTGTATATTTGTGTCAATCTCCCTCTGAATGTGAAAATGATTCTCTCTCCATATCTGTCATGTGTCCGTCAACCGAAATCCAGCTTAGAAAAAAAGTAATACAAAAAAATATTGAAATTCATGCTGGTCAATATGATAATTCCATATTTTAATTTGCAAAGTAGTGGAAAATTATTATTTTATTGTTTTGAGATTTATCTGATGCACATCGCTACTGACTCTTTGACTGGATACTCCTGAATAAAAACGTAATTAAAATTTTGATGGCTTAATTGGGAAGCGAGCACCCTCTCCAGAAACGCTGCGCATTGAAAGTCATCAGCACTCGTTCCATGCCATTTTAACAATTAAAATGGAATCAATTTTCAGGGAGTTTTGCGTACACACTTAGTGTGATTGGCAACATTTCACGATGGCATGAAATTAGTTTGACACAATTTAATTGGAAAATGCGATAAGTAAATACACCAGGTAAGTGGAATGGCACGTTTAAGAGCTCATATATCTGCGCTACTTTTAATTATCTGAAGTAATTGGAATAGAAACATTCAATTCCAGCTGTGCCCACACCTTTAAAAAATAAACATGCACAATATAACCTAACTGTTTATTAACCAGGAATTGTGGATGGTTAGTTCAAATAATCAAAGATGGTTTGGGTAGGGTGAGACATTGCAATTTCCTGTGACGGCCGACAACAACCATGTGCTTAAAATGAGCTGGACACAAATGTAGCCCTCATTAGACTGAAGAGTCAACATCCATAAACACACTCACCACGCTCCCCTCACGCGACTCCTTCCCCGAGACCAGCAGGAAGTAGTTCCAGGTCAGCAGCAGCAGCAAGGACAATGGAACCATGTAGATCTCCAAATTCCAAACCACCACCACAAAGATCTGACCAATCGCAACAAAAATATTACATCTTCATATCATTTTATCAACTAATAGACGTCTTGCAATTCCATTTTCATGATTAAAATTCCTTTATAACAAGTTACTACAATAAAGATATCTGCTAATGTTTATAGTTAATATTGAATATTCAATAAATAATAACATTTAATATTAAGCATCACAATAAAATATTCTAATCTATTAGTAGTATACTAATAGAGTTCATTATAATTACTGTGTAGGTTTATGATTTACAAGTGTGTGACAACTAACAAATTTACAAATTTTGGCATCAATCAATTTTGGAATCTCTCTATCTACACATTATCATGCTAAAGTTTGGCTCTGGAATTTTTTACTGAATAAAAGTATTCATTTATTAATAAGGATGCATTAATTTGATCAAAAGGGACAGTAAAGATCTTTATAATGTTACACAGGATTTATATTTCAAAAAAAGAAAAACTGGACTTTCTATTCATCAAATGAGTAAATTACTTTTTGCCATCTTAGGAAATAAATTACATTTTAAAATAAATTAATATATAAATAATTTATAAAAACCGCTATTTTAAATGTTCACAAAATTGCGCTTTTTATGATTTTTAATCAAATAACTTGGTGAGCATAAGACACTTTTTCAAAAGCATTAAACTTTTGAATGTTAGTGTGTGTATATACATATATTAGTATATATGCAATAGTGCATATTAGTATATACACATTTTATATTTGTGTGTATGTATGTATGTGTATATATATATACTGTATATATGATGTTCACAAAGGCTTTGAATGTGGTTCATCCTATCAGATATTAGAGCTGGAACAGGTTCACAGTTTGTAAATGAGTTTTACTTTAAGTTTCCAGTCCTAGCCGTAAACCAGAGCTGAACTTCAGTTTAAAGAGGGAGGTCAAATCTCGGTCAGTTAATTTTCATGAACAGGTACAGATGAAAACAGCAGAGAATCTATTGTGAGGGAGACTCCGAGTCTACAGCGCCTCCTTCAGGTACAGGAGGGAAGTGTGTGAAAGCGAGAGGGAACCGTGTGAAGGGCTCTTGAGGTGTTCAGAGCGGGGCAGGCAGAGGGACGGCGTCTAAGAGATCACATCTACTCGTTTTAGCTCAAGGGTGCTTCAGCGCTAAACTACGAGTGTACTTCACACATCACAGCCCTTCAACACACAAGAGTCACCAAACACACTCAATCTATAATATATACAGTGTGTACATCTATCTATCTTTAATAAGTGAGTTTGAGTTTCTTTCAGTTGTGTATCGGTGTTTGTTTCTGTGAGAGTTTTGCCACCTACCAAGAAAGCACAGAAACTCCTGCGGGGGGACTCCCATTGAAAACAGCTGTTGATGTAGGAGCCCATGTTCATGAGGAAGAGGACGCAGCGCTTCACTCGGTTAAAATTCTGCTGCAGCATCTGACGTGAGAGAATATGAGACAGAAATTCATACCAACAAGCCATAAACCACAACACAGCCTCCTCAAAAATAATGATCATTATTAGAGAATACTCCTGAATACCAAGCAACTGGAAATATTATTTCCAATATTATACTGTAATATATTGATAGGTTTTATGTTTATATAATATAAATGTTTTTATAACATATATTCAAACCAAAAGAATATTCAGTTGTAAAAAAAACACCCACATTTTTACACAATACATTTTTATAATCATAAAATATATTTTATTAGTCAATTTAATTTTATAAACTTTATATAATTTACTTGTATAATAATTATATTAAGTATTACTATATATTCTCTCAATTATATATATATATCACACAATTCTATGATATATATTTTAACCAAAACATTCAAACAATGCACTACCGTTCAAAAGTTTGGGGTCAGTAAGATTTTCTGTTTTTGAAAAGTTTTTTATGTTCACAAAGATTGCATTTATTTATTTGACAGTGAAAATTCAGCAAAACTGTAATATAGTAAAATGTTATTACAATTCAAAATAACTTTTATATTTGAGTATATTTAAAAATGTAACTGAACTTTATTCCAGTCTTCAGTGTCACGTGATCCTACAGAAATCATTCTAATATACTGATTTACTGCTCAATAAACAATAATAATAATTATTATTTTATTATTATTATATTGAAAACAGTTTTGCTGCTTAATATTTTTTTTTTTTGTGGAAACCATGCTACATTTTTTTCAGGATTATTTGATGAATAGAAAGTTCAAAAGAACAGCATTCATTTGTATATTAATATAAATCTTTTATAACAATAAATGTCTGTCACTTTTAATCAATTTAACATAAGTTTTACCATTATTAATGTTATAATGTAATACTGAATATTTACCGTCACTTTTAATCAATTTAAGTATTAATTTAAAAAAATCTTACTGACATCAAACTTTTAAATGGTGTACGTTAAAAAGAAAATAAAAACATTCAAAACTGAGATTTAGTTACTTTATGATTTTTTTGTTTGTTATAAAACATAAATATTATTCTCTTCCATCAAAGGCTGAACTTTGATCTGATACACATAATTAACACAAACCACCCCAAAAGGTGCACAAAACTCATGGCATATCAAAAAAGCAGGCGAATGTAATCATCTCCATAAGTGACGGTGTGACTGACAGCTGGGGTTAGATATACGGGCCGAATCCACGGTTGAACTCTTCACTGAGACGAGCATAAAGGACTGAAGAATCGGTCTGTTCTGCTCAATGTGCAGCTTTGTGACAGCGTCTGATTCAGCCCAGCCCCTCCAATTCAGCGCTTTTGTCACGCAGGCACATTGAGAGAGAGGACAATGAGCAGGCACAGCCGTAGAGCCGCAGCCGGGCCCTCTGGGGTGGCCCCTCTCCTCTCATGAGGGCCGGCTTGACATTTCTATTCAACACCTAGAGCGGCAGGGCAAGGGGGAAAACGCTGCGATTCAGCGCTTGCGCCCCCTGTCCCAAACACGTCGGCCTATTGTGTGGCGGGCATGGGACCGCCGGCCCTCGTTGGGGTGGTTCTGATTTGATTGCAGCCGTTGGATTAAAGGCACAGTTCAGCTAAAATGAATATTGTGTTATGTACTCGCCCCAACCGTGTGCTGTTAATTTATGTATGGAACACATATGTAGATAGTCTCAAATAAATATAAAAAAACATCATAAAAGGCCAAGTGGTCCGTAGGACTTTTGCGATATTTATTCAAAGTCTTCTGAAGCAGGATTATTATAGTTTACTAAAACGACAACCATTAAAAAAAAAAACATTTTTATAACTTGAAACATTTTAGATAATTTTAATAATAGCAAAATTAATAATTAAAATAAAAAATGTAAATCTTAAACTTATTTAATTTCAGCTAGGTGCCAAAAAAACATTTATATCTGAAACTACAAAAAAAAAATAATAATAATAATAATTAAAAAAATATAAAAATGACAAAAAAAATGAAAAAAAAAAAAAAATTAACAGAGATTAAAATGAAAATTTAATATACAATAAAAATAAATGATAACTGAAGATGAATAACTAAAATGAAATATTAAAAATCTTAAACTTATTTAATTTCAGGTAGGAAACATTTCTCATATCATTCAGTTTAAATTGATGTACTAAAATAATTAAAACTAAAACTGAAATAAGAACGAAACCCAGAATAAATAAACTATATATTAAACTATTTAAAAAATATAAAAAAATAGTCATAATAATAAAAAAATGATAAAAACACATCAAAATTCTTAATGCTTTTGTATCCAGAGTAAAAAAAGATGCAAACTCTTCAGAAGTCTTTGAATGTATGACACAACACAAGGCATTTGAGCTATTTTTGGGGTGTTTTTTGATCACTCTGAAGCATCATTTTTATGGAAACAACAGTGTAATGATTTTTCATGTAATGTGTGTTTCACAGAATAAAAAGCAGCATGTGGTTTGTGGAGCGACATAAAGGGGAGTAAATAATGACAGAGGTGTCATTACTTGTGAACGGTTCCTTTTAAAGAATAGTTACATTGTTGTTATTTTACCTGTTTAGAGACTTTGGCCTCCTCTTCGATGTACTTCTGTTCTGCTGGAACGAACGTCTGCAAACTGGCTTTCACCTTGAAGCGAAACGAAGCGCAATGATTTGTTTTAATTAGCGCTGGAGTTCTCTATGCATCAATAATTATTGCATATTCCACAGTGTGGAAACAAAAGACGCGCAGCGCACACTTACGGCGTTGAAGATGACGTCTGCTTCGAGAAGGATGACCCCCTTTGTTGGCCCTGTCAGCTCCTTGTTTTTTAAGACGTAGGCCTTCTGTTCGCTGTTGCGGATCTGTGTGAAGAAGACGTGACAGCCTGCTGTCTGGCAAAGCCCCAGCGGACCCCCCTCCTCGGCTGACCCCTGCTCTCCCAGCGGCAGCATCAAACAGCCAGCCGCACATTCCCTCCCCGTCCCTCCCTCCTTCCAGCACTTCCAACTCTGACAAGTACCTGCTCATTACCAGCATCCCTCCGTCACCGAGACATTACCCAGGCACCGGGAGGCCCAGCTGTGTGCGCCACCATCAATCTCGTTTCAAACGCATCTTTAAAAACACACGTGGATCTAAGAATCTGGGGAAACTGAATGAGACGAGCTTACGTTTAATAACGGGATGGCCACTTTACCCAGGAAGTCAGCGCTGCGGTCTCTGTCCTCGTCGTACACGGTGATCTCCAGCACCGAGTGAATGTCTTTCACGTTACTGCAGGGTGAACAAGAGAGTCTTTCAGCAAACACAAAACAAAGTGTGCAGAACCATTTCCATTCATTCTGACTGTAATATTGCATTTACAAATACTGTATGAAGTCAACATCAAACAGATTTGCAGCGCATCTGAAAACCATAATGGGCCGTATTTCTGAGGGAAATTATGTAGGACGGTACTTGACTTCAGGATTTGATTGGATGATGAATCATATCTTATTTCATGTAGGTTTTTTGAGATCAAGGTATGCAGCAAATTATGCAGAATAATTTCTATTTATATTGACTATAATATGGCTTAGTATATTGTATTTACAAATACTGTATGAAGTCAACATGAAACAGAATTTGCAACACATTGAAATGCCATAATGTTTGGAAGTATTATTCTTGCAACTTTTTATGTCACGATTCTGACTTTTTTCTAGCAGTTGCAAGTTTGTCGCACAATTCTGACATTTTATCTTTGAATTCTGAATTTACATTTTGCAACTCAGACTTTTTCCTCAGAATTCTGAGCTTACATCTTGCAATTTTGACTTTTTTCTATGATTTCTGAGTTTATATCTCACAATTCTGACTGTTTTATCTTGGAATTCTTAGTTTATATCTCACATCTTGCAATTTTAAACTTGCTTGGAATTCTGAGTTTATATCTTGGAATTCTCGTTTGTCTCCATGCCACAGAATACAAAAATAAAGCAATTTTGACTTTATCAAACGGGGTTGTAAAAAGGTGTGCTATAACTATTCTAAACTTTCAACTAACTTTTAAGTGACAGACAAAAAATGTCCAAAAAACAAAAAAACACCTTAGACTTGCATTGAATAATCAATCATATCTCTATACACAGAATTGTTTTTTTGTCACAACATTGCATTGATTTCTCAGTTAAGGTTCATTGAATCAGTACTTTTATTTATTTATGTGTGCTTTTATACAATGTCCTACAGTTTGATTAATTTCATGCTGCTGGAAAAAAGTCAAGCAAACCATTTAAGAGATAATGTGATGTAATATATTGGAATCATGTCGTGAGGTAATTGGTGATAGTCTCGTTAAATTACTTAAACCATGTCATATCTAGGGGCCAAGATACCATAAAGAATTGGTGCTAGGATCATTTGACTCACTAGGCCAGTTGAAAACCACCTAGAACCAGCCCAAAACAGTGCCACAGTAACGATCTAGCAACCTAAAGATCCTGCAATCAGCATCCATGACTATTGCACTATTCATATTTCCTTTAGAAAATGTACATTTTGTTGGTTTTTGTTAGTTACTTGTGGTTATGAAAGCAATTGGATTTTGATTAAAGATAATGAAATATTTTTCCCCTTTACAATGAAGTAAATGGGAGACATTTTAATTTGATGTTTTCTATAATATATTACACAATCAAGCCAAATTGGCGCTGATGGTTCAATCCACCTGAGTCCAGGTGACAGAACAACTTGATCAGCTGTGAATATATGAATTGGTCCTCTGCTGGGAGCAGCGCAGGATGTGTATCATGAACTCACAACGTGAAGACTTTATTCCACTCGGGGTTCAGCGTCTTGTAGACCGTGTGTGTTTGCAGACGGTCGTTACACAACTCCGCAACGCAGAACGGGTCGCTCTTTCCTGAAACACAGTGATGCTTTTAGGTTAAAATACCCACGCGAGATATGACAATGATATGAATGAAATGCAATCTGTAATGTTTCCAATAAGTAATTGTATTGCTGCAATGCAGTTTCTTGTCCCATAGTTCAAGGTTTAAGTCTGGTCTCTGATGTTATACAACCCTATTCCCTCTCTTTCTCTCGTCCTCTTACACTACCGGTCAAACATTTGGGGTTAGTAAGGATTCATAAATTGATCAAAAGTGACAGTAAAGACATTTATAATGTTTTATCTGAAACAGATTTCCATTGCTGTTCTTTTGAACTTGTAACATGGTTTCTACAAAAATAATCAGCACAGCTGTTTTCAACTTTGAATATAATAATAAATGTTTCTTGAGCAGCAAACCAGCATATTAGAATGATTTCTGGAGGATCATGTGAATATATATATATATATATATATATAACAATTATCAGAGTTACTCATGCATGTTTATTCCTATCTGGTGATCATACAACTTCCCTGAAATGTTGTCAGTGTGAAAGATTAGCATAGAGAAACTGATATTGGCCTTTAATTTTCATTATAATTTTTTTTTTTTAAAAAAATCCTTCTATTAAGATAGACGTTTTACTCATACATGTTATGATTAGGCTATGACATCTGTGCTGAAAATGTAATTCCACACATCTCCCACCACTTGCATGTTGTTTTATGAAATATTTGGCTAATTTTGGAAGGCTTTGAGCTAAAACAAATAAAAATGTGAGGAAAAAAGTACACCGAATCGGTGTGGGTGAATTTCTGTGGGAAAAAGTATAGAGGAGCTAAAAATCTGTCTTTTTAAACCACAGGCTGAGAGAAAGGCACAGAAACGTGTGTGTGTGTGTGTGTGTGTGTGTTTTAAAGCCTTTGTCTGTCCACCATGGTGTGGTATTAGAAGAAGGCATGAAATCAGAACCCATGAGGTGGGCCGCTTTTGAGAGAACAGCAAACCTCAAAAACTAGATCAACTCATGAGTGAGAAAAAATGAAACTAGGAGACTCCTCTCTTTCAGACGGTCATCTTTCCATCATATACCTCCAGAAGAGAAACTGAGGTGTTAACCACTCCAAAACATTCAGAAAAATACCCGGAAAAGTCTTCTAGACCATCCAGTTTACTGCCCGGGGAAAAACCTCTATGTAACTATACAGTGTGTGTGTGTATATATCAACATTTTGTCATTACATCTGTAAAAAATAAATATTATATATGTAAATGTATGTCATATATGTAAATAATGTATGCATTTATTTGATCAGGAATAGAATGAAGAACAGTAATATTATTAAATATTATTACAATTTAAAATAACTGTTTTCTATTGTAATATATTTTTAAATTTGCATGTATTCCAGAAATCTTTCTAATATGCTGACTTGATGCTCAAGAAACACTTATTAATATTATCAATGTTGAAAACAAATTATTTCCACAATATTTTTGTGGAAACAGTGATACACCACTTTTAAATTGGAATAATATTTTACAATATTACTGTTTTACTGTATCTTTGAAATCTTTGTTTCATTTTTTTTTAAGCAACATTTTTTTTATATACAATGCCAGAACTGCTCAAAGAGTCATATCTAGTTAATTAAATATTTTAAAGCCTAGCATAACTATATATGTGTATATATATATATATATATGTGTGTTTACTACACAAATGAGATACATTTCCATGACTTTTCCAGGCCATAGTTTTAAAATCACTTGATAACTTCAGGTTTTTTCAAGAATCTAAGAATCAGGTTCTCGTTCCACTGGGCACAAATGAATACAGGAAGTGACATGTGATTTTACCTGTGACATCAGCAGCCATCAGCCCCTCGGCCCGCAGGATCTTCACCTGCACGACTCCGACATCCTTCAGGTTAAAGAACGACCTTAATGGACTCTGAAAAAGAACAAAAAGGCATCACGGAGGCCCATGACCACATTCAAAGCTCCCAATCTGCCGGGCAGCAATACATCCATATGTTTCTGACAGCTCTATTTTGGCCCTAACTTTCTCTAATCCCCTGTCAGAGTCCGCGAGCAGTTTTGTGTCCACGTCAAAGCCACTCGGCCGTGGACATTGAGACAAAAACACTGAGCCGCCACGCCAGATTATCTGGTGGCTCTCACGAATACATCTTCATTATGCAGCTGTTATGAAAGAAGGTCAGTCTGCATTGGTGGTGAGTTTCTGTAAGCGGTTCAGTGACCGGCCCTCCGGGGGACAGTGGCAGGACAAAGACAAACCGTGAATAGAGAGGACAGACAGCTCCGAGAGCAGCGAGATGTCTCTCTCTCTGTCTTTGTTTGGTGTGAGTTACTCCACCGTCGTCCAGTTGTGAACGAGGCCAGTGTTAATCCAGTAGTGCACTGGACTGTGATCATTTTACGCCCCCTTTTGGTCACAGAAGTGTACTGCAGAAGATTCAAGATTTTTATTTGTCACATACACAATTATATAGAGAATATATAACCAGCAGTGAAATGTGAGTATATTTTTAATATAGAGCATTAACAGTTTCTGCTGTATTTTGCACATTTATTTGATCAAAAGTACAGTAAAACCAGCAATATTGTGAAATATTATTGCAATTTAAAATACTTGTATTTGAATTGAATATATTTTAAAATATAATGTATTCCTGTGATGCGCAGCTGAATTTTCAGCATCATTACTCCAGTCTTCAGAGTCACATGATCCTTCAGAAATCATTCTAATATGCAGATTTGTGCTCAAAGAACATTTATTATCAATTTTGAAAACAAATCTGTGATGTTTAATATTTTTGCAGAAACTGTTTTTTTTTCAGGATTATTTGATGAATAAAAAGTTCAAAAGAATAACATTTATTTGAAATAGAACTCTTTTATAACATTATAAAAGTATTTACTGTCACATTTGATCAATTTAATGTGTCCTTGCCAAATAAAAACATTATTTTCTTTCAAAAACAAAAATAAATAAAAAAAAGAAAGTGGTGCTTGAAAATTTGATCACTTATCACAAATATTAGCACTGCACTTTATTTTATATTTAAAATAACATTATCACTGCATTTTATATTTAATAGCTAATAAAGTCTTAATATCATGATTAAGATGTTAATTATTCTCATTCTGAAGCATCACATAGATTGTGTTGTCTTGGTTTTTCTCAGTGCTGGACAGGATAGGCCAATCACAGATGTGAATACTGAATATGAAATTAATTTCAAGACATTGTTGAGCCAGATTTTTATTTATAAATGGCAAATACTATAAAAAGCATACTGAGATTTGAATGCAGCTCAATGGAGGATATAGTTGTCAAGCGCCCTCTAGAGGAAGACAAGTTAGCAGTTAATAGTGTCAAAGAGCCCTTTTGTGAAGAAAAAATCCTGTTTGGCTGAGAGGACGTCACACTTACATATCTCTTCATGATCTGCTGGCGTTCGTGTGGGTCATTCAGTAGGTTGACAGACAGGTCAGAGATGGAGACCGTGACTGTGGCGGTCAGAGTCACCAGAAGTACCAGAGACCCTTTATCGTCCTCCAGCTCAAGTTCCAGCTTATGTGTCTTCTCTCTGCTCAACTTGGACAGGTCCAGCAGACGCCTGAGATATGTTAAACACATGCACTTCTTGTAAATCAAGCATCTAGCAATGGCGTATTGATGGGTTTGATTTCCAGGTAAGAGATACACTGATAAAGTGAATAAATGATGTGTAGGAAATTGTACGCACTGGCCGATGAAGTCGTCTCTCCTTCCAATGTCTTTATCCCAAACGGAGATCTCCAGAATGCCTCCCTCCTCGTCATACAGATGCAGATCGAACTGCTCCCTCCACTGAGGGTTGAGGGTCTTGGGAATTGTCTGTTTGTACAGAAGAGAAGAATAAGTAACAGAGAAATAGTTTTATCAGACAGCGTTCTTATTCTGTCTGCTGAAACATGTATACTGACGTGTCCTTCATATGACATATCCACATCTTAATAAATAAATTAATGAATGAATGAAAAATGTATTAATAAATAAAAATATTATTTGATTTTATTTATTTAATAGATATAAAACAAATAATAATTTAACTGTTTAATTTTCATTTATTGTTTGACAAAAAAAATTCAATTAAAAGACACATTGTTATTATTTATTTTATATTTATTAATAATTTGACAAAAATGTAAAAAACAATATATATATAAATAAAATAGTTTGTATTTATGACTAAATGTTATATATATATATATATATACTGTATGTGTGTGTGTGTGTGTCAGAAACAGAGAGAGAGAGAATACTGGTATTCCCTACATTATGGGGACCCCACGAATATAGTAATACCGTGGGGCCATTTTTGGTCCCCATGAGGGAATAAACTTATAAATCATACAGAAGGATTTTTTTTTTCTGTGAGGTGTAGGGGATACAATTTACAGTTTGTACAGAATAAAAATCATTACGTCTATGGAATGTCCCCATAAAACATGGAAGCACAATCTCTCTCTCTCTGTGAGTGTGTGCGTGCGCGCACAATGGGCCTCATTTATCAATCTAAAGTAGAAACGAGCGCACAAATCAACTTACGACAGAGCTCACGTGTGATTTATGAAACATTCGTATGATGCCAATCTCATCGTACGAAAGATCGTACATTGATAAATGTGGCAATCGTCGTTTGAATATCACGCCCCTAAAAACACCCCGGTTTAGAAGCCCCGCCCCTAAAGTTTACGACAAGGAGAAACATAACCCGGCCAAAAAGAGGAAGTATCTCATTAAAGAGAAATTGATCTTACTCCAAAAACACCCTTTAACCTTATAATTGCAAACAATGGCATTAATTTATATGTATATTAAATACCAGTAAATATAACGAAAAATGTATAAACATTGTAAACACTATATAATTATTTAGTTCTCTGTAATCCACAACAAACCCTTTAAATGTAACGGTATTACAGAGCAAGAATGAAAAAATGAGTAGCTATAAAATTTTATATTAAACTATGAAGTAAAACACAAATTAGGCTATATGGCATTCATTATAAACAGAATAAACGTCAAGCTAAAATTAATTTATTAAAGCGAAACTAAACTGCATTGGGCTCACAAGCCTCTCATTCGACATCCAAATGTTTCCATTTTTGATATGTAACATTTGGTTGCTAAACTATTATCTATGATGTAAACAAGGCTTTGTACTTCACTTGAGCTCCAATATCCATGTAAAATATCACCCTTCACATGCACAATAAATGTGTGTTTCAGGTCTGCACACTGATTTTACAGTGGACCTTGTAAATTGAGCAGTGTAACTTATGTTTGGTTGACTGCACTTTAGTTTGATTAATGGCTGAAATGTCAAGTTAGTAACGTGTGCGTGTGAGGCACCTGCGTGATCACAGCAGTTCAATCTTAAAAAATAAAGTTATAGAAAACTAATAAAATGCATTAAGAGTGTCACAAAAACAGAAGTGGCCTACTTGTCGCACTGATTTTTTTCTTTTGTTAATCTGTTAATTAAGAGAAATATATTTCGTGTAGCCCTATTTATTTTATTCCTTTTATAATTTCTGTTTTTCTCCATTCACAGAATCGCTGCAGGTGTGTGATACGACGATGTGTGATTCCTCACGATCTGTTGTTTATGCTGCTATATGCTCATAAAGCTAAAACCCTGAAAGGAGAAAAAAAAAAAAAAAAAAAAGCTTGGTTTGTCGGTTTAGGAAAAACAAAATGCTGTCATTATACAATTCTCCGAAATTCTCTATGCTGCACGCAAGTTCAGGCTAACTCAAAAACTACTCATTTAGCCAGTTTATGAGCTGATATGCTTGAGGAACAAAATTATATTCCCCATCATTCTCTGTGGCATAATAATAATAATAATAATGCACATTCTTTGAGTTTTCTGAGTTTATAAAAACTGCCCAGGAGGACATGAATGCATCATATTCCTGATTATGCATCGGAGCACATCTTCACCCTATAGCATGATATTGGATGAACAAAAGTGGTCTAACTGCACAATGTTGCCCTGAGGCAATGAACAAAAAAACAAAAATAAAATAAGTCTTTTAACAATTAAACATACTTCCTTACATATTAATGCACATGCATATATATATTTTTATATATGTTTATCTTACCAATTATTGGCACTGTGTCCCATGTGGCTTTGCTTCCTAAAAGGACTGCCCCACACCCCCCAAAAAGGCCACACCCACTTTAGACCCTCATTTCATTGAACAGACATGTCAGGTGATATTCTATTTTTTTTTTTTTTTAAAAAAATTAAAGGGGCGATGAGAGGTCCAAAAAGGTCGTTTGTTGCCTGAAGGGAGCACTAGAGGGTTAAAAAGAGATCACACAGTGTCATGTTGCCATGTTGAAATGGCACAGTCGCTCATACCTTACTCTTGTACTTCTGAGGGCCTAGTTTGAACTTGACGTAAGGGTCACTCAGGCCGTTCTGGTCCATGGGGATGAGGTTACGACCCTCGATGAGTCTGATGCTCACGATGCCCCTCCACAGCTGAGACTTTCTGTGCAGGTCCGACAGCCGGAGATTCTGCTGCTGCTGCGCTCCGCACACATCACAGGACATTAAAGGGTTACTTCTGTCATCATCTACTCACCCTCATGTTGCTCAAAACATGAGTTTTTGGACACAAAAGGAGATTGTCTATACAGCAAAAGTTGGTGAACGTGGCTGCAAAGCTCCAAAAAGGACAATCGGAGCATCAAGGACACTATTGTTTTAAAGTTTGGGGTCTGTTTTTTAATTAAATCAATTATTTTTATTAAGTAAGGATGCATTTTAAATTTAACAAAAATCACAGTAAATACATCTATGATGTTACAATTTACATTACATTTCTATTTCAAATCGATTCTGTTTTGAACTTTCAATCAAAAAAATTTAATAACAAATTAATCAAAAAATCCTGAAAAGAAGAAATGCATCTCGGTTTTTACAAAAATATTAAGCTGCAAACTGTTTTCAACACTAATAATAATAAGAAATGTTTCTTGAGCAGCATATTAGAATGATTTCTGAAGATCATGTGACACTGAAGACTGGAGTAATGATGCTGAAATTTCAGCTTTTCATCACAGGAATAAATTACATTTTAAAATATATTCCAGAAGAAAACAGGTATTTTAAATTATAATATTTCACTGTTTTCACTGTATTTTTGATCAAATAGCAGAAGCAGAAGACCCCAAACTTTTGAACAGCAGTGTACAGTACATGATTTTTGGATGAATCCCTTTAAGACAATGAAATGACTCCTCAGTGGGGAAAGAACTCAAAGAATGTGGAATGGTTTCACATACACCATGAATGACTGGGTCACCAAAGCATAAAATGCAAATGTCTACAAAAAGGCATGGCCCATCACCCCGAGAGATGTACGACTGCTGCAACTAATGGAGCCGTACCGATAAAACTCATCCTCTGACCAGACTGCTGCAGTGCTGACATTTAGGGCATTTGGCACACAAACCATTTTCTCGCTGAACATGTTGCATAAGTCATTCTACAAAATGTTCCCGATACGGTGTGTGTGGGACAGTTTACACAGCAGCTAGTCAGAGAATCTGGGGGCAAACGCTCCTGCTTTTTTACCTTACTGCATCGCTTCCAGCTTCTCCTCAGTAGCATGGTCTACAAAAACAACAGAGCAGGTCATATGCGTTACTGTATATTCAGGGGTCCGGGATGGAGGTGGGCGCGCTTTGATTACTGCCAAGACTACTTTTGTATTGGATGAGAAGCTAAATCTCTAAATCTGATCAAGAGACACATCTTCTGTTCTTACGCTCTGTCCTGAGGATCAAAGCCGCCCATCAGACTGCTGTTTCATCTGTTGATGGAACACCATGTGAATTTCGATGGGTTCTCCGCCCGGCTGCAGACTGCAGCAGGTTTATAATGTTTAATTCAAAGTCATTTCATGCATTATGCAGACAGCACAAACGTCCCATCATCTCAGTGTCTCTCAAGAGTCATGGGCTTTTTGGACTAGCCGAACATAATACTTATACTATTTTTGCACAGTATGCAATTTTTCTGTAAGCTAACTGAGCATGTTGTGTTGGGCACAGTATCCCACAATACAATGTGCTTGACTTGATCATCCGTGTTTATTTTGTGTGTTTTTTTATACACAAAATGGATTAAAAATAATAACCATTTTTATCATTTTAATTAAATGTAACATAGTAGCTCATTTGACCACAGTGTAGAATAGTACTATTTGAAATGTACATTATGCATAATGCATACTGTTTTTTTTAAAAAAAAATAGTAGGCTAGGCAGTATATACACTGACATTCAGAAGTTTGGGGTTGGTAAGATTTGATAATCTTTTTTAAAAAAAGTATCTTTTGCTCACCAAGGCTGAATTTATTTATCAAAATACAGTAAAAACAGTAATATTGTGAAATAGTATTGCAATTTTAAATAGCTGTTTTCTATTTGAATGTATTTTAAAATGTAATTTATTCCTGTGATGCAAAGCTGAATTTTCAGCATCATTCCTCCAGTCTTCAGTGTCACATGATCCTTCAGAAATCATTCGAATATACTGATTTGCTGCTCATTAAACATTTATTAATATTATTATTAATTTTGGATTAATTTTGAAAATCGTTGTGCTGCTTAATATTTTTGTGGAAACTGTGATACATTTTTCAGGATTCTTTGATGAACAGAAAGTTCAAAAGAACAGAATTTATTTGAATTAGAAATAGATTGGGACATTATAAATGTATTTACTGTCACTTTTGCATTCAATTTAATGCATCCTTTCTGAATAAAAGTTTTATTTTCTTTAAAAAAACATCATAACCCAAACCTTTGAAAGGATTTGCACAGTAAACAGATATCAGCTTCAGTTGCATGATTCACATGCTTTTCAAAAACAAGATGACTGGATGTGGTTGCTAAACACTTCCTGAGAGCTAAAAATAGTTTACGCAGTCTCATGAGAAAAGTGTGAAACAAATTTGAGGTCTGTAAACATGTGAGAATGAAATCTTGTTGGAAGCATGTGGAGAATTTGCCAGCAGATTGAATCTTTTACAACTTTTGCCAAATGAGTCTTACCGCCTGTCGGAGGGCCTCTCTGTCCTCTGTACTTCTTGGGAACAGAGTGACCGCCAGCTCCAGAGCGCCCAGGTCCTGATCAGGGCAGTGAGGATCTTGAAGGTCTAACCGAACATCAAGAGGCCTACAACAAAAACATCAGCTGTTATGAAAGCAGTGTTGTAGTTTATCACCTAAAGAAGTGAATAATCTTTTTGATAAATGTTTAAACTTAGATAATTATTAGATCTATCTAAAATGATAATGACCATTTGTCAAAATAATACTTTTATTGGTAACTGAAAACTTATGCATTTGTATAATGCTTCATCCAAGGCACTAGATGTCAGTATAAACTCTTAGATCACAACAAAACATTAGCAAAACTGACCTTGTCAATGATCATTTTATGAAACTCCTAATACATTTGAACACCTTTTTATGCTGACTGAAAATGTATTCTTATATCTTTGCAGTAATGATGAAAACACGATACCTCTGCAGTTCCAGAGAATCAAGGTACAGGTAAGCTGATCCCATAAAATCATCTTGAAGGCCAAAATCATAGTCGAACACCTAAAATAGATTGCAAAAGGGAAAATTCTTTAGGAACAAATATCAGAGATCATTCTAGAATGACTTCTTAATGACTGGTTGATTACTCTTGTCAATTCAATAAAAACCAGCTCATAAGAGTCTGTTGTACTGGAATCAATCTACATTGTTCAGGCTGTAATGCTTTTGTTTCACAAGTGAATTCATTCATTTGGGAATCAGAATACATCGTCCCGCGTTAGGTTTTTGATTCACTAAAACAAACCGGCTCATGAGTCATTCATTTGAAATGATTCAGACCACACTGGTCACGCAGATTCACTAAAACAATTCGGCTCATAAGAGTCATTAATTTGGGTTTTGGAATTCACTGGTCAAAAATATGAATTGATTCACTAAAATGAATCGACTCATAAGAGCCATTTATTCTGAAACCAGACTACACCAGTCGTGCAGTAAGTTTTTGATTCACCAAAATGAATTGCCTCATTAGAATCATTAATTTGGGTTTCAGAATACACCGGTCGAGCTATATGATTCTGATTCACTAAAACAAACCAACTCATAAGAGTCATTAATTCAGGATTCATACGATATACTATAATGGTAACAAGCATCCATAAACACTGAGTAAAAGCAGTATTTTACCTTAATATACAGAGGCTCTTGTAAATTGTCCACTATCAGACAAACACGCTCGTCCCAAACTGGGTTAAGGTTCTTGTGGATGATTTTACTACGGAAAACTTCTTTGCCAGCTATTTTGAACTTCACATATGGGTCACTTGTTCCTGAAACATAAGAGCATTTTAATCTAAAAAAAAAAAAATTATTACACATTTCAGCAAATCATAGAAGGAACATAAGTTTTAAGAAGCATATGAATACATCTTATTCAAAGTAAAACACACGTTTCCTGACAGTGGTATTAGTGAAGACAACATGAGCATCAGAGATGCAGGTCTTACCGCCTCTGTCTCGAATGGCAAGGTTGTTTCCTTTTTTCAGTACGATGTCTAACTGGTACATTGCTGAAGTGGGCAGTGAAGGCTGTGTAACACCATTACCAGCTGCATTAATGCCCTGAAGAAAACAGACATTGTCCCAAAAACTTGATTGACAGGACCTCTTCAAACATTTAATACACCCAACGCCATTAATGCCAAACCTAGGGTTTAACTAACACAAAAGTGCTCATATGAGAAAACAAACTCCTGGGGAATTTATGATTGAAATTATAACAGGATGTTGCAAGATGCTTAAAACTGATAAACTGGTGCTCTAAAACCAGCATTGAGAACATAACACTGAGCTCTTATTATTCTGTTCTAATAATTTTATTAGAATGGCCATTTGCACTCTGCATTCATTTAACCGGACTCATTACAACATATTTACTAGTTTCAGTCATATTTTTGGCTGTTATATAGAAATATTATTGCAGTGTTGTGTAATGTCATTTATCTGTCCACACTAAAAGCAAAAATGCACAAGGCACAATGTGAAGCAATCCCATTTAATCAGAATAATGTGTTTCCACTTTGTTTTCATACTTTCACAAAGTCAGCACTCATTTTCTACCAATTTCTTCCTTGTACCCTTTTGTGGAGATGTTCATTAGTGAAATGAGTTTCTACTTTGTTTCATGCTGCTTCATTACTTCGTCTTATCACTTGTGGTTGGTCACTTTATGTCAGTCAGATGATCTCTTCCGGTCTAAGTAACCAGTTCTTGAACAGAATAAGCTGCAAATAAACTAAAAAGTGAGAGTCACAGGAGGCTAAACTAGCTATCTGTTGCCAATGTCTGTTGCCTATTTTTGCATAGGAAGTGAAACACTGTGCATGTGATGTTAACTTCACACATCTGATAGTGCTTAAAAACCGCCTGATAGAGTCCAGAAAAAGTAATGTGTGGTTTTTCCAGTGGTGTGGCCTAGTGGTTAATGGTTTAGTCTGCAAAGTTGTGTATTCATGAACTACCATCATTGTGCCTATTTAAGCCACCAACTTGAACACCTGCTGCAAGTCATTTAAAGAAGGTATATCATGGAAAACAGAGGTTTTTCCCCCTACATCTAGGGGTACTACAGTGTAAAATGATTTTTGGAAGTTGTAAGTAAAAACAGAAAGATCATTAAAAAATACTATTGCAGTCTATTTCAAAATGTCATGTTTAATTTCATATTACTTGTTATTTATTTGCAATTATATGTAAAAAGCAATGTCTCAGTGAAAATGCTAATGTGTTGCTAGAGTGTTCTGGGTGTGTTCTATGTGGTTGCTAAGGTGTTACTAGTGTGTGCTCTACAGTATGAGGTTGCTAAAGTATTGCTAGGGTGTACTGTGTGTTCTATGTGGTTGCTAGTGTGTAGTATGTGATTGCTGAAGTGTTGCTAGGGTGTCCTGGGTGGATTCTGTGGATGTTAAGGTGTTCTTTGTATGTTCTATGTGGTTGCTAAGGTGTTGCTAGGGTGTGGTCTACAGTATGAGGTTGCTAAAGTGTTGCTAGGGTGTCCTGGGTGTATTCTATGTGGTTGCTAAGGTGTTAATAGAGTGTGTTCTACAGTATGTGGTAGCTAAGGTGTTTCTAATGTGTTCTGGGTGTGTTCTATGTGGTTGCTAAGGTGTTGCTAGGATGTGTTCTACAGAATGTGGTTGCTAAGGTGTCACTAGGGAAGTTGTTTACTGGCCCAGGTTAAAATGCTATTCTGTGATATTCTGGTGTAGATATGGGCTCAGATTGATTCATATCTGTAGCACCAATGGTGCAGAATGAGTTACGTGACAAAGTTGAATATTTTGGGGCTTCTGAAAACTCAGCACCACTAATTATGTCACTTAAACACACAGACAATATTTGGTGAGCACTACACACATTTTACTTCCTCCTTTTCACCCTTGAGTAAGAAATGAGGTCAGAAACACATTTCTCTCACACACTAAGTGTGTTTGCAGTGTCAGCTGAAAGCAGGTGATTTGCATTGTGGACCTTTAGGGCCTATTAAACATCCTGTTGATGGCAGGATTGGCAAGAAGAAGGAGATAGGATATTGATATTAGATCAGGGATTCCTCTAACAACATCCTAGTGCCATGTTTGAGATAAAGAAGATCTTATAGCTGATTTACATTTAGAGATACAATATTTATCTTCCTCCATCATTTCTGCATCGCTAAAATCAAACAGAAAACAGAACAAACAGACGTCCAAATATAATGAATGACAGGTTTCATCTCATCGTCTGATAATTGGTCAGGTAAACAGATAGTCCCGCCCCAAACTCACACCTGAATATCCAGTTTATAGTGCTTCCACCTAGAGCTGCACGATTTGGCAGGGTAAAAAAATATTATTTTTGTAAAAATAAAAAAATGTGATTGTGACTTAAAATGTGATAAAAAATAAAAATAAAAAAACTCCAGGTTTAGTGTTTTTAGAGCTAAAAGATTTTGCCAAAAGATTTGATTATTACTATTTTTATTATGATTATTGTTATTACTAAAAATATATTACTATTGTAATTTCACTGTAGAATAAAATCATGTATATAAGAAAAATATAATTAATAATAATAATAATTTTATTTTACAGTACAACTGTAAAATATCACTTTGATTATAAAATTATATTTATTATTTTATGATAATTAATAAGATGGTTTATTATGATTAGGAAAATGTATTATGATTATTATTATTACTAAATATAAACAAATTACAAATTTAAAATACTGTAAAATAACAAAATCAAGTATTTAATAAAATATAATAATAATAATAATAAAAAAACTTTTCTTATTTTCTTCATTTTAAACATTAACCCATCAAACTTTTTGACCGAATCACACAGGGAGCCCAAGAGCTTCTGTTTTGTTGATAAAAAAGAGATGGATTTTGTGTGGAGAAGCATTAACTGTGAACCGAGCCGCTCTGAGACACTAAAAACACCGGTTCATGAGCTGCTCGCGAGAAGATGAACACAGTGCCAGGCTTCACTCTGAAACAAGCACCACACAATTAAATCGCAGCCTTTGCTATTTGATAATCACACTGCATGTTGAGATGGCTTTTTTATTTCAATTAATCATCCAGCCCTTGTTCCACGCTCTCTATAAGACCTCTCTAAGATGAATTCAGCTTCCTCTGTTCTGTTCGGAGCATCTCTGTAAACAAAGACATCCATCGTCTCACCTCCGCTGTGAGGTGATTACAAGAGCAAGTCTTCTAAGGAGAAAGACACTGGCATGGGGAACGGTGCCAGCTAATAAAACACATCAGCCGCTGCACTGAAAATCTTTATTGAGGTTTGTACAAGTAGCTCATGTTGATTGTGCCTATAAATCAAAGTCTCGTAATAAGCTCCCTCCTGCTCCGATGTGAACGTGATGATTGAACTTTAGCAAGAGAAAATATTTTTGAATAACTTGCCAAACGGTTTAACAGGAAGACTTAGCGGTTGACAGTATGGTGGTTAAAGTTATAGAGCCACTTCCTGTTTGCGAGAAAAGCAGCCTATAAACAGAAATTCTGGGGTCCATTATAGGGGCCTCAAGGGATGTATGCAAATGCACTTGTATTAGGTGTAAGACAGGAAACGTGATCTGTTTAATGTTGTTTTCATGCGTGTCTGGTCTGATATGTAGCATTTAAGCCCTGAGCGGTCAGACACCGACGTCACTGAACGTGACCTGCTTCTAGAAAAGTTGTAGCTACGATACTCAACCCACAGTTTCATTATGACCTTAAAGTGGCGGTACAATTGTATCAGAGCAAAACAACATCATCTTAACCACCCTTTTCATGATTTCATACCTCTTCCAGCCATTTGTGACCTGGATAAAAGTTCATGGAAATTATTACAATTATTAGAATTTACATTTTAAAAAACAAGAAAAAAATAGTCACAAAAGATCTTCAAATAATATCATATATCTGCATGTTGTTTGTTACTGTTGGACAAAAAATAAAAGGTAAATATTAAAAATAAAATGTTATATTATATATAACCATTTTTACCTTACTTTTTAAGATACACATTTTTTGCCCATAGTCACAAACAACATTCATATAAGTGCTGGGCAACAATTAATCTCGATTAATCGCATCCAAAATAAAAGTTTTTGTTTATATAATATATATAATAACGAACACAGGTGCATTTTATTGATGTCATTTTGAAGATACCGTGACGAGATCCTGAGGCCCATTGTTGTGCCATTCATCCACGACCATCACCTCATGTTGCAGCATGATAATGCACGGCCCCATGTTGCAAGGATCTGTACACAATTCCTGGAAGCTGAAAACATCCCAGTTCTTGCATGGCCAGCATACTCACCGGACATGTCACCCATTGAGCATGTTTGGGATGCTCTGGATCAGCGTATACGACAGCGTGTTCCAGTTCCTACCAATATCCAGCAACTTCGCACAGACATTGAAGAGGAGTGGACCAACATTCCACAGGCCACAATCAACAACCTGATCAACTCTATGCGAAGGAGATGGCAAATGGTGGTCACACCAGATACTGACTGGTTTTCGGACCCCCCCAATACAGTAAAACTGCACATTTTAGAGTGGCCTTTTATTGTGGTCAGCCTAAGGCACACCTGTGCAATAATCATGCTGTCTAGTCAGCATCTTGATATGCCACACCTGTGAGGTGGATGGATTATCTCGGCAAAGGAGAAGTGCTCACTAACACAGATTTAGACAGATTTGTGAACAATATTTGAGAGAAATAGGCCTTTTGTGTACATAGAAAAAGTCTTAGATCTTTGAGTTCAGCTCATGAAAAATGGGGGCAAAAACAAAAGTGTTGCATTTATAATTTTGTTCAGTGTATATTTAAACATATATAAACATTACATATTTTTCTTAAATATATACATGTCACACCCTTGGATGTTCTGTTGTGTTTTCATCCCACATGTGCTCTGTGTGACCTAGTTTTCCGTCTATGTCTGATGATTGTCATTTGGTTCAGGTGTGTCTAGTTAATTATCTTTTCCCTATGTATTTAAGTTGTGTTCAGTTCACATTTCTCTGTCCGGTCTATTAGTCCCTATGTATGCATCCTGCCTGTCCGTCCTGTGTTTGCCCTATTGTGGAAAGGCTATTAAAGACTATTTTGCATCTATCTTTGCCTTCTTCGTGAGTGAATCTCACCGTAGTGTGACGATACATGCATGTGCAGTGTTGCCAATTTAGCAATTTTGTAGCTAGATTTAGCGACTTCCCCTTTTGAGACTTTTTTCAAAAGTTTAGGGACAAATATAGCAACTTCTTGGACAAACCATGTCTAAGTTCTCATCTTGCCCACTGATCTATATTCATCTTTATATAGATCAGTGAATTTGCCATTATGATGTCATCTAGTGACATTTAGCTACCAGTTTTAGCTACTTTCAATTGAAAGCAGTTGGCAACTCTGTGCATGTGTGTTTATTTATATATACATAATAAATATACACATTACACACTAGTGATGCAAAGTCCGATTCATTTCCGCGAACCGGTTCTTTTCGAACAGATCAGCTCATTGAACCGATTCAAAAAGCAGATTCATCGGTTCCTGACGTCATCAAGCAATAACGTCTCTACGCATTTCTTTTCTAACAACTCAGTGCCATGTTGTATCAATGAAAAAATTAAAATAAGTCATTTGTGTCAACACATATTGAAACATTAAAAAAATATATATTGTGTGACAGCATATTGCTGATTATTGCCATATAATTCACTTAAGTTAATGGTGTTTGTGGTCAGTTTAATTTGCAGATCCTTTATGTCAGATACGACTGACTGACCAATATTGACTAGCCTACAACTTGCATAAGATTCCTAAAAGTTTCCCACCTACAGCACACATTACAGACATTGATGCACAAACACAGATATGTTCTACATGTCTACAGTATAAAGAATGAATACACCAGTCTTATAAACTCCTTAATTTCGCTTAAGCAACTTTAAATATAATACGCATGCACAAACTATTGTAAAATGTATTTACATCGCTCGACAGAAAGGTTTTTGCAGGTTTTAATCAAATGTAAATTAATAACAGTCATAATAAGCATATTTCCAGTACGTGCCTCAGGTTTGCACAGTATCGCCAACTCACTCATCAGAATCTTCGGTAACGATCGGCAAACTTCGCCACGGCTCATTCGGTTCTTGTTGAGTCCTTGGTAATCCTCGGCAAACTTCGACAGTTGGTTGAACCGGCTCATTCGGTTCTTTTTGAGTTGGACGTGCTACTTCGGCTGTGCGTCCTGCATCATCAACCCTGAACTAAAGTTCGATTTGTGAACCGGTGTCATGACAAATCGGGTCCTCCCTGGAAATAGGGTCTCCATCAACTATTAGTTAATTATTATCCTAAATAAATACATAAAGATATTCATGTAAAAACGTAAGGCTTACTATATAGTGTATAATAGAACAAAATAGTGCATAATGAAACAAATTAAACGTAATCTCTTACACTTGATTAACTGCTAATTAATAAATAAAAGTAATAATATCCTATTAAGTGAAAAAAATGAAAATCATTAACTAGTTTTATTTATAAAATAAAACATTGGACATTTAACACTTAATTTAACAAATAATTAAAAAAATAATTGTGAATACATGTAGGATATGTGCAAATTCCTGTATAAAATAAGCTATGCAGCTAATCAGGTATCTGTATGCTATGCTAGTACATAAGCTAACGAATACAGACATTAATTATCATTATAACGTAGTTTAAACAGCATTTATCATAACATGATTTTGTAGGAATTGTAATCAGGCACTAAAGAGAGTACCTATTAAAAGTAATTTGAGCCAATGGGATCGCTTGGGGTCCTAATGGAGACCGGATTTGGAGAGGGGACTCGATTTGTCACCACACCGGCTCAACCGGTTACTTCTGAACCGGCTCAAAAGAACGATTCGTTCAAGAACCGAACATCCCTAGTACACATGCACACATATATTATGTACACAAAAACTTTTATTTTGGATGTGATTAATTGTGATTAATTATTGCCCATATTAATCATATATATATATATATTTATAGCAACAATAAATAAACAATTTAGTATATGAATGTTTTTTTATTATATGAATGTAATTTTTTTATAATAAATACAATTTTTGGAATCTAAATATTTTTTCTTTCTTTTTTTAAATGTCCTACTCATTTTTTAAAGCAGAGCATAGCTAAACAAAAAGAGTAAATGTTATATTTGTCAGATTTACTTAATTTCATTGACTTTTCCAAGGCAATTCTCTACAATTTCCAGGTTTTTCATGACCATGGAAACACTGTAGGTAGCTCAGCATTACTGCAATTCCCACATACCATGAGTTTAAACAATAACATGCTCACTGAAATCAGCGCCTATGACAGAGAGGAGTTGATGTGAGTTGCAAAGTTACTCCTGACCAGATTAATCATCTCCACTGCCAGATCCTGAGCCACAGATTTCTTAAGAAAGGTATGCTTCTGTTTATCAAATCTCAAACCTCCCTAAAAGCCTTTATCATGTAACCACAAAGACAGCTCACGCAGCTCCATACCAAAACTGTTTGTCAAGTCCACACATGCAGTGGAGTAAAGATAGCACCAGTATGATCCAGAGGAACTCTAAGCTCCAGGCCGTGTTGTTTGTGTGACTCTAATCTCTGCTGCACTGTTGGTGGCTGTTAAGACAGTGATGTAATGGCTTGGGATGGGCATGCATACAGAAAAGCTATATGTACACTAAGCTTCAATGTCTAGTCGAAAACTTTATTGCTCAAGGTTTCTTGTTCACAGAAGCCATTTTGAATAACTATTTTAAAAATTAAAATCCTGTCATCATTTACACATCTTCACATCACTTTATTTTTTCTCAGGTGGGGATTCACAAACTTTTTTGTCAGCCAAACCCCTTACTTGAAGTTACTCCCATGAGATTTCAAGTTAATATTTCAATAATGTAACAACACATTTGCAAGTTCATGGGTTTCTGATGTCAGTTAATGGTCACAAGACATGCAAGTAAACGCATAAAAAACAAATCTTTTATAAGCAAGTGTTTTGTTATTGTTTTTATTTTAAAATAAAGTGAACCTAGTGCACATTGCATTCCCAAATGCGCGTTAAACTCTCAGTGATCGCAGATTCAATTCAGCATTTATTGGCCAGGTATGCATAACATACAAGGAACTTACTGCCGGAGTTGATTTGGAGTTCATGAGAAGCAGCATTAAAGGGTTATTTCACACAAAAATTAAAATTCTGTCATTAATTACTCACCCTCATGTCGTTCCAAACCCGTAAGACTCACCATTTTGGAGAGTACCCCAGAACATAATCAATGTAATGAGCGTTGTTTACGTTCAGCATGTGCGCGCTTTCGCTGAACATAATCAGCGTTGTTTACGTTCAGCATGTGCGCGCTTTCGCTGAACATAATCAGCGTGGTTTACGTTCTGGGGTACTTACTCTCCAAAATGGCGGAAGACGGTAACTCGGGGAGAAGAATTGTTGAATAAATTATGTTGTTGTTTTATTTGCCCACAAAAAGTATTCTCGTAGCTTCATAAAATAATGGTTGAACCCCTGATGTCACATTGACTATTTTACTGATGTCCTTTATTACGTTTCTGGGTCTGGGAACATTGCAGTTGCATTGCTGTCTATGGAGGGTCAGAGAGCTCTCAGATTTGATCAAAAATATCTTAATTTGTGTTCCGAAGATGAACAATGGTCTTACGGGTTTGGAACGACATGAGGCTGAGTAATTAATGACAGAATTAGATTTTTTGGGGTGAACTAACCCTTTAACCATGAGCCAAGCCGCTCTGAAAACACTGTATTATAAGCTGAATGTGTGTAAATGAACACAGTGTCACTCTTAACTCTGAAACACACACCTATTCACTTTTATAAAATACATTTTTTCAAACTATCTTCTTCTGTGTCATAAAGAATAAAGAAAGAAATACAGTTTTACATTAACAACCTGAGTTTTGAGTTAAATCTCATTTTTGGGTAAACTATCACTTTAAACAAAACACATCACTGGCGCTAGGAAATCAACAACAGAAGATCTCATTTGTTTTTTGAGATATGTGTGTATGCAACTTAATCAAATCTTTTAATCTGTATTCATGGATCTCAAAAAACTGATGCACATAGACGACCAATAATATAAAATGTACTAATAAGCACAATAATTCACTTCTGCAACCTCACTCAACACTTGGCATCCTGTTTGGCTTTAAGCCTGTTATATGTGTTTGTGTGTGACTTTACTTTTAGGCAAGTTCCTCTTCTTGTAAACCAGCTTGGCAAACACCTTCAGGCACAGAGAGAACTAACTGTATAGTACCAACATGACTGACACTAACAGTTGTAGACAAAACTCAATGTCAAGACCAAATTTTACAGTTTTAAAAGAAAAACTTGTGGAAAAAAGACTGACACAAGCTCATTCTGGCACATGTCCTTGTGTGAATGGGAATCTGACATGAGTTTGACTATGCAAACACATCACTTTGCATCTTGTAAAAATGACCATGCACAAAAACACCTGATTCAGGTAAACCTTGGTGTGCATATATTAAAGGCTTAAAATGGGTATGTACAAGGGGCAAAGATATTCACATGCATGCATGCAACAAAAAATGACTATCTACTGATAATTGGAGGAGTTCTGACATGACATCTGATTTGGACTTGCAATGTAAAAAATATTACAGTGTCAAAATCATTCTGATCTTGTTTGATTGTATTCAAAGCAGTTGGTAGGGTGAGTTCAGCAAAAGTGGGACATCAGGTAAAATGAGGCAAATAGGCTTAATGGTCGATTGCCCTTTAAACCCAATCTAAGTCATTCTGGAAATGTTTCCATTTCTCTTAACATCATCCTGGTGGATGTGATCAAGGTTCAAGGTCTAATGGATCTCAGCCAGTGGTCCGCTTCAAGCAGAGATGTTTGAAACTGACTTGGAACTTGGCTGTAATTCATCATGTCTCTTATAAGAAAATTAATTTATTATTATTTTGTAGCAAACAGATTTTCTATAAACCTAAATTCAGTTTTTATAATAATTTTACCTACTCATTTAAGTCCATCACTATCAAATAGAAATTACACTAAATATGTTTTAATACATTTATATTTAGGAAGTTATTATACAAATTTATCAAGAAACTGTTCCAGTTGTGGATAGTTCGCTGTATTTAAAACAAAAGCAATCTATTTAAGTCAATTTCTTTACGTTCTAGACATCTGAAAATGTGAATGTATAGCGTAAACTATCTGTATAAGATAACTGCATCCATCACTTATTACTGCAGTGCAATGGCAAAAACGTCTGAAAGATTATAAATCATCTTACCACGCTTTTATTGATCTCTTTCTCGTTACCATTCGTCACAGCATCATCAGTGCATGTGGACCCTTGCAGAGCAGGTTTATTTTGAGACTGCACCAACTGGGAGAGCGTCGGTTTGGAGCTGACGGTTCTTTTCAGTGTCTGGATCTCCGCACCGAGCGACGCCGCTGCTACTGCCGCCGTACCCACACTCAGCTCGGGCGCGGCGCGGCGCGTCCTCCCGCTCTCACCACCATCCGGAGCGGCTGCCGCGCTGTGCAGATTGGGTTGAGACGAAGACACCGCTCGGTCCAAACCATTTGGTCGTTTCTTTTTAAATATCCAAAACCCGCTTTCTTGCTTTCGGTCTTTTTTGCCCAGTTTGGGGCTGCCAGTGAGTTTGGGTCTGCCGTGGAAGGATTTCCACAAGCCCCGCTGATGCTGATGATGGGATGGAGAAACATCATCCATGTCCAGTTTCCCCTCCATAAGATCTCTGCAGTCTGCTGCTGCGTCCCAGATGTTTCTGTGAGGTTAATGTTGAAAACATGCAAACCGATGCAAATAGCATTTACTTCAGTGTTGTTGTGCTCAGCAGGACATGTTGAGTGTTAAACATGTTTGATGCGGAAGTAGAGTGATGGAGAGGCAAGTTTCTCCAGAGCACATCTGCAGACCTTCATGGTTTTTGTAAAACGAGACAGTCCCCCTAGTCTGTGGTCCTCGTCCACGCCCAGTATTTAAAAAAGTTGCTTTGGTATCCTTACAGCATGTCATCTATGATTCACGCAACGCATCGTTCCTGCCCACCGTGCTTTTATTTACATGCACTTCTGTTAAACTCCTTCCACGTTGTGGTCTATGTTAATTCGATAACTACTTGATCGAATAATGTAATATGCAAATACGATTTACCATAAGACAAATCTGTGTACTTGACGCATTACGCAAAGTTTATTATTTGCACACCTTGAACAAATTAAATATTTAATTTGTTCAATTAAATAATCTTTAATTGAACAAATCGTTCTCGTTCAAGTTCAAATGACTGACTGTAGCGTGAACCAATAGCATTCGAGTGCGGTATGTGGAAAGAACATTTCATTGGTTGGACCTAATGAACGAACACGCCCTCTTTACCGAACGAGTCTGTTTTGATTTTAAATGTGTTCGTGAATTAATTAATCTCGTTCGTGAGAGCTTTCTATCTACTGTCAACATTTTATAAAATCGATAGGCTAGTTTTACTTTGTGTGGTTTATATGTAAAACGCGAATAATGCCTAAAATCTTTCTAGCAGATTTGTAGACATTCGTTTCGGTTGGTGACTTTTAATGAATCGGCGAGTGAATCATTGTCTCACAGAATGAATCTTTCGAATCATTCTAGTCACTGGGATGATTCAAACCACTAGCACACAAGCATTTTAGATTCAACCTTTCAAACTTTAATACCTGAACCAATATGTCATGGAAAATATAAATTTGGCTATTAATGACATGAAAGTGAAATTATATCATATGAAATCTAAAAAGAAAATATTTACCAAAGGTGAAAAGATGTACAGACCAGACAGGTTTACCACAGAAGATGTGTTTATTTTTCAAAGGAATCATGATAAATGGCAGATGGTGCATTTGTCATGCTCATAGGAATAGCTTGAGTAAACACATACAGGGCATATGAATCAATATCTCAATGCATCCATCTAAAACCAACAACAACAGGTGATATAAAAGATGTCGTAGCCTATTCACTGACAAAGATTGTCTGATATCCATTTTGTGAAATATTATAAATAATTAGGTGTTTTTAAGTGGCATATTAAAACCTGAATTACATAAAACTGTCATAAAGAATCACATTTTCATGTTCAATCCATAAGGTAGACAAAAGGTTGCATGGATCAGTGAAAATTCTCGTACAGCAAAGTTTGCAATTCAAGGTGCTCTGATAAGGCCTTCAGAGACAAATAAATGAAGAATGAAAAAGAATTAAGGTTAAAGTATTTGCTTTAATACTGCAAATGTTTTGATACTTCTAAACCTTGTTCAAGATGTAATAACTTATTGGTATAGCTGCTTTAAAAGTAGAAAATCACTCAAATATTTAGTTTTCCACTCAGTGCTCTTGTTTTAAGCAAATCGGCACAGGCACACACACACACACACACACACATTACTAAAAATACAAAACAATTGGGATAGAAACAGATCACAAAAATGGCAAACAAAAAACAATAGAATAAGACAGAAATGTGCCATGTCTACTGTGAATAAAGCAGCAGTGTTTGTCATGGAAACAGTCATACAGCATCACATGGACTGTACAGAGTGTGTTGCAAATATTTGAACTATGAGCCTGGTTTTAGATTTCAGGCTCAGGTGAAGTGACCCTTTTAACCGTAGTGTTTGACACATGCATTCATATCTGTGTGCTGTGTTTGACATACAAATACATCTGTTTGCTTATCTACTGCATATCCTTCAGTGTGATGACGTTAAAGTGTCTGCTTGTGTAAAAGTTGAAATCAGCAGTTTTTGCTCAGGGCGGCGTTCACAGGTCCTGTTCGTGCATCTGCCGCTGCATTTTTTGAAGCATCTCCTGCATCTTCCGCAACTGTGAGGGACAAAATCAGCAATAATTGGCAGATTCAGAAGTTAGGGTTGCAAACAGGGCCTAAACTGAACACTAGCCAAGCCCCAAGGGAATAAAAACCCCTTGAATAAAAAAAGGTTTATCGCTATTATCAGTTGGCAAAGCTTGCGATGTAATTATAGAAATAATATTCTTGAAAATACAACAAGCACCAAACATCTTACCAAGTTTATAATGAGAATGGTTTATAAATCTGTTGTCAAAAAAGAGAAGCATTTCAACAGAGAAGTTCCCTGCAGTTTTATGACAAAATAATAGCTATAACATTTGAAAGCAAAGAAAACAATCAGCCATAAATATTAGTATTGTAATTGTACTGTTGTTATATAAAATAATAATAGGCTAATAATAATAATAATTCTATACATTTAATTTATTATTATTATGAAATACTAAAAAGTATAAGATAGTATTAAATAGTTAAATAGTATTATAGGAATGTTTCTTTATTTATTTGTTTGTTTTTTATTAAAAAAATAACTAAATAAATAAAATGATTATTTAATAATAATAACAATAATATTGTAATTAGATGTGTTTCGCCTATTTGTTCTGCCTGATTTTTAATGAAATAATGCACATACAGTTTCATGGATGGTAAAAAATATTTATGGCAGGTAAATTTTCTCAAATCACTTTTGATTTTCAGGTGCAGCAAAATGTTTTAAGCCCTGATTGCAAATGTGTCAAAAACACTAGTTTTGTGCTCAGTGCCACATTTCTAAAGTAACAGCTCAGAACTGAAATGACTAGATTAAGCTGACTGACCTCTTCATCCTTCATCTTTATCAGCTTCTCTGTCTCTACGTCCGGGGTGGACAGTGGTAGTATCGGGATGGGGCTCTCCACACGGTTATCCTGGCTCAGATTGCTGGTGGAAACAGAACATCTCATAAGTGATGAAGTCAATGGCAAAGCTTCTTTTGCTATGATATTTAGTAAGATATTTGAGAAAAGCATTGTGACTTACCTTGTCATTTGCTGTATGCACTGCGCCCTGTAGTTTTCATAGTGCACGTCACACGTGATGTCTTTCAGGTCGTGCATGTGTGAGCGAATCAACATGTTCCTCAGCTTGACGAAATCACAATGGGACTGATTCTCCACTGTGATAAAAATATGCACACAAATCTGTTTCAAAACCTTTTAGTACATTTATGGTTAGCTGGCACACGGTTGGTTAAAACCTATTATTGATGCATTTGTTCTTGTCAGTACAGAGTCTGTCTCATTCAAAACAGAGATATTCAAGCGCAGATCTGGACTGACCTTCCACAATGCCCCATGGGTAAAGTCTGCCTCTCATCCGCTGACCTTTGACCTCAACTATCATATTGCTCCCAATCACAGCAAATGGAGTGCTCTCCTGAAACACATAACATAGAACATTTTGATTTTTTGCTTCTAAATGTTAACGTTTTTAAAGATTACATTAGTTAGTTAGTAAAGTTCTCACAGTCGCCTTTCTAAAGATGGTGATTTATTCTATTGTTCGGGTGAATTATTTACTTTAATTTATATTTTAGTTAGTTAGTTAGTTAGTTAGTTAGTTAGTTAGTTAGTTAGTTAGTTAGTTAGTTAGTTAGTTTGTTTGTTTGTTTAATTTAATTTATTTGTTTTCCATTAGTTAGTTAACTGTAAGTTTACAGTCATTTTTTGAAGACTCCATTGTTTGGGTGAAATGTTTATTTGTTTTGTATTGTACATTAGTTAGTCAGGTTCTTCAAGATGCTTTTAAAGTGTGCATTAGTACATTTAATCCAATTAGTTCGTTGGAGTTGAGTTTAAAGCTGTTTTTTGTTGTTGATGTTTTTTTTTAAGATTATGATAGATTCCCTTTTTCAGGTAAAATATTTATTTTTATTTTATATTTAATTTATTTATTATTTATTTTATTGTTTATTTTTATAGTATTTATTTATTTGCTTTTAAAGTTTACATTAGTTAGTCAGGTTCTGCAGGAAAAGTTGATCTTACAGTAGTTTTTCAAAGATTGTGATGGATTCTCTTGTACAGGTGAAATATTTATTTTTTTATATAGGTTTTTATTTTAATTTATCATTTCTTTTTTTCTTTTTACTTAGAACGTTTATTATTATTATTATTATTTGCAAAATGATCTGCAAAATGTGCCAGAGGAGTAGTTACAGCATCTACCAGCAGTCAAACCTTAAACCCCTTAATGGAGGCGCACATCTGGTTTTGGATGAATGACTTTGATTCTTCAACAAACTCCTAATGGTTTTAATCTGGCGTGGACCCTATGAACCAGACATCAACCTTGGATGGAACAGCGAACATCAATTTTCATGTCTCGAGTCATTGAGTACTCCAGCATCCGTTTATGAGTCATAATACTGACCTTTAGCTCTCGGTCCTGTTGCTTGAACTCCTCGTCCTCATCAGAATCACAGTCTGGGAACTGGTACACTTTGATTCCGAACTTCTCGATCTCCTCCCTCACCTTGAATAGAAGGATGAAAAACATTGGTTACGTCAGAAGCCCTGACACATGGAGCGAGGACGCGGTGAATGTGAACAGAGCGTGTGCCTGTATAAACAGGCTGATCCACTTTACCCTGTCCTTCATCTTCCTCATCTCCTCTGGCGTCAGACAGTCAGCCTTGGAAATGAGAGGAACCACGTTCACCTTGTCCTGCAGTGCTTTCATAAACTCCACGTCCACGGGCCGCAGCCTGAGGGGGAGACGAGAGAGTGAGTGGGCTTATCTGAGATACCATTTAGAGACTCATTTTCATAGAAGAGGCCATGTGATGGACAATAAGATTTTTCAAGTTTGATGTACATATAAAATACATATTACTATTCAAATGTTTGGGGTCAGTAAGATTTTTTATTGTTTTTGAAAGAAGTCTCTTTTGCTCACCAAGGCTACATTTATTTGATTAAAAATACAATAAAAACAGTAATATTGTGAAATATTATTACAATTTAAAATAACTGTTTTCTGTTTTAATATATTTTAAAATGTAATTTATTCCTGTGATGCGCAGCTGAATTTTCAGCATCATTACTCCAGTCTTCAGTGTCACATGATCTTCAGAAATCATTCTAATATGCTGATTTGTGCTCTAGAAACATTTATTTTTATTTATAATTTTGACCTTTTTTGCTGCTTAATATTTTTTGTGGAAAACATGATATAATTTTTTAGGATTCTTTTATGAATAGAAAGTTCAAAGAACAGCATTTGTTTGAAATACTTCTATAATATAATAGATTATAATAATTCTAAATGCTTTACTGTCCCTTTTGATCAATTTTAATGCATCTTTGCTGAATAAAAGTATTAATTTATTTAAAAAAATCTGACCCCAAACTTTTGAATGGGAGTGTATATTTTAATTTTAATAAAAGAAGCAATGTGATGGACAATTTTTTTGCTCGTTCATAATAGTGTTTAAAGTACTCTAAACCCATTTATCAAGAAATAACTGTAAACAGACCTAGCCTAGAAATAGTTTTTGTTTGTCTGTTGTTTTTTTTTACTATTATTTAATAATATTTTTTTATTCTTTTAATAATTATTTCAGAATTTTTTCATTTTGCCAAATTTAACATGTAACATTTCATGTATTTCATTTTCATTTATGCATTTGGCCGACGCTTTTATCCAAAGCAACTTACATTGCATTTAATGCATATGTTTAAGGGATTTTTTATATATTTATTTTTTTAGTTGCATGCATTCCCTGAGAATCAAACCCATAGCCCATAACCCATAACTCTACTGTTTGAGCTACAGGAGTGCTTTTATCTGAACGTGTTTTATTCAGAAATGTACAATATATTATCAGAGCGTCAGGATGGACTACCCATGTCCAAACGGAGGGATGAAGTACAAGCAGCAGTGGACACGGTTATCCTGGATGTTCTTCCTGTTCAAGCCGCTTTCATCCCGAAAATACTGTTCAAACTGCTGCTCAATATAGTCAGTGATGGCCTTCCAGCTGAGGATTGAGACAAAACATTCTGTTAGCAGAAAACTACCAATAATTAACAAATCTGAGGTAAACACCAAGTATGTACCTCTCTGTATTATTGACAGCGTCTCCAAAACCTGGTGTGTCTACAATGGTCAGCTTCAGCTTAACACCCTTCTCCTCGATGTCAACCGTGTGTTTGATGATCTCCACGGTCTGACTGATGCGCTCTAAACATGAAATACATTTTTGAGGAAGGACAAATGTGTCTTTTAGATGACATGATGTATATTACAGTAAGTCTGTGAGTATGGGAGCAGAAATATACCTTCAGCGTTGAGTAGTTTTCTGTCCTTGTACAGATCTGTGAGGAACAAGCTGTTGATCAGGGTGGACTTTCCAAGACCAGACTCCCCTAAAAGACAACGAGTGTAAACAGTCAGAAATGCAGTTTATGCTCATGTGGTCGAGGAAAGTTTGAATCCCCCATCTGTCCTCTTTCCATTATACAAGTCATTAAAATTGGAAAAAAGACATTTTATTTCCCAGGGTTATTATAGTTTTTCAGCAACATTTCTAATTTTAATTTAGCTTAACTTGATCAATTAAAACTAAAACTGAAATACAAATTAATAAAAAAAACTACATAGATACATACATAAAAAACACACTAAAAGTGACAAAAACAAACAACAAAATTACTGAAATTTAAAAAAAAGCAAAATAAAAATATAAAAATAAAATATACAAATAAATAAATAAATATAACAATAAAATTAATTCAAAATATTAATAAACACTAATAGTTTTATGATACTAAAATAACACTGTTACTTTGGTGTTTTTGGTGATAAGTAGTGTCATTTTAGTCTTTCTATATACTATTATAGTATTTATTATTATTTTGAGTCTTATTTTTATATTTTCAGTTTTCATTTTAATCTTAGTTTAAGTTGTAGTAATTTTGTTACATGTTTTTTTTAGGTTTCTAGCTTTAATTAATATTTAGTTCCAATTTAGCTTTAGTAATTTTAGTACTTGAACTTCAACTTATACTAATTCAGTTACTTGCCAAGGGAATATTTCTAATTTTCATTTACGTTTATCTTTACAATCTTTATTTGTATAGTCCATCCAAAAGTAAAAATTCTATAAATCAAAATTCTATAAAAAAAATAAAAAAAAAATGAAAAGTCATAATTTCAGCATCATGTTGTTCCAAACCTGCATGTCTTTCTTTCTTCTGCATGTGGAATACAAAAAAGATCTTTTGAAGAATGTTGATAACCAAACAGTCTTGGATCGCATGACTTCCATTGTATTTTTTGTCCATACTATAGAATCAATCAATGGAAACCAAAACTGTTTTGTCACCGACATTCTTCAAAAGATCTTCTTTTGTGTTCCACAGAAGACAGAAAGTCATGAAAACATATAGAAAGTCATGGAACAACATGAGTAAATGACGATAAAATATTCATTTTTGGGTGGACTATCACTTTAAGAAATACAACATTTAATAGTTTTAAAAATGAGTTTTGGTTAACAATAACAACACTGGTGATAAGAACCTCACCTGCCACCATGAGTGTGAAATCGAAGCCTTTTTTGACCGACTTCCTGTGAACCTGATTCGGGAGGGTGGCGAAGCCGACATACTCTTTTCCCTAAAACAATGGCATATAATGACATCATCTAATAGCTCAATGCTAATACTACCACATTAATTTCCATATCAAAACAACTGTACAGTATGCAAAAAACGGACATCAGCAAAGCAAATCACGTGATAGCTGCAGGATAAAGATGAATCCAAGCACCCAACCCCCAACCTACACATCCAGCCTGATGTATGCCACACTCACATCTTTACTAGAGCAATCCCAGAATTCCTGCCATGTTTCATTGTGCTTAGAGAGTCTGTGCGGGAGCGGCCTCACGGTCCATATTTACAATATTACATCATTTATCCTATTATATAATCATTATGCTTGGTTTGCATCGCAAATATGCAAAATTAGCCCTGTTTATTGGTCCAATGCATCTTAAAGGGCAGCAGAGTATATGCAAATATGTTTTACATACCATGCAGGATCTGTGTTTGTATGAAACACAAATACAAAAAGACTAACTAATAGTGTTTGTTTTTGAGAAAGCATTATATTATATTACAAAATAACAATTTTGTATCAAAAAGTGAAGGTTACAAACTTAAAATCTGTTTTCACGCAATAGATTCTCCTGCTTGGCTTCATCTCCAGGATTGTTAGGCCTGTCTGGGAATCAGGGAAAGAGGTTTCTCCTCACCCAGAGGCATGGATATTGGATTTTGCTTTCATGCACGACTGGCAACAGTCTCAGTCACTGGAAGCCGCGTGCATGTATTCGTGGGCGTTCACCGAGAAACAAGACAAGAAATGAATTGAACGTTTCCTAGCAGACAGAGGCTTTAGTGTTATTTTCATCAGTCGTCCAGATTGACTGACCGTTCGCCCTCGAGTGGACACATGGAGAGCCAAGTGCACATTTAGACATTTTCTAAGCCAGTGCACAGAGCAGACCACATGAGCATCAGAATTTTTCAAGATTTCAAGAGGAATATGAAATCAGAGAAATATTGCAAAGCAGTGCTACACCTCATAAAAAAATCAAATAGGCCTATAATAAATTTACTAGGATATTTATAATTACTATATGGGTAAATGCAATCCCAAAAATTAAAAGAAAAAAATATAAATTATATTTTACATAAAGCAAATGAACCCTTTTTTTGGAACTATGAAGATTTTTGCATTGTGACATTATTTCTGTAACATTTAATCAAATTTCTCCCCGAATGCTTATTACAGTAATGCATAAAGAAAAAAAGTGTCACAATGCAAACAAACATAATTCATTTTCTTTCTGCAAAATAAAATTTTGATTTTGAGGTGAAATGTCTTTGAGATTCATGCATATAATTAAAATAATTATGTAATTAGATTCACTGAATTTTAATGAGCACATTAGGACTGGTGGCTGGTGGTATCAGCATCTTTCTCATTGTCCTCAAATGATGCAATGCATGCAGTTCTCCTGCTTTACCGTGAGGTCAAACAGAGACTGGGATGAAATGTGGGACACTGAAAGATGGCAGTGAGGATTAGTTTCATGCATTTCTGAAAATGGACAGCATCTATGAATTTGATGGATAGGTTATTTGCAACACTTAAATGTCAGACCGAATATACAGAATATGATATTTTGGTGTTCATTATTACTCTCATAACCAAACAGAGGGAAGTGAGGCAGGACCGTCATATGAGCACCATGGCTCTATTCATAGCAATCCAGCCCACTGTCCCAGAAATATATGCAGCATGCGCACAGATGTGAATCAACCTATGGCAAACACACAGACACGCAGCACATTATTTAAATGGATGATTATAGACTAAAAATCAGCTTACCTCTGCTTCATCTGTTGTGTGATGTGAGACGACCGCAGCAGGTGAAGGATGCAGACGCCCGAAATCCAGAGCGATTGATGCAAACAGACAAATTACTTTTCAGTTATTAAATCTTGCTGTTATTTCAGTCACATAACGGTAATACCTCACTTATCTCACCTGATTTCACCGCCCTGCTCTTGTACCTGGCGCTGCTCATCATCCCGACCGCTTTCGGAACGCCAAATCGCAAATCGTACTATGGAGAAGGCGTCCTCATTAATATTCATTAACCCAGCCTTCTCCATTGGACGATCGCCGAGGAATGTCTGTGCGAGTTCGGCATTGCAACGGGAACATTACGTAATTAATATTCATGAGATGAGGTTTCGCCATAGTAGGCTTTATATGTTGGCGTGGAGAACAGCTGGAATAAATATGATGCGGGATGGACAGGGGAGGACCTAACAGAATTACGTTATCTTACCATTTGAGAATTACGTTTTACTATATATATTCAATTTTTATTCAATTTTCAATTAATTATATGACTTATATATATATATAATATATATAATATTTAATTATATATATATATATATATATATATATACATATATATATATATAAAGTCAAAGTATATATAAAGTATAGATAGATAGATAGATAGATAGATAGTGAAAGGATTTATTAATCAATAAATTGACAGTACAAATATGTATAATAATATGTTACAATAAAAATGTGAAAGAAAAACTCTTTAAAACTGACCTATAAATGTACATATTGAAAAAAAACATGAAAATAAATAAAAAAATAAAAAAAATAATTACTTTTACATTTAGTCATTTTGCAGACGCTTTTATCCAAAGCGACTTACAATTGGGGAATACATAAAGCGCTTCATCTAGAAGAGGCAATCAGACAGAGGAAGTGCTCGTAACACCAAGTCTCAGTCATTGTTCAAATAAGTACAAGCTAGCAAGGGAAGGAATAAATAAAGAGAGAGATTTTTTTTAGGATGAAGTCAAGTAGTGCCGAAAGAGATGAGTTTTCAGTTGTTGTTTGAAGATTGACAGGGATCCAGCATTCTGGATAGGGGTGGGAAGATCATTCCACGAGCCAGGAATGGTGATCGAGAATGTTCTGGAGAGTGATTTTGAGCCTCTCTGTGATGGTATCACAAGGCGTCGCTTTATTTAATTATTTAGTTAAATGTGAAATGAATGAATGAACAAACAATCCCAATTTTTTTTAATATGCACTACTTTGATTAATTACTGCATTTGGCTATTATTAATATTTTTTTGCACAATTATTTATTACATTTGAATTAATACATTAAAAATGATGTCTTATGTAAGTGGTTCTTCCAGCACTGCATCCACTGCATGCTGTAGAGATCTGACACATGGTGGCAGTATAACATCATATCCAGTTTGTGTGAATCTTATAAAAGTTTGCACTATAATGGTTTGAATGGATGCATGGGAGACAGCCTCTGTGTGTTTAATGATCCATTCTAGGTCATGCATGTATAGTCATGCATTGTGATTTTCCTCACAGAGAACGACATGCAAAGGAAGATGTCTGGAGAGCAACACAATAGTGAGACCCTGCTCTGTAAATACTGCCCAGGAAACTGTGTGACAGGTTACCAGGCCAAACTATAGGGAATTGTTCCTCTCCGTGTCAGAACAGAGCAGTTTATTTATTCTAGAAACACATCAAAGGCTGCTTAAATTATGAAGATGCTGACACTGTAACCCTGCTGGAGGAAAACTGAAGCAGGCCAGATGAACGTGCATGGGCTGTATTAAGACATTTCCTCTCATCGTTTGAGGATTGTTGAGGAAATAATGTTGACATCTCTTATTTGCTTTCAGAAGCTGTTTGCCAGTGCTTTGAAAACATATACTAATATTTTAATTGATGTATATTTGATAGTATCTACTATAGTACATAAAACTATTTCAGTTTTTAAGTACTTCAGATTTAAGTATAGGGGCCTCCAGCGAAGCGGGCTTGATCAGTCAAGGCTGTTTCTTCATAACAGAGGATTTGCTCAATCTAAATGCATTAGAAACATGTCAGACCATTTCTATGGAAACTTGAAGACTGACATCTTACTGTATAGTCCTCAAACAAAAGAGCCTCCTTTGATCCATCAGGAGGTCTGCAGACCTATAGAGTGACTTGTTGTTTCAGCACCTTTTTCTGCTAGATTCATCAAGTCTGATCCAGGGGAGACTTTTCTTACATGTAATGACTTTGGATGATTTGATGGGATCAGGGAGGGAGGTCAACACTGCACTGTAGGATTCACTGAAAGCACACAATAGTTCCCTCTGGTGCAGTTTGTAATTCATTTGGTTTATTCTTATTACAGAGGAACTTTCAATCGCTCATGTTGCTTTTGAAAGAGAAATTATGCAATTATGTTGTTTTAGTATCAACTCCTGAATTGTGCAAACATTTTTAAATATCTTGCCAAGGAAAAATAAAAATAGAAATAAATGACACAGTTCCTGATCGCATAGATTAAATCATTTAGTCTTGGAAAAACAATATTTGGGTTCCAGGAAAAAATCAGAGAAAATCTCTATCTTGTCATCTCACTGAGCTTGATTTTTCTTTCTAACAGGTACTGTACACTACTGATCAAAAAAAATTTTAATGCTTCTGAACAAAGTCACTTATGCTCACCTATAGGCTGCAGTTAGTTGATCGAAATGCATTAAAACAGTAAAATTATGAAACATTATTACAATTTAAAAGAGCTGTTTTCTATTGTCATATATGTTAAAATGGATTTTATTCCTGTAAAATTTTCAGCATCATTATTACAGTCTTCAGTGTCACATGATCCTTCAGAAATCATTCTAATATGCTGATTTGATGCTGGAGAAACTTTTTATATTGTTATCAATGTTGAAAACAGCTGTGCTGCGTTGTGGAAACCATGATACATTTTTTTTTTTTTTTTTTGATGAATAGAAAGTTCAAAAGAACAGAATTTATATGAAATCTTTTGGAATATTATAAATGTTTTACTTACATTTTTCACCAATTTAATGCATCTTTTCTTAAAAAATAGTGTGTGGCATTCATTTAACATCTGAAGTTTTTTAATAGAAAACAGCATAACGTATTGTGGATTTCATCTTTCATTGCAATGAAAAAGTCATATCAGACCAGACATTTGCAAATAGCTTTATATGACCTGACATTAAACTTGTTTATCTGACATCATTTTCAATGGCGCCAGTGTAGCCCCATAAAGCATATTGAGAAATGAGAGATAAATCTGGACGATCTCTAGTTTGTAATCAACTCATGGCTCTCAGTTTGTGTTGTGTTATTGGCCTGACAAAAGCTGATAGTTATAAACAATGGTGCAACAAAACAAAAACATCATAAAAACAGCAAGGCAGCGCTACCATCGCTCATGCGGCCAAACTAGCACAGGAGCAAACCGGAGGAAAACAATGATGGGAAAATCCTGTAGAAACAGTGCAATGATCCAGCTGCTCTCCACAGTCACCTTCCTGTGCTTCAGTGCTGCTTATTAGACAGCAGCCAAACTATTAACTCTGCAATTAATACTTCACTCCAGATCTGAACAATCACAGTAGCCTACAGCTATGTGGCAGTCACACAAGCATTGTTGTTGTACTTTCGTTCTTCAATAACCTGTAACCAATAAGCTAATTACAATTCGCTTTCTTAATTGAAATGATGGCTATGATGTCATCATGCTTCCCTGCTATTTTAGCTGAGCATTTTATCTTTCCCTGGAGCTATGGCCATTGTTGCCAAGCTTATCGTTGCATACATCAAAAATGATAAAAAATGTCTTTCAAACGCAGACATCTCTAGATATGGCTTGAGTCCCTCCTTCAGTGTAAAGGTGCAGTGACATTATCAAAATTTCAGCAAAATTTCATGGACAAAAAAAGGTCTATTGTATATTGTCAATAGTGCAGTGTAAGAATCACGGCTCACACGTCACTTTCAGACCAAGAGGCTTTTTGTTGGTTAACCAATTGAATTCAATTGGAAGAATAAGAATAAAAAAAATAAAAAGGTAATTGCTTTATATCTCACAATTACTTTTTATAATTTTTTGAGTTTAAATATCACAATTCGGAGATTATATGTCAAAATTCAGAGAAAAAAACGCAGGAATTACGAGATGTAAACTTGGAATTCAGATAAAAAAAGTCAGAATTGTGAGATATAAACTCAGAATTTAGAGAAGTCAAAATTTAGAGACGTAAACTCAGTTAAAAAAAGAAGAATTGCAAGATATAAAGTCAGAATTCTGAGAAAAAAGTCAGAATTTCAAGATATAAACTCAGAATTCAGGTTTAAAAAAGTCAGAATTGTGAGATATAAAGTCATGATCACAAGAAAAAAGACTTGTGTTAAAGTTGCTCATGTGAACTTGCCACGTTGACCAGCAGAAAGCTGCTTGTTTTGAAGGTGACTTGTGTGAAAGTTGTTTGTCGCTCATATGCTAAACAAGTGAAGTCTGATTACTTAAAATAAATAGCATAATACAACTAGAACACTTATATTTGTGTAAATATGTTTGAAAAATTCCTGCAATCTAGCATCTACTGCCTATTATGGAACTTGGTGGCAGTGGAATTACATAAGCACTACGCAGAACACATGGATTTGTGCCAGTTGCAGTGACGCTGTCTGAGGCACCTTATTTGTTTCTGTTTGGAACGTCTCAAGGTGCTCGATGTACTACAGGATGCTTCATGGGCATGGAAGCGTTCTGAACGTTTCCTCCAATGGACAGCAATGACCGCGGGCCACAATAACTGGCATCTCAGGAACACATAGGGTTTGTGTTACGCATCCATGTACAATAGCTCATTAAAGGTGGCTTTGCACCAGCTCAGTAAAGATGCCTGCTACACTGCAGGAAACGTTTATTGTTCTGTACAAGCTGTTTCCTTGTTTCTCTTCTCATGACGAACAATTGAAGCGAGACGAGTGGGGGTTAAGGCAAACGTTTCTCTCTTTTCTCGTAAAACACAACTCAAACTGAAAACTATTAATTTATCAGAAATGTAAGTGCAGAATAGTGGAGAATTATATAAAATATTTAAATACTGAATAAAATATTTAAATAATAATAAAATAATTATTTTTTTAAAAAACTTACATTTCTGATCTAATTATTATTATTTTATTTTTCATTTATTTATTTTTAAGTGCAATACGGATTTGAGTTACTACCATAAAATGTTTTATTTTGAAGATTGCAATGAATTTGCCTGTTTGAGTTAAGTTGAAATGCATAAAAATAGAGTTAATACAATTAAATAATATAATTGTGATTTTCTATGCTACTAAACATCATAAATAGCTTTTTATAATCAAACATTGTTCTCAACATTTTACTCGCTGTACAAATGTGTAGGAAAACTAAAGAAATTGCATATCAGCTCATCCAATTTCCAGCAAATCTAACTCCCACTTTTCTAGAATCAGAAGATTTTACCAAAAAAACAACAGCAACAACCATGTACAATGTCACAAATATTGTAAAAAGGGTATCTGAGAGGCTATACAGTCCATAACTGTTTCTTTATGATGGTATATGGACACAGGAAGTGGCTGATCTCAAGGTCGATAGGGAACATGGCTCAGGAAATTGAAAGGAAACTGTGCGTTTCACCACTGTGAGGGACCAGTTAAAACCAGTTTGCCCTGAGGGCATAAATGAGTAATTCCCAGCAAAATATTGGATGAAATGATGGTCATACTTGTACAGTGACTAGCTGTATACAAAGTGCTTGACTCACGATTTCCTTCAGAAATGACAGCATTAACATACAAGATACAATCAGACCTGCTTCCTGGTGATAACTGGACCTGGATATAAACTTCACTACTGTACTTGAGGAACACATTAAAAAATTCATTTTGTAATAAAGCCTCATGATTCATGAAGGGTGGGTGGATGTCAGTGACTCTTAAAGTTTGGCATACGATTATTCCTATGAGCAATTGTGAATATAAACAAAACTCCCATTGGCATAAATCACCTTGAAGCACCAGCCTGCATTCCCCAAGCTCAGTGTTTAACCATTTATTCTAGTACAAACATTCAATAGGTTCACTCACACAGTGAACTTAAAGGGATAGTTCACTTTGAAATTAAAATTTGGTATCTATCAGCTTACCCCAAGGGCATCCAAGATGTAGGTGTCTTTTTTTCTTCAGTAGATCCAATTTTGATGTTTTTAGGTCAAACCGTTCTAGTCTGTCAGTCATATAATGGCAGGTATAGGTCACTGTCTCTATAAGAGGGAAAAAGAACATGCACAGAGAAATCCAAATTAAACAATTCCCCATCGTAACTAAACATTGATGGCCTAAGACACGAAACGAGCAGTTTGTGTGAGAAAACGAACAGTATTTATATTGTTTTTTACCTCTTGTACACAACCATGTCCAAGTGATCTGAGTGCACACACACATCCGGTGTGTGACGTGTGTGTGCGCGCGCTCTGGCTCACGCTGCATTCACACGGGGCGTCGGCGTCAACGCTTGACGGAGGGCGTGTCTGAAGCGTGGTGCTGACGCGCCGTCATAGTTACAACAACCAATCACATACTTCTCTGGTGTTGCATGAACGGGATTGGGTATTTGCATGAGGCGATCTGATTGGCTGACGCCTCCGTTGGCGCTTGAAAAGTTGCGTCAGCACCACGCTTCAGACACGCCCTCCGTCAAGCGTTGACGCCGACGCCCCGTGTGAATGCAGCGTGAGCCAGAGCGCGCGCACACACACGTCACACACCGGATGTGTGTGTGCACTCAGATCACTTGGACATGGTTGTGTACAAGAGGTAAAAAACGATATAAATACTGTTCGTTTTCTCACACAAACCGCTCGTTTCGTGTCTTAGGCCATCAATGTGTAGTTACGATGGGGAATTGTTTAATTTGGATTTCTCTGTGCATGTTCTTTTTCCCTCTTATAGAGACAGTGACCTATACCTGCCATTATATGACTGACAGACTAGAACGGTTTGACCTAAAAACATCAAAATTGGATCTACTGAAGAAAAAAAGACACCTACATCTTGGATGCCCTTGGGGTAAGCTGATATATACCAAATTTTAATTTCAAAGTGAACTATCCCTTTAATATGGTTATGTTCACACAATTCAGTTATTAACAAGAGTGACAACCACATTCATAACTCACACTCACGTTTCTGTTGTTATATCAGTCCTGCTGCACTTCAGACTCAAGAACCTCCACAAATCCACTCAAACCCGCTGTCTGATTTGACAAATGATATCACGCTGATGTTACAGACGTCACCATCTTTGAATTATGAATCGTAACTGTTGCTAAAGTTTCAGCAGAGATTTGTGGCAATCTCGAAAAAAGAAAAAAAGATTCACAATCGTTAATACAGTTTGTCAAATACTGGCTGCATAAACTTGTCACAAATCCTGGCCATGAACTTCTGTTCACTCACCACCAGAGGTCACTCATCCATCACATTGACTTTCACACCACACAGACAGTTACATATCACCCAAAGACTACATTTCCCATCATCCATTGCACTGACAATGCACACACAACTGATTGCACTGATCACACACAGCTGATTTCCATTTGCACACTCTTTATAAGGCTTGGACTTTCTCTCTGTGATTGCCGAGTATTGTTTAGCGTTTATCACTCTCCAAGAGATAGCTACTCTACGGAGCCCACATAATTGTCATAGTTTTGCCTTGCCTTTTGTGTTTTCCTGTGTTTTGATTCTATAGCTACTCTACGGCGCCCACATAATTGTCATAGTTTTGCCTTGCCTTTTGTGTTTTCCTGTGTTTTGATTCTTGCCCGTGTTTTCCTGGATTTACCCTTAGCCTAGCCCTTTGGACTCTGTTTGCACCTCGTTTGGATTATTGCTTGTGTACCTGGATTATCTCTCTGCCTTGCCCTATTGGATATTGTTCGCCGATCGTCGACCCACGCTTGCCCTAGGATTACTCTCTGCCTTGTCTGTGTTATACCTGTTTGCCACTGTCCGACCCTGCCTGTGTTTTGACCATGTTTCAAAATAAAGCCTTGCATATGGATCCGCATGTCTCACGTCTCGTTCGCCCCGTAACAGAATACTCGGCCATCCAAGGATCCAGCGGCTTTTCAAGTGGACAATGGCCAGGTATGGATATTGCAAGACTGTTATTAGCCCTCAAACAGGGCACACGTTCGCTCGAGGACTATATTCAAGAGTATTTGAACGTTGCTTATTACTCTGATCTGCCAGACTGTGTCCTCATAGATTTTTTTTGTGAGGGCATTAACCAGCCGCTCAAATCACGATTAACCCTTGAAGGTCCCCGTTCGTCTCTAAGTGATTTTATGGATTATGCTTTATTGACTGTTGGTTCAGCGTTCACTGTGGGTGTCGCGGAGGAACGCGACACCACACTCAATTGTGTGATCACAGAGCACGCTCCCAAAATGGCGGCGACAGCGGAGCCCGTTCACAAGATGGCAGCCACAACAACACCCCTTCATGTAATTGCTGCCAGTCATGAGTCAAGTCAAACCACAGTTGATCTTCATGAGTCAAGCAAAGTCACCATTGATCTTCATGAGCTAAGTCAAGTCACAGTTGATCGTCGTGAGTCAAGCCAAGTCACAGTTGATCGTCGTGAGTCAAGCCAAGTCACAGTTGATCGTCGTGAGTCAAGCCAAGGCACAGCTGATGTTAAGAGGCCAAGGCAAGTTACAGCCATTGTTAAAGAGCCAAGTCAAGTCACAGCTGATGTTAACGAGCCAAGCCAAGCCGCAGTTGATCTTCGCGAGTCAATCCAAGCTGCAGTTGATCTTCGTGAGCCAAGCCAAGCTGCAGTTGATCTTCGTGAGCCAAGCCAAGCTGCAGTTGATCTTCGTGAGCCAAGCCAAGCCGCAGTTGATCGTCATGAATCAACCCATCTCACAGCTGACCAGCCAGAGTCACACCACGTCACAGCTGACCAGCCAGAGTCACACCACGTCACAGCTGACCAGCCAGAGTCACACCACGTCACAGCTGACCAGCCAGAGTCACACCACGTCACAGCTGACCAGCCAGAGTCACACCACGTCACAGCTGACCAGCCAGAGTCACACCACGTCACAGCTGACCAGCCAGAGTCACACCACGTCACAGCTGACCAGCCAGAGTCACACCACGTCACAGCTGACCAGCCAGAGTCTCTTCACGTCTCAGCTCTTCAGCCAGAGTCTCTTCACGTCTCAGCTCTTCAGCCAGAGTCTCTTCACGTCTCAGCTCTTCAGCCAGAGTCTCTTCACGTCTCAGCTCTTCAGCCAGAGTCTCTTCACGTCTCAGCTCTTCAGCCAGAGTCTCTTCACGTCTCAGCTCTTCAGCCAGAGTCTCTTCACGTCTCAGCTCTTCAGCCAGAGTCTCTTCACGTCTCCGCCGAAATGCCAGAGTCTGTCACACCCAGAAATTTAAGGTCAGTCCTTCGAGTTCCCTGTCTGGTGTCCAGCGTGAGGGATGCACCGCTGGTGTCTGCACGCGCAGCTGGTATCCCCAAACCCACTCACTTTAGCCCTCCTGTCCCTGAACTGATTCCCCTGCCTGTAGTGCTTCCCACAATGGGGATCGCTTTATGGTGTATTTGGGCTGCATACACCACCACTGAAATTCTAGAGACGGCGGCGGCCACTAAGATGTATCCAGAGGTGGCGGCTGACGCTGCAGAACCTCCTGGTGTAGTGGTGCACGCTGCTGTGTTCCCCGGGGCGACGCCCGCTGCAGTTTCTCCAGAGGTGGCGGCTGATGCTGCAGAACCTACTGAAGCAGCGGTGCTCCCTTTAATTCCTTGCATGGTGGTGGCGCCCAGTAATGCACTCGCAGCCTGTCATGTCACGATCAAAGGTACCATTACTGAACTCACTGCATTTGTTGAAACTCCTGATGTTACCACTGTAGAACCTCCAGAGGTGGCGGCGTCTGCTGCAGAACCTCCAGAGGTGTCAGTGGTACCCTCATATGAATCCTTGTCCTGCCCTGTCACGGCTATGGAGGCCGTCTGCGAATCCTTGTCCTGCCCTGTCACGGCTATGGAGGCCGTCTGTGAATCCTCGTCCTGCCCTGTCACGGCTATGGAGGCCGTCTGTGAATCCTCGTCCTGCCCTGTCACGGCTATGGAGGCCGTCTGTGAATCCTCGTCCTGCCCTGTCACGGCTAAGGAGGCCGTCTGTGAACTTTCGCCCTGTCCTGTCACGGCTAGGAAGGCCGTCTGTGAGCTCTCGCCCTGTCCTGTCACGGCAAAGGAGGCCGTCTGTGAACTCTCGCCCTGTCCTGTCACGGCTAAGAAGGCCGTCTGTGAACTCTCGCCCTGTCCTGTCACGGCTAAGGAGGCCGTCTGTGAACTCTCGCCCTGTCCTGTCACGGCTATGGAGGCCGTCAGCGAATCCTTGCTTCGCTCTGGGCCAGCCGATAGGGCTGTCCCTGAACTCTCGTCCTGTCTTGTCACAGCTACAGAGGCCGGTTATGAACCCTTAAACCCGCCTATCATGAGCCCAGAATTTATTGATGACTTTTTAGTGTTCTCTGCCATGGATGCTCTATCTGTCTCGTGTGTCTCTGTGTTCCCTAGGTCCCAGTCCCTGGTGGGCTCCAGGTCCGTCTGCTCCGCCCTGGTGGGCTCCAGGTCCGTCCGCTCCGCCCTGGTGGGCCCCAGGTCCGTCGTCTCCGCCCTGGCTTCCTGCTCTGCCGACTTTGCCTCGATCCACAGCCACTCCACTTCCACGTGGACCTGGCCCTCCATCCCTCCCCCTGTTCCGCCTCCGCTCCACCGCCCTCCTGGATTATATAGGAGCGTCTAGAAGCCGCTCCTTGGGGGGGGGGCTATGTCACAAATCCTGGCCATGAACTTCTGTTCACTCACCACCAGAGGTCACTCATCCATCACATTGACTTTCACACCACACAGACAGTTACATATCACCCAAAGACTACATTTCCCATCATCCATTGCACTGACAATGCACACACAACTGATTGCACTGATCACACACCGCTGATTTCCATTTGCACACTCTTTATAAGGCTTGGACTTTCTCTCTGTGATTGCAGAGTATTGTTTAGCGTTTATCACTCTCCAAGAGATAGCTACTCTACGGAGCCCACATAATTGTCATAGTTTTGCCTTGCCTTTTGTGTTTTCCTGTGTTTTGATTCTTGCCCGTGTTTTCCTGGATTTACCCTTAGCCTAGCCCTTTGGACTCTGTTTGCACCTCGTTTGGATTATTGCTTGTGTACCTGGATTATCTCTCTGCCTTGCCCTATTGGATATTGTTCGCCGATCGTCGACCCACGCTTGCCCTAGGATTACTCTCTGCCTTGTCTGTGTTATACCTGTTTGCCACTGTCTGACCCTGCCTGTGTTTTGACCATGTTTCAAAATAAAGCCTTGCATATGGATCCGCATGTCTCACGTCTCGTTCGCCCCGTAACAAAACTGTTATATATGGAAACCAATTTCATTCCAAATCACGCATAATTATGACTTGAAATGTTGTAATTATGACTTTAAAAGTCAAAATTATGACATAAAATGTTGAAATGATGACCTTTAAAATTGAAATTGATATACCAACACTGAAAAAAAAATTATACTACATTTTTTTTAAAGGTAAGTGATTGCAATCTATTTATTTTAGCTACATTTAAATAAACAAATATAGTTGAAACTATATTTGTTTATTTAAATGTAGCTAAAATAAATTGATTGCAACCACTTTCCTTAATTTTTTTTTGTAAATTCAATGAATCATTTTTTTTCAGTGAAGTCATAATTATGAGATAATGTAAAAGTTGTGAAAAAATAATTATGAGACAAAAAGTTGAAATTATGACATACTAAGTTTTAATTATGAGATAAAAGTGAGAATTATGACAAAAAGTTGTAATTTTAAATTCGAAATTATGACTTTACAAGTCAAAATGATATTGTAATGTAAATTAAAACTTTAAAGGTCAAAATTGTTTTGTTTTCTACATTTTATGTGATGATTATGACTTTTTGTCAATTTTGAATTGGTATGTCATAATTTCAAAAACGTTTTTACATCATAATTTTGATTTACCAATGCATTTTTTTCACTTACATGGCAGAAATGGTGTCATATGAACAGAACATGTTGAAAATCACAGTTTGTCAGTCCCAAACGCTGTGTGATTGTAGCAATGATATTTTGAGTCCCTTTTCAATGTAAATCCATATTTTTTTGCCTGTTAATAAATAGTAACTAAGCTAGTAACTAAGCATAAGCAAAAGCATCAAGCAATCATGAGCATTTTTGAAGAAGGTCAATTTAGACAGTTTAGAAAGCTTGTGAAAGATTAATAATATGAAAACTAATGGTTGATTACATAGTTGGATTCACCATCATGCTAGAACAATAGTCTTAAAGGAAATAATAAGACAGGACAGGATTTCCGCACCATAACTCCATCCGTCCCGCCCCATGTGACTCCATGTGGCTCACCTCAGCCTCACTGTTCATCATCCACAGGCTGAGATTGAGCTGCTGTGACCGCTGCCAAAGAAGGAGGTCTTGATGCTTTGTCTCTGTGCTCACGTCCTGATTGATGTTACTGATGAGGACCATTAGATACGTGTGTAATTCCAGACACCTGGCGTGGCTTCAGCACACCACTGAGACTAGAGGAAACATCTGCAGAAAACATGCACATCAGCGGGTTTTGTGCACTTCTGGTGTAGGTGTCTGTCTGAACAATCCTCAAGATTCTTGCTAAAAGTGATAAAACATATCGCCCGCCTTGGAATGCTGGACGTACGTGGATAGTGTATGAACATGATATGAGGTCAGCCTTTGATTAATGCAGCTTTGTTTGTGTTCTTTCTAATTATACTTCCACACGGATGAGGGGCTGATTGTTCCCAGGAAGTTACGCCGGTTATTAGCTGACCCTGTTTTAATGTGTGTTCTGATTAAACGTACACATACAGGTGCGGTCCTTTTTTCAGATCAACAAGATTTTTACATTTAAAAAAAAAAAAAGTGGTATTTGCACATGCAAATCTAGATACTACGATGCTAAGTTGTTCTGGGCGGTTGCTAACAGAGTTGTGCAAAATTCAAAATGAAAGAAATGGCTCCCTTTCAATTCGGAGGTGTGAATTTTAATTTATTTGGCCACACCCCACAGAAAGTTGAATTGGAATCACAGGAAGAGGAATCTGATGAACTGTAGTGCAAAAAATACAACACAAATAATGCATTTTGGGATATGGTTTTATTTAAACCTGATCTTCAAAAGTTAATTTGTTAAATATGATTAGATATAGTTTTCTATATAAAAATCCATCTTTGCCTTTAAACCTTCAAACTTTCTTAAAATTTTTAAACAAAGATTTATCGAACTAACATTCAAAGTTTTTTAGTTACATTTAGTAAATTAAATTTAGTTAGATTGTAGTTAGATTTACTATACAGGGAAAATTCTACTGATGATTTACTAACAATGTGCACATTAAAGGGGTCATCGGATGCAAAATTCACTTTTCAAGTTGTTTGAACATAAATGTGTGTTGGAAGTGTGTGTACACATCCATCCTATAATGATAAAAATCCACCCAGTGTTTTTTTTTAGGCAGCGGCTATTTGCACTAAGTGTAAATAGCGATAGATTCTATTTACACCAAGTGAAAATAGCAGTATTTTTGAACGATATGCTATTTACACTAAGTGCTAATAGCTATAGATTCTATTTACACTATGTTAGATTTTCTGCTATTTATACTACTTATTGCAAATAAATAGCAATTATCTGCACCTCAGTATTGTAGTACATTATAAAACAATACGCAATAAAAACGTATTGAGTGTAAATTATAGTTTTAATTCAAATTATTAAATGGATGCCACCTTATTGGGACAATAAAGCCCTCCCTACACCTACCCTAACCCTACCCGATACTTTATTTTCAACTTTTTTATTATTTCCTTCATTTTTATTGAAAATAAATGCCTTTCTGATGCGATATGAGATATGAGAAAAAAAGTTTGGCAAAAGGCGGAATCGAACTCGGGTCAACCGCGTCAAAATGCATGCGCCGTACCATCTGCACCACTGAAACTGATGATGGACTATTGTCTTGTTTTAGTGTTGAATAACTCAATCACACATTAGTGGGCGGAGTTAGTGTAAATAGCCTTTGCCAACAAGATGGGCTATTTGCACTTAGTGTAAATAGACACTCCGTTTTTTTTTAAAGGCAGCGGCTATTTACACTAAGTGAAAATAGCAGTATTTTTAACGATATGCCATTTACACTAAGTGCAAATATCTAGATTCTATTTACACTATGTTAAAATAGCAATATTTTCTGCTATTTATACTACTTATTGCAAATATTGGCAATTATCTGCACCTCAGTATTGTAGTACATTATAAAACAGTACGCAATGTATTGTGTAAATTATAATTTTCATTCAAATTATTAAATAAAGCCCTCCTTACACCTATCCTAACCCTACCCGATACTTTATTTTCAACTTTTTGATTATTTCCTTCATTTTTATTGAAAATGAATGCCTTTCCGAACGATGCGATATGAGATTTGAAAAGGGAGAAAAAAAAGTTCGGTAAAATGTGGATTCAAACTTGGGTCGATTGCATCAAGAAGCACACGTCTTACCATCTACGCCACTGAAACTGATGACCAATGGGATACTTTTTTCAGTGTTGACTATCCCAATCACACGTTGATGGGCGGAGTTAGTGTAAATAGCCTCAGCCAACAAGGTGGTCTATTTGCACTTAGTGTTTTTTAAAATCCCTATTTTAAAATCCCCTTTCTCAAATCAGGCTGTTCTGAGATTCCTGTCAGAATGACGTAGTTCTGTACATGCCCCTCCCACGATAGTTGATTGACAAGACCATCTTACCTTAGACCTGCCCTGAGTGAGCTGAGAGCTGTCCGCCTCCGGTGCAGGGGAAGACAAGATGTCTCAGATTAAGCGATTGAGGTGTTTTGTTGTTGGATGTAATAATGAATATAGCAGTCATCATTTACTCCCAACATCTGAGCTGCTGAATATGCAGAGTATTAACGTTACTTTCGTTTTTGAAGGGAATGCGCCGATCCCGATCTGCCTAAATGCATCTATGTTTGCGCAAATCATTCGTGATCCAGCATCATCTACAGAAGAAGTGAGTATAAGGTTTTTTTATGAATCTTTGCAAATTGCCTTTCCTAATAATGTACTAGTTAGCCAGTTTCGCGGCTAAAGTAAACAGTACTGCTCGTCACCCCATAGAAGTGAGGGGCGGGGTCAACAGAGTCATGAGCATTTAAAGGGACATGGACTAAAAAACGGGTTGATTTCTGCAGAGCTGATTTTGACAGGGTAAAGAAGGTGATTTTTACACTACCATTGAGAAATTTTAACCAAAGTATGTTATAGATTTTTCATTAAGACCCTAAAGAATCATATCAATTTGTGGAAAATGGGCATACGATGACCCCTTTAAAGAACACATTATTTCCATAATGACCAGCGCAATTATCTAAGAGCAGCGCAAATTACTGCCTGCTTTAAGACATTTTTTTTGGGAGTTGAATAATGTAGCAAATACCAGTAATTTGACGAGCGCAAACGTAAGTAAATCGCGTTGCCTAATTCATTTTAATAATACTCTCCTCCCATAAATTTTGCGTCTGAAGGGAAACTCCTACAAATGCATATTCAATGAGGTCAGGCGCAAAAAAAGGCCTAACTGTGTCCATGCCTTTTCAGCACTAATTCTTCACTGCGCGTCTTTAGTAAATCCTGACAGTAGACTATTTTAACGCCAAAAGATGGTTTGCGCTGGCACAAGCTGTTGGTAAATCTGGCTTATACCTTTTGCACACTTGTTTCTGGTCTGGACCGTTTCTATTTCTCTGTTATCATAAAAACACACGTTTCCTTCCCTGTGGTAATTTTCTTATCAGATCCCTCCTGATCAATTTAGGTCACAAGCCACGGATGCCACACTAAATAAGGAGACTTCAGTGACTGCATTTTGGGTTTCTAGGGGGTATATTTTCCCACTGTAATGACTAATATAAATAGTTCTGAGTAGTAAACGTTAGCGGTTTGGTGTGGTCTATCTTGTGATCATCATGCTACATTTACTTTACAGTAAACACATAAAGAAAACTTGAATCAGCCAATGAGAGCATCTTTCTCTGTCATCGGCAATTACTGGCATCCTGTTAATGTTTTTAAAAAAATGCAAGATGTTAGTTCACAGCACTGTGTTGACGACACAATCACCAAAACAACAAGGATAAAAGCTGATATGACAGAAGAACCAAAACTGCATTTGTCTTTAGTTTATTGATGTTGGCAGTTTTGTCCGTTTTCATGAAGAAATTTGAGCAGACTTTTAGAAATGTTTACAAATCATTGTTGTAATGTACATCATCTAAAACACACTCTTAAAATTGATCTTACACTCTTAAAAAGTATATATATATAAATATTATAACATTATAAATATATTATTATTATTATTATTATTTTACAGCAGTGCCACCAATTTTGGTTCCCCAGAGAAACTTTCAGTTCATAAAACAACATTTTCTCATAGTTTGAAAAAGAAACTAAAGAATGTGTGTCAATCAATGCCAATAAAGAACCTTTATTTTGACATCTTGAGTTTGACATCTTCAGTTGTCCATTTTTGGCAATATTGTTGTCTTGTGGGCTATATATTGTTCCACTAAAAACCAGCTCTGAGATGTAAATGAGTGACATTGTGTGAGACAGATGCATCTCCAGCAGCACAAATACAAACATGTCACTCCAGACAGATGATGTGAAGGCTGGTACATGCTGCAAAGTTTTTACCCAGACCCTCCTGAGGAACAACAGCCTGAATCAACACAGATGTTCCTGCTTCAGTCTGACTCATGATTAGTGCTTCTGTCAAGGTGCCACTGAATGTGTTGCTCAGCAATTTTACCACACTTTGGGAAAGTGGCTGACTTATTGATAGCACACTTTTGTTTTTTTGAGAATCAGAGAGCTTTTAATACCACAGAAACCTGGTTACAGTAAATGTCATTAATAGTTTAACATGGAATTAAGCCTCTATGAGGGGCGTCCACTCCAGTAAACGGACAATCGTACCTTATGGACATAGGAAATTGTCACTTCTGGGAAAGCAGCTTTGTGTGAGAAAGCACTGTCAGTTTAACTGTAATCTAATAAATTATACTAAATAATAATAATAAAAAAATTCAGTCACTGAAGTCATTGGTTCTATAAGGCAAGAACAAATCTAACTGTTTGGCTCTTGAGTCTTCGGTATCTAAGGTGGTACCGTGTCTTCCGTCATTCTCTCTGCAGCTGCATGTTCACAATCACAAATACGAGACAGTTCACCCCTCTTCCTGTTTTTCCTGCACCACTCCTCTGCATGCTTTAGGAGAGGAAGTAACAAATCTAAGCATATGTTATGACTGTACACATGACACACTGGGCTGCTCGTAGATGAATCCCAATCACGCAAGTTGTAGACATTAAAGGACAGTTTTTATGCAATTTTTTTTAAACGTTATTCAGATTAATAATATAACACAGCATAAAGTACAGAAACATGTCATGATAAATGCATATAGGCTAATGCATATACAGATAAATGGCATAAAAAGGCATTGTTTGAATCGTTTATTATTATCAGCGTCTAAGTTTTATTTTAATTTAACTTGTTTCCACCATGTGATTAAAACAAAAAAAGTAATTTTGACTTTTTATCTCAATTCTGTCAAAAAATATTTTTTTTTTTTTTTGAAAATTATTTTTTTTCCACCATGGAAGAAAAAATAAAAGGTAAATGCGAGTTTTTGTCTTGCAATTCTGTTTATTTATTTATTTTTCTGGCAATTGCGACAATTTGCGAGTTTAAACCTTGACAGTCTGAGATAGCCTACAAACTCAGACTTCTAAGAAAAAAAAGTCTGAGATAAAAAGTTGCAATTACTTTTTTTACTTTATTCAGTGCTGCAGGGTGCCAGATTAAATTACCAAACAAATGACCTAAATTGCTTGATTATATCTGACAAAGCCTAACGTCTTTGTTTTAAATGATTTGAAAGTGTCTTTGAAATGAGCAAGAAAGACACACAGCTAGATAGGCAGAAGGTGCATAACTAACCTATATGGTTCCTATAAGATGGTCTAGTTGGTTGCTATTGTTATTGTTGTTCTAGCTGCTTGCTTCTGGCTGGTTATAGGCCTAGGCAGTTCTGTCTGATTGCTAGTGATTGGTTACTTTGCGTTGTTAGCGTTCCGTACCTAAGGACACCTGCCCCCCTTGTGTAAAGTGGGCTTTTCTTCTTAAAGAATACCAGGAAGACAAGGAAGTCACACTTCCAGTATACTGCTGCTACCGTCACTTTTAAAAACTCCGACTGAATGATGCAGTTTGGTCTTATCCAGTTTTGTCCAGCGGCTCTCACTACTGATTGGCTGTCGGGAGACGCGCTGCGCTCTGATTGGCTGGAGCCGCTCCTCTTTGTTGTGAGTGCTCTATATCAGCATCCTCCCTGCACACAAGAGCAGAAAACTCCCACCGCGTCTCATCCTGCAACACTGCCAAGCGATGTAGAGATACTTCTGCTCTGAACACCTGCTTTAAACACGAAGACTTTCTTAACTAAGAAAAAGAGCATCAAAAAAACGTTGCAAAGATGATTTCTGCATGTCTGGAGATTATTGGACTTGGCTTGAGTGTCACTGGGACCCTTTTGGTGATGGTGGCTTGCGGGCTGCCCATGTGGAAAGTGTCCGCCTTCATCGAGGGCAACATTGTGGTGGCTCAAAACATCTGGGACGGGCTGTGGATGTCCTGCGTGGTCCAGAGCACGGGTCAGATGCAGTGTAAAATGCACGACTCCGTCCTGGCGCTGACCACTGACCTCCAGACCGCTCGGGCTCTGACGGTCATCTCAGCAGTTTTGGGTGTCCTGGCTCTGATGATAACCATCGCCGGCGCTCAGTGCACCAACTGCATCAGTAAAGAGTCCATCAAAGCCAAAGTAGTCAATGTCGGAGGGGTGATATACATCATCGCAGGCTTGTTTGTGCTGGTGCCTCTGTGCTGGATGGCCAATAACATCATTTCGGACTTCTACGACCCTCAAGTGTCTTACGCAAAGAAGAGAGAAATTGGAGCTGCGCTCTACATCGGATGGGCAGCATCTGCCATGCTTCTGGTCGGAGGAGTGATCCTGTGTTGCTCTCGTCCACATGATGAGATATCCTCGTATCCTCTCAAATATGTACCTCCACCTACAAAAAGCACATCAATCAATGGGGACTATGATAAACGAAACTATGTGTGAACCTCAACGTTCAACCATGGACGAGTGGCTCTGTGCATATGGACTTTCAAGGCTGTTTAATTTTTGGGTAGTTCATCAATAATTGTATTTTTAATTCAAAAACAAGATTAAAGGTTCAAATATATATGAAAATGTATTTTTAGGTGCTCTGTTTCTTACAAATGAGTGTGAGAAATGATTTTTTTAAGGACAACTATTGCATATTAATTAAAATTGCATGTCAATTTTTTTTAAAATAGTTTTAGATGAATTAATGTAAGTCACACTGCAATCAACTTCTCTTTTACATGCAACAGGTCTTGTACCAAACTTAGCAAACATTCAGATAATCAATTGACAGAATGTATAATCTATGTTTGATTATATTTTTCTGTCTTTAGCTCCTTTAACAGTTTGTCATAGTAATAATGAATTAGATGTACACGGGTATTTTTGTCTTAGTTAATGATATTAGGGTCAGCGGCCCACTTGTTTGCGTTTGATTTTAATCACTGTGGCTTAAGGGGGTGAAGGGAGGGTCTATATTTCTTGTTTTTGTTCCACTTTATGAGAGTGCACTAATTAGACACGGTCTGTGCTTCAACAAGACACTGAATAATGCCTATTGTTCTGCCTATAGACTCCAGGCTGCAGCTTTACATGAGACCTCCTGATTGTACATAGTTGTATGAAACCGTTTTTTTTAGTAAATCTGTGCATATTCAAAGTATTAATAAAAAGTGTTTTGGTAATAATGTGTCTAGTTGCTTAATTTTGTTGGTACATATGCATACATGAAGTGTCTGAAGTGTACACTTTAATAATAAAATAACTGTAGAAAAAGCTATGTGATTTTGTTTTAGATTTTTGATATCTTTTTTAAAATAAACCAACATTTTCAGCTTTTTATTCAGTTAGAATGAATAAATATACTAAATGGCTCCCTAAATTACTAATATAAGTGAATGGGTGCCGTCAGAATGAGAGTCCAAACAGCTGATAAGAACATTAAAATAATCCACAAGTAATCTACACCACTCCAGTCCAGCAATTAACATATTGTGTAGTGAAAATCTGCATGTTTTGGGGGGAACCGTTCCTTTAACCTGTATTGTTTTTTGTTTTTTTGCGTATGATCTTAGGCATTGTTAAAGCAAGGACAACAAAAGTCAGAGCCGTGACCTTTATCCTCATAAAAATCATCAGCATCATTTCAGGTCTCAGGAATTCTGGAACTTTGACCCAGTTCTGAGTCCTGTGGGAAAAGCTCACACGCTCTGAAATGACAGAAACGGCACACAAGAAATGATGGCGCCTCTTCTCCCCTGATGTGTCCGATAGATTAGAGACCCACAGCAGGAGGGACTGAAGCCAAATCTGGTCAAGCGCTCATTTCCCCATGAGCTCAGGAAGAACATGCACTAACAAATGCATATAAGTTAAATAAACAGGGTTTTTTAATAGGATTCTTTCAAGTTATTTTAATTTTTTAAATGTATGCAAAAAAAATTCACCTAAATCTGGAAACAAACCATTTTATGATAATGAAAACGTAAAACAGAAATTCTGTAAAATAAATAAAAAATATTTTATATTCTGAACTTTTGTAGGTCACTAATCGAACTTAAGACACATTTTACATTTACATTTTTTTTTCAGTTAAAATTTCACACAAATTTGTACGCTGGTAATGCGTTTATTTTAATCATCAAATTAGACAAAACAGAATAATTTTCACTAGTGATCTCAAGACTTTTGGAGCTCACTTAAAATGGTTCTTGATTTTTAGCATTGTATTATTTACGTTTGCATCATATTCTGACCAAAGAAACAACTGGAACATGTACCAGTGCATGCAAGCCGTTTCAATATCCTCACAGTTCTATAAACAATTTCCCTCTAACCAAGATTAAAACCAAATTATATCATCAGAACATTTGCTGCAGAGAGACCTTAGAATTACAATATGGTGTGTTACAATAAAACAACTTAAAATAAATCATAGTATTAAAATTTGATATCATTATTTATTTTAAAATGCATAACAAATACATACAATTCATTATGAACAATCAGATATGCATTTAAATTCCCAGTGAAGATTAGTCCTTACAGTCCGATACAAAGGCAAAAGGTCCAGACTCTCTACTGCACTCTTGTGGCACACACGAGAAAATGCACTTCAAACAGTCTTGTGTTGCTCAATCTGTGATACAGCAACATTAATACATCTTCAGTGGCCAGTCACAGTAATCCAGTCCTGAGATCTGTGACCGACCAGATCAGCCAATCCAGGCACAGTGTCGTAACGTGAACATCAGCTCTCCTACTGTTGATATTCTTTGAGAATGTTGTTGGCAATGACTAATCTCTGGATCTCGCTTGTGCCTTCATAGATCTCTGTGATGCGGGCGTCACGGTAGTGTCTCTCAGCAGGCATGTCTGTGACGTAACCCATCCCGCCCAGCACCTGGATGGCCTTCACATTTCAACAAAATACTCATCTTAGTGCATCTACAGTATGATAGGTGTAGAAATAAAGTATCTATTTGATGATTACCTGGTGGGAGACAAACGTAGCAGCCTCAGATGCAGCCAGTTTAGCCATAGCAGCTTCCTGCAGTACAAACAAACACACATTTTTATTTACCCACTATCCCCAAGTTTAAACAAACCGTTAGCACATTTACCATAAACTTCACAATAGTTCAGAGAAAACAGACTAACCTTAGTAAAAGGTTTCTTTGCATCTCTCAGCATTGCAGCTTTCCAGGTGAGCAGTCGAGCGCTCTCTGTGGCCAAGGCCATGTCTGCCAGTTTAAACTGAAAGAGACATTTATAGAGAAACGTCAGCAGCTGAATCATCCCAGATGAAAGATGAAAACACTAAAGCTTTCCACTTTCCCTCTGAATGTCACACAGGGAGTGTTTGCGGTGAGTTATAGTCCGTATATCACCTGTATGGCCTGCAGTTTCCCAATCGGAGCGCCGAAAGCTGTTCTTTTATGAGCGTAATCAGCCGCGCAGTCCAGCGCCGCCTGAGCGATACCAAGAGCCTGTGCTGCGATACCAAGCCGCCCGCTGTCCAGAGTTTGCTGTGGGATGTAAAACAGCTGCATTAGATCACACTTAAACAAAGCAAATCAATTCAAATGTGAAAGAGCTTTAGTCTTATAACTTGACTAAAATGAAATGGTATTTACAGTAACTGACAAAGGTTGAAATGGTACTGCGTTCCAAATTCAAAATATTGAAGAGAGTTTTTTCTCCCACCCCCTCCTCCTTAGTAGTATATTTTTATTTAATGCCATGTCAGCATCTTAGGCTATTTTCATGGCAAAAACAATTAAAAAAATACAAGTATAACAAATACAGTAAAAACCAGCAAACAAACAAACACAAGTTATATTACACAAGATTTTTTACATTAACATATGATAAAAACTTTTTCTGGTAAAATGATACTAAACTCTTTATGTGAGTTCACTTCATAAGAGTTTTCTACATACATTAAAAGCTGGACAGTCCAATAAAATTAGTTTGACAGAAAGGGGAATCTTCCCCCTCCTGCTTAGACTCGACACTCACACGGGCTGCCAGATCGAGGACATGCAACCTTACACTGTAAGTTGATGAGCTGATTTATCAGCATTTTAATATGCTTCTGGTCATAGTGGTTTTTAGATGGATGCCGAGGATTTTTAGGTCAGGTAGAATCTGCAATGGCTGACCCAGTTTATATGTTGGTTTCCATGGTTGCCATACGCTGTGTTTTCCACCATCTGGCAACACGGGGTGCCAAAATACTATTGAGTAAACTGTCAGGTGCTGGAATCACACAGACCAAAACAAAAACAGAGATTCCAACACGGAACGCACATTTCAAAGTAGAATAACTGGCTGTAGCATTGTTTTTCAGGAGGAATAAAATATCTGCAAACATATTGTGCTATTTTTATGCTTTAGTGCAGTAGTACAGTCAAAAAATTACATGCAGCATCTTTAAAATCATACCATTGCAATCTTAAAGCCCATTCCGCGCTCTCCCAGCATGTTGCCGAGTGGGACGCGGCAGTCTTCCAGAATGATATTGGCAGTCGATGAAGCCCGAATTCCCAGTTTGTCTTCTTTCTTCCCTAAAGACAACCCTGGATGAGGCATCGGCACTAGGAAGGCACTAATTCCCTGAATTTTAAGTAAAATAAAACAATAAATATATTGAATAAATAATGTATTTTTTCATTTGAAAATTCCTATTCACCCTATGAATACATAAAATCAAAACAATTTCAGCTCTTTACATTTTTATGAAATGAAAAAAAAAAAAAATCAGTTCTTTTTCAAATCAGTTCATTCGTCGCACACGAACCTTGTGTTTTAAGCTCTTGTCTGTTGTAGCGAAAACGACGGTGGCGGAAGCATCCCAGCAGTTGGTTATCCAGGCTTTGGTTCCGTTCAGAACCCACTCGTCTCCCTCCTGCTGTGCCAATGTTGACGCCGCACCTGCATCGCTGCCGTTTCCTTTATAGACAAAACACATCTTCAGCACAACATTTCATACCACACGAAGATGCAAATAAGCTCTCACTGATGTAAGCATAAACATGGCAACTCTATGGATCTATAAATGTAGAGTATAAATGAAATCATCTCAATATAAGGCTTCACATTTGGTGGTTGTGTGAAGGAGTATAACCATGCACCTGTGTTTATAAAGCAGACAGCTGTGTTTACCTGGCTCACTCAGAGCAAAACAGCCCACTGTTTCCCCCGTGGTGAAGGGAGTAATCCACTGCTTTTTCTGTTCTTCTGTGGCAAACTTTAGAATTGGACCCAGGTACAGTGACTAAAACACAGCAATTCGATCACATGCAGAATTAAATCTCAGGTAAATGACAATGAAAAGGACAGGTTTGATACTTAGAGATTCAGTTCAGTAACCTGTAAGTATGAGCAATAGTGATTCTATATAATAGTGACTATGAGGAAAAACAAGCATCAATATAATAATTATACATATATGTATACATGAATGTATGTACAGTATCTCACAGAAGTAAAAACACCCCTCACATTTTTTTAAATACTTTATTATATCTTTTCATGTGACAACACTGAAGAAATGACACTTTGCTACAATGTAAAGTAGTGAGTGTACAGCTTGTATAACAGTGTAAATTTGCTGTCCCCTCAAAATAACTCAACACACAGCCATTAATGTCTAAACCGCTGGCCACAAAAGTGAGTACACCCCTAAGTGAAAATGTCCAAATTGGGCCCAATTAGCCATTTTCTCTCCCCGGTGTCATGTGACTCGTTAGTGTTACAAGGTCTCAGGTGTGAATGGGGAGCAGGTGTGTTAAATTTGGTGTTATCGCTCTCACTCTCTCATACTGGTCACTGGAAGTTCAACATGGCACCTCATAGCAAAGAACTCTCTGAGGATCTGAAAAAAATAATTGTTGCTCTACATAAAGATGGCGTAGGCTATAAGAAGATTGCCAAGACCCTGAAACTGAGCTGCAGCATGGTGGCCAAGACCATACAGCGGTTTAACAGGACAGGTTCCACTCAGAACAGGCATCGCCATGGTCAACCAAAGAAGTTGAGTGCACGTGCTCAGCATCATATCCAGAGGTTGTGTTTGGGAAATAGACGTATGAGTGCTGCCAGCATTGCTGCAGAGGTTGAAGGGGTGGGGGGTCAGCCTGTCAGTGCTCAGACCATACGCCGCACACTGCATCAAATTGGTCTGCATGGCTGTCGTCCCAGAAGGAAGCCTCTTCTAAAGATGATGCACAAGAAAGCCCGCAAACAGTTTGCTGAAGACAAGCAGACTAAGGACATGGATTACTGGAACCATGTCCTGTGGTCTGATGAGACCAAGATAAACTTATTTGGTTCAGATGGTGTCAAGCATGTGTGGCGGCAACCAGGTGAGGAGTACAAAGACAAGTGTGTCTTGCCTACAGTCAAGCATGGTGGTGGGAGTGTCATGGTCTGGGGCTGCATGAGTGCTGCCGGCACTGGGGAGCTACAGTTCATTGAGGGAACCATGAATGCCAACATGTACTGTGACATACTGAAGCAGAGCATGATCCCCTCCCTTCGGAGACTGGGCCGCAGGGCAGTATTCCAACATGATAACGACCCCAAACACACCTCCAAGACAACCACTGCCTTGCTAAAGAAGCTGAGAGTAAAGGTGATGGACTGGCCAAGCACGTCTCCAGACCTAAACCCTATTGAGCATCTGTGGGGCATCCTCAAACGGAAGGTGGAGGAGCGCAAGGTCTCTAACATCCTCCAGTGACTCCAGTGGCAACCTGTGAAGCTCTGGTGAACTCCATGCCCAAGAGGGTTAAGGCAGTGCTGGAAAATAATGGTGGCCACACAAAATATTGACACTTTGGGCCCAATTTGGACATTTTTACTTAGGGGTGTACTCACTTTTGTGGCCAGCGGTTTAGACATTAATGGCTGTGTGTTGAGTTATTTTGAGGGGACAGCAAATTTACACTGTTATACAAGCTGTACACTCACTACTTTACATTGTAGCAAAGTGTCATTTCTTCAGTGTTGTCACATGAAAAGATATAATAAAATATTTACAAAAATGTGAGGGGTGTACTCACTTCTGTGAGATACTGTATATATGCATGCATGTGTATATGTACATACTGTATGTATGTATTTATATATGTGTGTGTGTGTCTTTTTATATATATATATATATATATATATATATATATATAATGATGTCTCAAAACTATGTTTTTCAAAATATAATTTTAATTTATCCAAAACATAGCAAAATATGGTTGGACATTTTTTTTAAATATTTAAAAATATATCTGAAAATATATTTTTTGCTATTAATTGCATGATTTCTTTAGGCATTGCATGAATTCATTGTTTAACCATATATATTCAAATACAGCCTGAAGTTTTAAATGTGCACTTAAACAGATTCAGCAGAAGTGAGTGACTCACAGAATAAAAGGTGACTCACATTATTCACACTGACGATGACTCCGGTCGATGCACATCCTCTGCTGAGCTCTTCCACAGCCAGACAGTACGCGAGATAATCCATCCCAGCTCCACCCAGACTCTCTGGTACCTCTATAGCCATGACACCCATCGCTCCCAGTTCTTTTACCTACACCGTTAAAAAAAACATCCACAATCATCTTCATATGCTCTAATCAAAAGACAGTGAATACTGTGGAGCTCCATGGCTCAAGTTCCTTTTACCTGCTTGGCTGGGAACTTGTGATCTTTGTCTAGCTGAGCAGCGATTGGTGCAAGTTCTTTTTGAGCGTAATCCCTACATGTCTGCCTCATCATCTGGTGCAACTCTGGCAGCTCCGCAAGCTGGCTCAAACAGCGAACTCCATGGCCTACCGCCATGCCCAGAGCTGATAAATACACAATAGAAGATGATAGTAACATACTGTATAATTACTAAATGAATAATGAGAAAACAAAACTGCAACATAAATGTGACCCTGGACCACAAAAGCAGTCTTAAGTCGCTGGGGTATATTTGTAGCAATAGCCAAAAATACATTGTATGGGTCAAAATAATCTATTCTTCTTTTATGCCAAAAATCTTTAGGATATTAATTAAAGATCATGTTCCATGAAGATATTTTGTAAATTTCTTACAGTAAATATATCAAAACTTCATTTCTGATTAGTAATATGCATTGCTAAGAACTTCATTTGGACAACTTTAAAGGCGATTTTCTCAATATTTAGATTTTTTTGCACCCTCAGATTTCAGATTTTCAAATAGTTGTATTTCGGCCAAATATTGTCCTATCCTAACAAACCATATATCAATGGAAAGCTTATTTATTCAGCTTTCAGATGATGTATAAATCTCAATTTCGAAAAATTGACACTTAAGACTGGTTTTGTGGTCCAGGGTCACAAATGTGATTCAGCAAAAATAAGTCAATTATAAAGCAGTGAAAGCATAGATACATGACAATAAAAACTGCATAAATTGCAACTCTAAATCATAATCTAAAAAGTAAAAAATATTTGATTACAGCATTTACACAGTAAAATAAAGAAAATCATGAAACCTCCATGGCTCATGTACAAAAAAAACGAATATATATATACATATACATACACTCGTATTTCACTAATAATAACATATGAAGAGTTAATTTGCAAAAACAGATAACTCATGTTATATGTTATGTTTGAGTTTTCAGAAAAAACATGATTCTTGAAAATGTAAAAAAACGGAGTTATCTTTGTTAGTAATAAAATATAATAAATATTTATGCGCATGCGCATATCCTGCAGAGTAAATGTAGGTAAAAGGTCATTGTGCACTTTCACACTACACAAAATAACTATAATGAGAAAAATGCATTAAAGTTGTAGAATTGTGCTTCTGTACATGTATAATTAGTTACATCAACCAAGTCTGAATGCATAGCGCGTGCATTTCTTGAAGAAACCAGCAGTAGTTTGCACTGTTTACTCTGAGTGACATGTGTTTTGAATGAAACAGTCAGCTGTCAGGATAAAGATCAACCCCACATATGACAATAAACCATCCAAAACAACACGAACACAGCAAACTAACATTTCATATATCAGACGTGTTCGTGCCTAATCATGGAGAATCCTTTTCAAGTGAATTTTAATAAGGTAAGCACGTGATTATCCTTATTCTATTTATTGACTAGTTAGTTTATTAATGGTCTTAACTTCAGACCTAACCGAACCAGCGTCTTATAAAGGAAATGATTGTGTTCTTCTACGTTTATATTTATTCAATTACCAAAAAAGATTTAGACAGTCATACAAATGTTTATGGACTTAGAATCACTCTGCATTGGTCTCTTTAATAAACTAGCTGCAATGCATCCAGCTGCATATTACATGCGCACAGAGTCGCTCATGAGCTGCGAGTGACACTGCTGTAAACATACAGTAACAAACACGACTGACCTCTCCGTGCTTTGAAAAGCGCCGCCATCTTGGCTCTGATGTATCTGCTTTCGCAACAGCTAGCAAACAGGAAGCGGTGTAGTGACCGGTCGGGTCATGTGATCATGACGTAGCGCAGACATTTTATTTTATTAGATTTATTTGATTAGATTTTAAGTTTTATTAGAGATGAAAATGAAATATACAATTGAATTTTGTGTTATTTAATTGATTTATATTCATTTTAAATATCTAAATAAATTAACGTCTCACTCTATAAAGAAATGAAATCATAGTACAAGATACATTTTAATATAAAACCTGTATATATTGCAATACTAATGCGTAATCTGATAAGTTTTTAAATAATTTATTTGAGTTTAAATAAAATTATTAATCTCTACTCATGTATGTTGAAATGTAAAGTAAAGTAAGGCTTCACTCTTTATTATAATAAAGCAGTATATTATAATAAAGCAGTATAAAAAATGTGAATATTGAAATTTTCCCTGGAATTTCTTTTTTTATTTTTGAGTGAATTGTGTATTTGTATTGTAGTCTATATATGTGTTAAGTCCTTAAATGTTAGAAAAGAATAACATGAGATGTCAGCTTTTTTGTTTTTCCAAAACATGTTTATTATTGGCATCATAAAAAGTCAGTTAGATGTCCGGGACAATTTAAATGAATCTATTCTGGGGGGAGGAGTCAGAGAAAAGGGGGAGGTACGGGGATAAAAAGCGCCATGAGAAGGCTAGTCGCTATGCTACAGGAGCGCAGCGGGGTGAGTTCACTGTTTAGCGGTGGTCAGATTGAAGAAGCCGCGCTGGTGGAACTGCATGTCCCTCACACGGCGCATGGACTGAATCTGAGGCTGGAAGGCACAAAACTCGTTGTAGTGTCTGTAGTCGCCGCACTCAAACAGATACTGGTAGCCTCTGTAGCCGGGGTACTGGTATCCCACCCACCTTCGAAAAGAGGAAAAGAGTGTGTAAAACATGGGATAGTATTGCTGTTAGCCGTTAGTTGAGGTTTTGTTTTGGTACTCACGCTCCACCGGGAACCTTCACGCTGCCCACTCTGTCGCAGAAGCCATGCGCCCACAGGGTTGGCACGTCGTCCTCCTGGATCTCCATCTTGTTGCCCTGGAAGTCACACAGCTCAAACAGGCAGATCTTGTGCTCCATGGGGTCCTGTAGGCATTTGGACCAGTTAGCAACATGCATTTGAATTCAATAAGGAAAAGTTGCGATGCCCTCCCAAGTGTCCTACCATGCGGATGGGTCTGAGGGACATGAGACAATCACTGCGGTAGCTGTTTGACCAGGTGTCCCAGCGAGGATACTCGCCCTTCTCCAGGATGAACATCTCGCCACGGAAGTTAGTCTGCTCGAAGGCAACAAAGCTGAAGACATGGACAGCAGGGACAGATGTGTACCAGACAGTGGACGAGGAAAAAAAAAGAGGGACGGAGGGATGACAGCATGAGTACGGAGGGAAAAGGATGCTACCAGCTAGATATAGCTCAGGGTTATAGTTAAGAAAACTGAAAAAGTGAAAATACAAAAAAGTATCATTTTCATTTAGTTTAACTTCATGCAGTAAGAGAACTAAAACTAAAACTGAAATAAAAACAAAAACTATATAGGCATATTCAAAATAATAATAAAAAATAACAAAAACTCAAAACAAAATTACTAAAAGTTTAACAAAAAAAAAAATCAATTAAAAAAGGAAGTGGAAATACTAATATAAACTACAATAGTATCTCAATGATTTAACTACAGCCTCTATGTTTTTCCCATCCACATTAGAAAATATCCATGACTTACGGGCCGCACTCAACAATGATACTGCGGACTCTGTCCATTCCGCGTTCACAAACGTTCATGCACTCATTCTGGACCTCCATCATCCTGCCCTGGAAGTTCTCCTGGTCGAACAGGAAGATCTGCAGGAGAAGAAGAAGCAGACCATGACCAGGTTTCCCACTTACTTTCTTCATTTCACAAATTAGCCTGATTTTGTAGATACTTTTAACAATAAAGGTTCCAAAAGGATCTTTCTGCAGCGATGCCATAAAAAAAACATTTTTGGGTTCCCCAAAGAACCTTCTTAAAACCGTTTCTATTATAAAGAACCTTTTGCACAATGGAAAGTGTCCATGAATGTTGAAGGCTCTTCATGGAACTATAGAAGCCAATAAGGTTCTTCAGAACCTTTTTAGAGAACAGTTCTTAAAATAACTCATTTTCTTAGTGTGAAGTATTGTTTAACTATCTAAAGAATATTTTTCCACTACAAAGAACTTTTTGTGCGACGGAGGTTCCATAGATGTTAAGCGTTCTTCATGGAATCATAGAAGTCAAAAAAATTACTTTTTTAAAAAAGATTGTAGAAGAATCATTTGGGAACAATTAGTGAAAAGCATTTTATAAAGAACCTTTGTTGCAATGGATTTTAAAGGTTCTTTGTGAACCATAGATTCCAATAAAGATACTTTACTTTTAAGAGTGTAGGTTTCATGCTAATCACAATGTCTGTAAGTGGTCTGTCTGACAAAATCCGATCCCTAGAACCAGTGGAACGCAGATACTTACTTTGTAGTTACCAGGTAATCCAGGCTCTCCGGTCTTGGAAGTCTTGCTGGTGGCGGCAGGGGCGGGAGCTCCCTTGTCCTTGGCATCAGTGCCCTGGTTGGTGGCGGACTTGGTGGTCTGAGACATGATGAAGGGGTTCAAGAACGTCTGTGAGAAAAGAGCAAAGGGTGGGAATATTTCATGAGGCTTGAAACTGGTGCGTATACTCAAGAACATCCATGTGGGACTGGTGTTGTGGGACAGGGGTTGAATGTTAGGGATGGTACGGGTTGGGCTTCACATTTCAAATGGTTCCAATCCCTGAAAAACCAGTGAATCCAGGGCAATTCCCTACTAGATCCTTGAGACGGTGAAGGGACTCAGCTTTTGCTGTATCTGTTTTACCTGGGCTCTTACCTGCTTGAGTACAGCTGTGCTGGGATGGCTGGCTCGTGCTGGCCCCCTCTGACCAGTGCTCTAACTTTTATACCCTGGCAAGGGGAGTACAGAGGCGCTCGGCGTACAATAGAAACCCGTCGTCATCAGACTTTGCCTGTGCCAAAGCCGCAGGGTCATCGCATAGCCCAGAAGGCTCTCCCCACAGCGCCCGTAAGCATTTTACTGTCAATGAAAAGCCCTGACAATGGCACTTTCCCTCTTAGCCGGTGCTCTATGCTATAGGCTACATATGGACGAGAGGTATGCGTGCAGGTCAGAGGTCACGTGATCCACTGTACTCTGCTCTCTAATGTGCTCTCTGACTTTGCTTGAGTTTCACAAGAAATACACGCTGTGATGTTTGCACTCTGAGTTACACTAATTTCAAATGCATTACAATATGTAATATATATTTTGTTATTAATTTATAATTATTGTTATTAATTTATTATTATTATTATTATTCATTATTATTAATGATTTTCTTATTAATTTATAATTTGTAATTAATTTATAAATCGTTTTTTATTTTTAATATATTTTAATATTTTAAATATACATTTTATATATATTTATTTATATATATATATATATATATATATACACACACACACAAATATATATAATTTTTTATAATATATATTTTTTTAGGTTTAATGCATTATTATTATTATTATTACTATTATTATTATTATTATTGGACATAAGAAAAGTTTACATATTGTGTTCATTATTATTATTATTGCTACATAATGTTGGCCATATTCAAATCCATATCTGACATCTATTAATGGTTTGATCCCAGTCATTCAGATTCTCATGATTTTTAGGCTTAATATTACATCTTCAATGGCATCTTTTAGGTGTTTGTGTCTTGGTATGTGTGATAGCAGACACAGAATGAGCTTGTTATGCAACAGAAGGATCCCACATGGAGTTGCACAGAGTCTCACAGGCACTCTTTGAACATGCGGTATGAGATATATACAGCTACAATCTTCTCAAATGAATGCTGCAATAGCCCTGTAACAACTGCAATGTATCTTTTGAGAGCCTGTCCTTACTCTGACTCACTCAATGATTAGCAATAACCTTTGAAAGCACAGGGATAAATAAAGAGCAGTGTACAGACCTTAACATGCTTTAGCTTTATAGAAGCCTTACAGTTTTCATCTTATTGTATATAATAAATATTTTTTTTATATTCTGACGTAAATTTGTTTGCTTGCATTTTATGTTTGAAATGTGCTATATTAAATGTATTATTGTTGTTGCTGTTGTTGTTATTAAAATTGTTTTGTCACAGTCAAAAGAGTTTTTCTTTTTTTAATTTTAAAGTACATTCCTGCAATGTTTATAAAGGCCAGAATTCTGTATTTATTGATTAAAACTAAAAATAATCTGGAGTGGTTAAAAATGTCTGTCAGGGTTTCCCTTGGGGTTGGAGATGGAACTGCAGAGAGTTTGAGAGACTATGATGGAAATGGCAGACAGACAGACAGACAGACACCATGTAGGTAAGTAAGTAAATAAATGTCCATTTAACTGTAAAACATAGCAATAACATAACACCATTCAAATGTTTGGGGTCAGTAAGATGTTTATTTTAAAGAAATACATGCTTTTATTTAGCAGGAACACATTAAATTGATCAAAAGTGGCAGTAAAGACATTTATAATGTTACAAAAGATTTCTATTTTCAAACTAATGCTGTTTCCAAAAACAAATGAATATCAAATCATAAAAAATTAACAAATCAATATTTTTTACAATAATAATAGATGTTTCTTGAGCAGCTAATCAGCATATTAGAATGATTTCTGAAGGATCATGTGACACTGAAGACTGGAGGAATGATGCTGAAAATACAGCTTTACATCACAGGAGTAAATTACATTTTCAAATATAGCCTATTCAAATAGAAAATGGTTATTTTAAATTGTAATATTATTTCACAATGTTACTGTTTTTACAGTATTTTTTGCATAAGAGACTTCTTTCAAAAACATGAGTCTTACCAAAAGCCAAATTTCAGAGAGAACATGCAAAGCTATTGTAAAATGCATTATTGCATTTACATTTCACATTACTTTTTTAGAGGTTAACATGATTTACAAATCACACGTGATACTTCAAGTAATTCATTTAGGTCTAGAGGTTCATCTGAGAAAAAAAACCTGATCAATATAATATAGGTGAAGATGATTAATAAATGTTTAATTTTTTATTTTTTGTTTAATGCATGTACATAGCTTTTTGACTTTTTGTTTTCACATCTCCAAACTATTAAAAAATAGAGACCAAGATCAATTATTTTCCTCAAAATATTTAAAGGTTATCTATCATTTTGATTTACCTGATTATCCTGGGCCACAAACAGGGGTTATTTTAAAACTGTACATTATTGTACAAAAGCTAGATATATAATTGTGTAAATTTGAATACTTTAGAATAATTTCATATCTTTTATTATGGTATTTACTGTAGGTGTATGACATCTTCACAGCATCACTGTAGACCTCCCCTGCTGTCAATCATTATTTTCAATGCATTCGCCGAACCAAAACAAGAGCGTCATATATGGAACAGGTCCAAGACCAGCACATCTCCCCCTGCACATGCACCGTCTCAGATCCGCGTCGGCCCTTAACACATATGTGCATGTGACTCGCATGTGTCCAGGTCCAAGCGTCCAGGCCTGGATCCAGGCGGGGATAGTGTGGCGTTTGCACTTCTCCAGCTGTATAGATTTAACCCCTCCTTTGTCAGCTGGACAATGGCAGGCCCCTCCCTCGCTGCTGAGCCGGGGCTTTTACTGGGCCCTTTGCCAGGGGAGGCTTTAAAAGGGTACATGCACATGCCCAGCTTTCACTCTCACATCAGGACGTCCCAAGGGCATCGAAGCGAGGTGAGTTCTTCTCCGCTACGGGCCCGTTGTCTGTCCCCTCACCTCCCTGATACGTTTACACCGCCACAGGCCTCGGCTTCTATTAGAGAGGCCTTCCTGTTTGGTCCGATATCTTGAGAATGACTCAAAAACAGAGCACATAGTGAGACCGTGCTGATGTAAAGTCTCATTTAGTCTAATTCAGATGCGTGGTGTCTAGTGTGTGTGAGAGGTATGAGATGTTGATTTGTCATCACTATTATCTTTAGTGAAGTGTCATAGACTAATTCTATGTTTAATCTGGAACTTTGAACTGTTTGTATCAACTTGCTCTTTGTTTTCAAGCAGACGAGATGACTCACCATTGCACCAAGTTCTCTGGCCATTGGAAGGTATGCTGTAAAAAAAAATCATTTTTATGAAGTTGTTAATGAAAAAGAAAAACGATTATTGATTATTTTACAAGAAAATACTATTTCAGTTTTTTTTACTCTAAAATGTTAGTTAATTCAGTGTGTTACTTGTCATTTATTTGTAATTGTGAAATTTACTAGCAATTTCTGAGTGAAAATTAATATACACCATTTTTAGTGTATTATATAATAATATGAAGTATTTATTAATATGTTGCATTTGCTTTTATTTTTGTGTACTAAGTTTAAGTATTTTTGAGTTTTTTTAAGTTTTAGTAACTTAAAAAAATATTTTTTTTAAATACTATTTTACAATAAGTGCATTTTACAAGAAAATGCTATTTAAGTTTTTCTGCTTCAAAATTTCACGTTTAATTCAATGTATTACTTACCATTTCTTTGTAATTGTGAAATTTACTTGAAATTTATGAGTGAAAATTGCCAGATTTTTCAACGTTGTAAATCACAAAATTATATATTTCTGCTTCTAAATATGAGATTCATTCAATGTTTCACTTGCCATTTGTTTGTGAAATTTACTAGCAATTTCTGAGAGAAGTACATTTTAAAAGAAAATACTATTTCAGTTTTTCTCCTCCAAAATTTCACATTAATTCTATGTATTATTATAATTTCTTTGTAATTGTTAAATTTACTAGCAATTTTTGAGTAAAAATGCTCAGACTTTTCAAAGATGTAAATCAAACAAATATATTGAAGTACATTTTACAAGAAAAAGATATGTCTGTTTTTCTAATTTCATTTTTAATTCATTGTGTTCTTTGCAATGAAATTTACTTGCAATTTCCAATACACGCCAATTTTTTTCAGCGCATACATGACACTATGCTGTCACTCATCAAGATCTCTAAAACAAGCTGTTGTTTCCCAAGGAATCTTACATGAGTCTAAAAAGATTGCATAATGATCGCAAGTGCTCCAGGAATGTTGTTATCTGGACGCTTTTGCTATAAGGTATCCGCTGGTGTTGAGTAACTGCTGCTTTTATAGTGCTTCACATCCCATTTGGCCTTTTCCCCAACATGCAAGTCTTTAATTGTGCCCTTGAAATCTTTAAAGGTGCCCAACCTCTGTCTTCCAGATCATCGTGTACGACGAGGAGTGTTTCCAGGGTCGTCACCATGAGTTCACTGCAGAGTGCTATAACGTCATGGAGTTCGGTTTCGAGAGCGTGCGCTCATTGAGAGTGGAGAGCGGAGCGTGAGTGTTTCCTCCAAGCTCTTTGTTTGATAGTTTACATAATTCCTGAGGTTTGTGCCAATGATGTCTTCTATAGCAAAACATGATCTGACCCTTCACTCACATAAAAAACATGCTCTATAAGCCAGGCCAAAAGCAACATCAACAGTTTAGGCTTCAGATGATATTCAGATCTCTGGATGTGGCTCATGTGAGTCCGTCTGCTCAATATGAGCTATCATTCATGTGGTATCAGTAACAGTGCTGGTTAAGTGGCAGAAGTTGGGGTTAACGGTTTGTTAAAATCACTAAGCATGAGCAATAGTAATCGTGATTCTTGGTCGGCAGGGGTTTTGTTTAACAAGCGTGTCCTTATTCCATGTGGCATTTTATTTATGTAACCTTAATTTGAACAGGCAGGTCACTAAAGAACATGTTTTGATGTACAAGGACGGACTGAAATGAAACGTTCATGTGTTTATCCACGAACTGATGCCACAGTGTTGCTTTCGTAAAAGATGATATTTCAACAGTGTAAATAAAACATTATTTCCAGTATGTTTTTCAAGAAAATACTATTTCAGTTTTTCTACTTCAAAGCTTCAAGTTTAACTCAATGTATGATTCACCATTTCTTTGTAATTTCTTGGGAAATTTACTAGCAATTTCTGATTGAAAATTTTTACAAGTAAATCATACATGATTTTTTACATATACTATATATATACCATTAAAGTATTTATTAATATTTGATTTTATTTTTATATTTTAAGTTTTCATTTTAATTTACTTACATTTTAGTATTTTTTTGTGTGTGCTTTTTTCTTTTTTGTTAATTTTTTGTTTGATATTTCTTTTTAGCCCTAATTTATTTTTTATTTCACTGATAGATATTTTAGCACTTCAAATTAAACTCATTTCATTTCAGTTAGTTGCAAAGGCATTTCTATTTGTTTCTATTTTCTTAAAAAAAAAATTAATAGTTGTAAATAAAACATTTTTGATAAGATTATTGGAGTATGTTTTACAAGAATATTATTTCAGTCTTTCTACTTCAAAATGTCATATATGTTACTTTGTAATTATTTGTGAAATTTCTGAGCGAACAAGTTCTTTCAGTGTATTATATATATATAATAATTTGGATTCGCTTTTAATTCTCTGTTTTCATTTTAATTTTAGTTCAAGTTTTTAGTCATTTTGTTATGTGCTTTTGTCTTTTTTAAAACAATTTTTTATTTTAATTTATTTTTTATTACAGTTTTAGTTATTTTAGTACTTCAACTTATTTGATTTCATTTAGTTGCCAAGGCCAAGTTTTTCCATCTAATATTTATATTTAATTTCAGCTTTATTTGAATTAAGAAGATAGCTTTAGTACTCAATAATAACAACACTGTGGCACACAAGTTCAGCCGAGGTTTAACCCGTGTTTGTCTTCAGGTGGGTCGGCTACGAGCACGGAAGTTACCAGGGTCATCAGTTTGTGCTGGAGCGTGGTGAGTATCCTCAGTGCGATGCCTTTGGAGGAAGCAATGCCTACCACATCGAGAGAATGACCTCCTTTAGACCCATTTCCTGCGCTGTAAGTTCACAAAGCTTTAAAACCACATCGTACATCACTGACCCAACCTGCTTTATCTGACCTCATTTTGCATTGGTTTTGATTGCAATTAATTCATATTATAATTACCATTTTTGGTTTGCATTGGAAAAAAAATGCTCATTGGCTGACATTATATGATTAATATAACTCCATCCAGAACCACAGGGAGTGCAGAATGACTATCTATGACAGGGAGAACTATCTGGGCCGCAAGGGAGAGCTCAGTGACGACTACCCCTCTCTTCAGGCTATGGGATGGTGCAACAATGAAGTGGGCTCTATGCGTGTTCAGTCCGGAGCGTGAGTATCTGTTTGGGTTCTTCTGTGTCATTTTTCCTTTCGCATTTTTCGTTCACCGCTGTCTGTTCTTCGATCCGCACGCGACAGGTTCGTGTGCTACCAGTTCCCTGGTTACCGTGGATACCAGTACATCATGGAGTGTGACCGCCACTGTGGGGAGTACAAATACTTCAAGGAGTTTGGCTCCCATTGCCAGACCCCTCAGATCCAGTCCATCCGCCGTATCCAGCAGTAACGGATTTCTCCTCGCCCCTCTCCTTGCAAAAACTCTCATGCCCCTTTCTGCCCGATGCTAAATAAACTGTCTTTCTTAAACCTCACTGACCTCCTGTTATAAATCTGTGTCCAAAAAAGAGTGCATTTATTAAAACCTCAGAGCAACATTGAGGAATTTTGGACACTTTCAAACAAATTAAAAAATATTAAATGCTGTGCCTTTTAGTACAAATTCTTTGAAACTGGTTATATAAGTTGTTTTGGCTCAAAAACTTTCTTTTTAAAACGATAGTTGACCCAAAAATGTTAATTCTGTCATCGTTTGTCAGATGTATGAGTTTATTTCTTCTGTTGAACACAAAAGAAGATATTTTAAAGAATGTTGGTAACCAAATAGTTGACATTGACTTCAATGCCCCCCCCCCCCCCCCCATACTATGGAAGTCAATGGCTACCGTCAACTGTTTGGTTACCAGCGTTCTTAAAAATATATAATTTTGTGCTCAACAAAAGAAAGAAACTCATTCAGGTCTGAAACAACCTGAGGGTGATTAAATCATGACAGATTGTTTATTTTTGGCTGAACTATCCCTAGGAAATAAAATGCACTTTCACAAGTTTTCCGCCAGAGGGAGCAATAAACCTACAAGCCAAACGATCATAATCGCATGCAATAAAATAATCAGCTTTAATGAGAAACAAAATAGCAGAATTCTCTTTGGAGGATACGCGAAAACGGTGCATGACATGACTTAACTTGTTCCCAGAAGTGGGTTTAAATATAATTGTTTGTCAGATTAAATCCTATGACCAGGAACTGAAAGGAGAAACCCAAACAAAAAAACTTTTTTGTAGATGCATTGTTGATAAAAGAGGCGGGATGCGCTTACACAACGATTTTTATTTAGATAACATGGCGCAGCCACTACACTTTGCTACTATGACGTAGCCATGGGTTATGAATATTAATTACGTACGATGACGTGCGCCAGTACGCCTAGCAGATTTGCTGAAAAGTGAGTGGGCGCTATTCAGACGGCGAATAAAAAATCCTTCTATGGGGAAGGTTCGACTTATGAATATTAATGAGGTAACGTGACTGACCGCTTCAGGAAGGTTACTAACCCTGCGTCCCAATGTGCATACTCTCCACCCTATCTGGCCTAAATAGTATTGAAACTTATAATACTAATACTAATATCACATGGGATTTAGGATGGATAGTATGCACATTGGGACGCAGGCTAAGCAACGTCAGCAGGATCTATTTAATATGCATAACTCAAGCCTTCGCCGTAGTAGTTTTTTTACGGACTTCGTTTTTTACATTTACTCATTTAACAGACGCTTTTATTTAAAGAGAGAGCATATGTTGCGTAAATCAATTCAGTAAAAGAAGTATAACAAAAGGGCACTAAAACAACTCGAACAAAAGCGTCACTGAATAAAAATCAAAAGGAATTGAAGACTATACACCTCAAGTCTTTGCTTTACTGGAGTCCAGCTCCGCCTCGTCAAAGCGCTCCAGCTCCTTGTTTTGCGGCTCCAGCGCCGGGTTTTGCAGCGACTCGGCCGCTGGGAGGAAGTGCAGCTCTCAGAAAAGCCTGAATTTCACTTCACGACGCGCCGTGGGGCTCAGCTCACTCACACACAAGCACTAAAACAAGAAAATAGTCGTGTATTCCCATCTGGATTAACCGCAGGGAATCCTCAAGAAGCACTCTCTCCCGGAGGGACTGAGCGGAGTCGGACTGGAGTGTTTTATGTGGACGGATATAGTGTTTTTGTTGAGCGATGTCGGAAGAGATGAAGACTTGGATCTGCGACCCAAACACGGATGGGAAAGAAATGAGTGGTTTCTCTCGGCAGTAACATCGAAAAATCCAAATCAGATGTCTTTTGGAAGAAAGTACATTTGAAAGCCCTGAACGAAGCGTGTCGGGGTTAAAAGCCACGTCGTTTTTCTTCCTCGAAACTCAAGAGTTTCGTCCATATAAGCTTGAGTTTGAGACGCACAGCCATGCATATGAAGTTCCGCAAGAGATCTAGCGCAGAGATTTCAGGGTGAACTCTTTATTTTTGTGTTTTTTATTCACAACTAAATCATAGTAGCTGTGTTTTTATGTATAATCCTGTTTTGCAGTTTCATCTGACCACGTTTTGTGGCACCATCGCGACATTTTTTTTTTCTTTTAGAAAAAGGAAACTCGGATTGCTTTCGTTCACATTTGCTTATTTCCTTTTCTAGCGCCCCCCCCTCTCATCTGTAGGTTACAGTAGAGCAATGTCTCAGCCGTTTTTTGCTTAGAGCACACCTCTCATTACATAAATAAATTGACGAGCAAGCAAATCCAGTTTAAGAGGAAAACTGCATTGCAATGGACTTGCCACATCGAAACGCATCTAGTTTACTTTTGTCCCTTTAATGGGCTTCTAAGATCAAAACAACCAGCTTGGATCAGCAAGAGGAGTGACAGGCAGATCTCAACCATCGAACCACAAAATGGGGATTTGTTTGTGATATTACCAGGATATTTACACACATGCATGTGCTGTTTAGATCTTGAATGCTTTTTGGATATCCAGAAAACAACCAAGCTGCTCGTGTCGCATCGATAGCCATTATTTATGTTTCTCCAACCATTGGGCTTCAGATTTCCACCATCTTTCCGCCTTTTAAGAAGAGGAGGATACATATTACCCTTATTATATGTGATCTGTGTGCGTGCTGTCAACTGGTTAATGTGATTGAACAGGGAAATATCGGCGTCCATTTTCATGCATTGGGGATTTGTCAGTTTTGCAGCAAGCTGGCTTGCTTTATTTTAATACGTAAGGAGATCGTCTTGTCCGCTCGTTACGACTTATGTTCAACATCTTGTTGGTTTTAACGGGATTGCATCGACGTTTTGATTTGAGCATCAGCCATTTGTGACACTGACTGGCCAGCTTGCATGTATTTGTAGTTAACCAGCCCGTTATTTCCATTCATCTGCACAGACGGTGGTTTAAATTAACGTGCATGTCATTATTTTGACGGTCGTTACACCGGCAGGTGGGTTGTTCGCGTTAAACTCACCCAAAGGGGGTGGGTGCTGGATGGGGGGTTCGATTAATCGATATTATCGTTATCCCCATCTAGAATTATCATTGTTTTTGAAAATATCCGGACCTGTCGGTGATGCCATGCATATTATTTCTCTTGCATATTGCATATTATTCCCATCCGATATTTCTCTTCTCTGAAACAAGAAGCCATTTCTGCAACTCCAGTAGACCTGAGGGTGACGTTGCTTCATAGATAAGCAACCTATTGATTTGGGTGGATTTTTTTTTTCTTCCTTCTATTTTTTTCGTCTATTTTCAGCCACGATGGTTGATTTCTGAGAGACTACTGAAAAAAAAAACGATAATAGAAAAGAACTGAGGCTGGGATAGATGTTCGCGCCTCTCTCGCGCATCATCATCACCATCACCACAGCTCCCGCGCTCGTCTCGTGCTGAGTCCGCACACCGTCCCCTCACGTCCCCCCCTCACTGGTACCGTTAGCGACTCGGTTCGACCCAGAGGGCTCGAAGATGGCGGACCTCGAAGCTGTTCTCGCCGATGTCAGCTACCTGATGGCGATGGAGAAGAGCAAATCGACTCCAGCGGCCCGCGCGAGCAAGAAAATCATCCTTCCTGAACCCAGGTAAGCGAAACGAGTCTGTCAGACAGTTAATTCATACTCATGACGCCTAATATTTTGTTGTGAAGCAGTGGGTTGACATGTCAACATATTGAGGTATTAATTTCCACTGCATTTTGACTGAATATTCGTGTAATTTGGTGTTAAATAAGCGATTTTAAGTGTTCCCTGTCACCATCCTTAGCAATGGCCTCTCGAGTAACGTTAACGTTACACACAGGGTTTGCTGTTTACTGCTTTGTTTCGTTTACAAAAAACACCGTGGTATTTTTAGACTAGCTACTTGTATATAGCTTAGTAATATGCCATGCTGTTTAAATACTTAAGAATAACATGTAAATACGATGTTATGAATATGATAATCAGGCCTGTACTGTACTGACTAGTAGTATCTGATACCGTGGTAACACTACAGTACTTTTTTGTAAGCCTTGGCTAAATCCTAATTATTGTGTTAAAAAGCTAATGTGACACATTTTGTGCTGTTTAGTGTTTTTGAGGTGGTTCAGCAGTTACTGAGGCCTGCTGGGAAAATTCCCCCGTGTGAATCAATGGCTCTTATCACCTGTAGATTTGCACCGGGTTGAGGGTGATATTCACTGTAAACAGGTCGAAAATCTGACATTGCCTTCACATTTAGGCTTGCATACAAATGCCCTTTGTTGGGGTTTTGTGAGACTGTTTTGAATGTTTAGACCTTGGAAACCTTTAAGCAGACAGTATCTATTATATTGGAGTATAAATGTAATATGCTCAGATGGTGAATGTTTCTTGCACCTCGTATCAGTTAACTTTTAGTTTGTGCTTTTGTTTGTCTTGATTAGTCATTTTTAATTTAGAGTTTTTAACTTCTGCTTTCAAATGTTAAGCAATAGGTTTACGTTTTAACCCCTTTTTTCCACACAGCCTATATATTCACAATTTGTTTTCATTGTCTTGGAATTGCACATTGTTTGGAGGACAACATTGGGCAGGATGTGGAATAACAATTTTGTAAATAACTGAAGGATTTTTTTTTCCATCCAAATAAGTTAATCAGTTAATGAAATAATCAATATTTAAAAATGTTATATTTATGTCAGATTGAATTAGTTTACTTCATATTAGCTAGACATTCAACAATTCTTGTCCCACTGAAAGCAAGGAATCTGATGGTGTCTAGAAGTAGTAAACCTATACTAAACATAATTAGATAGGCCTAAAATATTGTTAATTATGGTCTTTGTTGAAGTTTATTGTACCCGTCGTCTTGGATATCATGTGAGGAGTCCCTTGTGTGTATTGGATTTTTTTTTTATGGCCACTGTCCGAAAACCGTAAAAGTGATAAACTGACTATGCCGTCACATTTTATGTAGTTATTTGGCCTTTTACTACCCCATTGGGTGACTGAACATTGTAAATATTATTTAGACCTGCTTTTGGTAACCAACCAAGACCCAAGAAATCGGAAATGGTATTTCATATTTCACAGTTTGCTCATCTCATTGGATCACCGTGGTGATACGGCTGTCAGTTTACAATGTAAAGCCTGTAGTTGAACACAAAGCTTTTATTGTACAGTTTACGAGAGCATGTGTCTAAGTATAGCCTGCGCATTCGTGGAATTGCAGTATTTGGAATGTTTTTAAAGTTTCTATAATACTTAAAAGTGATTAGTGATCTCTCAGAGTAGCTGCAAGTTTTGTTGTCAGGTAAACAGATAAGACTGGTTAAAAGTGCACTGGTAGCAATGCATCCCTTTCTTGGAAATGTTTAATTATGGGCTATTGGAAATATGGGCTATTAAGGCCATGTTTAAACTTTTCCTCAGCATGTTATGGTATATAGTGTTTCCCAATGTTTAATTACCTAGACTGCAGTGAGGGTGTAACGTGAAACTAGGACAGTATTGTAATTTTACTACTGTAGTGTAAAGTATCACTTATGAAAAATTAACTGGTCATTTACATTTATTTTAGTGAAATTTTGCAGGGCAAAAGGTCCATTGTATAGTGTCAATAGTGTAGAGATGCGTGAAGCACAGCTCACACAGAAGTCACTTTCAAACCAAACAGGACATTTTTTTATTGGTCATCACAGCAAATTGTTGTGAACAGTTTGAATCCGTTGTGAAATCTGTGTGGGGAAATCTTTTGCTTTCAAGCAAAAATCCTGATCCTGTTGAATCCTATTGGAATGACTGGATTTCACCCATGAAAATTTGCTGAACCACTGTAAATATGACCACACCTTGACAGTAGTATTGTATTTCTGTCTTTGGGATAATAATGTTGTAAAATTATTATTACATTCAAATTCTTTGGCTGCATCTTCGCAATTGTAATATATTTCTGTCTTAGGCATAATAATAATACAAACTTGATGTTGTTGTATTCAAATAGTTTGGTTTTCTAAAAACACCAATCTGAATGTGACAGACACTATCACAACTAAACTGATTTTGGTTTAAAAAGTCCACCAGCTACAAGTCAATGCAAAGACTCTGTTCGGTATGATCCCTGAAAATGGGTTGAAGCACCTAATTGATGCACTTAACTTTAAAATGTACCATGCTCCATAGCTTACAAACGTTTGTGGGAAATGCTGGTATAGATGAAATAATTTTGTTTAACTTGTTGCGTTAATTGCTTGTTAAATTTTGCTTGCATTAGCCTCAGTGTTCATGCCTTTTTTTAGCACGCTAATAGAATTTGAATTTGTGCCACCTTGAGCTTTAAAGACGTTTTTGTTGACATGATGTTTCTGAAACCTTGAACCGAGAATATCTTAAGTAGTGCGTTTTAAGTGCTCAGTTTTATTGCTGACCTGCCGATTATTTACAGAGCTTGTTCTTAGTGATTGTCACCTATGTAAACATATCATATAATCCTGCGAAAGCATTCAATCAGGCTTTTTGAAGAGTCTTCTGTGAGTCGGCCAGCATCAGGACACAGGCAGAGTAAACTCGCGGCAAGATTCATTTAAGGTTAATCATCTTCCTTCCTACGCCAAGGCTAATATAAATGTCTCTCCCTGGGCCGAGATGATGCATGTGCCGGTGGGCTATTTAGCCTCCCCGGATGATGCGGTAATGCACGGTACGAATCTGAAACGATAACAAGGGTTGGCTTTTCCGTTCGGCAAAGTGGTAAACCATACATCCGCTCCTCATTGTGATTAGTCTGCTTTAGTGGCTCTGTTTGCTCTGAGGGATTACTGTAGTCCGCAGCAGGGCGGCATTACCACAGATCGAGTGAAAGCATTAGCTGTTGACATCAGTGTCCCCATCATTAGCATTATTACGGGATCCATAAGCTTCATGCCACTCCCAGCTGCACCTTCTGACTAACACTGTCGTTTAACGTCAAACTCTTCTTGTGACACTCAAGCACTTGTTTGTTGTTGTTCAGTAAGCATTTTTGAACCTCTGTGGTGTAAGAGAACCGTATCAATATCCCATATTGGCAGCAGAAATGATCCAGCGTGCATAAGAAAGCATAACCTGATGTTACAACAAAGGCGTTTGTTAATAAATAGAAGGTACTTTGTCCTTTGCCGGCAGAGAGAGATAGCGCGGCTCTGCTACATTCTCCTCGGGCCAGTCGTGAGCCCGCTGGCAGAGAGGTGAGATTTTGACAGCATGACTGGAAGTGTTTGAGGAGCTGGCTGGATTGTTTGACAGCGAGACGAGTGGAAGAGACTGGAGATTGTTTCAGTCACGTAGACGTTGGACCGTGGGACGGAACTGATGCGATTGCAGACAGACAGAGAAAGAGATGAATGTGTCTGAATCCAGAGAGAGACAGGCAGCGAGGGGTCGTGGATGTTGTGGTTGAATGCAATATCTCTTGCACGGGTGCAATCCTGCGTTTTAAATTGTATCCATTAGTCAGTGGTTTTGAACTAGTTACCACTTTTTAGATGCTAAAGGCCAGTTAATGTGTCATAATAATGTAGGTCAGGCGATAAAATATGAATGCGGTGTGTGAGTAAAACATGTAGTCATTAATAAATGAAAAGTTTGTCTATGTCTTAAAAGAGCTCATGGCAGGCTTGAGCTTTCAGCCACTCAAGTGGTCCAAATATGAGATTTTCCTTATTACAGTAATGTTAAGTCATTTACTTGGGCAGGGCACTAAAATATTATTTTTAAGCCTATATTGATTTAATATATCTCTATTTTTGTATTTGCTCTGAAGTTACTTGTACGGGTGTTTTTAGAATGTTCAGTGCTAGAATTAGATGAAATATTTAATGATTTTATTTTATATGCACCAATATAATAAAAACATGGTAATAAATAGCTATATTTGTCTTTGTATAATATAGTTCTAAAGTTTTGGGTCAGTAAGATTTTTTGTTTTTAAAGTCTCTTATCCTCACCAAGGCTGCATTTATTTGATTAAAAATGCAGTAAAAACAGGAATATTGTGAAATATTATTTCAATTCAAAATAACTCTTTTCTACTCTTTTCTATTTATTCCTGTGACGCAAAGCTGAATTTTCTGCATCATTGCTCCTGTCTTCAATGTCACATGATGCTTCAGAAATCATTCTGATATGCTGATTTACTGCTCAACAAACATTTCTTAATGTTATCAATGTTGAAACCTTTGTGCTGCTTAATATTTTTGTGGACACTTTTTTTCAGAATTTTGATGAATCCCAAAACAGCATGTATTTGAAATAGAAATCTTTTGTAACATTCTAAAGGTCTTTGCTGTCACTTTTGATCAATTTTATAAAAGTGTAAATTTGTCAAGAAAAAAAAAATCCCCAAACTTTTGAACTCATTAAAATGGTATAGTGACATTTTTTAATAATGAGTCAATGTATTGTTGAATAAGAGCCATGAATTGATTCATTGAAATGGACAGTTTGTCTTTTCTATGCAATTTTTGCACACTGTCACACTGATATAACATAACGGCTAAATATAACTTGCATTGCATCTTCATAATATTCACAGTATTCCTTAATTTTATATCGCCAACTTAATTGCCCTAAATATGTAATGAGTATTTTCTTCATCGCACAGCCCTATTTATATTAGCAGTCCTGATATCAGCCCTGTCCGTTTACTGTAATGTGTCAGGTCACTCACTACAGGGGTGTCTGTGTCTGGTCCAGGACTGCAGGAGCATGTATGGGGACACTCCTATCTCCCCTGACCTGCACTCTGACTCTGTGGGGCTGTGGTTGGGTGATAATGAGCCCTTGGAGGGGGTGCTAATTGATTCAGTCTCCCAAACTTGCTGCTCATTAACACCCTCTCCCAGGGCAGCGCGGCAGTGCTCTCCATTGGGAAGCGACGGGCGGAGAATTGAGCAGGTGGTTGTGGAGAGACCAAAACTAAGGCCGGGATCGAGGTGGAAGGGCAGCGCAGGAGGCTGCCTGAGAAATCCACTTGCCTTTCTCTCAGGGCGAGATGGGTCTTCGCTGATGTGGGGTTTGGATGGTGTTTGTTTTGCATGTAAAGTTTTGAACTAAAGATATTTTTCCCATTTTCTTACAGTATTCGGAGTGTCATGCAGAAGTACCTGGAAGAGAGGGATGAACTGACGTTTGACAAAATCTTCAACCAGAAGATTGGTGAGTTTTCTCAATCTTTCATGTCACTTTGAGCCAGATTTGCCTTGTAAAAAGGTCCGAAGGTCTTTGTCATTTCAGATTTGTAAAAAGGCCATTGTTGAGGATGCAAACAGAGTAATTCTTAGAATAAGCTTCTAAAAAACACCACAGACCCTTGAGGAGGACATTTTAAACACCATGAAGTTAAATAAGGATCTTGTTCTTCCTTTTTTCTTATCTGCCGAGTCAAAGACAGCTCTCTGTTCTTTGTAACCAGTGGCCGTTATGTCTGCTTTTCTCTATTAGTCACCTGAACAGTTAAACTCTTTGTCTGACAGTGTGTCGTACAAATGCTCTCGTGTTATGGTGTGATGAATGCATATGCCCAAATAACCTCAGGTACCTAAGTGAAAGCATGCTTTTTTCCACTTGGTGCTTTTGGAGAAAAGGCTTTTGCTGAAATGTGTGAAGTGTGAGCTGTGAAGGCACCATGGGAACACGGCAGCCAGCCCCAGATTTTGATTAACTTCAATTTTTACTTACTTCTGTGTCTGAAGTCCCAAGTGAGGATCTCCTTCAGTGGTTTCTCTCTCTTTCTTGACTTTTTTTGCACACACACAATAACACGCTGATAGCACCTTTTTAGGGTAGCTGAGATTCTTATCACCGGTTTTAACCAACAAAATGGTTAGATTTGTTAGAACAGGGTTTCCCTACCTGGGGTTTGAGAGTTGATGGAAAAACTAGTAATTAATTAAGGGAATATTTCACCCAAAAATAAAAATTTGCTGAAAAAAGTACTTGCCCTCAGGTCGTCCAGTGTAGAAGAGTTTGTTTTTTCATCAGAACAGATTTGGAGAAATTTAGCGTTACATCACTTGCTCACCAATGGATCCTCTGCAGTGAATGGGTGCCGTAAGAATGAGAGTCCAAACAGATGAAAAAACATCACAATAATCCACATGACTCCAGTCCATCAGTTAACATCTTGTGAAGTGAAAAGCTGTGTGTTTGTTAGTAACAAAACGGTCATTAATGCTGCGGATTATTGTGGTGATTTTATCAGCTGTTTGGACTCTCATTCTGACGGCACCCATTCACTGCAGAGGGTCCATTGCTGAGCAAGTGATGTAATGCTAAATTTCTCCAAATCTGTTTGGTTGAAGAAACAAACTCATCTTAAATGGCCTGAGAGTGAATAAATGTTGGGTATACTATTCCTTTAAATCATAAAAATGTGAAATAAAATGTTGTATTTGCTTATCTGCATGTCATGTGACCAATTATAGACCATAGAACAGTTAACATGCAAATGTGTTAAATTATTTAAGTATTAGAAGATGGAAATGGACCAGACTTCTGTTAATGGTTTCTGTTAAAGATCACCTGTTTAAAGACACTATAATACAGGTCTTTTATTGATCCCATGTAAGTATGGCTGGTGTTGAATCAGATAGTGAAGGAAAAGCAGTCGAAATGTGTCTTGTGTAGTGAACTTCTTCAGTACTGTTTGAAAAGCATTCCAGGATGCACCTCTTGTAGTTAATAATCTAATCTAAAATGCAGATAATAGTAGTAAGTGGTCATATTTATGTGTTCTTATGTTTTCATAGGCTGCATGTTTTAGGCTGTCAGTGATGTTACAAAAGTGTTACTGTAGTATAAGATGAGTCACTATTACAAACTGTTATGCACATATAAACAAGTGGTCTATTTGAGTGGGAAACCTGTTCGTGATCTTAACAGGGAAACCAAGCCGCTATGCATGTGAAATGTTGATGGGTCTAAACAACAAGTACATTAATTAAGTGAAAGAAGGATTTTCACTAATGCAAATATCTGAAGCTTGCAAATATTTCAGGTCCTCTCTAAAGAGAGACACGAAGCAGGAAACCGAAGTCCGCTGCTGCGGTGCCGCTAGTTCACATGCTGAATTTGAATGACAAATGTCTCAGTTTTGCATCTGACCAGTGGAAGGAGATAATGACTCAGGAACTGGTTGCATAATCAAATGCTTCCCTTCTGTCTTTGTCTTTTAACCCTTGTTGCTGTGGCATTTCATGTTTATTTGATGAACCAAATAGCCTAATGTTGCACAATGCATATGATGTATACATTACTGCTGGCCTTTTCTAGGCTAGTTCTTTTAGGTCGTGATAGCTGCAACCTGTTGATCTATTTTTGTTCTTTTTGATGATGAGCATATGATCGTAATGTCCTAAAAAAGCTAATGTTACATGGTTTCTCAGATGTTTCGTTTCTTTTTAGTAGACCTTTTTGATTTATTGCAAAAACTCCTTCATGCTTCCCACTGTGAAGACCCTACCCTCGCTGTGATCATATGAGACCTAATAGGGATCAACAAGTAGCTTTTACCATTAAAATTGCATGAGAAATGAATAGAAATTAATCTTGCTTAGCAGGAGGAGATGTAGAGAGCAACACAAGGATGAAAAGCTCAGACTCAGGGGTGTCTGTCAGCCCAGAATGACAGGAAAATGCCATCCTCCTCCATTGATATAATTTGGTTTGACAGTCACAGCCATGAAGATGTTCGCATGGAAAAACTGGAGCATTTGATGTCTGACTTTATTGGCAGAAGAACTTGATTTACTGGAACATCTGGAATGTCTAGATAATGCTGTCTATACATGTTATAATATGAGAAGCATTCATAAATATTGAACTATGGAGCAAGAGGATTGTTTTTCCACGTCAGTGATATTTTTTCTCCTCAGCAATCCCCACGGTTAAAAGTATCATGTGCCGAAGTTTTATACCTAGGTCAACATTGATTATTTTGAATGCATTTTTCCTAGCATTGAAAGCTTTGAAATGGTTAACAGTCCTTCTGAGCCATGTGACCAATAACTGTCTGGCGCAATGGGAGAAAAAGCTTCATGTTCCTCCTTTGATTGTGCCAGACAAGCGTAGCATTTCACAGCTACCATTGTTCTCTCTCTACCCTCACAGGTTAAACGAAAGCCATTTTGCCCAAACTCTTCCATGACCTACACACACCAAAGATCTTGCATGCTCTGCAGATCGATAAGCTTGTTGCATTGATGCCTTTTATTTAAGTCTTCGTCCTGTCTGGGAAGTCACGACTGACTGTAATAAATAACGCAGGGCAGCTCAGGGTGAAGATGAATAGCCCTGTTTAGCCGAACGACATTGGCGAACCTGTGCATGCACGCTTGTGTGCATGTATCTGCGCAGAAACGAGACAGTTTGACAGCAAGTTTTGGGCTGATAATGATGTCTCTCCATGACACATGATTTATTGGTCTGCGATGTCGGTCTATGATACAGAGATGCTGCACTGCAGTGCAATTCTCTCTCGTTTGCACTCTTTCTTCTTCTTTTGCTCTTTTTCTTGTTAGCATGCTTCACTTTGTGGCAGGTGACATCAATTTAATTTTATTGCAGCCAGCGGAATTTTTTGGAACAAGGTCTTGAACCCTGCACAGAAGTAAAATGTTATGTTGCTGCAGTGCTACTACTCAAACATTACCAAGGAGACCAGAGATATAGATGGGGATGTTCAAGGCATAGTTCACTGAAAAGTGAACATTCTTCTTTCTCTTCATCATTTACTCCTCTTCATGTTATTCAAAAAAGCCCTTTGAACTTTCTTCCATAGGGCACCAAAGTAAATGTTTTGGAGAATCTCCCAGCTGCTGTTTTCCTTTAAATCAGAATTAATATATTGAAATAAATTAAAATTATTATATTAATTAATTAAATTTAAATACTATATATCTCATCATAAACATTGTATATATACATACGTTTTATTAATATAATTTAAATATTTTTTAATTTAATACTAAGCCAGTTTTTAATTAATTTTGCCCTTAAATAATTCACTTGCATGAAAGATATTTTCTGTGAATAGTGACTGTAATGTTGGTCTGTTATCACTCAAATCTATTGTATAGCTCAGAAGGCTTGCTTATTGCAGCCAAAGGTATAATAATTTTTGTGTTTTTTTTTTTTAATAACCTTTTTGGAGCTTGACAGCTAGTGGTCACTATGTGCTTTTGATGTATGAAAGAGTGGATTGAACATTCTGCAAAGCTCTCCTTTAATGTGCTTTGAAAGAAAGGCGAACAGGTTTGGAACAACTTGAGGGTGAGTAAACGATAACACAGTTTAAATTTTTGGATGGACTAATCCTTTAAACCACTCTTATGAATTTCACATGAAAGTCATGAATATTTAATGTTAGTTCAGACGTACGATCTCGTCTCTTCATTTGTCCCGTCAGGCCAAATACCGCCAATAGCCACGATTGCTCTGCTGTGAGTCAGTGTACTTGTTTGTGATACACAACCAGATGAGCAGTCTCTTTATTTCCTGGCCCAAACCATCACTTATCATGCAGACGCCGCCTCCCTCTTTATCGTCAGTAATGGTTTCACGATGACAGCCCAGAGCTGTCAAAGGACACAGCACACACCGTCCCCGAGCGCGCATCGTAAAACCATCCTCATATCTCTGCCATCTCTTTGAGTCGGTCGGCTGCGGTTTATTCTGCTGCATGCGTTTCATGGCTTTGATGCCCGGGGGAGGCGTTCACGGCTCCTATGGATCTCCCGATCTGTTGTTATGATGTTATTCCTCTATCTGCCCTCCTCCTGGTTTCTTCATTTGTGTTCTGCCTGTCCACCCCTCCTCCTCCTCCCTCATTCACATCTCCCTTCCTCTCTCTCTCTCTCTCTCTCGTTCCATCTGTCAGAGTTCTGGAATGGATGTTTGAGAGTTTTGTGTTGCCTAGCAACTGCGGTTGCCATGGGAACGCCGAAGATATCCTGTGTTTGCTTGGCTACCGGGAAAATGAAATTAAAGGATGAATTAAAGAAGAAGAAAATAGATGATTACATTCAAACAAAGCAAAAAAAACATTCACTGATATGTTTGGATAATTACACCCGTCCTCTTCCTGGCCCGAGGCTGGGAGCTCTGATTGGTTGGATTGATCAATGGCCATTAACGGTTTAGGTTTCATTTTCAGTGTATTTAGATGCGTGCTTGGCCATTGTCTGTAATGAGAGCGGAACATATCGATGCGTGTCCTTTGCTAGAGAGTCAGACTGTCTGTGCCCAGATGTGTTTGTGTGTGAGTGAGTTCATGCATATGTGTACACTAGCATTGCATTAATTGACAGTTCTTTGATCCACCAGCCTTTGTTAATTGCTCTGGGATTTGGAGAATTAATTGGCTAGTCAATGTCATTATTTCCACCCCACTCGCCCTCTCTCTGTCCCTACACCAGGGATACTCAAAGCACGTAGCTTGAGGGACACTTTTAGAAAATGCAGAGTGACTGGGGTCAGTGAATAAAATGACCTGGTAATATTAGTTTTGAAGTGTGCAGTGTCTTTTACCAGCTTCATTTTTACATTCTCATTCAGTCAAAACATAATGTACTTGGCGTGAATTTAAGGTCGTCTTTGAACTTTGTGTTGTTTATGTGTTGCACTGTGTCGCTCACGTGCAGTCCAGGCATAGAAGTGACAAAAATAAAGGCCGGATTGTGGAGGCGGGACGGTCTTTGAGTACAGACCAGAGTTTTTAAATTTGAAGGCAGCTTGTATCTTCCCATTGCTGCGTGGACCAAACCTGCCTGTTTGTTCAGAAGAAACCTTTGATGTTTCCAAACCTGCCTGTTTTCTTGTCAAATTCTATGGCAACATCGCATAAATGTGGAGAAGGCAATCACATAATGCATTTCAACAAAGTTATCTAAAGCTATGAAAGCTATCTGTTTAAGATGTGGAGTGAAATGAGAGAGATCATTATAATGTTACAAAAGATTTCTATTTCAAATAAATGCTGAACTCTTTGAAAAAAATTACAGAGAGTCTATTTACAATGTGCAAATAGCCCGCCTTGTTGGCAAAGGCTATTTACACTAACTCTGCCCACTAACGTGTGATTGGGTTAGTCAACACTAAAAAAAGACGCTAATTCATAGCATCAGTTTCAGTGGCGTAGATTGTAAGGCGCATGCTTTTTGACGCGATCGACCCGAGTTCGAGCCCGCCTTTTGCCAAACTTTTTTTCTGCCTTTTCAAATCTCATATCGCATCAGAAAGGCATTTATTTTCAATAAAAATTAAGGAAATAATCAAAAAGTTGAAAAAAGTATCGGGTAGGGTTAAGGTAGGTGTAGGAAGGGCTTTATTGTCCCAATAAGGTGGCATCCATTTAATAATTTGAATTAAAACTAATTTACACTCAATACAGTAAGCAATCCGATAATTGCGTACTGTTTTATAATGTACTACAATACTGAGGTGCAGATAATTGCAACTATTTGCAATAAGTAGTATAAATAGTAGAAACTCTTGCTATTTTAACATAGTGTAAATAGAATCTATAGCTATTTGCACTTAGTGTAAATAGTATCTATCGCTAAGAAAATATGCTATTTGCACTTAGTGCAAATAGCCGCTGCCAACAATTTATCACTGTTTCCACAAAAATACTAAGAAGCATGATTGTTTTCAGCATTGATAATTACATTTTTCTTGAACCGTAAATCAGAATATTAGAATTAGGGCTGCAACAACTAATCGATAAAATTGATTATTATCGATTATGAAAATCATCGACAACGATTCTCATTATCGATTAGTCGGGTCTGCCCACAGTGCAAGTCCAACTTCAGCCAGTTGCTCAAATTACAGCACTGAATAAAGCATTTCTATGGACAAAATGCATCTAAAAATAGTGGCGGAAACAGAATGAGATGCTGCGGGAGAAGTACGCGATTTAAGCTGCCCAAAACATGAGAAATCTTTATTTTAAGCTTCAAGCTAATGCATTAGTGTAATGGCTTAACCTGTCAGGCGCTTTGACACATGCGTGTGCGCCCTCAGCGCAAACAACTTTGTTTACGGTCATATCCTTATCTATAAATGTCACAAATTCACGCGGTCATTTTCATTTTTGCATAAAGGTCTGTCCTGACAGCCTGTGTTACGTTTAAAATACCAAATGAGCACCGGCGTGGCGGGCGCGTGCACGTGAGCAGACAGACAGAACACAGTAGAGAGGGAGACAATTAATAGGCTATTCAGCGCAAAAATATCCATTGTGCTGAAATATGTGTTGCTGAAAGTTAATTTAAGGTTTAAAAGTCAACATGCAGTGCGAATATTTCATGAGAGTAGGAACTTTAAAGGGATAACAGCGTGTAATTGTCTAAATATAAATATGAGACGCTCCATAACCGCCTTTTACAGGATAAAGAAATGACAGTAAGTGGTGACTGTGATCAAAGTGAACGTGTTCCTGCAGAACATTACTCTTATCTATTGGTTAACACTGAGTTTGTGTTTTTATTCGTCTTTATTATTATTTCAATTTTTAATAGAGATTTAAACTATATTCACTATATATACAATGCTTAACAAATTTATATAAGGTTTAACAACTTTTAACAAATTGTGTAAGGTTTGTTCCACGGCTGCTCTAAACTAACAGCATTGGTGATTACCATAATCATTTTTTAGCTTTCTGTATTGGTTAGTCATCCAATATGCTTAAGCTCTTTAGTAACAGTAGTAGGCTATTTCTAATGCTATAATATAATTATTGCTGTTATCTATGAAAGAAAGGCAGAGCACTTTAGTGTTTTTTTCAGATCCCCAATTACAGTCAAAAAGTACATAAACAATGCAAGCAAGAATGCAAGCTGTTATGAGGCTATTTTTGTTATTATGTGAATCAATACTAATTAGTTGTTTCAGTTTGTAATTTGCCCAATAAATGACTAACATTTTTAGATTTTTTTTTTTTTTGACAGATTCCTAACATATTTGTGTTTTCTCTTTATGACAGGTGGTCTAATAAATTAAGCACTGTATGTTTTCATAGTATTCAGTTGGCACGTTTGTTTGAAGGACATTGGGCAGAATGTGGAATAGTGTGTTTTTTTGTCAATAAAATACTTTTTTTAATCTGATTAATCGAAAGAATAATCGGTCAACTAATCGATTATCAAAATAATCGTTATTTGCAGCCCTAATTAGAATGATTTCTGAAGGATCATGTGACACTGAAGACTGGAGTAATGATACTGAAAATTCAGCTTTACATCATTGGAATAAATTACATTTTAAAATATATTCCTATAGAAAAGAGTTCTTTTTAAATGGTGATAACTTTTCACAATATTACTGTTTTACTGTATTTTTAATCAAGTAAATGCAGCTTTTGTGAAGAGAAGTGACTTCTTTTAAAAACCTTTGAACGTAGTATACTAATACCTTTATCATGAAGTACGTGAATTAACAATGAACAATAGTATATTTACAAAGCAACATTAATCTAGATTTTTAAACCTGTTTATTCTTAGTTTGTGATACTTAAGGCATTAACTAATTTTAATGAATAAAACCTTAAACTAGGGCTGGGCGATATGGCCCAAAAAATTATCACGATATCGATAATTATTATCGAGGGCCGCCACAGACTAGCTAATGAATGGGAAACACTGTAGTAGCATACATTTAAATCATGATAAACACAATTAAAACCACACATATAACACCTCAATACCATGGTAAAAATATAACTATATGGTTTTTAGGTAGCCTATTTGTATGAAAAACAGTAGTCTAAAAACATTCAGTATAAATGCACACATGCTATAGCTTAATCACAAATGCATACATTATAATTATACACCATTACTCCTGTAATAAAATTCAGTGTGAATATCCCACATTTGTGCCACAATACCATGGTGCAGTGAGTGTTACTACAGTAAATCCATGGTAAATGATGGCGGTGTGTAGACTGAAAAGCCTTCTGACTGTCTTATTACACACGGTGTTTCTCCTGTTTGGCTATAAACTAGTTTAAATCAAGGAGTCATTTGTGTTCATTGCTGAATTCAAGCGCTTCACACTGGATCTCACAGTGCTGTTTAATGCTCGCGTGACCGAGTGCATCAGCTCTAGTGAGCTTGCGCCGCGCGGCATTTTGAACTTTGATCCGAGCGGATAAATGGTCCGTGTGGCGCGATTCAAATGAGTCGCGCTGTTTCGTTCCGCTTTTGGCGCATAAACATTATATCGAACATTTATCGAACTCTTCATATCGTTTTATCGAGGAAAATTATATCGTAATAATTATCGTTATCGAATTATCGCCCAGCCCTACCTTAAACCTTACAATTCTTTTAATACCAAAATGCATCTAAATCTAGTTAAATATGGATTATTCAATGTTTGAGCTATAGTATTAAAGTATTATGACATGCACTTGATTCGTATATTTTTTATATTCAATAGAAAAATCTTTTACGGATTTATCCGCGGGGTACTCGAGCAGTCCAGATGACCAAAATGAACATCCTTACTGTGTTTTTGGTTGATTCATGTCCAAATAGCTCCATTTGGGCCTGGTCCATAAGCATCTAGAACGGCTCTATTATATGCTGTGACTGCAGGCGTTCTCTCACAGAATCATTGTCTCTTGGCCGGTCACCATGCTGTGTAGTTCTCTAATAATTTCGGGCTGTTTTTCTCTTTTGTCTCTCTGCCGCAGTCTCTCGTCCTCTGTCCAGTTTTGGCAGAGGGCCCTTGTGGGTTTTTACACACTGTGGTCTGCCATACAGTTATTTTCCCAGGCAGACTCTGGCTGTATCTGTGCATGCGTCTTTGCTCTATAATTGCTGTTTATTTTAGTCGTGTGACATGGCTCTTTGGCTCTTTTCTTACTACCAGTTTTACCAATAAGATCCGGCAGGTTAGATCCTGCGATACTGAACATCCTGTTGACTCTCGGAGAGTTTGAATGACTGGTTTAAGAGCCACACACTTGTCAATATGCAGCCGGAGATATTTGCTGCGTTTCAAATTAAGCTTTTGACCTTCCTTGTGCACACGGCAGTTTGCCAAGCCTGCCTGTTTGACGTTGTGAGATGACAGTTTGAAGAACGAGCCACAGCTTCCAAAAGAGCGATCTTCTGCTCCAAGTTGCTCCACCATGGGATTTTCCCGCGGAGCGGTAGATGTTTTGGCATCCAGATGAAGAAGTAATACATTCAGAATGCCAAGTCTTGGACCAGGGAAAATGAACCTTAAGTTGATATTGCATCATTTAAATAAGCAGTAGCAACAGTGGCAGCTAGTTGCGACGTGAGCCTTTGGATGAAAGGTTTGTTACTTGACAGATGGCAAATAACCTGTTTGAAGACTGTCACATTAGGCAGAAAGGAAAGTTGCATCATCTTGTACACAGTCATCATGGAAGCCACATCCGCCACCTTGATTATTATTTCTTTTAGTGGGAAGAAAGCAGAGTTTGTTTTCTGTGCGTGCACAGCTTGGAAGTGATCAGAGTTTGAGTGGCTTCCATTTTGCATTTTTGCAATAGTATTGTTATTATATTAGAGAGTGCTAGGTCTAAATTATTTAGATTTTTTTTTTTTTTTTTGTTAAATGATAATAGTTGTCTTTGCATATTAAAGATATAGTTCACTCAAAAATTATTTACTTACCCTTATGTCATTCCAAACCTGCATTGCTTTCAATTTTTGTAGAACACAAAAGATATTTGGAAAAATGTATCAGTGTTTTTTTTTTGTTTTTTTTTGCGTGTTGTTTTTATATATATATATATGCAGGTTTGGAAGTCAGTGCAGGGCTCTAGACTCATTCTTCCCACTGGTCGCACTTGTGCGACTAACTTTCTCAGTTGGTCGCACGTGCACATCATTTGGTCGCAAATTATTTTATTTTTTTGATACAACATTTGATTAATCATTGCATGCTGATGAACTTTTATCATAGTTTATAGTTATATGGTAACGAAAGTGTTCAACATTCAACCCTTTTTCATCAGTATTATTTGTGATTTAAATTTTGTGACAGGAATTCCTCTTTTCGTGCGCTTTCACTTTCAAATTCGCGATCTTGGTGTCACGCTTTACCTTTCACTTTTTAAGACTAAAACAAAAGATGGATTCATTGTTATTCTTAATTAAAAAGCACAACAACAATAAAACAGTAGGTTACAATGACAAACTAGCTTGCATAACATTTATTAACAAAAACGAATAAGACGAGGCATGGCATAGGATGCTGTATTATAATACCGACTAATAAATTACAGAATGTTTAGCAAACACTGAGGAATCAAATAATAATATTTAAAAAATAAGGAAAGCCTCCATAGTGTAACGTGAGGTAAACAGCAAAGATAACAAGCTTTTCAAAAAGAAAAGTAAAACTAAACTGGCTGTCGCTAACAGGACTTGCATGTTTTCTCTACAAGAATACCAACATGTTCACCTTCTCTGGTTTAAGCAGCGGTCTTTCATTTTAGTTTGAAAACCAAATCCTCCGTTGCGCTCCATCCGCTGCGCGCTCGTGCTGATGCGGCGAGTGAAAGCACAATGGACGCGCGCTGCTCCCGCTCTGCATACGCGCCGCTTCTGCGCTGCCTCTGCTCTGCTTACGCGTGCGGTGTGAAACCAGGCTCTACTGAAGCGCTCGCGCTGAAAGCGCCTCTCTTCACGTGATCAGTGAAATCTTTCTCCTGCATCAGCGCAGACCATGCACTCGCACAAGTGCGACCACGTCAAATTTTTCTAGAGCCCTGCAGTGGGGTCCAATTTTGGACCCAAATGAGTTTCACTGTATAGACAAACATCTTCAAAATATCTTTTTGCATTCCACAGAGAAAAAAAAAACATTCAGACCAGTTTGGAATGACATGAGGAAATGATGACCAAACTTTCATATTTGGGTGAACTGTCCCTTTAGGTCTTTTGTAGATTGAATTTTTCTAAAAAGCAATCATACAACTATTTGTTTGGCCTATGGGCGAAAACCTGTTTTGCAACAATTATTATTTTCACCGTTCTGCCTCAGAAACTACACTCTTCAGCACTTTATCAGGGGAGAAAAATCAGTTTCCCGCACTTTTAAAATTTGGCCACCGCTCAACACGACATGTGCAATGCCTGTTGGTCTGATTCATCGTGTATATAGTCATGATGCTCAAGACTAGAAGGATTTGTCACTGGACTGGAACCTGAACAGAAGCTCTGGCTGCGAGTCTCAAGCCCACTCTCCATTCGGCCCGGCACGAGCATGGTGTATTTTCACTTCCCGCCCCCTTCCACACTATCGCTGATATTGAAACTATGCATAGGGAAGTGTTTGTGACAGAATAAGAGAAGACGAGGGCGTGTGTGAAATGGAGTCATGACAGTTTCGGCCTAAAATAAATGGACACTTGTTTGCTGAGTCTGCAGTGTGTATGCGTGTGGGTGTGTGTCTGTGTGCGCTCGTGTGTGTTTAATGGGCTGTCCGATTTTCCATCTTCCATCTTCACCTGCCTTGTAAACATCACTAAGACACTCATGCTGTTGGCAAGGTATTGTAAAATAGAGACACATTAACCTGGCCTACTAAACTACCCAGGAAATGGTGGTTGTTTCCCTTTGCGATGGCCCACAGTAAGCTCTAATGTAGTTCCTTGTGATTTTGGCTGTGCGTGGGCAGTGTGGTTAGTGTTGGTCTGCGCGCTTGCATGCACATGTGAACGCTCCTCCCCTCCTCTCACAGAGACCCACATCTTGATATTGATTACATGCTTCCGAGTGGCTGGTGAAAACGACCGAATCAGTTCTGGCAAACAAGTGTTGAGGAGAAAGTCAGGCCTTTGTATAACTTCAGATGCATGGAATTTACACTTTCAGAATTCCATAGAAATTTCTGTAGAATTAAAACATCTGTCATGCACAAACTTCTAATTATCTCTTTGATGTTTGTTTTGCCTTTAGGCTCATTTGATAATGCTTTCAACTGCTAATGAGGGTGTAGCACTCTCAGCTACTTCATGTTACTTTTATGCATTGGCCAGATGCTTTTATCTAGTGCATTGCATTCAGAGTACATTAGAGCAGTTTTTGAGCTACGGTGAAGTCAATATGATCCGATGTTCACAGCCTTTTTTTTTTTTCTTTAATGGGATGGATTTATGAAAATAGTAGGGCAAGACTTGACTTTATCTGTTGTGTGTTGATTGGATTATGAAAAGTAGACCTTTTAGACCTGAAGTTGTGGAGAGGATGCAAATTTTGTCCATTTAGGCCATATTTGTTTGAGTCTCTAGTAGTTGTTGGCTGATATTGCAGTAGTTCTGTCTAATGGTAGAAAGGCAAACCCTATAATATGCATTTATGTCATTTAAACACGTGTTTGAATACCTATTAAATATTAGTGGTGCAACGGATCACAAAACTCACGGTTCGGATCATACTACGGATTTTGAGTCACGGCTCAGATAATTTTTCGGATCAGCAAAAAAAAAAAAAGCTTACTTTAAGTACTTCTATACTAGGGTTGCACGATACACCGGTACTACGGTAGTATCGCGATACTAAAGCTTAAAAATACCCACGGTGCCATCGCATTTTTTAAACGGTAGTATCGTCCGTACACTCGATCAAGCGATGCCATAAAGCTTCCACAAAGAAATCAGTCCCACGGCTCTTGCTTACCATCGAAACAGAAAGGTTCTTCAGATGTTAAAGGTTCTTTATGGTAGGTGGCATCGTCCATAGAGGTAGTACCGTAAGATATGTAGTATGCACGGCAGCAACACTGTTTAAAACGTTCATTTGAACATGCATGCCAGCAGAAACATTACAAGTTGATTGCCAAATGTCTTTCTGCTGTGCTCTGTGTAGTTTAGTCTGTGTATACGCTTTATATGGTATTGAGTGTTTCCCGACGCTTCAGTTCAGTTTGCAATGAGAAGTTGCTCTCGCACGTCTTTGTTCATGCTGCAGTTTATCAGAAGAAAGGGTCTGATTCAGACCGTCTGATGTCATTTTAAAAAACAGCAGATCAAGCATCACTTATTCAACATCATAATATCTTACAAGAAAGTATTCTCGCAGTTTTATTCATTTGACCACTTCTAGAACAGGTGTAATAGTTCGTTTCTGGAAGTATCTTTGCGATCACGAACGCAGTTCCATTCATCAACATAGCGGCTTTGCACTTGGTTCTTATCAATCATTATATATATATTTTTTAATTTATTTATAATGTTATGTTTTAATATACATTCTGCTAACTTGAAAATTTCAAGATATGCGAGCAAAAAATGCTCCTGACAGTTCGGCAATATGACACGAGCAAGAGTGCTGTTTTTGTTTCGTTTATGTGTTCGAATCCGAATCTGCGTTGTCTTGGGTGAATCACTGATTCACTAAACCATTCATAAAAACAGTCATTTGATTCGCTTCTGAAGGATTCAGCCGTTTTGAAAGCATCGTTTGAATGACTCAGTGATTCAATCACGAACTTCTGCCACCTGCTGGCCGTTTGAAGTTTCCCATCTAAAAGTAGGCATATTACATTATTTTCCAACATATTTCTATATTCAGAATTTAGTATTTAAAATATTAATCTCATAACATTATTTATGTAATTATAAATACAGTCTAAATGTATAAATGCACATCTAAATGTCACTTCATGCAGCTTCTGTGCAGTGCTAAGATGAGTTTTGTTTAGATCATTTCATGGATAACAATAGCCAGTCATTCATTCACATGAATTAAGTATTCAGAGAAAAATATTGTCTGTTTTCATTTACATCTATTTATTTATGAAATTGATTCTTTTTTTTAGAATTTAATTTTAAATTAACACAATACTGCATGGTATCGTGATACTACTTGGTATCGTGATACTTCAGCTGGTATAGTATCGTAAGACATTTTTATGGTATCGTGACAACCCTATTCTATACCCCAGCAGAAACTACTAGCTTAACTACTAAAGTCAGTAATAAAACAAGAACAATTACCCAAATTACAAGCTGGATGAACAGCCTACAACATAAAATTATAAATAAATACAGTAACAGTAGTATTCAGGTGCAGAAATGTAAAAATGAAGTGTAAAACAACACAATAATGCTTACTGCATAAGTTAAATACAGATGATTAGCAGACAGAAGCAGGTAGTATAGGCTGCTGTCTCTTTAAGCCTAAATGCACAGACCTAATACTGACACACATCCGGTTTCTTTCTCAGCTGTATACGTTAACTTAAGACATAACCGACTGTGTTTACCAGAATACTTGCCAAAACGGGTATTTTAACATGACTTTGTCTCTCTCTCTCTCTCTCTCTCTGTCTCTGTCTCTCTCTCTCTCTCTCTCTCTCTGTCTCTGTCTCTGTCTCTCTCTCTCTCTCTCTCTCTCTGTCTCTGACTCTCTGTCTCTGTCTCTATCTCTCTGTCTCTGTCTCTCTCTCTGTCTCTGTCTCTGACTCTCTGTCTCTCTCTCTCTCTTTGCGTGTGCGCGCTTCAGCGTGTGCGGCTGAGCACAGAAAACGGTGCGTGAGTCCCGTTTCGTTTTCTCCATCTGAATGGCCTGAAATTGCTTGAATGTGTAAATTGGCAAGACAAAACACGTGCAAATGATAAACTTTCACTCTAAGATGGTTTAACTTAACAGTTAATCCGCGAATCACATGCGTGCCGAACCGTGGGGACTGGTCCATACGGATCACGGATCATCTACGATCTGTTGCACCCATATTAAATATCATATATTTATGTATGTATGTATATCTGGATGTGGTGTATAAATGTATTTCTAAGCATTTATATTTTTACTATATTTAATGTGCAGATAGATAGATTGCTAATTGGCCATTTTGAGTTAATGTTGATTTTGAATCAACAATGTGGAGAAAAATAAAGCAGTGTCGATTCCAGGCCTACATGTAATTATTCCCCAGTTGTGTTCAGAGGGGCTGTCATTGGATTTCTACTGGATTATTGCACTGATGAGTTTGTGATTCAGTGACAGTCCTCCCAGATCTCCTGTGCTTCAAGAGGAAGCACACGCTGAGCTGTCCGTCAGCAGGCTAACCCCACCTGTACTTGGGCTCGAGTGAGAATCCTGCAATCAAGGAGAGCGATGGCTTTGTGCATTCAAAGCGCGATTAAGGGTAATCCATTAACTCTGTGACGTAAACCACGCCAAAGGTTGGCATCCTCTTTATTTCTATCACTCCCGCTCACTTCATCATTCCTGCTCAGAAGACAAGGATGAGGAAACCTGGAATTAGACTATTTCATCAGCAGTTTCAATTGATGTGCAGTCAATATGTTTATATGTGGCTGATTCAGCATTTAGAGCTGAACTGCTAGTTTTTAAACCTTTTTACCTTACACAAGCTTGTTGATTTCTTCTCTTTGTGCATCTTTATGCTCATTTATATGACCACTATCTGATCAATATGTTTACACTGTGATCTGTGACTGTTTTTCCATACATCTGTGTCCATGTCACCAGCTGCTGGGTTTATTTCTCTCTGGATGGTGTATTGCAGACAGCAGGAAAGGGAGGAAGACAAAAGATGAGTGTCCGAGAGATAACAGAGAGGAGGAAGAGGACTGCAGGGAAGATACTGAGAGGAGAAAAAATGTTTCTGAGAGGCCCTTACTAGTATCGCTACTACTATTGCTCATACTTCAGAGGTCTGATTGTGGTGCGGACATGAATTATACCTCAAATCGTGTGGCTTTTTGTTGAGAGGTGTGTTGGCACTTTTCAAGCTGATTAAACTTGCAAAAATGGGCAAGAAATCCCATAGACAGACACTGAAGGAGGGACTGAGTGAGAATGAAGTATCACAATATATTACTACATCGTTGTCACCGTAATGTCCATGATGCCTTATATAATTTCAGCTGTTGTATTATTTTGATCTAAATGCTTATCAGTTTGTGCACAGCCCGTTTTACTTCCTTAATACAATAGATTTATGAAAACAGCAGGATAAGACTTGACTTTATCCTTTGTGAGTTGATTGGATTGCATAAAGTAGCTTTTTCAGATCTGAAGTTTGCAGTTGGTTATGGAGAGGATGACAGTGCTTACTAGGGTTGGGCGATGTCTACCAAATTGGCATCGGACGATGTCTATAGTGAAACATCGTGATGAACGATGACATCGGTAGGGCTGGACCAGAATATTCGATTATTCGAATATTCGTTCGGTGGGTTGGCATTCGATTTTCAATTTTGAGATTTGAATATCCTTTTATTTTTATTTATTTTTCTCAAACACCTGGCATCCCCCACGAAACGGTTCTCAACTTGTCCGCCTGGCTGAACATCTGCACCAGCAACAGACCGTTCGCCAATGAAAGACGTTCGTGCTGACCTATAGCATGCATATATTTCATGAAAATCTTCTATTATGAGCACGCTTGCCGCACATCTACATTTGAAATAATGAACTTAAGCGCGCAAAAGATGCGACATGTGAACGGACCCTCTGCTATCACAAAACCGAATGCGATGCATGCGTTTTCTTTGTCAACTGTCCCGAGATGCGAGCGAAAGTCTTGGGTCAGCGTGCAGTAGCTCTTGTAGTGCAGACGAGATGCGCTGATATGAAGCCGCTTTGAGAGAGTGAAAGAGAGAAGACGCGGTACAGCTGAATCACTCACACTGTTTTCAAATGACTGATTTAATCTGCTAGTTTGTGTGTATTTATTTACTCATCTAACCTACATGCTATATTCAATAAATGTTTGCAGGAATTTCCCTCATTATAAACTCGAAAGCTGCGGGAATGAGTAAAACTATGCGATATACACACAAATTCAGGACCTGATTAAATATAACTATTTTACAGAGATTTGTGAAATAAAATTCCATGACTTTTACTAAACTTTTCCAGGACTAGAAATTGCTGTTTTAAAATTTCATAGCTTTTCCAGGTTTTTCATGACCGTACGAACCCTATAAAGGCAACTGATGCACGCTTTCAATCACTAAAGACTGGTCCTCTCCCTCCTCTAATCACATGCCGGATCCGTTACCCCGCTTTATTCCGGGACCTCTCAATTTAAAAATTAAGCATTGGGCTACCTTATTAAAAGTATTGCTCTTAACAGACCTGTGTGTTTTGTATCACTAGTGCAGTGTCCGTTCTCGGAGCATATAAGCCCTGCCCGCGTGAAGCGCGCCGCTTCCGGCTCGCTGTTCGCTTCGCGGCTCGTGCTGTTCTGTAGTTTATATAAAAGTTTATTAATTCTGAACGTGATCATGTCGCGTGTCTATATTGCACCAAAATGCGACACTGCACTCCCTTACGGCGGTCCGGCATATTTAAGAAGAATAGCAACACACCCGCCACGCGTCAGATAAGTCGGAGTTTTGGATCCAGAACGGTTCTCGACACAATAACAATGCAAGCAAACAGCCAGACAGACGAATCCAGATTTTAGAGGATTCCTGTCTCAGACGAGCAAATTGGCCAAAATATAAGAGAGAAGAATATGTTCAGCCCCCTCCCTCCGAAGCTTCGAATATTCGGTGTTGATTACTACCGAAGCTTCGAAGCTCAAAAAAATGGTATTCGGACCAGCCCTAGACATCGGGGGGCGGGGTTCGAGGTGTGCCGAAGCGCAAATCCGTATTCAGAAATGCACGGAACACAAATGACTCGTTCTACGGAGTAGGGGTGTGCACGAATAGTCGAACATTGGAATATTGGATCTGTTATTATTATTCGAACAATAAAAACACTATTTGAATTTTACTGTGTTAATTTGCTGGCCATAAATGCAGGGAATCCATGATAAATCCTAAGCAGTTATAACTACATGCACTGGGTGGCGCTGTGGAGTGTGTTAACAAGTTGATAGTATTGGATCACAGAATGTCGTCATCTGCCTCGCAAAGTTTGGATTTACTTTGATCAAAATGATCTTACTAAATGATCAGACAAAATGTAATTACTTCTGATCAAATTAATTAGTAAAACTGATTTATCATGTCACCACCACAATGAGAAATCACATGAAATCCAAACACAGTCGACTGAGGAAAGACAGCTGTCCATTACTGCATTCACGACTGCAGGTAAGCCCAGCTGTACTCCGATTGAGCCGAGAAGAGAGTGCATCTGATACTGAAATGATCTTCAGACATAGCCTATATAAAGTTTCCTCGAGAGAGAGTGGTTTAACACAAAGCGCTAAGAAACTGTTAGCACATGTTATCTTTGTCAGCGCGTTCTTATTGTTATCAGACTGAGGAACAAACTTTTACCCGAGCATGTGGATATTATTGTTTCTCTCATAATTAATACGTGAAACAATGTAAACACAATAAATATAGGCTGACTCGAGTATATGTAGACTACGTTCTGTAATTGGCACAGTCTGCTTGATTTTTCCATTTGCTCTGCTTGATCTTGAATGCTTTTTTTTGTTAATGTATTTATTTTCTTTGTTTACACATGTTTTCAACCAAAATAAAACCTTGCGATATAACGTAACGTTGTTGTAGAACATTGTGTAATGGCTAATCATAAGCTTGTTCAGAAATCGTGACAAAAACGTGATAATTAAAAATAACGTCTTTCTCATTAAACCTCATTTAAATAAACGAATGTTTGAATATTCATTTTTTATGAGCTCAAATATTCGAATGCAAAATTTTTGGAAAATGCCCATCCCTACTACGGAGCCACTAAAGGGACATGGTTAGCCGCTTGCTACAGTAGCAGCATGTTACTTTACAGTACATGAAAGTTCACTTACCACATACACAGAGTAAGGAGAGATGACTGATAGGACAATGGCGAATGATTTGCAGATACTGAGCACCACTGACAAACATCTGATAGTGAATCTCGAAAGTGAAAGTAAAATAAGAGCACGCATTCGAAAGCGGTTTCAGTGCCCTGCCTGCATATTAGTAGCGGTTCCCTGATGCCCGCAATTTAATTATAATTACCCAATGATATAATTGCGAGAGAAAGTATTTAAAACATTTTTTTTTTATCATCCCATCTCGTAGGCTATTTATTCCCCTTAGGGGTTCCGTAGTATACTTAATTTCCTTTCAGAACACGGAATTGGGGTGCGGCGGATTGCGGAAGGGGGGGGGGGATCACGATGGACGATGGCATCGTCTATCGGCCCAACCCTAGTGCTTACTGTATTTTATTATATATTTAAATATTTTAAAAATATATAAAATAATCCCAGGGCTCTAGACTGCGACCATTTTTTGAGAATGTGCGAGTAAAAAGTTGACATGGTCGCACTTGTGCGAGTGCATGGTCTAAGCTGCTCCAAAGCATCTGCTTCATACAGCGCGCGCTGCAGAGCCGCGGCACATTGTAGCAGGAGTCAGATTTCACTGATCACGTGAAGAGAGGCGCTTTCAGCGCGAGCGCTTCGTGGGTAGAGCCTGGGTAGAGGGTAGAGTTCGTGGGTAGAGCGAAGGTGCACGCCGCGGATGGAGCGCAACGGAGGATTTGGTTTTCAAACTAAAATGAAAGACTGCTTCTTAAACCAGAGAAGGTGAACATGTTGGTATTCTTGTAGAATAAAACATGCAAGTCCTGTCAGCGACAGCCAGTTTAGTTTTACTTTTCTTTTTGTTTTCGTTTTGAAAAGCTTATCTTTGCGGTTTACCTCACGTTACGGTATGGAGGCCTTCCTTAATTTTTTTTCATTATTATTTATTTGATTCCTCAGTGTTTGCTAAGCATTCTGTAATTTATAAGTCTGTAGCCTATATATAATACAGCATGTGATGTGTCCTATGCCATGCCTCGTCTTATTCGTTTTTGTTAATAAAGGTTATGTAAGCTGGTTTGTCATTGTAGCCTACTGTTTTATTGTTGTTGTGCTTTTTAATTAAGAATAACAATGAATCCATCTTTTGTTTTGGTCTTAAAAAGTGAAAGGTGTATAGATGTAAGCAAAACAGACAATTATCTTTTCTTGTAAAACGTGACACCAAGATCGCGAAATTGAAAGTGAAAGCACACGAAAAGAGGAATTCCTGTTCACAAAATTTAAATCACAAATAATACTGATGAAAAAGGGTTGAATGTTGAACACTTTCGTTATCATATAACTATAAACTATGATAAAAGTTCATCAGCATGCATTGATTAATCAAACGTTGTAGCAAAAAAAATATATAATAATAAATTGCGACCAAATTATATGCTCGTGCGACCAACTGAGAAAGTTAGTCACAAAAGAGCAACCAGTGGGAAGAATGAGTCTAGAGCCCTGAATCCACTCAAATTACATTTTGGGAAATGATTTCAATGCATTTTGTGTGCAAGTCTGGAGCTGAGATCGGGTAAAATAAAACAAAAAGCTGGTTGCTGATTTCGTGTTTGATTGATTGCCGATTGACTGGTGCATCTCTACACAAAAATTATTTATATTTTATATAATATATAATATGCTTTAATATTGACTTAGGGAATGAGTGAGAATAAAGTATCACAATATATTACTACATCATTGTAATCATTACGACCATTATGCCTGTAATTTCAGCTTTGTGTTGTACTGTTTTGGTGTAAATGTCATTTTAAAACAATGTAATTTTAATTCTTTATTTAAGAATATGTGTGTAATTTGTGCTGTAGCTGCCCTGCAGCACCATGTTTGTGGTGTTTATTTTTTTGCTTTTAATCTCCCAAAGATAATTCCGCTGTGATCCAATTAACGCCTGCATTACCCTCCTATTTTAACAGCAGTAATCAGCTCGCACTAATGCTGCCGGTATCAGAAGCGGCCCCGCTCTCAGATCTCAGCGTCCAGCGCTGGAACAGTCACGCCAAGCCATTAGAACAGCGTTTCTTCCTCCGTCATCCTTTAATCAGATCCATTTACATCACTTGCGAAGACCATATCACTCCTTGACACCCTTGAATTGCATTTCATCCAGTGACTTTTGCCCTCTGTTTGTCCGTGCGTCTGCCCAATCAAGTGCCGAGACGGGCAGCAGTCGTTAACCGAGGTCCGTCCCTTCCGCTTATGATGATGGTCCATTATTGTTGCTATGGGAACAGTCTCAACTTTGCTGTCTGTGCTGATCTTCTCCCTCTGCACCACGTTGTCAACACGTGAGCGCACGGGTTGTTAAACTGATAATTTCTGCTGCGCTTCGTCGAAAAGCAAACAAATAGAATATGAGAAAGGAAGTGCTATAGCTGGCGGGATCTAGTGAAATGAAAGGTCAAGATGGCCGTCTGATGGAGGATTTTCTGAATTAGGAGAGTGGTGTCTGTCCTGTTATTTAAGGATAATCTTCTCAACAGTAACTAATCCGCGGTCCACTGGTTAGGTTGTTGTTATCATCTCTCATTCATCGAGAGCTAAACTATTTGGATGAATCTCATAGATGCAGGTTTGCATCATATTTTATCCAAAAGAGGATAATGTTAAATTGGTTTACATAAAAGCCTTTTTATTATGTCATTATTTTCACGATAAATCAGTCTAGAAAGTGTCTTTGCAAGGATAAATGCATGTTTACGATGAATTTCCACAAAATATATATCGCTTGTGGTTTTTCTTGTTTACTTCACCGCGTGATATTGATTTGATTATGAAAATGCTGCTTTGTTGGAACAGCTTTTCCCTTCAAAGCAAATCATATTATATTTATTCATGGTGATACAGCTGCTGTTTGAGCTGTCTCTTTTTTTATTTGCTCTGGTTATAATTTTGTTAACATTGGCATGAAAGAAACTTTTACAGACAAAGTTTGTTTTCTTAGTTTTTTTATGTACACAATACATTTTTCTTGCATTGTGCACGCTAAAAAGGTCAAGTCTTTCCATCAGTCGTTCTGTTTCGCACCTTATCTTACTGTTCTCTTTCCTCCCTCTGTTGTCCAGGTTTCCTCTTGTTCAAGGATTTCTGCATGAACGAGATCGACGACGCCGTTCCACAGCTGAAGTTTTATGAGGAGGTAAAATCGGTTTAAATCTATATGTTCCTTTCATTGCTAACACGACAGTCTTTGTGGCATTTGTGTGGGGTTTTTGCTGTATACTTTCCAAGTAGTGTGTTTGACCTGACCTGTCCTCATTCTAGTTGTGACCTGAAATGGCACAGCTCAGTCGTGAAGTTTTGTTCCCCTTCTATTGACCTGAAGAACACCATGTGTCCTATTAAAGAGCGTGGGGTTGCTTCTGAGATGACCGTAATCTTGTTTTGTCCCCTTCAGATTAAAGAGTACGAGAAGTTGGATTCAGAAGAAGAGAGGCTAACTCGCAGTCGACAGATTTATGATGCCTACATAATGAAGGAGCTTCTGTCGTGTTCACATGTAAGAAAACATTTGGCAGAATGTACAGGTGCATCTCAATAAATTAGAATGTCGTGGAAAAGTTCATTTATTTCAGTAATTCAACTCAAATTGTGAAACTCGTGTATTAAATAAATTCAATGCACACAGACTGAAGTAGTTTAAGTCTTTGGTTCTTTTAATTGTGATGATTTAGGCTCACATTTAACCAAAACCCACCAATTCACTATCTCAACAAATTAGAATACTTCATAAGACCAATAAAAAAATTTTTTTAGTGAATTGTTGGCCTTCTGGAAAGTATGTTCATTTACTGTATATGTACTCAATACTTGGTAGGGGCTCCTTTTGCTTTAATTACTGCCTCAATTCGGCATGGCATGGAGGTGATCGGTTTGTGGCACTGCTGAGGTGGTATGGAAGCCCAGGTTTCTTTGACAGTGGCCTTCAGCTCATCTGCATTGTTGGGTCTGGTGTCTCTCATCTTCCTCTTGACAATACCCCATAGATTCTCTATGGGGTTCAGGTCAGGCGAGTTTGCTGGCCAATCAAGCACAGTAACACCATGGTCATTGAACCAGCTTTTGGTACCTTTGGCAGTGTGGGCAGGTGCCAAGTCCTGCTGGAAAATGGAATCAGCATCTCCATAAAGCTTGTGGAAGGAAGCTAAAGCAGAAGGAAGCATGAAGTGCTCTAAAATTTCCTGGTAGATGGCTGCGTTGACTGTGGACTTCAGAAAACACAGTGGACCAACACCAGCAGATGACATGGCAGCCCAAATCATCACTGACTGTGGAAACTTCACACTGGACTTCAAGCAACATGGATTCTGTGCCTCTCCACTCTTCCTCCAGACTCTGGGACCTTGTTTCCAAATGAAATGCAAAATTTACTTTCATCTGAAAAGAGGACTTTGGACCACTGAGTTCTTTTTCTCCACGGCCCAGGTAAGATGCTTCTGACGTTGTCTCTGGTTCAGAAGTGGCTTGGTAGCTCTTTTCCTGAAGACGTCTGAGCGTGGTGACTCTTGATGCACTGACTCCAGCTTCAGTCCACTCCTTGTGAAGCTCTCACAAGTGTTTGAATCAGCTTTGCTTGACAGTATTCTCAAGCTTGCAGTCATCCCTGTTGCTTGTGCACCTTTTCCTACCCAAATTCTTCCTTCCAGTCAACTTTGCATTTAATATGCTTTGATACAGCACTCTGTAAACAGTCACACCTTTCAGTAATGACCCTCTGTGACTTACCCTCTTTGTGGAGGGCATCAATGTTCATCTTCTGGATCATTGCCAAGTCAGCAGTCTTCTCCATTATTGTGGTTTCAAAGAATGAGATACTGTAGGGATGGTCATTAATTGAAACTCAAATGTAAATATTCTAATATTTTGAGATACTGATTTTTGACTTTCATGAGCTGTAAGCTCTAATCATCAAAATTAAAACCAATTTTTTTTTAAATGTTTTACTTTACATGCAATGAATCTAAAAGATATGAAAGTTTCACTTTTTGAAATAACTTACAAGAAAAAATAAACTTTTTCAAGACATTCTAATTTATTGAGATGCACCTGTATAAAGTGATCACTAGCAGTCATTTTACATGCATATGGCAAAGGGCTGTATTATTAAGCAATACTAAAGATTACGTCTTTGCTGATTTTGCGTTCAGCTACTTTTAAAACTTGTCTTACTTGTTTTTCTATTTTTCTGTATAAACGATTTATCTTGGATCAGTAGATGACCTTGCAAAAATAAATAACAAATATAATAATATAATTAGTATAAATAGTATTGTAATGTGTATAATTTTTATTTCTATTTTCTATTTCTATTTATGATATCATTTGTTTTTAAACCATTTTATTTTTCTTTCTTTATTCATTTATATACACACACAATTTGTACACACAATATTTTTTAAAATCTTAATGTATTAAATTTATAAAATATAATTAAATTATATTATTAAAAATCTATATATTTTTTATTTCTCTAATGCTTCTATAATGCTGCTAGCTGGAGGGACTATGGTTCTTATTGTCCATTGCAGATCCGGTGACTCCATTCGGATGTTTCTGTTGAAAAAATAAGTGTCCCATTAGCCTCCGTCAGTCTCCAGTCATAGCTTTTCAGAAACAGGAAGCCTGAATGAACCAACACAATGGCCTATAGGACACTCAAGGCCTGTGCGATTATGTCACAGTGTTTTATGTTGTGATAACCGGGAATGCTTAGGAGGTTAATGTCAAAGCTTGACGTTTGTTCAGGGGGAACAGTTCTTGTTTTAGTGTTTTGACCTCCCTTATCGCAAAATGTCACTTAATCTACCTTCCTTTCTCACAGCCCTTCTCTAAGAAGGCAGTAGACCATGTCCAGACTCACCTAGCAAAGAAACAAGTTCCTCCAAATCTCTTTCAGGTAAGTCCCCCAACACGAAATAAAATCTAACCTGTTTTTCTGGGTGCTGATTGGCTTTTGTGCATTTAACACAAAGGAAGTAAAGTGTTTGGGTAGCAGGACTCTCAACAGATCCTGATGTATTTGTTTGCTTTGCTTTTTCCAGCCATACATAGTTGAGATCTGTGACAGTCTTCGAGGAAAGATCTTTCAGAAGTACATTGAAAGGTGACACAGACGGCTACAAAAAAAAGCTTACTTTTGCACTTTTTTTTTGTTGCATCAGAATGATTTTAACATCTTAAAACCTTTCACTTCACTCTATAGCGACAAGTTCACACGTTTTTGCCAGTGGAAGAATGTAGAGCTCAACATCCATGTGGGTTTTTCCTTACATTTTATTCACCTGTAATTTGTTTATTTTCCTTTTATAAACTGGTTCTCTTTAATATTGCTCTTGATTTTGCACATAGTTGACGATGAATGACTTCAGCGTGCATCGGATCATCGGCAGAGGGGGGTTCGGAGAGGTTTACGGATGCAGAAAAGCAGACACAGGGAAAATGTAAGTGCTGATCAAACCAAAAAAAAAGCCAAATTTGGGTTTGCATAAAAGCATCTGTTAATTTACTTTGTGTGTCTCAGGTATGCCATGAAGTGTTTGGATAAAAAGCGGATCAAAATGAAGCAGGGAGAAACACTGGCGCTCAATGAGAGAATCATGCTGTCATTGGTTAGCACTGGGGTGAGTGACACATACAAACTCAGACCGCACACTAACATCTTTGTCTCGCTTGTTTGACCCTCTTTATCTCTTTCTCTCTCTGCAGGATTGCCCTTTCATAGTGTGTATGACATATGCCTTCCACACTCCTGATAAACTGTGTTTCATCCTGGACTTGATGAATGGTAAGGGCAGTCATTATTGGCTTGTTCACACAACGTGATTACACATCACAAAAATTTGGCATTTTTTTCTAACTAAAACTATTTATTTTAATGCCTAATGCTAACCCAAAGGAACAAAAAACTGGACTGTCATATCATTGAAATACTATTGTAATTTATTTTTTAATGTTTTGAAGTAGATTTTAATATTTTCTGCTTTCTCTATAATTTTAGTTAATGATTTCAGTTTAAGTATAGTTTGTTTAGTATAATTTTTAGTATTTATTGGCCCGGTTTCACAGACAGGGCTTAGACTAAGCCAGGATTAGGCCATAGTTCAATTAGGACATTTAAGTAATTTTTATAAATGTGCTTAGGAAAAAACATTACTGGTGTCCATCTTGAGTAGGGTTGGGTATCATTTGTTTTTTTTTCGATACCGGTGCCAAATCGATACTTTTAAAACGGTGCCGGTGCCTAAACCGATACTTGTTATATATATATATATACACACACACACACACACAAACACATACTGTATATGGAACTAATGAAGCTCCAGGAAATCCCCAATATGGACAAAGGCATTGCTATTCCTGTAACTGAGTAAACAGAAGATATAAACGTTTTGAATGATAAAACAAATACATTAAACACTCGACTATGACAATATATAGTTTGTCTGTGTTATTCAAGCCATCTCTGGTATTTTCATAATAATTAAGTATATTTAAAATCCATTGCTAATCGATGCATTAGTAGCCTATGGAACATATTTTCTGCCTCATTCTATGACAAGAAGCTATCAGATCACAAAAGGAAGCATTTAACTGGTGTTGTGGACTAAAAAGGTTATAATGTTCTATTTTGTTGGTTTAAACAGGTTTAAAAACGCGAATACAAGAGAATTTTAGCTTTAGGCATTTTAATTAAAGCTAGGGCTGGGCGGTATATAAAGTTTGTACGATATATCGATATATTCTTTATAATCGATACGTTATTATGAAGCAATACAGTTAATATTGATATACAGTAGTTTGATACGAGCGCATCTGATAAAATATCTAGGGAGGACACAGACTGAACTGCTGCGGAGAAAGTGCATAATACAATTTGTTCTAAACATGTGACAAGCTTTATATGAAGGGCTATAAAAAAAAACTCGTAAGATACAGTAGCCTATAGTTTATAGTTTCAGTTTAAAGCGGCTCGCGCTCTACCTGTCAGATACTCTGACAGAAAGGCTGCGTGTGCCGCTGACAGAGATGCTTCTCGCGCTGTTTAATGTGTTTGCTGTTTTCCGTAATGCATAACTTACAATTCACAGGTATATTCTCCATCTGTAAATGTTAGAAAGCCATGGAAATATTTCCATTTTGCTGTCAGAAGTGCGTGAGCTTTTGCTTTGCGATTCTCTGCTAAACGTCACAGACTTCATTTAGAATGAGCGCCGCCGTGCGCATGTGCGCCAAACAGACGGCGTGCAATGAAATAGGAGCGCAATAACTCTGACTAAAATATACATTTTGCTGAAATATTTGTAGTTGTAGCCTGTGATGCTTCTTACGTGCGTTTCGGAGAAACAAAGGACAAATATTTTAATCAATCGCTCAGGCATGGCACCGAAATGAGGCACCGAAATCTGCGTTCTGATTCGGTTCTAGTACATACCGGTTACATAGGTACCGGTGCCATAATGGTACCGGGTTTCGGTACCCAACCCTAATCTTGAGACAAAACAAAGGCACTGATATATTTTAAGATCAATCAGTGCAAGTTTATTTCAGTTGAAACAGCTCAGATTTACATTTTAGTCTGGGACTAGGCTTAAGCCTTGTCTGTGAAACCGGGGGATTCATTTTTATTTATTAGCTTATTTATCTTTAACCAAATGAAAATGAGAAATATATAATGCCTTGGCAACTAACTGAAATAAAATAGGGTTTTAAATAAAAAAAAATATTGTATTTCAGTTAACATTTATTTTATTTCAAGTAACGAAAATGTTTATGGTTTTGGTTAACAATATTAACCCTTGTTCATAATGATTTCCGTGGTTTTGCTTTAAATGCATGAGCATATTTTTGTGCTGAAAGTTTGAACTAAATAAGTGATTACCATAAAGTGTATAAACTGAAGCGTATATACCATGAGCATCCTCAAATCTTACAGATCGAAGCCAACACCTCCCAGTGTGAGATTGTAAAAGCCTATTTAGGGCTCTAATTTTGGCCTTCCTCTATAACTTAATGTCAGCTTGAATATGGGGCGGAGCTTCCTCTTCAGACACTCGCACTTCCTATATCTGCACTGCAGCGTGGGCCACTTCTCTGAACGTCCTTCTTGGATTTGTGAAACAGTCACATCACTTACACAGGTCTTCAGAAACAGAGGAACATACTCTCAAAAGCATTTGGACACTGATGAGTCCTTTAATAATAACATATCAGAGTGATAAACATTTTCCCAGAAATGTCCAATGTTGAAGTGGCTGTTCATGTGATGTCTCTCCATCAAGTTACTCTTACAGAGTAGACTAGAAGATCCTTAACTGACCTGTTATTTGTAACATAATTAGAGAAGATAAGTGTTTTGCAAACTGCAATTAAATATAAATGTCATTGCTCAAAAAAAGCTGTTGGGCAAATTTCAGTAAATTCAAAATGTGAATTTAATCAAGTAATCATCAGGTTTCCCAACAGAATCGCTGGCAATTTCAGGGATTTCTTCAGTATCTTTTATTTTATTACTTTATTTTTTATTTTTTTTATTTAGTTTTATAATTTTATATTTTTCATTTTGTTTAATTTTACTATGGTTTATTTTATTTTGCTGTACTTCAGATTTTTAAAAAATCCCCTACAAATGACTGAAATAGTAATTAAGTTAATTTGTTGCAAGGTTTAAAATCACTGATTCATAAGATTTATTGTGATTTATATTCTATTGACTGCTCGTATACATTTATAACACGGTGTAATTGTTTGATATTGTACTTGTGTATTTCAGGTGGAGACCTTCACTATCACCTGTCTCAGCACGGCGTCTTCAGCGAGAAAGATATGCGCTTTTATGCAGCTGAGATCATACTGGGCCTCGAACACATGCACAATCGATTTGTCGTCTACAGAGACCTCAAGGTAAGGTCATCGCCGTCCCAGTCGTTCCTTTTTCACAGAGAAAGAATCGTTCGTACCATCCTCTGTCACTGCAAAACCCGTTGATCTGTGCTTGCGATTCCCTGTTGCCGCTGAAAAGGGAAAATGAAATGTTCCGTTGAGTTTGTGTATTTTGTAACGTAAGCTTGTATCTGTTCTGCGTCGTCGTCTGAGGTTATTTTTTATTAAGTTTGGCTGAGCTGTCTCTCTTGGCAGCACTGTTTATTGTCTTTAAACGGAAAAGTACGTCATATGATGGAGCGAGTCGAGGTTAACCTACAGTCCCACATGTAGAGTGTAGCCTTCCATTCTGATGTCCGCGAATATCATGTAATTTGTCGACCCTTCGTGTGGAAGCAGCAGGAGTGCAGCTATGCGATTGTTGTGAATTATGCAATTTTAAGTGAGATGTTTGGGCTTCACGCTGCCAGATTGCTGAGAATATGCAGGATCTTCCCTGGCAAGCTCCTGAAACGGGACACTGCACACGCGAGCGGGGTGCATTCTGTGAGTGAACGATCCTGTTGTTTTTCCACAGTGTCACTGATGTTTGTGTAGAAGAAAAACTCAGTGCAAACATTTGTTTGCTTATACCTCTGAGCAACATTCCTGAGAGCCAAAATACATGGCAAGATTTTCAGTGCAGTATGTCTCTTAAAGGGATAGTTCACCCAGAAATGAAATTCATCAGTTCACTTGTCCTTATGTTGTTCCGATCTCGTATGCTCCATTTTTTTATTTTTTTTACCTGGAACATTGAAGGAGATGCTTTTTAATGGTCTTTACTAGTGATGCATCGATCTGATACTCAGGTTCGGTATCGCTCCGATACTGGCATTTTCTGCCGGATCGGGTATTGGTCAGACGAGACCGATCCAAATCAGATATTGTGCATATACTATTCTGTGTTATTGTTAAACCCCATGAAAGCACAAAAACATTATAAAGCAACATAAAGTCAAAGTCCAAGTGTTCTGAAGCCGTTCCATGGTTTAATGTAAGGTACAGATGAATATTTAAGTCATTAAATTCAAGTTCACGTAAACTCTTCTCTCCGCTGCGGCTGTCTGTCATTCAGCGTTCAAACTGCGTGTCACGTTCGGTTACGACAGTCAAGACGATGAAACTCTCTTCAAGAGCGCACAGTAACTGAAATTTAAACCTGTTAAAAGAAATGGCTTAATAAACTATCGCACAGATTTAATAAACTACACATCAATATCTCTTTCCTTTTGTGCTTTGAGTTTGAACTTCTCTATGCGGAGCACTGCACGCTGTGACTGTGTTGTTTCAAGCGCATCATTTTGTGCACGGGATGCGCATAAGCACTTTGTGCTGCTCTGTATTGGACTCCTCTATCATATGTTGCTGCCTTACATATAAAAGAAATGTCTTTTAATTTTATAGTTTATATTTATATATAAAAACATTTACTTGTTTTCATTAATGTATTTTACAATATTACAAAGAGCAATGTGTAACATTTTACTAATTTAGTCCTACACTTATTCACTAATAATGTTATTTCATATATTTTATAAAACTGTGCACTCATGATTTTTCTAGGATAACTTTTGCTGCTAAATTTTCCACTAACCTATTTTATAATAGTATTTTTGTCATAGATTATGATTATATTTTTTTTTCATTAAAATGAAGTTGTCTATGTTTAGTAGATTGTGTTTAACACACAAAAGAGTGGCGATCAGGTCAACACACAGAAGTATAGAAATTCTACATTGATTAAAAAAAAAAAAAGTGATCGTATCGGAATCGGCGATACTCAGAATTTTCTAGATCAGATCTGAAAAAATGGTATCGTTGCATCCTTATTCTTTACGCAGGTTTTTTTAGACACTGGTATTTTAAAGCTCATAGGAAATCTCATTGCTCAAAATCTAATGTTAGATATTGTTTAATTAACTATGTATTTGTAATTTTGTTCTATTTTACTTATTTATACTTGACATTTTTTGTTGTTGTTGTTGTTCTTATTTTATTGCTGGCAGTTCACTTGTCTTTAAAAATGTTTGACCTATTAGTTATGCCACTAGTTTTTGCTGTGATATCGAGGAAGTACTTAAAGTATTCTTTAAATAATAAAGAACCGATCTGTGACTTAAAATCCGTAATATGATCTGAGTTGTGTGATCCGTTGCGCCCTTACTCTCTTGACTTATTTGAAGAAAGAATGCAATCACAGAAGTTTTTTATCATACTGATTTGTCCGCAGTGAAATTCATCTGATGTCTTTTTTATTCGGGCTAGATAAATAAATTTTGGGCTACCAAAATCTGAAGAATGCGTGAAGGGCTACCAGGGATGGTGAAATTTTGCAAGCCCTGATATTTTTCTTATTTTTTTTATTTTGAAATATCATTGGTCAAAATCCCAGTATATTAAACATCAAGTATATTCTCATTTACTGTGATTGCATGACATTCAGTGGTAGGGTGGTCATTTTTTTTTTTTTTTATATAATTTATTTTATTACTTTTATTTTATTGCTTTATTATTGCTTTATTACATTTTATTTGGTTTTGTTTATATTTGTTTTCTATTTTGAAATCTCATTGGTTGATGTATGAGTATATTTGAACATATATAGGGCTGGTAAGTGATTACATTTTTTTAATCTAATTAATTAAATGGTGGCGATTAGTTAATCGCACATCAAATTTGGCTGAGAAATTACTTCCAAAAAATTATTTAAAGTCATTGTTCTGTAAAGCATCAAATAGACATTACAAAAAGTAGCTTCAGCAAGAAATATTTTGTTTGATAAAATGTATTACATATACTCTTTTGAACCATGAGGGTGCGTAAATGATGACACAATTGTCATTTTTGGGTGGGTGAACTATACCTTTAATGATTTTAATTAATTTTATTATTATTACTATGGAAATATGAAATTATTTCTGTAATGAAATTATCCTCTAAATAATAAACTAAAACGGCCAGTAGGTGGTGGTAAATGTCTTAATGATTAAGTCATCGAGTCATTTATTCATTTATTTGATTTGTTCAAATGCTGATTCATTCAGGAGTGAAGTAAATGGTTCTTTATGAATGGTCCATTGAATCATTAGGCTTGTTCGACTTGAAGTGGATCATCACCATCATATTGATCGGTGTGTGACATCAAAGTACCGCAAGAGCTATAGAGAGCAGACGGCTCTGCAAGCTTTCGCAGTACTTTTGATGTCACACACCGATCGATCCGTGCAGCGCCGCTTCAAATCCAACGCGCCTATGGACAATGGTTCAATGCGCCAAATGATTCACCCAGTTCGTTCAAAACGTGCATTAAGAAATGAAATGCCGCTGTGTGTTGCTCGGAGACGAACAGTTCTGCTTTGTCTTTATATTTTCGTTGTATATAAAGCGAACATATATGTATATACAGTCAGGTCCATAAATATTGGGACATCGACACAATTCTAACATTTTTGGCTCTATATACCACCACTATGGATTTCAAATGAAACGAACAAGATGTGCTTTAACTGCAGACTGTCAGCTTTAATTTGAGGGTATTTACATCCAAATCAGGTGAACGGTGTAGGAATTACAACAGTTTGCATATGTGCCTCCCACTTGTTAAGGGACCAAAAGTAATGGGACAGAATAATAATAATAAATCAAACTTTCACTTTTTAATACTTGGTTGCAAATCCTTTGCAGTCAATTACAGCCTGAAGTCTGGAACGCATAGACATCACCAGACGCTGGGTTTCATCCCTGGTGATGCTCTGCCAGGCCTCTACTGCAACCGTCTTCAGTTCCTGCTTGTTCTTGGGGCATTTCCCTTCAGTTTTGTCTTCAGCAAGTGAAAATGCTCAATCGGATTCAGGTCAGGTGATTGACTTGGCCATTGCATAACAGATTCAGTTGCTTTTTGCATTGAACAATGAGTTTGAAGCATTTGGCATTGCATCACTTCAGATCATCATTGATCTGAAGCATGGTGGTGGTAGCGTGCATGTATGGCTGCCAGTGGAACTGGTTCTCTTGTATTTATTGATGATGTGACTACTGACAAAAGCAGCAGGATGAATTCTGAAGTGTTTCGGGCAATATTATCTGCTCATATTGCCAAATGCTTCAGAACTCATTGGACGGCGCTTCACAGTGCAGATGGCAATGACCCAAAATACTGCAAAAGCAAAGAGTTTTTGAAGGGAAAGAATGGACTGTTATGCAATGGCCAAGTCAATCACCTGACCTGAATCCGATTGAGATGCATTTCACTTGCTGAAGACAAAACTGAAGGGAAAATGCCCCAAGAACAAGCAGGAACTGAAGACGGTTGCAGTAGAGGCCTGGCAGAGCATCACCAGGGATGAAACCCAGCGTCTGGTGATGTCTATGCGTTCCAGACTTCAGGCTGTAATTGACTGCAAAGGATTTGCAACCAAGTATTAAAAAGTGAAAGTTTGATTTATGATTATTATTCTGTCCCATTACTTTTGGTCCCTTAACAAGTGGGAGGCACATATGCAAACTGTTGTAATTCCTACACCGTTCACCTGACTTGGATGTAAATACCCTCAAATTAAAGCTGACAGTCTGCAGTTAAAACACATCTTGTTCGTTTCATTTGAAATCCATAGTGGTGGTGTATAGAGCCAAAAATGTTAGAATTGTGTCGATGTCCCAATATTTATGGACCTGACTGTATATTAGAGGTCGACCGATAGTGGATTTTACCGATACCGATAGCTAGGTTGGACCACACTGGCCGATACCGATTAATCAACCGATAGTTTTTAAAATAGATACTGAATGAAAACTAAATAGAGCTTTACTATTTAAAAAAAAAACAGTAACAGTACTGAACTATACTTTATAAATGAATAAAAATTTAGTATTAATATTTATTACTATATTGATTATTAAAGTTATTTCATAGTTAACAAATGTTAAAAGAAGAAACTTTAAAATTTAAAAATGAAGCCTATTAGTAAATGTTGAAATGAAATGAACACACTCTAACAAGGAACAATACTTCTACAGCTTTCGTTAATGTTACAAATGGACTCTTATTAAGTATTACCATTTAATTTCAACAGTCATGCTTAAAGATGGCCATCTTGAAATACCTACAAAAGGCCATATTAAAATTACATGCACAGGTTATTGATATTGTATGTGCACTCTTTATTTGCTGCTATTTTAGAACACTGCATGATTATCTAATTAAAATATAAACAAATATGCAAGTGAGTGACACACTGTGCAAAAGCACAGCGCTGCGTCTTGGAGAAGTCACGGGTATCACACACACACACACACACACACACCAGACGCGTCACGTTCAATTTAAGCAGCGGTCTAAAACTGTTTATTTAATCACCAAACGGACATAAGTTTGCTTCAAGAATGAATTATGTGTCATAAATGAGTTTGAAGTTCGGTGTTTAAATAACAGAGCAAACGGAAAGAGAAAGCGCGATCTGTATTACAGCTCTCTATATGAAGCATACAGACTGTATTAGAGCCACGGAAAGACAAACGTTTTGCTGAAAAATGCACAATACATAATTTATAGCCTAGGGCGAAGTCATTATGTACATTAACAATGATTTGGGACAAATAGGCTATAATGTTATTTAATGGGAAACTATGTGAATGGCGCTCTGTTCCGCGGCAGGATTTTCTGTCGGCTGCATTTAAATGCGCGTTTGAAGTTTCCCGCTCTGTGCAGCGCGCAGTGTCACATGCCAAAACAAACAACATGTGCTGTCAGTGATTTCCGCCTCTAAAGGCCGCTCTCATACTGTATAATGATAGCAGACCATTCTCAACCACTCCAGCAACAGACGCAACACGAAGAAAAAAAAAAAAAAAAAAACACCGAAAACTATCGGCATGGATTTTTGCCGATAACCGATTGTTCTGCAAATCAACTATCGGTGCCGATTAATCGGCAAAACCGATGAATCGGTCGACCTCTAATATATATATGTATATATGTACTGTATATATGTATGTATATATATATATGTATGTATGTATGTATGTATGTATGTATATATATATGCGAACATCGTTCTAAGCTCAGGGCTGCAGAAAGGGTATGGCGCAAATCACAAAATCCTACTGACCTTAATTTATATCAATCACTCCTCTCTGACTTCTCTGCTAATGTCTCCATTGCTAAAAGGACATACTATCACGACAAAATTAACAATTCGCCTAACTCTCGCATGCTCTTTAAAACATTTTCCTCTCTCCTTTGTCCCCCTCCTCCCCCTCCTTCATCAACTCTAACAGCTGACGACTTTGCCACATTCGTCATTAATAAAATGACAAACCTCACTGCACAATTCTCCACACCACAAACCGTCAAACACATCTTACCAGCAAACATACACTCGTTCACATCCTTCTCTCCACTCTCTGAGGCAGAAGTCTCTAAACGCATCCTTTCCAGTCATCCTACTACTTGTCCGCTTGATCCTATTCCATCTCATCTCCTTCAAGCCATTTCTCCTGCAGTTGTACCTGCACTCACTCACATCATTAACACATCCCTTCACACTGGAGTTTTTCCCTCAGCATTTAAACTGGCTCGTATAACCCCACTTCTTAAGAAACCCACTCTTAACCCAACTCTTTTAGGGAACTATAGACCGGTTTCCCTTCTACCTTTCATTGCAAAAACACTTGAACGAGTTGTGTTCAACCAAGTCTCTGCCTTTCTCACACAGAACAACCTCCTGGACAGCAACCAATCTGGCTTCAGAAGTGGACATTCGACCGAAACTGCCTTGCTCTCAGTTGTTGAAGCCTTAAGACTTGCAAGAGCGGCTTCCAAGTCTTCATTACTTATTTTGCTGGATCTGTCCGCTGCTTTTGATACGGTCAACCACCAGATCCTCCTGTCAACCCTATTGAGAAAGGGCATCTCAGGAATTCCAGTGGTGTGAGTCTTACATCTCCTTCAAGGTATCTTGGAGAGGTGAGGTATCCAAGTCGCAACATCTAGCTACTGGGGTGCCTCAGGGCTCAGTTCTTGGCCCACTTCTCTTCTCTGTCTACATGGCATCACTAGGTTCTGTCATTCAGAAACATGGCTTTTCATATCACTGCTATGCTGATGACACTCAACTCTACCTCTCATTCCATCCTGATGATCCGACGATAGCTACTCGCATCTCAGCATGTCTAACAGACATTTCTTGCTGGATGAAGGACCATCACCTTCAACTCAACCTAGCTAAGACAGAACTACTTGTAGTTTCAGCAAACCCATCACTTCATCACAATTTCACCTTCCAGTTAGGCTCATCTACCATAACTTCTTCAAAATCTGCCAGAAACCTTGGAGTTGTGATTGATGATAAGCTGAATTTCTCAGACCACTTTGCTAAAACTGCCCGGTCCTGCAGATTTGCTTTATACAATATTAGGAAGATCAGGCCCTTTCTTTCGGAACATGCAACACAACTCCTTGTTCAAGCTCTTGTTCTGTCCAGACTTGACTATTGCAATGCTCTCTTGGCAGGTCTTCCAGCCAATTCCATCAAACCTCTACAATTAATCCAAAATGCCGCTGCAAGGTTAATCTTTAATGAGCCGAAAAGAACGCATGTCACACCTCTGTTCATCAATTTGCACTGGCTACCAATAGCTGCTCGCATAAAATTCAAGGCATTAATGTTTGCCTACAAAACCACCTCTGGCTCTGCACCTCTTTACCTAAATTCAGTACTTCCGACCTATGTGCCCTCTAGAAGCTTGCGTTCTGCAAGTGAACGACACATTATTGTGCCATCCCAAAGAGGCACAAAATCACTTTCACAGACTTTTTCATTAACTGTTCCCTCCTGGTGGAATGACCTGCCCAACTCAATCCGAGCAGCTGAATCCTTAGCCATCTTCAAGAATCGGCTAAAAACACAACTCTTCCATCTTTATTTTACCCTCTAACTCTAGCACTCTCTATTCTAATTCTATTTTATCTATCTGTCTTCTTTTTATTTAAAAAAAAACACACAAACACTTGACCCTCTATCAACTGCATATTTATTCTGTAACTGCTAGCTTTTCTTGAAAAACTAACACTAGCATTCTTTTTTCTATTCTATCTACTTGTTTCTTTAAAAAAAAAAAAAAAAAAAAACTTGCTACGTGTACTGCGTTAGGATAACCAAGACTTGTCATAGCACTTGCATGTTGTTGCTCTTTTGTTGGTTTTGATTGCTTCTATTGTCCTCATTTGTAAGTCGCTTTGGACAAAAGCGTCTGCTAAATGACTAAATATATATATATATATATATATATATATACAGTGGGTACGGAAAGTAGTCAGACCCCCTTAAATTTTTCACTCTGTTATATTGCAGCCATTTGCTAAAATCATTTGTTCATTTTTTTTCCTCATTAATGTACACACAGCACCCCATATTGACAGAAAAACACAGAATTGTTGACATTTTTGCAGATTTATTAAAAAAGAAAAACTGAAATATCACATGGTCCTAAGTATTCAGACCCTTTGCTGTGACACTCATATATTTAACTCAGGTGCTGTCCATTTCTTCTGATCATCCTTCAGATGGTTCTACACCTTCATTTGAGTCCAGCTGTGTTTGATTATACTGATTGGACTTGATTAGGAAAGCCACACACCTGTCTATATAAGACCTTACAGCTCACAGTGCATGTCAGAGCAAATGAGAATCATGAGGTCAAAGGAACTGCCTGAAGAGCTCAGAGACAGAATTGTGGCAAGGCACAGATCTGGCCAAGGTCACAAAAAAAATTCTGCTGCACTTAAGGTTCCTAAGAGCACAGTGGCCTCCATAATCCTTAAATGGAAGACGTTTGGGACGACCAGAACCCTTCCTAGAGCTGGCCGTCCGGCCAAACTGAGCTATCGGGGGAGAAGAGCCTTGGTGAGAGAGGTAAAGAAGAACCCAAAGATCACTGTGGCTGAGCTCCAGAGATGCAATCGGGAGATGGGAGAAAGTTGTAGAAAGTCAACCATCACTGCAGCCCTCCACCAGTCGGGGCTTTATGGCAGAGTGGCCCGACGGAAGCCTCTCCTCAGTGCAAGACACATGAAAGCCCGCATGGAGTTTGCTAAAAAACACCTGAAGGACTCCAAGATGGTGACAAATAAGATTCTCTGGTCTGATGAGACCAAGATAGAACTTTTTGGCCTTAATTCTAAGCGGTATGTGTGGAGAAAACCAGGCACTGCTCATCACCTGTCCAATACAGTCCCAACAGTGAAGCATGGTGGTGGCAGCATCATGCTGTGGGGGTGTTTTTCAGCTGCAGGGACAGGACGACTGGTTGCAATCGAGGGAAAGATGAATGCGGCCAAGTACAGGGATATCCTGGACGAAAACCTTCTCCAGAGTGCTCAGGACCTCAGACTGGGCCGAAGGTTTACCTTCCAACAAGACAATGACTCTAAGCACACAGCTAAAATAACAAAGGCGTGGCTTCACAACAACTCCGTGACTGTTCTTGAATGGCCCAGCCAGAGCCCTGACTTAAACCCAATTGAGCATCTCTGGAGAGACCTAAAAATGGCTGTCCACCAACGTTTACCATCCAAACTGACAGAACTGGAGAGGATCTGCAAGGAGGAATGGCAGAGGATCCCCAAATAAACTTGTTGCATCTTTCCCAAAAAGACTCATGGCTGTATTAAATCAAAAGGGTGCTTCTGCTAAATACTGAGCAAAGGGTCTGAATACTTAGGACCATGTGATATTTCAGTTTTTCTTTTTTAATAAATCTGCAAAAATGTCAACAATTCTGTGTTTTTCTGTCAATATGGGGTGCTGTGTGTACATTAATGAGGAAAAAAATGAACTTAAATGATTTTAGCAAATGGCTGCAATATAACAAAGAGTGAAAAATTTAAGGGGGTCTGAATACTTTCCGTACCCACTGTATATACAGGTGCTGGTCAAAAAAGTTGATTTATTTCACTAATTCCATTCAAAAAGTGAAACTTGTATAATGTATACATTCATTCCACACAGACTGATATATTTCAAGTGTTTATTTCTTTTAATTTTGATGATTATAACTGACAACTAATGAAAACCCCAAATTCAGTATCTCAGAAAATTAGAATATTACTTAAGACCAATACAAAGAAAGGATTTTTAGAAATCTTGGCCAACTGAAAAGTATGAGCATGTACAGCACTCAATACTTAGTTGGGGCTCCTTTTGCCTGAATTACTGCAGCAATGCGGCGTGGCATGGAGTCGATCAGTCTGTGGCACTGCTCAGGTGTTATGAGAGCCCAGGTTGCTCTGATAGTGGCCTTCAGCTCTTCTGCATTGTTGGGTCTGGCATTTCGCATCTTCCTCTTCACAATACCCCATAGATTTTCTATGGGGTTAAGGTCAGGCGAGTTTGCTGGCCAATTAAGAACAGGGATACCATGGTCCTTAAACCAGGTACTGGTAGCTTTGGCACTGTGTGCAGGTGCCAAGTCCTGTTGGAAAATTAAATCTGCATCTCCATAAAGTTGGTCAGCAGCAGGAAGCATGAAGTGCTCTAAAACTCCCTGGTATACGGCTGTGTTGACCTTGGACCTCAGAAAACACAGTGGACCAACACCAGCAGATGACATGGCACCCCAAACCATCACTGACTGTGGAAACTTTACACTGGACCTCAAGCAACGTGGATTCAGTGCCTCTCCTCTCTTCCTCCAGACTCTGGGACCCTGATTTCCAAAGGAAATGCAAAATTTACTTTCATCAGAGAACATAACTTTGGACCACTCAGCAGCAGTCCAGTCCTTTTTGTCTTTAGCCCAGGCGAGACGCTTCTGACGCTGTCTGTTGTTCAAGAGTGGCTTGACACAAGGAATGCAACAGCTGAAACCCATGTCTTGCATACGCCTGTGCGTAGTGGTTCTTGAAGCACTGACTCCAGCTGCAGTCCACTCTTTGTGAATCTCCCCCACATTTTTGAATGGGTTTTGTTTCACAATCCTCTCCAGGGTGCGGTTATCCCTATTGCTTGTACACTTTTTTCTACCACATCTTTTCCTTCCCTTCGCCTCTCTATTAATGTGCTTGGACACAGAGCTCTGTGAACAGCCAGCCTCTTTTGCAATGACCTTTTGTGGCTTGCCCTCCTTGTGCAAGGTGTCAATGGTCGTCTTTTGGACAACTGTCAAGTCAGCAGTCTTCCCCATGATTGTGTAGCCTACAGAACTAGACTGAGAGACCATTTAAAGGCCTTTGCATGTGTTTTGAGTTAATTAGCTGATTAGAGTGTGGCACCAGGTGTCTTCAATATTGAACCTTTTCACAATATTCTAATTTTCTGAGATACTGAATTTGGGGTTTTCATTAGTTGTCACTTATAATCATCAAAATTAAAAGAAATAAACACTTGAAATATATCAGTCTGTGTGGAATGAATGTATACATTATACAAGTTTCACTTTTTGAATGGAATTAGTGAAATAAATCAACTTTTTGATGATATTCTAATTATATGACCAGCACCTGTATATATGTGTGTGTGTGTGTGTATATATGTGTATATATATATATATATATATATATATATATATATATATATATATATATACATACATACATATACATATACATATACATACATATATATATATATATACACACACACACACACACTGCCCTCCAAAAGTTTGGAAACACCCCTGGCAACGTGTGGTTTTGGACGATATCAGCATAAATCCGTATAATTTTCCTTATCGTTTTTTGGTGCTAATACATTAAAATAACTTGACATTATCATTGAAGACCAGCAATAATAATTTTTTTCATTTTGATTACATAATAATGGCAATACATGTCAAAGTCAGACATGCCCATTTGCCAGCTGTGATGCCTGGTTACTGGTTTAAACTTGGCCCAGGTTTTTAAAAGAGTTTTGGGTCAGCACACCTTAATAGCATCAAGAATTGATTGCCAATTAAGTTTAGAATACAATGAACCAATTAGAACACAATTTAGGTCAGATAGTTTACAAATATTATATTTAAAATTTACGTTTTTTTCTATGTATAAACTGTTTATGTAATACTGTTTTCGTAGTTTGTGTTGTCCCTAATCAGTGCAAAATTATCACAAATTAAAAAGGATTCATACCAATATTGTCCAAAACTACACTCTTCTAGGGCGTTTCCAAACTTTTGGAGGGCAGTGTGTGTGTATATATATATATATATATATATATATATATATATATATATATATATATATATTTATATTTATATTTATATTGTTCTGGCTCTTGTTCTGTCCAGGCTGGAGAACATTGCAATGTTCTCTTGGCAGGTCTTCCAGCCAGTTCTATCAACGCGGTAGCAAGATTCATTTTTATTGAGCCGAAAAGAATGCACGTCACACCTCTGTTTATCAATTTGCACTGGCTACCAATAGCTGCTCGCATAAAATTCAAAGCATTAATGTTTGCCTACAAAACCACCACTGGCTCTGCACCTCTTTACCTAAATTCATTACTTCAGACTTATGTGCCTCTAGAAGCTTGCGTTCTGCAAGTGAACGTCGCTTTATTGTGCCATCCCAAAGAGGCACAAAATCACTTTCACAGACTTTTTCATTAACTGTTCCCTCCTGGTGGAATGACCTGCCCAACTCAGTCCGAGCAGCTGAAGCCTTAGCCATCTTCAAGAATCGGCTAAAAACACATCTCTTCCATATTTACCTCTAACTCTAGCACACTCTATTCTAATTCTATTCTTTAAAAAAAAAAAAAAAAAACTAATACTAGCTTTTCTAATCTTTTTGTATTTTATCTATTTGTTTTCTTTTTATTATACAATTAACAAAAGCAAAAAAGGCCTCTAACACTAGCTTGCTCTATTCTTTTTCTATAAAAAAAACCTTGCTACGTATACTGCATTAAGCTAATTGAGACTTGTTATAGCACTTGCATATCATTGCTCTTTTGATTTTGATTGCTTCCATTGTCCTCATTTGTAAGTCACTTTGGATAAAAGCATCTGCTAAATGACTAAATGTAAATGTGTGTATATATATGTATATATATGTGTGTGTATGTATATGTATATGTGGGTGTGTATATATTTTAGAGGTTTAAGAGATGAAGTCAGCGACACAGACTTGTCATCTCCGCAGTAGTGATGCGCCTGTATTCATGTTTCATACGGATTACATAATCTGAGAATATCTGTTTTACATTTGAATTGGTTTATTTTGAAAGTAGACATTTCAGTCTCTATAGATATTTTTTTTTTATGTCTGTAAGGCAAATATACAGAGTTTCACGCTCAAGTTCACAGAGACCGAGACGGCAGAAAGCATATCCTGTTTGCAATGAATCCTTGTTCATTATTTTTACAAAAGCGCCACGTTTTATTGTTATTTTAAGTGCACACAAATAAACGTAGAGTCTTTACAGATTTGAAAGATGTATTGCTCTTATCTGTATGACCAAAAAGGAGTATTTTAAGAGCAAGTGAGCGCACCGGTGCCTCCATCTGTCCTGCAGTGAGCGCGCTTCTACACTCCACACACACACTTGAACAGCGCACATTTCTCTAGATTAACATTAGATTGAGTGGCCATGTAAAATTGCTGCTACTAACATATTTCAGATGATAAGCCATATTTGAGGTCGATGAATGATAGGAGAGTGTCTGGACTTCCTGCCCGATGTACTACCACATAGACCAGCCGTTAACAATCTGCGTGACTTCGCCAATGTGGATTTTTATTTATTTATTTTTCTGCGACTAATAAAATTTTGGTCCACCAAGCCTCTTCTGGTCGACTAACGGTTAGTCGACTATTAGGAGGCAGTCGTATATATATATATATATATATATATATATATATATATATATATATATATATATATATATTAATACATATATATTAATACATATTTTGACAACTCTTAAGTCACAATCTCTGAACATTAAACATCAAATATATTCTCATTGGCTGTTATTGTGTGACGCTATGCGATGTAAATGCTTTCTGTTGTGTTTAGTGTCAAATAGTTTTTTTTGCTGGACAATTTTAGCTCTTTGCTTAGAGAAAGTTTTACACTTGCTGTTTTTCTTCATTAAATGTACTCCATTTAATCACAATGATGCTGTTGCTTACAAAAAGACAGTCTGTTCTTTATCAACCTCTTAAAATGATTTTTTTGGACTGTTGGACGGTGTCCTAATCTCCACATCACTTTATGTTCCTCACAGCCTGCAAATATCCTCTTAGACGAACACGGACATGTTCGCATTTCTGACCTGGGCCTGGCCTGCGATTTCTCCAAAAAGAAGCCTCACGCCAGCGTGTAAGTTTATCTACACAAGGCTTCAAAACCTTATCTTTTATTAGTGCAAAATAAAAGTGTCTGTTGTTTGGGGAAGGTGTGGTTGCTTCTGTTCTCTGACGATGTGCATGTATACAAATGCTTTTTACCAACGAATTGCAAATAAGCAGTCACATTATACATGCATACAGTGTTTGCGCTCACATTTTCACATACATTGTTTTGGCTAGAGTTATTTCAGTGTCCTTTCATCTGAAATGTAATGAATCTATTTATTTTTCAATGTTTTTTTTTTTTTTAGAAACATTCACATTTGAAGGGGACATAAAGTATTTTTTTAATTACCTGTACACTACTGTTACAAATTTAATTTGATCAAAAATGCAGTAAAACATTAATATTTTGCAATATATTTACAATTGAAATGAATTAATATTTTAATATATATTAAAAAGTACTATATTCCTATGGTGGCAAAGCTGAATTGTCAGTGCCACATCCTTCAGAAATAATTTATTTTTGTTATCAATGCTGAAAAGTTTTTTTTTTTTTCAGAGTTTTTTGAATAGAACAAACATTTGTTGAAAATATAATTTTTGTAATATTATAAATGGCTTTCCTTTTTTATCAATTTATTATGTCCCTGCTGAATAGAAAATATTAGTCTTACAAATCTTACTGTCCCCAAACTTTTGAATGGTGGTGTAATATGCAGACAAATGGATGTTTTCAAACCAAAGCTCTGTCTCATGCACTGAAAGCAAGTTATGAATATGACGTCATAGCTGTGACAATTTTTACATATGACACCCAAGTTTACATGTCAGCACCAATTCAATGCTCATTGCACATTCAGGGGGCTGGGTCAGATTTATTTACAAAATGTTCTCTCTTAAATATAGACTGTGCAATCTTAAAAGCTCAGTAGCGAAAACATCCTGGTAAATGCAAAGGGTCAGAGAGAGGATGGAAAACCTTTTGTGTGTAATGTAGCAGTTCTTTGACTGTTTGTGTTATGTATGAGAATGAGCTTTGTTGTGTTTACAGTCAGTGTGTGCTCAGCCTGGGGGGGGTGTGTACGCTTTGAATTTAATGTGCATTAATTGCTGTGTTTGCAGAGGTACCCATGGCTACATGGCACCTGAGGTTCTGCAGAAAGGAACAGCATATGACAGCAGCGCCGACTGGTTCTCTCTAGGCTGCATGCTGTTCAAACTCTTGCGAGGGTAAGACCGCCCTCTGCAGCGGCCAGCTCATGAATTCTTTATCTGTCTCTCTCTCTCTTTTAGTCTCTGTCTGTGTTTCTCACCTGTTTGATGTGGAGTGTAAAGTTTAAATGTCAGGGGTTTGGAAGTCGGAGGTCAGGAGCAGACATCATAGAGAAGAAAGACACAGAGAGTGGGGGTGGAGACCACTGAAACGGTTGCTAGGTAGAGAGTGGGGAGGGGGTGTAATGGGGGAGGAGTCTGGGGCATGTCTTTCCACTGAGTGTCATACGCACTTCAAAGCAGAATGGAAGCGGGTCAGAACAGGCCTGGAAACACACTCTATATTTTTATACTTTACAAAACAAAAAACAAAAATTCTATGTGTATTCTATATACTCGATGTACATGCATATATTTATCATTATATAAAAATGAATTATATGATTTTATAAATTAATTATATAAAATTATATAATTTGTATATATAATTTTAATTTATATACCATTTTAGTGATAATTTAATTATAGATATATATCATTGTACAGTGTTTCGCACAGACTTGCACTCTATTTGTGGCAGCATATATATGCAGATTCATTCTCTGCCAGCAGGAGGTGCTTGTAGAGCATGAGAAATAGAGGCTTCCCTGGTAACGGCTGTACACAAAGCAGCGCTCCGCTCACAAATGCTGCTTTATCAGACATTACAGACAAGATGAAATAAAAATGACATCCAAAATTTTCTGAAGACAGTCGGTTTCCTTCAGAAATCAGGGGTGCAAACTTTCACTATCGGCGAAATTCGCCGTTTTACCATTTCACGTAGTGATCTGTAAAAAAAAATTTAAGGGGGGGGGGGGTCGTTATGCGAGATCTGTGTATATAGCGTCATCCCCCTGTGGCAATGGCAGATTGGACCCGCCCTACTCTTTCTGATTGGCACCTTGGGGTCAGCCCGACTGCAGGCTGTCTCATTTTCTTTATGACCGCGAAAAGAACTAAAAATATTTGTTTTGATTGTACAGATAAGAATAAGTATCATTTGAAATGCAAAGGGTCTCCTTTTATTTCTGTATGTCATAATAACAACAAAATAAGCTTTTCTAAAATTAATAAAATAAACGGGGTGCGTTCTCTGCCGGCTCTGTCTCTTCACCTTTCTTCACAGACACGTAAATAAAACAACCTGAATCTCCGAATACTCGCCTCAAATACATGAGAAATATAGTATAGAAAGCTTAGAATGTCTACTAAATGAAGTAGAGTCCAAAACAAATATTCATGTTAAAGAATCCGTATGAAACCGACGCGAGTCCAGTTTTCCCGTCTCAACTCATTATATCTAATACGGTCCCGCCCACGCGCCGTTCGCGCCTTTCAGATTCAAACATCCACGTGAGGCGCGCGAATGTAAACGCCCACATCGCCTCCGCGTAAACAAACAGTTCATCCCGGCTACTTTCTGTTTCTGGAAGAAGATCGCTGAGAGAAATAACCCAGAATTTCAAAATGTGTGTTTGTTTATTTGTTTGTTTCCTCAGAGCACATAAACAATATAACTATGAAAATGCCAGGTTTTGTAATGTTTTTGTAAATAATTCTCTTCTTCATTACTTCAGTTTATCAAGTGTAACAATATACACTATATCATTCAAAAGCTTGTAGTACATATAGAAATAAACTTTTTGGCACACAAGTAAGATAAAGAATTTATCATGTTAAAACTATGCTGTTCTTCTGACTTTCATTCATCAAAGAAAAAAAAAAACCTTCTCAGCTCTTTTCAACAGAATAATAATAAATGTTTTTTGAGCAGCAAATCAGTATATTAGAATGATTTTGAAGGATCATGTGACTGGAGTAATGATGTTAAAAAGTCAGCTTTGAAAAAGCTTTATTTGTTCCTAATAAACTGTTTAACTGATCGCAGTTTAGTTTGTCACCTTTTTCACCCCTGACGAGTTTGCACCCCTGAGAAATACAGTGATATAAAAACACCCGCACCGGGTTTCGATTTTGAAATGTGCAGTGCTCATGTTTATTCAACGAAGTCAAAGCCTTTTGGAAAATGTATTTGTCACGGTCAGTTTTGATATTGTGGCGAGCGCCACAAATAAATCAATGTATGGGAAACACTGATTGTAATCATTTCAGTCATTATCATTTCAATATATATCTACAGTACATTTGTATATGCAATGCATGTGTGGTGATTAATTTTAATTTATACCATGGTCTGTTTGAATACTGGATTCTGATTGACTGGCAGGTGTGCATTAAAACTGTTTAGTTCCAAGTCAGTTTAGTCATCGTTCTATATTAATGCACTGCTTTAATTGATGCACACACACAGAGAGAGAGGTCAGAGATCGCAGATTGCACTGCGCGCACACACAGAAACTTGTCAACGCTTCCCCTTTGACTTTTATTAATAAAATAGCCTAGATACTAGATAGCTAAATTATATTCCTCAGCAACAATGTGGTAAAATCACTGTTTTTGAAGGAACTAAACACAGCTTCATAGTTTGTGGAGAGATGCGCAGCACGCAGGTAACACACACAACTGTCTCTCTCTCTCTCTCTCTCTCTCTCTCTCTCTCTCTCTCAATCGACCGATAATAAATGTGATCTTACCACACTATTTCATCTCTGTGTCTGATTTGAAGCAGGCAGAATGTTAGCGCTAACAAACTGTAACTGATTAAAATAATCGTCATTTTTACCCGTCTGGTCAAATGTTGCATTGCAAACATCACACAGCTTTAACTTGTCAATGCTGGCAAATTACCAAGGTATAAGCGGAGTAATGCACGGCTAGCTGTGCATTAAACGATTTGCGTCGGGTGGTTCTTGTCCTCCACGTCATGCATTAAAATCGTTTAATACACAGCTAGCCATGCATTATCCCTTACATAAATAATGTGTATATGGGTAAATATAAATACATTTTAATGATTTATTATTTTATTTTCAGTTATCATTTTAATTTAACTCTATTTTTTTTAATAATTTTTATCTGTCAAATATATATATTTGTTTTATTCTTCTATTTTAGTATTTGAACTTGTTTTTTTTTTCAGTCAGTTGCCAATGCAACATTTCAGTGCAATTTTTGCTTTTGTTTTTCATCTTTCCTGTAATTTTTCTACTTTATTTCATATTAGCATAATTTATTTAGATAAGCAACATGTTTTATAGTTTTCGTTTTTGGTAACAATAAAACTGGCAGTTAGCCTTTCAATTGATGCTGATCCATCTCAATTGTTGCTTTACACCAAAACGATAAGACAGTAAAATGTGACCGTGATGTGAATAAATAAGCTTTCCACTGATGTATGGTTTGTTAGGATAGGACAATATTTGGCCGAGATGCAACTATTTGAAAATCTGCAATCTGAGGGTGCAAAAAAATCTAAATATTGAGAAAATCGCCTTTAAAGTTGTCCAAATGACAAAGCATATTACTAATCAAAAATTAAGTTTTTATATATTTCCGGTAGGAAATTTACAAAATATCTTGATATCATGAATTCTACATGATCTTTACTTAATATCCTAATAATATCATTTTTACCCGTACAATGTATTGTTGGCTTTGCTACAAATATACCCGTGCGACTTATGACTGGTTTTGTACTCCAGGGTCACAAATGCTTATGTCTCACGGTGATCGACTGAGATTGAAACTTTTTTGAACTCTCATGGAAACCCCCCTCCCGCCTACATGTCACTGCTAAATCACTACGTGTGTCCTCAGTATGACGTTGCGAGGTGAAGCATTGTGTGTTCGGTTATGTGAACTGTTTCTTCTCTTCTTGCAGGCACAGTCCATTCAGGCAGCACAAGACCAAAGACAAACATGAGATCGACCGCATGACCCTTACCATGGTGAGAAACCAAAGCGCCGTCTTTCTCTGTTGTTTCACACAATTACGCATGTATGAGAGTGCTCTGATTTAAGTTTCTTGGTGCATGATGAAAAATCCCATCAAAAAATTATCCCAGGAACTACCTAGATGATCTTAGCAACCACCCAGTTCTTAGTTATAGCTTTAAAGACTTCAATTGAATCTTATCTACAAATGCTGTAACAGTTCAAATTGGAAAGAGCTCCCTTATGCTGATTAACAGATAGAGCTGTGAAACAGGAGATGGATAAATGAGCCACAGCTTTCCATGGAAGTGAAGAGGGAACATTTCATCACAGCAGCACCTGTGCCTTTACACCCACTATGTTTAACAAGGGAATGCTAATGGAGAGGAATTTGCATCCACGCTTTGCATTTGCTGTCCTCCTCTCACCATCACAGTAATTTAGTCCTCATCGAGCTGCCTCGCTCTTGACTGTTGTACAGTCACTAGAAAGGAAGTCACTTGTTTTTAATGCTGATTTTGTGGTTTCCCTTCAAAATGAAGACACAAGTGAGCTGCCTACTTAGGCATCAATGATCCCAAGGAAAAATTGTGCTACTTTCTGAGACATCTTGTTTTGATTAAAAGGAAAAGCAGCCCCAGTCCAAAAATACTTTGTGCAACTTAGCGGATGAAGTCAATGCAAATGTCAATTATGAATGTATTTTTTATTCTCGTTAGAGTATCAAATAGCTTGCTCAGAAACATGTCAGACTTTATTGTGCTGCCCATGAAGGATGATTCAAATCAGTCATTAGGACTTGGAAAAATCTAGTCAGAAATCAGCAGAAAAAGCTCTCGTGTCCAAGCAGGTGTTCACCCAGCAGAGACGTTAAACAGTTGTCCTCTGACAGGCAAGATGATCGTGTTTTGTTTGCAAACTGGAACACAAAGATTATGGGCCAAGACTGACAGTACTCAGAGATCATTTTTCATAATTTCCAGAAGTAAATTTTTTTAATTTATTTTTTATCCTGGTGAAATAAAAGCTGTTCAGTATACGCAGAGCAATTCTGACACAATAATTTAGCTATTAAGGTTTGTTTTTAGATGCCGACCTCACAGGGAAAATTATCTCCAGATTTCATTAGTCAAGGATTTAGAAGGTATATTGTAAAATAAACTGTTTTATAGTCTGATCAGATTTAATTAAAGGTGCACTGTGTAATATTTAGAATGATCCATAGACAGAAATGCAATATAATATACATAACTACGTTTTCAGAGGAGTATAAAGATCTTACTTAATGAACTGTTATGTTTTTATTACCTTAGAATGAGCGATTTATAACTACATATACCGTGGGTCCCCTCACATGGAAGTCGCCATCATGTTTCTACAGTAGCCCTTAACGGACAAACTGCTCTACAGAGCGCGTATCGTCACTGTTGTTCTCGCGAAAAAACACTGATACAATGATGAACAAGTAACAGTAATATTCGCAATGACATAGTTTATTGAATAATTAAGTAAATATAATTCCTTAATTTACCTTTGTAAAGAAACCTCATTGCTCTCTGCGGTCTCAGACGACAGCATCTTAGCCCTGTATCGGCCACCGTAGCTTCTCTAAAGGGAGGGGTGAGCGGGGGACTGAGCCGTTGGTTGCAATTCACAAACTCAACCGCTAGATGCCGCTAAAAACTACACACTGCACCTTTAAGATTGGACTGTAAAACTCAATCATGACTGGGGTTGGGTACCGTTCACATTTGAACCGGTACGGTATCGGTACCTGAAATTCGGGTACCCAACGGTAACTTTTTTTCGGTACTTTACTCTCTGTGTAATAACAAAAACATTTATTTCAGTGAAAAAATAATTTTGATTAAACATTTGAATAAACATTTTGAACAATAGGGCCCTACAATCTTTTTATTTTTTTCTGATAATCAAATGAAGGCATGAAACATTTATTTATTTTTAATCAAATGAAAATGAAACCCTTTTATTTTTTGGCAAACAAACAGAGGTTTATTGTTAAAATTAATACATGGTAGAAAAATTGTGTGAATATTCCTTTAAAAAAGTTTTAATAATAATTGTATTTTTTCTACAATTAAGTGGTTAATGTAGTTGTAATTATTTTTATCATTTAATTGTTTTATTTAAATTTGACAGTAAATGGAATATATAAAGACGTACTTTATACTGTACAAAAGTAATACAAGAGTAATATATTTCTCTTACATGTTAAACCGCACTTTTATTTTGACAGGTTGCTGTGAAGTTTCTGTGTGTATACAGTATGATATGATCAGTGATGGGAATAACGGCGTTACTAACGGCGTTATTGTTTTCAGTAACGAGTAATCAAACTAATTACTGTTTTCTCAAATGAAACGGTAAAATTCTCATGAAGTGACTCTCACAGCCTGTAAGTGTTCATGTAGTGAGATGCAGAGGCCGAAAATCACTGCGAGTTCACGTGTGCTTCAGTATTTGTGTAGTAAACAATACCGCGTCTCCGCCATTCATACATACCGAGGCTAACGGAACATGCAGGATTCATATTTAAACTTGTCTTTTTGCATTTTAATATTCACATACACTAGTTCATATCGCGATTCGAATTAAGTGACAGACCTTCTTTTATTCATCCAAAAATTTACGAATTCCATGGCATTCCGTGCTTTAGAGTAAATTCTGTTTTTATGAATGGACTCCGCCATCCTGTCCGCGTTTTCACGGAAACCATATGACCCTAGAAATGTAAGCTCATTTCAGAACATTTCGGTTTGCCCTGTGTGTTGTGTTTTAAAGAGTTGCAGGGGTGACATCATGTCACAGGGTCCCTCTCTCGCTCTCTCTCTCTCTCTCTCTCTCTCCGAATGATTTAATGTGAATCGATACTCTGTAGTACCGACGCAATTCGGTATGTACCCTTAAAAGTACCGAGTTCGGTACCCAACCCTAATTCATGACTCCACAGAGATTCATTGGTTTAGAGTTGGTAAGATTATTTAAAAGAAGTCTCTAATGCTCAACAAGGCTGCATTCATTTGATCAGAAATACAGTTTAAAAAAAATTGTAATATTGTGAAATATTATGAAATATTTAAAATAACTATTGTCTGTTTGAATATTTTAAAATTAAATTTATTCTTGTGATGCAAAGCTAAATTTTCAGCATCATTACTCAGGGATGTGATTTTTCCATATAAATACGGATTTCCGTATTTTCCGACCTCTGAGGGACGACCCATGTGATTCGTGTAGATCCGAGCTTTTTCTTTTGAGAGGGAGAGGGGGGGGGGGGGTTTGGTTGGTTACTGCATGATGATTGAAATCGCGCAAATGGCCTTGAGCTATTACCTGAATAAACTGCGAAAAGATTGTTTTCTAAAACATGGACGGAATGATCCTGAGAGCGCTGCACGAGCTCGCGGCGCCATCTGCAGGACAGTTAAAAGCGTTCAAATGATTCAAAGCGCCAAACGCGAGTAGATTCAGCGCTGAAACTCGTTACTAGACCCGGTGACTTTTCATGAATGGCGGTGAGAATTTGAGATTGCTAGTGCTGTCATAAAACTGCCAACGGTTGTGTTGTAATTATATAATAGGCTGTAGTCTGACGCGCTACATGTCTGCTGTTACAGTACTGTTTTTAGTCGCTTTAATTTGCATTTAGAAACGCAACATTCGTCATTAGAAACGTTTATAAATATGTTGTTGTTTACAAAGAGAAGTTTCAGTGTCACATAATCCTTCAGAAATCATTCTAATATGCTGATTTGCTGCTCAAGAAACATTTCTCATTATTATCAATGTTAAAAACAGTTTTGCTGCTTAATATTTTTGTGGAAACAATGATACCACTCAAACATTTGTATAAGATTTAAAAAAGAGAGAGAAATTAATCATTTTATTCATGCATGAAAGTGATAAAAAAGTGAGTGAAGACATTTAAAATGATTTCGATTTAATAAATGCATTAACAAATTTAATTAATATATTTGATAAATGCAAATAAATGCTGTTCATTAAACTTTATATTTATCAAAAAATCCTGAAAAATAGTGCATCACCATTTCCACACAAAATATGAAATTCAGCAAAATTGTTTTCAACATTGATAATAATCAGAAATGTTTCTTGAGTCAAATAAATTGTAATGATTTCTAAAAGATCATGTGACACTGAAAACTGGAGTAATGATGAAGAAAATTCTGCTTTGCATCACAGGAATAACATTACATTTTATAATATATTAAAATTGAAAAAAATAAATAAATTTGTAATTCTATTTCACAATATTTTTTTTTTTTTTTTACTTTAATCAAATAAACTCAGCCTTGATGAGCAGAAAATATTTATTTCAGAATCATTAATTGTAATGTTTCCAAACTTTTGGTAGGTACTTTAAAATAATAACAATTCTATATACTATATACTTTACTATAATATATTATAGTACTTTATTATAATATATTATATTGTTATCATGATTAATAAGTGCTGCTTTTTATTTTTTACAGGACAATAGTATGTATTCTTACAGTATAATATATATATTTTAATGTGCTAAAATATATATATTTTTTAAATAAGTGCTGGGGGTGTGGCTTGTGGGCGTGACTTGGGGCGTGGTCAGATTTTCCTTCTTTTTTGTCTCTAGCTGATCACATGCCTGATTACTCCAGTCTTCAGTGTCACATGATCCAAGCTACCACTCAGAATACCTTAGTATCTATAATGCAATGCCCTGTTATTTGGTTCAGTGTTATGGTGAATGTACCTGACAGCCTGAACTGAGTGAAGTTTATTTGTCTGCATTCACTGTGACTTTGGTGAACGTTGACCTTGATTTGAATGTGCAGTTGGCACTGCCTGTTACGTAAGAGAATTGTTTTGATTGTCCTCGCATTCATTTGTATGATTGAGAGGATATTTAAATACTGCTAAGCACTCTGTACTGTTAATGCTCTGTTGATCTAGACGGCTACTGGAACACTTGCTGTTCCTGCATATTTGCATTTTACTAATGAATGTTCAGTGTAACTGAGGGGGATAGCTAATGAAACAAAACCAAATATCTCGTGAAAAGTCAAACACCAGCCGACATGGCATAAATTCATGTTTAACGAGATATCAATCAAGCTCATGAGCCGCTTCCTGTTCCTTCTCTCTCATCAGAATGTGGAGTTGCCTGACTCCTTCTCACCTGAGCTCAAGTCCCTCTTGGAAGGACTCTTACACCGAGATGTCGTCAAAAGATTGGGGTGTCTAGGACAGGGGTAAGTCAAAATGCCTTCCATCTTCAAGATTAGACATCTGTAATACTTAGACATTTTATCAGATGTGTATTTGGTTTATAGTGAACTATCAAAATGAAAAAAAAAAAAAAATGTTTTGATGCCACTTGTCCAAATGAAGCTACAGTCTGAAAGCTTTTAGACTTATAAAAGACAGAAGGGCATGCTGGGAATTATTTGCAGCTCGTTCTGAATTGCTGACACCTGCTGGTCAAAAGTGGTGATGGTTGATATACATCCTATTTTTCCTGCATACATACAATATACTCATGCAAAGCAATTTATAGCTATATCTGTGTAGCAAATATCAATTTATTTTTGTTGCAAACTATAACTACATTATCACCCAGCTCTTTAAATAAAGTTTGATGTACAAGTATGTCCAACTTTATCTGCTTACATACAATATACTCATGTACTGTGATATGTACTGTCTTGCAAATTTCAAATGTGTGATTGTTTTTATATCATTGCAGCACTATATTATTGTCCAGCTCTAATCTGCTAAATGCAAATATAAGACATGAAAATCTTAAGATTTTAGAAACATCAACATCATGATTTTCTGTAAAGCTGCTGTGAAACATAGTGTTGTGTGAAAAGCGCTTGACAAATGTATTTGACTTGAATGTGATCTCTTTTATGCTCTGTAGGGCGTCAGAGGTAAAGGAGCATGTGTTCTTCAAGGGGATCGATTGGCAGCAGGTCTATCTTCAGAAGGTGAGACCTTCGGCCTTGTTTTCGGTATCAGCCCTTTTGAAGTCCTCATCATACACTCTGATAGAATAAGAGATTTTGTGTAATTGCAATTTATAACTGATCTGATTTAGAGTCTAGATGATGGACTAGTCATTCAGCAATCTATTAGCAAGCCTCAGATTTTTTTCTTTTTAGTGGTGCTGCTTTAATAGGAATGAATTTGGATGAATATCATTGCGGAGAGTGTGTTAGAGTGCTGACAGTGGCTGTTAGCATACTAAAATCCTCTCTAGGAAGTTGTGACTCTAATTTCATCCCCTTTACAGCACCATTGGAACCGGCATCAAAGCACAAAACCAAGCCTTCAACGATACATTTTCATAAGACAATTACTGTCAGACCTCAAATCACTTCCTGTGAGCAGTGTTCCCGTTAGTGTGCACAATCTGTAGATCTCTATTATGAGGACTACAGTCAGGTTCTGCAAGAAAAGGCTCCATTCGTTTTATCCGTAGGGCAGTTGATTTTAAATGATAACTTATAAACCTTTGAAAGACCTAATGAGTTTAGAGTTTGTAATTCAGTGGTATATGCTTTTGTTGAAGCCATCCATTCACATTAATAATTATATATACATATATAAATATTAGTGCTGTCAATCGATAAAAAAAAATGAACTAATTAATCGCACATTTTTCTAAAATTAATCGCGATGAACCCCTTAAAGCTATAAAAGTTATTGATTTCCTCTTTTTTCTTTTGTTCTTGGATTAATAGACATCACAGCAGCTGGTTATCTTATTTGCCTGCTATTGCTTTAAAAGCTGCTTCTGCTTTCTGACCCACTTCAGGTCTTAAAGTCTCTACTAATGAGCGGACGAGTTGAATCGGGTGTGTTAGATGATGGAGACAGTTCTGGGGTGCCTCAGGACAGTTTTTAAAACCATTTCAGAGACATGTTCTTAAATATGACGAATATATAACATATTGCATGCATGCACACAGTTTTAAGGCAGCTTTAATTGCCTTTTTGGTAACTTCATGCCTTAACTGACGGCATAACTAGGACATTGCATGCACGTAGTTTCTTTCGCTGTTTGATATGAAATGATATAGGCTACAGCGTATCTTTTCCGCGCTCGTTTGACTCGCGCCTGGCGTTAGAGCACGCGTCTGAAACGTCTCCCGTTTGATGTGGTCATAAAGACGTTCTGCATCTAAATAAACGCAATCCTTTTCAAGAAAAAAGAGACAAGAGGCAGCAGTTGTGAATGGGGTGGCCAACCCTAGCCCCGCCCCTGCGTTAACGGCGTTAAATATTTTTAACGCGTTAATCTGAAAAAATTAATCTCCCGCGTTAACACGCTAATTTTGACACCACTAATTTATATGTATATATATATATATATATATATATATTGGGGCTGTCAATCGATTAAAAACATTTAATCGCGATTAATCGCACATTTTTATTTGTTCTAAATGTACCTTAAATTAATACTTTTCAAATTTTTAATACTCTAATCAACATGGGTATGGACAAATATGTATGCTTTATGCAAATGTTTATTATTATTGAAACCATAGTCAACATAAAGCATGAAGAGTAGACATGTTTCAACGGCCATAGATGTTTTTCAAAGAACTTGTTCATGTGTATTAGACACATCAAAAAAGAAATACCAGGTTCCTATTACTTCTCTTTCTTTGCTCTGAGCAATTTACTTACACAAACCTGTTTACATTTTTGCACACAGGGCAGCTCTTCTTCTGAAAATGCAAAATGTACATTTATTATTTATTATTACATTTGTTTCCCTCTCTGTTCCCACATACTGTATTTTGATGAAGCTAAATTCCCAATAAAACTGTTTTCATTTATATAGTTTACTGTTTCTGTTGTCAGACAACGGAATGAATATGAAATAGTGACTGAAACGCGATCCATTAAGACTACATAACCAGCTCTCCCTTCCAAGATGTTAATCTGCACAAAAAATCATGATTATCGCACCGTCGTCTGATGAAATCAAATACACATAAGATAAAGACGATAGCTGTGCTGTGATTTCGGCTATACTTGCATTTAAAATTAGAGAAGCAACATAATATCTGTGTTTAACTGAATTAAAGCGCTGCTCCTCGCGCGGTGTGTGCGTGCGCGCAGGGAGAGCAATGCTGCGTCCCAATGTGCCTACTTATACTACGCCCTTGAAGTATGTACTCTTTTGGTGAAGAAAAAGTAAACACTTTTGAGTGTGTAATAGAAGAGTAGGCAAGCTTTGGGACATACTATCACGTCACACAGCTGCGTCTTTAACGGACCGCTCTGTCGCATAGATACATGCACCATGTCACTGTAAACAGGCCTGTCAATCATCTTGTCACAGTTAACATCCTCCACATTTCATTTAATTTAACTTCCTACCGTATTGGAGAGAAAAGAAGTAGCTCGTTGATCTGCCAGTCGTGGGTCTTTCATGCGGAGAACTCTGCTAATATTTTCTGCATAATGATGCATTTAAACGTTAACGACCAAATGGATGTTTATAAAAGTTCACATTGCTGTTGCAGATGAAATATAACACGGATAACAATAAATAAATATTTTTTACCAGGTTAAATGTTGATTATTAGTAACTCAAACCCCTTTTTGCAAACCTCTCTACCTAACCGTCGATAGCGCGCATCTGCCACATTTGTAGTTTTTCTAACACGTTTTATACGTGTTTGTAGTTCTGGACCGAATCCTTCGCCAAAGCGCAATGGATTGTGGGCAATTTTAGCCATTAGAGTGTGCACGGATCCACACTTCAAAAATCGACCTGAAATAGTAGACCATCTGGGGACTTTTGTCATACTCTTTTCAACATACTATGCTTTGGGACACACTTATTGTAATCTCGCATACTATTTAGGATGGATAGTATAAACATTGGGACGCAGGGCAAGACCTTGCGCTCGCGCGGCAGTACCGGCGAGTCTCAGAAACTAGGTTTGGGCGCTTTTTTGAAGGGAAAAAAAGTGTCCCTTTTGAAGGGAAAAAGTCGCTAAAGGGGTCTGCAATGTTGCTAAGTTGGCAACACTGTGCATCTCCATTTGTCCAACTACGGGTTGGGCCACGGGTCAAACAGAAAATACGCGCTGCGTTAATCGCGCGTTAAAAAAAATTAGTGCCGTTAAAATGAATTTGCGTTAACGCACTATTAACGCGTTAACTTTGACAGCACTAATATATATATATATATATATATATCAGGGCTCTAGACTCATTCTTCCCACTGGTCGCACGAGCACATCATTTGATCGCCATTTTGTTTTTGTTTTATACAACATTTGATTAATCAATGCATGCTGATGAACATTTATCATAGTTTATAGTTATATGATAACGAAAGTGTTCAACATTCAACCCGTTCTTTTTCATCAGTATTATTTGTGATTTAAATTTTGTGAACAGGAATTCCTCTTTTCGTGTGCTTTCACTTTCAAATTCGCGATCTTGGTGTCACGCTTTACAAGAAAAGGTAATTGTCTGTTTTGCTTATATCTATACACCTTTCACTTTTTAAGATTAAACAAAAGATGGATTCATTGTTATTCTTAATTAAAAAGCACAACAATAAAACAGTAGGTTACAATGACAAACTAGCTTACATAACATTTATTAACAAAAACGAATAAGACGAGGCATGGCATAGGACACATCACATGCTGTATTATATATAGGCTACAGACTTATAAATTACAGAATGCTTAGCAAACACTGAGGAATCAAATAATAATAATATTAAAAAAATAAGGAAAGCCTCCATAGTGTAACGTGAGGTAACCAGCAAAGATAACAAGCTTTTCAAAACGAAAACAAAAAGAAAAGTAAAACTAAACTGGCTGTCGCTGACAGGACTTGCATGTTTTCTCTACAAGAATACCAACATGTTCACCTTCTCTGGTTTAAGAAGCGATCTTTTACTTTAGTTTGAAAACCAAATCCTCCGTTGCGCTCCGTCCACTGTGCGCACCTTCGCGCTCATGCTAACGCGGCGAGTGAAAGCACAATGGGCGCGCGCTGCTCCCGCTCTGCATACGTGCCGCTTCTGCGCTGCCTCTGCTCTGCTTACGCGTGTGGTGTGAAACGGGCGTAAACCAGGCTCTACTGAAGCGCTCGCGCTGAAAGCGCCTCTCTTCACGTGATCAGTGAAATCTTTCTCCTGCTACAATGTGCTGTGGCTGGCAGGGCGCACTGTATGAAGCAGACGCTTTGGAGCAGCGCAGACCATGCTCTCTCACAAGTGCGACCACGTCAAATTTTTACTCGCACACTCTCAAAAAATGGTCGCAAATGCGATGGTCGCAGTCTAGAGCCCTGTATGTATGTATGTATGTATGTATATATATATATATATATATATGAGTTTGTGGTGAAAAGTACATTACCCATGTTGCTGTACAGAAAAGTTCACCAATCAGAGTAACAAATCGTGCCAAAAGATCTTGCCGGGAACACTCATGTAATCGGAATTGAGTCAGACTCGTTATGCTGTTATATAATGTATATAATCAACATTTTTAAAAGATCAGTTTTATAATCCTCCATCATTTTGCAAGACGAACTAGTTAATCTTAAAAATGTTGTTTCGAGTTTGTGTGATGTTTATTCTCTGCATCTTTTGTTTGGTTGCAGTACCCCCCACCCCTCATTCCCCCCAGAGGAGAAGTCAACGCTGCAGACGCCTTTGACATCGGCTCCTTCGACGAGGAGGACACCAAGGGAATTAAGGTAAAAACCAGTAACCGTGGGACCAAACTTTTCACTTATTCCTTGGTGCTCAAGGCTGATGTCTTTGCTTCAGCTCAGTGACCATCAAAGTGGACTACTTGGTAGGTTTTCAAGTGGAGCCAAGATTGCGTCAAGCCCCAAGAGAACCGTATAAAATCTAAGAGCACTTGAGCTTGTTTCATGCCTTAAAAACTGGAGGAATTTTCCACTATGCTGTGAGCATGTTAAATGACTCCCTTATAGCCAGAATTTGACTTCCAGCGTAAAGTCTGGTCTACGCTGCAACTTTATCTCTGCCCACTTAGACAAGATGAGACTGTCTGAATTGAAAGTAATTGTATCTTTGTCCCTCTCCCTTTCAGCTGCTTGACAGTGATCAGGAGCTCTATAAGAACTTTCCGCTGGTGATCTCCGAGCGCTGGCAGCAGGAGGTGGCCGAGACTGTGTATGACGCCGTCAATAGCGACACGGATAAGAACGAGGTGCGCAAGCGGGCCAAAAACAAGCAGCAGGGCCATGAAGAGGGTGAGACACGGCACATAAGTTTTATTGTTATTTATTTTCTGTGCATTTCCCCCCCAAATTCTCATTAGTGTATGATGGCTTATTATTCAAATAATATTTTAGAATTTATGTATTTATGTTTTTAAAATAATATACACTGTCATTCAAAAGTTTAGGTGCAATTTTTACAATTACAAGTACAATTTTTAATGTTTTTTTTTTTTTTTAATCTGTTTATAAAGGCTGTTTTTATTAGATCAAACATAGTAAAAACAGTAATATTGTGAAATATAAAAATTTTAAATAAATGTGTTCTATTTTACTATATTTTAAAATATAATGTGTTCCTGTGATTGCAAGCTGAATTTTCAACATCATTACTCCAGTCTTCAGTGTCACATGATCCTTCAGAAATCATTCTAATATGCAGATTTTTTTTCAGGATTCTTTGAAAAGAAAGTTCAAAAGAACAGCATTTACAGCATAATTTTAAAATTCCTTTGTAACATTATAAATGTCTTTACTGTCACTTTGGATCAATTTAGAGCTAAAAGAATGTGAAATATATATTTATAAAAAAAATAAAAGTCTTACCCCAAACTTTGAATGGTAGTGTAACTAATATTTCTATTTTATAATTTTGTATAAATTATAGTTTTTTTTTAATCTCTATTTGGTTTTGAATCTTGAAATATAGCCCTGATATTGCTATATGAAATTCGTCCAATAATAAGCTAACATATATGTATAGCAGAGCTTCCTGTGCAGTGAATAGATTTTTCGAAGATTATATTTCTTGAAGTCTCTTCATATACCCAACATTTGTGACTAGTGAGAGGTGTCATGGCAGTGTACACAGAACAGCTGGTTGCAAAATGCTGTTTGTAAACATCCTGTTTGCTCCCATTCAGCAGACTCTCATTTTCTGACTGTATTTTGGGAGTGTCCTGCATTTTGGACTTCCAGAAGGTCATGAAACCTAATGAACGGCTTCTCCAGGCTTCTTGTCGTCTGCAGCACTCGGTCATTTACCCATGTTTTAAGCCGGTCCAAAAGATAATGTTTTCTGGTAGAAACTCCAGTTTGTGTTAAATCATAAGACGTCTACAGAATTGACAAGCAGTAATTTCACACAGTGGTGCAGAGAGAAGAAAATGGCCTCTGCTACGGTAGTGCTACATTCTCCAGCATGAATTAAAGGCCTGGACTGACGTCAGCTGATCGACTTTCACGGGTCCAGCGTCAGTTCCGTCAGCGACCTCGAGGAGAGGCCTGAACCCTACGGACTTGTCATGCAGTGCTGGTGCCACATGCTTCCCTCAAGGGAAAGACACAGAACCCATCACATGACCGAATGTGTGATGGTCAGAAATAGATCTGAAAGAGCCTGTGTAATTTAGCAAACACTGAGTTAATCGTTTGCGTCATGACCCCAGGATACGAGCACAGAAGTCGTGAACAGGAATTCAAGTGGGTTAAATCTGAGAGAGAGTTAAAGGAATTGATGACTCAAAAAAAAAGTAATTTATTCACTGTCATCTCTTTCCAAATTTGACTTTCTTTACAAAAAATATAATAAATATGAATGAGCATGTCCCAAAGATACTGAAATTTAAGTTAATGCAATTATTCCAAAATGGCATTGAGCATTATGTGACTGTGTGTCTGTGGTGTTTGTGCAGACTATGCACTGGGGAAGGACTGTATCATGCACGGCTACATGCTAAAGCTAGGAAACCCCTTCCTGACACAGTGGCAGCGGCGGTATTTCTACCTGTTCCCCAACCGCGTCGAGTGGAGAGGTGAAGGAGAGTCTCGGGTGAGTGTTTTTGTGTGGTTTGTTTGCTGTTAGCATCTGTATAAAGGGTTAAAAGGCCATTTTTGGAGAATGAACATGCCTGTGTGTCCCTACGCTGTAGGAACATTGGACAAAAACATTAAAAAAACATAAATTCAAGGTGAGTCTGGTGCATTTTAGCTGATTCCCCCTCTCCTTTAAGTTTCATTGTTCATTGCAGAGCAGGAAATATCAAGATTTTGATAAAAATTCTAAGAAGGCGAGGAGAAATCACATCACCCTACGTAAACCCTACATCGTCCTCCACCCTGCTCCGAAATTCCCATAGTGACGCAGGTTCACCTGCAGCCTAAATCATTGAGACGCCCACCTCTCCTTTTAATATCCTCTGCTACTTTCCACCGCTAAACCAAACCTCAGTCTTTTCCCATCCAGGGGAAGCGTTTGCGCTCAGATCTGTGTAATGCAGAAGTAGGGCACTGCAGGTTCCCTGGGGCCAGAGAGTTTCTGCCCTGATCTGTAACTAAGATAAAGAAGTGCAGATTTTGCCAGTTTCCTGCATTTTTAACTCCCAGAGTCCCTAAATCTTCGATCTGAAGGGTAAATGCACTTCCTGTGGAACATGTTTTAGAGGAGATGCATGGAAACGGATGGAAAGGGAGGCCACTCGCAAGTCAGATTTGCAAGCAGTGATGCTTATACTTGACTACATTGTAGTTGTTCTGTGTTCTCAATTTTAGTTCTCAAAGTTATTTTTATGGGCTTTTTATGCCTTCTTATTGAGATATGACAGTAGAGAGACGACAGGAAAGCACTGGGAGGAGAGAGGGGAGCGGGATCGGCAAAGGACCTCGAGACGGGAATAGAACTCTGGTCGCCGTTAGCGCAGTTGCACTCTGTGTCGACACACTAATCACGAGGCTATTGGCGCTGACAATTTTAGAGAGATTTTGATTTTAAAGTTCTATAATTTAATGTTTTTGAACTTATCTCAGACTTCATTCATTCATTTTTAATAAATGTTATGTATGGTCAGTTTTCAGTTTGCACCCATCCTGTCTGTTTCAAATAAAACTTTTAATAACGTTAATATTATTATTATTATTATTAATTTAATATTAAATTCACTGGATTATACAGAAGTAGTCATTGTGACATGGTGATTTAATGTTTAACATAAATATGGTTGTATAATTACAGTAATATAAAATTTAGATCATACAGCCCAACCTTAGTATATGTAATATGAAGCCTCGTTCAGACTGTCAGCCCAAATCCGATTTTGTGCATATCCGGATGGAATCTGATTTGAATAACTGACTGTCCACACAGCATATTGCAACTGTTCATATCCGATTTGTCGATAAGCGCTCTTTTGTTTTTACTGAATGTGCATTGGTTCCTATGGTAATGCCGTTGCCTTGTTATGCCTACGCTAAAAACAACAGTAACAGCAATACAATTTGCAATACAGATGTCTTACCATCGCGGTTGTGCTGTATTATTATATTTCGTCTTGTGAGGCAGCGGCAGAAATGCAGGAAGCTGTGCGGCTTTACTGTGCTGCCATGCTGCAGTCTCCGCTATTTTCCTTTTTTTTTTTTTTTTTTTTTTTCTTTCAGCTACTTTCAAAACACAAAGAGGTGCGTGTACTAGCGGTATATTGTTTTTCCCCGCATGACTTGCACTTCACAACGACACAAGCTTGTTTCTGCAAAGATGTTCAGCATGTTTTCTGCAAAAAGGTCTGACGTATTTACGTTTTACGTGGTGTGAGGACGTGAAAAAGCTACGCTAAATCTGATCTGACCAGTCAGACTGAAACGGATTTCCAGAAATGCGATTTGAATAGGATTCCAAACCACATACAAATGTAGCTCGAAACGGATTTGCACAAGTCGGATTTCATGTAGTTCGTTGCCGTTCAGACTATTTAAATATGATCGGATTTGCACAAAAATCGGATTTGGGCTGACAGTCTGAACGAGGCTTTATATAATAATATAATAATTGTCTATTCTAGTTCTAGTGCATCCCTAGCTTTATGATGTTAAAATGTGTTATTTGAAAATCGTTTCTTGTTCTCGCAGCCGAACAGTGAACAAAAGGCTTCTTAGGAAAAAACACTGGATGTCTAAGTCTTCACACAGAAGCACACTTTAAATCAAGGTCTTTAGAAACCAGGCTGAATGTGATACGTGTCATTTAGAGGAAAAATATTTGTACAGAAGTGAAATGACTTCCATTATCCTCCAGTCTGATGGGAATCAGGTATCCGCGATCAGACGGTTACATGAGATGCTCTGTCTGCGGCCCGCTGTACCACCACTGACTCATTGAGTACAAGAACAGCTTGTCATCCGTGTCTTTGCTCCCTCGTAGCCCCAGACAACCTCTAGAATTTCTACCACAGTGTAAGTGACGCTGAAAGATGCGTATGCCTCAAGCATAGGGTAAAATCCCACCCATACAGAGCTAGCAGGTAGAATGGTGTGTTCTCCTCGAACACAGTAGGATAGTCTGTGAGAAGACTCTTACAGGGACGCACTAATTAGTCTTTCCTCCCCCCAGCAAAACCTGCTGACCATGGAGCAGATCGTGACTGTGGAGGAGACGCAGATCAAGGACAAAAAGTGCATCCTGCTGAGGATCAAAGGAGGGAAACAGTTTGTCCTGCAGTGCGAGGTAGGGCACCTTCATGCTGTTCTCACAGTCTTGTTGAGGGATTCTCTCTTCCCCTTTTGGTCTTATATTATCTTGCTTCACTTTTATTGTTCCCTATGCCTCTTTTTCAAATTCTTGTGAGTGTTTTATTATAAATGAATACATGAGTAAATGTAAAAATAAATCAAAAAGTCCAATTTAACAAGTCACATTTACTATTTAAATAATATCATATATGAGATTCAGTATTATACTCAGTAATAATACACAATTAATAATGAATATTACGTAGTGTATATTACTGTTATTTTAAGGCCTTGCTTTTCTTAGAAAAGAAAACTTTGGTTTCAGTCACAAAAAATGATTCAGAAAATGTAAAGCACCTCCTCTGCGGGCTGCTTATACATGAAAATGTTAAATTTATTGAGATTAATATAATTAATAATAATATACAATTAATAATAAATGGTACCTAGTAGGGTTGCACGATACACCGGTACTACGGTAGTATCGCAATACTAAAGCTTAAAAATACCCGCGGTGCCATTGCATTTTTTAAACGGTAGTATCGTCCATAAGGTAGTACCGTAAGATATGTAGTATGGACGGCAGTAACGCTGTTTAAAACGTTCATCTGAACATGCATGCCAGCAGAAACATTACAAGTTGATTGCCAAATGTCTTTCTGCTGTGCTCTGTGTAGTATAGTCTGTGTATACGCTTTATATGGTATTGAGTGTTTCCCGATGCTTCAGTTCAGTTTGTAATAAGAAGTTGCACTTGCACGTTGTTGTTCATGCTGCAGTTTATCAGAAGAAAGGGTCTGATTCAGACCATCTGATGTCATTTTAAAAAACAGCAGCTCAAGCATCACTTATTCAACATTATAATATCTTACAAGAAAGTATTCTCGCAGTTTTATTCATTTGACCACTTCTAGAACAGGTGTAATAGTTCGTTTCTGGAAGTATCTTTGCGATCACGAACGCAGTTCCATTCATCAACATAGCGGCTTTGCACTTGGTTCTTATCAATCATTATATATATATTTTTATTAATTTATAATGTTATGTTTTAATATACATTCTGATAACTTGGAAATTTCAAGATATGCGAGCAAAAAATGCTCCTGACAGTTCGGCAATATGACACGAGCAAGAGTGCTGTTTTTGTTTCGTTTCTGTGTTCGAATCCAAATCTGCGTTGTCTTGGGCGAATCACTGATTCACTAAGCCATTCATAAAAACAGTCATTTGATTCACTCCTGAAGGATTCAGCCGTTTTGAAAGCATCATTTGAATGACTCAGTGATTCAATAACGAACTTCTGCCACCTGCTGGCCGTTTTAAGTTTCCCATCTAAAAGTAGGCATATTACATTATTTTCCAACATATTTCTATATTCAGAATTTAGTATTTAAAACATTAATCTCATAACATTATTTATGCAATTATAAATACAGTCTAAATGTATAAATGCACATCTAAATGTCACATCATGCAGCTTCTGTGCAGTGCTAAGATGAGTTTTGTTTAGATCATTTCATGGATAACAATAGCCAGTCATTCATTCACATTAATTAAGTATTCAGAGAAAAATAGTGTCTGTTTCATTTACATCTATTTATTTATGAAATTTTGATTCATTTTGTAGAATTGAATTTTAAATTATCACAGTACCGCATTGTATCGTGATACTACTTGGTGTCGTGATACTTCAGCTGGTATAGTATCGTAAGACATTTTTATGGTATCGTGACAACCCTAGTACCTAGTGTATGTTACTGTTATTTTGCAGTCATTTTTTCTCAAAAAAGAAAAGAAACTTTGGTTTCAATCACAAATATAAGGCAGAAGAGATAAATCCTTGCATCTGTGATGTATTTTATACTTGATATTAAATTATTTAATTTACTGGATCATGAAAACTTTTTTTATTTTTTATTATTATTATAATTATAAATAACCATAGTTAACACAGTCAGTATATACCTTTGGTCATAATGCCCAAACTTCCCATGTGTTCCCTTATGTTTGCTCTTGTTACCTCCTAATTTTTCAGAAAAAGTAAAACACAGCCTTTATGGAGTTTTTATGATATTAAATGGGTTATCGGATGCAAAATTCACTTTACATTTTGTTTGAACATAAATGTGTTTTGGAAGTGTGTGTACACATCCATCCTATAATGATAAAAATCCACCCAGTGTTTTTTTTTTTTTTTTTTTAAATCCCTATTTTAAAATCCCCTTTCTCAAATCAGGCTGTTCTGAGATTCCTGTCAGAATTACATAGTTCTGCACAGGCCGCTCCCACGATAGTTGATTGACAAGACCATCTTACCTTAGACCCGCCCTGAGTGAGCTGTCATCCGTCCACCATTGTGTCGACTCCGGTGCAGGGGAAGACAAGATGTCTCTGATTAAGCGATTGAGGTGTTTTGTTGTTGGATGTAATAATGAACATAGCAGTCGTCATTAACTCCCAACATCTGAGCCGCTGAAGACGCAGAGGATTAACGTTACTTAAGTTTTTAAGGGAATGTGCCGATCCCGATCTGCCTAAATGTGTCTGTTCGCGCGAATCATTCGTGATCCAGCTTCATCTACAGAAGGAAGTGATAAGGGTTTTTTATGAATCTTTGCAAATCGCCTTTCCTAATATATGCTAGTTAGCAAGTTTCGAGTTTACAGTCTGCTTGTCACCCCATGGAAGAGAGGGGTGGGGTGAGCAGAGCTCATTAGCATTTAACGCAACACAGACTAGAATAGCTGGCTGAAGACAGAGCTGATTTTGACAGGTTAAAAATTGTGTTTTTTACACTACCATTGAGAAATTTTAAACAAAGTATGTTATAGACTTTTCATTAAGACCCTAAGGAATCATATCAACTTGTGGAAAATGGGCATCCGATGACCCCTTTAAATTGAAATATTTAATTTACTAGATAATCCAAAAAAAGATGCTGAAAAAAGCAGGGCCTCTGTGGGTTCTGTGTGCTGCTGTGAACTTCTGCTCTAGGAAACTTCCTTTATCTTTTTGAGTCTGTTCTGTGGGAAATATTTTTTCCCATCTGCGCAGGAGCAGCTCAGAAGTGCATGTACGAGCATTTACAGACCTTAGCGAACATTAATCTGAAATTAAACCTCATAAAGGGCTGATTTGTATTGGTTTTACGGGCAGCTCATGCCATACAAATATCTCTCACATTAAATGCACAAGCTTTAAGCTCGATTGATTCCAATCCAGTTTGACTTTTGCATGCTAATGATACTCTAGGCACAAAAGCATACCAAAATATTGGTGCAAAATACATTGAATAAAATCTAGTTTCATTTAACATTAGCATCACTGTGAAGTGGCTTTCAGAATGCAGTCTGGTATTGCCTTATCCACAAAAGAAAGACTTTTTCGGTATTTAAATTTTTGCATCCAAAAGTGCTGACTAGGTAGCTCACTAGCATTTAAAAGTTCTTGATATATTAAAAAATCATAAAGCAGCTGAGACTGAATTGTTAATGTTATTTTTCTTCTCACAGAGCGACCCAGAGTTCGTACAGTGGAAGAAGGAGCTCACCGAAGCGTTCACAGAGGCCCAGAAGCTGCTGCGTCGTGCCCCCAAAGTCATTGGCAAGGGGCGAACCAATGTGGTGGAACTGTCCAAACCTCCGCTCACGCACCGCAACAGCAACGGCCTGTGAGCCGCCCACCTCCCGCCGCCCTTGTCCACCACTCCTCTCCATCCTCTTCATCGACACACACATGCACACGCTCTCACACACTCTCTCTCTCTCTCTCCCAGCAAAACTCTTGTCCAGCACCATTAGGCTTCCCAACCGGCACAGCGAGCTGCCATATGGTCCGTCTCGGAAGGTTCTGCTGGACTGTGCCCTGCTGTTCCTCAACTGTTCGTCAATCAAATGCACACACGCACACGGTTCCTCTCAACTTGACACGCTGGGGTGGACGTCACTCCAGGATAATGTTAAAGAACAATCGGTGATGTCAGTGCTGAATCTGGGACCTCGTTTTGAGCAGTGGTGCAGGCTGGGATACTGCGCCCCATTTGTGAGCATGTCGTTCCTTCTGTGATCCCCCACGTTCTCCTTGCACACGCCGGCATGCTCGTATATTAGCAAAGAAAGAGGCCTCTGCTGTAACAATGTCCACTTGGAGCTTCTCTTTCAAGTGGCAGTGTGCTAGAGCCGGACAGTATTAGTACCTCTGCTAGAGGAAAACTAGAGCCATGCGGCCTGAGAGATCTAATCAGATGGAAACAATCTCAAAAGACGTTGGCTTAAACGATATCACTCTCGTTGTCTTTTATGTCCTTTGTGGGAACGCCAAGGCCACCTTACTGACTGTGCCATTCTTGAAGTATATGCTTTGCACCACTTTCTGTCAACATCGTGGGCACATGGCATGCATGCCGTTTTATGTTAAACGGACTCGGATTTGTGGACTGTTGTGGCACCCGACCTTCGTCCCATACTTGTAAAGTACAAAATTCTTCAGACACTCCGACTTATTGAACGAACTGCAACGGCGAGTGTTGTGCGCATCCAAGTTGAGCTCTCAGAGGACTACGTACAGTGTAAAAATTAGGGAGCGTTTTTCTTTCTCTTTTATTTTTTTTGGTGCTCAGCCCTTGTAAACACCAAACTTGGTTGGGTTGCTCACGTGCATTAAGTGCGTGTACTTGTGCGTGTACACGATGCAAAAAGTAGGTGTTGTCGCTTTAAAGGAAATTCCCCCATATTTTCACCAGGAAGAATTGTTTTCTTTCGCCTTGAATGTATTTTTGTTTCTCTTTCTTGTTCGTTTGTTTGTGGGTGGAGTGATTTACGCTGCTTGACACAATGGGTAGGAATGTGGCGGGACGTTAAGACACGAACCCAACCCCTCCCCCTGAACCCACAGAAGTGCAAAAAGTGCCAATGAAATAAACGTTTGACTTGAGACATCTGAGAATTCCTCGAGTCCATGCCGTGTCACCTCCATCTCCCTGTGAACGGACCCCGAGAACAGTGTTGGAAACTGAATGCACAGAATAAAAACTGAACTGCAGACCTCCAGTCGCGTACAAGAACGCCAATGGACGGTTGACGATGCATGATGTTTCGGTTAGAGGGACCACTTGGAGAAAAAAACAGCAGCAGCATCCCTGGAGTCTTTTATCCGACTGTATATATGAATCCTTTCTCTGTGCATCTACAGTATAATCTTCTTGACAATGTTTGCATATATGGCGAATCTCTGTCTCTGCCTGTCTGTGTTTGTCCCTATGTCTCAGCTTGGGGGCGGGCGGGGTTCACATCTGTCAATCAATCGGCGGGCGTGTGCAAACCTCAGGCTGAGAACTGTGCGTACGCGCCTCTTTTAGGACCATCGGTGTGAGAGCGGAGAGTCGGATGGCTTATCTCATAATGAGGTGTGAGGAGGTCTTCTGTCTGTCTCTCGTGTGTTTCACCATTATCCATTCACTGCAGGCAGACCGTTATTCAGTGCGATGATAGTAGGACGCTCGCACTCGCAGGTGTTCGGGAAGGTGGGCTGCCTGGATTGCGGAAGGAGAGACAACTTAAAACCGTTTGTTGTAAGGCTTGATTTAAATAGTTTAAATTTTTATATTGTTTTGAATGTGACGCAAATGCAGATTTCTATAGACGACATATTTTTTGGAGTATGTTATGTGCATTTATTTTGGTCTTTTTTGTTTTGTTTTTGGAATGGAAAAACAAGCACAGCTTAACAGGCATGAGGTGATTTAAAAGAAGTGTTTTCTTCATGTATATTCAGGTCCTTTTGTTTGTTTTTTTCCATGCAGTAATTTTCTTTTTCTACGACTCCCTTCAGTGCATTTCCGAGTGATTTGCATGCGGCGCTCTGCAGAAATCGCAGAGTTTTGGGAGTCGATCAGTTTTTGTAGCCTTTAAGTGTCGGGGAGGTGCCATCCTGAGGATGTTTTAGTGCCCTTCAAGGGTTTTATTTTGAAACCAAAATGACTTGTTTTGAAATATATATATCACTGCACTTTTTCCACCACGCTTCATGAGCTGACGAAAAAAAATGTGCCAAACGACTGTAGGAGAATGTCCTTGAACCAATGAAAAGCTTGCACGATGCTCGCCGGCTGTTTCCAAGACTCAAATTGGTACGTTTTAACGGGCGAGCGGTGGCGAGTTTGAGAAAGGTACAAAAATGTGACCAAATTCAGGTGACGTGGAGCAAGTGGGCCGTGAGGCAAGCGATCCGACGTCATTGATGATACGCCTCAAAGCTACTGACCGGTGACGGCCGTGTTTTGAAAATGCTAGCCCGTTTCTCAAAAAAAGGGTGGCACCTCCGCCAGTCCTAAATATCCATGTTTTATTCAGGGGTTTTATATTTTATTTTAACGGTAGCTTCTCAGTCACTTCGTCAGTGTTTGCTTCATTCAATTGCTTGTGTGTCTGTTCCGTAGCGGTGAATTTTGTGTATGGGCGAACGCAGGTTTCGAAACGCAAGAGGGTGATCGATAGGAAGGAAAAAAAGAAAAAGAAACTAACAAAAATCTACGTATATATGTGTATATGAAATGAAAACAAATGAGCTTAGGTTTATTTAAAAGACTTTACGACATAGACACAAAAAAATTGACTCGGGAAGGGATCGGGTTCGATGTGAGTTCAACTATTTGTGGTGAAGAATCAGCTCAGATCTTGCACATAAAAGTTTAGATATTGTACCTACGAGTTACAGATTATTATTTTTGTTCGTTTAATGCAGGTCTCTATTGCTCTCTTTCATATTTATTGTCTGGTCGGGGAGCTAGTCCCTCTGTGCGTTGGTTTACCTAGGGCACGGAGCTGTCGAGTATCCGGGTTTACAGTCAACCGAAACTCTTTTTCATGTGCCACAAACAAACGCAAACGCAAATACTACTGTCTGGGGTTATTACCGTTACGGTTATGATGATGATGATGATTATAATTATTGATAATATTATTCAATGAATGATAATTGTTATTAAAATAAATTTCTTTTGTTTTTCAGAACAGCTAGGAACATGTGTGTTGGACTGCTTATAAAAACAGTTCAGAAATAAAAGCCCCTTTTTCGTGTTGCCATGTCTGTTGTCTCCATGCTTTCAAGCTGCTTCATTTCGGGATTTATCCTGTTTATATCAGAACGAGGACACTCGTTCGATGTAAACTAACTCTTCAGTGTGAGATTTATAAACTTAAACATCCTTTAGCCAACTTTCAGGGCATGTTAAAGCCATTTGGAGGGACTGCGGCCAAGTCTCCTCACTGGAGCTCAGTGTGATTGAGCAGTGCATTAGTGTTCTGGAGTAAACACTCCTTCTCTATCCTGCAGCTATAATCAAAGCTCAAATGATTCGAAGGGTTCTTGAGGTTTATTATCCTCGCCGTATTGTAATATCTGTCCTCGTTTACCTCTGAATGGGAAAAGGCTAAATGGTGTTTTTAACTGCACTGATTGAAACTGCACAGGCCTTGAAAGTATTTGGACACTCGAGGTAGATTGTCTAAATGTCATTAGATAAGAAAATCAAACCGAGTGGCATCTGTGCTCAAATGCTGCTAGACCTGTTGATTCAGTTTTTCGGAAACAGGTTGTGCTTCTGTAAAGTAAATGCTGTTATGCAATCATACATTTTTAAAGTCAACATGAATTCAAAACTTTTTGTCATGCATTTGTAATGTTATTTTTTCAGTGATTCAAATGAAAATGTATATAATCTTTCATCAAAATGAAAACAGCTTGATCTGTTCACCGACTTTTTCATGATACAGTCAATTCCCGATACATCAGTGGTTCTCAACCAGTGGGCCGGACCCAATGATTGAAAATGAGACAAAACAAGCATTAACATAAGATAAAACAACTAAACACCCTCAACTTTTTTTTTTTTTTTTTTTTTTTTTTGGAAGAACCCATTCCTAGTACTTTGAAAAATTTGGCTATATGAGGTTGCCTAATTTTAAAAGGGATCCTCAAAGTCATATAAATAAGTGTAACTCCTTGGCCATTTTATGAAGAAAATATTTTTTTCTCTTTATGCCAAGCTCCAAACTAGTTTAATGGGTGATTAAAAATGTAGATATATTTAAAGATACTGTATATTAATACATTAAATCACAAACCAACTGAAAACCCATGAAAAATTGAGGCCTTCAAATATTGTGAACAATATAATTTCTATCAAATAATTTCAAATATATATCTATAAAGACTTTAAATGTCTGATATATCTTGGGGGAAACTGTATGTTTGTTATTATTAGTTCAAATAAATGAAAACTTGGTGCCATAACACAATAGCTATGTTTACATGCATCAGAATAATTGGTTTATAATTGAATTGATGGACTGAAAAGCCTTCATATAAACACATCAGATTAGAAGGAGTGGGGTACAGTAGTCAAAACCTTTCATCAAAGTTGTCCTAAAACCAAAATGTGTTCTTGTTTTAGGACAACTTTGATGAACTTTTTTGATTCACTTCAAATGTTGACTACTGTAGACCTGAAATAGTTGATCAATAGGAAAAAAAATCAATCATGTAAATACTTGAATCGGACTATTTTCTCAATTGGATTAGAAAATACTTTGCACACACGTTCAGTGCCCATGATGCACAGAATCAGAGGTGGGTAGAGTACCCAAAAATTGTACAAAAGTAAAAGTACTTCTAGAAATATTTACAACAGTAATAGTCTGAATAGTTACTCGAGGAAGAGTAAAAAAAGTATCGGATAAAAAAACTACTCAAGTACTAGTTACTTTGGATCATATAATGTATATCTATAGTCTATTTTACTTTAGATATATAGGTAAATTTATGTTATGTGTGTGTATCTATCTATCTATATATACACTATATTGCCAAAAGTATTGGCACACCCCCTTCTAATGAACAGGTTTGACTACTTTAGTAATTTCTATGAGTACAAATCTTAATGTTAAAGCATATAATGATAGTCTAGGAAATTGTGTGCTTCTAATATTATAGCAACAGTTTGGACAGGACCCTTTTCTATTCTAACATGACAATGCCTCTGTGTATAAGACAAGGTTCAAAAAGAAAATGATTGATTCAGTCAGTGTGGAAGAACTTGACTGGTCTGCATAAAACCAAGTCCTAATCCCAGTTTAACACCTCTGGTGTGACTGTAAATGCAGACCTTGAGCCAAAAACTCATCACCGAACACCAATGACTTGTACATACACTATATAGACAAAAGTATTGGGACACCCCCTTCTTTAGAACAGAAAAATGCACTTCCAAATCTGTTGCAACAAGGATGAAAACATAGTTCATGTATTTAAAAATTGTATTTCCATCTCTGTTGCAACAGTTTTGGAAGTGTCTAAAATGACTGAACCCATATGTACAAGTCATTGGTGTTTGGTGATGAGTTTTTGGCTCAAGGTCTGCATTTACAGTCACACCAGAGGTGTTAAACTGGGATTAGGACTTGGTTTTATGCAGACCAGTCAAGTTCTTCCACACTGACTGAATCAATCATTTTCTTTTTGAACCTTGTCTTATACACAGAGACATTGTCATGTTAGAATAGAAAAGGGTCCTGTCCAAACTGTTGCTATAATATTAGAAGCACACAATTTCCTAGAATATCATTATATGCTTTAACATTAAGATTTGTACTCATAGAAATTACTAAAGTAGTCAAACCTGTTCATTAGAAGGGGGCGACCCAATACTTTTGGCAATATAGTATATATAAATGTATATACGCGCACACACACACACACACACTGTCTTTCAAAAGATTTGTAATGTTTGTTTTTTTAATGTAATTTATTTCAGTGATGCAAATCAGAATTTTCATCAGCCTTTACGCCAGTCTTCAGTGTCACATGATCCTGCAGAAATCATTCCAATATGTACATTTTTTTATCAATGCTGATCTTTTTAGCTTTCTATTCATCAAAGAATCCTGAACAAAATGTCACAGGTTCCAAAAAATATTAAACGGCAAAACTGTTTCCAACACTGGTAATAAATCAATAGGGGCCTATATTAGAATGATTTCTGAAGGATCATATGACTCTGAAAACTGGAGTAACAGCTGATGAAATTTCTGATTTGCATCACTGAATTAAATTATATTTCAAAGTATATTAATTATGTATTATAGCCTATATGTATATAACCTCTGACACGGAGAAGAGTGAAAATGGACAATGTAAACAAATGTGATTCATATTGTAGTGCTTATTCATTTCAGAACCTAAAATCAAATTGGATCCATTCCAGCCGAATCCGCCTAAACTGTTTCAGCTGATTTAATAAATGTGCCTTCAGACAAAGTGAGACCTTTCATGTGAAATTGATTTAACAGATGATAATCAAGTCTGTTAAAGATTAAATTTATCATCTTGAGATCAAAATGATTGTATGAGATATTCCTCCATAACGGCTCAGCTCGACCCTTTCGAAAACCACAATATCCACTGGCCTCCGGCGGTTCTTCCCAGAGATCATGAGTGTGCTGATACGCTTGTGTCCTCTGTCTAATTCTCTCTGACACCTCCTCCCACCCCTGCGTCTCCCAGCTGAGTCTGTCCATCAAACCACACCGTCAGTCATTAGCAAGCCTGCGGACGCTTGACTCGTGTGCTTTATCCAGCACTGCTTTCCCAGGTTTGCATCGAGACAGATTTCCAACATCCAAATGGGGTCATTCTGGACGTCCAGCCTTGCCAAAGTGTTCAGAAACATTTCTGCCAATGTAATCCAGCATGTTTTGAAATGATCCACATCAGACGACGCATCCAGTCGGATCCCCAACGTGTTAAAGTCTAAATAATGTCCAGTTTCCCCCCCTTTACAGCACTCAAGTGTTTCCCAAACAGGGTAGTATGTCCCACCTCTTCTAGCCGCGGGATATTTATAGCTGAGTCTTGTGTTAACTCAGCTGCCATGCTTATCTGTGTGTGTGTGTGTGTGTGTGTGTGTGTGTGTGTGTGTGCTGCCACTCTATTTCAGATTGTAGCTTCACCCTCTCAGTAACAGTGAGACTGTGTACCTTGCTTTTGGCCTCTTAGTTTTCCTCCGGAGTTTCACGCATACATTTCTCTCATTGGATATATTCTTCCACTCCACCGAGGAACCATCACAAGGTATGCCTGTTGGTTTTTCATATTGACTCTCAAATCTGTTCTTTTTGTAGATACTGTGATTTATTTATAGATCCCAGACACCCACGTCTTGTACAGCCGGTCTGGTGTTCTTATGAAATTAGGGACATTGAGCCATTCGTCTAGGCCCAGAAGTTGAGTGGTTTGTTCTGGTTGGGAAATGAAAGGCCTGGTGTTTGGATCGACTAAACGCGGCGCTGACTCCTGCTGAAATCTGAGCTCCCAGGATCATTTTCTGCCTCTGACTAATTTGTTTTTTTGTTTGCCGTGTAATGTCGAAGCGGATGACGAGATGTCGAGGTTTGGCAGGATTGTAAATGTGAATGTAATGTCATGATCCTGCGTCCTAAACTTCACATGAGTCAGTGTTTGTGTGCGTGTGCATTAAGATGAAGAGATCTGCAGGAAACAAGTGAGCAACTGTTTATCTTACAGCTGTCGTTTGCAAAAAGATACATGAAAGTTTGACATAATCCATGATATTCAATGATTATCATATTTATGTGTGTTAACATGGTACTCCAGAGTACTTCAGTTATATCACTATGGTACCTGTCTGAAATCATGGTATTTCTATGGTACCGAGGTCAGAAATTAATTTGGGTAAAAAAGCCCAGGAATTCAAATTTTGTAATATCTGATATATTTCATGCATTTTATATTTTATATATTCTATTCTAGACCTATTTAAATGTTTACTAGTTAAATGTCAATCATTTAGACTGAGAATGTCAATGAATAGATGAGATATGACAAAAGGATGGCAGTTGAGTTTATAGGGTTAGAAAAAGTATACCCAAAAAATCAGATTTTATGGGGACAAATATTTGACTATAATAAAAGTTAATTTTTGACACCATGGTACAAAAAGAAAAAAAATGTATAGGACCATGGTGCATTTTACAATATATATATTGCCAAGCTATACTAAAACTGATTTTATTGTATTTTATATTTATTTATTGGCAGTATATTTTGTGGTTAGAAAGAAGTATTCCTGAAAATTCAATTTCAGACACTATGTAACTTTTTATAGATTATATTGCAAGCTATTAATGTGTTTATTTTATATTTAGCTCCACTTTTTTTAGCAAGTGATGTGGCACAGAATTTTTATTTTTAATTTATTTGTCATAGTAATATGTGAACACTCTTTTTGTTTTTTAAAATAATTTCATTTAATTATCAGCAGTCTGTATTGGTAGATTCCTTGGAGTTTGCCAAATGTGATAATACAGAGTTATCAGAAATGTAAATGCTTACAGCACCTTAAGTGAACAAAGTGAAAGAGATTTGTAAAATGAAAAACTGCTGGCTGAACACTGACACGGTAATGAAGCACAGATCTGCTCTGTTTCCAGTCAGTTCCTGCCATTTGGCCTTCATTAGACTCTGCTTCTGGGTTTGTTTTCATCGTGTGTTTGTGTTGAAGCGGGTGGTCTGTGTTTATCATGGAGTGAATGTTTCACTGAAGACTGTGGAAGAACATATTCTCTTTCATTTACTGCCTTATTGCCTGAAGAAACTCAGTTGGATTTATCATCAACAGCCTAATTCTAGATTTGTATGTTTCGTGTGTATTTGCCTGTGCAGAACTCACTGTAATGATGGATTTTGGCTGGTTTTTAGCAGGTTTCGAGGGTGTTTTTGGTGGTTTCTGGGGCATTACCCATAACATAACATTCAGTTTCATACTGTAGATGTGACTCAGGTCCTTCCTTCCCTCTAAATGCATGGAGTTTTAATATATCAGCAACAGCACTAGTGATCCTCGACTCCTTAGCAAACGCCACTATTATTTCAGCCAGATCTTCTGCATTCCAGTACGTTTGCTGAGCAATGACCTCTGTTACCCGCACCGGTCAGCCTGCCCTTTCATTATCTCCTGCTTTATATCGTTCTGGGTTAAACTGCTGGTAGAAGAAGAGCAAAAAGTGAAGTTTTGTTTCATTTGAAATGTAATGCATAAACATCTCACAGCAGCAGGGCAGCAGATGAAGACAGAGAGAGGTTTTTATGTGTGAAATCATTTGCATAAAGCGTCCTGTATCTGCTAATGTCTGCTTCATCAGTTTGCTCAGATTTCACACACAAATTCTGAATTTTAAGAAACCGCATTTATTTAGAGTGAATCTCATGACAATAATATCACAGTGCAAAAAAAAAAATATTATTTATAGTTAAGAATTAATTAGGTTTTTAACATATATTTATATATAATTAATTATACATCATTATATTTGACTATATATTTATACAATATTACTTTTTTGAATGTTAAAATAGTAATAATATTTATAATAAATATTATATATTATTTATATTATATAAACACCTGTAGTAATATTTCATGTAGTACTTTTTTTTTTAAATATATATTTACATTTAATATGACCCAGTGTATTATGATAATGTCTCATGTTTTGTCTCTTTCTCCATCTGCAGGTCCACAGTGTCACTGTTTCCATTTTTTGCTCCACTTTGTGTCCTCGCTCTCATCACACCTGGCTGAGATCTCCCCGGCTGACCTTTCACCCCTCGTCCCACCATGGCTCTCTCCTCACGCTTAAAACTCTGGGAACAGAAGGGAGGTGCAGGACGTCTGCAGGCCTGGAGCTCAACTCAACTAACCCGACTGCTGCTTGACTCACCGTTTATTAACCAGCACCAGTCCACTGATTAATCACTGTTCTTTCTGAGATGCTTGTAGCCTGGCCTCAGTCTCACACACAACACACACTGACATTAACTTGAATATGAAAGTCAAAAGACTGCCTGCGTCTCTTTAAGTCTCTGTAAAGTAATGCAGGTCACATTGACAGTGCTGTCCAGCAGAGATTAGACACAAGCACAGCTTCTGTAAAAGAGGAAAGACTGAAATCTGTGCTTGTCAATATTACATTTTAACTGTATCATCAAATCTAACAGCAATAGTATCAAATGTTGCTTCTCTTGTCCAAGGGTAAATAAAACACATGAAGTTCCTGAGATTACCTGCAAAGATAGCGGCCCTGAAAACAATCAATGAGCAATTCATGAACTAACTTCCTATGACTCAAGTTAGGCCAGCATGTTTGTTTACTAGCATTATCTTCATTTTCATTTGGTAGCTGGTAGTTTTATTTGGACAAAGTATATGTAGAATGTATGCTAGATGCATTGTAAAAATATATATTTAAAAAATATATTTTTCAGATTTAAAATATTGCTTCATTTTAAACCTTCAAATGGAAAAATGTTAGAAAAAGTCCTTAAAGTGGCAAGAAAAAGACTTTACAATCATAAAATACATTTTCAAACTGAAGTTTTTAAAATATATTTTGAACAATATGTGTGTGTGTGTGTGTATAAACTTACTAAAGGTTGATGTATAGCTTTATATATATATATATATATATATATATATATATAAAAAACACATTTAGTTTTTGCTGTATGGGACAGGTGTCTGTTTGCCTGCTTGAATTCATTGTTTACAATATGTGTGCCCCTCGCCAAGCGTGTCCAACACCAAATAATTCATTAATATTTCATATCACAATTTTAAGCAGGCTTTAATTCTCTCGGTGTGACCCGTGTTGCTGCTCGATGTCTCTCTGTGGTGCTCCACTGCTTGTTGTGCATTAGCATGACAGGAGTCTTAGCATGGGTGCCGTTATTCTGTAAATCAAGGCTTTTAACTCGACTTGAATCTCTCATGGGGTCTTTATTATCCTAAACTAAGCCAAATAAATGACTTTTCCAATTGTTTCCAGCTGCCATGTACACACTTAACTATATGTGACCCTGGACCACAAAACCAGTCATAAGGGTCCTTTTTTAAAATTGAGATTTATACATAATCTGAAAGCTGAATAAATAAGCTTTCCAAGCTTTTGATGTATGGTTTGTTAGGACAGTATTTGGCCGAGATACAACTATTTGAAAATCTGGGGCCTGTTTCATAAAACAAGTTTACCAAACAAGCCAGGTTTATTTCAGTTAGTCTGATTTGTCAATTTGGTTCAAAATAAGTCAGACTAACTGAAATAAGCCTGGCTTGTTTGGTAAATTTGTTTTATGAAACAGCCCCCTGTAATCTGAGGGTGCAAAAAATCTAAATATTGTCCAAATGAAGTCCTTAGCAATGCATATTACTAATCAAAAATAATTTTTTGATATATTTATGGTAGGAAATTTTCATGGATCATGATCTCTACTTAATATCCTAATGATTTTTGGCATAAAAAATGTATAATTTTGACCCATACAATGTATTGTTGGCCATTGCTACAAATATACCCGTGCTGCTTTGTGGTCCAGGGTCACATATAACAGTATTCAAGCTTCATAAGCAGTTTAAGCTATAGCTGGTATTGCAGACTGAATGCTCTCCGCTGGCTTCGGTCATGAAGAGCAGTTATTGTAGACTGTATCTAGAGTTTCAGCTCTGCTGGCCTGCTGAAGGACATCTACTGCCCTCAGCTCATGTGTTTAATATCACTGCAAGTGCTGCTAATAGAGTGGCAAGGGCATCAGTGGAAACTTTCAGCGCATATATGGGACACTTACTAAAAATATTGTCGTTAGAGTTCACCCTCAAACATTTACCATGGTTTTAATATGGTACACTAGCTGTAGTAACATACAGTGTTTTGGTAGAAGATTCATGGTAAATAGTCATGCTAATGTAAGGTTATAGTTTCACAATAATTTGTAGTAGCCTGCAGTTGCTAAATGTTTAAGCTATGCCAAATACTGTACCATTTTTACCTATGGTCATACTACAAATATCCTTTTAATGTTTACTGTGCATGAACTATGGTAAATTGGAAATTAGGAATGTATGTATTGTAGCTTGTTAGCATACATAAGCTAACAAGCTAAATATCCAGCTTTAGTAATTTATTCTGCTGGATGAGGGAAGTTTTTGATTTTTTCCAAAACAAAAATGGTATTGCATTGCCATGTTTGCTTGCACGTTTCTTAACACCACGGTATATGAATATGTTTATCATCTTTACCAAAGTATTTAAATTATTATTAATGTATATAGTATATATTAATATAGTATAAATATAAACATTTGTTTTCCAGATAAAAAACATAAAGCATCCTTAAAACGCTATGCATTTACTTGTGTAAACTGTTGTTTTTGTTGTATATATAAAATAAAAAATAGGAAATAGAAGTAAACTTATCTAAATTGAATTTATATAAGTATATATTAACTATTATTACTTTTTTGTACATTTAAGGATTTTTTATTTTTTTCCAGATACAGTTAAACAAAAACATTCTTAAAACAATACTTGTGTAAAATGTTATGACAAAATGTGACCCTGGACCACAAAACCAGTCTTAAGTGTCAATTTTTCAAAATTGAGATTTATTCAAGCTGAATAAATAATCGTTCCATTGATGTATGGTTTGTTATGATAGGACAATATTTGGCTGAGATACAACTATTTGAAAATCTGGAATCTGAGGGTGCAAAAAAATCTAAATATTGAGAAAATCACCTTGGAGACTTGGTGTTACGAGCACTTCCTCTGTCTGATTGCCTCTTCAAGATGAATCGCTTTATGTATTCCCCAATTGTAAGTCGCTTTGGATAAAAGCGTCTGCCAAATGACTAAATGTAAATGTAAATGTAAATTTGTCCAAATGAAGTCCTTAGCAATGCCTATTAATAATCAAAAAAAATTATATATTTACAGTAAGAAATTTACAAAATATCTTCATGGAATGATTAAGTAAACATGATCTTTACTTAATGTCCTAATGATTTTTGGCATAAAAGAAAAATCAATAATTTTGACCCATACAATGTATTTTTGGCTATTGCTACAAATATACCCCCAGCGACCAAGACTGGTTTTGTGCTCCAGGGTCACAAATAGTAATAAGAAAATGCATGTCTGCAGTGGGAATGTTTTTCGTGTGATTGTGTTTGTTTCAATGGAGTTCATGACTGGAGCTCCTGTATTCCTCATCTGTGAACAGATCAAGGAGGAGAAGAAGCCTCCAGCCGCCGCCACCACCGCTGCACAGCCTCCTCCTCCTCCTCCTCTCTCCGCCGTCCCGGGAGGATTCCTCAAACAGCTGGTGAGAGAGACTGAGAAAGAGACGCGCCACAAAGAGCCAGAGCTCAAGGAGGAGAAGACGGTGAGATCTCACTGCACTGGGTGGGATTCTGCTGGGAAAACCTGTTTATTAACACTGAAGGGGTGGATCCATGGTGGTCTTCCAACAAACTTGAGCAAGATGATTTACCAGAGGGAAAAATATATATATTTAGGAGCTTGAGAATTTCAATACAATTGTCTCAAAATTATTTTATCTTAAGAAATGTCTTAACTTCTTCCTCAAGAAAAAAAATTACATGTTCTTAAAATATTTGCAAAGTTTTCAAAAAATACACTTATGAGCATTCTTATGAACTTAGAATTTATCTCAAGAAATGCCTTGGCTTCTGTATTAAGAAAAAAGTTGTTCTTAAGAAAATATTTGCAAACTTTTCAATTATTGCAGTTGGGAACATTCTTACGAATCTCTTAGAATCTTAAGAAACGTCTTAATTTCTTTCTTAAGACGTTTCCTTCAAATAATTGATGCCACTGACTGTTATCATTGATTAACTCAGCACTATGAGCTGGTTTTAGTTGTCTTTACCAGCAGGTGAGGGCTTGTTTTGATGTGAAGGTGACTTACATCAAGCTCCTTGTGTTTTTAACACCCCTCACAGCCCAGGAAACTCAGCGATAACCTGGTCCAGAACTTCTTACTTCCTGACCAAACTCCACCGATACTGGAAGCGGAGATGGCGCTTCGAGCGGAGCAGCTAGTGAACGGAGAACGCGGCCGCCACACCGCACTGACAGAGAAGAAAACAAAAAATCTAAATCAAAAAAACACTCCAGAGGTCACCGGCAGGAGCAGACGCCCAGCCCCAGGACAGAGACCGTGAAATCTCCAGCACCATCAACAGAAAAACAAGTGAAGAAAGAAGAAGTAAAGGTGCAACAGGAAGTTCAACCCCTGAAACAGGAAGTGAAGGAGCCGAGGCAAGAGCCTGAGGGTCAGATCACTGTAACCCTCATAAGAGAGAAGCCCAAGGTGCCAGTGGTAGGTACACCAAACACTTCACTGCTATTAGTGTGATGGTTCACATGTTTCTCCAGTACCTTCACCATCTCCAAAAGTGATTGTTTTCATCAAATTTTGGATGAATTCTGATCAAAGTCTTCTCCACGCTTTCAGGTTTTTGTAAAGCTAAAAACATTTCTTGATGTTCTTAATGTTGATTTCTGGGATCTAGGGATCTAATCATTTTTAAATAATTGAATGAATAATAAGTTTATTAATATAATTGACTTTTAACTGATACCAACTGAGACTTTCACGCAATTCTGACTTTGTATCGCAATATGACTTTTTTTCTTACTTTAAACTTTCCCACCTGTTTTATTTATTACTCTGAGATGCAAGTCACCTTAATATTCATAAAATCAAAACTAGATTTTATTTTGGTTATATTTTATTTTTAATTTTTTTAACTTTTTCCCAGCAGGAATGGATTATACTATGAGATTGCTGGTACTCACTTTAACAATATTTTGTATTATTGCTGTAACTTTTTTTTTTTACATTACTTTTAACAGTCATTAGTTTACTGCATTAACTATTGGCAAGATTGTACGAGTGCTATTTTGGTATTATTTATTTACGTTTCTAGTATTTATTAATTTTTTTGTAATTTATTATAAATATTTTTATTATCATTTTTCATTTTAATTTAAATTTTAGTATTATGTGCTTTTGTATTTTTTTTGTATACAGTATAGCTTTCATTTATTTCCATTTTAGATTGAGTAATTTTAGTACTTCAACTTATTTCAGATTTTATTTTATGTCCCCTTTATTTCAATTAGCGAAAACAGTTTTTCAAATTTGAGTTCACAATAACAACACTGGATGGTAGAAAGCTGTTTTCTCTTTGTCTTTGTCTCTGCAGAGGGATGTGTGGTATGAAGCTGGCAAAGTGTGGTACGCTCACAAAGACTGTTATACACTCGGTTAGTCTCCTCTTACACCTGTGTTTGAGTGTCCACCTGACATTTAAAAGAACTAAATCTGTTGTTAATGACACATTGTTTGGTATTTTTTAGTAGTTGTTTTGGTTTATCATTCCTGAATTTTACTAAGCTCTCCTGTGGTGTTGAGTTACAGGTTATTATTAGTGTGTTGTTTTAGAGGATGCTACATTTACATGTGGCCTTATTATTATTTTTGGTACTATCCCAGAAGTCACTGTTTTCATACTATGTAAAAGCCGCCGCATTGCTTTCAGTGTCAGCTCTTGCTCCCGCAATTTATCTTCATATTGCTTAAAATATATCTCTTCTGGTGCAAGATTCTCTTTGCATGGAAAGATGGTAAAGGGCTCAGAGGCTGATCTTTTTGCTGATCAGATCTATGGTGCCGTTAGCTATTGCATTGCTTCAGTTTAGTGATGAATGGGTTTAGTGTTCTTATCTTATCAGGCTCATAGCCTTGCTAAATCTACGCGCCGAGGATGCCATGTTACAAGATTCAAAGATTACTGCATAAAACACACAGCACTGCATCTTCATGAACCAAAATCTGTCAGGCTCTAAAAAGAACAAAAGCACCATTAAAATAGTTCATATGAGTTGTTGCACCAAGTTTGATGTGGCCAAAGCCACTGGTTTTCAGATGTCACAACCTTGTACACAAAACATTGAGTTTTACAGTGACCTTTGACCTGCCTGGCCTCTCTGATTTGTCTCAGCCACTCAGCTAAAGCCGGACGAAGGCACACCGGAGCTCCCTGACGGCAGGGTGAGGGTTCGACTGGACTCTGATGGATCCATCCATGACGTGTCTCAGTATGAGATTGAAAAGGTGAACTATTCAACGCTATTAACTAGGGGTGTAACGGTACTCAAACATGACGGTTCCGTACGTACCTCAGTTTAGACATAATGGTTCAGTACGGGGAAAAACATCAAATTACTTCTTTTTCATTTGAATTAAACAGTGGTTTACTGAACCAATTACTGCTCTCTTTAAATTCAATTATAGAAAAAATCTACCTCGACTAATGCTTGTAAACTATATAGTAAGCCCTATTACGGCACATTACTATAATACAATTACAATGAACAACAGATCCCGAACTATTAAATTCAAATGCTATTTTAGATATAATAATAAACACTCAAATAAAAAAAAATGCATGCAAACATGTAAATTGCACATGAAGCTGTTTTTGCATTGACGTCTAAAGGGCATTGCACACGGAGTCCGAAACTTTCATCCGTCATAAAAAAAAATTGAATCAGGTTCGATTTTCTGTGTAATCTGATTATAAAATGTATTACAGATTTACTTAAACATCTATTAAATAATTAAGGCATCACTAAATATAATGAATATATAGGCTAATATAGTGCATATATTTAGTGAAATGCTCTTCTCTAGACTTTATTTCTTTAGTGAACTAACGAGCTGTTGACACTGAATGACTTTCCTGAGGTAAATGTAATGAAACTTTGTTTACAAGCTGTTTCATTGATGTTTTTCTGCGTTTGAAACACTGAATGAGCGATCACTTGAGATATTTACATTTACATTTATGCATTTAGCAGACGCTTTTATCCAAAGCGACTTACATTGCATTCAAGTTACAGTTTTTTACATTTGATCAGCTCTTGCTTTCCCTGGGAATCGAACCCATGATCTTGGCGTTGCTAGCGCCATGCTCTACCATTTGAGCTACAGGAAAGCTCAAGGACGCTGATACAGCGCAAGACATGATACATTTCAGTTAGTTGTACTGTTTCTTTCAACATACCTTCTGATGTTCATTCATGTTTATTTCATGTTATAACTCGAAAGTAAAGAGGAAGGGATGATCGTGTTCACCCGCGCTGCCGTTTGAACTGAGGCACCAATACAGCGATCTCTCATGCCACATCAGAGAGCATCAATACAGCATTTATTGTTTGAATTTCATAATAAAATGCACAGAATCTGAAAGATGAGACTTTGTTTCTTATCAAAAGTAGCAATATCTAAAACTAGGAATTTCGAATTAAGCTCGGTGCGTGCAGTGGTTGACTAAACTCTGTATTTGATCGGTACACATGAATACGTTGTGTATAGTTACTCTCTTATTTTTAAGTCATCCTGATGTGTGTGACCAGTGTTGACTTTTGTTGGTGGCTGTGTTCAGCTGAACCCACCTGAGCTGGACCTGTGTGAGGACTTGAGCGACCTCGTGAGCGTGAACGAGTCGAGCGTCCTTCACACTCTGACCAGTCGAGCTAAAGGACATCTACCCTTGACTCACGCAGGACCCAATCTACTGGCTCTGTGGCCTCCGCTGTCCTCGCCAGGCAAGGTAAGAGCAGTGGATTTACAAACCCATCAATGAGACCATGATGACTGTGATCACACATGTAGTTTGACATTAGTTAGAGTAGTTACATACAGCACATTAGTTGTAAATGTACAGACTAAATTAGTTTGCTTATAAAAATAGTACCATAGTATTTCTTTTTCTTTTTTTTCATCCAGTTAGAAGTGAATTGAGAATGCCTTTTAAAGTTCAGTTAAGTTGCTGAGTTTCTATCAAGGTATTTGTACATTGAGGTATTTGTACCAGTCATTGTACATAAATTATGAAATATGATCATATTTATATAATATATTGTGCATTAGTAAATAAAATATATAGGTTATATTATATTATGTATTTATTAATATCAGTGGTAGGCTATTGTTATACATTTAATTTCTTTACTTTTTTAAACATTTATTTTATTTATTTAATTAACTTTCATTTTGTCCAACATGGAAAAAAGAATAAATAAATGCATTTTAAATTCAGTTCAGTTGCTGAATTTCTATTGATGTAGTGTTGTACTTCAAATTAAATGTAATTAAAGTAGTGCGATTAAAATAATTGCACGCATGTGTGTATTTATAAATATCAGTGATAGGCTATATTTATTTATATAGTTTAATTTAGGTGTGTATTTATGTAACATAAGAAGACTTTATTATTTAGAATGCTGTAATATCAAGATGAAGACTTTGGTCCCACCACAGAACGTTTTTGTGAGGGTGTGACATGCAGAACATGAATTAGCATATTTAAATGTGTTCTGATTCAGGGGCTTCGGAGCAGACGCTGGGAGTCCTGGGAAGCTCCTGGCCCTCTGCAGGCTCTGGTGAGGAGGGTGTATGTGTCTATGGTGGGTCAGCGGAGGGACCAGACGCTGGTGGCTTTGGGCCGCAGTGGCTCAGGGAAGACCACGTCCTGTCAGTCATTTTCCCAGGAGCTGCTGAAACAAGCAGGAACAGCGGGAGGAAGCCTTACCTGTGAGTGCATCCACTTCTGTGTTTGTAGCCCAAAGCTACAGAACGACAGAAAACAAAAGCCCTTGAATGTGAATTTGCACACTGGTTGAATTGACTCATTGGAGTCTCTGGTGGTTACAGGCTTACAAGAGCATCTTTCTCTCACAGTGTGAATCTGTCACTGAATCTGTGTGAATCTGCTTCTGCTGATGTTAAATGATAGGTGAAACACTATAGTAACAGTTTAGAGGCTGTTTAGTGGTGTTTGTCCGTTGTCACAGATTGTGAGACATGATTTGTGTGTGTAACTGCAGTAGAGCGGCTCCAGGCAGTGTTTACAGTGCTGCGATCGTTCGGGTGTGTGAGCTCGTCTCACAGCGAGGCCTCGACACGATTCGCTATGGTTCTCTCTCTGGACTTCAACCACGCCGGACTCGCTGCTGCCGCACATCTGCAGGTGCTCCGATCTGTCTGTCTGTCCATCTGCCCATATCTATCTATCTATCTATCTATCTATCTATCTGTCTGTCTGTCTGTCTGTCTGTCTGTCTGTCTGTCATCTGCCCATACATCTGTCTTTATCTATCTATCTATCTATCTGTCTGTCTGTCTGTCTGTCTGTTCATCTGCCCATACATCTGTCTTTATCCATCTATCTATCTGTCTATCTATCTGTCTGTCTGTCTGTCCATCTGCCCATACATCTGTCTTTATCTATCTATCTATCTATCTATCTATCTATCTATCTATCTATCTATCTATCTATCTATCTATCTATCTATCTATCTGTCTGTCTGTCTGTCTGTCTGTCTGTATCTGTCTGTCTGTCTATCTATCTGTCTGTCTGTCTGTCCATCTGCCCATACATCTGTCTTTATCTTTATCTATCTCTATCTATCTATCTATCTATCTATCTATCTATCTATCTGTCTGTCTGTCTGTCTGTCTGTCTGTCTGTCTGTCTGTCTGTCTGTCTATCTGTCTGTCTGTCTGCCCTCTGTCTGTCTATCTATCTATCTATCTATCTATCTATCTATCTATCTATCTATCTATCTATCTATCTATCTATCTATCTGTCTGTCTGTCTGTCTGTCCATCTGCCTATCATCTATCTATCTGTCTCTGTCTATCTATCTATCTATCTATCTATCTATCTATCTATCTATCTATCTATCTATCTATCTATCTATCTATCTATCTATCTATCTATCTATCTATCTATCTATCTATCTGTCTGTCTGTCTGTCTGTCTGTCTGTCTGTCTGTCTGTCTGTCTGTCTGTCTGTCTGTCTGTCTCTCTGTCTGTCTGTCTCTGTCTATCTGTCTGTCTGTCTGTCTGTCTGTCTATCTATGTCTATCTGTCTGTCTGTCTGTCTGTCTGTCTGTCTATCTGTCTGTCTATCTCTATCTATCTATCTATCTCTATCTATCTATCTATCTATCTGTCTGTCTATCTATCTATCTGTCTATCTATCTATCTGTCTTTGTCTATCTGTCTGTCTGTCTGTCTGTCTGTCTATCTGTCTATCTGTCTGTCTGTCTCTTTCTGTTTATCTTTGTTTATCTGTCTGTCTGTCTGTCTGTCTGTCTGTCTCTGTCTATCTGTCTGTCTGTCTCTTTCTGTTTTTCTTTGTTAATCTGTCTGTCTGTCTGTCTCTGTCTATCTGTCTGTCTGTCTCTTTCTGTTTGTCTTTGTTTATCTGTCTGTCTGTCTGTCTGTCTCTGTCTATCTGTCTGTCTGTCTCTTTCTGTTTTTCTTTGTTTATCTGTCTGTCTGTCTGTCTCTGTCTATCTGTCTGTCTGTCTCTTTCTGTTTGTCTTTGTTAATCTGTCTGTCTGTCTGTCTCTGTCTATCTGTCTGTCTGTCTCTTTCTGTTTGTCTTTGTTTATCTGTCTGTCTGTCTGTCTGTCCATCCATCTATCCATTTTTCTGTCTAGTCCATCTAACTAATGTTTCCTCTCTCTGTTTCAGACCATGCTGCTGGAGAAATGGAGGGTGTGTCAGAGGCCGGAGGGAGAGGGTAACTTCCTGGTTTTCTCCCAGATGCTCGCAGGCCTCAGCACAGACATAAGGTCAGTTGGGTCCCTGGAGCTCTCTGTGGTCACACTCAGTAGCATTTGCTTCTTGTATTGTGAAGCCTCCTTCTGGTTTCCTGGCTTCTGTCCTCACAAGCCTGAGTGCAGCGTTATTAGACGGCAAAGACAAAGTTACCCGTCATTAAACCCCAGATCATTCACCCTATTGTTAGGGTTTTGTTTTTGGATTTGGTTTCCCCTCAGAGGCACGCACAAGCTCTTCAGCGAACGCCGCTTTGGCAGAACGCCTGCTCTTTTCATAGCTTTGCCTTAAAACAAAAGCTCCAGAGAGCTTGGGGGGCAGGATCTTGTCTGATGTCATTTCCTGTTTAAATTTGAGTGTAACTGTCTTGTTTTCTAATCACAGGACTGAACTGCAGCTGCACCAGTTAAAGGAACACAACTCATTTGGAATTTCATGCCCAACCAAGGTATGAACTGTTTAAAAATAGCAAAAACACAAAACGCGTGAGGGATAAAAAGTAAATGTGAAACTAACATGATTAGTGCATCTGCTAAGCTTTGGTGGACATGTGGGAAACAAACATTTAAGTCTGGCTTGCAACATTTCCTGATCCTCTTCTCACCACATCTACCCACAATTCCAAAAAATACGAACAAAAAATAGTGGAAAAAAGCATAAATTCATTTAATTTAAGATTAAATTTAAACTGAATTACATTAAGTAAATTTAAATTAAATGATGAAATTAAATGTAACTCGATTTAAATGAAATGTAAATTAAATTACATTGATAGTTACTTTAAATGTGCTATATATATATATAAGTTATTTTTATTAGTATAATTAAATTTATGTTTTTAATTCAACTGAAAATTATAATTATTTCCATTATGGCCCAACAATATATAAAAATTGGATCTACATTCAATTTTATCCACATACATACAGTATACTAACATAAAGCGATATATACAATATAGCAAATCTCAACTTCTTGATTGTTTATATTGTTGCAAAATGTAAACTATATTATCGGCCAGCTCTAATCTGCTAAATGCGACTTAAGACATGTGTATTGTGAAAAGCCCTATACAAATAAACTTGATTTTTATATTTAATAACTAAATAATGTATAATTTGTTTTTCATTTTTGGCATTGTTATTGATATAATAGAACAGAAATGAGACAGACTGGACTTGAACCTGTGTTTCCTGAATGAGCACCAAGGCTCAAAGTGTCTTGCAGATGTGTGTTCTGGCTTCAACTTTTCTTTAATATGTTTGAATAAAACATATTAAATCAGGTGGATGAAAAGCAGAGAGCTTCAGTGGGGTTTGGGAGGCTGCTGGCCGCCATGAACACTTTAGGATTCTCAGCGGATGAGCAGAAGGCCATTTGGCATGTTTTGGCAGGAATCTACCATCTCGGCGTCGCAGGAACATGCAAGGGTAAATCAGGACTACACTTACAGCTGTATTTTGTCAAGCGAAAAGTATTAGGTGAGACTTTACTCTCTGTTTTTCCGTTCTTGCGCGGCTTCAGTGGGCCGTAAGCAGTTTATGAGTTTTGACAGCGCGCAGACAGCCAGCGTCATCCTGGGTTGTGAGGGAGAGGATCTCCACACTGCTGTCTTCAAACACCACCTGAGGCAGTTACTGCAGAGAGCGACCGGAGGCGTCAGAGAGCGCCACGCCACAGAGCAACCACAGGACGGTCAGAAATACACACAGTACTCTGTTAAACCCAGAATCTGAGAAGATCTCAGCTAAAGTGTGTAGAGAGGAACTAGAGATAATGTACTGGACACTTATTATATGGATATTTACCAAATAAATTAAATATGGTTCTTAAGAAGTTTTTATTATTCAGTTGATGAGGACTGGGGCTATTAAGCAGTTTAGCATCATTATAAAAAGATATTTGACCACAGAATGACCATCCAGGTGATCAGTTAGAAACAATTATTTCTGAAAGCTACATATTAAAACTTTATAACCAAGTTAGAACCAATAATGTTGCTTCTGTTTTATTATATAAACCTTATTATATAAATGTATATTTATTTATATGTATTATTTAATATGTAATCATATTTTACTTTCTAATTCTGTGATACACTACTATTAAAAAATGTTTTCAGGGTTTTTTGTTGTTGTTTTTTGCTGTTTAACATTTTTGTGGAAATGTGATCATTTTTTTCAGCATTCCTAAATGAATAGAAGGTTCAAAATAACAGCATTTATTATGTCACTTTTGATCAAATAATGCATCACTGCTGAATAAAAGTATTAGTTTTTCTTTCTTTTCTTTCCTTTTTTTAATCTTTCTTAGCCCAAACTTCCAAACCTTTAGTTGGTAATGTATCACTGTTTCCACAAAAATATGAAGAAACACAACTTTTTTCAACATTGATAATAATAAAAAATGTTTCTTGAGCAGCAAATTAGAATGATTTCTGAAGGATCATGTGACACTGAAGACTGGAGTAATGATGCTGAAAATTCAGCTTTGCATCACAGAAATAAATTACATAGAAAACAGTCATTTTAAATTGTAATAATATGTCACAATATTACTGTTTTTATTGTATTTTGATCAAATAAATACAGCCTTGGTGAGCAGAAGAGACTTCTTTTAAAAACATTTAAAAAAATCATAATTATTCAAAAGCATAAGTTAGCAAAATCCTACACAAGCTCCATTTAAGGATGTCCTAAAAAGGAAAATATGTGAACTGTGTGTTTCAGGTCCGAGACTGAGTGCCGCTCAGTGTGTGGAAGGGATGGCGGCTGGTCTGTATGAGGAGCTCTTCACCTCTATTGTGTCTCTCATCAACAGGTAAACACACTGTTCGGTGACAGTTCTATCTCTCTAGAGCAGTGTTTCCCAGGCTTTCTCTGCTTCTCTCTCCAGAGCGCTGCACTCTCAGCAGCTGACGCTGGCCTCTGTGATCGTGGTGGACACTCCGGGCCTGAGGAACCCCAGACACAGCGGTGACGACCGGGCCGCCGGCTTCTCTGAGCTCTGTCACAACTACTTACAGGAGAGACTGCTGGAGCATTACTTCAACCACACATTCACACACACGCTGGAGAGATGCACACAGGTACACACACCGTCCCAACCATGTTCTAGTGTTATGTCTCAAAAAATATTACATATGAATATGAACCTTGCTGATTTAATTTAAATCGAATTTCATTTTGTTTAAAAAGTAATATATAAAATAATGTATAAAACAAAACAACATTTATATGAATATTTATAATTTCTGTATGTTTTACTGTATATCTGTATATCTAAAAAAGTTATATCAAAATCTCAAACAAATATTGGATGTTTGTTGTTGACAACCACAAACAATTATTTTTAATATGAATATGAAAGTTGCTTAATTTAATTTAATTTAATTTAATTTAATTTAATTTAATTTAATTTAATTTATATTTCTGTGTGTTATACTGCCATTTTTCTATTCTATTCTATTCTATTCTATTCTATTCTATTCTATGTTCAATAAACCAGATGTAAAAAGGCCATATCTGTCATTTTTTATGGCACCACATAATTAATATTTTTTGGCTTTTTTGGGGGGGGGGGCTCCTTATTGACAACCTCAAAAAAAAAATGTTATTGACAACTGCAAATAAATACTGAGTATAAACCTTGCTGATTTAATTTAATTTAATTTAATAAATAATATCCAAAATAATATATAAAACGACATTCCTGTCCATACTTACTCTATAACTTTTATTTCTGTATTTTTTATTTCTGCCATTTTTCTATTTAGTCAATAAATTAAATCTAAAAATGCCATACCTGTTGTTTTTCATGGCACCACATATTAATGTTTTTAAGGTTTTTTGTGGCCATTTTTAGCAATTTTATTCACAACCTCAAACAAATATTGAGTATTAATATAAAATATTAAATGTGATTAATATAATTAACTTTAATTTTAAATAAGTTTGATTTATTACTTAATTTATTTTTTAAATTATTATATAATCTATAAAATAATAATGTAATAAATAAATGTATATATAAAATAATAATTAATATAACATTCATATGCATATTTATTTCTCTTTCATTTCTGCATGTTTTACTGTCATTTTGTTGTTTGGTCATTAAACTATATCTAATTTTTTTTTTTTGATGCAACTTTTTAGTGTATTTTTTGGCCTCTTTATTTGACACAATAATGGAGAGGTGAGTAAGGACATTTTTAATTCCAGATCATTATGAACTTTCTGAGTAATTTTCACAGGAGGGAGTAGCTGTTGATTTCACAGCCCCTGAGACGAGCCCGTCAGAGGTGGTGTGTGCTGTTGACCAGCCTGGACTGCAGGTATCACTCACTGATCCTCAGCACGCTTCTTACACACGTCAGTCACACATGTAGTTTCACAGCGTGTGTCTGTGTGTGTGTTCTCAGGTTCGAGGACCAGAAGGCGACTCACGAGGTCTCCTGTGGGTTCTGGATGAAGAGATGGTCACTCCGGGCTCCACCGAGAGCACGGTTCTGGAAAGAGTGTGTCAGTACTTCAGCGGCACAGGTACTCCAGCCTGATCCTGACCGGCTGCCTTCATGTTTTTTGAGATGTTTCCTCAGGTTTCATCCTTCTGCTTGCCTCTCAGTGCGCCAGTGCGAGCAGCCTCTGCAGTGTGAGATCGCTCACCTGATGGGTTCAGATCCAGTCCGCTATGATCTCTCAGGCTGGTTCGGTCAGGTCCAGAACAACCCGTCTGTCCTTAACGCCAGTTCCCTCCTGCAGAACTCCTCAATGTAAGAGACTGAGATGATCACAGACTTTTGCACTGCTGTAGATGACCTCTAGAAGATTTTCCTCAGATAATATTCTGAATATTGAACTTTGCCAATTAATTTTAAAACAAATTGTTAAAATTATTTGAAAAGTTATTAATGATTTACTAATTATTAGTATTACCAAAATATTACCCAATTATAATATTAAAATATTCATTAATCTCTCCAATTTTATATAAATAAAGGTGCCAAGAAAAATAGCAGGTATGGTTATACCAAAAATGGTAGTAAAACATAAGGAAATACATGTAGATGTTATAAATATGGGTGATTTTTAAATTTATTTTATTTTTTGTTTTGTTTTGTTTGCACTGTTGAGCTTTTCCTTCGATGCACAAGAACTTTTCCTCAAATAAAATTCTTAATATTGGATCTTGCAAATCAAAATAAAATGTTAAAGTATTTTATTTTATTTATAAAGTGCTTGCATACAAGTGCTTTTCCTCAAACAAAATTCTTAATATTTAATCTTGCAAAATTAAAATAAAATGTTAAAGGTATTTCTGAAAGTTATTGATAATTTTAGATTATTCATGAGTAATATTAATTATATTAAAATATTGAATATGTTTTGTTCATGTGAACTAATATATATGTATAATAAAATATTTTAGAAAATATGTATTAGAAAATAAAGGTTATATAATGTTTTATTTCAGAAAATGAAATAAAATATAATTTTATTTTATTTTTATTAATATTTATTTTTTTATTTTACTGTCTGGTGTTTGGTTCATGTGAATTAGTATAACAACAGTGCATCCTTAACCACAGAAGTGACATTTATGACATATAATAAGCATTTTTGCATTCTTCCACATCTCATTTAATACAGTATAATGCATTTCTCATAGCTGCTTGTCACTGAATAAATTACTGTTGAAAGCATCTCACATTCTACGCATCTTTTGCACTTCGTCTACAGCAGACAAACGCAGGAGCTGTGTGTGTTCAGTTTTGATGATAAATCAAATTCAAAAACACAGTGAAACTGGTGTCTTGTCTTTCTGAACTGTTACCTAGCAACAGGGATAAACATCTGCTGCTAGTGTTCACAATGGTGTTCACGCTGATGACGCAAACGTGCTGCAATAAAGACAAGTGTGAAAACAGACGGCATCGGTGTGAGGGCTTCCATGAGCTTGGTGTCGACAACTTTTGGAAAAAAGTCCTTGTTTGCGTTCAATTTTTGTTCTTTTTCAGTTGTGCTAAAAATGCATAGCAAGCGATGAAAAGAATTCTGCTCAGTAAACACAGTTCCTCTGTAGAAATGCAGCATACAACATTAATACTGTTGTAGTTTATGTGTACAAACCATGCCAGATTGCTTTCATAACTGCTGTAAACCACACTGGAGTGCACATGAACTTAAAACTAATTATTGTAAAACTACATCATTTAATTGTATAATTCAAAAACAACAACTAATTTTTAAATTCAAATAAAATTATAAAATTAAATAAAATACATTTAACCACCTATATTTATAACTAATATATAACTAACTTTTTTTTCGCATTTTAATTTGCAAAGTTCAATATTCAGATGTTTGATTGAGCAAAATTAGATTACATTAAATAACATGACATTGCATTGTATTACATACATTAAATTTAAGAAAATTACCACCCATATTTATAAACTCTACCATTTTGCTTTTTGTTCTGCAAACTATATCTTGAGATGATTTAAAACAAATTCAACTTGTTTAATCTAATTGTTTAAAAAAAAAAATAAGATGAAAATAAAATTAATTATTTTTATTGTATAACAAGCATTTTGATATTTGTTCTCTAAACTATATCTAGCAATGCCATACCTTGCACCATATACTATTTCTTTGCCACTTTTATTGATTATAATAAGAGAGAGGTAACAGGAAATCAACATTTTATTAATATTAATGACTTTTACGTTATCACTAATGTAGTAGGTTATGTGTACATAACACACCAGTGTTCTTTCATACTAGTTGTAAACTGGACAGGAATAAACATTAATAAAAAAAAAAATACATTTATTTAAATTTATACATTTTTAATTGCATTAATATTGCCATTTTTCTATGCTTTTAAACTATGTCTGGAAATGCTATATCTGTTTTTTTTTTCATTGTACCACATGCTTTTTTGCCACTTTTATTGATATAATAATGGAGAGATGACAGTAAATTCACTTTTTATTAATACTAATAACTTTTATTTCATCAATACTGTAGTTCATGTGTACTAAACATGCCACATGGCTTTCATACCATTTGTAAACCTCACTGGAGTACACATGAACTTGAAAAAAAATGCTTCCTAACCAATTAAAAACAAACCGAATTATGAAGTCAAACGAATGAGGGTTCATACTAAAAACTCCCTAATTCTCTTCTCTTTCTCTCTCTTGTTCCTCTTCTCAGTGGAGCGGTGAAGGCCCTGTTCAGTGGACGGGCGTCCGTGCCGCCTCTGTGCCGGGGTTTGGGTGGCGTGGAGGGCGGCTCTCAGCGCTCTCTGGAGAGATGCGGCACGGTGCGGAAGACTCTGAGCAGCGGGATGGCGGCCCTCAGGAGACATTCGCAGTGCATCGCCGTCAAACTGCAGGCGGTGAGAGAAACAAATGAGCCATTAGGAAGCCGTTTCCATCTGCCTTTTGTCTGTAAATCCTCTTGACTCGTTCCGTGACTCTCTCTCTGAGCAGGATGCTCTGGTGAATCTGATTCGGCGAGCGCGGCCGGTCTTCCTGCAGTGTTTGAGTGTGAAGACAGATGGCTGTGGCTTTGATGTCCCAGCACTGCGTGTACAGCTGCACTCCACACACCTGCTGCCGGCACTGCAGCTGTACCGAACAGGTCACACACACACACACTCATACATGTTTGTTTCTTATCATGTATGGGACTCTAATGACTTCTGTTGTACTTCATTAAAGCGAATTAGTTGCAAGTAACTCTATATCTGTTTGTTTGCTGAGTAGTTACTCACCCTCAGGCCTTCCAAGATGTAGATGAGTTTGTTTTTTCATCAAAACAGATTTGGAGAAATTCAGCAGCTAGCACTTGTTCACCAATGGATCCTCTGCAGTGAATGGGTGCCGTCAGAATGAAAGTCCAAACAGCTGATAAAAACATGACAATAATCCACACCACTCCAGTCCATCAATTAATGTCTATTGAAGTGAAAAGCTGCATGTTTGTAAGAAACAAATCCATCATTAAGGCGTATTTAACTTTAAAGCGTTGCTTTTGGCCAAAATACAAGTCCATAAAAAATATGAGTGTTCCCCAGTGAAAAAGTCAATCCCCAATGTATTTGCTTAGAACTGTATTGCAACATGGTTTTCGCTTTTGCTAAACAGTGCTTGATCTGTGCATATTAATCTTCTGATTCAGATGAGACGACTTTTCACTGAAGAAAGCAATATAATAGATTATGGACTCCATTATGATTTAAAGTTAAAAACATGTAAATGACGGATTTGATTGTTCCAAACACGCAACTTTTTACTTCACAAGACATTAATTGATGGACTGGAGTGGTGTGGATTACTTGTGTATTATTGTGATGTTTTTATCAGATGTTTGGACTCTCATTCTGAAGGCACCCATTCACTGCTACATTTCTCCAAATCTTGTCTGATGAAGAAACAAACCCATCTACATCTTGGATGGCCTGAGGGTGAATACATTTTCAGCAAATTTTCAGTTTTGGGTGAACTACTCCTTTAAGATTGGAGATTTTAACCACAGTCATGATTAATTGCTCAGGTTGTATGGTGCATCTCAAACATACTGAACATATGAAGCAGTTCTTCTCGTAAAAACCAAAATCAGGTCCCATATTGTGTAGTCAACTAGTACCAAATGTCCTTTCAAAGACAGCAAGCTCTGTCTCTGTGTCTGTGTGTTGCAGGCTACCCTGAGCACATGTCCCTGGGTGATTTCCGCTGTCGTTTTCAGGCCCTCTCTGCTCCCATAATGAAGCGATACGGTTCTGTCTTCATTACCCCAGACGAGAGGAAGGTCTGGACGTCCTGAATCACCACAGCGCACACGCGCCTCATTAGCCTCTGTTAAAATGTCATTTATTTTTAATGATGTCAAATGATGACGTTATTTATTTCCCTGTTTATTAACTTGTTTATTGATTAGCCAGTTTTTGCTTGAACGGCCCTCATTCATTCAGGGAGCTGCTGTTCCAAAAGTGGGCCTGAGCTCTGTCTGTTTGTGTTTGCATCCCTTTATATCAGGCTGTGGAGGAATTATTGATTGATCTGGATTTGGACAAGAAAAGCATTGTTTTAGGAGCGAGCAGGGTGAGCAAAAGTCATCCATCTATCTATCCATCTATCCGTCTATCCGTCTGTCTGTCTGTTGTTCTATCTATCTGTCTTACTGTATTTATCTATCTATCTATCTATCTATCTATATCTATCTATCTATATATCTATATATCTATCTTACTGTATCTATCTATCTATCTATCTATCTATCTATCTACAACCCGAATTCCGGAAATGTTGGGACGTTTTTTAAATTTGAATAAAATTAAAACTAAAAGACTATCAAATCACATGAGCCAATATTTTATTCACAATAGAACATAGAGAACATAACAAATGTTTAAATGGAGAAATTTTACACTGTTATCCACTAAATGAGCTTATTTCAAATTTGATGCCTGCTACAGGTCTCAAAATAGTTGGCACGGGGGCAAAAAAGGGCTGAAAAAGCAAGAAATTTTGAAAAGTTTCAGCTGGGAGAACATCTAGCAACTAATTAAGTTAATTGAAATCAGGTCTGTAACATGATTAGCTATAAAAGGGATGTCTTAGAGAGACATAGGCTCTCCAATCTGTGAAAGAGTGCGTAAAAAGATTGTGGAATACTTTAAAAACAACGTTCCTCAATGTCAAATTGCAAAGGCCTTGCAAATCTCATCATCTACAGTGCATAACATCATCAAAAGATTCAGAGAAACTGGAGAAATCTCTGCGTAAGGAACAAGGCCGAGGACCTTTGTTGGATGCCCGTGGTCTTCGGGCCCTCAGACGACACTGCATCACTCATCGGCATGATTCAGTCATTGACATGACTAAATGGGCCCAGGAATACTTCCAGAAACCACTGTCGGTAAACACAATCCACCTTGCCATCTGCAGATGCCAACTAAAGCTCTATCATGCAAAAAGGAAGCCATATGTGAACATGGTCCAGAAGCGCCGTAGTGTCCTGTGGGCCAAGGCTCATTTAAAATGGACTGTTTCAAAGTGGAAAAGTGTTCTATGGTCAGACGAGTCCAAATTTGACATTTTTGTTGGAAATCACGGACGCCATGTCCTCCGGGCTAAAGAGGAGGGCGACCTATCTATCTATCTATCTATCTATCTATCTATCTATCTATCTATCTATCTATCTATCTATCTATCTATCTATCTATCTATCTATCTATCTATCTATCTATCTATCTATCTATCTATCTATCTATCTGTTGTTCTGTGTATCTATCTATCTATCTATCTATCTATCTATCTATCTATCTATCTATCTATCTATCTATCTATCTATCTATCTATCTATCTATCTATCTATCTATCTGTCTATCTATCTATCTATCTATCTATCTATCTATCTATCTATCTATCTATCTATCTATCTATCTATCTATCTATCTATCTATCTATCTATCTGTCTGTCTGTCTGTCTATTGTTCTGTCTATCTATCTATCTATCTATCTATCTATCTATCTATCTATCTATCTATCTATCTATCTATCTATCTATCTATCTATCTGTCTGTCTGTCTGTCTATCGTCTGTCTATCTATCTATCTATCTATCTATCTATCTATCTATCTATCTATCTGTCTGTCTGTCTGTCTGTCTGTCTGTCTGTCTGTCTGTCTGTCTGTCTATCTATCTATCTATCTATCTATCTATCTGTCTGTCTATCTATCTATCTATCTATCTGTCTGTCTGTCTGTCTATTGTTCTGTCATTCTATCTATCTATCTATCTATCTATCTATCTATCTATCTATCTATCTATCTATCTATCTATCTATCTATCTGTCTGTCTGTCTGTCTGTCTGTCTGTCTGTCTGTCTGTCTATCTGTTGTTCTGTGTATCTATCTATCTATCTGTCTGTCTGTCTGTCTATTGTTCTGTCTGTCGTTCTGTCATTCTATCTATCTATGTATAATAATCAAGATGTACCTATAACATACACAGGTTTTATTTTATCCTTCACTTCTGAAGTTTTCAGGTCATTCTCACTCTGATGTGTGTGTTTATGAAGGTGTTTATGAAGCGTGGTGTCCTGAGGTCTTTAGATCAGCAGAGAGATCAGTTGTTGAGCGGCTGGCTGGTGCAGCTTCAATCGTTCTGTCTGGGTCATCTGGGCCGCCAGAAATACCGCCGCATGAAGGTGAGTCTCTTTTTGTCCTCTGCTGGAACAGCCAATGTTTATAGATCTGCAGATATGGGCTCAGAGATGACTCTCTGTAGTGATGCTTCTCTTTATAGGGACCCAATGTTCAGTGATAGTAAGTAAAATGGACAATCAAACAAAATTATGACATCTCTTCTGCAATATTACTTGATTAACTTCAGGGGGAAAATACGGCTTTTAATGGGCTCTAGTAATAGTGCTCCAGTTGTGTCAGTGTGGGTCTGATGCAGGGTCTAATGTGAGTGCTGATCTGGGATCAGGTTCAACAGATGGCAGTGAACTGTATTCAGAGAAATGTGCGAGTCCTCACCGCAGTGGCCCGCTGGAGCTGGTGGAAGCTGCTGTGCAGAGTGCGCCCCCTTCTGGATGTCAACATGGATGACCAGCGGCTCAGATCCAAAGAGGTACTGACACATTCACAAAGGACATGTTCATATTATACATCATATTTAAACCACTAAATAATCAAGCTGTCCAGTAATCATCTGTACAATGATAGTTGTGTAGTTAAAGTACATATGTGCAACAATAATTAAAAATATATTTCTCCATGTGCAATTAATTGTCATAATTTTATTTAATTTTTTTGTTTATTTTTTATGTTCTTTTTATGTTCTTTGTCTATCTATCTATCTATCTATCTATCTATCTATCTATCTATCTATCTATCTATCTATCTATCTATCTATCTATCTATCTATCTGTCTGTCTGTCTGTCTGTTTATCTCTATCTGTCTGTCTGTGTCTGTCTGTCTGTCTGTCTGTCTGTCTGTTTATCTGGCTTTCCCTCTGTCTGTCTTTGTCTGTCTGTCTGTCTGTCTGTCTGTCTGTCTGTTTATCTGGCTATCCCTCTGTCTGTCTGTCTGTCTGTCTGTCTGTCTGTCTGTTTATCTGGCTATCCCTCTGTCTGTCTTTTTGTCTGTCTGTCTGTCTGTCTGTCTGTCTGTCTAGACTGTGATGTTGTTCATCAGATTTGTTTCACTCCATTATAATTGTATCACATTCTGTTGTTCAGGATGAGATCACTGCTCTTAGGAGACGTCTGGAAAAGTCAGAGAAAGAACGAAATGAGCTGCGTCAGACTGCAGACAACCTGGAGACCAAGGTATGTGTTTGTGCCGTGCCCCCAGAGCCACATATGAAATGATACTGTCAGATCAGAAATCTCAAAATCAAATTATCTATCAGTCGGTGTTCAGAATGATGGATGGAGTCTGGTTATGAATTCTCATCAGTGAAAGCATATTAACACAAACTCGCTTGTGATCGGCTCATGAAGTGCTAATCTCTGTCATATGGCTGCCGCTGATGAATGAACAGCTCTTCTGCTGGGACATTGACAGATGATGGTGTGTGTGTGTGTGTGTGTGTGTGTGCAGGTTACGGCTGTTGTATCTGAATTAAGTGATGAGAGGTTCAGAGGGGAGGCCATGAGTCAAGCTCTAGACACTGAGCGCACGGAAAGACTGCGCCTCGCCAAAGAGAACAAGGAACTACAGGTACAGCCCACCCATCATTTGTCTCCATATCTCTCTTTCTAATTGGTGAAATTACATCACAAACTATCCATGATGTGTCCACGTGATGAGTTATAATGGCAACATTCAGAATATCATGCTACTCTTATCAGTTCTGCATCACAGTATGTTAACATTGCACAATAAGCACATTTTCTGGATCTTCTGTGCAAAAAGAAATGTATAAAAAATGCAAATCAACCCGTTTTAGATAACTTTTTAGATAACACATACCAAAAATAATAGGTTGCATACAGTATATTTACACCATATCAAAATCTATCTATATATCTAGATAGATATGCATGGCACTTGTATAATTAACAACTCTTAATATTTCTGCCAGATGGAGATATGCTATTTCAATTTTAGCCACTTGTTTTCAGTTTTATATCCTGTGTCCCTACTATTATAAAAAATGTGAAATGTAATTTACATTATACAAAGATATACAAAGAAGAAGAAAATACAAAGATCTTTTCTTTTGACGGTCCACATAAATAATGAGTCGAGAAAGAGATGAATCATTAAAAATTGTGGCTGGTTCAAAAATTACTGGTTCATTTGTCACACAAGAAATGTAAGGTCAAGTCGAGGGCAATGCATTTTGGGATACAGTACTAATAATTTATTGTATATTGCACATTTCAGCAAATTTAGTACTGTAGGTAATGCATCCCATGCATATAGAAAATTTGCATATTTTGCCCATTATACATACTATATAATGCAGAAAAAGTATGATTAGTATGCTTTTCCAAACATAGACTGTTGTATTGTCCCAAACGCCTCACCGCTGTGTCTCCTGTTGAACTGTGGGCGTCAGGCCTGTGTGTTTATTCTGTGCTGTGTCTCAGAGTCGTGTGGACCAGAGTAAAGTGTCTTTGGAGGCCCTCGAGAGGCAGTTAGAGGAAGAAAAACAGAAAGTCAAGAATAAAGAAGCTCTCAGCGGAGTGGCGACAGGTAAGACAGGCTTCAGCGTAGATGCAATCAAACTTGCTGCTGAAGAAAGATAAGGACTGTTTGCGTGGGTGTGTGTGAATCCTGCATGTGCACGCAGAAAGTGAGCTGCAGCTGCAGCTGGAATGTGCGCAGACGGAGGTGGAGTTCCTGCGCAGGCGCCTGCGGCAGTCAGAGGAAAGACTTGAGGGTGAGAGAGAGGCCCGTCAGCTGCTGGATACAAAGGTATTAATATCAATTATTACATTAATTATGACCTTAAAGAGACACCTTATAGTTTTAATCAAGGTATCTTGCACCAAACACTCAATTTTAGTTTTCATAAATGGTCTTGATTAGTTTTGTTATAGTTAACTTCAACATTTAAATTTTAAGTGATTGAAATGAAGTTAAAAGAAAATATACATATTAGATAAAAACTTGAACTTGAAAAAGCTTAAATGATAATCAGAAATATTGCTTTGCCAACTAACAAAAACAAAAATGTAGTTTGTTGAAGAACTAAAATGACATAATCTGAAATAAATATAAAGCTAAATATATATATACAAATATATATAAAATACAAATATATAAATATATATAAAAATGGCAAAAGCACAACAAAATTACTAAAACTTAGACTAAAATTAAAATGAAAACTGAAAATAAAAAATAAAAGTTAGTTCAAATTATTATTAATATTGTAGTATCTAAATATTACTAAAATAACACTAAAGTCAGATTTTGTATACAATACAAAACAAATAGAAGTCTTCACCACGCGCGCACACACACACACACACACACACACACACACACACACACACACACAAATCTATATTTCTTTCATTATTGCCCAGGAAAAAGGAAAGGCTCATTTAACATGCAGTGGGGCATGTTGTCACACAATATAAGGTACAATTTGTTTTTGTTTTATTATGAATGATCTACAGTTAAAAAGCTGTCTTCAGAGCATCAGTAATTTAATGTGATTATAGAATATAAAGGATTTTAAATAAAATATACAATTATGAAATGATAAAATTACAGTTGAAGCAACAAAAATGTAAAATACAAAATAATAAAATGTAATACATTTTTATTGTATAGATAAAAAAGCATAAAATGTGTTTGTGTTTTTAAAATAATAAAATATTTATTTATATATAAATATATAAAAAAAAATCTAAATACAGCATTATTTATTATCATTAATTCACAAACATTATTCTAATTGAAGGCTAAGCTACTGTTAAGAGAACACAAGCATTTATGAAACTAGACTAAAAAGTGTATAGTTACTGAAATGTAGTCCTTCTGACATCTAGCCTCAGTGCATGCCATTTATTTAACTCTGACCATGTCGTTATATGAACAATCTTGTTTGATTTGTTCTGCAGATAATGACATACTGGATATATTAAGAGCTCAGATATAAAACATTACAGATGAAATGTTTGTCATGTGCGCTGCACTGAATAACCCTGTCATGTCCAGTGGGCGGCACATGGTCCCTTCCTGATGATCTTTGTCTCTCTATCTCCTCCGTGTGGCAGGTCCAGGAACTGCAGTCTCAGCTTGATCAATCCAAACGCTCAGTGACCGAGCTAAAACGCCACTGCCGGCGGTTGACCTCTGACCTCCAGGACGCCCGCGTGCTGACAGACAGCCTGCAGGGCCGCGCTCACGAGCTGGACAGGAAACAGAGGAGGTCTGTCTCGTTTACATATAATTCATTAATATTCAGTGCCACGCTCACTGGTTGCTTGAATATGCATTCTCAAGCCCTCTGTCTGGTCTCTGTGTGTGTGTGTGTGTGTGTGTGTGTGTGTGTGTGTGTGTGTGTGTGTGTGTGTGTGTGTGTGTGTGTGTGTGTTTGTAGGTTTGACAGCAAACTGACCCAGGCGCTGGAACAGGCTGATAATGAGAGTGAGCAGAAGGAGAGAGCCATCCAGGAGAATACCGCCCTCGGTGCAGAGATCTTCACCCTTCGCAAGACGCTCAAGGTACGGGCCGAGGTCAAAGGTCAAGTGTCCACCATCTGTGACTGTGCCCGTGTACTCCAGGTGTCCTCCCTCTGTCCCCAGAGATCCCAAATATGCAGAGGAGAAAAGTTCTGCTTTGAGTTCATCAGATTATGTAACTTTACAGTGTCATTATAGGAAAAGGAATGAATGTGTGAAGTTTATACTGCTTTGATAGAGGTCAGAGGTCAATACATGGGAAATACACATGCACACATTTATATCTACATTATGCATTCTTATATTTGAATATGATGTATTTGTATCTGTTCGGATGACTGTATGTGATTTTTGGTGGTGTGTGTGTTTATGATTGTAATTGTTTGTTTTTTGGTGCATTGTGTGTGTGTGTGTGTGTATTTGCTGTTGTGTTTATGTGTACTGTTTGTGCTTGTTTGTATAATTGGGTGTTTGTATACATGTGTATATGTGTGTGTTTATGTATGGTTATGTGTCTGTGATTGTTTATTTTAGTTTTTTTGCATCATTGTGCAGTTTTTGCTTGTGTGCATTTGCTTTTGTGTGTTTGTGTATGGTATGAGCATGCATGTTTGTCTGTTGTATGTATCTATGTTTTTTGTTAATTGTGTGTTTGTGCAATATTTTTTGTGTGTTTGCTTTTGTGTGTGTGTGTTTGATTGTTTTGTGTGTTTATGCATTTGTGCTTGTTTGCATTATTGTGTTTTTGTGTGTGTAAATCTTGTGTTTGTTTGTATATGTGAATTTGTGTTTTTATGCATTTATGTGTGCGTTTATTTTTCGTTGTTATGTGTATTTTTATGTGTTTGTGACCCGGTGTGCGTGTGTGTGTGTGTGTCTGTGATTGTTTTTTTGTGTGTATAAGCATGCATGTTTATGTGTGTTATTTGTATTGATGTTGTTTGTATTTTTATGTGTTTGTATGATTTTGTGTGTGTGATGTATGTGTTTTTGCTCCTGCATGTGCGCTTGATGTTTTGTGTATTTCTGTTTACATGATGTGTGTATGATTATGTTTGTGTGTTTCAGGAGAGTCAGGTGGAGGTCACGCACCTGCAGCAGCAGAAGGAGGAACTGTGTGCTCAGATCCGTGACCTGAGCATCCCGCTCCACCTCACCTCTGACTCCATCCCTGAACTGAAGAAGAAGCTCCGTGAGCTGGAGACCAGAGACAAGGAGCGCTCAGAGGAGATCAGCCAGATGACTGCCAGAATCAAACAGCAGGAGCAGGTACAGTAATGCAAGAACACTTGACCTATTGAAAAGGTTATGACATAATAGCCATGAGCACATTAACATGTGACCGCCCACATTTACATAAGTCTTATAGACACAGTAACACAAACAGACCATCTGAACTCTGTTCTGCACAGATGCACCTGCGCTTTGAGATGGAGATGGAGAGGATGAAGCAGATCCATCAGAAGGAGCTGGAGGACAAGGACGAGGAACTGGAGGACGTGCAAAAGTCCTCACAGAGGCGGGTGAGGGACGCAGAATTAATTACAGCTCGACAGACCACCTTACAACCCTGTCTCAAACATCCTTTCCTGTCTGCCTCTGTGTGTGTTTGTGTGTGTGCAGCTCCGACAGCTGGAGATGCAACTGGAACAGGAATATGAGGAAAAACAGATGGTGGTTCATGAGAAGCATGACTTAGAGGGGCTGATTGCCACACTGTGTGAACAGGTAACACACGTATATACACACACACACACACACACACAAAAAAACAAAAAAACATTTGTGTGCACATACTGTAAACAACCTCTGTAAGTTTCATAGCATTCCAGGCGTGATATTTATTAAAATCAGTATGTGGGTCATTTGGTTAGACGCGCTGCTTGATAGATCACAGAGTTATAGTCACATCAGGACTTATGAGGATCTGTAAAGCTGTCACGTTCCTCTCTGATCTGATATAAGAGCACTATAGACTGCCCAGCTCTGAATCTACACGTCTCTTCCCTCATCTGTCAGTGCTCTTCATTACAGTTTGTTTGTGGGAATATTAAAGCTCAGCAAACATTCTCAACTTCATTTGTATTAACAGCTTAACGTCAGCATGAAATTATATTAGTTACCCCATTTTACTTCTAAAATGTGACATACTTTAGAGAAAAATCTGTAGGGCAGGGCTTGGTTTTATCCTTCAGCAAGTGACTGGATGCTAAAAGTGGGACAGGGTCAAAAACTATGAGGGATTGGTGACATCAGGCCAAAAGGAAAGTCATGTGTGTGTGTATATATATATATATATATATAACTTAAAATACTTGTAAAAATAATTGTTTCACTGACCTTAATTTATATATATATATATATATATATATATATATATACTGTATATAGGATTTTTATATTGCTTTTCATTATTAAACATTCTAAAATATAACAATTAGGATTTGTTTTTGTTTTTTGGAAGATTATGCTGTAAGGATGTCAACATTCAAATTGTTGATTTATTATTGAAAGCACAAAATACTGCTTTATCCACATTATTTGAACATGAGAAAAATGATTGGAAATGTTGAAACAAGTTTCTTTATTTTCCTTTATAGTTCCTTTTAAGTTCCTTATTATCCTTTATTTTCAAGTTCCTTTATTTGGAAGGATGTTCTTTTAACAGCATTCAGAACATATCAGACATACAAATGTAATGTTTGAACATTGTTAGAACTTTTATCAGCTGTAAATATCATAAGGGCATTCCATTAACATTGTTTTATGTTCATAACATTTATGCAATCTTTACATAATGCTTTTGGCATGTTTGCTGGGACTATATTAGTTTGTACACTGTTACTTTTAGTGGTTATAACCATTAGACATGCTCTCGCTCGGGTGCCCTGTGCTAAACTTAGCTAACAGCTTGTGGCTATACTGAGAGGGTCCTTTAGAGATACTGTACACGCATTCGACCTGAACGTCCTGCCCTCGGGCCGTCGTGAGCTCTCTAATGTGACTGTGCTCTGGAAGCGTGATCACTACCGAGATCGATATGATGAAGCTACTCATCTGCTGCTGTTAAAAACGACCCCGGTTTATGACCCCAGCTGCACGTAAACACTGCTGCTCAAAATGAGTTTGTTATTGAGTAAGAGGATGTGTAAAGCGCCTGGTTTTCATGCATGTATTGATTTTTCCAGGACATGTGCATTCACTGCCAACCCAACCATTCCAACCTTATCACTTATTTCCTTGAGCATTACTTGAGATTTCAAGTAATGTTCTAGCCATTCATGAAATTGAATGAATAATGTTTTTAATGCATATTGCTGGACTTATTGTGCATTATGATGTTTGTTTCTGTATCTAATATAATTACATTATAATATGTATAATAATATAATATAATATAAGAATGTGTCATTAATATAATATTTAGTAATTATAGCAATTTAATAAATATAATGAATCATGTTGCTGTTCTTATTGTGCATGATGATGTCTGTCCTGGTAATCTTGTTTATATATAATATAATGTAATGTAATGTAATGTGATACGATATAATATGATATGATATAATATAATAATATATAAATTGTGTTTTTAATACATGTTGCTGATGTTATTTTGCATGATGATGTCCATCTTGGTAATCTTGTTTATATATAATATAATATAATATAATATAAGAACGTTTCATTATTTTCATATAATATTTACTAAATATAGTCATTTAGTAAATGTAATGACTCATGTTGCTGGTCTTATAGTGAATGATGTTGTCTGTCTTCATTATATGATATATATGATATGATATGATATGATATGATATGATATGATATGATTATATTATATTATATTGGCTATCGACCATCCTGATTTCTGTATATGTATATTGGTCCTTAAAAAGCTCATATCTTTCGGGCACTAATTTAAGATTCACATTCCTCACAAATCATCTCATATTTGAAGCCTTAATGATTAATTGAGCTTCTGGGATTTACTCAGTTGTCCACAGCATCATTACTCAGTTCCTATGGTGTAAAAGTCACCTCCGTTATCCAGAAATACCCGTCTCTCTCCCGTGATGTGAGTGTAAAGGCTTTCTGTTTGTGCTTCAGTGTGATGTATAGATCTCTCTCTCTCTCTGGTCTCAGGTGGGCCACAGAGACTTTGACGTGGAGAAGAGGCTGAGGCGGGATCTGAAGCGCACACATGCCCTGCTCAGTGATGCCCAGCTGCTGCTGTCCACCGTTGAACAGCCCGGACAGGGTCACGACCCCGGTGCCAAGGAGCAGCTGGAGAGACTGCGCTGCCAGGTGCCACTGCCATCCCATCATCCACACAGCACGCCTCACACACACCGATTTAAACAGCTTTGCATTATCGGTCTTCAAATGTCCCGCCGTTACTGCACTAAAATATAGTGGTATATTTGTGGCATAACCTTTATTTTCCCAGTACATTTAAGTAATGTTCTATCTATTCATTAAATATTATAAATAATGTTTTAATACATGCTGCTGATCTTATTGTGCATGATGAAATTAGTCTTTGTAGTTATATTATATTATATTATATTATGCAAATACAATATATTGACCATTCTGGTTTCTGTAGATCTCAATCATCCATTAAAAAGCCAATATCTATCAATTTTTTTTTTTAAATAAATAATAATAATTATTGCGTATATATATATATATATACTTTCATTAAAAAAATATTAAAAATATATATACTATTGACCATTCTGTTTTCTGTATATCTGTATCCTTTATTAAAAGGCCCTTATCTGTTAAGCACTAGTTTGAAATGTAGTAAATATAGTAATAATTATAATGAATATATTTTCTTTGAAGTCTTTGTGGCATAAGCTTTATTATGCCAGATATGATCATCACATTTCTACAATCACATTTTCTACAGGAATTTCTGCTAATTTTCTAAATGCAGTTAATCGAGGTTCATCTCACACAACCCTAGCACAGTTAGAAAAGCATCTTTAACTATTAAGTGTCACTTAAAATGATGAAATACAAGTTGACTGCAAATGTCAACTAACCTTTAACAGTATTTAAACAAAAAAGTGCTTGTGTACATGTACAGTGCCCTCCAAAAGTTTAGAAATGCCCTAGGTTTCATAAATCCTTATAGCTTCATTATCATGTCAGACATGTCCCTTAAGCAGCTGTGATGGCTGATTACTTGATTCAATTTGGCCTATGTTTATTTTTTTGAAGATTACTGGGTCAAATCACCTTTATTGCTTTACTGGTTGATTGACAGTTAAGGTTAATACACAACCGACCAATTAGAACACAGAGATGTATTAAAATAGTGCTAGCATTTCCCTGATGAAAAACACCTGCCTAAAACAGCCTAAGATGGTTTAAACTGGTCCAAAATAAAAATTATAATAATAATACGGTTTTCAATGCTGATAACAACAAATGTCTCTTAAGCAGCTAATCAGCATATTAGAATGATTTCTGAAGGATCGTGTGACACTGAAGACTGGAGTAATGATGCTGAAAATTCAGCTTTGATCACAGAAATAAACTATGTTTTAAAATATATTCAAATATAAACCAGTTATTTTAAATTGTAATAATATTTAACAATACTCCAGTTTTTACTGTATTATTTCTTTATCAAATTAATGCAGCCTTGCTGAGCAGAAGAGACTTCTTACAAGAACTTAATTATTCCTCATTTTTTGACGGTAGTGTATGTTTGCATAGTTTATTTTGTCAATACAAACTCTTCTAAAAATAATAAGGATTTATGCTGATATTGTCCAACACTCGTCGGTGGTCTATATTTCTGTAGTTCCCTTTATTTGAGTTTTGTCTGTGTGTATTCTAGCTGGAGGACAGTGAAGCCAGACGGTTGGAGTCTGAAAGCTCACAGAAGACTCTGGCTGCAGAGCTGGAAAACGCTCAGATGGAACTGGAGAGCATCTGCAAGCAGAAGAGCCTGGTGAGGCCCGACACATGAAATGAAAGGAGCAAAGGGCTTTATCTCAGGTTTACCTCAGTGTGTCTCTGTCTGTTGTCTCAGGTGGATGTGCAGCTGGCTCAGCTAAGCTACGAGAGGACGGACCTGATGAAGAGGCTGGAGGAAGACCAGGAGGATCTCAACGAGCTGATGAAGAAGCACAAAGCCCTCATCGCTCAGGTCTGCTGGAGTTACATCACTCTCGGGGAGTTATGACAGTCGCTCAGCTGTTTTCAAAATAGTGCAGCTTTTCCAATAATGAGCTGTTTTTTCCATCACGCAGTCGGGAAGCGTGACAAAATGCTATTATTTGTCATATTGCTTTGCACACGCTCCTAAAGCATCCTCTCTCTCTCTAGTCTGATTCATTTGAGTAAATCGGTGATTCGTTTTGCTAAATGGATGCTTCATTTCAACTGGTAAAATAAATGGTTTATTCGTTCACTTGAGTCATCACTTAATAGTGTTTCCAGTCCTTGGGCAACATCATTAGATGCTTTCTTATCATAGCAAAATAAACATTTAAATGACTGAGGTTAATGGCTATAAAAATAAAGAAAATAAATAAGTAAATAGAAGAATTTAAGATTATCCAGTAAGATTTTATTTGATTTTCAGAGGATGCTTCTGGTTTGATCCCATTAGATTTGCATTAATTTAAGATTTGTGACAAACATTTTCAAAGAAGTTTCTCCAACACTGGTGTGTGTGAGGTTATGTAAAATATCCCAAAGCCAACCAAACATGTTTGTTTATCCCAGTCTTCCAGTGATATCTCTCAGATCCGAGAGCTTCAGGCTGAAATGGAGGAGCTGAAGAAACAGAGACAGACCCTACAGGAGGAGGTGACAGACACACTGAGACATAGATGTTCATTCACACGTGGAGCAGGCACATATGAACATGTTACAGCAACATGTGCCGACTCACAGTTTACTACAACTATGTACTGCGCTTCTGTTAGTAAAGTTCCTACTTTCAAACAGTTACATGAAATAATGCAAAATACTTAAGAAATCCATCAGAAGTAGAACACTTTTTAAATGAGTTTATTTTCAGCGTGTTGTGATTTGGGACACTATGAAAGCTTGTTTCCACCATAGAATATAAAAACGTAATATAGGTAATTGTGACTTTTTATCTAACAATTTACATAAATGCAAACTCGCAATTGCAAGAATAACGCCAGAATTGTGAAATATAAACAGACAAAAAAAGCAAACAGAATTGTGAAATATAAACAGGCAAATAAACAAACAGAAATAAGCAAACAAAATTGTGAAATATAAACAGAATTCACAGAAAATAAATGTTAAAGTACTAGATGTAAACTCAAAATTCTGTGAAAAGTCACAATTGTGAGATGCAAGTTCACAATTATGAGTTTATAACTTGGAAGTATGAGATATAAACTCACAATTGCGAGAAAAAAATTAGAATTGTGAGATTAAAAACTGTTATCAAGAAACAATTGCAAAATTACAAAATGTAAATTCAGAATTTTGAGACAAAAGTTATTAACTCAAAATTACAAGTGTGAAATAATAAACTTACAATTCTGAGAAAAAAGTCTGAATTGTGAGATATAAACTCGCATTGCAAGGAAAAAAAATCTAAATTGTGAGAAAGTCGCAAAAAGTCGCTGACGGAAACAGTCTTCTGTAGGGACACTAATCCTATTCTCACATACTTGTGTTATGTTCTTATTTGAACTTGCACTGAGGAAGACTGTTGTGAACGTGCAGTAGAAATATTGTTGTTGTATTTTGTTGACTTGTTAGCGTGTTTCACAAGCGTGGTCGTAACCCAGCGGTGCTTATCTTCTCAGCTGCAGACCAGCGTAGCACGCGTGCAGTTTCTGGAGTCGTCCACGGTGACCCGCAGCATCGTAAGCAAGCAAGAAGCTCGTATCTGTGATCTAGAGAACAAATTGGAGTTCCAGAGAGGACAGGTCAAGAGATTTGAGGTCAGTCCAGACCCATTAACAGCTTTATACTCTTTCTCAGAGAGGATCTTTACGGTGTGTGTGTGTGTAGGTGCTGGTTCTGCGTCTGCGGGACAGTGTGGTGAGGCTGGGTGAGGAGCTGGAGCAGGCGGCTCAGGCCGAGGCCAGAGAGAGGGAGAACTCCCGATACTATCAGCAGAGACTGGCGGATATGAAACTGGAAATGGACGACCTGAGCGTCAGAGAACAGGAGAGCAGCCGTCGACGCATGGAGCTGGTGACTGACACACACACACACACACACACACACACACACCTTTCTGCTGTAGCTGATGAAGCAACACATTATTCTATTTATTTATTTATTTTTACGATATTTAACACACAAGTAGTAGTTTATCATGAATATGGAAGTCCTAAAAGGTGAGTTTTTTTTTTTAATCTTTTGTTTTATTTTATTTATTTATGTTTATTTAGTGGTCACAATTTAATTTTCCTTCATTTTCTTTCATTAATCAAAATAAACAAATAAATAAATAAATAATGGATCATTGCTTGGATATTCAGTTTAGTTTAAGATTACACTTATATTATTGTTTATATATTTTAGTATATTATAAATGTTAACTTTGAGGGTGAGAGGATGGTAAAGGTAATCAAAATGTATAACTATGCTAAATTTAATATCTGATACAGTATATATATCGGTATATACCATAAAAGAATTTGGGGTCAGTAAGATTTATTTTGAAAGAAGTCTCTTCTGCTCACCAAGGCTGCATTTATTTCATAAAAAATACAATAAAAATAAATAACATTGTGAAATATTATTATAATTTAAAACAACTGTTTTCTGTTTTAATATATCATAAAATGTAATTTATTCCTGATCAAAGCTGAATTTTCAGCATCATTATTCCAGTCTTCAGTGTTACATGATCCTTCAGAAATCATTCTAATATGCTGATTTACTGTTCAAGAAATATTTCTTCATTTTAGAAATGCTTGAAAACAGTTGTGCTGCTTAATATTTTTTTGGAAACCATGATACATTTTTTCAAATTTTTTGATGAATAGATTTGAATAATAACGATTTTGATCAATTCAATGCATCTTTGCTGAATAAAAGTATTATTTTATTTTAAAAAAATTCTTAAAAATAAAAACTTACTGAGCCTAAACTTTTGAACAATAGTATCGACACCAATAAAATAAAAAAAATATTAAATTACTCATATGGTTCTGAAATATTGTGTATCCCTAAGAATAATATCAAATACAGGTGTGGAATCTTTCATTTCTGTAATATATTGAAATTAAAAATGGTGCATTAATTTTTGATCCTTGAATTTATCTTAAGAATGTGCATTACAATTGAACTGCTTTTGTGAAACTCCACGGCACATTGAACAACTGTCCTCATAACTAATGTATTCATATCTACAGCCGCTCGGTGCATATTCCCCTTAGTGGCCGCCCACAAGCCTGACACGTTATTACCCATGAGAATACACAGATCTCTCCTGAAAAACCTGTAAATATTCAGAATTTAACACAAAGGAGGAGGCCCTGCGTCATTACAGCACCTGCCGGCGTGTAATGCAATTTGACCTGCGTGCTGAGAGTCAAAGGCATTCAATATTATGAATATTAGCTACAGTGTTAGCGATGCCGGGCGCATACACAAAGACTGGAGTCTGGGATGCGTTTCTTCCCGATGCGAAGACACACGCGCACACACATGCTGAGGCTCTCCAGGTTATTGGTTATGAAAGGGAGGGGGCAACAGCGAAGGTGTGGTTGTCATGGAGATGAGAGGAGCGGAATGGGATTTGTTGTATCAATAACCTTGAGGAGACAATGGGAATTAATCATAGACAGACAGTGGCGGCTCGTCCAGGAGAGCAAGAGACTGGGGACGTACAAAGAAGAGAAGAGGAAAATGAATCGTGTAATCAGACGCTCCTCTGGCTCTCCAACGCTCATTATCAAATTATTCTACAAACAAGAGCTGGCGATCAATAACGCAGGATTGTCCTTTAGCAAACAAGCACTTCAGGAGTTAAAGTGAAAGGCTTGCCAAAAAACACAGATGATTTATATGTATATGTGTATTGTATATATATATATATACTGTATATATATATATAAATATAAATTAAAAATATAAGAAATAATGGAGAAAAATACTTTATAAATTTATTTATTTTACAAATTTACAAAACAATTATGTATGTTAATAAATAAGTATTAAATCTCTCTCTCTCTCTCTCTCTCTCTCTCTCTCTCTCTCTCTCTCTCTCTCTCTCTCTCTATATATATATATATATATATATGGAAGATAAATATATAAACATATTTACAAGTATTTAAATGAATTGGATTTAAATATTTATTTAATTTAAATGTATATATTTACATTAAAAATATAAAACATAGAAATATTAAACGAATGGTTTCCTTTGAGTATATTCCGTGAATACTTTATTAATATTTATATATATATATAATAAATATATATATATATATATATATATATATATATATATATATATATATATATAGTAAAGTTAGAAATTGTTAGGATGAATGAAATGTGAAACAACTATTTAATGAAACAAATATTTAATAATGAAAATTAAAATTAATAATGAAACAAATATTTCAATGTCAATAGTCATGTATTTTTAACAGAAAAAAAAAACTTAATTAGTGCTTAATTTTGATTGTGTTTGTGTTGAATATAAATTAAAGGGATAGTTCACCCAAAAATGAAAATTCTGAAAATCACCCTCTGTCTGTAAGATTAATTTCTAGACACAAAATATATATTTTGATGAAATCCGAGAGCTCTCTGACCCTCCACAGACAGCAAGGGTCCTACCACTTTCAAGATCCAGAAACGTACCAAGAACACCAACAAAATAGTCCATGTGACATCAGTGGTTCAACCGTAATTTTATGAAGCTACGAGAATATTTTTGTGCGCAAAAAAAATCTAATTCTCATAGCTTCATAAAATTACGGCTGAACCACTGAGCTCATGGATTTCATTCAAAAATATCTTAATTTGTGTTCCAAAGATGAATGAAGTTCTTAGGGGTTTGGAACGACATGAGGCTGAGTTATTAATGATAGAATTTTAATTTTTTGAGTGAACTATCCCTTTAAAGTTAAAGGGATAAAAACAACTCTGAATGCTTCATTTACATAACATCTTAGCCTTTATATAATTAGGTAGATTTTTATGTTTTCTGAAGAAAATGTGAGTGGTTTAATAACGATGCTAGCCTTATAGCAAGCAGTTAATTAATTAAGCTCATTTTGTGATTAAACACTTCTCTTGTCCTGATGCAGGGTCTTTATTTCCCCTGGAGATCCAGCGTGACCGTCGCAGGTTATCTGATTTGATCTTGTCTTATCTGTTTCCAGGAAATGCAAGTGGAAGAGCTTAGCGCTGTAAGACAGACCCTGCAAGCTGATCTAGAGACATCGATCCGGCGAATCGTTGATCTACACGCCGCGCTGGAGGAGGTGGAGTCCAGCGATGAAAGTGATACAGAAAGGTATCGCTAGTGACGTGCGCTTGACCTTTTCTGTTTCTGTTCCACAGTCTAGCATAGCAAGAGGAAATGTTCTGCAATCCAGTTTCTATACTATCCAAACTATATAGTATTCAAGATTGTGATTGGTTCTTTACAAATAATAGTGTGTTGAACAAAGTTAACTATATTCTTGAATGGTGTATAATTTCCAGTAGATTTTCGAAGTACCATCTTTTTTTTTTTTTTTTTTTTTTTTTAAGGGAAGGAGGTAGCATTTTGTTTTGGTCTTTTCAGTAACTTTTTATTTCATTAGGGTTGCTTTATTTTATTTTTATATTTTATTTATCTTGTTTTTATTTTATATTTTTAATTTTTTACTCTATTTTACTTTATTAAATTTAATTCAGGGTTATTCAGGGTTCTTTGTTTGTTTGTTTGTTTGTTTGTTTGTTTTTTAGCTAATCTAACTTTACAATTTTTTATTTTGTTGGAGTTGCTTTATTTTATTTTATTTTAACTTGTTTATTTTATTTTGTTTTATTTAGGGTTTTTTGTTTGTTTTTCGCATTTTGTTTTGTTTTTCATCAAATCTAACTTTACGACTTTTTATTTCAATTATGGTTTAAATTTAATTTAATTTAAATTTAATTTATTTTTTGGCAAACTCAACTCCATATGTACAGTATATACAGTATGTATATGCACAGTTTTTATAAGTAACAGTTTTTATTGACTTACTGATTTTCTAAAAGAAACATCAAGACATAAAACTTCAAAACCAGAGGGAAGAAAAGAGTAGATATATACTGTTTTCTTCCCTTTGGGTTTGAAGTTTTACTTCTCGCTGTTACTTTGTAATTGCTTTCATTTTTTTTCAGTTGAGCTGAAATGTGAAGAGATTTTCATCACTGTGCAAAATCAAGGCTACACTTTGCTACTATAAGCGCTTCAATAATGCCTTCCTCCCTCGACACCCATAGTAAAATACAGTCCGGTGTATCAGAGTTCAAGACTTTGATCTTCTCCGCCAGACTGCTTAGGCTTCACTGAAAATTTGATATGCTTGCTTTGCTCGTGCCTCCAACCACTTTAGCTATCCGCTCCACTCCTGTGTGTCTCTGACTGCGTCTCCCTCTTCACACAGTGTGCAGACGGCTGTGGAGTCCTTCTCTAGAAGGAAAGATCTGTAAGCACTCCATCCCCATCCTGTTGTTGTTCTCTCCAATGTATCCGTGTTCATTTTCTATATTCTGCATTTGGGAATGAGCAACCGGATGAATGCAGGCTTCAAAGTAGGCCAGTGGCTGCATATTGGACTGGACGATGTAGAAAGAAAATGCATTTCTTAGACTTTCATAGATATCAAATTTTTAGGAATTTTTTGTTGAACATTCTAATGGATATTTATTTAAATATATATATATATATATATATTCAATAAATTAAATAAATATATTTTTACATTTTAAAATTACTTTTATTTTTAAAGTATAGTATTTTTTATATTTATTATTTACCTTTAATATTTATTATTTAACCTACTAGCTGTAGTTACTACAGTTATTTAAATCTCAGACGCTATAGAAAATTCTCGTAGCGTTCTCATACTCACAAATCACAAGACAAACAGCCAAATAAAAGTGTATTAAAAGCATCTAGAATGCTTAATTTTATATTGCCAGATATATTATTGCAAATGCATTCCCTATATTGTCCAGCTCTAGTTGCATAGCATACATTAACATCTGCTGCGACATGAAGAAATGCACTGCTTTATGCAGTACGGTCTCTTTTTTGCATATAAATGCACGGCGTCTCTTTGTGAACCGTGGCTTAATGGTGTTGGCAGAGTCTAACGCATAACCATCCTTCTCTCGTTTTTCTAAAATTCGTCATCAAGCAAATGTTGATGGATGGGCCAGCGCTGCATTTGGCTGTTAATGTTGCCTGCTTAGCCTGTTGCTCAGTGCTGTAAGTGTGTGTGGACTTGTGTAAGGTCACGTCTTCATTTCACACGTCTGAATGAAGATAGACGAGAGTCTCTGCTGGACAGATGTGAACAGACACCTACTTGTCAGACGCAAACCGCAACATACCCACACTGCCACTTTGCTTTGTTAAATGCAAGAAGCTTTCCTCTGTGCGAGAGAGTCCTTTTAAAAGTTCACCAGCTGTGATATGCTTTGTCTTCTGAATAATGCATGCGCGTTCGCCCAGACCCCCCGCGTCTCGTCTCTTTCAGTTGTCTGTGCAAGCGAAAAAGGGGATAAAATGAACTGTGTTGCAGTTGCTTAGAGCTTTGGGTCTTAAATCTCTGTACGAATGTAGTGAGTCCAATTACAAGAGCAGGGTAGGAGAGAACCCACGGCATATGCAAGCAAATTAACATTTTTGTTACCTTACTCTTGTATGTTTGAATAAGAGCTTCTGGAAGCTAGAATAGGTTTTGACGCAACTGTCCCAAAACCTAGTGATCTGCCCAGCATTTTAAGTCATCATGGGCATACACACAACAAGAAACCGTTTCTAAAAGACAGGTACTGTAATTTGTTTTGAGAAAATTCTAAAGCAGCATCACATGTATCCATGAATAATTCAATCCCTGAATGCAATGCAATAAACTATTTAAGCAGAATGCTATACGGTGGCGATCAAAATTAGAGAACATTAGAGATTTTTTCTGAAATATTGTTAATCTTCACTCAAAATTTGAAGGAATATTAGCTGTAGGTATACCGCTGTACTACTAACATGTTTGACAAAACTGGCAAGCAATTCCAGCTGCAGTGTTGAACCGATTCCCCATTGAGAGTCTCTGTCTTATCCTGTCTCCTCGTACATTTGTCTTACATGGACGACCAGCCTTTTTTGGGGGACTTGAATGAAGTAGTGTCATTGTAAACCTGCAATATTCGAGAAATCACAGATTTGGAACGACTAACTTATGATTAACTTACAATTGCTGAAAGAGTCATCCTCCCGTCGCAGGGTTTTAGTCATCTTGCAATCTCAGTGAAAATTGGAGGAATGCTGGCAGTTAAATAGGGTTTGTCATATAATTAATATAATATGGAAATTAGCACCGGGTGCCAGATTAACACCAATAACTTGGAGGTATCTATAAGTGCTCTCTAATTTTGATCAGAGTTCTATTTCAAATATCTCATTTAAGTCTTGGATACTGTGCTTCAGAATACAATTAATTTATCAAATATGCTTAAAAACTGCCCTTTTACTCCTGTTAGGTTAACTTCAAATAGGGCTAAACAGTGACCTTGAAATTTAGGAAATTATAGGTTGTTCTCTAATTTTGATCTCTACTTTTTATACTTAATGCAGTACTGAAAAATAATCGAATAAAAAATGCAATTTTAGCCGATATTTTTGTGAATGTGCATTTTATGCTTGGTAGAGTAGCTCTTGCATCATTTAGCAACATGATGATGCAAAACTAATTGTATTAATCAGTTGTGTGTAGTAGCAAAACTTACTTCATAGCACCAAAAGCTCCTCATAGTTCTGTGTATTTCAGACAGTAGAGCATGGTGGAAGCAAATGCCAAGGTCATGGGTTCGATTCCCAAGGAATTCATACACTTATACCTTGAATCCAATGTAAATCACTTAAATAAAAGTGTCTGCCAAATGCATAAACGCAGATGCAAATATATGCCTATGCAGAGTGTTCCAAATCAATCACTTATGAGAATTCATGGCTATGCTCTTAAAAATAAATGTGCTTTGTTGGGATGGTTCCATGACGAACATGTTAAGTCCATGGAAACTTTCAATTGCACAAAAGGTTCTTTATAATGGAAAAAAAGTTCTTCAAATTGTTAAAATATTCTTAACACTAAGAAACAAAGTGGTTCTTTTAAGAAATTATCTCTGAGAGGTTTTTTGGGGAACCCAAATTGGTGGTTCAGTTGCATCGCTACGAAACCCCCCTTTTAGAAACTTCATTTTTAATAGTGTAGGATGCTCCATTAGAAGATAGCTGCCTCTTTTGGCAATTAGCAGCAAGGCGGCACACTAGCTCTTGGAACAGAACTTATGTTTAGGGATCTCAAGCAAACAGCTTTAGTCAGTCTGTAAACAGGCTGTGGATCAGTGCGTTGTGCCCTGACGAGCCCTGATAATGACAGCTCTTTCAAGACTAATGAACTCACAGCTCACTGAACACACATGGCCTGCTGGGTAGCAATGAGGATATCAGAGCTAATATCACCCCCATGTGTGGCGTTACAGCACCCATGATGAGAGATCTTCTCTTGAGCCATATGCACGACCGTATTCATGTAGGTCATGTAGGTCATGTATGCATTGATACGGGCTTATATTGATTTGATCGCTTGTGCTGTGAAAGCATGTTGCACAGCTGTTAATCTTTCCCATGAAAGCATGATTTTCACACTAACGTGGGATTTGAATTTCAGCGACACCATGTCCAGCGTCGGATCCAGTGTGGGTACTGAAGACGTTGGTGAAGGGATCCGTCAGTGGGCAGGTGTACCGCGAGGAGGACGAGGAGGCAGAACTTCTCCTTACGCTGGAAGCAGCTCCGGCCGCCAGTCTGTTACCGACACCATGAGCACCTACAGTTTCAGGTAACATAGCAAGAGAAGCCTGATAATCAATAAGCATGAGTGTGCATCAATAAACACGGTAACACCACCAGGCCAGATTAGGTAAGTAGTCATTTTTAGCAAGCATGGCTCTAATCCTGTATGACTGACTGACTTACTTTTGTGAATCACAAATGTAGAAATGTTGAAGAATTAATTTTTTTCATACAATGAAAGGCAGTGTATGAAGTAGTGTATGCATCTGTAATGCATAGCCAGACCATCAGCATAAGGTCTGGACTCTATGGCAGTTAATTTTTTTATGCACTTCATTCATTTCCCTCCGTCTCATTTACTTGTATGTATGTCATTGATTATGCAGCACAAGTGTCCATTTAGTAGTGGACTATGTGAAGTAGTAGAAGCCTTCGCAATGGGCTGAATTGGAACGTCCTAAGCCTTTGATCACTTGGAATCTGCTGTGGAGTTGATTTATTATTTACATTTTTTCCCTTACGAATTTGTTTGATGCGACATTCTATATGTATATAGATATATGATTGGACTGTTTAAAATGTAAAAAAAAGAAAATAAATATATATCATAGTTGTTTGGGGTGAGGATGAATTAAATGTGATCTGCGATGGCGTCATAATAGTGTTGCATTGTGGTCTATGGAGCTACCTGAGGTGTACATAAAGTAGACTCGTGTTGTTATGTTTGGGGGTGGGTTAATGTCGTTACGATAACAGATCTGCGTGCAACCATATGTGACCCTGGACCACAAAACCAGTCATAAGGGTACATTTTTCAAAATTGAGATTTATACATCATCTGAAAGCTGAATAAATAAGCTTTCCATTGATGTATGGCTTGTTATGATAGGAAATATTTGGCCGAGATACAACTATTTGAATATCTGGAATCTGAGGGTGCAAAAAAAAAATCAAAATATTGAGAAAATCGCCTTTAAAGTTGTCCAAATGAAGTTCTTAGCAATGCATATTACTAATCAAAAAATAAGTTTTGACATATTTACAGTAGGAAATTTACAAAATATCTTCATGAAATGTGATCTTTACTTAATATCCTAATGATTTTGCCATAAAAGAAAAATCAATAATTTTGACCCATACAATGTATTTTTGGCTATTGCTACAAATATACCCCAGCGACTTAAGACTGGTTTTGTGCTCCAGGGTCACATATGTGATTTGATCAAGATTGGCATAAATGGTAAAACAAATAATGACACAACACACTATTTTGATAGTCCACTTTAGACATTCTACTAACTATAAGTAACTTTGCAATTACGTTAATATCTGCTAATACTTTTTAATGGTCACCAAACAGGCATTCATAACTGTCTACTAATAGTCTAATGAGAGTTAGTTGTCATGTAGTTGCAAAGTTACTTAGTAGAATGTCTAAAGTGGACTATCGAAATAAAGTATAACCCACAATCTGCATTAGAAACAAGCAACTAAACATTGGATTACACAAACTTTTGAAATCTAGTATCTACAGTAGTTGCTTATGTTGCTTATTATGCTTATATGCCACAGTCTTCATAAACACGGCTTTATTTACTGGCAGATGTTAAAAGACTGCAGAATCTCGAAAAGCCGGTAGACTCTGTCGCAAAAATTTTTCCATTTTATTGTGCCTTATGCATCAGACACTTAACAAACGAAATGTGACCATGACATCTAAGGCTGAGACGATGTGAGGATTCGAGCTGCAAAAAGGTGGAACATTTCCAGCAAATTTCGGAAACATTCCAGAAATTTTGGAAACTTTCCAGGATTTTTTGGAATCTTCCAGGAATTTTTCGAAAGTTTCTGGAAATACACCGGAAATTTTCCACTCCTTTGCAACCCTAGTGAGGATTGACATGGATGATGATTAGTCATGTCTTGTCAGATACTTGAAAATGTCTCCTTTTATGCTCCATGGGAGCAAGAAAGCCATATGTGTTTGGAACAACATAAGGGTGGGTAAATGATGATTTAATAACCATCCTTTAATTTAAATTCACTGTTATTGTCTGTCATTTATTCCCTATGACAGATCTTGCACGCAAGACCTTGACGAAGATGTCAAAGAAAGTTCCAGTGGTCTTGGCAGAGCGTCGTCATCCACGGCCCTATCTGAGCTCCTGGAGGGTCTGAGGAAGAAGCGTGCTGGGTGGGAAAGAAGCTCGGAGGCAGGCGAGGGGAGCGCAGTGTCCCTTCCCATCTATCAGACGACAGGGGCCTCCACGCTACGCCGTAGGTCCTCAGCGCTGTCTCTAGAAGCAGAGGAGGGTCTGGAGGACCTGCCTCGACCCAGCATACTGAAACCTCCCAGTCCACACCTGCCTCGTGCCTCCAGCCTCCGCTCCCTATCCGAGTCAGGCCCAACGTCCTCCACCACCACAGGAAAGATTAACCGCTTCAGCTCCTGCGACTCCCTCACATCCGTGACCTCCACCGCAAGTTCCCGCCGCCACTTGTCCAACCTGGCCATCCCTGAGGAAGGCGAGGAGGAGCCCAGCTCGAAAGCCACCTATCAACCAATCCGACGCCGTCTACTCGGTGGCCTGGTGGCGGAAACGGGAGAGTCGCAATTGGGATCGGAACCACTTGTATTCCAGAATCGCAGACTCATCAGGAATCAAGACAAGGAGAGGGCCGGAGTTGATGTGGGGGACACCAGCTCAGACATTCTCCCAGCCATCCGACGAGCACAGTCCACCAGCAGCCTGGCATCTAGCGGTTCCCGAACGGGCCAGAGACGAGCCCTCAGCGTGCACTTTGGGGAGTTGCCGCCCTCCAGAGCGTCACGTAGGGAGTCTGACTCGGATTCTTCAAGTTCTGGCGGATCTCAGAAGCGCCGTGGGCCTCAAGGAGAGAGGCTGGAAGCCGAGGGCAGTGAGGATGTCAACTCGGTGATGAAAAAGTACCTCAAAAAAGCAGAAGTCGACTAGAAGACTCAACAAGGTTAAGCTTAAAACTGCACTGGCCTGCTTTACGTTTAAGGGGGTCATATCAAGAGGAACCTAATTCTCCTTGATCTTTTGAATTTATACTGAAACATACTGCAACTTATTTGCGAACTCGAAACTTCTTCCCCAGTCCAAATCCAGAGATATTCTGAAATCCATGGATTTGTATTGTCAGAAACCTGGGATTTGAGATGTCAGAATCATCATTTGATCACCCATATATTGCACATCACAAACGTCAGTTTGGTGTATAGAAGGAAGTTGCATTTTCTGCTGTTTAACAGTTTTTTTAATAGCATAATTATTGGAGGATATTAACTACAGTGTCTGTAAGCTTTTCCTTATTGCAAGAAGCAGAAGTACCTTTTCAAAAGGTACACTTTCATTCCTTTAAGGTACCAATATGCACTCTTTAGGTACAAAGGTGTACCTTTTGAAATGGTACCCCAACAGTGACAGCTTTTGTGCTTTGTTTTTTTCTGAGTGTATGCAAAGTGAATGTTTACATGTATTAAAAGCACAGCTGCAAAGAAAAAAGCACAATGGAAAATGGTCACATAAACTGGTTATTTAAAAAAATTAAAATAAAAGAGTATGACCCCTTTAAATGACAAAAACTCTGAAAAATGAGCAGCATGAAACTAAACTGAATTGTGAAAGGATGCGAATCACTTAGTCACTATTTTTTTTTTCCCTGACAGGATAGATGAAGACATGGAGAATCGTCTCTGTCCAGAATGCATTGAGGCACATTTAACTGGAAGCACAAATACACTGAGGAATTATTTTGAGCACTGTTTGTACACAAATAAAGATGTTAAAGCGAACGCTTGAAATTTCTAAAATTCTCACTGTAAACATGCCCTTTATTCGAGCCGTGCTGATACCCGCGGGTGCTTCAGGTCAGGGAAATGAATCTTGACCAGCGAGCGCTTGCTTTCCCTCTCAGCAGTCAGTGCAAATTTGTTGAACTCCAACAGATGTAAATAAAACCGTCGAGCAGAATCATTGGTATTTGCTTCGACCTTTCAAAGGAGAAGAGCAGCATTACACTCACAGAGGAAAACAACTGAAATAGAGCAGTTTTACAAAGCAGTGATTGTGCTTACAAAGCAGAGGCTCTCCATAATAATTGAGGCTGACCTGGTTTCTGCAATCGAATCATTAACATAGCCTTATTTGCCTAGGAACGGAGTAAAGAAAATTGTTTGTACTTAATTGCCAGAGCAGAATTTGAAGCTGCTAAACACAGGGTCTAAATGCTTTGTGTTAATGCACTTGGCAAGCATAAACAGGCTAAAGGAATATTCCAGGTTAAGTTATACTAAATTGCAGCATTTGTGGCTTAATGTTGGTTATCGCAAAGAATAATTTTGACTAGTTTTCCTTAAGTTACAGCGAGGTGCTAAAAACAGAAGATAAAGAGACCAATTTTGGAGGTTTTAAAAGCAGAAATGCGAAACTTTATAAAAGCTCCTGTTCTTTTGCTGAAACTAATTTTAACTGTAAAGTCATTCAATGTGGTCATTACCATTATGCAATAAGTGCCGTAAATTGAGTAACTTGTAGTTGAAAATATTCCAGGCTCAATACATGCTAGATTTACTTACTGAAAGCAGCACATTACAGTGACTTTACCACAGTAAGACTTATCTTAACCTTCACCTCTGGTAAATCACTATAATGCAGTGCCTTGGATTTAAATTGGTGCTTCTGTCGCATTAAGATGACAGCTGCAGACAGTTTTACACCAACCCAGTCATACTTTCTTCCACAGACAAAATGAGACAAGTTTGCTTTCCCCTCCAACAGTTTTATTGACATGAAGTAGAACTACAATGGGACCATGGTGAGAAATTTGAGCTCCCAACTCAAATGTCCAGCAGCGGCCTTCTGGGAATGTGCTGCTTCCCATCCACATCTGCAATAAGAGAACATGATCAATGCTCGAGTCTCTACAGGATCAAATTTGTATGTCATCTCCAGGTCCTTGCCTGGTCACACCTTCGCCTTCCGTCCCCTTCCTTTACCCTGAAGGAAACAAATGTTACTCATTTGTGCATAGCTTTAAAAAAAATTAAATGTAAAAAACCCTTCAAGGATAAAAAGGTACCTTTTTAGGTGGATTTTCACCATCTGAGGCTTCCCTGCATTTACAAAACACTGATTAGTTTGCTTTGAGAAACTAATGAAATACAAATAAAATTGCCATTAAATGTTAGATTTAACTTACTCATCCTCCCTCTTTTCTGGCTTCTTTCTCTTTGAAGATAAAAGGGAGCAGTGAGAATTAGAACATATTTAATTTAAACAACTTGTGACCTACGAGAGGAGGCCTTACTTTGCCAGCATCATTTTTTGTGACTTTCTTAACTGGTGATTCTTCAATATCTTCCTCCTCTTCTACCTCCTCATCCATCTCTTCATCCAGCTCTTCATCAGAGTACTCCTCCACTGGGAGAGATTTTGGCACAAGATCCATTGACTTTAACAGCACCCACAGATAGTAGCTAAAAATAGAGCTGAAAGGACCACTCACAGGCCACATGTTCCGCTCCGACATACACCGGCCCAGAGCCGTGCTTCAGGCGAAAGGTCACGGGTGGATGAAGATCCAATCCAGACAGGTTGACCTGGAGAATGAAATCTCATGAGGTATATACAGACTTGTGGATGTGAAATGTGATTACTGTAGCTCTAGTCAAAGTAAATCATAAAAGACTCCACAAAAATAGTTTGACAACTTTTTTTTAACCCGCTGGTGCTGCTTGCGTGGTCATCAAATTTCTGATTTTTTTTTCAATTAAATTAATGCACTAAATTTTAGTTCAATAATTTTTTATATTTTGCATTTTTAGGGGATTTTATTGCGCCATTTATGGAATAGTTATGATCTAGTTATTCATTACCTGCATAGATCTGAAAATTAGGTTTCCAACTTAAAGGGATGAAAATCTTGAATACATTGGAGAAGTTTGGTCTGACTGACACATTGCTGAACTGAAAATTAAACGGCAACAAAAAAAAAAAAAAGTCTTTATGGAAAGTGCAAAAAAAAAAAAAGTTTTATAGAAGCTATATACTTTCCAAAACATGTTTTAGCCCAATCTAAAACGGTGTGACAAATCAGAGCCATAAAACTAAGCAACTGGGTCCAAATTTGAGGTTATCACAAAAAAAGTGAGCTTTCAGTAAGGTTTTGCTTCCCATTCATTTCCAAAGGGGTCATTTTTGACCACACACGTACGACTTTTACCTAAAGTAAAAAAAAATAATAAAAATAAAAATTAAAAGCACCAGAGGGTTAAATTGAAATCGGTAATTAGGGTGAAAACAGCAGAGAAAAAAAAATCTATTAGCAAAAATGCTACTTAGAGGGGCATTGTGGGTATTTTAGCGAGCTAACGTTTGCAAAGAAATGACATGAAAACGAATGTTTCTTACCGTAGGCATAGATTTAGCGTGTAGTGTTGCTATGGGAACCGCTTTCGCTCTGCTGTTGACCTCACCAGTGACCAACTCCACAATATTGAACTCATCTTTAGCGGCGTGACCCAGACACATCTTCAAATCAAATATTAACGGGTTAAATGTAATAAACACCGATTCAACGTCACGTTTACCTCGACAATCACTGAACCAACCGTTCTCAGTGCGAGCTGGTGTTGATGGTTCGTATCATCCGTCTTGAAGGACTCTTCTTTATTAGAGTCATTGAGTTCACAACCTGAAACAACGAACGATTTAATATAGAATATTAGTACGTTTTGAATGATAGTTTACTTGAAAACACGAAAAGTGTAACATCTTACCCCACAGAGTGGATAAAGGTTTCTCTGTTTTGCTCATTTTGAAACAAAAACCGAAAACTGAAAGGCACATAAAGTAACTGTTTATTAGACAACTTAATGCGCAGTGTGTAATGTGAATTATTTAGAAATTCGTTACTTACATATTCTCAGCAGAAATAAATCTCAGGGCTGTTTCTAGGACAGCAAAAGAAAAGAAAGAGTGAGTTCGCGCCCTGTGAACGTTAAAAGAGGAAGTTAATTGCTCATCAGGTGACAGTAATTAAGTCAGGATCACTGCAGGTTAATTATGGATCCGACCTGCTGCATGAACCTGCTGAAAAATCACTTCTTTATAATCATGTTTTAATCGAATAGAATTAAGCTGACTCATAATTATGCATACTAAATATGTTGTCTTTTATGTTATATTAACCTCTCTTATAACCGGGGCTAGTTGTCACATGGGTACGTTTTCGCAAGGTCTTTATCTGCAAGTGTTTCTTTTCAATAGCAGTGGTTTAATTTACTTTATTAACCTAGTGTAAATAAAGAGACAAATTATGATCATGTTTATGAAGTAAAGTTAAAACAAACAAAAAATAGAATATCATCAAGTTTTGTCATAGTTGTTGGGTTAGGAAGCGAAAAAAGCATGCTTTAAAGAAAGAGTTGACTATAATAGAGGTATATTATAGTTTTGTAATAGTCAATAAGTGAAACTTGCATACATTAAGGAAAGAGTTGACTAGGTTGATTACATTTTATACAAAGATATGTCGTGCAATGCTTTTCAAATCAGAGTAAAATAAATAGCAGATTTCCACTGTGACAACCACTATATATTGTCACAAATCTGCATCTGTATAAATGTGGATGTTATTTATTTATTTATTTTTGTATTCCAGACTTTTGTGTTTATATATACTGTAAATCAGCTCTTAGAAATATTCACTGTAGTAAAAAGTAAAAACTATCCCCAGTCTCCCAAAGAGATCCCTCAAATCAATTATTCTCAAGAGATAAAGCTGTGTATATGAACTTTCATAATTCATGAATTTTACACTAAATAATTACTTCATGTCTTTTTTTATAGCTGCTATACAGCTGAATTGTTCTCATATTTGAAGAAGCCTGCATAATTGATTTTTATTTTCCTGTTTATTACTGTGAAGCTGCTTTGAAATGATCTGTGTTATAAAAAGCACTATATAATAAAAGTGACTTGACTATTTTTTGTGTGTGACTCAATTCAAAATGTGAGCCGGATGTTTGTTTCAGTCGTTTAACTTCTATTTGCCATGGTTGTTTATGTGTCTCAGTTCCATATGTGCTGCATGCTCTCATTCTGTCGTGTGATCTATTATTAACAGATCTCCATGCACCGGATCGCTCAGCCTGTGGATTACGGAGCAGAGAGAGAACATGGGCTGTGAGTTTGACCACCACTCCCCTGGGTTCCACCGCCAGCCCCTCGCCGCCATCAAAGTCCACGAGCCGTCGGATGAAAAGAAAGTAGAGGAGGGGGCCGAAGACACCATGAGGACAAAGAGACTGTGATATCACGAGGTGTGGGGGTGATGGGTAAATCAATATTACATATACAAATATTATATATTAACGTTAGGCAGAATTATGAGCTGTGTTTTTAATATCACTTCATCATTTTCTGTGTCTGCACACCTGTACTCGCCAGAAGAGACTGAATGACATGTGAAAAATAGAGGCGAATGCCTTGTAAATGAAATGTGAAGCCACATGGGAGCTCCACTCACACAATCTCGGCTCCTGACGTATAGGATGGTTTAGAGAGTGCGTGGGAGGGCTCAAGTGAATCCTCGCTGTGTGTGGGCCCCGTTCTCCTCCGTGAAACACTCACACACACTAAGTTAAAAAGCACAAATGAACCCAATGAGCATTTGATGGCTATTATTAATGGTGACTAAGAGCATTTGTGGGCTGTCTAATGCAATGAATGACACACACATGTGGTGCACAGTGCCAAACGCCTGTTCGGGAACATGACAAGTGTGCTTTAAAGTCAACATGACATCAAAATTGATGTCATGTTGAAATTTGGAATAGAAGTAAGAGTAAATAATAATAGAGTAAATGTGACCATGGACCACAAAACCAGTCTTAAGTCCCTGGGGTATATTTGTAGCAATAGCCAAAAATACATTGTATGGGTCAAAATTATTGATTTTTCTTTTATGCCAAAAATCATTAGGATATTAAGTAAAGATCATGTTCCATGAAGATATTTTGTAAATTTCCTACTGTGAATATATCGAAACTAAATTTCTGATTAGTAATATGCATTGCTAAGAACTTCATTTGGACAACTTTAAAGGCAATTTTCTCAATATTTTGATTTTTTTTTGCACCCTCAGATTCCAGATTTTCAAATAGTTGTATCTCGGCCAAATATTGTCCTATCCTAACAAACCATACATCAATGGATCAATACATCAATATTTATTCAGCTTTCAGATGATGTATAAATCTCAATTTCAAAAAATTGACCCTTATGACTGGTTTTGTGGTCCAGGGTCACAAATAGAAATTGACTTTCTCAGAACACATCAATGTTCTTAAGGATGATTCATCAGCAATTTTGTTATGTTAAAAAAAATATATATTTTTTATATTTGCTCTGCTTTTAAAACAAATTTCCTTTGTAGCTGATATCATCGATGCCACAGACCCCCAAATGTGATGAACACTTCATAATATATGACTTTATAAAAAAATATATTGAAAAAAATGGCATGTATATTCAATTTAGAACATATATATATATATATATATATATATATATATGTATATATATATATTTGTAATATGTATTTATTTTACATTTATATTTAGTTATTTTCGCAGACACTTTTATTCAAAAAGACTTACAAATGACGACAATAGAAGAAATCAAATCCAACAAAAGAGCAATAATATGTAAGTGCTGTGACAGGTCTCAGTTAGCCTAATGCAGTACACGTAGAAAGGTTTTTTTTATAATAAATAAAAAGAAAACAAGTAGATAGAATAGAAAAAGAATAGGGAACGCTTGTGTTTTATTTATTTAATAAAAATAAAACAAGTCAAAAGAATAGAAAAATAATAGAGAATGCTAGTGTTAGAGGGTCATTTTTATAATAAATAAAAAGAAAAGAAGATAGAATAGAAAAAGAATAGAGAATGCTGTAGTGTTAGAGGCTCTTTTTTCTTTTTAAAGAAAACATAGTAAATAATTTCAACCAATAGCCAAAGAGTTGTTTACATTGTCAAGGTTTAAGTCGATGATTGTAATGCAACCTTTCTAAAATCTTGACAATGATTAATGCAGTTCTTTAATGTTGCTGCAGTAAAAGCAAATAACAGTAGATTGAACTAAGCAGTGCTGGTGCGTATCACCTACTTTTTTATCATCAGTTCCTGGTGTCCTATCCTAGTCCTGCCCTACTAATTTTTTCTGTCTCGTTGAATATCGTGTTTCACTTAAAAATGCATCATCTTACAGCAGCAAAAATGAGTTGCAAGTGTCATTTCACGTTGACTTTAATTGTTCCTGGGAAATGCTCCAAAGTGCTGAAAACTAAAAAAATGAGTTTCTCATCCCTAAGGACCTTTCTACACCACATTAGCTGCAGAATACCTGTTTCAGCACTTCCTAAGTAAACTAAGCATATTGTGGATTTGCTCGTTTGGTGGCATTTCAGTGTGGAATTACAGAAACCCGGCTGATAGATGGCAGGAAAATGGAGACAGTGTGGAAAATCACAGATAATCCTTAGACCTCCTCGGATCTAATTAAGATTTTCTCAAGGAAAGAGAGGGATGGGACCCCTCTATAGAGTGTCAATAGCGTCAGTCACTTTGAGATTTTCTTTTCATGGATTTTCTTCATTTCTTTAACTTAAAGAGAAGAGTGTGGCGCTAGTAAAACCAAGGTCATGGATTTGGTTGCCAGGGAATGCATGAAGTAAAAAAAAAAAAGTACTTTGACTGCAATGTACAACACTTTGAATGAGTGTCAGCAGATGCATATATGTTTCACTTGATCTGTTTTAAGATAAATGCACCCGCATCATTATATTCAGCAGCTGACTTTTAACTATGGCAAACACAGTGGTTTCAGTGCTGGGCAATGAGCCATACATGTATCATGTGTCATGCCTCATTAGTCTGTAAGGCTGAGTGGCATTGCCAACACTGAGCTGTGATCTTACAGCCTCAGATACAGTCAGTCGATTGTAGATATAATGGTTTAGACATCCAAAAAGCTCTTTCCTCTTTTAGTACTCCCAAACAACACTGGACCCTATTGACATTCATTGTACAAGAAAAAAAATCATTCTTCAATATACCTTATTGAAGATCATTTATTTGTTGCACAGAAGTGACTAAATGACCGTTTTTATAAAGGAACCCAAAGAATTTGACCCCCCCCAAAAAAAAAAAAATTACCCACCCTCAGTCAGATGAGTTTGTTTCTTCATCAGAACAGATTTGGAGAAATTTAGCATTGCATCACCAATGGATGCTCTGCAGTGAATGGGTGCCGTCAGAATGAGAGTCCAAACAGCTGATAAAAACATCACAATAATCGACAAGAAATCCACACCACTCCAGTCCAGCAATTAACGTCTTGTGAAGTGAAAAGTGCGTTTGTAAGAAACAAATTTATCATTAAGGTGTTTTAATTTATGATTCCATAATTCATGATAATGCTTCTCCAGTGAAAAAGCTCATTCTATGTTGTCCTCTCTAATCAAAATCCACTAACATAATTGTTTAGAACTATTTTTGCTTGTAGACCGTGTTTGATCTGTGCATACTTCTCTCCTGATTCAGATAAGATTAATTTTTCAACGGAGAAAGCAATTTTATGGATAGAGGACTTTCTAGCCAGACGCAAAAGTTTGAAGTTATACATTTCTTGATGGATTGTCACTTCATAAATCATTAACTGATGGACTGGAGTCCATCACAAGGACAAGTGGATTACTTGTGGATTATTGTGATGTTTTTATCAGCTGTTTGGACTCTCATTCTGACGGCACCCATTCACTGCAGAGGATCCATTGGTGAGCAAGTGATGTAATGCTAAATTTCTCCAAATCTGTTTAGATGAAAAAACAAACTCCTCTTTAACTTGTACAGCCTGAGGGTGAGTGCATTGTCAGTAAATTTCACACTGAGCCACAGTGTGTTCCTGTGTCTCAGTGGTAGAGCATTGCGTTAGCAGCGCAAAGGTTGTGTGTTCAATTCCCAGGGAACACACATACTGATAAAAAAAATGTATAACCATGTTAAATGCACTGTAAGTCGCTTTGGATAAAAGCGTCTGCTAAATGTAAATTTTCATTTTTGGGTGAACTATCCCTTTAAGCAAATTTGTCCCGATGAATGTTTTCTCTTTCTCTTCTGGAACACTCACTCAGAAGTAATTAACAAAGAGTGCAGGCTAGGAGCCGTTTAGCATGAGATGAGAGATGTGGGATAAACACTATCGCTGTTACTGGACTATGAATTCCCTTGACCGGTGAAGTCATGCATGATATCATATGGGCTTCACTGTGGATTGATTTGGGAAAAAATATTTGGTAATATAAGTAGAGACCAGCCTCTCCACTGGGAGTTTTAAATTGCCTTTATGGTAAAATGCACACTGGGGTAAGTTGTCACACAATTCTCAGAAATGAGTTCTTCGTGTATGTCAGAAAATTTCTGATTGGTTAAAAAAGGGTGGGCTTGTGTTTATTTCAGATCAAACTATTTTCTATCTATCTATCTATCAGTAACAAATAAGCATTCACTATTTCCCTGGATTCAGATTCTGAACTGTAGAAGCATATTCTCCTCACAGCATCAGCAACTTTTACACACAAACCAGAGAGAGAGAGAGAGAGAGAGAGGAGGGGTGAGTGAAGGAGAAGACACACTGCGGAGTTCAGCAGAGAAGAGATGAAGAGAGCTGGAGACAGAGACCAAACCGACATCACAGAGCTGTGAACACACAGGAGCTCATGCACACACGCTGCCTGTGAGTTCAACTCCACGTCTCTGACACTAAGCTGCTCTGCTGTGGACTTCAACGCCGCATCTGTGATTATTCTGGGCTGGACCCCCTTTGGACTGTGTCTTAACATGCTGGGAGTTCAAAGTGATGCTCTGCTGGTCGGCTTGATGGTTTGGATGGGAATCCTATGGGGAGAGATCTCAACCCAAGGTAATGTTCATTACTGCACTGATTCATTCAGATGCCCTTTTGTCTTTGATGCACTGACACTGCTGTTTAACAGAAAGAGCCCTGGAAACTTTAATAACACACTCCTCACTTTTATCACGATTACGCACAGCCTATTTGAGAAAGACTCGTTGCAACACAAGTATTTGAGTTTAGTCGTCCTGATGCGACATGTGAGGTTTGCGGACAAGATCGTATGAGACAAACATGCCTGTTTTGATCAGTTTGGCTCGTGCATGCGCTGCCAGAATTGTTTTCAAGACAAAAGTGGGGCAGAAATAATGAAGAAACATGCTTATGTGTGGATCTGCTGCATAATAACGCGCGTGGACAAAGAGAAACGCTGCGGGATTCCAACTGAATGTGATTTTATAATATATCACATGTATAGATGTAATGCATAGACATCGTGCTTAAATCACAGTCAAGAAGGACCCTTTGGACTTGCGCTTTAACTGTAATGAAAGTGCATGGAATGGCATGAAAATGCATTGGTTTTGTTGTCAGCTAATGCGTGTGTATGTGTGCTTGTCCATTCGTAAGCATGCTTCCTTTACGCTATTATGAGTTTTTTTGCGCAAGATTGCCATAAAAATAAATGCTTTCTTTTGTAAATCGTGCGCTCGCATGAGAAACAGGAGCAGTTTGATTTCAGTAAGTGTCACCTCCCCAAAACAGGAGCACTCACCCTCCCTGACCTGGTGTAATAAATGCAATGCTGTTGCATTATTCATGCAGATGCGTGAACAAGAAGTCAAATGACTGTGTTGGTTCATCCACCCGGGTTTTTCTTCCCCGAGCAGCTCTTTAATCACTTGCTGTGTAAATTTAGCTCAGTTCCACGCGCGTGGGCAACTCATCTTTAATCGGGACATGCGCGAGTGCATGTGGCTCCTTAACACGATTCTGTCCTCTAGTAAAAAATATGTGTTTATTTTCCGTCAGTGGTGTGCGCTGGTCTCCTGAAATGAGAAGGAAAAGACACGTCTCTGCGTTTGGATTATTTCTGTCCAATGTAAATTCATATTCCAGATCCATTTGACGTTTCCAGTTTCCAGGTTAAAGGAACAGCGTTTTCTACACTATAAAGAAGTATAAACAATATAGCCTATGTTTTTGTTTCTATAGAACAACCTAGGCTATATTAAAAACTCACTTAGCCTGTGCGAGTTAAACATCGCTTCAAACATAATCACTACAACAATACAATAACGGATATTTTATAATGTCTTTAACAAACTGCTGTTTGTGTTTTATTATATTAGTCGAAATTATTCTATCCTCGACTATCCTTGCATGGTCAAACGTGCGTTGATGGTCGCAGACACGGAGGTGCAGCTACAGCTTTATTATTTATTTATTAATTCGAGTGATTCTAAATTAATTTTGATTCAGATTTAACTGAAAGTGGTGATATCTGTGTCTGTTTTGTAATTATTCGTCTATATTCATCGGTTTGACGCATTGAGGTTTTTCGCGCACCTGTTATGAACGTCGTAGGCGGGCTTTATCCCGTTGACAGCGTGATCAGCCAATCACAGCGAAGCAGACACGCCTACATGCGCAGGTACGTTTCGCGTTTTAGCGCTCGTATTAACGCCATGTTTAACGATGAGATTGTCGACGCAAATACGCTCAAGAATTAAGACAAAACCTTCCTCTGACACTTCATGTAGTGTGGATTGAGAAACACGAGTGTCATATTTTGTGATATTTATTTATTTATTTTATATTTGACTTGTAAAGGAAGGCCTACTAGCAAGCATAACTTCCTGTCACTGTGAGCACATCTTTGCCTACATAACTGTGAGTGTGGTTTGCTACAATCAGTACGTTTTTACATGTAGTTTATACATTCCTTTATGTATATCATGCTAAAGTTGCTAGGTTTCGAGATTTACATGACCATTAAGAGAGTTGCATTTTAGATAACCACACAGGCAAGAATGGTAAGTGACTAGTCTCTTGTTAATATATAATATTAAGTCTTGTGGATTCTAATATATATAGCCTAAGTCTTGTGGGTATATTTAATGTTTTTCCTTGCTCCGTAGACTTCCATTTTAATGTTGTGTTCCATTCAGTTTAGATTGACATCTCTAACCATGCATTATTCTGTTGTTTGCACAGAATATTATGTGTAAAGAAACAAAATGGCAATTTAATGGCAAAAAAACATTTGTTTTGCAACTGTACAGTTATTTAAATTGTAGATTTCCAAAATAGCTTTCGAGTTGAAGTGGCTTTTGTTTCATTTACATAGTGGAAAATATGAGTCGAATTAAACAGAATAAGAGCATTACTTTAAACACAATTACAGTGCATTGTTTGTGTTTACAAATGATGAGTTAAGATTGTCTGTAAATCAACAACATCTGTAATAGTGATTAATTACTTAATATAGAACTGAATTTGTACTGAACCCAGCACTTTCCATAACTAGAAGTGTTAGATTACAAAAGTTAGCCTATCATGTCCCTCGTGTTCACTTTGGATCACGTCCCATAATAATTGAGTTCTCTTTGTTTTGGCACACTCTGTTCCATTAAAAGGAATGAGATCTTAGTTACACTAGCTGTCTTTATTTACTGCCGGTGATATGATAGAGCCCTTCCATGCTACGAAACACATGAGAGTGTTTTTTACTGGTGACTCAAATGAATCTAAATTGTTATATTTGTTATAGCATAATTCTCTCATGTCACTATTTGCTCTCCGTCATTGTGTTTAGTGTTCCTTCATTCGTAGAAGAATTGTGCTGGTCGCTCTCTTCCATGCAATTACAGTGAATGGGAACTAGGGCTTTCATGCATTAAAAGCACCATAAAAGTAGTCATAGGACTCATGCTCTGCTTCCACAGAGAAAAGAAAGTCATACGGGTTAGGAATGAGTAAATGAGTGCGATTTCTCATTTTTGACTGAATTATCCCTAACTGAACAACCGCAGAACTATCGCCTGCAAAGTTTTAAGCAAATTCACAGTAGCTCTCCCAAAAATCAGATCGACTATTCTGTCAGTGCTGTCAGTGTTATTTTCACAGGGCCAGAACTCTCTAGGTGACAGACTGTCTGTTCTGCACCTTCTGAAACTCACTCATCTGGAATTTGTCCTTCTCTTCCCATCACATCACTTCCCGTCTTTCTCCGCAGCTCTCTCTAGTTTCTGATAGACAAAGCCAAATCAGAATAGAAAGGGCAAGAATGTCCTGCAGGAAATGTCTGATAGGAACTAAAACAAGTGCATGAGATGTGCTCTCAGAGGACTACAGGCTTAAATATGTGTCCTTTGCTGTGGATTTATGGAGACCTGAACATTGGGTCATTCTACAAAACGTAAAAAGTGTCTTTTGACTCATTAACATGTAAATAAGGACTCTTATTACACTCTTCTACAGCGATGTCATAAGAACCCTTTAGGTTCCCCAAAGAACCTTTCAGTGAACAGTTCTTAAAAGAACCATTTTTAAAAAATAATCTAAAGAACCTTTTTCCACTAGATGGAACCACCTAGAATATAATAAATGCCAATAAAGAATCTTTATTTTTATGAGTGTATGGATAATTATAGACATTTTCTGTTATTGCTTCTTATGTTTTTGTTTAGCAGGCCTCATTACCATGATTTTTTATATAGTACACAAGTAATTAAAGAAAAGTGAATATTTGTATAAGTATCAGCCAGTGGCATAACTACCAGCAGTGCAGATGGAGAAAATTAAATAATTATTTTAAATTAATATTTTGATGTGACACAAGATGGCACAGTACCATTTATTAATACTTTATTTGTCTGAAACAGTGTTTAAAATGTTACTTACAAATTATTTAATATTATAAAATAATTTAATTTAATTGTGCAATATAAATATATTAAATAAAAAATTACATTATACATTTCTAAAATTATATTTATATAAATTAAATTAAAATGATTTATTTAATATAATTTTAAGGAATGTTTTTAATCACTTTTTCTAAAATATATATTGGTTAAAAAAGTCTAAAACTACATACTTAACTGATTATTGAAGTTTATTTATTTACTTTTTTTTTACAATTCATATTTCATATCTAGCCAGCCCCAAATATTGCATGATATTGTATATTTTCAATAATTTAATCAATGTTTAATATAACTACAATAAATTTGCAATAAAGTAATGAATTATATTATACATTTATAAAATTATACTTTAATTAAAAATAGTTTTTAATAAATCTTTAACAAAGTATTTCAAAATAAATTGATTTCAAAAGATGAAAAAAAAGAAGAAAAAAAGAAAAAGACATCCGTTTCATAGAATGACTCATTTGATTGTACCTGTGTGGGTTTGTTGATTCAGGATACGATGGGCTTCTGTCTGGTTCTGAATCCATCACCAGGTGTTTGTTTTGCTAATCAGATATGAAAACAAACGCTGATGTAGATCCGTTGAACGCTGGCATGTTCTGTAAATATAAGCGTTAGGTAATATCTCTAGCCTAATTTGTTGGCTGGCGTTATGGTATTATTTCAATTAAGCATGTGGTGTGTTAAAAATAGCAATAAGCTCTTAAGATTTCTGTCTACATCAGAATACGGTGTTGTATGCAAGATCACTGCATTTATAAGCTCTGACAGTAGGGCAGCTTGCGTAATATCTGCTATCCTGTAGCTCTATACCGTGGGCTGGCGGCCTGTGCACGTATAGTGGATCTTGGAAAGTGCTTTCCGTTGTAGTTTCCTCCGAACGAGAGGTTTGCATCTGATGCCCTGGAGGTTTGCTGACGGGAGGGCGACTGACAGCTTCTCTTCAGCAGCTCAGCACCTCCTCATCGTTCACACAGAGGATTCTCTAGTCACCGGGAATTGATGAGACTTTCTCGGGTTTCCTTTGAACACTCGTGTCCTACAGCACAAAAAAAGACTAGATTTGTTGCTGTGAGGGAAGGATTGTGAGGAAAGAGTCAAGGCAGATGAGATGTGGACAACCTAAAGATTGTAAGTGGTGGTTTTAGGAGATGCTTTATGCATTACCAGCTAATTAAGTCACAGTAAAAACATTTTATATTATTACAAAAGTTTACTATTTCAAATAAATACTGTTCTTTTGAACTTTCTATTTAATAAATAATCCTGAAAAAAAATGCATTATGTATCCACAAAAATATTAAGCAGCACAACTGTTTTCAGCATTGATAATAATAAGAAATGTTTGTAAATGTTTATAAATTATATTTTATAATTTTATAAATTTATATATATATATTTTTTTTTTTTTAATAAATTTATATATATATATATATAAGGAATAATATGTATGCATGTATTTTCACATTTATATAGTACTAATTCTTTTAGCTGTCTTGAGAAATTATTTTTACTAAAATCCTTTTAATTAAAATATGAATTAAAACCTACATTCTTTAAATTTCTGATTATTAAACTTTTTTTTTTATTCAGTCATACAATTCATAATTCATCACTAGTTACAATTCCTCCCTTAACCTCAGCTGAGACATTATGTGGTTTCTGCCAGAAACAGTGTTTGTCATTTGTGTTCGTGTTTAACCAGCAACCTACAGATGAAAAACAGTAGAATTTTACACTGGCAAACACTGCTCTAGGTCTAGTTTCAGCTTCAATCCCCCTTTAGCAATCTGTGTTTTGCTGAAGGGCAAAATATGGATGCTTTTCTTCTTGCTGGGATCAACCCATCAACCTGTTGGTTACCAGCTTTTGCCCATTACACTCGCTTATCAGGTAGGCAGCAAAAGGCTGTCAAAGGAAAAGACAAATTAAGGCCCTCTTTAACGTTTCCCGATGAAGACGTGAGGAAACAGTTTAGCGTAAACATCCTGACACAAGAGTTTCACAGACGAGCATCTGTTGCCTCAGAGTGTTAATGAAATTATCAGGCAGTGTTAATCAGCCCTGACTGATCGCATTGGTCGAGTGAATCCGACAAAACTAATGAACGGCCCAAAGGATCGGCTCATCTTTACCAGTGCCCTGAAAAGAAAATATATTAGTGCGTGTTTTGTGTTTAGTTGCACTGACTGGATTCATTTCAGGGGTCATTAAATGCTCTAAAATGTTTACTCTGACATGCAGAAGACTCTGAAAGGAAGTATTAAAGTTAACATGAAATCAAAATCAACCTGACTTTCATAATAAATGATTCTAGTCTTATTGTTAAAGGATTCAGTGCATGTCACTCGTGACAAAATTGTTTGACTCAGAACATTAATCACATTGGGTTGCAATCACCATTTCATGTTTGTTGAGTTTTAAGTAATAGTTCTCTCAAAAATGAAATTTTGCTGAAAATGTACTCACCCTCAGGCCCTCCAAGATGTAGATGAGGTTGTTTCTCCATCGGAAAAGATTTGGAGAAATTTTGCATTACATCACTTGCTCACCAATGGATCCTCTGTAGTGAATGGGTGCCATCAGAATGAGAGTCCAAACAGCTGATTAAAAACATCACAATAATTCACAAGTAATCCACATTCCAGTCCATCAGTTAATGTCTTGTAAAGCGAAAAGATGTGTGCTTATAAGAAACAAATTCACCATGAAGTTGTTTTAACTTTAAACCATTGGTTTTGGGAGAAATCCATAATAATGCTTTGTCCAATGAAAAGTCCATCCCCTGTTATCCTCTCACATCAAAATCCATCAACATATTTGTTTAGAACTGATTTGGACTGTTTTCACAATCTGTTTGAAGTTAAAAACTTCTTAATTATGAATTTATTCTTTAAAACATGCAGATTTTTCCCTCTCAAGACATCAATTGATGGACTGGAGTCATGTGGATCACTTGTGGATTATTGTGATGTTTTTATCAGCTGTTTGGACTCTCATTCTGACGGCACCCATTCACTGCAGAGGATCCAATGGTAAGCAAGTGATGCAATGCTACATTTCTCTACATCTCCATGAAGAAACTAACTCTTTTACATCTTGTATGGCCTGAGGGTGAGTACATTCTCAGCAAATTTTCATTTTTGGGTGAACTATTCCTTGAAGGACATTTGCTCCCTCACATTGAGCCATGGTGCTCAAATGGGAAATGTGAGTTTGAGCCTGGTTTTTGTTGTGTCTTGATTGTTCTTAAATGTTTACTGTTGCCAACAGACGCCTTTTAAAGAGATTAAAAAGCAGGATATTGTTGAGGAATAGAGCACAGCCCCTCATAATCGCTCCTAACGTGGCTACAGCTCTAATGATGCATGTGAATGAGCGATTCAGAACGTCAGCGCTGAACTTTGAAGACGCTCCATGATGAATCTGAGCCTCTGAATATGACGGTGTCACTTCAGCCAGATGGACCGGTTGGTGCAAAGCATGCACCATCTGTCAGGCACATGACACCTCAATTTCCGCAGAGCATTTTACATGCTTAATATTTCAGCTTCCTTTTGCTTCAAAGCGGCGGCTGACAGGTCGCATGTTTTGAAACGTCCCAACCTGTTTCTCTGATTTGAGAGCTGCACGCAAGCGACTGCCTTCACCTGAGCCCGGGCGCGTTTAGCGAGACGAGGTGAGAAATGCAGTCAAAGCATTGCCGTCAGCTCCCCCGTCTCCACGGTGACATTTGAGAGCGAGTGTTTGCCTTAACGTTTTAGCTCTATGTTTTACACACCTTCAGCTGTCGGGTTTGTTCATCCTGTGCTTGCGAGCGCTGTCAGCCGCTAATGCAGACGGACAGTCCCAGCAGGTGGAGAGAGTCGATTCAGTGCTGAAACTTCATTTTACAGCTATTATGGAAATGACTTTTTCGGGGCATGAAGACAGCTTTAGAAAGAGCCTCAGAATTAATGTAATTTCAGACGTTTAGATCTGAATCATTTCTGAATGTGATAAGGTCTCGCGCCTGCTGCTTTTGTAGATGGGAATTAATGTCTTGAAATGTGGCTGAAGAGCTTTAATGCCCTTAAAGCCTACTGTGGAGGTACCATGGTACTTTTGATATATACCAGGGAACTTACTACTTAATAATATGCCGTGGTATTTTAGACATGTAACATGGTATTACCAGGGTATTATTGTAACTACCATGTACATTTGTACCAAAAGTACCATATTATTAGCATCTGATACCATTACTGTTATGCCACAGTAGTTTTTGCAAAGTACATAACAATAAAAAACTCTGGTATCACCATGTTACCCCATCTGGTGAATATGCGTAAAACCATGATATTGGTACCATGGTACAGTGATGGTATCAGATGAAAATACCATTGTGTTTATATTGTACTGCAAGCAATTTCATTGTACTGTCATGTTCAAAAATATTATTATCTGGTACCACATTTGCAAAAAAGTACCATAGTATACTGCCATGGTGTTTTTGAAAAGTACCATGATATTCTTGGAAGTTGTGGCAAGTGTTTCAAAGTACCATAGTATTATCAGATGCGCCATAGTACCACCACAGTACTTTTTGTAAGTTATAACCAGAAAAATCATGGTATTACCATGTTACCAAATTAAAAAACATTGTATCACCATGGTAAATATTCATAAAACAATGGTATTAACCATGTTAGCATATCAAAAATGGTATTACCATGGTAAATATCCATAAAACCATGCTTTTACCATTTTCCTTAAAAATGTGATGGTACCATGATATGGTGACGGTAACAAGTAACAAGGTACTTTTTAGGTACTTTTACATTTTAAAAAAAGTACAGTTTAGACATGTAAGATGTTATTGCCATGGTATTTTGGAAATGTAAAAGGTCAGTCTTGGAAGTTATGGTAAATGTTTCCATAGTATTACCATCTGATACAGTCACTGTACCATGGTGCCACCACGGTACTTTTTCTAAGACCATAACCAAAAAGCTGTGGTATTACATTGATGCATATAAAAATCATGGTATTACAGTGGTACCATGGTATCAAAAACATGGTATTTTTCCTTACAAAAGTGGTATAGTGATGGTTAGAGGTGGAAATACCATGAATGTACCACAAATATCACAATAAGAGTATTTACTGGCTATTTTAAGGTACTTCTTAGAATAATGTGGTTTTATCACAAGAAATGTGTTAACTGATACCACAGAAGTACCTTGCAGTACCATGTAAATACTGTGGTACCATGGTTTACATCAAAGTTCCATGGCTTTACCATCTGATTCCATCACTGTATTGCCAAGGTACTTTGTTCAGAATTTTTTTTTTTTTTTAATATTGTAATAGTTTTTAGTACTTCTGTTTTTTAGTGATTGTTACATTCATGTACCATGGTATACATGATATTCCAAAGTCCTTAAAAGAATACCGTGGTATTACCATGATAAAAAGCATGGCAGTACCATGGTCCTTTATTGTTAGCGTGTGATGCAAGGCGTCCCGAGGGCTGTGTTAAAATGGGTGGCGGGGTGTTTTCTGGCTGTGCAGTCTCGGCTGCGGTCGGATCCAGGCCTTTTGAGCGTGTGAATGAGTGATCGGTTGGAGGGTTCTTGGCAGGGCTGCACACTTTAGTGCCTCTCTGTGGGCAACAGTCATTGAAACACCACTCACACTCCAGACTGCCTCCCGTTCATGCGTGGAGCACAAGATGGAGGAGTCAAGGCATGGAGAAGAGGGGGGAAAAAAAGAGAAAAACACTCATTTTTATAGCCTTTTTTCCATCATGCATCCATCAAACTTTGCCACGCTTATGAAACCTCCTCACTGTCACAGGATCTGTGTGTAGATGACAAGCGCTTTGATTTTTAGACGTACGGCGGGTTTTCTCTGGGTAGCATAAAGCATAAATAAATCAACAAATAAATGTTTTAAAGGACAACCGCATTAATTGTAAATGGAGAGGGCTTTTAAGATAGGTTGTCATGGTGATAGGAATATCAACACAGGAAATCTTTGGGAAAACAAGAGTGGAATTCAGTTCAGTTCAATTCTGTTTTATTAGTAGAGCACTTTTTCTATTGAAATTGGTCCAAAGAAGCTTTACAAAGAAAAGTACGCAGTGAATAAGCCAAATGTGACATTGCCATGGAAAAACTGCCAAAGATATTCAGGTTAGATGGGGAAGAATCTCAAAGGCCATTATCTGTGGGTTGGTTTTGAAGTTGCATACTAATTACATTAATGAAAATAAGTAGTATGCATGCTATTATACTGTACGTTATGTGAATTTCTGTACGCATGGAACATCTGGATGACATTTGCCTGAGTCAACTAGAGCACACAATGTGAAATACTTAATCCCATAATGCAATGCACTCAACTTCATTTTCCAATTGAATTTTTAGATTTTATATTATATTAATCCATTTTTTTATTTTTTATAAAATCGTAAACTCTTTAAACTGAATTAAAGGGGGAAAATGATTGTAAATATTTCCAAGATGATAACTGGATGTCTTATGCCGAGTGAAACAAGCAAAATAATGAGGTCATGTGACTGCATTTATTTTATCCAAAATAACAAAAAAAAGAAAACAAATATTGTGAAATATTTTTATAATTTCAAATAACTGTTTTCTAATTGAATATATTTTAAAATGTAATTTATTTCTGTGATGCAAAGCTGAATTTTCAGTATCATTACTCCAGTCTTCAGAGTCACATGATCCTTCAGAAATCATTCTAATATGCTGATTTGAGCTCATTTACATTTACATTTACATTTAATCATTTAGCAGACGCTTTTATCCAAAGCGACGTACAAATGAGGAGAACAATAGAAGCAATCAGACCATCGAGAGAGCAACAGTATACAAGTGCCATGACAAGTCTCAGTTAGTCTATCACAGTACACGTAGCTAGGAATTTTTTTTTTTTTTTTTTTTTTTTTTTAATAGAATAGGTAAGTGTTAGTATTAGTTAGTCAAGTGCTGGCGAAAAAGATGTGTCTTTAGATGTTTTTTGAAAATGGCTAAAGACTCAGCTGTTGGAATTGAGATCGGGAGGTCATTCCACCAGCTGGGCACAGTCCAGGAAAAGGTCTGTGAGAGTGATTTGGTACCTCTTTGGGATGGCACCACAAGGCGTCGTTCACTTGCAGAACGCAAGCTTCTGGAGGGCGCATAAGTTTGAACTAGCAAGTTTAGGTATATTGGTGCAGTGCCAGTTGTGGTCTTGTAGGCAAACATCAGTACCTTGAATTTGATGCGAGCGGCTATTGGTAGCCAGTGTAACCTGATGAAGAGAGGGGTAACGTGAGCTTTTTTCGGCTCATTAAAGACCACTCTGGCTGCTGCATTCTGGATCAGTTGCAGAGTCTTGATAGTACATGCGGGAAGGCCCGCCAAGAGAGCATTACAATAGTCCAGTCTGGAGAGAACAAGAGCTTGGACAAGGAGTTGTGCGGCTTGCTCTGACAGGAAGGGCCTAATCTTCCTAATGTTGTATAAGGCAAATCTGCAGGACCGGGCCGTTGTAGCAATATGGTCTGTGAAGCTTAGCTGATCATCGATCACAACTCCAAGGTTCCTGGCTGTCCTGGAAGGAGTTATGGTTGACGAACCCAGCTGTATAGAGAAGTTGTGGTAAAGTGATGGGTTGGCGGAGAACACGAGCAGTTCTGTCTTAGCAAGATTGAGCTGAAGGTGATGGTCCATCATCCAGCTAGAAATGTCACTCAGACAGGCTGCAATGCGAGCAGTTACCGTCGGATCATCTGGTTGGAATGAGAAGTAGAGTTGAGTGTCATCAGCATAGCAGTGGTAGGAAAAGCCATGCTTCAGAATAACCAATCCTAATGACGACATGTAGATGGAGAAGAGAAGTGGTCCAAGCACTGAGCCTTGAGGAACTCCAGTAGCAAGAAGTTGTGACTTTGAAACCTCACCCCTCCAAGACACCCTGAAGGACCTATCTGAGAGGTAAGACTCGAACCACAGGAGGGCGGTTCCTGAGATGCCCATCTTTCTGAGGATGGACATGAGGATCTGGTGGTTAACTGTGTCAAAGGCAGCAGACAGATCCAGCAAGATGAGTACAGAGGATTTGGAAGCTGCTCTTGCCAGTCTCAGGGCCTCTGTAACCGAGAGTAGGGCAGTCTCAGTTGAGTGGCCACTTCTGAAGCCAGATTGGTTGTTGTCCAGAATGTTGTTCTGTGCAAGAATCAGAGAGAGTTGGTTGAACACAACTCGCTCAAGTGACTTTGCAATGAATGGAAGAAGGGATACCGGTCTGTAGTTTTCTAAAAGTGCTGGATTTAGAGCAGGTTTTTTAAGCAGTGGGCTTACCCGAGCCTGCTTAAATGCTGTGGGAAATGTACCAGTGTGAAGCGAGGTGTTGATAATGTGAGTAAGCGCAGGTATGACCGAAGAAGAAATGGCTTGAAGGAGGTGAGTGGGGATAGGATCTAGCGGACAAGTAGTGGGATGATTGGAAAGGATGAGTTTGGAAACCTCCGTCTCCGAGAGAGGAGAAAAGGAGGTGAGAGATTGTGTATTTGTCGTTATGAATTTATTATTAGTTTGTGGTGTGAGGAATTGGTCACTGATGGTTTTTGTTTTATTTGTGAAGAAAGTTGCAAAGTCATCAGCTGTAAGAGTTGATGAAGGAGGAGGGGGAGGAGGACAGAGAAGAGAAGAGAAGAGAACGTTTTGAAGAGTGCGCGAGAGTCAGAACAGTTGTTAATTTTGTTGTGGTAGTATGTCATTTTAGCAGTGGAGACATTTGCAGAGAAGGAAGAGAGGTGTGACTGATACACACTAAGGTCGGTAGAGTTTTTGGATTTGTGCCATTTCCTCTCTGCAGCCCTTAGTTTAGCACGATGTTCACGGAGAACATCGGACAACCAGGGGGCAGAGGGGGTAGCACGTGCTGGTCTGGATGAAAGGGGGCAAAAGTTGTCTAAGCAAGATGTTAGAGTGAAGCAAAGAGTGTCAGTAGCACTGTTTGTGTCGAGTGCTGAAAACTGAGAGGGTGAAGGTAGTGCGGATGAAACCATTGAGGATAGGCGAGAGGGAGAGAGCGAGCGTAGGTTACGTCGAAAGGTGACCTGCGAAGGAGCGTGTGCTATGTCAGGAGTTAGTGTGAGGTTAGAAGTGATGAGGAAGTGGTCTGAGGTGTGCAGTGGAGTTACTAATGTGTTGTCAGTGGAGCAGTAGCGTGTGTAGATGAGGTCCAGTTGGTTACCTGATTTGTGAGTAGCCGTAGTAGACACTCGTTTGAGGTCAAATGATGTGAGAAGAGTGTTGAAGTCAGTAGCCTGGGGTTTTTCTAGGTGGATGTTGAAGTCGCCGAGCAGTACCAGAGGAGTACCATCTTCAGGAAAGTTTGACAGCAACACATCCAACTCCTCCAAGAAGTTACCCAGTTGACCTGGGGGACGATACACAACTACAACGTGGATTTTAGCAGGGTGGGTAATAGTAATTGCATGAGATTCAAATGAACTGTTGCCTGTAGGAGATGGTAGAAGATCAAATTTCCATTCATTTGAAATAAGGAGACCAGTGCCTCCACCCCTCCCAATCGTGCGAGGGGTGTGGGAAAAAGTGAAATTAGTGGAGAGAGCTGCAGGAGTGGCAGTGTCCTCAGGTTTGATCCAAGTCTCAGTTAGGGCCATGAGGTTGAGACTGGAATGAGTAGCAATAGAAGGAATACAATCTGCTTTGTTTAGAGCAGACTGGCAGTTCCAAAGACCAATTGGAACAGAGAGTAAAGTAGTAGAGGACAGAGGGACCGTTCGTAGATTATTAGGATTGGCCTGCCTCCAACGTACAGTGCGCGCTCTCCGAGTGTTAGTAGTAATAGTACAGATTTGAAAGCACATAGTGAGTACAATTGACTAAACAAGTAGATGAGAACAAGTTAGACAAAAAGTAAAGAAAGGGGAGAAAGCAATACTCAAGTGCCTTGTCGGTGTCCTTGCTCGGTGGAGTCGTGCAAGGTAGAGTCGATCGTCTTTACACTCGTCGGTCTTCACACGAGGAGGGCTTCACACGAGGGCTGCCGCGGTGTACAAACCAGTTTTATACTTGCCTAATTACTAGTCCCTGAAGTCAGCTGACCACGCCTTCCTACTTAGCAAACCGAAACTGGGAACTCCCGCGATAAGCACGAGAACAAACGTGACTTGCGAACGCGTTTACCAGGTAAAACACAGTATGCAAAACAATGTTTCCTAGCAACGACAACTGAGCTGAAATCTAATGAGAAAACAAGACAAAACACTTACAAACTGCTGTTCTCTTCTGCTGTTCGACTGCTTCTTCTAACAAGTGTCACTGAGTCAGGTAAATAAGTACTTTCTCTGGCTTAGACCACGCCTTCCTACTTAGCAAACCGAAACTGGGAACTCCCGCGATAAGCACGAGAACAAACGCGACTTGTGAACGCGTTTACCAGGTAAAACACAGTATGCAAAACAATGTTTCCTAGCAAAGACAACTGAGCTGAAATCTAATGAGAAAACAAGACAAAACACTTACAAACTGGTGTTCTCTTCTGCTGTTCGACTGCTTCTTCAGTCAAACAGTCAACTGCTTCTTTACTGCTCAAGAAACATTTCTGATTATTAACAATGCTGATTCGATATAGATATATTTGTAACATTTAAAATGTATTTACTGTCAATTTTGATCAACTTAATGAGTCCTTGCTGATTAAAAGTATTAATTTCTTAAAATCTTACTGACCCCAAATGTTTGAGTGGTAGTTTACTGTAAAGAAATGGAAGTATGATAATCTGCTATTCTGAACATTGACAGAAGTTTGTGAGGAATCTGTGTTTTTGTGGACTGATACCCAGAGAGAGATTGTTCTATCGTTCTTCTTGATCTTTTTGATCCCTGTGTAGATTTTGTAAGTTAAATGAAGGCAGGAGAGGGAGAATGGAGAGGATACGGCCCTTTGATGTATTGTCACCCTTTGTTCTCCAGAGAAGTGGTTAATCACACACTCGTGGTATCTTAGAAACGTCGTTCGTTTCACCTCAGCTTTGAGGAACACAGCATCCCAAAATAACAAATAAAACCAAAGCAAAGGTCAGAATGTTGAGGGAGGAGCGCTGAGATTAAAGGGGTTTACATTGACATTGCTAAAAAGAACATTATTTGGTGTAATGCAATGTGTTTATGCGGTTTAAGGTTAAAAAAACATATTATTTTCCACATACTGTACATTATTGTTGCTCCTCTATGCCCCGCCTTTCTGAAACGCGTCGATTTTTACAAAGCTCATCGTTCTGAGAAGTGAGGTGTGCTCTGATTGGCCAGCTATCCAGTGCGTTGTGATTGGCCGAATACCTCAAGCGTGTGACGGAAATGTTACGCCCCTTACCATGTTGTGATGCCGTGTCCCGGCGCGACGAGACAAAAACAATAAAACCCATTATAAACGAGGCATTTGTTGCATCCAGTGGGGACATAATTACTGATTATAATGACTTATACGGTCTTTTTATGCGGTGCGATGCATTACCATGTCTGCATTTGTGATTGGAGAAACGACAAACAACAAGCGCTACTCTACATTGCTCAAAACTCGGGCAAATTCTTTAAATAAGAAAACATACTTACAGGCTGTGAGTCAGAAGCGCCAGACTGTCCTTGCAAAGTTGGAATTGCTTCACTTTATAGAAACAGCCTTTGTGCACAGCTGGCAGGCTACTCCCAGGTTCAGGAAATAGTCCTCCGTAAAATGCGCTGCACACACTCGAATATTTGGGTTGAACTGTTCTGGAACAGTGTTGTAAATATAACTGAACCACTGATTTCTAGTGGTTCTGTGTCCTCTTTTGGAAGCCCAAACAAAGTAGTTTCGCTTTCACAATGAAACACAGCGTCTCCAGGACATGGCGCCGGCGGCAGCAACAATACTACAGCGAGAATAATAGTTCCACCTTCTTTCTTTGCATATACATTTGGGTGGTGTTATGCAAATCTTTCCACACAGTGACGTGGACATGTGGGGCGTGTTTAAATGAGCCATTTTAGGGGGGCGTGGTTGAGTCTTAACTTTTATAAAGAATATCTCTTTGGTTTTGAGACTTTAGTCTTTGCAACTTCAGGGATCTTATCTATGCACGAACAGCTTGTAACACTCCAAAGAGAAAGGAAAACTTGAAATCGTATCATATGACCCCTTTAAAGGCAGAGGACAGAGGGAAGGATGGCGGGTGAGATGAGAGAGGAGCAGGACAGCTGCCTGTGCAGACGACACACACCTATGCAGCTGCTCAGAGACGCTCAAATGATGAGCGGGCAAAAGATGCCATCTGCCTCGCAATCCTGGAGGGAAACCAATAGATTCCGGCCCCTAGAACATCCAAGAATGGATGAGATCCCTATAAAGGCACCATGCAGACGGTTTACTATTCTGATGTTTTTTAATAGAACTGAATTTTATTCAGTTTTAAAATACTTTCACCTGTCCTAATTTAATATGATGAAACAATGACTACACTGTAAGAAAAAATGTGTTGATAAACTATAAATGTCCTGGCAGAAAATGACCAGTTTCCTTTCTGTTACGAACGTTTCCTTCAGACCTTAAACACAACACAACGCAATGCAAAGCATAATTCAAAATATGGGTAAACACAGTTGAAAAGTCAATACAGAGGATTTGTTAATATTACCAATGGTATATTATGCTGTGTTTTTACACTTTTTTTTAAGAATATAAGCCATTTAATATTATGGTAAATCACAAAACTTACCTCATGTATATTGTCACAAACAACTTCTAAATCAATTTAAAGCCTGGGTTATTGAATGATTTACATTTATTTGACACTATTTATTTTCTTAATACAGTTTAAACTTGCCTTCTGGTCCCATTCTAGTATGAAACCAGGTTGTGCGTCATTCAGAATTGAATTGAATTCCAGTTTAATACCTGAAACTAAACTGTATTTGAATTGAGGTAGAAAACAGGTTGCAGAATTGCAATTATAATTGTAACCAGTATACTTGAGTTACAATTAAACATTAAATCAAAGTAAATTCTAAATTTATTTAGCTGTAATTTTTACTAGAAAAGCAAATTTCATGTTGGCTTGACAAAGCCTTGTTTAAAAGTAAAAAAACAAACAAACAAAAAAATAAACTTCTTTAATTTTTAATTTAACTCTTTAATAATAAAAAAAATATATTATTATTGGATTATTGGAGTATGTGTTATTTATTTATTTTTTTGTTCCTGTGGCTCAGTGGTAGAGCATTGCGTTAGCAGCGCAAAACGTTGTGGGTTCAATTCCCAGGGAACACAGATACAGACAAAAAAAAAAAAGTATAACCTGAATGCAATGTAAGTCGCTTTGGATAAAAGCGTCTGCTAAATGCATAAATATAAATATAAATATACTGGCCATTTCTTTGTAATTGTTTGTGAAATTTACTAGCAATGTGAAAATTGTTGCTACACCAATTTTTCTTTTAGTGTAGTATGAAACAACCAATTATTCCACTTCACATTTTTTAGGTGAATATGTCATTTCACTCAAATCCATCACAAGAGCAAAATTGGTTGTCATTGTTCATTGCCAATCATGAATGCTTACTTACAGTGGGGGAAAAAATTATTTGATCCCCTGCTGATTTTATACGTTTGCCCACTGACAAAGAAATGATCAGTCTATAATTTTAATGGTAGGTTTATTTGAACAGTGAGAGACAGAATAACAACAACAAAAAATCCTGAAAAACGCATTTCAAAAAAGTAATAAATTGATTTGCATTTTAATGAGTCAAATAAGTATTTGATCCCCTATCAATCAGCAAGATTTCTGGCTCCCAGGTGTCTTTTATACAGGTAAGGAGCTGAGATTAGGAGCACTCTCTTAAAGGGAGTCTCAGCTTGTTACCTGTATAAAAGACACCTGTCCACAGAAGCAATCAATCAATCAGATTCCAAACTCTCCACCATGGCCAAGACCAAAGAGCTGTCCAAGGATGTCAGGGACAAGATTGTAGACCTACACAAGGCTGGAACAGGCTACAAGACCATCGCCAAGCAGCTTGGTGAGAAGGTGACAACAGTTGGTGCGATTATTCGTAAATAGAAGAAACACAAAATAACTGTCAATCTCCCTCGGACTGGGGCTCCATGCAAGATCTCACCTCGTGGAGTTTCAATGATCATGAGAACGGTGAGGAATCAGCCCAGAACTACACGGGAGGATTTTGTCAATGATCTCAAGGCAGCTGGGACCATAGTCACCAAGACAACAATTGGTAACACTACGCCGTGAAGGACTGAAATCCTGCAGCGCCCGCAAGGTCCCCCTGCTCAAGAAAGCACATGTACAGGCCCGTCTGAAATTTGCCAATGATTCAGAGGAGACCTGGGTGAAAGTGTTGTGGTCAGATGAGACCAAAATCCAGCTCTTTGGCATCAACTCAACTCGCCGTGTTTGGAGGAGGAGGAATGCTGCCTATGACCCCAAGAACACCATCCCCACCGTCAAACATGGAGGTGGAAACATTATGCTTTGTGGGTGTTTTTCTGCTAAGGGGACAGGACAACTGCACCACATCAAAGGGACGATGGACGGGGCCATGTACCGTCAGGGCCAGGGCATTGAAAATGGGTCGTGGATGGGTATTCCAGCATGACAATGACCCAAAACACACGGCCAAAAGGAGTGGCTCAAGAAGAAGCACATTAAGGTCCTGGAGTGTCCTAGCCAGTCTCCAGACCTTCATCCCATAGAAAATCTGTGGAGGGAGCTGAAGGTTCAAGTTGCCAAACGTCAGCCTCGAAACCTTAATAACTTGGAGAGGATCTGCAAAGAGGAGTGGGACAAAATCCCTCCTGAGATGTGTGCAAACCTGGTGGTCAACTACAAACCCGATTCCAAAAAAGTTGGGACACTGTACAAATTGTGAATAAAAACAGAATGCAATGATGTGATAGTTTCAAATTTCAATATTTTATTCACAATACAACATAGATGACATATCAAATGTTTAAACTGAGAAAATTTATCATTTTAAGGGAAAAATAAGTTGATTTTAAATTTCATTGCATCAACACATCTCAAAAAAGTTGGGACAAGGCCATGTTTACCACTGTGTGGCATCCCCTCTTCTTTTTATAACAGTCTGCAAACGTCTGGGGACTGAGGAGACAAGTTGCTCAAGTTTAGGAATAGGAATGTTGTCCCATTCTTGTCTAATACAGGCTTCTAGTTGCTCAACTGTCTTAGGTCTTCTTTGTCGCATCTTCCTCTTTATGATGCGCCAAATGTTTTCTATGGGTGAAAGATCTGGACTGCAGGCTGGCCATTTCAGTACCCGGATCCTTCTTCTACGCAGCCATGATGTTGTAATTGATGCAGTATGTGGTCTGGCATTGTCATGTTGGAAAATGCAAGGTCTTCCCTGAAAGAGACGACGTCTGGATGGGAGCATATGTTGTTCTAGAACTTGGATATACCTTTCAGCATTGATGGTGCCTTTCCAGATGTGTAAGCTGCCCATGCCACACGCACTCATGCAACCCCATACCATCAGAGATGCAGGCTTCTGAACTGAGCGCTGATAACAACTTGGGTTGTCCTTGTCCTCTTTAGTCCGGATGACATGGCGTCCCAGTTTTCCAAAAAGAACTTCAAATTTTGATTCGTCTGACCACAGAACAGTTTTTCACTTTGCCACAGTCCATTTTAAATGAGCCTTGGCCCAGAGAAAACGCCTGCGCTTCTGGATCATGTTTAGATATGGCTTCTTTTTTGACCTATAGAGTTTTAGCCGGCAACGCCGAATGGCACGGTGGATTGTGTTCACCGACAATGTTTTCTGGAAGTATTCCTGAGCCCATGTTGTGATTTCCATTACAGTAGCATTCCTGTATGTGATGCAGTGCCGTCTAAGGGCCCGAAGATCACGGGCATCCAGTATGGTTTTCCGGCCTTGACCCTTACGCACAGAGATTGTTCCAGATTCTCTGAATCTTTGGATGATATTATGCACTGTAGATGATGATAACTTCAAACTCTTTGCAATTTTTCTCTGAGAAACTCCTTTCTGATATTGCTCCACTATTTTTCGCCGCTGCATTGGGGGAATTGGTGATCCTCTTCCCATCTTGACTTCTGAGAGACACTGCCACTCTGAGAGGCTCTTTTTATACCCAATCATGTTGCCAATTGACCTAATAAGTTGCAAATTGGTCCTCCAGCTGTTCCTTATATGTACATTTAACTTTTCCGGCCTCTTATTGCTACCTGTCCCAACTTTTTTGGAATGTGTAGCTCTCATGAAATCCAAAATGAGCCAATATTTGGCATGACATTTCAAAATGTCTCACTTTCAACATTTGATATGTTATCTATATTCTATTGTGAATAAAATATAAGTTTATGAGATTTGTAAATTATTGCATTCCTTTTTTATTCACAATTTGTACAGTGTCCCAACTTTTTTGGAATCGGGTTTGTACAAGAAACATCTGACCTCTGTGATTGCCAACAAGGGTTTTGCCACCAAGTACTAAGTCATGTTTTGTGAAGGGGTTAAATACTTATTTGACTCATTAAAATGCAAATCAATTTATAACTTTTTTGAAATGCGTTTTTCTGGATTTTTTTGTTGTTATTCTGTCTCTCACTGTTCAAATAAACCTACCATTAAAATTATAGACTGATCATTTCTTTGTCAGTGGGCAAACATACAAAATCAGCAGGGGATCAAATAATTTTTTTCCCACTGTATATAGTTGCTTTGCATATTATATTTGAATAGGAAAAATGCATTACATTAAAATTATACACTTTACCTTTAAGTATCTGAAAATAAGCTTAGTAAATGTCTAAATTGTACCATTTTGATGCCAAGTCTTTCACCCAACTTATTACAGACGCAAGTTGATTTGTGCTGAAAAGCTTTACATGCCCGGTGAACGTGCCATCTGTACTGGACCAGGATTGACAGCTCTTATTTTCCACATCGACGGACGACTGAGTCAATCTAGAGCTGTGCAGTCACCAGCAATTTGATCGTACCGTCACCAGGCTTTTGTCCAAGACTCTTGATGTAATTTGTACATGTTTACAGACTCGCAACAGATGATAAGGATGTTCGCGTGGCAGTTCATTGGTTTAATATTGTATCCACGGTGCATTGGGCAGCACTTTAGACAGAGATGATGTGTCATGTGGCTCATCCCAACACAATCAATGGCTGCTCCAGTTCAGCGTTGGATCTAGAGGGCTCGACTGACCCAATGGGGGCATGTAGGAACTGTCCCGAGACATCGACCCAGTGGTCTGTGCTGCTCTCATTAGCTTCCACTGGAAAAAAAATCATTATTTCTGGTTCCTGCTCTTCTTTGTCTCTATCCCTGTGGTGTGAGCTTCCAGTAATAGCCACTGTAACCGGCATTGAGCTTAGGGCCGAGCGCCACCGCTAATGAGGCAGGTGTTCAAATTAGTGAGCCTAGCCAGCGATCCCTTGGGAAAATGGCTGCCGTCATGTAGCTGTGGTGAATGAGAATTTAGATTAATTAATGCTGGAATTTGAGCTTGAGTCAATAGTTCAGATATAATTAATAGCCCTTCTTCATGGCTATAAGCTGATTGATTGGTTTTAGCTCTGGTGTTCACTGGTATCACCATTGCAGCATTATGATGCTTAAAGGGCTCCAAAGTGAAAGTTGTAGCAGCCACTGCATGGTCTAATGAGTGATATTGGCAGCCTGTGTTGCACAGTAGCTTGAGTTAGGATGCAGAGGTGAGTAACCTAGCAACCTCAGTGGATGACCCATTGGTCTCCCATTGTAGAAATGATGGCATGGCCAGTAGTGCTATAGTACTCCTGATGTGGAGCAAGTGAGTAAATCCATTTAGATGTAGATTAACTGTCTCGTTGAATTTCAGAGTCATTTGCTGAATTCAAGTGAGCTCTTAGGCAGCTGAGCCCTTCAGGCAATGATCAAAGGCATTACCTCATATTTGCTTCTGAGGCAGCGTAACTCTACAGCCTAATGAGTTTTTGTGGTGATCGCTAGTTGTGTTATAAAACCATATTAGCTCAACTGTTGAGGATTGTGGGATATGGTTGCCAAGGCATGAGACTGAAGCTAAGGATTGACATGCCTTGATTGAAATTGGTTTTCGGATGCAGCCTGGATCTCAAGATGCTCGCGTGCGAGTGCATCTGGCTCGTGCACTTTGAACTTTGATCCGGTGTGAGTCGCGCTGGGCTTTTGGTATCGGTCGAGGGTGTCGTCGAATTATGCCCTAGGTTGGTAGGGTGTCATTTGCCAGCCCATTTCCAAAACTCTCGCTGTGTCTGAAATTAAATACTTCCCGACTATATAGTATGCGGAAAACAGTACACCAAAAGTACATCCAAATTTCATTCATACAATATAGAACATGCTTTTTTAACGGTCGCAGAGTAAGTTCAAATTCAAATGTAGTACCTACTCAGACAATATGCGATTTCGGACACACTGTCTGTGATATTCTGATCTCTAGATTTGACTTGTGTCCTCCTGAAATATTCTCTACCATTCCAATGCTGTTTTACAGCCAATTTGTACGTATTTTGCGAGGTGGCTAATTCGTACATACTCGACCTCACTCTGTGATGGTTAACTGTGATGGGCGGGGTTAGGTGCAGTCCTTCGTATGAATTCCTTGCCACCTCATAAAATGCATATGATTTTTCACAAAATGTATGAATTCGTATGAGTGAGGTCATACGAATTCGTTTGAATTAGCAACTTTGTGAAATATGTACGAATTGCTGTGAGATCGGGATGACCATTCAAATATTCAGGGTCAATATGATTTTTTTTTTAAAGAAATTAATACTTCTATTTAGCAAGGACACATTAAATTAATCAAAAGTGACTGTAAAGCGGTGTTATTTTGTATAATTGAGATATAGTTTTTATTAATATTTTGTATGAGTTTTTATTTTAATTTCTGTTTTCAATTTAATTTTGGTTTTGGTCATTTTGTTGTGTTTTTGCATTTTTATTTATTTTTGTGTTTTTGTTTATTTTTAGTTTTTGTTAATTTTATTTATGTCTATATAGTTTTTAATTAATTTTATTTAAGTTTTAGCTATTTTAGTAAAATCCTTTATATTCATCAAGGAATACTGGAAAAAAAAGTGTATCATGGTTTACACGTGTTTTTAAAGAGTGTAAGTGTTTTCCACATATATCTAATAATTTATATTTAATTTATTTAAAAATTATTTATTAGTCTTGTACAACCCGAATTCTATAAATGTTGGGACGTTTTTTAAATTTGAATACAATGAAAACTAAAAGACTTTCAAATCTGTATTTTTTACATTAACATAACAAATGTTTAAACTGAGAAATTTTACAATTTTTTAAAATGGTCAAATTTGATGCCTGCTACAGGTCTCAAAATAGTTGGCATGTTTACCATTGTAGCAGTTTGAAGACGTCTTTTATGATTTGGAGTTTTTTTGAATTTGGTTTCTTGTGATATATTTTGCTGAAGAGTTTGTGGTCATCTTTGAATTCATTTAATGATGTGCCAAATGTTCTCTTAACAAAGAACTGCAGGCAGGCCAATTAACTCTTCTACTACGAAGCCATGCTGTTGTAATAAGTAAAAAAAAAACATGTTTTTGCATTGTTGCTGAGGCCTTCCCTGAAATAGATGTCATCTGTATATGTTGCTCTAAAACCTTTAGGGGCTACCTTTTTCATAGTGCCTTCCAAAGCATGCAAGCTGGCACTTATGCACCCCCATACCATCAGAGATGCTGGATTTTGAACTGAACGCTCTGGAAGGTCTCCCTCCTCTTTGACACGGCATCCGTGATTTTAAGAATGTCAAATTTCTGCTGACCATAGAACACTTTTCACTTTGAAACAGTATTTTTGAGCCTTGGCCCACAGGACAACGGTGCTTCTGGAATGTTCACATATGGCTTCCTTTTTGCATGATAGTTTTAGTTGGTGCAGATGGCACGGCGGATTGTGTTTACCGACAGTGGCTGGAAACCATTTAGTAATGTCAATGACAGAATCATGCCTGATTGTCGTCTTCCAACAAAGGTCTTCGGCCTTGCAGATTTCTCCAGACTCTCTTTTAATGATGTTATGCACAGATTTCTTTAATGTGACATTGAGGAACATTGGTATTCCACAATCTTTTTACGCACTCTTTCACAGATTGGAGAGCCCATCTTTACTTCTGAGAGACTCTGCCTCTCTAAGACATCCCTTTTATTACAGATGACGTCAATTAACTTAATTAGTTGCTAGATGTTCTCTGAATCTTTTCAAAATTTCTTGCTTTTTCAGCCCTTTGTTGCCCCCGTGCCAACTTTTTTCCTGTAGCAGGCATCAAATTTGGAGCATTTAGTTAGATAAAAGTGTACAATTTCTCATAAACATTTATGTTATCTATGTTCTATTGTGTACCCTCTTTTGGCTCATGTGATTTAAAAGTCTTTTAGTGGTATTCAAAAAAAAAAACATCCCAACAGAATTGTATAATATATATATTAATATTTATAATTAAATATAGTATTTAGTGAAGTATAAAAGATTTCTATTTCAGATAAATGCTGTACTTTTGAATCTACATTCAAAAAAAAAAGTATCTAAAAAAAGTTTCATGGTTTCCAATAGTGTTTTTAATGGCACAAATTTTGCATCTATATTTAGGCCTATATATTTGCACCAATATGATTTATATTTATTTAAAGAAGTAATAATATAATTTGTAATGAAATATGTGTATCATTTGCGTAGTATTTCTTAAGTATTATTTATATTATAAATTATTTATAAATAAATATAACATTTTTATAACTATAAAACCACCATTATATAGTTGTACTTAATTTTGCTGTTGATAGATGTAAGAAGTTATCTATACTGCTTCTAAAATGTTTTTGCAATTCAGTAATTTGTCTAATAATATGACAAAGTCGTTTGACTCTTAAATGTTTCATTTCAGGAGCCAAAAGCTCCCTATATTTTTTGTCTGCGGCGCTATTATAATTTCAAAAATCAATATATTGTGCAACCTTAGTAAGATTTCTTTAGCAAACTCTGACAGTCTTTAAAATAGGCCTGCAGCATCAGATATTAATGGTGAGTGGTGATAGTGGCTCTCCTGTGGGAGGGCAGGGATCTTTACTGTACTGTAGACTTCCCACAATGCTCAGCATGGCTCCGAGAGCAACCGATTGAGCTTTAAGGTTGATGATTGTGATCACCGTCTGCTTCTGTTTACGTTAAACACTTGTGTTTCTTTGCCCTGAGGTTTATAATTCTCACAGACAGCTATTGAGCTAATTTCCCCCAATATGTGTGATGTTTTGTAGTCATTATAAGTGCCGTAGCCTTCACACGCGGTGCTTTTCCACAGCGACTGGATATGATCGGACGGGAATGTGCCGCCAGGAATTTACGGTTACAGTAATTGTCTGTTTGTCAGCTGTAAAGCGCGACAGGAATGTCACCGGTGGTGGAAAGAGGAAGGGCATAAAAGCAGACAAATGTGGAGATTGAAAAGTCAAGGTTAGTTATATGTTTCTCTATTCAGCCATGCGTTCAATCCTTGACAAGCGTGCAATTCTTCCCCGCATCCATACAGCCAATGGCTGTGGCCTTTATCTGCTCTACCCAGAAACACACAGTCTCTCTCTCTCTCTCTCTCTCGCCCATCCTCACCCACCGTCCTCTTTATCTCACGCAATCCCTCCTTTCACAACCACTCTGTTACTCTTTTTCTCTATGGTGGGATCATTGACACCTTTAATGAGTCAGCACGCAGTCACAGCACTAAATGGTGATAATGGGATGCTGTGTAGACGGGGGAGATGTGGAAGTGTGTGGGAAGCTCTGCGAGAGCATGTTTGTCGGTTCGGTCAAACCAAGTCATTTGGAGCTTATTTTAATGCCCTTTCTTGTACTATGACTGCCCACTCTCTCGGGTTCCGGAAGTATTTTTTTCCTATTCATTTTCACCACAGGGATTTCAAATAAATACTCCAGAAACCTCGAAGCAAACCAGCCTGCTCCCTGCTGAATCACAACATTACAAACTTTGACTTGACGCATCAACAATGTTAATTGTGGCAGGCAATATATTCCATAATTTATATTCTGTAATTCACCTCATATGCATTGCTTTGAAAAGAAAGATTTAATTTAAATATGCTTAAATTGGACTGCTGGTGGTTAGTTAAAGTTATGATAAAGTTGTCCAGCTGTTGAGCTTTATTTTATTTATTTCAATTTTAATTATTTAAAGGGGAATCAACTCATCCCATGAAGCATTACAATTGACTGTAAATTATGGTACAAAAAATAATACAGTCTTCAGTGATCCTTCAGAAATCATTCTAAGGGTGCTTTCACACCTGGCCCTTTGTTTCGGAACCTGGCGCGTTTCCCACCTTAGTTCGGTTCGTTTGGGCATATGTGAACACGGCAATCGTGCTCGGATCCGCGCCAAAACAATCGGTCCGAGATCGCCTGAACGAGGTGGTCTCGGCTTGATTGAAAACGAACTCTGGAGCGGTTCAGGCTATATCACGCTGTATAATGGGTAATTACGTAAGTTCCTTTAAAAGCAGTGGGTGAGCACGTCTTCGCCATTCAAAATCAAAGCGCGCCTTTTCATTTTATAATGCAGTCTTAATGCTCTTCGTATAGGTGCATTTTAACAATGTTTTGCCGACGAATCCTGGACTCCTGCTCAAAATGATAAATTAATAAATATATTGACAGCTACAAAAAACAACAACAAGCAGCCCTCAAACTGTTGTCGTTCCATCCTGACGCATGTGTGTATGTGTGTGAGAGAGAGTTTGTTTGCGTTTCTTTCCAAATGAATCATTAATTGTCATTCCAGCTCCGTGGAACTTTGACCAATGAGAGGACAGTTTAATCGCACGTGACAATTTTGGTCCGTTTAGAAACTTTGCCGTGTGAAAGCAAACCGCACCAAGAATAAAAAGCTACATTGTAATAATTTTAATCCCTGTTTCGGAATAAAGCAATCGATCTACAGGTGTGAAAACACTGATTTGCTGCTCAAGAAACATTTCTCATTATTATTATTATGCTTAATATTTTTGTGAAAAACAAACTTTTTTGGGGGGGGGGGATTTTTAATAAATAGAAAGTTCAAAAGAACAGCATTTATTTGGCACAGAAATCTTTTGTAACACTGTAAATGTCACTTTTGATCAGTTAAATGCTTTTCTGGCTAAATAGAAATCATACCCAAATCAGGTCCCAAACTTTTGAACATTATCAATAGTTTAATAGCTAGCCTAAATAGTGTTTATATACTCTACACAGATATAAAATAAAATGTCAAATGTTTTTGCAAAATACTCATTTATAAGTAGTTTGAAATATATCTATTGCTGCAGTTTTTGTTTCCATGGTAACGGCGACTTCTTTGGTGGATCATTGTTTAATTCTGCTAATAAACAGGATTTAAAAAAGTTGAATTCTTTTGAATTCAGGCTTCTACAGAAGCTTAACCTCAGAGCTCGTGGAAGGCCTGTCTTTATCGGATTATACGTTATTGCTAAAAGTCTGTATTTCTGTAAAGAAAATGAATAGGATTTTTACTTCTGGAGCTCTGCTGTTGCTCTCTATCGCTGCTGGCTTTTAGCAGCATCCTGATAAAGACGTAACTGTCTGGTGGAGGTAAATAAACTCTGCTTTATCAACAGCAGAGAACACTTGGTAAATCTCTCCAGGTTGTTGAGGCAACAGCATCTAACTGAAAATCCTCCAACTGCTCTCTAGGCTGCAATTATGACAACTGAATGCCTCTATTTTGATTTTGGCATATTCGCTCCGAACAGCTTTTGGATTTGATCCAGACACACAAAGGGAGGCGGGATAGGAACCATCAAGCGTTTGTACACAGTTGACAGGATCTCAGGGTTCTTGCTGATCCAGATTGGTCGGGATCTTCCTCTTGTCAAGCGCTGCTGGTGAATAGACCATTGTGCCGCGTGATTGGCCCTCTTTCACCTCTGTTTGAATGTCAAAGGATGCTGCTGAGAGGAATTATATTCCTGCATTTCAACAGACGAAAGGCCTGGAATAGGGTTTGTTACAGAGACGGGCAGCTTCAGCTGGAGGAACACTGGATGTTTTTAACCATGCTGTCATATTTCACAAAACCCTTTTAGATTATTTATATTGATGCACGTGTGTTGCACAAGTTGCTGTGCATTTGCTTTCTAATAATAGGAACCCTTTAAAAAGACCAGTGGAGGTACCATGTTATTTATATATTTATTATACCATGGTATAGTACTGTGAAAATAATATATATATACATATACATATATATATACCATGGTGAAATACTATGGTATTTTGATAAATACTGTTATTTAATTTTGTTTGTATACTATATATAGTATTTATTAATATTTCCCAATCAACTTTTTTTTTTATTAAGCTTAAATGTATTTTTTAAAAGTCTTAGTTTTAGCTATTTTACTTTTCTTTTTTTTTTACTTCAACTTACTTCATTTCAGTTAGTTGCTAAGGCATCATTTCCCAGGTTTAAGTTTAGGCTACAGTATTACCATCCAAGTTAAACTAAGGTATTACCATGATTGTATGATGACAATACTATGGTACTTTTTGTAAGGGATACAGCAATTATAAACAACATTTAGACATCCAGGACAGTTTTAATTGTACTATTTTTTTACATGTATATGTGGTATATACATGGTTCTATGAAAACCAAATACCAGAAACCAGAAAAAAAGCAGCTAGAAACCCCCTTTAGAAGTTCAGACTGGTTTCAGACATTAATATTTCTCGCATGGATGAGCTGCCACCATTTTTCGCCCCTCCTGTGTTTTTCTCAGCGCTGGCCATTTATTGAATTGCATTTCTTCTGTTTCCGCCGTCACTGTCAGGAAAGCTGTCTGAGTCATAATCCGACAGAATAAGCAGAGTGCGGGGGGACGGGGGGACGGAAAGAAGCCGAGTCGAGGAAACAAGATAAAGAAAAGAGCCAGGCAGCGGGAGAGAGACAGCGAGACAGGGAGGAGAGAGAGACAGTGAGGTTTAAGTTGATGACAGCTAGAGGAGGATTCATTTCTCAATCAGCAGCAGTGTTGGTCTCTGTGCTCTTAGTAATTGCTGTGCTGTTGGGGCCCCTGTGTTTGGGGCTCATTATCTCATGTGAATGAATGGGGTTTACGGGACCAGCTCAACCGCACTGACACTGCTGCAGAATGCTTCACTCGCTCTGGTTGGACGGCGTTAATGTGTCTACTTGATGTGAGCAATTTCTAACCGGTGGAATAGTTAATTTGTCATTCAGAGTAGTGGGGAATATAACACCCTAGTCATTTCTGGTTATTAAAGTTGGTGCACTTGCAGTGTAGCATTGTTGATTATGACTAATGGTCAAGCCAAGCATTTTTTTTTTCTTTTTTTTTTTTTTTGATGGTCAATGTTGACAAATAGAAAGATAAATGGTCAATGAAATATGTAATTATATGATATAATAATTACATGTTATAGCTACATATACATGATTTAATATGATATGATGATTTTTATTGACAGTAGATATGTGTAATTATATGATATGTAATAATTACATGTTATAGCTACATATACATGATTTAATATGATATGATGATTTTTATTGACAGTAGATATGTGTATACAATTTATTATTTAAATGATATATATATATAATTTGTAAATGCATTAAATTATATACACCATTATTTGTGTATATGTAATTTAATGCTACACTACATATATAGCGATATTCAATTTAGTAACTGATAATGTAAAATGTGATGACATTTTAAATTACTTCTGTCATTAAATCATATAGATAGATAGATGGATAGATAGATAGATCGATAGATAGATAGAATAATTTTGTATATATTTTTTGTATAGAATAATATTTTTATATACACATTATCAATATACTACATTATATATATATATTTATGTAATTTATGATTAATTTGTAATTGTGAGTATAGATATATAATTTATGTGAAATATTTAATATAGTAAAATGTGTATATATATATATATTTATTTTATTTTTATTATATATTTTTATATTTATTATTATATATATATATATATATATAAAAATGATTGAATACATTTTAATTTCATCATAAATTCTACATTATTAGATGCTAAAGTGAATATAACATTTTTATTGATTTTAATTGATTAGTTGATTGTTTTCATCATAAAATTGCAGATTTTTTTGTTTATAATGAATCACTTAATTGATTTTTTTTATTGATGCCAGGAGTGAATTACCACGTTTGCAGCTGTGTCATATCCGGAGGCTGCATACAGCGGAAGGGCAGTTTCATTGTTGACAAGCTCTTATTGTGTCTGCTTGCAATTACTGACTGGTGAAATAGTTCAGTTGACATTCAAAATAGCAGGTTTAAAAAATAGTGTGATTAAAATACTCTCTCTTTCTGTAGATAATGTCCTAACCAACTCCAACCCTGTAGTGTTTAGTGGCGCTGGAGTTTCAGAGTCAGATGTGTGGGCTTTGTCTGACCCGCTATAAATAAAAGTCGAACAGCAATTCAACACGGCGAAAAATCCAGTGAACAATAGCGCGAAATTGCTACTCTTTGTCCCTATAGATTAAATGAGTGACAGAGATAACACAGCACACACAAACAGTGATTATGGAAAGCTCTAGCCTCAAATCCAACTGTTAATGGATGAAGTGTTGTTGTTTTGATACTGAATCGCAATGAATGTATTGTAAAATACAATTTCACGTAGCTCAGATGTTTTAGTCATCATATATGAATACAAATCTCTTTGATACTTCAATTGTTTCTTCTAGACGGCGATTAGATTAGAAGATCAAATGGAGGCTTTGCTGAACTTGAGATTGTTCTTCTAAGAAAAAGATCCTGGTAATCTCACGTTTGTCTTCTCTAGAGTTTCAGAAGAGATCTCAAACTGCTCTCAGAAATCTGCCATCAAGGTTATATATGACACATTTCTCATCAAGTTTTCCTTTTCCAGGAGAAACGTCTGATTTCTAAATGAAACACATCTGAGAATTCCTAAACAATGACATTTGCAAAATATATTTTTCAGACATTTTCTGTTGAAGCTATGTTTTAAATCTAAGTGTTATCCAGTAGTCAACTAGCTTCTCGTTTGAATCTCTAATGGTGACTAATAAATTCAGGATTGCTTATATTGAGCAGAAGTGCATGTATGCCGTACATTAACTTTCACTAGAGGACGAAGTGGCTCTGTGCACTTCACGTCAGGTGCTTTCCTCTTGTACTCACTTTCATTACATGTTTTATTGCTCAGACAACGTCCCCGGACAACACTCTATCACTCGCAGAGGGTAATAGCTTTTTTCGCCGGTGTAATTTAATTGATTAGCCACTTCCTCTTTTTTTCACCTTGATGAATGGCCACTGTGGTGAAAAAGCCAACAGAGATCAGAAGACGTATGCATCTAAATTAGTTTATGAAAAGAAATTTATATATATAATGCAGTTCCACACCAAAAACTAGATAGATAGATAGATAGATTATATACAAACACACACACAGCACTATATCAAGTTCAGTGTATCAAGTTAAAGTTCACATAAATTATTATTTAAAAAAAAAAAATGTTCTATAAGAGTTTGGGCCTATTAAATAGTAAAAATGATGGCTTTTAATTTCACTGTAATGTTTACTGATTAAATTTACTAATTTTATCATCAGATTTTGGAGAATAAATCCATTTAATACAGGCATCAGAATCAGTATTGTTATCAGTACTTTCATTCATAGTACTAAAAAGATGCTAAACAAACATGCTAAATATACTTTCTTTGTTCTTTCTGCATTCATTTGGAGATTCAGTCACAGTGTGAAAATATATTTATGAATACAAATTAATGTTAGGTGTTAACAATTGAGATTAGTTTTATTTTTTATTGACAGCACTAATATATATTATATTATATTATTATATATAATAATATTAAATAATAAAAAATTATATTAATAAAATATTTCTCTATTTTATATATATATATATATATATATATGAGAGAGAGAGAGAAATATATTTTAAAAATATTTTTTATTCTTCTTTTATTATTACTATCATAATACCAATAGAGTGGAATCTTAAATTGATGTCCTTTTTTTAAGTGTTAAAAAAAAGGATTTTCTGTTTATTTCTGAGTTAAAAAACACATCTTTACAATGTGGTCTCACACTTTTGGACCCTTACTGTATATTGGAGTGTAAATAGTGCTGAAAATGGTCCATTTACACAAAGCATAAGCATAACAATTTGATGTCAATTTAACTGTCTAACTGGCTCATTGACACCGTTTTGGCAGAAAATGAGAGGTTGCGGTGTTTCAGTGGGCTTCAGAATGAGTTCAGGTTTGGGTTGGCGAGCAGGAGGTGTAGCTCCACATATTAGCACTCGTAGGAGACGGCGTGTCGGTGCATTTCTTACCGAGTCGTTTCTCCGACACGCTTCATTTGTGTTCCAGTCCATCCTCCCCGTGAAGGACTGTCTGCAAACCTGAATCAGCGGCGCACAGAGAGAGAGAGAGAGAGCTATATTAACCGGCAGTTCTGGCAGTGGTCCACTCACCCGCGCAGACCCACAATAGTGCTGTGAAAACTAGCTTCCCCTGAGCTGGAACTCCCACCTCTTTTACATCGACCCCTCATCAGTGATACAGCTGACATCTGCTCTCAATGAATGCAGCACTGGCAGCCTGTTTAACCGCGCTTTACCAGAACCACCTTATCACAAATCATGCTTATTATCACTTACCTTATCATATTATCAGCATGCCTTTCCACATGGAAATTTATAGCTGGGAGGTTGATTTTCACTGCTCATGAGAATTAAACTCATATTCCACTCACTCCTTCAGAAATGGAAAAATCTGTCATCAACTGTCTTTTTTTTCCTTCTAAAAAGTCTTAAGGGTTATCTATGTAATTACAAAGTTACATTGTAGTTTTATCATGTTCATTATTATGTGCAGCAAATTAATTGTAGTACAATTTTTTAAAGAATACTTATTACATGATAATATAGTAAATTAAATGAAATGAAAATATGTTTTTCTAAATTAAAAAAATGCGCACAAAATATTTTGTTTCAAATAAAATGTCAATTTTTTTGTGTTGAAGGTGAAAATTATTAAAATGACAAGGTACACTATGAATCAGTGTTATTTTAGTATTATTTATATGATATAATGTTTTTATTCATGTTTTAAATTAATTTGTGTTTTTATATTTTCAGGTTTTTTTTATTTTTTATGTGCTTTTCTATTTTTTATTATTATTTTTATTTTTATAATATTACTATTTCTGTTTAATTTATATTTATTTTTAAGGTTTTGTTTTATTTCAGCTTTAGTTTTTATTTATTTCCACATAGTAATTTCAGTTCTTCATCTTAAATTAAACAAAAATGGGAAAGGTTGCCTTGTGACGGAGTTTCAATTTACCATATAATATTAACATTTTATTGTAACTTTATTTCAATTAACATTTTTTAAAATATTTTTTATATTTTTAGTGTTTGGTAATAACCCTGCTGCAGAGTCCCCCCCCCCCCCTTATTAAATTTGTTGTTAGCAATGAATTATTGAGCCAGTACATAAGTAATTGGCATTCAAAACCATGTTTTTTTCCACTGAGCAGACAATATCGATTTTAATTCAGAGCTGTCAAGTTTGATTCAGCTAAAAAATGCCATGTTTCAACTACAGATGGGGATAGAGAGGTCAAAATTATGTAGTGTACCTTTAAGAGAAGTACCATAAGAAAGCTATAAAATTAGTATGGACAGCAGCTCAGATCATCTGATCTTGGACAAATTTGATGAGAAATGTTTGACTTCATACTGAGATCATAACGTCTGTTTGCAGACTTATCTTGGCATATCTGAGTACAAATTGAATCACTGTTGAAACCTCTGGTTAGTTACTGGGGTCTTTTTCTCAAAATTTTAGAAACAGAAATGCAAGTGTCCATTTGCTCTACATTGCTGTCCATGACAAACTGGCTATCGGGTAACTTTGCAGGAAGAAACTGTTTAATTGTTCTCAAACTCTTTCTCTTTCCTCCAGATGAGTCCGGTCTGACCCCTCCACCCAGCCTCGCTCCAGTGATGCAGGTCCCAGCCCCTAAAGAAACCCCCAGAAGAGTTGCATCCATAGGGCAGGACTTCATAGAGTCGGTCCTGTCTCATAAGGATCATCTTCTGGCTCAGAAGGGTGTGACTCTTCCCAGCGGTTTACCCCCTAATCTGGTGCCCATGTTGGGGAAGGGGCTTGGGGCCGGAGCAGAGGCCCTGGCCCCTGACCAGCCCCTCCTGAGGAAGATGCTCCCTGCACACAGCGCCACTGGCCCCCCTCTTTACCTCCAGCCTACGAGCTCCCCACCGAACCCCCGGAGGCCGTCGCAACGCCGAGCTGGGATACCGATGCTCCGACCCCACATCCCAAACCTTCGGGCTCCGCTGCGGCTCCCACCACTGTGAGCGCTGAAACAGCGTCTGGGGCTTTCACCTCAGGTAGGACCGAGAGTTTTACAGGAACCTGGTAGAAACCTAATAGATGTTCCTCATGCTGAGTGCTGTTACTTTTTATTGCAAAATTTCTGATATTGTGTAAAAAAAAAAAAAAAATAGTGGAAACCTAATGATGTGAATAAAATATCCAAAGTGAGCATAAAAAAACTTATATGGTCACATGAGGTGGGTAATTTTCAGTAAAAAGACATGCACATAAAAAAGTAATGTCACTGTGATTAAAGTCATGTGACTAAATAATTGGCACAGATGCAATGTAGTTATTGTTAATTAAAACTATTAAAATTGTTTTTGTTCATTGAAATAATTCTGAAAAAAAACAATATATAAATATTAGTTGAAAAACTTAAACGGAAATTAGAAAAGTTTCCTTGGCCACAAGCTGAAATAAAATAAGTTGAAGTACTAAAATTACTAAAACGAAAACTGAAATAAAAATGAAAAGAGCATATAACAAAATAATAAACTTAAACAAAATTTTAAATTAAAGCTGAAAATATAAAAAAATGTTTATATAAAATATTAAAAAGTTATGAAGTTATGTTGAAAAGTTAATTGGAAATATAAATAAATACTATAATAGTGCACAAATAATACTAAATTATTATTAATACTAATACTAGAGCATTTTGTCTAATTAATAATAATCTATCATAATTATAAAGCCAATATCTGTTTGTACCAAGTGCAATGGCTATTTTCACTAACTTCACTAATTTTCATTATTATTACTAATAACACCATATTATAAGACACTTTACATTCATAGCTTCTGTCACAGTTTACATTAGTGTAAACAATAATATTTATTGCAACTTACACTGTGCAAACAGCATCTAGATTTATTTACACTAAGTATAAATAGCATCTACCTTTAACTTAGCATGCACTTAACATAAATAGATGTAAAAGAGCAATTTGCAACAATTTCCCCCAGAAGCGATGATTTTGATCTCTTGAACCCATGGGATGGAAATGCTGCTTTATTCACAAATTGTTCTTGCAATTTTCTGATATTTATTTATTGCATTAGTTAAATTTGCACCTTGCAATATACCTAGTGTGAACACCTGTATAGAAGTTGAAGTCAGAATTAATTTGCTAACTGCTATCCATGCTGCAAAGTCATTTTTTATGCTGTTGTTGTAGTTGTTGTTGATGCTGGTGTCCTCAACTAGCCTCACTAGGAAACCATGCTTGTTGAGCTCACACAAGTTTTGCTTGCTTATATGCAAGATCCATGCCGAACCGAAACTAACCAGTATAAACTGTCCTGAACCAGCATGGAAATTAGAGCTGGGTCATTCCATGTCATCTCCGGCTCAAATTTTGATTTTGTAAAACTAAAATTCTGAAGAAAGATAAACATGTACAGTAATGAAAGCCAAAATATTAAATGTCATCAGTGTATATTTACTGAGTAATCCACTATTTTGTAGAGGAGTGTCAAAATGGCAATTTTTACCTGAGATTCAGAGCCTAACTACAGGTGGGTAAAAATGACTTTAGAAAGATTGCATCATCATGATATTCTTACAGAGATTGGTAGCTCTATTAGTAAAATCTGTTGACTTTAAGCTGTCTTTGTTTCATTATATGCCAATGGTAACAGTTCAAAAATGGCAAAAGGCACTTCTTGTGATTTTTGCCTCAAGTTTGCCTGTAACTCAAGAAGTATTAAAGATATCTTAATAGATTCTGGTTCTTAACAAGCTTTCGTTTTGGTATCTCCATTTTAAAGGCCCTCAATGATTCAGTCCCAGAGATATGGAGATCTTGATGCGGCTCCATGAGTAAATTGGTAAATTGTTCACATTTTCAGAAGTCAAAAACCAAATGTGGGTCATTTTGCATACAGTTGATACTTTTTTCTTTTAAAGAGGAATGTCTGAGGAATAAATAATGTTAAAACTAGAAATGTATCTCTTTTTTTTTCTGTCAGCTCAATTGCATAGAACATACCTGAGTGCCATAAATATTATTTTTCTAAAGTTGTCATGCCTGTAACTCTAAAACTATACAAGATATCTTAATATCCTTTTAGATTCTCAACTTTTCTTTTGAAATCTACAAAATAGTGCATTACTCAGTAAATATACATCCATGACATTTAATATTTTGGCTTTCATCACTATACATGTTTTTCTTTCTACAGAAAAATATTAACAAGATCAAAAAATTGAGCTGGGGAAGTTAAATTCCGAAATGTGGTTGATTTGACACGGAATGACCCAGCTACTAAGCAAGTATTTCCAGCAGGGAAATCTACAGCTACAGCTACATGATGTAGATGTTTTTCCTCACTGTTGTTTTCCATCTCAAATCCCCACTGTAGACATTCTCAGACGAACGCTTGGGTTTTTAATGTCGTCTGTCTGGCATTTTCCTCCAGCTGTAACAAACTGCAGGGTCAATTTCACCGACCCAGAGGGCTACATCGATTCTTCAGACGATCCACCCCTCCCTGAAGGAGCGTTCCTGCAGTGCACTTACACAGTGACCGTCTACACAGGCTACGGTGTGGAGCTACAGGTACCTTTTAATATGACGTTTGAGTATTGCTTCCATTAATCATATTTTCCTCCACCTCCAAATGATATGACAAACTGCGCTGGATATTCTTGACTGAACGGGCACCTGTTAATGCATGGATCTCTTTAAATGACATGCTAATAGACTGTGTAATCCAACAAATAAGCAGCTGCAGAACACCGACCACAGCATGTGGCCCCGAGGGAGTTATCTGGAAATGCAATCTGCTGCCTAACAAGCTTTTTTTTTCCTGCAATGCAATCCTATTTCTCCTGTGCCTAGCACATTTTCTCGACGTGCACCCTCAGATACAGGTGACTGCGCTTAACAACCCTGCGTCCGGTCGAACGTGCCCTCTAGTGGCACGTGGTGTAATTGCACGGATCTAATTACTGGAGTCGAGCACTTGGGGCCGGCAGCAGTGCGTTCCCAGAGAGCCGGAGCCACACAAGCAGATGTTAATGAGAGAAGCGGGGGTTCGTCGGAGCCGTACTGCCGCAGTGCCCGCATGCAGCCGGCTGTAATCCCGTGTCCACGTCCGCTGTCCCTCTGCAGATGATTCACGCCTGTGACATAATCTCTAATTACTGCTTTAATCCACAGCCAAAGGCCTGCTGAGTGTCTCTCTCTCTGTGTGTGTGTGTGTGTGTGTGTGTGTGTGTTTTGAATATTCTGTCTCAAGGGATTAAAACTCTTCCAATTAATTTGGTATGTATACACACACACACACACACTGTCCTCATGGGATCGGATGAGATACGGATAATCCATGCTGGCTGTGATATGTTTTAAAGTCAACATGAAATCAAAATGCACGCTTTTTACTTTCTTAATGCATTTTCCGGCTGTTGTTCACAATTTATTCGTGCATGTTATTTCAAGAAAAAATAAAAATAAAAATGAATGCATCAAAATGTATTAAATCTCTCTGAAAATTGTTTTATCAAATCATTTTTTTTCAATGAAAAACTATGAAAATGTAACACCAATGACACATTTAAATTAACCATATGAAAAATAAATATGTAAATGAATTACTTTTTCAACATGGTATGATTTTTTTTTTTTTACTTTTGGCCTTTGAAACCTTTTATATTTTCAGAATAAAAGTGTCTAACATGGATACTAATGACAATTTTGATATATTTATGAGAATCATTTTAATTATTTTAAAATAAATGTGTGTATAAATATTTACACAGATTTTTTAATATTTATATTAAAATATTAAAAATGTACAGTATTTTATTTTGTATTTATGTATTCAATATTTCAAATAATATCAGTGTATATATATATAACATTTATTATTAAATAAAATATTGGATATATAATTATAATAAATATAATAATCAAATTAATTGTATATTAATAATTAATATACAATTGAATTTATAATAGGTATGCACACATACATATTAAATATTTACAGTAATTTGTTTTTATTATATTAATTATTATGATGTATCCAATATTTCAATTAATATCAGTATATATACAGTTCAATATTATATGAAATATTTGGTATATAATTATAATAAATGTTATAAGTTCATTTATAGTAATTAATAAAAAATATAGCAGGCACCCCCTCCCCCCCACACACACACACCTAACCATACATATATATATATATACATATACATACATACATACCTTGCAACAAAATTATTCAAGAATAAAGGCATATAAATAACATGAAATAACTGTAAAATTCTTAGAAGTGTCTCATCAGATGAAGGGGACAAGCCATTTCATATTATTTAAGAAATTGTTAGCTTATATTGTTATACATATTGTTTTAATGAGTGAGGTCAAGGCACATGTCATGGTCTCTATATTTTGAGACTTCCTCATCCATGCTATAATTATCAGATACCATCATTGCACCATGTACTTTTTTTTGTTGTGTTCTCAAATGAAGATGATAAGAATGTTAGTGTGAATGCTGTACAGTTCTTGCCATACATACTTCATAGTGTACATAGTGTACTGTGTGTTTCCTGCTAACATGATATGCATTCCCAGTGTTGGGGAAAGTTACTTTTAAAAGTAATTCATTACAATATTGCGTTACTCCCTAAAAAAGTAACTAATTACGTTACTTAGTTACTTTTTATGGAAAGTAATACGTTACGTTACTTTTGCGTTACTTTCACGTTACTTTTTAAATATGAGCAGGGCTTGATTGTTTTTAATATAAGAAGTTCTATTTATTGCAAACGTAAAAGCCCTTTCACACCAAAAAGTGTAATGAATAAACCTCAGGCTGAAGGAAGAGTAAATTCACGTCTGTACAGAAGAACGCAGGAGAAGAAGGTTCAACACTCTTCAGCAATAAAAAAAAAACAATGAAGCACAATTGTTCGTTTATTTAAAGTCATTTTTTCTTATTAGTATGGTTGAACTGGATCATCAAAGGTCAGCAGCAAAGACATTGGTTAATAAAATGGGATTAGATACATTTCTGTTATTTAACGTATTTAGTTATTGCAGGTTTGCGTCATATTCTGAGTTTGCATTTCACTGTTTTAATTCATATTGATGAATACTACATCTGTTTTTTTGCGAGTGGGATGAATTAATGCACATTCACATTTAGTCTAGAACTACAGTAACATCACGTTCACACAGTGCACACAATGCCTCTGTACTTCCGATTTCTCCCAATATGGGGACAGGAGACTTGTCAGTCAATAAATGGGAAAACAAAGTAACTGGCGTTACTTTTTGAAAAAGTAACTCCGATATTTTCCTGTAAATTAAAAAGTAATGCGTTACTTTACTAGTTACTTGAAAACAGTAATCTGATTACGTAACTCGCGTTACTTGTAATGCGTTACCCCCAACACTGAGCATTCCCTCATTGTAGGTCAAAAGTGTCAACCTGTCAGAAGGCGAGCAGCTGTCAATCAGAGGGGTGGATGAAGGCGGGGCCCTGCTCGTGCTGGCCAATCAGACGCTTCTGGTGGAAGGCCAGGTGATCCGCAGTCCGACCAACACGCTGTCTGTGTTCTACCGCTCGTCTCCAGACGGAGGAGTCGGCATGTTTCAGCTGCATTATCAAAGTGAGTCTTTTTCAAAACAAGCCACTTATGCATTAAACACAGCATCTTTGGGACTTGCTTCTTGCTGTGGTTTTATAGACATAATTACTCTTTTACATAAAACTCTGATGTTTATGTAATATTATAGTAATGAGTCCCGCAGGTGCTTGTGTAAATGTTAAAAACGCTCCTCATCCAGAAGTCTCAGCACTTGTGGGGCTCTTGTTGAACTTGTTAGACACCGGCCAGACTTTGCCTCCAAACTTTTAAATGAAAAATTCTCCATTTGGTTAATTTGCTCGCTTATCTAACTTGATAGCTTCTGCCGTGTCCATTAACCGGCTAATGTACTTGTAGTTTCACTCCAGGGCTCATTTCACAAGGCTTTCTTGTGCTGTCTTGTGTGCAATTTGTTTCAATCAGTGTCCTCGGGTGGCATTAGCATTAATTTTATTCATAAATGATTAAAAGAGTAGTTCACCCCAAAAAAAATCTGTCATTATTTACTCAGATGTAGTAAAAGGAGAGTTTTTGAAGGATAATCACATACTCTTTCTTGTCCAGTTTTTCGCCTGAGTTGTGCCCTACCTCGACGGCCTCATTTTGGGGAGGTGTCAGTAAAAGATCTGCATCCCGGAGGCACGGCCCATTTCCAGTGTCACATGGGATACCACCTCCAGGGGGACGCCACACTCATGTGTGTCAATGCCTCGCTGCCTGTGTGGAGCCAACATGAGCCAAGCTGCAGAGGTGAGACACAGAATAGTAGAGCAACAATATATATATATATATATATATATACTTGGAAGATGATAAAATGGCTGGAAAGATATTTAGAATGTTACAAAATATTTTTATTTCAAATAAATGTTTTTCTTTTGGACTTTCTATTCATCAAATAATCCTTAAAAATCAAATGTATCTTGGTTTTCACAATAATATGAAGCAGCACAACTGTTTTCAACACTGATAATAATTAGAAATGTTTCTTGAGCAGCATATCAGTATATTAGAATGATTTCTGAAGGATCATGTGACACTGAAGACTGAAGTAATGATGTTAAAAATTCAGCTTTGATCACAGGAATAAATTACATTTTACAATATGTTCACATAGAAAACAGATATTTTTAATTGAAATAATATTTTACCATTTTTACTGTATTTGAGATCAAATAAATGCAGCCTTGGTAAGCAGAAGAGACATTAAAAACTTTACATCTGACCAATCCCAAACTTTTGACTGGTAGTGTATATACTATCTATTTATATATATAAAAATATAAATAAATATAAATATAAAACATAATAATATATTATATAATAATAACATAATAATAATACATTTTCCATTATGTTCTTTTAAACTTAGTGTGGAGGGGTAATAATAGATAGAGACTTACTATACTGTATATACATACATATACTTAAAATATTATAATAATAATAAATTATTATTATTAAATAATGCATTTAATTATTATCATGTATATATTAAATTTAAAATAATAATTACATCAATAATTTCCACTTAATTTTACTTTTTATTATTTTAAAATATTTTATTATATATTTTTTTCTTTCATTATTATATATTTCAAAAAGTAAATCATGAACCTTAATGTTAGTGACACATTTTCCATTATGTTCTCTTCAAGCTTTGTGCGGAGGGGTTGTAAAAAACGCCACGGTGGGCCGGGTGCTGTCCCCCTCTCCCCATTCGGGCCCTAACAGCACCCTGGACCGCAGCTGCTCTTGGTCCCTAGAGGCTCCAAATGGCCAAAGGCTGCACCTGCATTTGGAGAGAATGGTGTTGGGCCCGACAGACAGGTAAATGCATGTCATCTAAATCAATGCATGCTTTTTATATGTATATAAGAGACTCGGGCCTTCTCCCATGATACAGGCTGGTCTTATGGAGCGGCCTTGATGCAGGTTCGGTGGTCCTGTTTGATTCTGGGCGTGGCGGTCCCATCCCGTTTGAAGGAGTGATCAGTGAAGGTCCGGCTGTTCGGGTCCAGTTTATAACAGACCAGCCTAACAGTCACAACACTGGATTCAATATACGTTATGAAGGTAGACCACTTTCATCTCTGTAACACCAAACATCAAACTGTCTGTAACCCCTGATGCATACAATATTAAATCAGGAAGGTAAAGGAAAGGAAGACTGTATTTAAATTGCTTAATGTTTTAAATAATAAATACAGTACGTTTAGGTTATTAATAATATTTGGGTTTATAAATAGATAAAACATAAATATGTTTATGTATGTTTGATGTTTTAGGAAAAATAACTTAATTATTATTGTACAAAACAAATTAATTGTTGTATAAACATAATCTTTATACAATAATTAAAGTTTACTTAATTTTTTAAACATGCATAATTTTACATATATGAAATTAAGCAATTTGTCTCCTGTATTTTGAGAGACACATCTCTGTACTGAAAACGTAAATAGTAGTAAATATTTCAGTACTTTATGCATCACCACTTTCATCAGCTATTTTGAGTTTTTTGTTGTCATAAATAAATAAATACAATCAAGTGATATGTAAACATGTAACATAACCTGAATGTTTAAAAAAGCTGGAGAAAGACCTGCCAAATTGTAGTAGACATCACGCATCAGAGGGTTAAGTAACACTTAAAAATGTGTACATTTCAGTGCATTAGATGAAATATATACAGTTTTTCCAATTACTATGAACCAACTGCTCTCAGGAACATGTTCGACTAACATTTGACATCTGGAAATAATTTAAAACCTAAAATAAATGTTCTTTTTGTTACGTTGTTGCTTGTTATGCTATCTTTCTTTAAACATATAAATAAAATTTGTTTGATATTGTATCTTGTTTCTTAATATCTTTTATTTTTATATCTTAAATCTCATGCAATAACATTTGTACATTAAGTATAGCTAATCCAGCTAATATGTTTCTCTGGATTTCATTCGTTACTTTAGCTAACTGCATCCTCCTAAAAAATAAATAAATAAATAAATTCTCTATGCTCTCATTATCCCTTAATCCCTTCCTGTCCTAGCTTTTACTATTTTGAACGATCACTGAAAACTTGTATAACTGGCACTTCTGTGTTTATTGCCATCTTATGATGAATCACTTGTATTCCTCAACTGTAAGTCGTTTTGGATAAAAGCATCTGCCAAATAAATAAATCTACATGTCTAACAGAGCTTGTTCTAATTGTTCACATTTAGCATTTGAGAAGGGCCACTGCTACGAGCCGTACATCCAAAATGGAAACTTCAGCACGACTGACCCGACTTACGGCGTGGGGACGGTGGTGCAGTTCACCTGTGACCCCGGGCACTCGCTGGAGCAGGGGCCGCCCGTCATCGAGTGCATCAACACACGAGACCCCTACTGGAACGACACGGAGCCCCTCTGCAAAGGTAGAGGATTACATTACCCTACATGCTACACAACACGCATCACTGCCAGACAACAGTTATCCTTTGCTAAATGTCATGGGACTGGCATATTTGAAGCTAATTAAAACGTTTCTCTAATTATGCTATGGTAATTGCATTGAATGTTAATGGTATGTTAATATTCAAAAACAGCCTTTGATCTAAGAAGTGCTTTTTAAAATTCCATATTTTTTGCTGTTAGGCTGATGAAAATTCTCACATGTTGGCCTGATCATCAGTAGTCGATGACTTTTAGTTGTTGCCCTGTATTTAACCTTGTTGTAATTCATCTTTAACGGGGATAAATGAGGTTTCCTGTGACTGGCATTAGGTCGTAACAGATAACAGCTGAATGTAACACTGGTCATCCCCAACATGGTGTGTTACACATGCTTGTTAATGCTTGGGTGTCACATGCAATTAATATCACAATTAATGCAGCATACTGGAGTCTGGAGTTTCACAACCAAATGCACAGGCCACAAATCAGAGATTGTTAGAGGACAAATCTTACTGTGCTGAACATTCTGAAAGATAATTTTATTGAAAATATAATAGAATATATATATAGCGCTATATAATAGAATCGAAAATGAAATGTTAAGAATGTAATTGTAATAAAAATCTTTATAATAAATAAAAAATAACTGTGTGTGTGTGTGTGTATATATATATACTGTGTATATATATATATATATATATATATATATATATATACAGTATCTCACAAAAGTGAGTGCACCCCTCACATTTCAGCAATCAATTTAGTATATCTTTTCAAGGGACAATACTATTGAAATGAAACTTGGATATATTTTAGAGTAGTCAATGTGCAACTTGTATAGCAGTAAAGATTTACTGTCCTCTGAAAATAACTCAACATACAGCACCATTATTGTCAAAAAAGCTGGCAACAAAAGTGAGTACACCCTAAGTGATAACAGCTATACATCGTTTAACCATGCAAAGCCACATGTCCTATTCATCTGTTCATGTTTTTGTCTGCTTGACAGGACCATACAAATTTGTGTATCTTGTTTTAGAGCAGTTAAAATTTGGTTCTTTGAGTACAATTCTCTCATACTGACCATTGGATGTTCAACATGGCACCTCATGGCAAAGAACTCTCTGAGGATTTAAGAATTAGAATTGTTGCTCTCCACAAAGATGGCCGAGGCTATAAGAAGTTTGGTAACAGCCTGGAACTGAGTTACAGTACAGTGGCCAGGGTCATACAGAGGTTTTCCAAGACGGGTTTCACTCGGAACAGGCCTCGCAAGGGTCGATCAAAGAAGTTGAGTCCTTGTGCTGTGCGTCAGGTGCAGAAGCTGGCTTCAAAAAACAGACGCATGAGTGCTGCCAGCATTGCTTTAGAGGTTGCAGAAGTGGAAGGTCAGCTTGTCAGTGCTCAGACCATACGCCACACACTCAAACAATTCAGTTTGCATGGCCGTTGTCCCAGAAGGAAACCTCTTCTGAAGCTAGATCACAAAAAAGCCTCAAACAGTTTGCTGAAGACAACCTGGCCAAGAGCATGAATTACTGGAACCATGTTCTGTGGTCTGATGAGTCTAAGGTAAACTTGTTTGACTCAGATGGTATCCAGCATGTGTGGTGACGCCCTGGTGAGGAGTACCAAGAAAATTGTGCCTTGCCTACAGTCAAGTATGGTGGTGGTAGCATCATGGTCTGGGGCTGCATGACTACTGCTGGTACTGGGGAGCTGCGGTTCATTGAGGGAAACATGGATTCAAACATGTACTGTGACATTCTGAAGCAGAAGATGATGCCCTCCCTTTTCCAACATAACAACCACCCCAAACACACCGCCAAGATGACAACTGCCTTGCTGCTGAAGGTGAAGGTGATGGAGTGGCCAAGTATGTCTCCAGACCTGAACCCTATTAAGCACATGTGGGGCATCCTCAAGCAGAAGGTGGAGAAGCACCATGTGTCTAACATCCAGCAGCTCCGTGATGTCATTATGGAGGAGTGGAAGAGGGTGCCAGCAACAAACTGTGCAGCTCTGGTGAATTCCATGCCCAGGAGGATTAAGGCAGTGCTAGATAACAATGGTGCTCCTACAAAACATTGACACTTTGGACACAGTTTTGACATGTTCACTTATGTACTCATTTTTGTTGCCAGTTATTTGGACAATAGTGGCTATATGTTGAGTTATATTTAGAGGACAGTAAATTTGTACTTCTATACAAGCTGCACATTGACTACTCTAAAATATATCCAAGTTTAATTTGTGCAGTATTGTCCCTTGAGAAATTATACTAAAATTTTTGCAGAAATGTGAGGGGTGTACTCACTTTTGTGAGATACTGTATATATATATATATATACATATATATATTAGGGCTGGACAAGTTAACACGTTATTATCGCGTTAACGCATTAATTAATTAAAGCAGACAATTATTTTATCGCGCATTAATGCAGTTTTTTTTTAATTATATTTCCTTATATTAGGCTTATATTAGGCTTTCCTGTAGCTCAAATGGTAGAGTATGGCGCTAGCAATGCCAAGATCATGGGTTCGTTTCCCAGGGAAAGCAAGAGCTGATAAAATGTAAAAACTGTAACTTGAATGCAATGTAAGTCGCTTTGGATAAAAGCGTCTGCTAAATGCATAAATGTAAATGTAAATGTATATTTATTATTTTGAAAGCCCATTGCTCACTGGCTCTGAATTGACTTACAGACAAACCATGGGTCACAGGAGGAGAATCACAACTTCATAAGTGGGAAAAAGGAAGTTTCCGATAGCAAGTGAAGACAGCAGAGAAGCGCTCTTGCTCAGCACAGTGGAGTGCATCACTTTGTTAACTTTGAGTTTTATTTTGAGTCATTTGGGACGCGGTAACACACGGCCAACATATATACGTATATATATACTGCTAATTGTGACATGACAGTCTTTTGAGATTTGTTTCACTGAATCGTGTGACAGAAAACAATGTGACAGAGAAATCAATGCGACACGTGTCTGTGTGGCCTCTCTGCAGCTCTCTGTGGCGGTGACCTGTCCGGCCCCAGCGGCGTTATCCTGTCCCCAAACTGGCCCGAATGGTACGGGGAGGGCGAGGACTGCAGCTGGAGGATTCACGTTGGCGAGGACAAGCGCGTCCTGCTGGACGTGCAGCTGTAAGTCCTTCTGGAACATTCTGTTCTGAAAACAACAGCAAAGTCTGCTGCTTTGGCTGCTTTGCTGGAATCGAACGAAGCCCACAGACCTGCTGGATGCGATGACTCACCAAACCGCCTGAATGACTCGTTCATTTTCTCATTTCCTCCCACACAAACCCCTCACCTCTCGCCCACTGTCTCTTTCTCTCTCTCTCTCATTAGCTTGAATCTCAGCGACAGTGATATGCTAACCATTTTGGATGGAGATGAGGTCACAACACGTATATTGGGGCAGTTTGTTGGGGGAACCAGCCCATTTAAGATGTCCTCCTCGACCCCTGACCTCACCATCACCTTCCACTCAGACCCAGCCGGCCTGGTCTTTGGGAAAGGAGAGGGTTTCATCATCAACTACATGGGTAAGGACACTTGAGCTAATTGCAACACAGTTAAAAGGCATAAATTAGACTCAGTCTCATGCACACAAAATGGCAAGAGTGTTCTCAAAACCTGATTGTCTGGAACTGAAGAGTTTGGTTTGCATAATAAGCAAGATGTCTTGGAGAACACTTAAATACTTCAGATAACCTGCCCATAAATGTCATATAAAACAACAAACAGTGGTTGGTTACTTGATAGATTTTCTGTCTTTTGGGCAGTTCTTGGCCAGAAGAAACTGCATTGTGGACCAGAGCTGTGTTATTTTAGTATTATATACCGAAATAAAACTTAAACTTGAAAAAAAATTAAAATTTATAGCAACATTTTTTACATTGGCGTTTCACATTTTGAAGTTTAAGTTTGTGTCTTTTTTGTTAAGTTTTTCATCTAAAATGTATTTTATTTTTATTTCCGTAATTTTTTTTTCTGTTAAATTAGAAATGTTGCCATGGCAAAGAACTGAAATAAAATAAAATTAAGTTTAAGTACTAAAATTACTAAAAATAAAATATAAATGTTAATGAAAAACTTAAAATCAAAAAACTTAAACTTAAAACAGTAGTTTAAGCTGAAGTACTAAAATTACTAAACCTAAATCTGAAATAAAAAAATATATAAATGAAAAAAATGAATGAAAAAAATTTAAATAAGTTTAAGTTTTTCATCTAAAATTTATTTTTATATATAGTATTGTAACACAGTTCGTAGATCGGGAAGAAGGAGGGGGGAACCGGCGAACATTTAAAGAATTTAATAATACAAATAAACAAACACAAAAGTAAAGCGGCAGCCCCTCACGGACGACTGCCGCACACAAAACACAAATTAAAGTCCAGGCCTGGTCCTCTCTCGTCTTGCACTGTCGTCACTCCTCCTTTTATCCTTCCGGAGCTCCTCCGTGGGGACTCGAGACCGGTGAGTGGTGCAGGTGTCGCTCATCATCATTAACTCCACCGGCTCTCGGCCCCGCCCCACTCGTCACAAGTATATTTCAGTTTTAGTACTTCAATTTAAACATGTTTTATTGAAGTTTTTTTTTTCTTTCAAGTTTAAGTTTACATTTTCCATCTAATATTTATATTTTATTATATTTCAGCTTCATTTCAATTAACAAGCACTAACAAAGTTTTAGTTAACATTAACAATACTAGAGCAGACTTTGTTGTTAGTCAAAAGTCTGGCTAAACGAAATTAGTCCATCACAGTATAAAGACACATTTAATTTCCCAAATAAAGACAAGCTTTATGCACAAACTTTCAGTCTTGTATGAGTGTCACGAACACACAGATGCAACTCTTTCTTTTCAAATTACTTCAACCAATACATTATGTTCTCAAGTGGTCGACATGCATTTCAATCAGTGCTTTTTTTTTCCTTTTTTTTTTTTTGCACAGACGCAACTATTTTCAGCTCCTGAAATCTCCCTTCATCCTCTTCTCCTCCTTCTCTCCTGGCTGCCCTCATTCATTCACATTTAGTTTTGTCTCTATCCTCTCCCATAGGATACACACACAACACACACACACACACACAGAGCACGTTACCATGCAATCTCCAGTAATGGCTTGAACTAAAAAGACAGAGATACTCTTTTTATGTTCGTATAATGGTAGAGGATAAAGTTCCCAGCTGAATAAAGGTCACAGACGCGCTGTGAATTCACAATGACGGTCGATTTGCTCTTAATCAAAACCGCTCATGAACTGAGTGCATGTGGAATCTAAAGAAGCCACCATTAGCGCTGCGCTAACAGCATACACGAACATCCAGCTATGCTAGGAATAACTGATCTGTTGGAAAACTCTTCTGAATGCTTTTCAAATAAAAAAAATCATTTACTCAGGGCTTTTACATTTATTTATGATTGTTTTGCCAACTACAAGATCTGATATCTTATGAATAAAGAACTGAAAGTGTCAGATCTGACCTAGCGGTTAGCACACATGCTCCTACACACGTTCGTGTGGGCGAAGCAAGTTCAACTTGACTTTTTGATTCCCGAAAGGCCAAAAATAATATAAAGCTAGATTTTACATTTCCTAAAAATGAGTGTGGTGCTTGCTCGTGCATAAGTCACCTCCGAAATGCTAGGGTGTTGTGGGTGGTTAGGTGGTTACTTACTGTCGTAAGTCAATAAAATCCACCCTCATGTGATATTCTGGTCTCTATGAGTCATATCTCTCGTTTAATGTGAGTAAATGGGATCTTTATTATCTGCTAGGCAAAAATTGTCCAGTCACTTAGAATGACACACCTTTTAAATCATGTCCTAGGTACGAGTGTGGAGGATAAGATTCATTAGTTAACATTAGTTAAGAACGTTAGTTAACATGAACTAAGAATGAACAATACTTCTTCAGTATTTATTAATCTTAGTTAATGTTAATTTCAGCATTTACTAATGCATTATTAAAATCTCAAGTTGTTTTTTAACATTAGTTAATGCACTGTGAACTAACATGAACTAACAATGAATGACTGTATTTTTATTAACTAACGTTAACAAAAATGAATAAATAGTGTAATAAATGTGTTGATCATTGTTTGTTCATGTTAGTTAATACATTAACTAATGTTAACAAATTAACCTTATTGTAAAGTGTTACCGTTTTATTATAAATATTTATTATTTTATTTTGGGTGGGTGAGTGGATGGTAGTGGACAATATTTTTTGCTATCCTGTGTATATATATATATATATATAGGGGTGTAACAGTACATAAACATGACGGTTCAGTATGGTTTCGGTACAGCAGGAGGAAAAAAACTAAACATAATTTGCTTTTTTTTTTATTTAACAATGGTTTACTGAACAAATTGCTCTTTCTTAAAATAAATTCAATTAAAATTAAAATGTTCTTAGGGATAAAAATCTACCTCAGCTTCTGCTCTAAACTATAGGGAGTCCTTTTACATTAATATAAGGTTACAATTAACAGCAGAGCCCAAACTTAAATTCAATTACTATTTATTTTTAACTATAACAATCAACACTCAAATTAAAAAATTGTATGCAAACATGTAAATTGTTTTTAAATTAACTTCTAAATTATACAGTTTCTATTTGTTGTTGAAATATAATAATTTAGAGTCATAACTTGTTTCATAAAATATTTATTTAAACATATACATTAAATAATTAAGACTTATAATTAAATAATAATTATTAAATAATTATCACTAACAGGTAAAGTAAATATAATGAAGTAGCCTATTTTCTTAGTATACGGCGATATGTCGTACACGTGCGTACCAAACTGAAAGACGGTATGAATACGCGTACACCCCTAATACATATATATATATAAACAGTCAACTAGGCTATATAGGCTATATATATAAATGGAGGTGAAGTGGTGACAATTTGTTTTGCTATTCTCCTGTCTTTTTTTTTCTGTTAATATCATAAAAATTCAATAAACGGAGAGACTTTCTGTGTGATGAATAGAAGAGGTTAAATCATTTTGCTCCTTTTTTCAGAGGTGTCACGCAACGACTCGTGTCCAGACCTCCCTGAGATCCAGAACGGCTGGAAGACCACTTCTCACGAGGTGCTGGTGCGTGGAGCTCATATCACGTATCAGTGCGACCCGGGGTACGACCTGGTGGGCAGTGAAACCCTGACCTGTCAGGTGGACCTGAGCTGGAACACACAGCCTCCGTTCTGTGAGAAGAGTGAGTCAAGCACAGTTGGGTGTCTTTGCTAATTAGAGTCTGAGGAACTTTTACTTTCAGCAGATTCAAATGTCATCCTTCTCAGCTGTGTCTCCGTTTCTCGCTTCCCCTCATTAGTTATGTACTGCACAGACCCTGGACACGTGGAGCACTCCACACGCACGCTGTCTGATCCCAAACTTTTGGTTGGCACCACTATCCAGTACAGCTGCATTCCCGGATACGTCCTGCAGGGCGGCGCCACTCTCACTTGCTATGGTCGAGAACCCGGCACTCCTGTTTGGACGTCTCGCTTGCCTCATTGCGTGTGTGAGTTCCCACAAATGTTTCGTCCAATATTTCTGTATTTTATGTTTTAGCTCCTGTTTAATCCCTCAGTTATTCCTGATTTAATTCCCTGTATATTAGCGGAAGAGTCCGTGTCCTGTGAGAATCCCGGCCTTCCTGACAATGGCTACCAGATTTTGTCTAAAAGGCTTTACCTACCGGGAGAGTCTCTAACCTTCATGTGCTACCAAGGCTATGAGCTCATTGGTGAGATGGCCATCAAGTGCATTCTGGGAAATCCCTCTTTTTGGAGTGGTCCATTACCTCTTTGCAAAGGTAAGAATCATTTATGGTATTTACTAAAAATAAGTATGTATAAAAAAATGTACAGGGTTAACCCTTTATACCAATATTTATTTATGTATTTATTTATTTTATATAATAATAATAATTTATTATTATTATTGTTATACTTTTTTACAATTATTTTACTTCCCAACAATTACTGTGCTAACTGAGCTCCATAACAGATATTTTCTTTTCAAAAGCATTTTCAGATGTATTTAATGAATATACAAAGAGTGTATTTATATATTTAAAAATGTAATATTGTCTTAGAATATTCACTACATTTTTGTTATGAAGCTTCTTTAACCGATATGTAGTTTTCAGAGGTTGTTTCATTCAAATTAGTATTCAAAGAATTTATATTTAAACATTAAATATATTCTAAGAATATTTAGAATATTCATCAAATGTCTGTAATGCAGCTTCATTGGGTAGTAATAAATAATAAAATAAATAAAAATAAATAGTGAATAAATAAAAAACAATGTACAAATGTTTGGATTGCCATTTTGGGAGCACCATTACTTAAAAAAACAAAACAAAACAAAAATATTTATATATACGAATGTGTATGTGTGTGTATATATATATATATGCTAAAGTGTATTAAATATATTCATTTTTACCTAATATATTTCAGCCAATCTTGAATGCTCTAGCAGTCATGCACTAGAGGGTAAGTTTTATTTTTAATGTACAAATTTAAGCAAAGTTTCTTTTATCTTGTAAAGTGTCTACCTGTTAATATCACAAGCAGAAAAAGTGCATTGTTACTGTATGAGAGAGATTATATATATTTATAATATTTGATAGTTGTAGAGGGTAATGCAGGTGGAAATGAATTATTAACGTATATCATCCTTGTATCTTGTCTAGTGGCTGAGGCGGCGGCAGACTCTTCTTTTGATGGGGGAAGTATGGCTCTAGCAATATTTATCCTGGTGCTGCTGGTGTCTGTTTTACTGGGAGGAGCCTACATCTACGTCACCAGGTGAGCAATACAGACAGTCTAATGTGAGCACAGCTCTTTAGTATTTACTAACTGCACAACTGTAAAGAGCTGCCATGTTCATGGGTTGAGCCTTGAGCCTGTCAAACTCTCTTCTCTGTTCCTCAGGTGCCGTTATCATTCAAACCTGAGACTTCCTCTGATGTATCCGCATCCCTACAGCCAGATCACCGTGGAAACCGAGTTTGACAACCCTCTCTATGAGACTGGAGGGGTGAGAATCTCACAGAACACCCTAGCAACCGCCTACCAACTACTTAGCAACCACCCAGAACCACTACATTGCTTTGCTCTGGCAAACTTCCCAGAGCACCATAGCAACTGCATTAGAATTATCCAAAACATCTGAGGAACCACCTAGCAACAACTTAGCGCCACTGATCCAGAACACCCTAGTAACCATTTAGTAACTCCTAGCAACCAGACAGAATCCCTTGGAAACTACATAGCACCACCCTGGTAACAGCCAGATCACCCTAGCAACTGAAAACACCTTAGCAACCTCCTAGTAACTTCTAGCAACAAGTCAGAATTCTTTGAAAAACACATAGCTTTTGGAAACTACATAACGCCACCCTGGAAACCAGTCAGATCACTGTAGCAACTGAAAACACTGAAAACACTCTAGCAACCACCTAGTAACTCCCTAGAAACCAGCCAGAACCTTTTGGAAACTACATAGCGCCACCCTAGAAACCACCCGGTTAACCTTAGCAACTCAAAATATTTTTACACCCTAGTAACCACTCGAAACTCCCTAGCAACAACCTAGTAACCATCCTAAACTGCATAACAAGGGCCTGGAAATCACCCAGGATTTTCTTGTGTTATTGTACAGGATACGAGAGAATATGAGGTGTCCATATGAAGAGGCCTACAGACACGTCCCGTACTGCTCCAGCGCTTACAGGAAGTGATGTAAATAGATCCTGTCACCTCCACTCTCCCCACCTCCCCAACCTCCAGAGACAGAGAGGGGCATGAAGGGAAACGGGGCTGTGAAACAGGAAGTACCAGTGCAGAGATCGTTCAGCCAGTAGAAGTTACTGTGGTTTTACGTATGCGCTCACAGCCAGAGGTTCTCATTCTGCCATTCACAAACACCCGTGTGTGTGTGTGTGTGTGTGTGTGTGTGTGTGTGTGTGTGTGTGTGTGAGTGTGTGAGTGTGTGAGAGTGTGTGTGAGAGTGTGTGAGAGTGTGAGTGTGTGAGAGTGTGTGTGAGACATTACGAGCAAGTGGAAAATAACAAGTGTGAGTGTGAGACATTATGAGCAAGTGGAAAATAACAAGTGAAGAGTTTGCACAGTGTTCTTTCGCCTCAATACCGTGACTTCCGGGACAGTTTAACCCTGGAGTAAGCAGTTTGCTCCGATATAAAGAGGTGGTGGTGGCGTCCTGTGTCTGTCTGTGGCCCGTCCTGCCTGCTGTCATTTTTAAGTCTTTGTACTTAGAGCAGTTTGTAGTGCAGGTTTTAAAGTAGTATTTTTTCCCCTGCAAGTGACGTCCTACTGCAGCAGAGAGCAGATGATGTATTTATTTTGAAGTATATGTGAAATGTTCTCTGCTGATTGATGAATACTTCATTTTGGAGATCAAGAAAAAAAAAATGTAACTGATTTCTCTAAAGAAATGTGAAAAAAATAAATTAATTAAATTCAATCTTTTCTAACACTGACGTGTCCTGGTTTATTTTAAAAAGAGATCTGACAGACGTGGAGCCCCAAACCTATTTAAAATTTAAAATAAAAGAAAATAAATAAATTGATAAAACAAATACAATATTTGTTTAATTAAATTCACTCCTGAATTTACTTTTGTATTACTTTTTCCCCTTATTCTTTTCTGTATTTATTGTTAACTTTATTTTTTTATTCTTTCATTTTATTTATTTATTTATTAATAGAACATTTATGCTTCACTGATAAATCTGTGGCAAAATCTGCCCATTGGAAAGAAAATTTATAAAAACAATTCTTTAATATGGAGACTTTTGCTAGAGTCTCCTGTGGAATCTTGTTTCCACACAGGATAAAAAAAAACCAAAAAACTTTATATCACAATTCTGATTGTTTTTTTGTTTTTTTGCTTGCAATTCTGACTTTTTTTCCTCACAATTGTAAATTTATGTCTGATGATTCAGATTTTTTTCCCCGCAATCCTGAGTTTAAATCTCACAATTCTGACTTTTTTCTGAATTCTGAGTTAAATTAAGCTCCCAACTGAGAATTAATATAGTAGTAGCTCATAATTGAGTTTTAAATTAACATGAGATATAAACTCGCACTTCTGAAAAGTCTGAATTGTGAGATATAAACCTTTTAAATTTTTTTTTTTTTTTTGTGCCGCAAACATAAAAAGTCAGAATTGTGAGGGGAAATTTTTATCAGAATTGCAAAAAATAAAAATAAAATTTGTGAGATAAAAGTTCACATCATTTTATTTTTTAATCTGTGATGACTCTCCATAGTCTAATGTGTTTTAGAAGCAAATGCAAATGTATGCAAAAACATTTCCCTATGCGTATGTCAACACAGTCTTATGTCTTATGGAGTGGAAACACCTGCCTCATACTTGCATGCAAGAGTCACATTACTACAGTGAAAGTTTCACATGTTATCTCATTTCTCAGTCCACCCATTTCCTTTGTTTGATTTATCTTCTTGTGAAAATGATACTGTGTCAGATAGCTGCATTACTATCAAATCTGCACATTTTATACATGTGTTATCAAAGAATCGTTCAGCACAAACTGAGCACATTTGAGGCTGAGACACAGGAAAAGAAAAAACACTGGTTGTTGCTGTCAGGAAAGATCTGAACTGATAGTCTGAATGTTTTTAACTACATTCACTTCCTCTTCGTGCATTCAGCCCATTTGACTCCACCGCAGAGCACTGAGCCTGGAGATCATGCAACGTTCATTGTTTGTGGCGTGAAGGTCAGTTAATCATTTCCTTAATGAGTTGTTTAATTCAACTCGTTTCATATCACTTTATCAGTGCAATGTCTTTTTATTTTTTCAGCTCTATACCTGCAGCCTGTATTTCCTGTGCATGTCATGCATGTGGCATCAATCACTTTCACTTTTTTAATGTGCAAAAAAGTGATTTTTAAAGAATGTTGTGTAGTTCAAAGATAATATCTGATAAATCAAAAGAGCTTTGTAAGGCACTCATGGTTCCTGTAACCAGTTGTCTTGCAGTTATCAACGAAACATTTGCAGAAGTAGCCAACAGAGGAAGTGCAGTCACTTCTGTGTTTAAATTGAATCTTTTTTCCGTCTTAGTGTGATGCGGCTGTCAGTCAAACGGGCAGTTGTACTCCTGCTAACGATCTTCGGAGCTTGTACACTTACTACTCTATATCAAGTGCTAACATGCCCTGGAAAGGTTCCCAGATCTCATATGGTGTCTATACTGGTTCGAAACTGGAACCAGACACAGTACCGGTATAACAAGAACACGCCAATGGTGTTTGTGGGTGGCGTTCCACGATCAGGGACCACCTTGATGCGTGTCATGCTAGACGCCCACCCTGACATCCGCTGCGGGGAGGAGACGCGGGTGATCCCCAGGATACTGTCTCTGCGGCAGGGCTGGGGGAGGCAGACGGAGGAGCGCTGGGCGCTGGAGGAAGAGGGAGTCAGTCAAGAGATGCTGGACGCCGCGACCACAGCGTTCCTGCTGGAGGTCATCGCACGGCACGGGGAACCTGCACCAATGCTGTGCAATAAAGACCCCTTTACACTGAAGAGTGCTGTTTATCTGTCACACATTTTCCCCAAGTAAGATTTATTTTATTTTATTATTTTAAAAGCTTTGCACAAAGACATTTGTAGTAGGCTACTTCTGAAAATTTGATTTACACTTATTTTACATGGAGTGTGTTCCATCACTGGGGCCAACATGCTTTCTTAAAAACTGTAAAAATCTTGTTGCTGATACAATCTAAAATTGATTATTTTATTTTATCTAAGATATTTGTAGTATTATGAAAAATATGTTTACACTTGCCATCACTGGAGCCAACATGCTTTCTTTAAAAAATGTAAAATAAAATTAGTTGTTTATGCAATCTAAAATGTATAATTTTTATTTATTTTAGTTTTTATTTTATTTTATTTTACTTTAATTTATTTTTTTTATTATAATTTTATAAGTTGTTATTATTTTAATTATATTTTTTAAATGTACGTTAGCACAGAGTAAATAATGATAAATATATGTGACCCTGGAGCACAAAACCAGTCATAATAGCACAGGTATATTTGTGGCAATATAGCCAACCAATACATTGTATGGGTCAAAATTATTGATTTTTCTTTTATGCCAAAAATCATTAGGATATTAAGTAAAGATCATGTTCCATTATGATATTTTGTAAATTTCCTACCATAAATTTCAAAACTTTTATGCTTAATTTGGACAAAAATTTTCTCAATATTTAGATTTTTTTGCACCCTAGATTCCAGATTTTCAAATATATCAGTCAAAATTGTCCAAATAAAGTTTTATTTATTCAGCTTTCAGAAGATGTATAAATCCATTTCAAATGACCCTTATACTGGTTTTGTGGTCCAGGATCACACACACATTGTATATATAAATTCCAGGATCCTACCGGTAGGGTGTATATATATAAATATATACACACACACACTACTGTTCAAGAGCTTAGGATTTCTGAAGGATCATGTGAAACTGCAGACTGATGCTGAAAATTCAGCTTTGCATCACAGGAATAAACTAGATGTTAAAATATATTCAATACAAAAAAAGGTATCTTAAATTGTAATAATATTTCACAACACTGTTTTTAATGTATTTTTCAATCGTTTCCATAAAGATTTTCACATAGATTTACTAGTGCATTTGATTTTCAACTGGGAAAATGTCTAAAACAAAGGCATTGTTTTGTGCTGCATAAAGCAAGGCCAAATCCAAATCCTTTTGATTACTAGTTTCTTCCATGACATTTGAGTCATTCTGTCTCACTCCTCATGCCATCATCATCTGTCCCTCCAGCTCTAAATTCCTGCTAATGCTCAGAGACGGCCGGGCGTCTGTGCACTCTATGATCTCCAGACGAGTGACTATTGCTGGCTTCAACCTGTCCAGCTACAGGGACTGTCTGACTAAATGGAGCAATGCAATCGAAGTCATGCTCTCCCAGTGTATGGCGGTCGGCCAGAGTCGCTGTATGACCGTCCGCTATGAGGATCTGGTGCTGCAGCCACGAGCCACCATGCACCGTGTGCTGCACTTTCTGAACACTCCGTGGCATGAAGGAGTGCTTCATCATGAGGAGGCCATCGGGCAGCCAGGAGGGGTATCACTGTCTCGGTACACTTTTAGAAGAAAAGGTTCTATATAGAACCTAAAAAGGTTATATCAGGCGCTTCATATATGGGGTTCAATCAACCCTTTTTAAGGGTTCAATCAAAAGAACCCTTTCTTTGTAGCCAGGAAAAAAGGTTCTATATAGAACCCCAAAGAACCTTTTTTTCTAAGAGTGGGGTGAAATTATATTTAAAGGGATAGTTCAATTCTGTCATTGTTTACACACCTTCTGTGTGGGTTTCTTTCTTCTGTCGAACATAAACGATTATATTTTGAAGACTCTTGGTAGCCAAACAGTTGACGGTACCCATTGACTTCCATAGTATTTTCTTCCATACTATGGTAGTCAATGGGTACCATGAACTGTTTGGTAACCAACATTCTTCAGAATATCTTCTTTTGTGTTCAACAGCTGAAAGAAATTCATACAGTTTTGGGACAACTTGAGAGAGATTAAATGATGACAGCAGTTTCATTTTTGGGTGAACTGTCCCTTTAATATTTTGGGTTGCAGGCCTTCTATCAATTCCTGACGATCCCCGCTTTTCACTTTGTTTTTAAGAACTGAACGCTCCACGGATCAAGTGATCAAACCAGTTAACCTGGAAGCCCTCACACGCTGGGTAGGCCACATCCCAGCAGATGTCCAGCAGGACATGGAGAGCATCGCGCCAATGCTGCGCAGGCTGAGCTACAACCCCAACGCCAATCCACCAGATTATGGTCAACCAGATCCGGAAGTGATCAACAATACTAAAAGGGTATATTTGAACACAGAGTATGACATACAATATGATTTCATTTCATTCAGTGCAGCTCAAGGATCAGAGTTGCTAGTTATTCAGTCATAATTTCCATTTGTCTGTCTTTCATAGGTACTGAGAGGAGATTTTAAAACTCCCACGAACCTGAAAAGATGGGCACAAGTGAGTGCATGCTTTTAAGTTGTATCATATACAAAACCGGTTGTACACAGTCTACTACATGCCTTCTGTCATCAAAAGTTTATAATTGTTTAGCAAGTAAAAGGCCTTTTCTAAAAACCTCCCTCAACTGCACCAAACTGCATATTTTTGCTCAGTTTGTGCCACTGAATAAAACAGGTGTTTCTTCTTGCTCAAGTATGAGCTCCATGTTATTCTATATCATACTATATGAGCCAATATGCACATTTTCTTTAAATATGAAATATTTCTCTAAAGATTCAATAAACTGTGCCATTAATTTTTTTTTATTATATATATATATATAATGTGCTTCTGCTGTCTTTCAAATAAATGAAGTAGTTTAAAGCATAAAGTATATGTCAGGCTTTACATGGTTAAACATACTTTATTTATTTGAAAGAAAGACCGCAGAAGCACATATTTCAAGCCAATAAGTTGACAAATAGATGTTTGAAATGATACAGCAAAAGTGTAATATAATTTTGAATGATTTCTGGTTGTAAAACATGTTAATATGAAATGTCATTGCAAAAATGGCAGAAGTTGGTTTAAAAAATGTATTTATTTCCAGATGCCACTTGATTGGTGTTTTGCTATCTAAATAAATGACATTATATGTCCCAGTACTTTCTGTGGACACTGTGTAAGACTACTATGATTAGGCTGCATGTTCTTACACATTGTTTTCAATAAACTATATTCAATTTGAAAACATTAATTGTTTGACAGGTATCTCCAAAGTCAGTTCCTAAAGGAGGCAGAAACTGAAGAGTCCTACATTGATTGCAGTATGTGCTCGTGTTCAGTCTTGGATAATTCACCACCATCTTGTGCCATACACCGTGAAGGCCTTTCACAAGATAGAGAAACCTGAGAGGAAATAAGGAGCATCGTTATTTTGCAATAGCTGTGGTTACATGGGGTCTGATTTTGACATCGCCAGAATCTATGATAATAATTAGGCAACTAAATCCTATTATGTTCCAAAATGTAATGCAATAGATTGATGTCAAAGAAACAAGCCTCATGACGGACATAAACACTGGACAGAGATGGACAGTTTTACTTCCTGATGCTCTCAGAAGAGTATTGTTTACTTTGTTTATCGAACAAAGTTTACCATAAATCAATTACACTGGACTTCCTGAACATTGCAGTTTTTTATATCTTGTTTTTGGGATTGGGAAATGAGAAGTGTGACGTAGCGCTTGGCGTCACACTGAATGCTGTTGCTATGTGCCTGCGTGAATTTTCTTGACCTAGATAATAAATCGAGCCATTCTTCTTTTCCTAGTGCCAGAACGCCCTGTTTTCCCTCGGGTTTCCCAAGTGAATTCTTTCAATAAAAATTTTCATACAAATACGGCCGATGTGTTGTTTTCAGTCCTTGTGGTGTATTTGTTTTTATCTCGAAACATTTGATCAGAGCCAACCCTGTGCGATGCATCATATCACTCCGCCTGTCCCCAACCCCCCCACTAACACATAAAATATTTATAAATATCTGTTTTACGTCCACAAAACTAATTTATAAAATGCGCCTTTGTGTATCTTAAACATAACACATATGCTGGCGCTTCCCACAAAACCAGGTTTTCAACTTGAATTTCTGCAGTTGTTTAAATAGTGCGTTGGGCGTTGCGGCGGAAGGATACAGCGCGTTCTGTATAAATAGCCGGAGCTTTTGTTTTGCGCCGTTAGATTTGCTCCCGTGACGAGAGGAAAGAGACTCACGCATTCCGCACTCTTCCAGAAAAGAACATTTGTTTGTAAGTATGAAGTAAAATATACACAAACGACGCCAGTTATATCGCTACTTAAAAATAACACTATTTTATTTGAATTGAAGCGTTTGTACAATTATATAAACGTGTGTCTTTGAATAGGCTAACTCTTTAGCTTTTAATGCTAGCCGGCCTGGTCGTTTCTGTGTACTAAATTCGTCCGTTTTTGTTGCTTAATGTGGATGAATATTAAAATACTATACATCGGTATGTTTTGTGTTCGGTCGGTAATTTTGGCGGCGAATTATACCGCGAAACAGTGCGGTGAGGTCGGTGAATCTCAATTAATCTGCGTATTTAAACCCTTACCTGCTCGAAATATAACTCATTAATTGTCATGTCTCTGTGGTTATCAACGTTTTGTTCCGTTGTTATTGTTTCTGGCCATTTTCTGAGGTGAAACGTCGCCATTTTGTTTTCAATCGTCCATTTGTTACGCCCTGCCTCACAGCTGTGTCCGCATTAGTGATGGCGTTTGCTGTTATACCTTGTATTGTTTCGCTTTCTTTTATGATGAGGAAGTTACTAGAAATTTCTCAGGCTTGTCTAACAATACTAAATTAACCTGTAACGTACTCGTTGTTAGGTTTTCACCAATGCAGCACATGCAATGAAATTAATACATTTGGATATCTTTGTTTTGTAGCTTAAAGATGCAGATCTTTGTGAAGACGCTGACTGGCAAGACCATCACCCTCGAGGTTGAGCCCAGCGACACCATTGAGAACGTCAAGGCCAAGATCCAGGATAAGGAAGGCATTCCCCCTGACCAGCAGCGTCTGATCTTCGCTGGCAAGCAGCTGGAGGATGGACGCACGCTGTCTGACTACAACATCCAGAAGGAGTCCACCCTCCACCTGGTGCTCCGCCTCAGGGGAGGCATGCAGATCTTTGTGAAGACCTTGACTGGTAAAACCATCACTCTTGAGGTGGAACCAAGTGACACCATTGAGAACGTCAAGGCCAAGATCCAGGATAAGGAAGGCATTCCCCCTGACCAGCAGCGTCTGATCTTTGCCGGGAAGCAGCTGGAAGATGGTCGCACTCTCTCAGACTACAACATCCAGAAAGAGTCCACCCTCCATCTTGTCCTGCGTCTGAGAGGTGGTATGCAGATCTTCGTCAAGACGCTGACTGGCAAGACCATCACTTTGGAAGTTGAGCCCAGCGACACCATTGAAAACGTCAAGGCCAAGATCCAGGATAAGGAAGGCATTCCCCCTGACCAGCAGCGTCTGATCTTCGCCGGGAAGCAACTGGAAGATGGTCGCACTCTCTCAGACTACAACATCCAGAAAGAGTCCACCCTCCATCTTGTCCTGCGTCTGAGAGGTGGTATGCAGATCTTCGTCAAGACGCTGACTGGCAAGACCATCACTTTGGAAGTTGAGCCCAGCGACACCATTGAAAACGTCAAGGCCAAGATCCAGGATAAGGAAGGCATTCCTCCTGACCAGCAGCGTCTGATCTTCGCTGGTAAGCAGCTGGAAGATGGTCGCACTCTCTCAGACTACAACATCCAGAAGGAGTCCACCCTCCATCTGGTGCTCCGTCTGAGAGGTGGTATGCAGATCTTTGTGAAGACGCTGACTGGCAAGACCATCACCCTCGAGGTTGAGCCCAGCGACACCATTGAGAATGTCAAGGCCAAGATCCAGGACAAGGAAGGCATTCCTCCTGACCAGCAGCGTCTGATCTTTGCTGGCAAGCAGCTGGAGGATGGACGCACGCTGTCTGACTACAACATCCAGAAGGAGTCCACCCTCCACCTGGTGCTCCGCCTCAGGGGAGGCATGCAGATCTTTGTGAAGACCTTGACTGGTAAAACCATCACTCTTGAGGTGGAACCAAGTGACACCATTGAGAACGTCAAGGCCAAGATCCAAGATAAGGAAGGCATTCCCCCTGACCAGCAGCGTCTGATCTTCGCTGGCAAGCAGCTGGAGGATGGTCGCACCCTCTCAGACTACAACATCCAGAAGGAGTCCACCCTCCACCTCGTCCTGCGTCTTCGTGGGGGCAATTAATCTGCTCATTACATTTAATATACAAGTCTTGAAAGTTATCAGACCAATTTCCTTTGTTCCTCTTAATCATTGAATAAAGTTCTGGCATTCCTGATTCTCTCGCTTCCTGCCTCATCTCTGAAATCATTCACAAAATGGTCACTTTAACATGTATTTTTAAAACTTAAAGTTCAAACGTTTGCATTTTGAGGGGCCTTTTTCTTAAATATTGGTTTATAGGTATACAAGTCATTTAATGGTTTTTGAAGTCTAGTTTAAATTGTAAACTGAATTTTCCTCCAGTTTTATTTAATTTGGTAATTTCAATAAGATTGGGTGAAAATGTACTTTAAAATTAAAAGTGAATAGTCTGGAAGTAATGCTACTCTTATAGTGTAGAGACAATTTAGTCAAATTGCTAGTAAACTTTGCAAACAATTGCAAAAGCAGTAACATTTAAACGTGAAATTAAAGTAGAATTAAAATATTTTAAACCACACATTTAGAACAGGAAAATTGTTTCTAGCATATTGCGGTTATTAAACAAGCCACTAGATGTCACCACAAGCTCGTGAGAAGGTTGCAGCCATTGTGAACCCTTTTAAATGCTCTAATTTTTGGGGTGGTTCTCTTGTAAACGTCTTCTGACTGACCCTTGAGTCACAGTAAATGCAGGTGCCCTAAAACTTAAAATCCTTTCCTATTCCAGATGGCCTGTAAGTACTTTGGTAATCTGGGATGCATGAGGGCAACTGTTAATTACTTTAACTACATTGTAAAACATCACCCTTTAGAGAAGCTGACAATTGTCTATTTTGCACAAGAGATCAGTTGTTTTTTTGCTGTTATGGGGTTGGATATCAAACATTGCTTTTTGCTACTTTTCAGTCAGTTTCTTCTGGCATCAGATGTTTTTCATTGAAATTGACCAGTGCAGGAATCAGTCCAGCTGGGTCTAATGAAAATACTTATATGGTCTTCTGAAAACATTGCTTCACAAAATGATAAACAAGCCAAGAGATAAAAAATCCCCATAAAGCTGTTGATGTTGGCTTATTAAATATGAGAGTTCAACATAGTTAATGAAGAATCGAGGCTCTTTGAATACTCTTTGATGTTTAAAATGTGAGATTCATCTGGTTTTAACCTGCTGTGCTGAGATTAATAGAACTTTTAATTAAAACATTTAAATTGACCTGCCTTATATCATAGTGTGACTGGAATTAAATTGTTTCTAAATCATTTCTATGTAATAATTTCTCTATAATTTTTTGCTGCGTCACGGTGTCATGTGTTTTCAGAATGGAAGAACGCCTTTCATGCATTTCATGCAGATACATTTCTATGCTCCAGCAAATATCATTCATAATTTGTGGCTTTTCATATTTGTCATGCCCTTAAAGGCCCAAAAAGTTTGAGCAGATTTGCTTGTTTCCTTCACTAGGTTTCCAGTCTGGATTTGTCATGGATTTAGAATCAAAAATCACATGAAGCCTCTTTAAAAAGCTCTTTTGATGTCACTTTGCCTTCACCCTGATGGGCATTTGATATAAAATGTCAAACAGGGTGAAGGTTTTGGCTTCTTGTACAAACTGGAGGAAGGATTCAATGATGTAAGATTTGCTCTGGCTCTCCAAAAGAATATAATGCCATATAAGCAACTGATACATGAAACTCCTTTGTGAAGTCTGATTGGTTTTATTAGTCAGTCAGATTTGGACGTCACATTGTTGCTTTAACAAAACTACTGAAAGGCTTTCACGGTCTAATTGTTTATTGCTTTAGGTGGAATATTAATCTGATACTTTAATGTTTTTAAAAGCGTAATTAAGATTTTAAAAGGGTAAAGGGTGGTCCATATAATCGGGACATGTTTTATTTTCCCTCTTTAAATATATAGATCCCTGAATACCACCAAAGAGATTAAAACAGTACTTTTTTGTGCTTAAATTCATGTTGAAATAGGATGTTTAAATGTATATTTCTTTGTTTTTCACTCCGAAATCTGTGAAAAGTGTCAAATCATAGCAGATACAACATCAAAAGCTTTTATTTCACTCTTCATTTGTCAAAGAGAAACAGCTGTGCGTCACTGCAGGCTCTAGATAAGCGTTGTGTTACATATATGAGTTATCAGTGGCAAATACTTATACAATAACACTTATCATGTTCTTCCAGCAGCTCTGTTTGATCAGTTATCATGCCGCTTTAACATAATATGCCATGTTTTTAATGACAGTTTAACAGTACAAAAATAAACAGTAAAAAATTGTGTGCTTTTTACAAGCTTTTGCTGCGGAACTTATATTTTATTTTGGACATTGAATTATACCAAACTTTTTATTAATGTTAAAGAAAATATAATTAAAATCGAATTACTTCTTCAAATGACAAATTACTGTATTAACTACACAACACTATGCAAATTTATTAACATGAATAGGATGATGTTCTAAATGCATAAACAACAGAAAATTAAATATGGATTAATATGAATACAGATTTTTTTAATTTGATGCACAGCATTTGACATCAACAACCATATGCATATGAGACCTTTTCATTTCCCTTTTAGTTGATAAATCTATTATTGTGCTGATCTAGGCCTATATGGTTAGTTGAATTTAATTATTTGCATTTATATTTTTCCTACTGCCTGCCATGCATTTTTTAATCTAGGCTTATCTATCAATCAAAAGTCCAAATATTTTGGGGGGCCACTGTATGTATGTACATATTGTATGCTTTTTGTAAACATTGCTTTTAAATGGTGCCAAATTAATAAAATGAATTAGTGGATTAGATTTTCCAAATGGTCTCTTATCCTTCATGGTGGGAGGCGTGTGTAACTACATTACCCAGAAGTCTCTGGTTTATAGGTGGCGCTTTGAGCACCGTAAACATGGTAATCAAACAGCACGAGCGCTATAAAACCTGCTGGATTAGAGAGCCGGACTTTAACATCACTCACAGCTGTAATGTACACGGTCATAAAGTCAGCAGAGCATTAATAACTCAATGGCCAGGGTTTTATGGCTTTATCTTGTATAAGTGATAGTTTGTTCAGCGTCACGCTTTGAGTTCACTGCGCTTTCCAGAAGAAATCACTTTATTGTTCTCAAAGCTGCGTGTGTTTGTGAAGTGAACTGTGTGGGAAATAAGGATGGCGGTGTCTAAATCTACAGTATCATTCGTTTTTATAGTTCTGGGAGGTTTGGCGGTTTTATTCGGGACTGTGCTGGTGTTTGTCGGACCTATTATAATAGACGATCAAATAGTGAAGGTAAGTCATACATCTGACCGATGCAGGAGACGCTCTAATTAAACATATTTGCATATTTAAATAACATACAGTTACAAAAACGCATGATTCAGCGCCTCGAACTGAGCTTGATATGACTTTCTGTAGTTGCCTATTGCGTTTAAAAGACATAGGAACGACCATTAAGTTATTTAATCATATAGCATACATTTTTATTAATAATTGACTACACGTTTAGATAGTTGTGGTAGTCGTAGTTTGTCAAGTCTGTGCATAATCAACCACATTGCCACGCTGTTAATGACACCTTGGTTTTACTCCTTTACTGTGAATTTTGTTTTATTTTTAATTTGTGTTGTTTAGAATTTTTGAATAATGTATTGTTTATAGGCTAAATGCTGTTTTAGGGATGTAGTCTTGTATTTTACCTGGGTGTCACTTGCAACGCTATTTATGTTTCACAGTTTCTTCAAACATATTAAGAAAAATGTTTTCACCAAAGATACTAATAATAATAAATGTTTCTTGAGCAGTAAATCAGCATATTAGAATGATTTCTGAAGGATCATGTGACACTGAAGACTGGAGTAATGATGATGAATATTCACAGGAATAAATTAAATTTTTAAAGTAGGCCTATATTAAACTAGAAAACGGTTCTATTAAATTCAAATAATATTTACGCAATATTACTGCTTTTATTGTAACTTGATCAAATAAATGCAGCCTTGGTGAACATTTCAAAAACATTTTAGAAAACTTGAACTAAATTCAAGATTAAAATATCTGTATATCTGTAAGACTTTTTTTGTGTGTGTGTGTGGTGTGACATACAAATACAAAATACAAATATACCATGTTGTCCCTCAAAAAGCCATAAATCTGCATTTAATAATAAAGATGAGGTTTTTAAATGCAGCATACCACACTTTGGCCACTAACCATATTGACATCATATCTTCACAGAATGTAGAGATTAACCCAAACAATGGACTCTCCTACACTATGTGGAAGGACATCCCGGTTCCCTTCTTTATGTCTGTATATTTCTTTCATATTGTCAATCCTGATGAAATCCTAAAAGGAGAAAAGCCCACGGTGGTACAGAGGGGGCCGTATGTGTACAGGTAAGAATTGTTCCCTTTTTCTGTAAAGTAACTAAACCAGTCAAAATGTATGTTGAGATGTTCAGTATGAATCACTTGATCGGACGGGACTGGACATAGTGTAATGTTTGTGGATGTTCAGACCTGTAACTTAAAGCCCTGTGACACTGAAGGTCATGGTTAGCCTGTTTGCCCCGGGCAGGTTTGCATGTGCATTCGGTCAGTTGTCCAAGCAGGACCACCATACAGTCTGTTTTTTCTTCCTTTTAGGATATAAATTGTCCATCCTGGAGTGATTTGTAGAGATATAACTTTACGCAATTAGACTTATTTTATTTTAGACTTTAAAAGCATACCTCTTGTCCATATAAACTGCCCTAACATGATGTAATGTAACATAAGGGTCTCTTTCTTGGACTCAAGTGACTTTTCGTACAAAGAGGTTTGTCTGCAGTAGATGTTCTGGATCTGGGTCTGGTGGCCTTAACCTTACCTGAAGGGCTGAAAAAATAATAAAAATGCATCTAAAAATATTTTTCTTGACAAAGATCAAGGAAATAGACAAAGTAAATATGATTTTTAATTTGAATAAGGATATGCATTTGTGTTGGGATTTTTAAATTTACATCAGTTGCAGTTTTTCCTCAGTCATGACCTCTACAGCTATGAGCCAAGAAACAGGAGTTTTTTGTGTGTGGATTCACTTATTGTTATCCTTTTTCCATTCTTTTATTTTCTTTATCTCTAATCTGAAACTGTCCAGTTTTTATTAGAGAGGAACTGTGATCCTACCCTGGAGCCCTGCATAGAGCATTTGACTGAGTAAAAACAGACAGTGCTGGAACTGAATGAGAACGAGGAAGCTCCATGATATAAGATTGAGCAAAAGATCAACATCATTTTTATTGTATTTTAGTTTAGTTTAAGTTTTATTTTATGTTTTGCACAACATATTGTATTTTTCTAATATTTTATTTTATAAATCTCAGTAGTGCTTTTTAACTTATAAGAATTCAGAATTAAAATACAAAGATTCCTCACAAGATCATTTTGAAAACCCAAATTTATTAGCACAACATACTGTTGTATTGTACACAATACAAACATATTTTATTTTATATTGTATTTTATTTTATAAATATCAGTAGTGCCTTTCAACTTATAAGAATTAAAATAAGAAAATTCCTCATAAGATCATTTTGAAAACCCAAATTTATTAGCACAACATTTTTGTTTATGCCTCATTTTATTTTATTTTTTAGAATATTTTATAAATATCAGTAAATATCACTTACAATTCAGAATTAAAATAAAAAATTCCTCATAAGATCATTTAAAAAAAATCCAAATTCATTAGCACAACACATTTTTTATTTTGTTGCACATTTTATTTTATATAATATTTTATTTCATAAATATCATTAGTCTTTTAACTTATAAGAAATCAGAATTAAAATGGGAATATTCCTCATAAGATCATTTTGTAAATGCAAATTTATTGTTTTTTGTTTTATTTTATGTTGCACAGCATAATACATTTATAAAATATTTTATATTATAAGTAGTGCCTTTTAACTTCTAAGAGTTGAGAATTAAAATAATAAGATTTCTTATAAGATCCCAAATGAATTAGCACATTTATTTTATTTTATTTTATTTTTGAACAACATATTATATTTCATTTCAATATCAGTCGTATCAGTTTTAATGTGTGTGTTTATAAGTTGTATTTCATGTATGTAGTATCTGTCTGTTGTCATGTTGTTCAGAGAGTAGTTGTGTTAGGTCAGATCATTATGTGCTTTTATCACTGGTTAAGTGTGTTCATTTCCTCATCATGATTGTGTGGCTTCTTTTTTTTAGACAAGACACATGACAAATGTTTGTGATAGAGACTTGCCTTTAAACAAATCATGTGCTTGCATTCTGCAATCTGAGCGCGGGGGCCACGAGTCTTTTTGTGTGACTTTCTAATGTGCTGACCGAGAACCTCAAAGAGGTTCCTCAAAAAGCTGAATTTTGCTGTGTTAGGATAATATTGCTGCAAATCTGGCTAAATCACATTTCTCTGTTATCGTGACTCATATCTGTTTCAGTGAAAAACGCTGGAAGGACAACATCACATTCCATGATGACAACCACACCGTCTCGTATAAAGAATATCGGCAGTATTTCTTTGAGGAGAGCATGTCTGTGGGAGATGAATCTGACGTGGTCACCATCCCTAACATGCTAGTGCTGGTGAGAATTCATGACCTTGTATTCGGCTCACCATGAAAATCAACTGAAAGAACTGTAAAACATTGGTTTTTCATTCACGGTTGCAGGGTGCGTCAGTAATGATGGAGAATATGCCCTTTCCTTTACGATTGCTGCTCAGCACCACGTTCAAGACCTTCAACGAGGGACCTTTCTTGACAAAACCAGTTGGAGAACTCATGTGGGGTTACGACAGCAAGTTGGTGGACTTCCTGAACAAATACCTCCCTGGAATGCTCCCAACCAGCGGGAAGTTTGGCTTATTTGCTGAGGTTGGTCTTGTCACTGGAGCTTTGTCCACAGTGATGATTAGTTTTGTGTGTTTTTTTTAGCCTCATTGATTTCCTTGCTTTCTTCTGCTCCATATATAGTTTAACAACTCCAACACCGGAGAGTTCACTGTCTTCACTGGTCAAGATGACATCCGGAAAGTTCATATGGTGGACTCTTGGAATGGCCTGAAAAGCGTAAGCCAAATGTCATTTGAGATCATAATAAACAAAAAACACTAATTCCGTCTTATAAAGACTGCATACTAGGACCTGAAACTGCATGAACTTGCATTCTTAAAATGTGCATATATTGCATTGCCAAAAGGGTTATAGTCAAAAACAGTGTTGGCAATCCCAAATTGTTTCGCAAAGAAATATATTGAATAAAACACTATATGCAATAAATATGTAATTTTAGCTAGTATTTGCATATGTAATATATGTAAATATGTATATGAAATTCAATTCATTTCTTTTAAATACTCACCAAGGCTGTAATTTTTTAGCTTTTTTTTTTTCTCTTTTCTCTTCACGTTTTTCTTTTTTTTTTTTTTTTTTTTTTTTTTTTTTTACCCTCTTTATTTTTCATAATTTTTTGCTTTTAGTTTTTATTCTAATTTTTCTGTTTGTCTTTCACCTTTTCTCTTTTTTTCCTTTTTTACTCTTTCTTTTCGTTTCATTATTTACTAAAAGCTGTAATATTGTGAAATATTAATACAGTTTAAAATAAATGTTTCTATTTTAATAGTATATTAGTAATAGTAAATTTACTAATTTAATAGTAAATTGTAATTTATTTCTGTAATGATAAAGCTGAATTTTCAGCATTTCTTTTCTTACCTTTTCTTTTCTTTTCCTGTTGTTACCTTTTTTCTTCTCTTCTCTTCTCTTCTCTTCTCTTCTCTTCTCTTTTAATCAATATATCTTTACATTATTTATTTTTCTTCAGAGTATTATGCTGTTATCATAGTGGCAAGTCATATTTGTGAGTTGCTGTTCATTAAGATTAAGTTTCTAAAAGTTGTTGGATTTGATGCTGCCAGTGTAGAACAGACCTTGTGGTGTTGCATAAAGGAAGTGATGTCATGCTGTATGCCAAGGGTCTTTGTTCTACTGTTGAAGGTGGATTACTGGAGGTCTGAACAGTGTAACATGATCAATGGTACAGCGGGTCAAATGTGGCCTCCGTTCATGACCAAAGAGTCGACGATGCCCTTCTACAGCCCTGATGCGTGCAGGTAACACCCTCACGTATGCCCTCTGTAAGATAATAGGATTTTAATGACTGTACGGTTTCTAAGGGCACGTTTACTGGCAATCGTCCAAACTCAGGTCCATGGAGCTGGTGTACCAAAGGCCAGGTGTATCGCGCGGGATTCCCGTGTACCGCTTCGTGGCTCCAAAGACTCTTTTTGCCAACGGTTCAGATTATCCTCCCAATGAGGGCTTCTGTCCATGTCGACAGTCCGGCCTTCTCAACGTCAGCACCTGCAGACACAGTGAGTCTCTGTTACCTGCTGCCTGTACAGTCAGTTACGCTCTAGGGCTTTATGTCAGGATCTGTGTTCTTGTGTCTGGGAATATTTTGTTCATAGCTAGTGTGTTATGGCCTACATGCTTTGATTTCTTTTCTTTTCTTACCCTTTCTTTTTCTTTTTCTTTTTTCAATTGTCTACCCTTTTCTACCCTTATATCTTGTATTGTTCATAATTTTTTGCTTTTCTGTATTTATTAATTTTATTTTCTTTCACCATTCTTTTTCACTTTCTTCGCCATTTTCTCTTTTTTCTTTTATTTAATTTTTTTCCTTTTTCGTTTATCTTTTCTTTCCTTTTTCCTTTTCTGTTTTTTTTCTCTATCCCTATTTTTCTTTCTTGTCTTTAACCTTATCTGTTTTTATTTTTTATACATTTTTTGCTTCTGTTACTATCTATTATTTTCTATTCATTCATTTCATTTTTCCTTATGTCTTTTCCTTTTTATCTTTTTTTTTTTCTTTTTCTTCTCATTTCTTTTTTACATTTCTTTTTATTTTTTCATAATTTTTTGCTTCTCTTTTGCGGTCTATATTTGTTTTTCTCTGTCGATTTTTTTTTTTCTTTCCTTTTTGTCTTTTCTTTTTTTTTAACCTTATTTAAAAAAAAAAAACAATTTTTTGCTTTTCTATTTTTTTTTTTTTTTTTTCTCCATGTCATTCACCTTTATTCTTTGTCTTTTTTCCCGTCTCAGATTCCCCTGTGTTCATCTCCCATCCACACTTTTTTGAGGCTGATCCTGTTCTTCTGCACACAGTCAATGGATTGAGCCCAAATGAGGATGAACATGGGCTTTTCATCGATATCCACCCGGTGAGAACACAGAAGCACATTCTGTAACATGGAGCATTATTATTGGGAAATACTTAATATAATTAGGTGGACATTTCAAGTATTTCTAGACTATGGAAATAAAATGTTATTATTAAATAATTTTTTTTTTATTATTATTATTATTAATAAAATATTATAACGTGTAGCTATCAATTTTTTACAACTCCTATAATAATTCATAACAAAATCTAAAAAATATATTTACTTCAAGAAGGCAAACGATATTAACACCTGATGGAATGTTTCTTTCTCGTTAGGTGACTGAGCAAGTTTGAAACTTATCTCTCAAGGTTATTGATTATCGGTTGTTATGACTCAAAAACCTAATGTCTTTATCTTTGAAATTGGCCATAAATGTGAAATTGGTCCTTATGTCTTTTATCTAAATTTGTTGTATAAACATCTGACTTTATTTAGCTTTAAATAATTAATAATTTTTTTTTTTAGTGTTCTGTGTTTGAGGTCAACACTACTTCTAACTGTGACATAACTAATACTGCATGCTTGTGGTTATGAAAATCAGTATTTCAGCTTTGTCACTGGTTTGATAATGAGATTACGTTGCTCATTACTGCCATTAAACCATTACAAAATCTGATAAGCTAATTGGAAATGATGGTTATCGTGACCTTTATAATGTTTGTATAGCTTTCAGCAACTTAATGACCCGTTATAAACAAGATTAAGATTTGAAAGGTATGGTCTTTTTACATGGTCAATGACTGACTAAAGGTTTTCTCATGACATATTTGAGGTTTAAACCTTTGTTTTTAATTCAGTAGTGCGGTGGTTTATAGGAGTTACACATAGCTGGAAATCTGGCATTTGCTGTTTGATTTGATTTGGTTTTGCACTGTAGTACTGAGCACTGATCACTTTGCTGCTGATGTTAGATGTGAAACTCCTGATGTCTGCATCCGTGGGCCTTTTGCCACGCATGTACTTTGAGACAAACTCCACTTTATGACTTCTGATTAGCTGGAGATACGGACACAGCTTTACATCACTAAACTGAACAGAATTGCACAATCCTGACACACTTCTTGGCCGGCTATTCGTCCGGTTGCAAAATGAGATGGTTATCTTGTTGTTCTCCCTTCATCTGTTTTCATGCTTGTGTTTGTCGTTAATGAAAAATATGTTTTTCTGAAAGTGCTGCAGGACATGTGAACAGCCTCGGCTTGGGTTGAATGTCTGGGATGAATTGACAGCATGACACCTGATTAGCTCCAGAGGCTGTGAATGTTGGATTCATTACTAAGTTGTCACGAAAGCTCTTTGGATTCAGTGTTTTCTGCGGAAGCACATGAATTGCTGCTCTCTCATTCAATCTATGCCCACAAAATAATGGTTTCAATCGAGAACAATGCAGTTTAGTTCTGTTTTTTAGATCATGCCTCCACGCCAGATAATTAAGATCCAGCCCCAGACACCAGATCCTGTCAGAAAATATCAGTTTTGTCTAGAAACAGAACAACTAGTCAGCAAAGTAGTCTAATAAACCTGTTAACAGCCATTCTTGTCTGGTGTACCCAAAACAAGTGTTTAACAGTCTTCTATCCCAAGAAGCTGACTGAGAAAAGCCAGTGAAGAGCAGAAGCAGGAGACGAAGTGATGATGAAGTTGTGTATGTTTGTGTTGAGACTTCATCTGACCAGCGCAAATTCAACAAGTGGTGTTAAACAACATTTCATAAACCTTGAGTTTCCATAAACATTCCCAAACAGCCCTTAAAACACAGTCATAAGACTAAACTACGAAAAAATAATCTAAAACCATAATATATGACTAATCCATGAATTAATCAATGAAACGAGTATATAAATGTCTGTAATGATTATTATAAATGATTATATGATTAAATGTAGTAATAAAATTATTAAATGATAAATGGTTATAAATGAATAAATTAAAATAATAGAGTAAAACCCAACAATGGTTGCTCTCTTGAAGCAAAACACACACAGTTTGTATCTGAGGATCCTTAGATCCTTCATGTTTAAGATACATATTTACAGATTTACTAAATATTCAGCACATTTTTTTCTGTTATTTTTCAAGATTCTTTCATTGTTTGAGGTGTTATTAGATTTATGGCGGTAAATATGTGATGCAGTATGTCCTTGTTGAAATTTAAGTGATAGTATATTGGAAAATGTAAACTTTAATCTTAAAATATAATCTTAAATGTAGTCTTATGTTCTGTACTTCAAGTTTTTTTTAAGTTCAGGTTTAAGTCACCTCCCTAGCTCAAATTTAAATGATCCTGCGGTATGACAAATACATTTTTAAAAGTTCAAGCTCTCTGAATTAATGTTCATAAAAACAGCATGCATAACCGCCACCGCAGGACATACCAATTTTATTTCATGACAGCTACCATTTTTAGCTTTAATCCAATATGTATTCAAGCTATAACTTGTATTAGTGTGTGTTCCCTGGGAATCAAACCCATTAAGTGTAAACAACCCAATTTTAACTGTACTGTAGTTCACTAAAGGTTTAATTTTCATAGTGCAGAAAGAAACCTTGTTGGTCATTGAACCTTCTGGACTCATAAAACAGAGTGCCTTTCACTCAAAGATTATGCTTTTGCACTTTTTTTTTTTTTTTTTTTGGTTTATCAACAACTATAATATTTATGGGCAGTTATGTTAATTTATAATAGTGTCTTTTTAGCCTATTTTTAGCTCCATGTGAATTGTTCTTGTTTTCAGATCATGTATACTCCCTTTAGAAATTTTAATCAGGTTTTATTTATTTTTTGTTTGTTTGTTTCTAAACATATAGCAAGGACACCTTAAATTGATCAAAAGTCATCCATTTCAAATAAATACTGTTGATTTGAACTTTATATTTATTGAACGGTCCTGAAAAAATGCATGATAGTTTCCACAAAAATATCAAGCACAAGCAGCACAACTGTTTTTAATGTTGATAATAAGAAATGTTATTTAAGATGTTTCTTGATCCGCAAATCAGTATATTAGAATGATTTCTGAAAGATCACGTGACACTGAAGACTGGAGTAATGATGCTGAATATTCATCTTTGCATCACAGGAATAAATTACATTTTATATTCAAATAGAAAACATTTGCACGGTAGTATGTTTTAGATACCAAGGAGAATGTTTAAATTATACTTTTACATTTGATTTTCATCCAGGCTTGGGTTTCAGGGATCCATTTATGGATATTTTTTTATTATTTTTTTTACTCATTCATCAGGAGCGTATATTCTGTTTAACTTCTGTTATGTGTTAGTTGCCTTTTTTCAAAAGGTACCAAAGATGCACCTTGATCCACAGAATTAAGTTTATTAAAGGAAGTTTTATTTTATATAGGATGTTAGCTAAACCTCTACTAAACTAATGTTTAAAGATGTAGTGTAGAAGCAAAGGGCTTACATTCTCTTCCTGAGTGAAATCAATCTGATCTGCATCTGTAATGTGTTTTCATTGAAAACTTTGTATTACAGGAGACTGGAGTGCCAATAAACGTTTCCATTCGATTGCAGCTCAACCTGCTCATCAAGAGTGTGTTTGGCATCTCGTAAGTACAGCACAGATACAGTAGGTCAACGTCACAAATATCTGTGTCCACTCTGAGGTCCAGTCACACAGAACTCTGGCTGTTGTAAAACGTGTTTGTTTTTGACTCATTTCTGTGTGCTGTGGTTTGCTCGTTTCAGAGAAACAGGAAAGATAGCTGAAGTGGTGATGCCCATGATCTGGTTTGCAGAGGTAGGAGTGAATTACAAAAAGAAAACAATGGCACAAAATATCTCATGATGGCTAAAAACTAGTCTCCAACAAATGTTAAAATAGCTCAAATGTGCCAAAATACAGCATTTTTCCATTTTGAGTCATTTACAAGTTTGGTACATTTTAGTTTAACATCTCAAATTCACTTTAATTTGGGGTTTAAAAGACCCTTAATGTTTAGTAATGTTATCAGTTTTACTATGCTGACACTATTGGATGAGTACAAAACTAAATTGAGCTGATGAATCAAATTTGTTTCTTAATGAATTCTGCAACATTCACACTAAACTGAAGTAAACTGACTGAATAATGACACTTTTTGTTTTTTTGTTTTTAGAGCTGCTTTACAGCTGATATTGTATTTGTTTCATAACTGAAGAAGCTTGCTATGTTAATACTGTTGTTTTGTTGTTTATTACTGCGACTCTGTATTGTATAAAAAGCCGTGTATGAGTAAATGTGACTTAACTTCAGTTTGAAAGAGAGACAATATTGAAATCTCTCTGTTTTCTTTATCTTTCCTAGAGCGGCTACATTGATGGTCCCGTCCTCAACACGTTCCGCACCAGTCTGGTGGTGCTGCCCATGGTCATGGAGTACATGCAGTACATCTTCATCGCTCTCGGACTCGCAGGCATTTTGGGAGCCGTGATGTTATACGTCACTGACAAGGTACGTGGCCTACTGTGCTTATTTTGCATGTTTGAGTATTTTACTAACAGTATCTTTTTGCTTCAGAGCGTGTATGTTTGTGTGAGTGCATGTGCAATATGTGAGATATTGAGAGGAAGTGGGTTTACGTGATGTTGAGCAAATGTGGTTTGGTGTTTAATTGTGTCTGCAAAGGTAAGGTTTAGCTTAAGAACCCAAATGCACTTTTAATATTCCTTTATCACCCCACATTAACATTCTGCATGGGTTTAGATGGTTTAAAGTGCAACATTTGCATGATTTGTTTTACAGAAAGCCATGAAAAAGACATCAGGGGTCACGCAAGGGGTCAGCACCAACTATTTATATATGCATATTCAAAAACCGAGATTACAGTGAGAATTACAATCAAAAATGTGTGTATGTGCATGTAATTTTCAAATCTCTAGACTTTAAAACAACTTTTGATTGTTTACAGTGTCATTTAAAGTCAAAATTCACCCAAAAATGACACATTGTTTGAACGTACTCACCCTCACGTCATTCTAGATGTACAGTGCCTTGAAAAGGTTTTTGCCCCCTTCCTGTTTTTTTTTGTTGTTTTTTTGCATATTTGTCACACTTCAAAGATTCAGATCATCAAACAAATTTTAATATTACACAAAGATAATGTGAGTAAATACAAAATGCAGTTTTTAAATGATGATTTAATTTATTAAGGGAAAAAAGCTGTCCAAACCTACCTGGCCCTATGTGAAAAATTAATTTCCCCCTCCTGTTAAATCATGAAATAACTGTGGTTAACCACATTATTTTAGAAAGCTGAGTTAAATTTCACTAGCCAAACAAGAAATCACTTAAATAGAAACTGTCTGACAAAGTGAAGCATGCTTAAAGAGTAACACATCATGCCGCGATCTAAAGAAATTCAAGAACAAGATGAGAAACAAAATAGTTGACATGTATCAGTCTGGAAAGGGTTAAAGCCATTTCTAAGGCTTTGGGACTCCAGCGAACCACAGTCAGAGCCATTATCCACAAATGGAGAAAACTTGGAACGATGGTGAACCTTCCCAGGAGTGGCCGGCCTACCAAAATTACTCCAAGAGCGCAATGACGACTCATCCAGGAGGTCATAAAAGAACCCAGAACATCTAAAGTGTTCCTGTGGCTTAGTGGTAGAGCATTGTGTTAGCAGCGCAAAAGGTTGTGGGTTCAATTCCCAGGGAACACACATACAGACAAAAAAAATGTATAGCCTGAATGCACTGTAAGTCGCTTTGGATAAAAGCGTCTGCTAAATGCATAAATGTAAATGTAAAGAACTGCAGGCCTCACTTGCCTCATTTAAGGTCAGTGTTCATGATTCAACAATAAGAAAGAGACTGGGCAAAAACCCAGTCCATGGGAGAGTTCCAAGGCAAAAGCCACTGCTGACCAAAAAGAACAAAAAAGGCTCGTCTCACATTTGCCAAAAAATATCTTGATTATCCCCAAGACTTTTGGGCAAATATTCTGTGGACTGATGAGACAAAAGTTGAACTTTTTGGAAGGTGTGTGTCCCGTGACATCTGGCATAAAAACAACACAGCATTTCATAAGAAGAACATCATACCAACAGTCAAACATGGTGGTGGTAGTGTGATGGTCTGGGGCTGCTTTGCAGCTTCAGAACCTGGACGACTTGCCATAATTGATGGAACCGTGAATCCTGCACTCTATCAGAAAATCCTGAAGGAGAATGTCCGTGAACCTCAAGCTCAAGTGCACTTGGGTTATGCAGCAGGACAATGATCCCAAACACAACAGCAAGTCCACCTCTGAATGGCTCAAGAAAAACAAAATGAAGGTTTTGGAGTGGCCAAGTCAAAGTCCAGACTTAAATCCAATTGAGATGCTGTGGCATGACCTTAAACAGTCCATTCATGCTCGAAGACCCTCCAATATGGCTGAATTAAAACAATTCTGCAAAGAAGAGTGGGCCAAAATTCCTCCACAGCGATGTGAAAGACTCATTGACAGTTATCGCAAACACTTGATTGCAGTTGTTGCTGCAAAGGGTGGCACAACCAGTTATTATATTTAGGGGGCAATTACTTTTTCACGTAGGCCCAGGCAGGTTTGGACAGCTTTTTTCCCTTAATAAATGAAATAATTATTTCAAAACTGCATTTTGTATTTACTCGGGTTATCTTTGTGTAATATTAAAATTTGTTTGATCTGAATCTTTAAAGTGTGACAAATATGCAAAAAATAAATGGGAAGGGGGCAAAAACCTTTTCACGGCACTGTAGATGAGTTTGTTTCTTCATCAGAACAGATTTGGAGCAATTTAGCATTACATATCTTGCTCATCAAAGAATCCTTTGCAGTGAATGGGTGCCAAATTTTTATTTTTGGGTGAACTGTTCCTTTAAATAAGGAAAGCCTGATCTTACTTAAATGTAATGTTGCTGCTTTGAAAAAAAAAAAATGAACAGCCAGAGCGAGATGATCCTAGACCGATGAGTTTTATTATGAAAATGTGCCAAATCAAATTTCAAAGCATGTGATTGAACCACTGCACGATCATGTTCATCTTGCATGCTCCCGCCCCATTTCAATCACTTACACACATCATGCATGCATTGCTGCACACGAGCACTACAGGCTGCTCAAATTCCCTTTAGTTTTTGTCCACTCTGATGATCTCAGTACTGTCACTGTGTCCAATAATCAACCTGAAGACCACTGGCTCCAAATCAGTGTTACTGCCCACCTGATGTTCAATGAGGTCTGGTTATTCTTTTAGGAAAGCGTAAAAGATACAAAACACGACCCGACCAATGAGACGCAGGCTGAAAAATATAGCATGAACGACACAGGTGGGTTTTTGGCTCAGACACATCTTTCTCAAACTCTTCTACTGCACGTGGGACATTTTTGGAGTCACACGAGCACATTGAAGTGAACGCATGTCTTCATTTCACCTTTTATAGTCACTGTAAATTCATTTCATCTGCTTCACTGATCTGTCCATCATAACTCATCAGAACTTTTCAGGTAGTGTTCCCCTTTAATTTGTTTGCTTACAGAGAAAAACATTTCTCTATTGGGTGGAAAATTCGGCCACCTGAGCAAACACATCTTTTATACCAGACCTTTACAGCGTACGGAAGAAAAAGTGGTTACATCATGCAGTAGCACCAATTTGGCCCTTGATGTAACTTAATGATGATAATGTTTTTTTTGTTGTTGTTTTTTTTTGTTTTTTTAAACAGTGCATTGTTAACGGTACCATGCTTTACCAAGCTTATTTTAAAATAAATGTCATGCAGAATTTTTATTTATTATTATTTTTATTAGACTTGCAAAGTATAATATAATATAATAATATATATAATGTTATATAATAGCACTGCAATTATTTCTCATTGACTAGAATACAATGAAATGGCTTTCCACACACTTTGTTTCTGCACAACATGTATTTTTTCTGTGAGGGTGTGACGTAACGTTTGAGGAAACATTGCATTAGAGGGTTTGTATTGGTCTGTAGCATGGAGAACAAACTGGGTGCTGATTTGTAAGCATGTGTAGAGCATTTTCTGGAAAAGAGTGTAAAGTTCTTTATTTTATTTTTATTATTTTGTTTTTAATAAAATCAATTGGCAGTTTCTTCTTTTTTTCTTTTCTTTTCTTTTCTTTTTTCTTTCTTTCTTTATTTTACAAAAAATAAAGTTTCTATATTTTTGTTCATGTACTTCTTACTGTCAATTTGTTTTTCATTTATCCTTTATTGTATGTAAAACTTGTTAAAAGTCATCAAACAAAAAAACATCAATTAAGAGTATTTATTAACTATTTTTTCTTTTGTTTTTATTTGAATGATTTTTTTAAACCAAAAATAAAATGTCAGATAAAGGTGAAGTTTTTATATTTGTTTAAACCGTTTTAGATCAGTGGGGACTTCTTTTGTCGTTTTGCTGTTGTACTGAATTGTTCTTTTCACCGGCAGGTAAAAAGTAGGATGGATGATCACCCCAGCGCAGATGTGGACCCGTACAGCTCAGCCAGTGAAAAGACCCCATTACTACAGACCCCAGCAAGCTAAAGTCACTATCCACATCCCAGCCTGCTTTCACAATGAACTCACAATCCCACAATCCACTGGACAACAAATAAAAGTCATTATATTGAGTGCTGGGATTGAATGAATGAACTGGTTTAAGTACAGACTATTCTGTGTGATGAAGGGATTTGATGTGGATTATGAACTCTTGAGTTGAGGGCGTTCACTTATTTGTGTTTTTTGCCCATTGGTTGGGTCTAAGGTGCTGTGTGGGGTCAATACAAAATGTTTAAAAGGTTATTTTTTGACACTTGAAATACTTGACAAAATCCACTAGACAATGAATTTCAAATAGTGCATTTATAAAAAAAAGTTAAACATGACTCCAGATCACTCCAAACCCTATACTTTCTCAGAGGAAAAAAACACTGAAGCTATTTAACCTTTTATCTCGTAACCTTGAATCTTTATCCTGTAAATAAGGACGTAAACTTTGTGACAATAACGTGCCATTGACTGAAACATCCTCTGAAAGCAGAAATGCTGAGCCATCACACATTTCTCAATACTCTGAATACATGTTTCCTGTATTCTGTCTGAGGCACTTGTATGTAATGATGTAAAATGTTCCTAAATGTGTTTGCATTCTCTTGATTTCTGTTCATCATAAAATGAAGTGGGTTTATTTTAAACATTTTGAGATTTTATCAATAATGGCTTTCAATTTCATTGTAGTTTGATTTAGTACGTGTGATTCCCAGGCAACCAAATGATAAACTTGGCCTGGATAAATGTCAATATAACTCTGGCTCCAAACAATACATGGTCATACATTTTATTACTCCTTAAATAATACTGTTAAGGTCTATGAAAACTGCAGAAGAGATAACTGTTATCAAACAGTAGGCCTATTGTGTTGCTGATTGAATGAAAACAAGAATGTTATCTCACACCAAAGTCAAATCAAAAATGGGATACTGGCTAATAATTACATGAAGAACATTATCCTAGTCATTTTTATTATGGTGACTGATTGATTTAGGCCTACCTCTTATTGGCAAGAATGATTCTCATAAGATTTGTTTAAAAAAAAAAATAATATCGAATCATCCTGTCCAGGCACATTTGTTTTATTAAAACCAACATAAAGGCAGCACAGCAAATATTATTTATAATTTGTACTGTCAATATTCGCGCCACACTAACGAGAATGAGGTTGTTTTGCCGCCATTTTTAAGATCGCAGTACTTTTTACCGCCGCAAGATGGCAGCGAGTAACAAACAGTACCACGCGAGGCTACTGAGGAGACGCAGGGTTTGTGTTGAGCTCAATCTTTCTTTGGACTTGTTGCTTATCATTTGTTTCTTTGTTGGTCCTTTGTGAACACCGTTTGTGTAATGGTTGCAGAACAGGTGATGAAGAAATAGGCTGCTACACAAATCCTGGCAAATGTGTCGCCGCGGTTGTGTTGACAGAAACGAAGAGTTCCTGATGTGAGTTACATTGTGTAAAATAACATAATTCTACATAAAAACGGTTGTTTTAAGAAAAATTAGTTTATTTGTTCATCTCTCATTCATCCTTGCATTGTCTTGCAGCAGCCTTTGTGTTTTTGCTCCACAATAAAAGCTACACAGAGCTTTGATCATAAAACATGTAACGTTAGGCTACTTTAATGTCATCATAGTAAGATGGGAAAGAGTGGCAACATTTTGTGTAAGTAGTCTGAAAGGACGTAGGTTTGATTTTGGCTTTGGTGGGAAATACCGACAGACGTCAGTCATTTAATTGTTTGATCAAAATTATTGCTAGCGACACATGTCATACTGTTCCTAAATTATGTGTCCTTGAAAATCATAACAAGTGATGTCTGACTTTGGAAATATACTTCTCTCCTTGAAGAGGTCAAAAGCTCATGGACGTAGGCTAATTGCTGTTTTTGTCACTCTTCCGATGAAGATTTGTTTGGTAATGTATCCTACTCACAGAGAAATTTTGGTCCGACTTTTTTATTGTTCATCCTATCTCATATTGTAAGTGACTTTTCTTTGTGTTATAAAATATGTTTTCTTTGGATTGTTTGATTACTGAAAAGACAATATAGGAAACTCTAACTTAATTAATCAGTGTTAGCTAAATTTCACATACATAAAAATCTGCCAGAAAATCTATATATTTCTTTTTTATTTTTTTACTTCTTTACTTTAAGTTGATCTAGACAAATATATGGAAACTAGCCTATCCAAAGTTATGGTAATCCTAAAACAGTGAAAACTGCATCTCTATATTCATCATAAGGTCATTTTAAGGTGCAAATGTATTACTTTTTTGTTAACCTGGCAACACATCCCTTATGAAAAAAAAAACTTTGTTTAACCATGGAAACCATAAATTAACCATGGTATTTGCAGTAAAACTGTGGTACTAAAAAAAAAAAAAAAAAATTCACTTTGGCTACATTAAAACCACGATTCATTTTCTTAAAGGGGTCATATGATGCGATTTCAAGTTTTCCTTTCTCTTTGGAGTGTTACAAGCTGTTTGTGCATAGATAAGATCCCTAAACTTGCAAAGACTAAAGTCTCAAAACCAAAGAGATATTCTTTATAAAAGTTAAGACTCGACCACGGCCTCCTAAAACGGCTCATTCAAACACACCCCACATGTCTACGTCACAGTGTGGGAAGATTTGCATAACACCACCCAAATGTATATGCAAAGAAAGAAGGCAGAACTATTATTCTTGCTGTAGTATTGTTGCTGCTGCCGGCACCATGTCGTGGAGACGCTGTGTTTCATTGTGAAAGCGAAAATACTTTGTTTGGGCTTCCAAAAGAGGACACAACTAGAAATCAGTGGTTAAGTTGTATTTACAACACTGTTCCAGAACAGTTCAACCCAAATATTAGAGTGTGTGCAGCGCATTTTACGGAGGACTATTTCCTGAACCTGAGTAGCCTGCCAGCTGTGCACAGACTGTTTCTATAAAGTGAAGCAATTCAAACTTTGCAACGACAGTCTGATGCTTCTGACTCACAGCCTGTAAGTATGTTTTCTTATTTAAAGAATTTGCCACTGATGATTCAAACGTGAGTTTTGAGCAGTGTAGAGTAGTACTTGTTTGTCGTTTCTCCGATCACAAATGCAGACATGGTAATGTTTATGCGGCGTGATGCAACGCGACGCGTAAAAAGACAGTATAAGTCATTATAATCAGTAATTATGTCCCCACTGGATGCAACAAATGCCTTGTTTATAATGGCTTTTATTGTTTTTGTCTCATCGCGTCGGGACACAGCATCACAATACGGTAAAGGGCGTAACATTTCCATCACACGTTTGAGGTATTCGGCCAATCACAACGCACTGGATACCTGGCCAATCAGAGCACTTCTCAGAACGATGAGCTTTGTAAAAATCGACGCGTTTCAGAAAGGCAGAGCATAGAGGAGCAACAATAATGTACAGTATGTGGAAAATAATGTTTTTTGACCTTAAACCACATAAACGCATTGCATTACACCAAATACACAAAATAATGTTCTTTTTAGCAACGTCATATGACCCCTTTAAGGGATTTGTATTTGTGTATTCTTTTTCTTTTTTCTTTGTTTTGTTTTTATAACTGTACTTAAAGGGATACTCCACCCCAAAATGAAAATGTTGTAATTTTTCACTTACCCCCATGTCGTTCCAAACCCGTAAAAGCTTCGTTAGTCTTCAGAACACAATTTAAGTTATCTTGGATGAAAACCGGGAGGCTTGTGACTGTCCCATTGACTGCCAAGTAAATTGCACTGTCAAGGTCCATAAAAGTATGAGACACATCGCCAGAATACTCCATCTGCCATCAGTGGTTCAATCTGAATTTTATGAAGCGACGAGAATACTTTTTGTACAGAAATAAAACAAAAATAACGACTTTATTCAACAATTAGGCACCGTAACGTCTCCTCTACGTCAGCGTAGCGCCATTTTGGAGATTATCCCCTGACGCAAAATGTGTACTCTTCTGTATCAGCCGGGCCACAAGGGTGCGCTGTTTGTGTTCAAATCAGAGCGTAAATCGACGAAGAAGACGCAACCCTGTGTCGAGGCTGATACAGAAGAGTGTACGCATTTTGCGTCCAGGGGATAATCTCCAAAATTTTGGAGATTATCCAAAACAATGATTCAACAATGAATTGTTTGAAACAATGATTCAACAATGAATTGTTTGAAACAATGATTCAAACAATGATCCAAACAATGTTTGAAACAATGATCCAAACAATGATTCACGAACCATCATTTCATATTGTGACTTCGGAGCGCTTCGGGGCGAAATCATTCAATTTGCAAAATGATTCACAAATCAGTTCTGAAGTTCCGATCTAAATCAAATGATTCGTGATATGCTCTCCGATGTCCCGATCTTAATAATGATTCGTGAACCATCAGATTGTGACTTCGGGGCACAGATTGCTAATAATTAAATTCATGTAATGATTCAGGAACCTGCTTCAGAGTTCCAAACCGATTCAAATGATTTGCAATACGCAAAGTTCTGGGCCCGTATTCATGAAAAATCTTAGTGCTAAGAGTTGCTCCTAGTAACAAAATTCTTAGAAATGTGGGTGTTTCCTCTTAAATTTAAAGAAAAGATCCTAGTAAAGAAAAAAAGTAATTCAGAAAGCATCTTAACCCTTAAAAGAGGTCTTAAGGTCCGAAATTGTTAGGAGTACGGACGAGGACTTTTAAGAGGCTTAAGAGTTTCTTTAGCAGTGGAGAAAATGGATGAAACATGAAGAGGGAGAAGAAATGTGTTGCACACAATGCATGACAGTGAGTTAATAAGACGCTACACATTAGATCGTGCAGGGATCATGTTTGTGACAGATCTTATTAAAGACATGTTAACATCCCTGACACTGCGCAGAAATGCCATAGCACCAGAAATGGACGTAATCACTACATTAACTACATTAACATATTTGGCAACTGGAAAAATGCAGCTATGCAGCAGCGATGATTTGGGTCTGTTACAGCACTTTCAGAACCTTATTGTGTCGCTGTGCATTTCCTATAAAATACGTTAAGTATGACAGCATGGTAAATAAAAAATAAAGAATATAATGTGTGTGTGTGTGCGCGCGCGAGAGAGAGAGAGAGAGAGAGAGAGAGAGTACGGTAAAACAGGAAAAATTACGCTTGTAATTTCAAAGTGAAGGCTTATAATAAACCCTACTCTTAAAAGCGCTCTTACTTCCTTCTTGGACAACCAACCAATCACAGTCTTCAAAAGACTGTGTCATAGCTAGCAACGGGGTCAGCCCCGCCTCCTCACTAAGATAAAAGTTTTTGTCTTTTCCTCGCTCAGAGTTGCTCTCAGATTGGTCCTGAATCACTTTTAAGATAAGACTCCTAGCTAGAAATTTTTAAGCTAAATTAGGAGCTCTCTGAGAGGATTCTTAGAATCTTTATGAATACGGGCCCAGATCTATATCAAATGGTTTGCGATATGCATTCCGAAGTCCTGACCAAAATCAAATGATTTGTGATTCGCAATTTGAAGTCCCGATCTGAATCAAATGATCCGCGATATGTGATTTGAAGCCCCGATCTGAATGAAATGATTCGCAATTTGATTGGAGCGTTCCGAAACAGTGAATCATTTTGCGACCCAATAATGGTTTAACTGATTCTGAGTTTTGAAAAGCTCCGTTTCACCCATCACTATACATGCTTTAAAAAACACAAAAAAAACATTACAAGTGATGTCAAAATTCAAAAATGAGTTTGAATCAATTGGAGCGCTTCCAGCATAAATTACTCACTCAATTAATTTGGTTGATCTGTTCCTCCGTTTATCTATCTTCAGCCATGTTTATAAGACACTGTCAGCACTACTGTCTTTGCTCTGTCTTAGTTAACTGAAAAAAGAGAAAGAAAGTGTCATGTTTACAAATAAAATTTATGTTTTTCCATTCCAGAGATAACATCCAACACAAATCTACGAACATATTCAGGTGAGGTAACAGGTTTACTGCTAACTAGTGAAAACACTTGAGGTGACGAGCTGCACCTCAAAATGCAAGTTAGATGGAAACATTGTGCATTATAATCGAGTTTGTAGCTTAATTCACTGAAGTTTGACCAATGCAATTGAGTTGGTGACCGTTCAATAAAAAATCAGTTGAAAGCATCCAGTCGTCTCATACCATTGAAATTAATGTTAAATTTATCAGTATATATTGTAAAAAAAAATATTTAAGAAATTATTTTTGTATCTGATTGTATTAGTTTATATAGAGTGATAGTCAATGTAAAAATGGGAGAAGCATGATGAACACAAGACAGCATAACAACATAATGTTAAAGAGAATAAGCTTTATCATTTAAATGAACTGTGCACGTTCGGCACAGTTCTTCATGTTCTTACTCAACCCATTTATTAAATGTACATTCTTGAAAGCGCACAATTTTCTAGCATGTTTACTTTAACTTCTTATCTAACACCTATGGTATGGTATTGATCAGTGTTGGGAAGGTTACTTTGGAAATGGAATAGGTTACAGATTACAATTTACCCTATTTAAAATGTAATAAGTAGTGTAACTTTTCAATTACTTTATTAAAGTAATGTAACTGATTACTTTTCTAATGTTTTCTAATGTCATTTTTAAAACATGTAAACCAGGAAGGGTTAATCTTACAGCAGTCTTCAACAATGTCAGACTTTCGAAATCCTTCATCACTTGTATTAAAATTATAATAATTTAATTTTAAAGCACAGCCACCACAAAATCAGACTGACTTTGAGATCATTCTGAGGTTAAATACAGATTTAAAACCATAACAAGTAATAGTTTAATAGCTATGATACAGTTTTTGAAATGAAATCTTTGCATAGTTATGACAGGAAACACTGGCATCTAACAGTAGCTTAGAATAAAAACAAGTTAATCTAAAAAAATAAACCAAATACATTAATCCAAATAGGAGTTATTGAATAAGCATGTGTCCTAAACTCCTGAAACAATGGTGTCTCATATTTTAGAGCAGTCACTGCAATTTGAAAGAAATCAATTAAATCTGTATGTGGCTGTGTGTGAATACAATTCAGATGTAACCCCCTTTGTAATTCTTAACATTTTCACAAGTAACTGTAATTCAATAAAAAAAAAAAATCTCAGTAACTGTAACTGATTACAACTAGATTTATTTTGTAATTAAATTACGTAATTCCGTTACATGTAACTAGTTACTCCCCAACACTGGTATTGATGTTACAAGCTTTTTGGCCATATACCAGCAACTGCACCAAATTGCTCGGTTATGGTTTCAGTATATTGCCACTTTCTGGATTTTCTTGACTAATTGTGAATTTCTTGACTAATAATGTATGGATGACATTTAAAGCAAGTTGAAATTTGGTTTAGAATCCGTTCTCATAAGATTAGCAAAAGTCAATAAGTGTCAACCTAAAGCATCGATGTTAAGTATGTGTTTTGATGTATGTAAAGGTCCTTGGGGGTCTCCCAGATCCCAAACAGAACATGAGGGTTAACACTTTATCAATGCAGGTCATCAGGACACCTTCAACATTTGAAACAAAATGTGCAGAAAGAGAAAAGGCTATCTGTTTGATGGCGAGTCAATCGATGAAGTTGGCAAACGTGTAGACGTGACCTTTTCTGTGCTTCAGTCACATGTCCTGAGGGGACACACGTCTCTGTGTTTCCTTGACCCTCGCTGCTGATTAAGATAGCCTATAGGTGTCATGGCCACAAAGCTGTCTTGCATGTGAAATATAGTGCTTTATACAGACACTTAAATGAACCATATCTCAAATATATAATTAAAGGAATAGTTCACCCAAAAATGAACATTTGCTGAAAATCAGGCCATACAAGATGCTCACCAGTGGATCCTCTGCAGCGAATGGGTGCCGTCATAATAAGGATCCAAACAGCTGATAAAAACATCACAAGTAATCCACACCAGTCCAGTCCATTAATTCATGTCTTGTGAAGTGAACAGCTGTGTTTATAATAAATAAAACCATCATTAAACCTTTGCTTCTGCTTAAAATACAAGTTTATAGTCCATAATATGGCTTCCTCCAGTGAAAGGTCATCTTGTCTGAATCAGGAGAGAAATCTGCACAGATCAAGCACCGTTTATATGTGAAAACAGTCCAATTTTATTTATTTTTTTAAATATCTTAGTGGATTTTGATGTGACTGGACAACAATGGATGTACTTTTTCACTGGAAGAAGCATAAATATGGATATGGACTCATAAGTAAAAATACCTTAATGATGGATTTGTTTCTCACAAACATGCAGCATTTCAACATTTAAGGCCTTAATTAATGGACTAGAGTGGTGTGGATTACTTGTGGATTATTGTGATGTTTTATCAGCTGTTTGGACTCATTCTGACGGCACCCATTCACTGCAGAGGATTCATTGGTGAGCAAGTGACGATGTTAAATTTCTCAGAATCTTTTTTGATGAATGAACAAATTCCTCCGCATCTTAGAGTGAGTACATTTTCAGCAAATTTTCATTTTTGGGTGAACTGTTCCTTTAAACCTCACTACACTATTGCGGTGGTCTGCCACTTTGTGGGTGGTGTAGCAATTTATATTTCTTGGATTTAACCTCAGTGTCCTCAGTGTTGACAAGGCAATCAAGAAACAGCCAGAACAACACTGAACCAGATTAGGCGACCCAGGCAGCAGTTCTTCAAGGGAAGAATGCAAAGAGAAAACACGCTTCAAATATCTAATGAGCTCCGTTGGGTTCTGGCCAGGCCATAGATTGTTCTATTTGTGGACGCCAGTTGTTTGTGTCCATCAAACATAATGGGAAGTTAACATGCATGCACTACCTGTTGGGACATTTGGTTTGTCTCCGTTTAATTTGTCTTCCATGCCTTTCATGTCTGTTGGAGTCAGTGTTACCCTGAGTAATTTGGTGTTTGTATTCCTGTTGTGTCTGATAGTTTGGCTGCTGTTACCACCCGCGCTGGAGTGAGTGGCTTTGACGTCCAAAGGGTGGGTGCAGGTCATCCCTTCAAGAAACATCAAACCTAGATGTAATTGTGGACACCCCTCTGACATCTTTGATGTCTGGAACCCAGGCGTGACCAAAGTCTGGTGTGAAATTATAGCAAGGGGTAGACACAGAATATTAATGCTGATGCACAACATGATGATGGGTGAAGCTCAGGAAAACATGTCCATGTCCATCCCAAATAAAAAAGTCCTAAAATTAAGAAAGATATATCCTGCCATTCAAAGGTTTGGGATGAGTACAAATATAAAAAAAAAAGAAAGAATTTAATATTTTTATTCAGCAAGGATGCATTAACTTTCTTTTTATCAAGGAATCCTATAAAAAATTAAAAAAAATTCGAGAAAAATGTTAAGCAATATTATTCAACATTGATAATAATAATAAATGTGTCTTGAGCAGCAAATCAGCATATTATAATGATTTATTTTAAATTGTAATAATATTTCAAAATATTACTTTTTATTGTATTTTTGATTCAATAGGTGAGGATAAGAGACTTCTTTCAAAAACATTATGGTATTGTATAAATAAATTATATATTATAAAGGAAGTAAGTTTTTTTTATTTATTTTTAATTGTGACAAAAACAATAAGCTGACAATAAGCACATTTACCTATTATTTCTTTGACATGTGACTTGGACATGTTCACGACTGTTTTTGTACTAACTTCATGTGTATGCTTGCTTTCCATGTCTTGGTTAATTTTATTGTAATTTTTTGCAATGCCACTCTCCATGTAATATTTCTCATATATGGGATCATATTTCTCATTTATGGGACCATGTGCACCATCTTGCTTTATAAGCCTTGTGAAAAAAGATGAGAAAAATATTGATATTTTGATTGAGATTAGCTTGTTTCATTCACCCAATATTGATTATTGACAGCAGCAGTGTTTCAAGTAGTGCCATTAAACAAGCAGATGAGAAGCAATCCTCGCCACTGCAGATTCTCATGAACAGTCAATTTTTTTTTTTTTTTTTACATAAAATGTGTTTAAAGCCATAAACTGATCCAAAACACTCTGAGATAGATCACTACAGGACAAACTCTGATTTAAGTGAAAAAGTACTAGACTAACTACTCCTCACATCAAGCAACTTTAAGGCATCAATAACATGTAAAAATGATACATTTTAAGTAGTGCTGTTAAACGATTAATTGCATCCAAAATAAGTTTTTGTTTACATATGTGTGTACTGTGTATATTTATGTATATATAATTACACACACATACAGTATATATTTTGAAAATGTTTGTTTTTGCGTGTATATATTTATATTCATATAATTTATATTATATATAAATATATTTAATATATAAACATAACATTTGTTTCTTAAATATATGCATGCAAGTGTGTCTATTTACATATACATATTAATATACACAGTACACAAACATATATTATGTAAACAAAAACTTTTATTTTGGATGCGATTAATCGCAATTAATCGTTTGACAGCACTAATTTTAAGTATATTGCAAAACATTCACATATGTAAGATTTTTGGGTAGCAAAACTCGATTGCCTCATTTGTAATGCTTCATATGAGCCGGTCGCTATAGTTGAGCTCTTTTGCCACAATTTCAAACAGTGGCTTCTCTGATCAGTGTTATTTTTTTTTAGAATAATGGGTTGTGTTTTTATTTATATAGGCCTATTTCATTTTTTATAAAGTTAAAATCACATTGACTTGTGATTGGGGTTTCTACAGAGGCATAATTAATCTTTTAACAACCTCAGTCTGCCCTGAAAGGTTCATAGTTTATTGCTAAAAATCAATTTCTCTATGGAGAAAATGAATGGGATTTTTACTTTTGTAACTGCTCTATTGTCACCGAGGCAATTTAGATTCACAAGGCCATAGATATCATTCACTAAGAGGATTACAGCTCACCAAAATTCAGCATAACACGTCGATGAGATTATTTAGTGCATTGAGCGTAACTGCTCTTTTGTCCATTACTGTGCTTAGGCTATTTGTTTTGCTCGAAGCGTGGAGAGAAGATGATGAAGAGGAAGACGAAGCTTGTTTTCCCTCTATCTATCTTCCTCAGCTTTGTGATTCACTATTAATAACTGAGTATTGTAAATGCAGGCAGCTACAAGGCCTCATCAATCAGGGAATATCTAGGCTAGTATGTATAATTATAATTATTCTATGCAGATGGCTAGGGGTGCTGTAATTAATCATTTGTTAAAGAGGCATTCTTTGATATGTCTGTTTGGACTCCATAAAGCATATCATTAAAACCCATTTAGCCATTCAAAAGATTGAATGACAGGTTATCAAAGACAAGCACAGCACCGCCTCACACTTCAGCTGAAGATGTCACTGTAGCATCTGATTATATCAAGACTAAATTAACACAACTCTCTGTGCGCACCAGGTCCCGAGGAGCCGCTCTCATCGAGGGAGTGATGCTCAAAGATCCTTTCAAGGTAAATCATATTCTGACCTTTGATACGGGGTTGGAGAGCAGGTCTGAAAATCAGAACATGTGGACTTTAGTGTTCTCTATCATATGTTTGGAATTCAGAGCCATTGTTGGGTGAACAATGGGACAAAATGTATACAACACGCCTTCAAAGGGACATTTTTTTAACCTTATTTCCCCCTAAAAGGTTTATAGCAGAGTACATATTATTACTCTTAGGTACTAATATGCATATTTTAGGCTTAAATTAGGTAAAAAGTTGTTCTTTTAGGGGTACAAGCCGATGGTTTACACTGCAAGGCTCAGCAATAAGTTTTTTATTATTATTATTATTATAGTAATATCCATCTTATTAAAAAGCAGATAATCCTGCAAATTAAAAAGCAGATAATTAATTATCTGTACACATTAAATTAATAAATTATTTTTGTGAAGAAAACTTAAATATTTAAAACTTAAAAAATTATAGAATTTCATAAGTATATATTTTAAAATATATATTTGCATGTATTAACATTTTAAAAATATGATTTGGATGTACATAAAATGTTTTTTGCTTGGTTAGCCTGGTTTTCTCTCTGATTTAAATCAAAGTGTTATGCTCTTGTCTCTCTATTTCTATAATATTCCAAAGAACATATTTTATGTGCACCCAAAAACACATATTTATTATATTAAATTATTATTATTTTTTGTTTTTTTTTGCAATAATATTTACCATACAGTAACTTAAATAAAGTTATGTTTTTATGTTTTTTTTGGCCTCCCAAACTATCAATCTCAAGTCTTTAAATTTTTCAGCAAATCTAGCTAATGTTCAATACATAAGATGTATCGACAATGCAGCTCTGGCCTGAACTTTGAATGTTTATTGTTACCCCCTATAGCCTATAGTGCTTCTCTATAGAAGTATAAACCCATGACTTTTAAGGCTAATGAAAAAGTTCATTAAATTAAATTAGAGTTTGATGCAATCCACTACCTGAACATTTCTTTTTTAGAGAATAAGAGACGGTTGATGGAGGGCGATGCCAGACATCTTGTCAGAGCACGCAGCATACCTCGATAATATTGAACCCAACAGATTTCATTTTCTCCCCAGTGAACAGAACCTTTGAGAGCACTGCTGAAACTTGCCAGGGTGTTCTTATTGTTGTCTGAACAGCCTGATGTAGTATTAGTAGTAATGGTTTTAGAAATAGTGCCTGTCTGAAGTACGGCACAGTTGCCACAGCATTTAAGGATGAAAAATGGAAGGAACTTTGATTTAACACAGTCAAAGCATTTATCTCATTGCAGTGCTCAGATAATTTTGCTCATTCTGAGGGGCGTGACGAGGTTTCATCTTTTAAGATATGGAAGGTAACAAATGGATATTACTGCTTCAGGCTGAAAATGTGAACACTCAGACACCGAGTGTCTGGACGTAGAGATTACAGCACTGTTGCCTCAGATATTCCCACACAGCCTTGAACATTTCATTTGTCTTCTCTACATTTCCTCAGACCCTTTCACACTGGTTCATTTGGGGCTGAGACGAATGACCATAGTATCTGTCCATTTGTCTCAGCTTTGTGCTATCAGCTTCTTTCTCTAACATGAGTAATGACTGGTTTTTAATTTAAGTGGGAAGATGCTAAAAAGAAAAGGCATTTCAGAGGCTGCAAAGTTATTTTGTTAAGTTTGGAATTAATTCTTCCTTTAAAAAATATATTACATCAGAATATGGTAATTGTATCTGATCATTTTTATTGAGCGAAGCAGAGTGGCAAACAAGAGCCATTTCAAATTTACATTTGCAGAACATAATCAAGCAATGCAAAACATCAAAGTACATAGTAATGTTTCCTCCATTTCAGTCTAATATTAACAGTGTAAGGCTATTAATTTAAAGCTCTTACACTCTCAAGTATTTTATACAGACAAGCAATAGCTTCAATTTATGCACAAGTCTTTTACATGAACAAATTACATACATCATATGTACATAAATCAGAATAATTTGAATGCTGAGTGTAATATATGCAGTTCTGTGATACTTTAAAAACTTTATTGTTTGACTGCTTGGACAGCATTTTCTGGCTCAGCCAAAAGTTGATTTTGTGGTCACTAATGTTTCTGGTGTCGGCAGCTTTTCTGAACAACTGTATTAGTACTCTGGTTGAAAATCCCATGAAATTTTCTGTCCATTGATGTACTTAATATTGTAACAGGAAGTTGGAATGAGACATACAGCATCTTTTTGATCTTTAGGTTATGTCTTTTAAAACCATGATTTTTGCTTACAATTGCAAAAGTCGGTGACTGGTGATATTAGATAGTGAGGACATTCTCATTTTAGAGAGCATTTGATTGGACAAAGAAATTGTCTATGGCCTTGTTGACCCCTGTTGGAAAATCCAGCAAATGCTGGTTAGGTATGTTTTGAAGCATGACTGCCGGTCCTAAGCTGGTCCCGAGCAGAAGCTAATTGTTTAGGACCAGATTAGGACCAGCACATGACCAGTTTAGGACCAGTTTAAACAGCTCATGACCAGTTTAAACCAGCTCAAACCAGCAGCCATGCTTCAAAACATACCTAACTAGCATATGCGGTTCAACAGGGACAACATGAATTAACATTTTTGGTCCATATTCTAGAGAAAGAAAGACTGTAGATTTTAAATGTTTCTGCTAAAAATTAAATCAACTTAACTTTTAGAGCATACTACCTTCTAGATCTCATAGTGAACAGAAATGGACCCATTCAATCTCATATATGTCCTCATATGATAACCTTACTATTATGGTCCCAAAAATGTGTTTATGATAAAATATCTGGCCTTCAAAAATCTGGTTGGGACAATGAATACAACACAAACATGCAGCTGGTGATTTGTTGTACTATGTAAAAGCAAGTCTAACCAGTACTGTGTTTCTGTCTGTTTTAACATGTGTCCATTAAGAGGGCTGAGATATCACGATAGTGGAGATGCTAGTGCATGCAGCTGCACAGCAGTTCAAAAGGTGCAACATCGCTGCTCTTTTGTTCTTCTGCAAGCATCAAAGCAGCTCTCTCACACCTGCCCAACAAAGCAAGAGCCTCTACAATTTGGGCTGAAAAGGCATGTAAAGCAAGCACAAGCCACGCCAAACAACATCATGATATTATACACCGATGTACAACAACCACTATGCAAGAAAATGGACCTCACATAGAACTAGAACTTACTGGAATCTAGATTTTGATAATGCTGAAAAATATCTTTGTAGTTGTCGCAGGAATTTCTGTACAAGCTGTATAGCTAGGCATATCAAAATATACATTATGCCCTTATATTTACAATGCACAACCTCTATGAATATCTATGTCTGAATGTCTTTTTATACACTTTCTTTTTTATCAAGATAAAACAATAGGTGGCCACAAAACAAAAGATAGGTTTTCATTTACATAACACTGTTATTGAAAGATACAAAAAATGATAGACTTAAAATATAAAAATAAATATAACCACATTAAAAATGTATTTAACATGGTCTTCTTTGTAAAGGCAGTGTAGCTGCAACTGATACTCAACAGCATGCAGAATTATGGCGATAAAAATGGAAGTAGCTATGTTAGTTCAAAGTCAATTTTTCTGTTTCTCGCTGCGCTATATTTATCATGACCCTCTGCCTTCCAGACAAATCCTTTACATTGTCGCCTTCGTAGTCCAGTAATATGCAACAACAGGTGCAGATCCTTCCACGTCGTCACGTTGGCTATCGTATCATTAACAACCAGCAGTAACGACAGACAGATCGTTGCCAAGGGGATCAGCTGGTCAAGTTTTCCTAAACAACCCATGGGTCCTGGAGCAAATGCTGATTGGGTTGAACACTTACAGGGATGATTTCTAGCTGGCTCCTCGAGTAGTAAAATTTTGCTAAACACAAAGTATTAATGCTCCACAGTCTTTATATGTTATGTTGAACAATATACTATGAAGTTTTCACATAAGCCTTTCATCCCCAAGAAAACCTAAAAACCTGTTTTGGTTTGTTGTATCTCACATTACGACCTTCCGTGGAACATGTATCATTTGCCCTTCTCCTTACAAGATTGCTATTTTAACATTGAAAGTATTTCCTACATTCCTTTTTAAGCTAAATTGTTGCTAGAATAGAAGCTGGATGACTCTGATACAGTCTTGGAGGCGCTTTGTGAAGAACCATTAGATGTGAGATCTATGGAACATCGATTTGTATTCTCCTGAAGCTCCCCCTCGATTACCGGCATCACTGTGGATACTGTGGTCTCCATTCGGCTGGCGCGGTAAATGCTGGCCTGTGTTTGAAGATAGCGAGTTGACTTGAGCTCCAGACCTTCATATGAGCCTTGAGGGACACAAGGACACCAGGAGAATGCCTGCTGGAATCCAGCTCGAAACCTGCACAGAGTATTGCATGACAAGTTTGCCCCTAAACCTGAAATGTTTGCCTCTAAAGCAACTCTTACCTGTCATTGAGAAGACAGTAGATGATGGGATTGTACATGGTGGAGCTCATGGCAAGCCACATAATTCCTAAGTACACCTGCTGGATGTACCGTTCCTCAAACAAGTGAGGAAGGAACTGGTGCAGCAGGAAGTAGACATGGTAGGGCAGCCAGCAGATGGCGAAGGTGCACACAACGACAATCATCATCTTCACCACCTACAGAAGTTAAAGGGATAGTTCACCCCAAAATGAAAATTCTGTCATTAATTACTCACCCTAATGTCGTTCCAAACCCGTAAGACCTTTGTTTATCTTCGGAACACAAATTAAGATATTTTTGATGAATTCCGAGAGTTTTCTGACCCGCCATAGACAGCAACGCAACTGAAATGTTCCCAGACCCAGAAACGTAGTAAGGACATCGGTAAAACAGTCCATGTGACATCAGAGGTTCAACCGCAATTTTGTGAAGCTACGAGAATACTTTTTGTGCACAAAGAAAACAAACAACAACTTTATTCAACAATTTTTCTCCTCCAAATCTTATATTCTGCCATTATGGAGAGTACCACAATGCATGTGCATTGCTTTCCGCACGTAAACAACGTGTGTGTGGTGCTGCTGACGGAGAACACATCAGAGGTTCAACCTCAATTTTGCGAAGCCACGACGGATGCGCGGGTGTTCCTCTGCACGTAAAAAGATGCAGTGCATGTGTCGTGATATCGCAAAATTGTGGTTGAAACTCTGATGTTACATGGACTGTTTTACCAATGTCCTTACTACGTTTCTGGGTCTGGGAACATTTTAGTTGTGTTGCTGTCTATGGAGGGTCAGAAAGCTCTCGCAATGCATCAAAAATAACATAAAGTGCCCCTATTATGGATTTTTGAAAATGACCTTTCATGCAGTGAGTAACATGGCTCTAATTGAATGAAAACATCCTGCAACGTTTTAAATCTGAAAGTGCACCGTGTATAAAGTTGTCTCTCAAAAGAAAGAGTCGACTCTGAATCATTGAAACGAGTTGTTTTTAAAACGAATCCCAAGCCGTTTCATGTTGATGTCAACATGAAACATTAGCATATTACCTGCCCGCTTGTTGCCGCTCGCAGACCTAGGAAAACTTGATTTTCGCTTTGGTCTGAATGAAAATGAAAATTCATTCTTTGCCACTAGGTGCCACTTTTGGAGCGTTAAAAAATAGCTGTTTCCCCGGTAACGGCTGTACACAAAGCAGCATTGCACTCACAAACACTGCTTTAAATGAAATCGGACCATTCACCGCAGATTAGTGTCACGCAATGTAGGGGTTTAGAAAAATTAATCGTTGAACGAATCGTTTGGGAGTCGTTGAGCAAAAAAAGGTAAAAATAAATGCATATTATAAGAAAATTAAAGTATTTTTTAACCTTGTATGCATGTCAACCTGTTGTTGGGGACTCCCAAAACCAAAATATGAGCCTTTCATTACCCATAATAGGGGCACTTTAAGTTGTGTTTCGAACATGAATGAAGGTCTTATGGGTTTGGAACGACATTAGGGTGAGTAATGCATGACAGAATTTTCATTTTGGGGTGAACTAACCCTTTAAAGTAGAAGGAGCTGAAGTAAGTTAAAAACCTGGATTAGTTGCTTACCTAGTGACCTAAAGCAAACAATAGTCATGTTCCTACATGGTCTTGTTGAAAAGACCAGCAAAGATGGTCAGCTTCAACAGGTAAATGTTGCTAGGTTACTATCCATCCAAGCTGGTATTTTCAGCAAGGCAACTGACATTTAAGCTTTTATGTGAGTCGCTCTACAGTTGATAACCTTCCGTTTGGCGGTTAGCTGCTCTCGATAGCGGTCTGAAGAGTCTCCAGGAATCTCACTAGCCCAGAGAGTACATCCCACCACCAGGTAAGCACAGCCCATGATGAGCAAAGGCAGAAAGTAGATAAGCACAACCACGCAGACGTAATACCTGTGAGAGAGGAAGAGACAGAAAACAGCCAGATGGAGAATTGGAATTGGAGGCAGCCAACGAACAAGAACAAGACAAGAAGCCCAAGATGAAAATAGACCCAAAGTTGTTGAGACATATTTTTCAGTGCACATTTTTACACAAAAGGATGCCACACACCAACACCTCAGAGTCCCAAGTGTTTTCTCACATTAACTGCCACTTAAAAATAACCGCTGGAAAACTTTTGAATCGTGAACTGTGAATGCTCGCAGGATTTGTGTGCTGTGACAGTGCCTCTCTTTTCTTTTGGAGCGCCGTACAATTCAACATGCTAATTAGCTCGAGGTATGGAGGGAAAATATACACAGGCCTTTCACGCATTACCACAAACGTTCTGACCCTGTCCCACAAGACTGTCCAAAAAAAGCAATGTAAATGCCTTTTCTTCTTTTGTTGTTTTGACTGAACGTCTTACAGACACACCATTTAGGATGAGCCAAAGGAAATGTGGGTATTTACTGCTTTTCAAGCATCCATAGCCATCTCAGTGAGTGAGAGAGAATTTAATATTGTCCAGTTGATAAATTTCAAAAATGCTTCTTGCTTTTTGTGGTATGAAATAAGAAGACAATCACGCTAACGTGACGGGTGATTGCCCAAAAACAAAAGCCTGTAGTGCACTTGCCAAAATCCTGCAGATTTCAGTCGCTAGATGCAAAAATATGTGTGTGAAAGAAAACATTAGTTGCTTTGAATCTAATTCTCCCGTTCTCTCTATTTCCCCTATTCTGTCCCTCCCTGGCTATCCATTATCACACTCAAAGATCTACCAGCCAGTAGGGGTGTCCCCGACTAAGGATTTTCATAGTCGAATCGGGATTTTCGAATCATGCCGATAGTCGAATCATATGTTTGGGGGCGGAGCAAAATACATTACCAAGAGTCAAGTCAGACATTCAACAGTCATAAATACTGACGTTAAACACACAGGGAAAATGTGTAGCGGGTGCCCTGCAGATACAAACGGGGTAAATAATGTTTTATGTTTTGATTAAAAGCATTAAACGTCAGCGAAACCCTAAGAATTCACAATTTTTTTTTTACAATAGTGCTCTCATTATAACGTTATGTATTGTAGGCTATATGACAGTAGTTATTAATGTTCTGCTTTTCTGTTTTGAGCTGTGTGCACTGAAGATGACCAGTAGAATGAAGTATATGATGGCAGGTTTTTAATCAATGGGATTTAACTCATTTATCTCATATAGAATACGCTTCGTTATTTATACAACATAATGTTAATATCACGACTTATATAGCCTATCTGCACAAAATGCCCTGAATGCATGAACGGACCTGCGCGGCTCTGAATGAACTCCTTTGTGGACGCGTTCTTCACGCAACAACGTGCAGAAACACGGCAACTAAACTCTAAAAATTCACAGCGTTTTATTATAATAGTGGTCTCATTATAATGTTATTTGTATATGACAGTCCCAGTCATAGTCATTAATATTATGCACTGTTGTTTGTCCTGCTCGCGCAGCGCGCTGAAGAGATCACCGTAGTACTACAATGAAGCGCTTTACTGCAGCGTAACTCAACCAAATGCATCTTATACGAGATAAATAATAGATACACGATATATATAAACCGGCTGAAATGTTTTGAAATCACTTGTATCCTACCTGATCGAAAAAAATCCAGTCTTTCACTCTGCCTGTGTCAGTTTGAATCTTGCTAAAGATTTAAATCCCTGCCGCCAAGATGCTTCTGTCGGTCACGGATCATAGAAATTGAAACTTAAATCTATTGGGGTGGTTGGATTTATTCACGCAAATTAAAATATTTATTTAAAGCTTCTTTCTTTACAGATTCTTATTTACAGCATTATCATAATAGGCTGTATATTAACTTGTTCGGAGAAAACCGGTAGTTCTATGTGAAATCAGACATTGAGCACCCCCATATAGCCAAAATGGCATGATCATAACACCCTGCGAATATTCGACTGTGAGATTGGGAGTCGAATCAGGCTCCTCCTATCGAAGCATCAAATCGTCGACTATTCGAGGTCACCCCTACCAGCCAGTTAAACAGGGTCCACTGATAAGTGCTCCTCATCTCTACTGCCAGTGATATCAAGATTTGGTCCTTTAGTGACCATCTGTACCTTTTAAAGAAAGTTTGGGCAGACAAAAGCTCAAGAACAACCTCGAGAAATAAATCTTGCAAAGTCAGATTGGTGAGGTCTGACAGGTTATATCACTTGAAGGAGGTAGACATGCTCACCGCATTGGAGTGACAGGGGGAAGCCTGCAAGAAGATTGACTGTACACGTGGGTGAACGACTAAGCTGTTATGGAAATAACCATATGCCATCGGCACCTGTCACCTATGCAGCCATTGCAGGAGACTGGAAGGATATTGGAGAATCGGATTGGAGTTGATAGCAATTAGAGCGCTGACCATGTGTGAAGACCTATCAAAACTCATTCGGTAGCTGATAAATATGTGAGTAAGGTGCAGGATGGGTTGTAGTGGTATTTAGCCACAGTTTAAATATTCATATCATAAATCAGACCATGCCACACACTTGGTACCAGTCCTACAAAATACAATTGAGAGTGCTCCCTATGGTGTCCCTAATGTTGTTTTCAATTGCATTTTCAGATTTTTCATTATGTTGTTGGTGTTTTGCTAAAATAGGCAGTGCTGCCTTGCAGGAGGAGATAGACCACACTGTACAAACTTCAAAGTTTGTGGCCTTTGCTCAAGGTGCCAGAATGGAAAGAAAAGAGGAGGAGGCGAGAATGCATTTTTGGGCAATTTAGAGCTCCAAGAGGGATTTGAATTATCATTGTCTTTTTCATATTATTATTGAAATGGCAGAAGTATTCCTTTCAGGTGTTTTGAAGTGCCACTCAAGCTTTGAGTTTGACTGTAGTTCATGTCCAGTTTCCAGTGTATTTCGACATTTTTAAATGTCATACTTCAGGTAGGCTGTCCAACAAATATGCATTTTAGGTTGTTCAAAACAAAGTTTATCTTAGAGTATTTGCCACATGTGACACTTCTGATTTTTCATCTTACAGATACATAACTACTGACTTTGACAGAGCAGACTTACGTCTTTTGAAAATCCCATACGCTGTACTCTGGCCAGTTGATGTAGCACACAACACGTCCTGGCAGCTGAGCGGTGCTGGAAAAATAGTACTGGGGGAAAGCCAGGAGCAGCGCAAGGGCCCAGATCACCCCCACCACCAGCTTGGTCTCAGCGGACGACAGGCGCTGCTGGAGTGGGTGGATGATAGCCATGTACCTGCAGGGGGAGTTTAACAAAGGCAATGACCTGCTATTTATGCAAACTCAAAGGAGCATCATCTGCTTGAATTGCCCCTAAATGATTTGCCTAGTCCTGCTGATTTGATTTGGGGAGTGAGTGAGATGACTAGTTGAGTTTGTCTTTTTGGTGGGCTGGGTTTTTCATGCAACCTAGGTTTCTCTCAGATGGAATAGAAAGGATGCGGCTTTGTTCTTTGTTTTGAGTTTTAACAGTTTTCCTACATGCGTATGAATTGCACCAATTCCATCCTCCCAAAAAGTGGTAGTATTATTACAGAGATGGTATCAGATGCCAATAGTGGCATTATTCATGTACTATGGCATTTACATGGTACTCCAAAGAACTTAAGGTAAGACTACCTCTTACTAAAAGTATTAATACCATAGTACAAAAAAAACAGCATACTATAAATCAGAAATGCTCCAATAGATATTTATTTTTTTGCATCCGTCTGTCACATGCACACGCAGCAGAGATAAAGGAACATGTGTTTATAGCCAGTTAGGGTTACAAAATTTTACTGTGGTACAGTGTTGGGTAAATTACTCTAAAAAGCTATTAATTAGTTACTAATTAGAACTTCAGCAGTGTAATTAGATTACTGTACTAATTACTCTCTCTAAAAATGACTGCATTACTTATTAATTACTTTATAAATTCTACATCTGCCTAGACCAGTTGAACAATGCACGGATAGACATGAAACTGCTCTTTAATAGAATATAAAATTTATATCATATAATTTTATATGAATATAAAATTCCAGAAATCATTCCTGAACTGACCAAAGTATTTAAAGGTTACATTAAAAACATTCATTTTAACATGTAAAATTTTAATGTTAAATTCACTACTGTTTTATATAGAATTGTTATAGTACATACTATTAGGACTATCTATACTATTAGAAGTAACTTACATTCTTTGGTACTGCATTACACCCAACACTGCTGTGGTAGGACCATGCTTGTAAAGTGATGGTAATACAGTGCTGTTCGATGTATACCATGGATATTCATGTACTATGATATTTACAGTGACCTCCAAGGTCCTTCAAATAATACCATAGTGCATGTACCGAAAAAGACAAATAGCTCACCTGTCCAGGGCTATTGCTGTCATAGAGTAAATACTAGCGAAGACAGCTGCTATTGGAAAGAAGTTGTGAAATCTGCAGTAAACAAGTCCGAAGTACCACTCGTTGTGCACTGCATACACAAAGTTAATAACGGTATTGAAAGCCGACATGGAAGCCTCTGCGAACGCAAGATTGACTAGAAAACAGTTGGTCACAGTTCTCATGCGCTTATGCGCTAAAATGATCCAGATGACAGTGATATTTCCAACAACTGACACCAGAACTATAGAGCAGTAAGCGATGGCCCACAGAACTATCTGCCACACCGGCTGAACGAACTGGTTCGAGAACACATCCGTGTCATTGACCAGTGAACCGCTGGTCCCGTTGCCGCTTGAGTTTTGTGAAGTGATGTATAGAGGATCCATGATCAATAAATAATCAGAGGAAAAAACATTTCAGCAAAGAAGCGAAAAAGTTTGTTTTGTTGTTTTAATATTGGGTTGGAAAAAATAGATCCAAACGAGCAAACGAAATGTCAGTGCTCTTGCCCCAGTGTCTTCAGAACATGCTGCAGGTTAAATCGCGAGCGCGTACTCGGCGCGCCTCACCAAACGCGCTCCTGTGGCTCGCGTGTCCGCGCAGCTCGAACCAGGCTTGACACCGCGCGCTGCATCTTTCCAGTCACGCAGCAGTGAACACGCGCACCCTCCTTTCTGTCACTTATCACTGTTTGACTTTCAGACGTGTTTTGAGAGCAAAAAGCCGAATAAAAATAGCAGACTTCAGTTCGAGTAATTTGAAAACTTAAAAAACAACACACAATTAGGTCCATATATATATAAATAAAACAATCAAGATGGAATTGAAGTGCAGACTTTAAGCTTTAATTCAAGGGGTTGAACAAAAATATAACATAAAATGCTTAGGAATTACAACCATTTTTATACACAGTCCCCCCCCCCCCCCCCCATTTTCGGGGGCTCAGATGTAATTGGACAAATAAATATAATCATAAATCAAATGTTAATTTTTAATATTTTGTTGAGAATTCTTTGCAGGCAATGACTGCCTTAAGTCTGAACTCATGGACATCACCTTTGTGATGCTTTGCCAGGCCTTTACTGCAGCTGACTTCAGTTATTGTTTGTTTGTGGGTCTTTCTGTGTTTAGTTTTGTCTTCAGCAAGTGAAATGCTGCTCAATCGGGTTGAAATCAGGAGATTGACTCGGCCATTGCAGAATAATCCACTTTTTTACCTTCAAAAACTCCTGGGTTGTTTGTGCTGTATGTTTTGGGTCATTGTCCATTTGTATTATGAAGCGCAGTCCAATCAACTTTGCTCCATTTTGCTGATTCTGGGCAGAGAGTATATCCCTATATCCAGCTGCTTCGGTCTTCTGTCTCATCATCACTAAACACCAGTAACCCAGAGCCTCTGGAAGCCATGCAGCTCATGCATCACACTGCTCCATGTTTCACAGATGATGTTGTATGCTTCGGATCATCAGCTGCTCCAAGCCTTCTCCAGACTTTTTCTTCCCATCATTCTGGTACAGGTTGATCTTAATTTCAGCCGTCCAAAGAATGCTTTTCCAGAAGTGGTCTGGCTTTTTTAGATGTTTTTGGCAAAGTCTAATCTGGCCTTGTTTGCAGCTTGTGGTGAAGCCTCTGTTTTTGCTCTGGTGAAGTCTTCTCTTGATTGTAGACTTTGACAGAGACACGTCTGCCTCCTGGAGAGTGTTCTTCTCTTGGCTGGATGTTGTGAAAGGGTTTTTCTTTATCATGGAGAGGATTCTCCGATCATCTACCACTGTTGTCCTCCGTGGACGTCCAGGCCTTTTTATGTTGCTGAGCTCACCAGTGTGTTCTTTTTTTCTCAGAATGTACCAAACTGTTGATTTGGCCACTCATAATGTTCCTGCTCTCTCTCTGATGGATTTGTCTTGTTTTTGAAGCCTAACAATTGTCTGTTTCACTTGTATGGAGAGATCCTTTGACATGATGTGGGTTCACAGTAACATCTTCCAGATGCAAATGGCACACTTAGAATCAACTGCAGACCTTTTACCTGATTAACTGATGTAGAAATAATTAAATAGCCCACATCTGTCCATGAAACAGCTTTTGAATTAACTGTCCAATTACTTATGGTCCCTTAAAAAGGGGCGAGGTACATATTAAAGAGCTTTAATTCCTTACTCTTCCCTCCAGTTTTGATAAGAATACCCTCAAATCAAAGCTCAGAATGTGCTCTTTCAGTTCGAGTTATTTGAAAACTTAAAAACAACAAATATCTATATCTAAAAACAAAACTCAAAAAACATGGTGAACCAGTCATTCTTACTGCGCAGAATAATACAGGCTGTATATGTGTAATTGTATTGAATAAAATAAATTTACATTTTTGAAGATAGAGGGGGGTGAAATGTACTCTATAATGGATTGAAATCTTTAAAAATATGTGTTTCTTCATGTTTTCCTTCTCATATTTACATGTTTCAAAATAAACATATTCTTTATTTTTCTGTGTTTTTCCAGTGTGTTCAATGTCACTTTCCATCCAGACAGTCTTTTGTAAAATCCCTGTTCCTCTGAATATCATCCGCCAGGAAGTGAGATTATTTTGGAGGGAAAACAACAGAAGTACATCAGCAAGTATTAGAAATGAATTCTGTGATGTTTTGAGGTGTTAGTTTGTCTCTCTCGAAAACATTTCAACAAGTTTGATCGAATTACAGTTATTTCTGCACTAAAACTGTGAACCTGAGGAACTTGAATAATAAAAGCTTCTTATACTGTTGATCTTTTTTAATAATGTTACAGTGTTGGGATTAAAACCTGTAATATGGTATTTCTTTAATGTCAACAAATATAATTTCTCTTCTTCTCTCTTTTTAAGACATAAAAAATAGCACCAGGATGATATCAGCTGATGACTAAATTGATGACTTTTATTTTCATCCACTTGAGAAAAATGTTAGTTTTCACCCTGAATGTGGCACTTTCAGATTCCATTAACAACTAACCTTTAGCCCAACAGCAAGGTCAGTGCATGCATATATCAAGATGTCCACAGGTGGTAAATGTGAGGACTGGATCAATGCACAATCCTTGACCGGCTGCTGAATCTACCATTACTTGAGCTGGGGTTTTTTTTATCGAAGCAATTTCTCACCACAAAACATCTCAACATCTGAAATTGTTTTGTGTGGAAAGGTCATGAATCATAATCAGAAAAATGTTGACAAAAAATTATGGCCAAGGACATAGATGAAAAGTTTTGACTAAAAAGACCAAATGAAATAGTTTCAATTCATCACCATGAATGGACACAAAGACAGAAGTTCAATTAGTAAAGTGGCCTATTAGGAAGTGACCTCTGCACATGCCAATAAATAAGACCTATGCAAATTTAGAGGTCCTTTAATTCTTCAAGAGGGTGATGTATTCTCTCACAGTATGTCTTTTGACTTTTTCATTGTATTCCATCACTTAAATGTAGGCTTCAGTTCATTGCAAATGAAATATGCAGTCAAGCACGCAGGGTTATCCTGAGGTTAAGAATAACTTGACAGCAGATGGGACATTGGGCTATTTTATTACTGAAATCAGAATAAAAGCAATTCACCATAATTTCATGCTCTACTGCCAAACTCTTTTTTTTTTTTGTCTGAAACATAACGTTCCTTCATTCTGCTACTGTTATTGCATTTCACTAAAATAATATTCCCATTTCTGAGAGTCTAAATGGTTTTATTTTTAAGAAAGTGGTCCAAAAATATAACAGTAGAAATAAAACCAATGTTGTCTATGACACACATGGTTATATTACACTGGGACCGTTGTTGGTGGCACCTATGATGATGCTCTACGGTTAGGTTATCAGATCAAAACAGGAACATATGCTGTGCTGTCAGAAGCGTTCAGGGTTCTTTTGAAATGGTCAAATGGTGTTTTGATTGGGTGAATGATCTTGACCAGATCAACAGCGAGGTTTTATCCATTGATTTGTTTTGTTTTGGTCCCACTCTGTGCACCTGTCCAGTCCCTCTCTGGTGGCTGCAAGTGTCCAACCGAATGTGAGTGATCAGAATTGACAGCAGGGAAATGGAAATTCAATTTCACACGTCACCTGCTGCTCACTAGAATGTAATCCACTAGAATGAAGGGAAGAGGAAGAGAAATTAATAATCAATAATCTTCAGCACCAAACGTGAGACACTTGATGATTAATTTCATCTTGCAATATACAGTGTTTTTGGATAATGCTGTAGTCTTAGAATTAAAACCTGAAGCTACATGAATATGTAAATATTTTGGCCTGGAAACTGCTTGACCCTGGAGTCATGAAGGGTAATTGCGTTTCAGATAAGCTGCTTTGCAGGAAACTCATTCACATGGTAGAATTGCCTTGAAGACATGCAACGAATAGAAAAGTGATGCATGTTTGAGGAATTGTTTTCAACGTGAGTGACTGATAATCAATATAGCCCATACCGTCCTGTATCATTAAACTGTAGAATACATTCATTTGTCTCTTGAAATTCAGTCGTAACTATAAAAAAATATATATATTTTGGACTTGTTCCATGTGTAAAACCTTGTTGCATGAAATTTAATTAAATGCAATTAATCATGTTTTAAAATAAAAATCTGCTTTATATTTTGTCTACAGATATACCCTGCAGGAAACCAGCAAGTCAAGTAAAGTCACCTTTATTTTTACGGTGCTTTATACAATAAAGATCGTTTCAAAGCAGCTTCATAGTATTAAACATGAAAGTAACAGAATCAATGATATTCAAAAATGACACAAATCCAAATTCTGCTGTAAAGCAGCTCTAAAAAGACCATACTATCTTTATTTAACTAGAGTCAGTTCAGTGTTGATTCAGTTCAATTGCTAAATTCAATTCAATAAATTGAACAAATTCAATTCAGCTATAAAGCAGAAGACCATGTTATCATTATTCAGCTCAATTCAGTCCATAAATTGTTCTTATCTGATGGTGTCAGTGCTCTCAAAATGATAATATTACAAATTATTAATTATCTTTAAACCCCATCTAAGCAAGCCAAAGGCAACAGTGGCAAGGAACCATCGGGTGACAGAAAAGGAGAAAAAAAACCTGGAAACGGTGGACAAAAGTCTGTGAGTTTCATAAAAACAATACCTAATATACACGCATCCGAATCTTGTTTGGGTCGAGAAAGAAAGGACCCAAACATTATAAATTTCAATCACATCAAGGGCTGTGTCAAGAGCTCAGCTGCTGTATTTATTTAGCGAAATTATTTATTCATTCATTTTTAGGATGATCTCTGATGAGCCCATGACAAGCGAGGGTGACGTGCGACGCAGCAGGACCAGGTGAGCGTTAAAAAGGCCGCCATGCACACGTGATCTTCAGAAATGAAATGTAAATTCCAATTTCATTCAGAAATTGGATGTACATGCTCCATATCAGGGCTCACATGAATTAAATTGGATTTGAAGAGTGAACTCTTGAAGAATGGAGCCATGCAATCATGTCTGTTTCAATGAGTGAACAAACAGATACAATTACTGACATTCTTCTCACATACATACCAAATAAATAATAAATGATCAGTTCTCTGGGGTTTGTTAAAGTGTTCTCAGCTTAGTTGCAGGAGTGGCTTACCATGTGTGCTGTTAAAAAGCAAAAGTAGTTTAATAGCATCTTCATAATTACCTGCTAAACAGCAGCCAATCAGATATTTGCAAGGAAATCATTAACTCTGTAATATTCATAATATTAGCATGAAGTTATCATTTAATTTCCTAATTACTGAATAAGTGCAGTGTACAAGCAGCTCTCAACACTTGCTCGGAGGAGAAGCAGGGAACTTTTATGGTAAACGAGGTTTAAAGTCTGAAACCACATTGAAAACCTGGGATTCAGAATCTGAACAAGTTTTAGGTTTTTCAAAAGTTTGAAGCAAAGAAATGGTGTGATGTAAAATAAAGACGATATACACTACCATTCAAAAGTTTGGGGACTATATAATTTTATTCAGCATGGACTCATTAAATTGATCAAAAGGGACAGTTTATAATGTCACAAAATATTTCTATTTCAAATAAATGCTGTTCTTTTGAACATTTATTAATCATAGAATCTTGAAAAAATGAATTACAGGTTCCACGAAAATATTAAGCATCACTACCGTTTTTAACATTGATAATAATAATGAGTGTTTCTTGAGCACAAATCAGCATATTAGAATGATTTCTGAAGATCATATGACACTGAAGACTGGAGGAATGATGCTGAAAATACAGCGCTGCATCACAGGAATAAATGACATTTTAAAATATATTTAAATAGAAAACAATTATTTTAAGTAATATTATTTCTGAATATTATGTAAGTGACTTTCAAAAACTCTTGCCAAGCCCAAACTTTTGAATGTTAGTGTGCATTGTAGTATTTGAAGGTCAAAAGTAAATTAGTGACATTAATCATGTCGCTCTTTGTACATGCTCTTTGGAACATTCTCAAATATAATTTCTAATGAAAACATAATTGTATTAAATTTCAAATAAAAATGCAAAAGAGATTTTCATTAGTGTTCTCAGACTTCTGGAACCCATATGTTGTTCTTCCATTGAGCTTTCATTGAGCTCTCGGCGGTCTGGCAGATCCTTCCTAAACAGGTCCTGCTTTCTTTCAGTTCACTGATCACGGATGAAATTAGAGGTCTTCAGGTCTGCTGCTGATCTGATTTAATGTGCCAAGAAGATTTCACCACAACTTTTCTATCATCCCTTGGCTTGTTGGCAAGAATAATGGGACGAAAGTTTCAGGATATGCCGCAAAACTGATTCTGGGGGAAATGGATTTAAATACATTATAATATTTTAGAGGGCTACACTCTTACTGGTAGCTGAAAGCATGATTGAATTTGCCTAAATAGATAATACACAAAAATGGCTCACGGATGGGGAAAGTTGTCAGTCTGTCTTAACCTGTGGACAGCAGAGATGTGAGCATGCATGTGTGTTGATGGAATAAAAATCCTCTGAAGTATCTCTAGTGTGTTCACAGGCGCCATTGAAAGACCCAATACTCATTATCCTGCACTCATCATGCAGTGAATCTGACTCTGGCTTAAGTTCACCTCTAAATCCCTGATTATTATGTCTCAAGTGAGAGGATTTATGGAGACTTCCTTCTCTGAAGAACCGTAGAACTAGCTCACATCCATTTGGATGAGAAGTCTTATCCTCTGCTTATCCACAAGGACATCTCAGACTTACAAGTTTTTAATTTATTATGATCCGTCAGAGCAAAAGTTTGTCTACAGTACAGCAAGAACACGTCTGCTTCAATCTCCATTTTAATTATGTGACGAATCATTGAAGATTATTACTCATGCATCACTATTACTGTTCTTCATACTTGAGCACAAATGACTTTCTTTGCTCTTTTTTTTGGTATGGGAAAATAGTTTCAGAATGTTCAGAGAACCTTAAAGTAACTTTCCCATAATGTTTGCAAAATGGGGGGGGGGGGGGGGGGGGGGGGTTAAAAATGAATGTTTTGAACATTCGGGAAACATAATGTTAGCAAAGCATTCTTGGAGCATATTTTGTTAGCTGGGGAAACCTCATTCTTTAGATCATTTAAGTTGTTTATATGTAAATATCTCCAGCATTAGGATGTCAATCATATGTCAAGTTTATATTATAGGAAACATATGCTCTGATATCTACTTGTCGTTCGTTAGAGTAATATTCATTCATTAAACTCCCCTCATCATATGAAATATTCATTAGTATATGGATTTTTTTGTTATAATCATTATGGTGATCGTTATATTTACATTGTAAACCCATTTAGCAGATGTTTTTATTCAAAGTAATTTACACATGAGAAATGCCTCATATTTTCAAATGAAGGATGTCGATCCTTTCTGTCGTGTGAAATGAGACATCAGTCCTCATGTCTCCGAGTCAGAGCTGATGTTTAGATGTTTTCTTCACAGCCTCACATCAATCTACTACAAAAACAGTAACACGACCAGTAAAACAATATCATGATACATGATCATGTGTCTGTGATATTCTGATCTGAAAGGCCCAGGCACAACCTAGTTTAAGACAAGCAATAAGATGAGTTTGTGGTGCCATCTTGTGGATAACTTGCACTCTTAGCTGAGGTGGTTATTTAAAAAAAATCTAATTTAAACATTATGCAAAACAGCAATTTGCTACATCAAAAGTATTTGTATATGACAGATTTTGACCTATTTTAAATTATTAAAAATAATATTTTTACACAGCTATGTTCCCTCAATGTTTATTAAACTTAAATTATATTATTTGATCATCATAAAATTGGAGAACAGAAAATGTTTTATCATTCTTAATTTTCTGTTAACTAATCAATGATCAATGTTCTTGCTAGTGTTTTATTTACAATAATTAATACAGATCTCACACATGACTATGATCACCAAAATCCATTAATTGTTCATTTATTTATTTTTTAAAGTTTGTAAAATATGTACTTTTAAATGTACAAGCTACAAAATATCAACACAAATATGATTAATTATCTAGTTTTTGTTTTTCGTTTATTTTATTTATTTAATTACTCTTTTTATGTATTTATTCATTTATTTATTGTTTATTTTATTACACATGTATTTATTAATTTTGTTTGCTTGTTCATTTAGATCAAAGAGCACACTTGCAAAATGCATGCTTCTCTACCAAAACATCAAGTTTGAAATACATATTAAGAGCTAAATCTTTAGATGTTCAAATCTGTGGTTGTGGAATTGTGGAGTAATTCTTTGTTGATTTCACTTGGTTTGAACTTCAGCATGAATTGATGAAACTCAAAGTGTGTGTTCATTGAAGGAGGCTGATGCATTGGTTTTCAGATATTTTTAGCGGTCACTGTTCTGTTCTGTGCAGTATTGTGCAAGATAGTTTTCTTGTAATATGCATTTAGCAAGTATAGGCCTATGGATAAAGTACTGCATCACTGTGAATTAGACTGATGTTGAACTGTCAGACAATAGCGCGGTCAATTACAAAACAGCAGTGGTGTGTTCAGAGTGAGCATGCTGTGTGTGTGTCATTTAATGAACTTCATGTCACGTTCCCAGCCACCGTACTGTGCTTATGACCCGGAGCGTTTGACTCTTCAGCCAATCACAAGACAGACAGACGGTGATGGGTAATCATTGTGATCGGCTGTCTCTATGTGTCTGATACTGTACAGAGAAACGAGCCTGATCTCATCTGATACAGACAGATGCTCATCACACCGGTCATCTCAACACCACTTCTGTAACGAGGTAAGAGCTGGTGGTTTTTCAATGTAAAGTTCTTGCAAAAGTATCTTGAGATTTCTTTAGAAAATTGGTTAATATTAAACCTTTACTGTTAATAGATCCAATTTCTAGCAAGTAAGTTCGTAAGTAAATAAATAAATAGCGATCGATTGAAAGTTTTGATATATATAAAATTAGTCCCACCCAGTGGAATTGCAATTTTTTTTTAAAATTGTTTTCAAACAGGTTTCCAGAACATTTCTGCCTTTGATAAACCAACAAATAGTTTATGTATTATTGTCTCTGTATATCAAACTAGGAGAGTTGAACGTATTTTAACATTGTAAATAAATGTCACACTTCAGCTGTAAGATTACGAGTCTTTTTGAGAACTGTAAGTGTTTCCATGTTTTCCCATGAATCACAGAGGCGTTCCTCTACAGATCAATGACGCTGTCAGTCCTGATTATCTGATGTGAAGGACACTGATCATCACACACTGTTACTGTATTACATGTCGTCTTACATACAGCTCTTCAGCTGGGTGGCCAACAGAATGATTGTGTAGTTATGGCATTATATTACTGAATTCATTTTATGCAACAGTGATGTTTAAATGGTTTGTGTTGGGGTTATTATCGGTAAAACTATTAAATTAACTGAAATAAAACTAGTTAATAAAATAAGTTACCTGTTAACTGTAAATAAATAACAACTGAAACTGAACTAAAACTGAAATAAAAATAGATGAAACATAATTAAATAAATGAAAAATTAATGAAACATATTATTTAAAAGAAAACAAAAAACTCATAAATATGCCAAAAGAACATGATAAAATGACTAAAAATTAACAAAAATCCAAATGAAAATTGAAAACACTGGTTTGTGAAAAAAAATATTCTGTGTAAATTGTCTATAAATCCATTTGAAATGTTATTTGATTGAGTTAAATCAAATAACATTTCCTTAATAGGAATCGTTGAAATAACATTTTTGGGTTAAAACTAAAGCATGTAATTTTAGAACAAATCATTCAGACGTTTTGTGAACTGAATCAAATGATTCAGTGAAAAATAATGATTTGTTCATGAATCAAATATCACTGCTCCTCTCATGAATGCCTCAAGGAGAACTCGGCCAGATGTCAAGATTTCCAGTGAATATGACTTCAGTTTCAGCTTGTTCCTCATACAATTATCAGTTTTATCAGACTTTAGAGTAGAGCAACTGTAAATTTGGGGCGAGACTATCTGTTTACCTGGTTAGGAAGTATTAACTTATTCCTTCAGTTTAATTCTAGTTATTTATAGGCTTTTTCACTGTAATTAGAAGGAGATTGAGGCATGAGGGCTGGATTTGAACCTACAAGATGTGTGTTGTGAGCTGTTATTTTGATATTATTTATATATTAATATGGTATTTATTAATATTTTCAATGAATTTGAATTTGAGTTTTCATTCATCAGTTTCATTTAATCAGTTTTCAAATTTAATTTAGTATTTAGCAATTTTGGTCTTTTTCATTGGTTTTTAAAAAACTTTAGTGGGGGGTTAAGTTAATTTTAGTGCTTCAATTTAAACTTGTTTAATTATTGCCAAGCTAATTTTCATTCACTTTCATGCCACAGCTACTGCTTCTGAAAGTATGAATCAATCAATTATGTGACAGTGTGTGACATAAGAGAACCGTGTGTGTGTGTGTGTGTGTGTGTGTGTGTGTGTGTGTGTGTGTGCGCGCGCTGACAGTGAACATCCTCCCATAATTATGCCGATGCATTGGGTTTTCCTTTCCCTCCAGCGACAGGGACATTGATCTAATGAAGCTGCAGGTCCATGTGCCATATCGTGCGGGGTTCTTTCAGGTCCTGTGACTGAGCTGGAGGCTTTAAAACCACTGACAGCTAGAACTATACAAAAAACTAACTGATGAGCACTCATTAGTTATGTGTAGGTGATATAATCTGCAGAGTGCTTTAATTAAGCAGAAGGGAATAAGCTTCCAAAACGTTAACTAATAGATATCACCCGCTTCTCCAGCTGAATAATCACAGTACATTAATACATTTGTTTTGTATTACAAGTCTTCTGAAATGTTAGTTTTTAAATATGCAAGTGAGGCATTATCTAATGATAAAAGCAGGAATCTGAACATTGGATAAAGCCAGGTTCAAGATTCTTATTAATTTTTTTTACAAATATTACATAAGGAATTTTGGATACTCTTTATTACTTCATAAATCTGAAAATACTGTCAACAGGCAGAAAAAAAATGTCACCATGGTTTTTGAAAAAACTAAGTTATATCAATTAGATGAATAATATATGAGCAAACCCTTCTATAAAACCCTTTAGATTATAGAACTAAAACTGTAAAGTTTGTTGTGCCACTGAAGTGAAGATTTTAGAGATTTCAGATATGTATTGTCATTGAAATATACAGACCCAAATACATCTGTAATAAAATAAACACTTCAATGTTTCTTTCCAGTAGTCTGAAAGAAGACAAGGTATGGATGCAAAATAGGCCAAAATCTCCAGATTGACGAGTGCCTGAAGAAGCAGTGGTTTTGCCTGTAGTGTCCTGTCTTAATAATACTCTTTTATTCTGTCTTTTTCCTGTCAGGATGGACCATGACTTGCATGGCAGCAGGAGAAGTGGTCACCGCAGCAGACACAATGAGGATGAGGATGGTGAGAGGATGGGCTTTGGTTTTTTTGACATTATTTCTTGGCAGATGTACCTGACCGACAAACCACTTTCTGATAAAGAAACTGTAGCATATACAAAAAGATGCTAATAATAATTTAATTATCCACCATTTGAATGTACTGTCAGATTGTACAATTATTTTTACAATATTTCCAGTTGTATTTGTTTATTTTGTTAACACAGAAATGTATATATACATATAACAAGTTATTATATAAATTAATTAAAAATAAATGTATATATATATATATATATATATATATATAATAAAAATGAAGTATAAATATATATTTAAATAAGGGCACAGGCAACATGATATTCTAAAATAGGTCAAACTAAAGCTGAAATAAATTAATAAAAACTATATTAGCAACTAATAAAAATGACAAAAACACAGCAAAGAACTATAATAGTATTTAAATTATACAAAAAAAATTACTGATTTAAATGCAATTACTTAAACTAATATACTGTATATATATATATATATATAGGCCTATATATAAAGTAATTTAAGTATATATATATATATATATCATTCAATAAATGCAGCATATAAGAAAGCATCTAAAACTTAAGAGGTAAAATGTTATGCAATGAACTGATTCGCTGGAGTGTGAATTATGCCATAAATACTATCAAACAGAAACTCTCTGCTCTTTCATTCTCTGCTTTTAGAGTCCGTCTACATTGGTGTTCCAGTGCCACGGAGCTACAGAAGGAAGCGCAGACATCACAGACACACTTCACGGCACTCCCACGACCGCGACAACCGAGAGAGACACCACAACCGCCATGAACACCAGAATCAAGAGGAACCATGTGACCCAGATGAAGGAGAGCAGGATTCAAACGAGCTCTGTGACATCAACACCACCAGTGAGCTTCTCTTAACCTGTTACTATTACCCTCACGCGACAAAAAACTCTAGTTACAAAATACAGTTCCGTGTTATTTAGTATCATTGAGATTCTATTAGTTTAGTTACTTTAGGTTATTTATTAGTGTTGTGCTGAAAATTATATTTTGGTGTTTAAAGGCCAAAGACAATAGAATACCCAAGACATGTCACTCGTATAGTTTTGAATAGGGAAAAATGCAACGCTTAATATGGCCGCTCAATCGCAGGAAGCCCCGCCTTCTGAATGAAAGAGCCAATCGCTAATCGGTAAAGTCAGTGCGTCACTGCAGCTGCCGTTAGAAGTCCCGGTTGCTATAGAAACAGTCAGCGCTCTGAGACGCGCGCTCAGGACTGCGCATGCGCACTGGCTGATCTAGCCTGGGAAACAAGCTTTTTATAACGCTATTTGAGCAAAAGAAACAATATTTATGACACAGTTGTTGTCCGATTTCATTTGTGATTTCAAATATGAAATTTAATCGTAAGCTTAGTTTTGGAGAATTTGATGTTTCCCCATACAAAGAGATAGGATCTGCACTTGGATGCCCGAGAGGTGTTTCAAAGATGGCCGCCGAGTGACATGACTTACATATTGACATGACTCTTAAAGAGACTTTGGTTTTACTAAACAGGGCAAATTAGTGCAAGAGCGCAATTCCAAAACAGCGCCGATGGGTGTGGAAATTTCTGCAGGTGATTTACTAACAACCGCGCAAATTAAAGAACACACACGTAACATCTCATTTACATATCGACCAACGCAATAAGCGCTAATTAGCGTAGTCGCAAATAAAGAATAAAGAAGCCACAGTATGTTGAAAAGAACTGGAGGCCAAAAAATGAAGGTTTTTAGAAGTTTTGATAGAGCTGGTATATTTGTGTGACTCCTTGTTGAGGGTTCCAAGTCGTCTTTTACTTCCTGAAGCAAATTTAAAATAACATGGCTTGGCAAATGATATGTTCGGATAATGTGTTCTTCTGGCATTCCAAATAAAATTAATATATGTGGAACAAATCCTCTCCCTTCTACTGTTCTCTGCCGTGCCTCTCCTAACAACAACTGCAGGCATTTCAAAATAGTTTAAGACATGCTTTTTTTGGAGTTAAATAATGGCGCAAATACCAGCTCTCCTCCCATAACTTTTGCGTCTGAAAGGGAAACTCCTACAAATGCATATTCAATAAGGTCAGGTGCAAAAATAACTGTGTCCATGCCTTTTCAGCGCTAATTCTTCACTGCGCGTCTTTAGTAAAACCTGACAGTATTATTTTAACACCAAAAGACGGTTTACGCTGGCACAAGCTGTTAGTAAAACTGTCTCTTAATGTTTAAATGAGCGACTTTTTGAAAAATTGCTTGTAAATCTCATTATGCTATATAATCATGAAATTTAGAATTCAGTCTTTTTGTCTTGTTTTCTTTCACTTAGCACAGGTTTTGATATTTCTCTCATTGATCTAAGCTTATGTATCTCAGTTTTGGAGATGCATAATTTGTAATGTTCATTCAAAAACTGAGGTGCATAAGCTTAGATCAGTGAGGCCTATGATCAGTTAGTTCCAAAATGAAATACAAAAGCTGTGCTAACTGAAAGAAAACAAGCTGATAACAAGGTTAAATCCAAAATTTGGTAATAATATAGCATAATGAGAGATTTAGAAGCAATTTTTTGTAGGCCAGTCATTTTTAACCGGGAACACCACAAGTGTAACAAGGCCTGGGATAAAATCCCCAAAAAGTATTAAAAAAATGTTTAAACAAAAAATACGTTTATTTCATTTTAATTCATTTTTTTTTTTCAGTTTTAGTTTTTATTTTAGTAAATGGGAAATGTTGCTTTTCATGGCAACTAAAAAAAAAAGAGAAATTAATGTTTTGTATATTTTATTTATTTCAATTAACATTTAGCCTATATTTTATTTCAAGTAACAAACATGCTTTTTATGATTTTTAGTTTTAAATAGCCCTGATACAGTTACTGCTTTAGGATTATTTTAAAATAATGCGCATCTTTGCGAATTATTGATTTGAGGTTTCAGACTTAAGTTCTGAAGAGAGAGAGCGAGAAAGGGAGGGATCAGGAAAGCTGGAGGAGGAGAAAAACACTTGTTGGGCCTTTCATGCGTGTGGCACTTTGCCCTGCTTTAGTTTTCAGGAAAAAAGCAACATTGCTGAGAAGACAGGTTCAAGAACAAGAGGACTCGCTCGTAGGGAAGGTGCATCTACAATGAGGGACGAGCTCAGTTAACATTTCAGAAGTGTTTTAGTAGATCTGTTTCCGTCAATGAAACATTAAACGCTGGACTTTCTGAAGGATGGAGCAGGAACAGCGTAGGTTGACGGGGTCCTTTAGTATTCAGGACTCGATACAGTCGTTGACGTCCAGTCTGGGCTCTCAGAGCACTCAACTGAGCAGATGCACAGGTACAGTCACAGACGTCATTATAACATTATTACCTTACTATTGCTGCCAGTTCTTCTTCTTAGCTTTGTCCTGGAGAGTTTCTTTCTGGAATTGTGGTCAGAGCTCATTTGCTTTGGAGTTTGACACTGCTAGATCATGATTCTGCTGAGTCTATTAATCTATTGGCCAGTTTTCTGCTGATCAACCATCACTGAAGTCACAAGTTTGGTTGATGATTATAAGTTTAATGACACTCAAAGATATTTTGCATCGTGACATTATTTTCATGACATTTAAACATATTTACCCACAAAGTTCACTTTTCTGTAATGCAAAATAAATAAATAAAGGTAAACTACATCGGGATAGCATTAATTGTACTTCCTTTTTTTGGATTTTTTTATTTCTGTTTTTAAAAATAAATAATTGTGTAACAGTAATTTGTTAATTGTTATATATTAAAAAAATCTTTATAACAACACAAAAAAAATGTGAATAATGAGACAAATTTAGAAAGTAAAATATCTGCATTACATTAATGAGAACTTGAGGGAAAATGTTATCAATTGTCATAAAAATAATGACACAATTCCTAAAAAAAACTTAATTGTCCATGACATTTAATCACATTTACCCCCAAAATTCACTATATTAAGAAAATCTATATAACAACAACAACAAAAAATATTTGAGAATAATGCCAATTACAGACAAAGTCAGAAGTATAACATTTGCATTATAATAATTTTAAGGAAAAATGTCCTAAAATAGGCCTATTTTTAAAGCATGATATAATTTCTTCTTCTTAATATTTCCTTGAGTCACGCATCAGGTTTAATGAGTTTAATGAGTTGCTGCTGGATGTGAAGGCACATTTCTGAGATCAGTCAGGCCTGATTCTACAACTTCAATAATGATTTTCATCAACCCTTGTTTAAATGTTCATATTATCATGATTTTGCATTAAACGCAACAATTTAAATTGTGAAACATCAAAATCCTTAAGAATGCATAAGTCTTTTGGAAAGGGTTATTCCTGTAAGTTTTTTTTTTTCTGAAGTAAAAATCTCAGGATTTAAAAATAAGATCAACAGTGTTCATTTTTAAGTGATAACTCACCTTTCCTCTATTCAGTGCATTTTTGAAGGTCTGTAATTTAAGAAATGATTGTGTTGATGATTAATACTATGATGGCACGTATATCAACAACCAACTTCTAATATCTAGAGACTCCATCAAAGTTTAATTGACTAACCAAAGTGATTCAAGTGCGTGAGCTATAAATAATCCGGTGCATTGTACTCTACTCTGCATTGGCATTCTACAACCACACGTATTTGTGATTGTTACTTCAGGATTAGAAGGATTACATGGAGAAAAACACCCACGTGATAATAATCCTGAGGAAAAGCAAGAGATCGAGAGGAAGGTCACAACAAGATTGTCATGCATGGGCTCACAAGCACCGACTTGCACCACATCAGATTTAATGCACATGACAATAGATTGAGAACAGGTTTAAGTAGCCCACACTGGAGTTTATGTAATTTGACTTTACCTAAAATATAGAGTCGATATATTTGATTAAATCACTACAGGTCTGTTGACATTAGATATTGATTCTGGCATCATGCATCACATTAGAGTAAGCCATTGTCACATGGTTGTTCTAAATTAATCTACCGAACAAATTCATTTGATATGCTTTCAGATATCGGTGTGATTTATGAAGAGATTTATGCATATTTATCTTCAAATGAAGATTGTTAAGATACTTGTCTTTAAACAATATCATTGATTTGATTCTGACTTTATACGTTTATGTCATCGGCTGATGCATGACTCAAGTCGAGCTGAATTCGGTGCATTCTCAGATCTGAAAGCTCAGGCTTTTGAAATCAAATTCTCGTTCTGATTAGATTCATGTTTGGCTAAAAATGATGATGGAATCTTTGATGGCCTCAGGAGCCGTGCATCGTAATGGTCCTGCTCTGTCATATTCAGATTTCATTTCAAGCAGGTCAGCACAGGGTCAATTCAGACTGAGCCGAAGGCAAAGCATAACACCCAGACTTATACGTCATAAAGGCCAATAGGCTTCTGCTTAATTTTTACAATTAGGAGGTGTTGAGCTACAGGCTGTTACTGACCCCTTTTGCATGGACACGGTGTTTATTTGCTTACTTCTTCATGCTTAAATGCTTGCAGAGCATCTGCAGTTTCTTTTCAAAGTTATGGTTTTCACTTTGCAGTTTATACAACAGGTGAAAAAATACAATATGTTTATATTGAAAGCCCAAGCCTTACCTAGCAGAAACCCTCAACACCTTAGCAACACCCTGACATCATGCAAACTAGATCAAAAAGCACGCAAATTTATTCAGCAAAGATATAGGAAAGACATTTATAATCAGTTTATTCATTTATATAAAACCATCCTGAAAAATCCTGAAATTGTATCACGGTTTCTTTTACAAAACATTTAGCACTGCAACAAAATAACACTTGTCGAATCAGGAACGGTTGCAAGCAAGATTCAAACTTCCCTCACCCACAAGTCTCTATATTGAAGCATGCGCACTGATGCTTGTTTTGCTTAGTTGCTTTGCTCACATACTACATATGTTTACTAATTGCATGACTTTGCATTTTATCAATGTACCTTAAGATTTGCTTGTGTGTGTGTGTGTGTGCGTGCGTGCGTGTGTGTGTGTGTGCGTGCGTGCGTGCGTGCGTGCGTGCGTGCGTGCGTGCGTGCGTGTGTGTGTGTGTGTGTGTGTGTGTGTGTGTGACAGTGTCTCCTGCTGCAGAGAGACTACGTCACATCCTCAGAGAGGAAGATGAGCCCACACCCACCCTCTTCACTGAGATGGACACACTGCAGCATGAGGGTGGAGAGATGGAGTGGAAAGAGTCTGCCAGGTGACACACACACACTTCTGAAGCCCTTGTGACATTATCTAAATTATGAACATTTTTAATTTGACTGATTCATCCCATTTAAGGTTTTTCCCTAAAGTTGATCTCAATGACTTTCAGAATTTATTTATTACTTTTACATTTTATCCAAAACAATTTACAAAAGAGGAGCAAAAGCAATTCATCATAGCATTAAGACAAAGCATTTATTAATCTTAGTTCACATTCTACGGTTCTACATTTACTTATACATTATTAAAATCTAGTTGTACATTATTAAAATCTGTTAATATTATTTAATGGACCCAAGGTAACATGAACGGACAATGAGCAGCTGTATTTTATTAACTATCATTAATAAATACTGTAACAAATGTACCGCTCATTGTTACTTAATGCATTAACTAATGCAACCTTATTGTAAAGTGTTACTTTATAAGGAGATTTATTGGTTGTTGCAATGATTCCAAGCCATTTACACATTTAAAACCCAGAAACATTTCATCCATCTTTTGGTATGTGGGAAGAAAAGTTGTCAAGGTAACATTTGTTAAGTTGCATCTTCTGTGTGTTTCCTCAGGTGGGTCAAGTTTGAGGAGAAGGTGGAGGAGGGTGGTGAGAGGTGGAGCAAACCGCATGTGTCCACGCTGTCTCTGCACAGTCTGTTTGAGCTGCGCACCTGCCTGCAGACGGGCTGCGTCCTGCTGGACCTGGAGGGGTATTCACTGCCGCAGATAGTGGGTCAGTACACGTCTACCCAGAAAACACTACATAAACACCAAAGAACAGACCCGAGTTAAACCTTAAGACTACAGAACTTGAGTTTTTACAAAGTTCCAAAATTCTGCTTATTAACATTCCATTTGATAAATATACACTACCATTCAAAAGATTTTTATTGGAATGAAATTATTCCGCAAGCCTGTATTAAATTGATCAAAAGTGGCAGTAAAGACATTTATAATGTTACAAGTGATTTCTGTTTCATTTAAATACTGTTTTAAACTTTCTGTTCATCAAAGAATCCTTAAAAAAGTAAGAAAATCACGTTTCTACAAAAATATGAAGCAACAATAATAATAGGAATATAATAATAATAATAGGAAATGTTACTTAAGCAGCAAATCAGTATATTAGAATGATTTCTGAAGGATCATGTGACACTGAAGACTGGAATAATGATGCTGAAAATTCAGCTTTACATCACAGGAATAAATTATATTCTAAAATATATTTAAATAGAAAACAGTTATTTAAAATTGTAAAAATGTTTTACATTATTACTGTTTTTACTGTAATTTTGATTAAATAAATGCATCCTTGGTGAGCATGAGACTTTCAAGAAAACCTTACAGACCGCAAACATTTGAACTGTACTTTTGATTCTGTTTCTAGCTACTAACAGGAGTCCAGCAGAACACATTTTCCAAATGAAGAAGTACCTATTCAAAAATGATAGCATGCATTAGTCAAAACTATATTGCTCAGACATTAATTTAAAGCTCGTTTAATGGGGTTCCGTTTAACCGTTTCTCGTATGATTCATGAATTTATACTAATTCTAATGCAGTAAGAGCATAGATCTACACTCTACACTGTTAAAATAGAAAGCAACTCAGACCATTGATCTTGCAAGAATTTGATGAAAAATGTTTTAGTATTTAGATCTCAGATTTTGCTAATCTGAGCACAGTTTGAGACATTGTTGAGATCTCTTCTAAGAGAAACATCTGTGCTTCCATAAGCTCCATTCACTCTCATCGCTGTCTCATGTGATTTTTCTTTGAGTCTCCCCGGTGTTATTTAAATATGAACTTTAATCCTTTGTCTGTGTTTTTCTGCCTTTCACAGATGACATCATTGAAAAGCAGGTGCAGGAGGGTCTTATAGCTCCGGAGATCCGTGAGAAGATCAGTTTTGTCCTCTTGCGGAAGCACCGTCACCAGACCAAGAAGCCGATCCACCGCTCGCTGGCAGACATCGGAAAATCCAGCCCGTCGAGTGAGTGTCTCCTGTGTAACCTGTCCCACAGTCAGTGATGTTCCCAGAATTCCCTGTCTTTCTCTGACACTTGTCTTTTCAAATCATTTCTTATGAACTTCTTTTTCTTGCATTTCCACTTTATTCTTTTGTCTGTCTTCTGCCCTCTTGATCGTGTCTTTCTCTGTCTGATCTCGGGTCTGCATCAGACCGCAGTCTGAGCCCGAGTCCTCACTCTGGGTCGGGTTTCCATCGCTCCACTGAGGACCTGCGAGCTCGTCAGAGCGGCGGCCTCAGCAAACTGCGTGAGTCTGGCCTTCTGTTTCTTCCCCTTTACATAGATTCATCTACAACTACTTCCAGATCTCTGGATTTTCTAATAAGCATTCAAGTTTTGTTGCTTTAAATCACCAAATCTCATTGAAAATGCAAATTGCTGTCAGTGTGAACACCCTTTAACCTCACATAGCATCATTCACACACTAACTGCTTGTAGTTGCACAAGAAGGAGAACAATTTCTGTAAGTATGCAGCAGTGCATTTCTGCCATTGTTCTGAGGATTAGAGATTATTAGAAAGGTCTTGACTTTAGTTTTTCATTCTTGTTTGTTATGATTTGTTTCTGTACTCTGGGTACTTTAGGACAGAAAAACAACATATTTTTTCTTCTTATCTCTAAAGAAAGAGTTACTAAAATATATAAGTATATAAAAGTATCTTTTAAAAAACATGATTGCATAAAAGACCCATTCTAAGCAAAACTTCTCAAGCAAATGTGACATTTAGAAGTTAATGTGTGGCACTTGAATATTATAATCATAAAATGACATGGTATATATCAAAGTAACATGCTATTACCATCTGAATCTGATGCATAATTTGTGATTAATTTGTTGCTTTATTTGGCTTTGCCTTTGACAGTGAAGTCACATCAATACAGAAATTACATCATAATAATGTATTTAATTTTGTGTTATTTTAGTATTATTTATATTCTGTTATAGTATTTATTAATATTTTGAATTTGATTTCATTTTGATATTTTCCGTTTTAATTTTATTTTTTTGATTTTTTATTTGTTTTAATTTTATTTTATTTGGTAATGTGCTTTTTATTAGTTTTGAAATATTTCTATTTAGATTTCATTTATTTTCATTTACATTTTAGCTTTAGCAATTTTGGTACTGCAGCTTTAAGTTATTTAGAGTTTTATTTTAGTTTTAAGTATTTTTTAACATTTACTTTATATTTAGTTGTTTTTTACTAGTGTTAGTTTTAGTTAACATGTAGTAACAACACTGATTAAATTAATAATCATCAAAGAGTTTCATTTGTGCTTTTCAGATCCTTCTCAGTGCCGCAGTATGAATGATATTTCCGTCACACCCAGCACCGACCAGGTACGACATTTTTTCATTAGTATTCCTAACATTGTGTTATTTTTTCACATGAACATATTGAAATACACAGAAAATGAATTGATTCATTAGCACAGAGTAAACAAGATGATTATAGAAACAAGAGCACTACATCTGGGGTCTTGTCTTATCTATGTGCGTTTATGTGACAGATTTGATATACATACATCTCATAATTTATGCAGGGTAATAGGCCATATAAGTCACTCAAATGCTGCCAGCAGTCGTTTTGTAGTGTTTTCCTTTATTTTAATGTGGCGCAGAAATGAAAAGCAAAATCTGAAATGCACAATAAAGCACTTAGTTTTGCCAAAGTATTTTGAGGCGATAGCGGGGCTTCAGTGTTTGTGTGAGGAGGTTTGTTGGTGCCGCTTCTCTCAGATTGCTAGACTTCAAAGTGGGCCAATTCTGAGGCCACTTTAATGAGTTTTTCTGCTTAAAGTGACACCCGCGGCTCACTTTCATGTGGTCACTGCACTCGACAGGCTTCATTTATACCCTATAGCAGCATGCTGAGATTGAAAGTCAAGGGTCCTGGGAATTATGGGGTGTCAAATGCATGCAGATTTCATGTGCAAAAATATTTCCACTAGTTAATTTATAGAATTTGGTTAATATACAGATACATTTGTGCATGCATTTAAACTGAGTAGTTTGATTAATTAATGTGTTAATGCAATGACCCCAAAAAGGACCTTTAAAAGTGAATGAATTTTCATTGCATTAACAAAATATCAAGTGGTAACTATTTTCAAAAAAGACAGCACAAGCACATTTTTCATCCAGGTTGTTAAGTCATTGTAAGAACTTTTATATTTATTCTAATAGAGCGGTGGAACCTACAGATTTGATGTACATATAGTACATATATAACAACAGGCAAAACAGGGTCAGGACATGAGAAAGGAGCTAGTTTATTCATTGCAGAAAGCGAATTGACTCTGGAAGCGGCATTAAAAGATTAAAAGCTGATTTTGCCCATAAGCACAGACCATTCCACATCCACGTGTTCTTTGAGGCCACCGTTGCCAAACGGCTGTTTTCAGGTTCATGTGTTTGCGTTTGCCTGCTCAGTCTTCCCGCTGTGATTGCATAACTTTATTGATCTGCTATTGGAAAAAATGAGCCGCTTCCCATTTCCATCACATGCAGGCACATCAGACATTGATAATAGAGCTCATATTGATACTGGTATCATTCTGTGTGAACACAAACTCTTTCCAACATGGAAATTTCATGACCTACGCATCTCAGCGCTTCAGACCATATGGACTAATTAAACCCACTCATCCGTGATCCCTGACTGTATTGTTATTCCACCCACCAGCTGAAGAATAAGTTCATGAAGAAGATCCCCAGAGATGCCGAGGCGTCTAATGTGTTGATTGGAGAGGTGGATTTTTTAGACAAGCCGTTTGTGGCCTTCGTTCGTCTGGCTCAAGCTGCAACACTAGGGGGCCTTACTGAAGTCCCTGTGCCAACAAGGTGATCCTCCCACAACAGATTGCATGTTTATTGGCTGTTTAAATAGATGATAGAAGTTTAGCAGGCAGTCAACGAATAATGTGATGACTGGTAGTTGACATGTAGTTGCTTAGAAAGTCTTATAATTAGTAGATAGTAAGTGGGCTATCAAAATGAAGTGTTACCAGATTGATAAATCAATTGTCTTATTTTGGAAAAAAAGTTTATGGAAGCCAATTTTGTCACATGATTTGGTAAATCATAATCATGACAATGATGACAAAAAGTCAAAATTATGTTATAACTTTTCATAATTATGACATATAAAAAGTCAAAATTATGATTTACTAAATCATCAAAACTATGAGATTAAAAAGTCGCAATTATGACAAAGTCACTTGATGCAATATCAACTTTCTTTTGTCATAATTAGAACTTTTAGATCATTTGTGTTGTTTTCCAGTAAAAGTGTTTTCTAAGCCCATTTCCACCACATAAGGAAATAAAAAAATCACACAGAATGGAAAAGGTCCAAATTAAAACATAAAAAGTTGATTTTGTGACTTTATATATAATAATTTGACTTTTTATTTCATAATTATGACTTTTTATCTTATTTCAAAATGTTATATCCTAATTTTTATGTGTGGCGGAAATGTGCTTGCATACTATAGGCTATATATTGCAATTATTTTGCGATCAATTTATTTCTGGATATCTATTTTTACTGGAAAACAAGACAAAAAGGAAATCCAAATATTTTTGCAGTGTGGTCAGAGTGAAGAGGCATTTATAATTTAAGAGGCATCATCAATATTTTTTATTCATTTTACAGAAAGAGAAAGAACGCATTGTAAATGCATATTTGCCTGAATTTTTGAATAAATACTGTGTGAATTTTCCAGGTTTCTCTTTGTGCTGCTCGGTCCCATTGGCAAAGCCAAATCCTACAATGAGATCGGTCGGGCCATGGCTACACTCATGGTTGATGATGTAAGAGGAAATATCAGCAGTTCTGAACCTTGAAATGAAGCTTCATCACAGTATTTGTTAACAGATCTCTCTGTCTGTAGCTGTTCAGTGACGTGGCCTATAAAGCCAGAGATCGTGACGACTTGATTGCTGGGATTGATGAGTTTTTGGATGAGGTGATAGTTCTTCCTCCTGGAGAATGGGATCCCAAGATCCGCATCGAACCCCCGAAGAAACTGCCTTCAGCAGAGATGAGGTACTAAATCACAAATCTACACTACCATTCAAAAGACTGGGGTCAGTAGATTTTTAAAAGAAATGAATACTTTTAATTCATCAAGAATGCATTACATTGATCAAAAGTTACAGTAAAGGCATTTATAATGTTAGAAAAGATTTAATAAACAATCATGCTGTTCTTCTGAACTTTCTATTCATCAAAGAATCCTGAAAAATGTATCATGGTTTCCAAAAAAAAATATTGAGAAGCACAGCTGATAATTATCAGAAATGTTTCTAGAGCTGCAAATCAGCATATTAAAATGATTTCTGAAGGATCGTGTGACACTGAAGACTGGAGTAATGATGATGAATATTCAGCTTTGCATCACAGGGATAAATGACATTTTAACATAGATTCAAATAATATATTCATTATTTTAAACTGTAATAATATTTCAGAATATTATAGTTTTTACTGTATTTTTGATCAAATAAATGCAGCCTTGGTGAGCAGAAGGGACTTCTTTCAAAATCATTAAAACCGGCGCCAAACTTTTGAACTTCAGTATATTAAATATACACTGTGAAAAATATTTTGTAATCTAAAACATGTACTTCATGTGGTAGCAGCTAAATTTAGATGCTTTATTCAAGTAAAAAATATGATTTAATATTGATTGAATCATATTAAATGTTACCTTTTAAATGACGTAGCAGGTAGCACAAGTTATTCTGTTTTTGCAGGAAGTCTGTTTTCTCTCTGAATGAGCTGGGGCAGCCGAATGGGAACGCAGGAGGAGGTGCAGCGTCTGCAGAAGACGAGGAGATGCCAGCTCCACATGAACTCGGAGAGGAGCTGAAATTCACTGGCCGGTAGCGTCCGCTGGACCTGCTCTGCTTCTAGTTATAGAGATTAGATTTGATGTACACAGTGTCTGAGACTCTTTCTGTTTGTGTAGATTTTGTGGAGGACTGTGGCTGGACATCAAGCGTAAAGTGCCCTGGACTCTCAGTGACTTCTATGATGGCTTCCACATCCAGTCTGTCTCTGCGGTGCTCTTCATTTACCTGGGCTGCATCACCAATGCAATCACCTTTGGAGGACTTCTGGGGGACGCAACCGACAACTACCAAGTAATTTACCTTGAATCCACTAATGTTTTCCATGGGCGATGTGGATGTCTAAAGAGCTGATATAATACCAATATTTAGTTATATTCAGCATAATGCTCAAAACAGCCAAATATGAAGCAGTTAACTGGCCTGGCCAATATACTGCTCTATTATTGTTTTATATCATTTCAGAGGAAAAAAATATATATATATATATTGTGAAAATAAATGTAAAATAAGGAAATAAAATTAAGAGAACTATGAGAACTAAAGTTGCAGTTGTGTGATATAAAAATCATATTGTGACATATAAAGTCACAGTTACATTTTTATTTATTTTTTTACTCTGAGACAGAAACATATGGAAGCCCAATTTTGCCACATATCTATATATATATATATATATATATATATATATAAAATCATAATAATGACACAAAAAGATAATTTGTCTTATTTCCAGGGGGAAAAACTAAATTAAGTGCATTTTGCTTAAAACGGGTAAATTTATCTGCCAGTGAGGTAAGTAAAATACTCTTGTTTTAAAAATACTTTACTTACCTCACTGGCAGATCATTTTACCTGTTTTAAGCAAAATGCACTTAATTTCCCCCTGGAAATAAGACAAATTATCTTATGTCATTTTGCTTATCTAGTAAATATATCTTAATTTAAGAATTTTTTGATATTTTGACTAGAAACAAGACAAAAACACTAAGTAAGATAAGCCGTTTTTGCTGTGTTTTTTCCTCCTTTCAGTTACAGTTTTCTGTCTGCATGTCCTTTCATTTTTTTGACTTCCAGGGTGTGATGGAAAGCTTTTTGGGCACGGCTTTGGCCGGCGCGGTCTTCTGCTTCTTCGGCGGTCAGCCCCTCATCATCCTCAGCTCTACAGGACCGATACTGATCTTTGAAAAGCTGCTGTATGAATTCAGCATGTGAGCAGGACATCTGTGATTTAGTGAAGTCTAAATGCATGTAAAAGTCAGCGGTCTTGCGTTGAGTTTGATTCTTCATTGTCGTCTGTGTTCAGAAACAATGACATAGACTACATGGAGATCCGGCTCTGGATCGGCCTGCACTCGTGTCTCCAGTGTCTGATCCTGGTGGCCACAGACGCCAGCTACATCATCAAGTACATGACGCGCTTCACCGAGGAGGGCTTCTCCAGCCTCATCTCCTTCATCTTCATCTCTGACGCCCTTAAGAAAATGATGAGTATCTTCAATTATTACCCCATCAATCGAGACTTCAAGCCAGATTACATCACCGGCTACAGGTGTGACTGCCAGGCTCCTGATCAAGGTGAGTCTGAACACCTCAACCTCAGGCAGGCTTGGTGGGATCAAGTCTGACCCTGTTTACTGTCTATAATACTTTCTATTTGCTTTGTTTTTTGTAAATGAAACATCAGTGCATGTTATTGCAATATTTGTTTTTATTATTATTTTATTATCATTATACATTTGTTATTATTAAACAATGTTTTATTCAAATGTAATTGAATGTAAATCATTAAATGTAACTATAAACATATGTATTATTATTATTATCATTAATAATAATAATATATATTATTATTGATAAAAAAATATTTTTGATAATACAATTATAAATAATAACATTTTAAATAAAAATAATAATAATTTTTCAGGGTATTTTGTCATAGTTTTGCCTTTGATGAAAAGATCCTTTATTTTCTATAATATTTTGTTATATTAATATTTAATAATATTAGTCGATTATGACAAATACATTTATTATTATTATTATTGATGATAATAATTTTTGGACCATTTTTGCCATAATTTTTGTCTTTTGATGAGAATATCCTTTAAATGTAGTCATTATTTTCTTGTCTTACTAATTAATTTGAATTAATTAGTCATTCTTATCTAAAAATAATAATTTTGGTCAAATAAAATGACTACAATTAGTCATTTTTTTAATCTCCAGATATGACTGCATTCCTGCATTCAGCCACTGTTCACAATCCAGATCAAATCATGAACCGTCTTAAAATATTTTCTGTTATATATTTGATTTTACTCAGAAATGTAAGAAAAAAAGTTGATTTTTTGGGGGGGGGTTTTGGATGACGTATTGGTTTGTTATATCTGACCACTGCAACTTATGTGTATCATATTTGTTTTTGTCGCCCATACTCAATTTGGCTGCTGACTGGAGTAAGTATCGGACTCTGTATAAGATGTTCTTGATATCTTATTTTGGGAATGACAGTATTTCTTGTCAATGAGCATAAAAACACTATTAGTGCTTGTTTATCTTCTGTTGTAGTGTCTCCATTGGTTCTCAACTCTTCCTCTCCATTAGGTCTAGAAAACACCTCTGATTACTCGATGGTGAGCCGCAGCTGTCATAAGACTGTGTTTAACATCAGGGTTTCTTCAAAACAAGTATCACTATAACTTTTCTGTCTTTGTCCACACATGATCTCACTCCTCCGCTCAGTTCAACTTCTCTGCTCTGGACTGGAATCAGTTGAGTAAGAAAGAGTGCTTGAGGTTCGGTGGTTCCCTGGTGGGCAAATCCTGCAAATACGTCCCTGATCTGGCCATGCTGTCTTTCTTTTTGTTCTTCGGCACTTACTCCATGACCATCTCGCTCAAGAAGTTCAAGGCCAGCCGTTACTTCCCCACAAAGGTTGGAAAGCTGTGTATTTCCCTTGCATGTCAACACACCACCACGTGGAGACGGTATTCCTTCTCCCAGTCTGTATTGTATTTACTGCTGTCCCCCAACTTCTTCTGGTTGTTTCTTGTTTTTCTCCAAGTGTCGCACCTTGATAGCAGATTTTTCCATAGTTATATCCATCCTGGTCTTCTGTGCTCTGGATTATGTGATGTCCATGGACACTCCCAAACTGCATGTGCCCACCCAGATAAAGGTCCAGCATGTGTCTCTGTCTTTATGCCAAAAACTTGCCTTTTTAAACTGGTGATATTTGAATGAAATGCTGCTTTCAAGTCATCATTGTGTATAAGAGAAAAATGCACGAGTGGTACCAAAAGATTGTATAAAGTGGCAAATTCTGGATTTTCTTTGATTCACCATTTCATTTTATTCCAAGAATTAAATAAATAAAATTCAAAATGAGGTATTATTATTATTATTATTAATAATAATTTTAAGTCTTCCAACTGATTACAAATAGTGATTAATAATATTTATTAAAACCACTCCTTATAATAATAAGTAATATAAATATTTTTATTAAGAATAATTATTATTATTTTTGAATACAATTAATAATAATAATGTTTAATAATTGAGTAATTATTTTTGAATAAATAATAATTTATTTAATAATAATAATAATAAAACTGACATTTATTATTATTATTATTATTATTATTATTATATAAGCCCTGGCTTTCCAAATTTGGTGAAAGTAAATTTGTATTGATTATAAGTATGTTTCTTATTGTAAATGTGGATCTTTAAATTTTGTTTGTATGCATTTTATTTTATTTAAAACTTATATAATAATATTGGTATTATTTAATAATATTTGATAATAATAAATATTTTTGTTAAATGCAATATTATGAAATATTGAATCAGAAATGTGTATAGCACCTTTCAAGCTGTATAAGTGTTTCAAAGGACATAAAATATAGTACATGTACAACATGTACACAGACAGATAAAATGATTATAATTTTAAATGAAATACATTAAATTCAGTTAATTTTTATGTATAATAATTAAAATATGAACATGAGGCCATTCAAGTATAAAATTACATTTAAATTTCACCTGAAAACAAACAACAAATAAAAATCCCATTGTATTTGAAAATAAATAATTATGTATTTATGTCTGCTGAACGACTTGAAGGCATCAAATATGTTACTGTTGCATTTTCAAATCGACGATCTTCTCTCTCATAAAGCCTCTGATCTTCTCTAGTTTTAGTTTTCTCTTTCTTTTTTCCTCTGTAAATGTGCAGCTTCGGAAGCTCATCAGTGATTTTGCAATCTTCACATCAATCATGACATTTGTTGGTCTTGATATGTTAATGGGGCTTAAAACACCTAAACTGATCGTGCCAACCGAATTTAAGGTACGTTGTGCTACAGATACGCTCGTATCTTTCTTTACCTCCCGACTGCATCTACTTGAGCTTTTTCACAATGATTATACACTAACATCACATGAATGCACTGTGCTTTACTAAACACACCGTGTGATTTCAGTGACATCCGCTGGTTACTATGCTTTCATCCGTGTTGTTGTGTCTGTGCAGCCGACACGGCCGGATCGTGGATGGATCGTCATGCCCTTTGGGAAGAACCCGTGGTGGATGTGCTTGGCCAGTTTTGCACCTGCTCTGCTGGTCACCATCCTCATCTTCATGGATCAGCAGATCACGGCTGTCATCGTCAACAGAAAAGAAAACAAACTGAAGCCAAACTACAACTAATGATATTTTACATCTTCATTTGCTGAACGTCTAAATAATTTTACCTTTGAAACTTTGTTGTTTTACGAAATTATTTTATTTTAGACATCTCAGCTCTCAGCAAGCACCCAAAACCCCCTGGCCAAACTACAACTAATGACATTTTACATCTTCATTTGCTTCATCTTCTATATGCTAAATATCTTATTTTATTTTACACCTAAAATAGGCTTTAGTTTTATATGCTAAATAATTTTATTCTGAAATACTGCAAAATAATCCAGTAAATCTTAAATAGGCTTTGTTGTTTCTATGCGAAATTATTTTATTTTATTTGACATCTCAGTGGTCCTACAATAAGCTTTATTTTTTAAATGCTAAATATTTTTATTCTGAAAAACATTAAAATGGTTGAAATAGTGTTGGGTTTTGAATATTTAATATGCATGTATGTCCATTGACAGTAGTGTTGTTGCATGTAGCAGTGCTAAATGTCTTCTTCCCGTTTTACCTGAGCAGAAAGGTTGTGGTTATCATCTGGACCTGTTCTGGGTGGGCATCCTCATGGCCGTCTGCTCCTTCATGGGTTTGCCGTGGTACGTAGCAGCCACAGTCATTTCCATCGCCCACATCGACTCTCTGAAGATGGAGAGCGAGTCCAGCGCTCCTGGCGAGCAGCCACAGTTTCTTGGTGTGCGGTAAGTCATAACCAGACTTCTTGTGTAGACTTTAGCACAAGTATTTTGTCATGTAGTTGTGAGGAGCATTATGTTTGTGTTTTTTGCAGGGAACAGAGACTCACAGGCATACTGGTGTTCGTCCTCACCGGAGTCTCTGTCTTCCTTGCACCAATACTGCAGGTAATCAAAACGCTCTTACTTTACTTGAATGAAATCATGCTCACTTGTATTCTTAGTGCTGTACTAATAACTGTGTGTATTTCTGCGCAGTACATCCCTATGCCTGTGCTGTATGGTGTTTTCCTGTACATGGGCGTTGCATCTCTCCATGGCATTCAGGTACATGTGGCTCTGTAAATCTGTAGTTCAGATTTAATAGTTCATCCAAAAATGAAAATTTACTGAAAATGTACTCACTCTCAGGCCATACAAGATGTAGATGAGCTTGATTTTGGAGATCAACAGATTTGGAGAAATGTTGCATTACATCACTTGCTCACCAATGGATCCTCTGCAAGTGAATGGGTGCCGTCAGAATGAGAGTCCAAACAGCTTATAAAAACATCACAATAATCCACAAGAAATCCACACCACTCCAGTCCATCAATAAACCGCTTGAAAAGCTGTGTGTTTGTAAGAAACAAATCCATCATCAAACAATATGAGTCCTCTATCCGTAATATTTCTTTATCCAGTGAAAAAGGAGAGAAATGTACACAGATCAAGCACCGTTTACAAGTGAATCCAGTTCAAAACTGTTTTGGATTGATTTTGATGTGAGAGGACAACAGGGGATGAGCTTTCTCACTGGTGGAAGCGTTATTATGGATTATGGACTCATATTTTGACCAGAAGCAATGGTTTAAATTTAAAATATCTTAACTGTGGATTTGTTTCTTACAAACACACAGCTTTTCACTTCACTGGATGTTAACTGATGGACTGGAGTGGTGTGGATTACTTGTGGATTATTGTGATGTTTTTATCAGCTGTTTGGACTCTCATTCTGACGGCACCCATTCACTGCAGAGGATCCATTGGTGAGCAAATGATGTAATGCTACATTTCTCCAAATCTGTTCTGATGACGAGACAAACTCATCCACATCTTGTACAGCCTGAGAGTGAGGACATTTTCAGCAAGTTTTTATTTTTGGGTGAACTATTCCTTCGGTAGATTTCACCAGAGTTTCTCTGTTTTGTTCAGTTTTGGGAGAGGATGAAGCTGTTCCTCATGCCAGCCAAGCACCAGCCAGATTTCGTGTTCCTGCGTCACGTACCGCTGCGGCGCGTGCACCTCTTCACTCTGGTGCAGATCATCTGTTTGGCCGTCCTCTGGATCCTCAAGTCCACTGTGGCCGCCATCATTTTCCCTGTCATGGTGCGAGTGCTGGTTTTATAGGTCATACTTCACCCCAGAATCTAAAGAAAGAAAAATTTTTGAAAATATAGTTAATTTCCATGAAAATAATGTCATAATGCAATCTAAAAGATATTAAAATAGATTTTACTTTAATGTATGCAAAATATAATTGTACTATTTTACATCTTAATAGTCCTAAAATTTTCTTTATGCAAAATATTTATTTTTATTTTCAAAATATTTTCAAAATGTTGTTGAAATTTGCTGTTTTCATGGAAATAATGCCAAAACAGTGCAACAATAAATAAATAATATACCATGTCTTAAAATAGGCTTTATTTTATCTACGACTTTTTTATTATTATTATTAAATTTTTAATTTTATTTTGTGACAAAATATGACCTGGAGTTTTCATGTAACTCTTCCAGAATAGTAGTATGTAGCATGCATTTTATTTTTATTCTGAAAATTTTTATAGTGAATTGAAAATTGCTCAATTTTCATTAAAATAATGTCATAGTGCCGAACCATTTAAAAGATCCTAAAATAGGCTTTATTTTCTTTAGGCCAAATATTTAATTTTATATATACTGTTTGTTTTTATTCAATTGTGGAATAAAATATGACCTGGATTTTTCTTCACCCATTTGAGACTCTCAGAGCATTATAAGCATTTCATTTGCTTTTTGCCTTTGGATGGCGTTCTCCTGCCCTATTGTCATGTGACCGGTTCCTCCGTCAGATTCTGGGCCTGCTGGTCGTGAGGAAGATGCTGGACCTGATCTTCTCGCAGCATGATCTGGCCTGGCTGGACGACATCCTGCCCGACAAGGACAAGAAGAAGAAGGAGGATGAGAAGAAAAAGAAAGAGAAGAAGAAAGCCAGAAAGTCGGAGGAACACAACAACAGTGATGAAGAGGTGAGGTTAGATTACTAATACACTCATGAACACAGAAGATCTTATCAAGATGTTTGAGAGGGTTGTGATTTAATCTTTAATATTGTTTCTTTTAATTCCACAGTGTTGCTGAAAAGGCACTGTATAACACTTACTACTACTCATGTGTCCCTCCTAATAACTATAGTTGTTGTCATCTTGGTTGAAATGTCTCTGTGTGTAATATGTGGTCATTTGTGCAGCGTTGAATGATGTGTTTGCATGAAATGTTTGTTTATTCAGAGTCCAGAATTAACAATTGGCCTTGGATAAATTCAATTGTTTCTGGCCAGTTGGCTGGTAGTAGGAATTGCAACAAAGTGCATGATTTAAATTGCAACATCTCTAAATTTTCATCTAATGTAAGTGCATTAAGTCAAAGTTTTTTTGTGAGAATCAACCAACCAAAGTTAATTTTGGACCCTGGGTACGTACCCTTACGAAACATACACTACTGTTCAAACGTCACTAAAGCTTTTAAATGTTTTTGAGAGAAGTCTCTTATGCTCACCAAGGCTGCATTTATTTGATCAAAAATACTGTAAAAAAATAAATAAGTAAATAAAAGTAATATTGTGAAATATTATTTCAATTTAAAATAATTGTTTTCAATTATATTTAATATTATATTATAAATGATAACACATTTATTAATGACAAAAAAATAATTCATTAAAATGTATATATATTTATACATATTTATACATTTATATTTACATAATTAATTACAATTTTAAAAAAAACTTAATTTATTTTTTTATCTATTTATTATTAAAATGCATTGAATAAAGATAATATATATATATATATATATATATATATAAGTGAAAAAAATTAAATATACATATTTTATATATTTGATTATATATAATTAGTATCAAATAATAAAAAATATAATAAAAATAATCTTTATATTTTTATGTACTTATAAATTATAAAAATATATACAAATTTAAAGTGTGGGTGTAAATAAGTCCTGAATTGGAGTCCCGGCTCGCAGACCTTTCCCAATCTCATCCCCCATATCTCTCCCACTTCGCTTACTGTCTAATAACTGTCCTATCATAATAAAGAAAAAATGCCAATAAATATATATATATATATATATAGTATTTAAAAACAATTCAGGATTCTTTGATGAACAGAAAGTTCAAAAGAACAGCATTTATTTGAAATAGAAATCCTTAGTAAAATTATAAATGTTTTTAAAGTCACTTTTGACTTTTGATCGTCTCCTTGCTGAGTAAAAGTATTAATGTTTATAAATAAATAAAACCACAGTAGTGTACCTGCATGCATGTTATCTGTTACACTGGTGTCGTCTTCTCCCAGTCAAAGTGTCCCAAAGACTCTGTCCCATCAGTGAAGATTCCTCTGAAGCCAATGAGTCCGTCGTGTTGTCCAAACCCTTCTAATTCTGACCCCTCCTCATAACTGTGAGTACTGGGACCCAAAGGGATGCTGTTCCATGAGCAAATGACTGAACTTTAAACTCATCTTTATATTTTTCTTTCTTATTCGTGTTTGAGTAGGAGCATCACCCTTATTCCTGCACCCCTGGCGACTCGGACCTGGATCCGGTCAGACTGACATCCCTTACCTGAACCTGAAGCATCCTCCTGATCAAACACACAAACCATGATGAGATACAAGCACAGCATCGCTGGCGGTCTCCCAAACACACCAGGCTCACAGATGTATGATATTTTTACGTGCTTTACCAACGCAGCGAGTGACGCACGTTTCCAAACCCACATTGACCATATTGCGCGTGAGTCATTCAGACCTTGGATTTGACTCAAGATCCTTCAGTTAGATCTAGACGAGCTGTGCCAGAGTGAACAGCTGAGCTCATACACACATGAGATTCACCAGATTCAGAGAAGACCTGGAAAGACTCAAATAACAAGGTTTAAACTAAGTTTAGGATTTTATTATCATATTGTATAAATATATTTCAACTGTATATTAAATATGGATTTCATAGAACCTAGTGAGACAAAAGCACAAATAAATTCAAGTATAGTTAGAAAAACAGTGTATCTAGTAAATTCAGTTGGGTTAAATTTGTTGTATTACAATTAAAACATATATTCCAAACATAGATTCTGAGTTCATATTGTAGTGTTTTATATTAAAAATCAGAAATGTGTATGTGAGTACGGTTGATATGTTTCCAGACAGTTCTAAATGAGTCTTTGTGGTCTGTGAACAACACACAGGTTTGTTTTATTCAGATTCTGTTTGTTCAATGTGTTTGTTCAAATAAAGAATGAAAGAAGCCTGAATATATTGTTATTGTTATTTATGATTGTCAACCCTTAAATTCCCCTGTAGAGATTTACAAGATTTTATTTTTTTAGACATACAGAATGGTATTCTTTACAGGAAAATAAATGTAAAACCTTAAATACATAATTAGTTAACTAAAACTAAAACCTTTAAAAGAAATTCAATAAATGTAATAGTTGCAAAGGCAACATTTCCATTAATTTTCATTAAGTTTTGGAATACTAAAATTATATTAATAATGACTAAAATGATACAGACATTTAAAAAATATACATATGAAAATGATAGAAACGCACAACAAAATTACTAGAACTTTAAGTAAAATTACAGTGTAAACAGAAAATATAAAAATAAAATCGATCAAAAAGCTATAATAGTACATCAGTGATCCTAAAATAACACTGGTACAATGCTATATATTACAATATCATAGTATTATATTAGCCACCCTTGACATCAAAATAGAATTTAATACAAAGACAGAAATATTTTGAGATGATCTCATATTTATTTATTGTTAACTACAGTATTTGTGGCGGAAACTGTAGTTACAGTGATGAATTTATAGTAGGGTTTGTCATTTTTTTTATTTTCTATTGAAATGCTGCAAATAAATGCTAAATAGGCTTTTAAATAAACCACCAGAGATGATACACTAAAACTGTCGTGATTTTAATTGAAAACAATCACTAAATAATGTATAACAATATATATTAGTACAATTTAATTTAAATGTATTAACGGAAATATACTGTAAATTCTGTTTATATAAAAACCATATTTCCTAAATCCTTCTCCATGAATGGCCTCTTGACGTCGCTCACACGTCCACGCACGTGACGTCACGTCCATTCACACGCGCTGATTTGACGGGAATTACTCGACTTCCGGTCGAGGAGCAACACAAGAGACTTCCCTGCGGCAGCGGAGCGGAGAGAGACACAATAATAACAAAGCCATGGGAGAAATGTCCGGCTTCGAGAACAGACTGCAGTCGTACTCTTCCACACAGCTGCACGAACTGCTGGAGGACGATGACAAGCTCCGGAGAATGGTCAGGGAGATGGACGAGGTGGGTTATGATTGAGTTTCTGTAGGTCAGTGACAGCTGCTCGAGCTTTCATAGCACTGCTGCTTTCGTGTTTTGCGTTGTTTTGTTGTGTTCTGGGACAGAGATCGTTCACCTTTGACTACAGCGGTGTTGATTTGTTGGGAAGTGTTGTTGACTGAAGGAGTGGCTGCATGGAGAGAACGGAAGTGTCAGACTGAAGAAGGCAGTGTGAACTGACCTTATAAAATAAAGACAAAAAGATGAGTGTGATATGAAGACTGGTTCGTATGAACGGTCTGATGCTGTCAACCAGACATGCAATTTATTTGCTATATAGCAATGCTGATAATACCTTAATATGATTGATAATTGATTATTAGAGTTTTACCTTTCCCCACCTAGTCTAAAAATGTCAAAAAGTGTAAAAGGTTTTTTTTTATTATCCAAATTATCATACAATATTGTTCTAATATACAAAAGTTAATTTATTAAATTAATAGATTTTTTAGCTATATTAATATTTTTTGTCAGAATATTTGTGGCCTCTCTCTCTCTCTATATATATGTATATTATGAGTGCATATAATTAACTTGGTTTTTAATTTATTGTCATATTACATTTTTATTTAATTATTGTTTTACTACATTATTTTAGGCCCTTTTATGTTTTTTTATGTTCTTATTATACAAAAGTCATGTACTCTCTTAAGCAGTACATTTTAATTAAGTTAAAAGTTAAGTTTTATTAAAATACTTTTTAAATTTTAGACATATTTAATACATATTAAATTATATTGTTTTATAAAATTATTTTAGGTATAATTTTTTTCCCTTGTTTCATTGTGCATGTGAATAATCTTGCTTTGCATTGCTGAGTAGTTGAAAAGATCGTTGAAGTACGGTTTGTGACTCTGCGCTGTTGCTGTCACAGATGCAGGACATGCAGCAGAATAAAGAGCTGACGATCGCCAGTAACCGCAGCCTGGCGGAGCAGAACCTGAGCCTGCAGCCTGAACTGGACCATCAGAAGATCCAGCTGACCAAACGCTACTGCTGTTTACAAGATCTGCACGAGTCCTACCAGCTCCGCAGGTCCACGCTAGGTCAGATATGAACTTACCCCACTCACACTCTCAAACCATTTCACCAATGTTTGTTGGGTTTTCAAATGAGAAATCAATAGATCAAGTGGTGTCTGGGTTTTGCCTTAGTTTTTCTATTGTTGTCATACTTGCTGAAGCTAATGACTGAAAAGTAGTTTGACCAATAGCGTGCAGGCATTGTACATAATCAACCAATCGTGGCATGCGAGAAGGCGGGATCTACAGAGAAAGTCAAAGCAATGCAAATACATGTGTATAAAAGGTATGAGGACTGTAGAGAGAACGTCAACATGAAAACAAAACCAAAACCCGGGCATTTTAGGCAGATTAGATGGCAGATTCCATTGTAGACGGGACCACAAACGAGCACATATTTCTTTTATCCAAACCTTTTTTGTCTTCCTTCTTTGGTGTAAAACAATAAAGTATCCTGGTGAACCTGTTTGGTCACATAATGCTTCCTCTTTATTTCAGTTGCAGCTGATACTGATCATCCCAGGTCAAATCTGCACACAAATATCAGTGTTAAATGGCTGTATTTTGTGCTCTATATTTATCCAGTTTTCTCCTTGATTTATTTTAAGAAATCTTTTATCTTGTGTTGTCAGCGTAATGATTTAGCAGAGCAGACGTTTTGAAAGTGAGTTTATCAGGGTCAGTATGATACAGCAGACAGCTTAGAATTACACTGATACAAAGACTGCTTGAATAATTTCCCAAAGAAACTCTACACTGATGTAAAGTTATCCACACTATGTAAAACACTCCCTCTATTATTAGACCTGTGCTCTTTATGGGTTTGTTTGGTCACTATCCGGTACAGTGTTTCTATAAAAGCAATGCAAAATGCTCATAGCAATATCTCATTTTTTAAAGGAATAATTCACCCAAAAACGATAATTTGCTAAATATTTACTTGCCATCAGACAGTCCAAGATTTAGATGAGTTTATTTCATCATGGGAAAAGATTTGGAGAAATTAACATTACACCACATCACAATAATCCACACCACTCCAGTCCATCAGTTAATATCTTGTGAAACAAAAAGCTGCGCGTTTGTAATAAACAAATCCATTATAAAGTCGTTCCATCATAAAGACAATAACTGATTGACTGGAGTAGTGTGGATTTTTGTGATGTTTTTATCAGCTGTTTGGACTCTCATTCTGACGGCACCCATTTACTGCAGAGGATCCACTGGTGAACAAGTAATGTAATGCTAAATTTGTCCAAATCTTTTCTGATCAAGACACAATCTGATCTACATCTTCAGTGGCCTGAGAGTGAGTACATTAACATTTCCAACAAATTTTCATTTTTGGGTGAACTGTTCTTTTAATATATCCTCTTTGACCCATTAAACTGTCCAATTAGAAATTAATGTGTCTTTCTAACTGCTAATGTAGTACAACTGGATGACACTAATGAAATATTGAAGTTATTTTGCATGTAATCATGTTTTAAAATTGATCTTTTTGCAGGTAACAGTTCACTTGACACATTGTTGGCTCTTTTGCAAACCGAGGGAGCCAAGATCGAAGAAGAAACAGAGGTAACAACATTTTCCATATTTTCAGAAATCCATAACACTGATTTTACACAATGTTAAGATTCTCCCACGTGTTTTGTAGAACATGGCCGATTCATTCTTGGACGGATCCTTGCCCCTGGACAGCTTTATTGATGACTACCAGAGCAAGAGGAAGCTGGCACATCTGAGGCGTGTGAAGATCGATAAGCTACAGGAGATGGTGCTGAAGGGTGTTCATCTTCCTCAGGGTTCCTCTAATGATCCTTCACAACCTCAGGAGACCCATAACTCAACCGCACCTTTCCAAAGGCTAGCTAATGGTTCTCCAGCTCACGCAAGACCAGCACCAACATCTCAACCATCAGCAATGCCTTACAACCCTCAGAGCATCGGTGCTCCTCTGCCAAACATGGTGCCATCATATTCATGTCCATACCCACAAGCACTCCCTCAAGGGCCTGGCGCTGGTCTTCCCCCGCGGGCAGGTTTTATAATGCAATGATGTTCTTCTGCCTGAACCTCTCCACTAGAATGTGAAATGTCATTTTCCTCTTTCTTTAGATGCACTTTGATCGTAACAGGTTTGGGTTTCTGCAGGTCCACAAAGAATCTGTGCCCACAGAATTCAGATGTTCAGCAGATTTCGGCTCATTCTCTGCCACTTATATATGTATTGTATCTTGGTATGAATTTTTTTTCATATGTTCAATACAGAAAATGCAGAAAGGTCTACAGATTGCTTGTGAACCTGCCTGTTGGTTAACAATATATTAATTTCAGTTTGTTTGCATAACCTAAAATGCTGTAAGATGCATTAAGATTATGATTCAGAATCAAAAGTTTTGATCAGAAAAGTAATGTAAATGACTTTTAAACAATGGGGGTATTGCATTTATGTAAATAACCTAATTTAACTGAAAATGTTAAAATAGGTCCTTATGCACATGTAAGACAACTTTACTGTGTACTTTTATATTTTGTGAGGAAACCTTCCTATTGTCACTGTAACGACAACAGACAATATTGGCATTTTGGACTTCTGGTTTAAAAACTGACCAAAGATGCACTCCAACTGTTCCATGAGCGCTCCGTTAAGTGATTTTGAATATAGTGGCTTTGTTGGACTTCATTTTGATTTAATTTAAACATTAAATGAAATGTGGCATTAACAGACCAGCCTGACAGTACGTCTGCTGTAGAAAGACTTTCTTAGTGTTAATCAGACTTTGGTAAACAGTTTAATTATCCTAAACTGAATCAAACTATCCTTAAACAGCTACCATATTAAAAATAATATAAATACTATATTATTAAAATAATTAGAACACTGTTTACAACATTACAGATATGTAAAGTGATCTATTTTGGCACTGTATTTCTGATGCAGAGAAGTGCAGGTACTTTGATGTTAAAAACTGTCATGCTGGGTTGTGACAATTCTTGTGCACGTTTTATATGAAGGATGTTATTATGCAAGTCTGTAAAGTTAGAGAGTAAAGTCACTTACTGTATACTGATGTAAGTACAGGTTAAAAGAAATCAAATGTGCCTTGCAACAGAACAAACAAAAAAAATGACGATTAATGAAGAAAGCATTTAATCACACCGTCGCTGTGCTTTGATAAATCTTCGAAGCCATCTACATCTTTCTGTTTCTGAAGACAATTTATGGTGCAGAATCCTTCTGAACTGTTTTATCTGTAGTGTGGTAACCTGTAACACTCCTGATGTAAGGTACTGTACATTGTAGCTGTTTGATTAGTGGCTATCAGTGACTAGATTTTTTTTAATGCTGATTAATAAACGCCTAAAAGACTACCAAAAGTGAAATGTCAATATTTATTGCTATATTCAGAACTTAGAGTAATATCACATTTCTTCTTCTCCCTCTTCACCTTCTCCTTCGGGAGTGTCGACTCCCACCTCTTCGTAATCTTTCTCGAGAGCGGCTAAATCTTCACGGGCCTCCGTAAACTCACCCTCCTCCATACCTTCGCCGACGTACCAGTGCACGAAGGCTCTCTTCGCATACATTAGATCAAACTTGTGATCCAGACGGGCCCAGGCCTCAGCGATTGCTGTGGTGTTGCTCAACATGCAGACTGCCCTTTGAACTTTGGCCAGATCGCCTCCTGGAACCACAGTCGGCGGCTGGTAGTTGATACCAACCTGAATATAGTAAAAACGAAAACATCTTTTTACACCTAACAACTCATGCAAATATTTACAAACATTACTATTGTATGCTGTTATATCATTGTTCCACTTGTAATAGTTTGCTATATATTGCTATGTTAATTTTGTTTTCTCCAGTATACAATCCAATGTAGAACACAAAAGAGACAGGCTGACCTTGAACCCTGTGGGACACCAGTCAACAAACTGAATGGTCCTCTTGGTCTTTATGCTTCCAATGGCGGCATTGACATCCTTTGGAACCACGTCTCCACGGTACAGCATACAGCAAGCCATGTACTTCCCGTGCCGAGGGTCGCACTTCACCATCTGATTGGCTGGCTGAAAGCAGGCGTTGGTGATTTCCATGACGGACAGCTGCTCGTGGTACGCCTTCTCGGCGGAGATCACCGGGGCGTACGTGACCAGGGGGAAGTGGATGCGAGGGTACGGCACCAGGTTGGTTTGGAACTCTGCCAGATCGACGTTGAGAGGTCCGTCGAAACGCAGGGAGGCGGTGATCGATGACACGATCTGGCCAATGAGGCGGTTGAGGTTGGTGTATGTGGGCCGCTCTATGTCCAGGTTGTTTCGGCAGATATCATAGATGGCCTCGTTGTCCACCATGAAAGCGCAGTCCGAGTGCTCGAGGGTGGTGTGTGTGGTCAGAATTGAATTGTACGGCTCTACCACTGCGGTGGAAATCTTAAGAAGAAGCCAACAGAAAACAGTTTGAAGTACTTGTAATGTTTTTCATAATGCACTAGACTGAAATTTAGTGGTTCTTGAGTGTGTTACAGGTGGTTTCCAAGATATTGCCCATTTTATAATTTTTTTCATTTAATACAATATTTAAGTGAAGCTTTGTACCATTCTGATGAAGTAAAAGTGTTGAAGATTTCAAAACGCAAAATTTCTCAGTATAAAGTGACTGAACAATACCAGAAAGGACCAAGTGATTTTAAACATTTGTATGTGTTAAAGACATGAAAATCTATTTTCTGTTATTTTATTTTTTTCAACCTTGTAATTTTTAATTCAAACTGTCATAGCTCAATCTTCCAATCTAACAACAGACTTCTCTCTGGTGATGTATTGCCAGTCTTTTCCAGTCATTTAGTTTGCTTGAACTCCACCCCTTGCATTCACATCTGCTGATGGTTTAAGCAAATTACCCGCACAACATTTTTCCCTTAGATGTACATCACAACACGTAAGAAAAGGTCTGTCACCACTTCTGTTTCTTCTCGACTTTAAAGTGAAGGGAACTTAATAAAAATGTGGTACCTGAGGTGCAGGGTAAACAGCAAACTCAAGCTTGGCTTTCTTGCCATGGTCAACGGACAGCCTCTCCATCAACAGTGAAGCAAAGCCTGAACCAGTTCCACCACCAAAGCTGTGGAAGATGAGGAATCCTTGTAGTCCAGTGCACTGGTCACACTAAATAAAAATATATATATATACAAACTATTAATACATCTATAAAAACAATTGCAAGAAAACCTGCATATCTAAATAGAGAAAAATGTCTTACCAGTTTGCGAACATGATCAAGTACCACGTCTACTATTTCTTTGCCAATGGTGTAATGGCCTCTGGCGTAATTGTTGGCAGCATCCTCCTTCCCAGTTATCAGCTGCTCTGGGTGAAACAGCTGTCTGTATGTTCCAGTTCGAACCTCATCTGAATGGGGAAATATGAGTAAAAAAAACAGGAACTGACTGGATGGCACAGCGGTACAATCATAAATTAAATCTATTAATACATTTTTGTTAATTGAAATAAAGCTGGAATAAAATAATAGATAAAAATTAGAAATGTTGCCTTGAAAATTGAAACAGAACTAAAACCGAGATAAAATAAACCAAATAGAATAAATCAATAGTAATATTTAAAACATAAATAAATAAAATCAATTAAAAATAAACAAACAAAAGACAAATCAAAACATAAAAAAAAATACAATAGTATATAGGCCTATGTAATACTAAAATAACACTGGGACGGTGAAAATGGTTTCTATTTGACAGATTTTTAGACAGGAAGTGTTGAAAAAAATGAAAGGGCTTGATGATGTCAGCAGAAAATGTGAACATTTTTCAGAGGCCTGGCAAGAGAATGGTTAATACAGTGGAGTAATTTGCACAACCAAATCGTTCAAAAGACCCAAAACATGTATTAATAAAGTAAATGGTCAATTAATAATCATACAAAACCATAACTTTTACAACAATAAACGCTGGTAACGTGATATTAGTCATTACACATCCAAAAAATACGATTCTTACACTATTTTAATCATGGTTTACAGTAGTTACACTAACTGTACTATGGTATTTTGACATGTAAATAAATGTAAATGCATTCTGACCAACGACGGTGGGTTCGAGGTCCACGAACACCGCTCTGGGTACATGTTTCCCGGCACCGGTCTCGATGAAGAAGGTGTTCGAAGGACTGGTCTCCGCCGGAAGTGGTCTGGTCGGTGGGCATGTGCCCGTCCGGTTGAATGCTGTGCTCCAGACAGTACAGCTCCCAGCACGCGTTACCGATCTGCACTCCCGCCTGACCCACGTGAATGGAGATACACTCGCGCTACAGAAAAACGTTATATCACATTAATGACACTTTACAATGTCTTATTTTTGCCTGCTCTTTTAATTTGTACATTAATCATCATAATATTTATAATAATAAGCTTATACATCTGAAAAAAAAACTACAGTTGGTCGGCTAACCGCTCTGCTAAGTTAACTTAGTTCAACTTTTTCAGATACTGACAAATTACTTACCATTTTATATGAATATTTTAAAGGTGATTAATGTAAATGGATGTTGATACGAAAGCCTTCCTGTTTACGCTGTAAATTAATTTAATTTTACTTTATATTTTCTCCTAACCTAGCTGCATAGAAACATTAATGTCTGCCGATATTGTTTTTTGAAAATAATTCGAAGGCTTTTATATGTTAGTGAAATCTGACCCCGCCCACGTTTTCGGTTATTGGCTTATTTCTGAAAGTAATTATAATATAAATATCAATCACTTGTTGGAGCATTATTTTATTGGTCCACATATTAAATATTTGAATATAATCCTAATATAATGTGAGTTTAAGTTATGATAAATCGAAATCGAAATATTTTGATGATATGTTACCAGTACTATATGCTTACTATATGTACAGTATATATGCTTATGAATAAAATGTGAAAAAAAGTACGTTAATCGCCTGTAGGGTATATATCACGGATGTAACCAACTGTTGTAGTGCATGATTGCAGAACAATATCAAGGATTTGTTGTCATGCATCGTTTCAGAATGACGCTGTATCTTTCATTCGTTCCCTTAGCTACGCGTGCCTTGTCTTTACATCAGCGCGCGCGTCTCTCGTGACCGGGTAACATTATAAATATCAGGCGCACGAGGTGCACAGAGGTGTGTTTGATGCTGCCAACATGAGCGGACGAGTAGGAGACCTCAGTCCCAAACAAACTGAGGCTTTAGCACAGGCAAGTAAATGCAAAAAATCTCTTTTTTTATTCCTGAATTTCAGGATATTTTGATATATTTTGAGTGTCATTAATAGTTTCGTTTAGGACTCATAACTGTTTACATATCAGTTTTAATATAAAATACCATACACACGACCGTTCAAAGGTTTGGGGTCAATAAGTTTATTTATTTATTTATAGAAATTAATACTTTTATTCAGCAAGGATGTATTCAATTTATCAAAAGTGACAGTAAAGACATTTATAAAATTACATAAGATTTCTGTTTCAAATAAATGCTGTTGTTTTGAAAGTTATGATCATTAAAGAATCAACAAACTATTATGACAAGAAGCACAACTAATAATAATAAATGTTACTTGAGCAGCAAATCAGCATATTAGAATGATTTCTGAAGGATCATGTGACACTGAAGACTGCTGTGATGGTGCTGAAAGTTAAATTATAATAATATTTCACAACATCACTGTTTTTACTGTATGTTTTTACTGTATGTTTTTACTGTAGCTTTGAGACTTTTTTTTTTTAAGCATAAAGACCCCAGACTTTGAACGGTGGTATATCCTTATATTAAAATGTGATTACCAGAGTTAACCATATTCCTGTCAAAGATTTGTTTATATATTTTGTTTGATTAGTTTCAGGAGAAAATAGCAGATGTGTTGGATCAACTGCCCAATCAAACTGACCATTATCTGCTCCGGTGGCTCAGAGGTGAGAAAGGATTTTAAAATCTAATAATCGGAGTAGCGGGAAACAACATGGTTCTCATAAACTGGAATTTGATTTTTGTTACTTATGTATGAATGTAGTGGAAGCCTGCTAAAGTCCTTGTCATTAAATTATCTCTGACTCGGACTGAATGGTCATGCTCTATGGGTGACCTTTTGACCCCATGAACCTGTGTGTTGATTAACAGACTGCCAGATCTACAGTAATCTTCAGCAAACACTTACGATTATATGGAGGACAATATATGCAAGTACTCATCCAGGAAACAAAAAAGTTATTTCTGAGATGTATTTAGTTTTTGCATGTCCGATTGCTTCATCTTAACCAGTTTTATCTAGAAATCAATATTGTATGTTGAGGCAGAACATCTCAAAACCATCTGTTGACTTTACTTTTTGAGAGAGAAGTTCAAGGTGACATTCTTTTGAATGAATGCGTCAGTGTTTATCTCTCTTCACCGGTGATTTTTGACCGTTCCAGAATTATTTACTCTCACCCTTTGCACTACATTATTGTATAATATCCTAAAGTCCTCGTCTGCATTTAGCCTTTAATTGTGATTCATCTGGGAAAGAGCAGCATAGAAATCTGGCATTTGTTTTACATATTTTTCCTATTTTCTATTTAAATAAAAGAATCAAGACTGTAGAGTAATGCAGTTTACATTAAAAATAATGTTTAAAAGTTGTATATAAAACAAACATTATAGGAGTGTATTTTACAAAAAAAAATATATATATACTATTTCAGCCGTTCTAGCTCAAAATTTCATATTTATTTCAATGTGTTACTTGCCATTTCTTTGTAATTATTTGTGACATTCTCTAGTCATTTCTGGATGAAAATCATTTCAAAGTCATTTCTACAAGTAACAAAAGTTCCTAATTGTTTTAGTGTAGATTATATAAAAGACATTTTAAGTGTGCTTTTATATCTTGTTTGCAGCTAGAAGTTTCAATGTCCCAAAATCTGAAGCAATGATTAGAAAGGTAATATCACAGCTTAAATGAATTTACAAGCACTTTAAACCCCCGAGGCTATATTACAGCAACATCCTAACTCAAAATCCTATCAGATTTGTTTAGTAACCATGGTAATTTCACTTAGAAAATATATCGATTTTTTTACAATACAAATAGGACATTTCTGTAATACAGCCACTTTGAATAATGCATGTAAGAAACCAAATTAAACCAGAATTCTGTACAGTTTTTTCCTCATTTTCCTTACATATATCAATATGTTTGTACTCCAGCATCTGGAGTTTCGCAAGCACATGAAAGTAGACACCATCATTGACGACTGGAAGCCACCTGAGGTATATCAGGACAGTTCAAATAAAATATTTATCATGATCTCAAAATGAAAATTGCCTTGTTAACAAACTTATATTGTTTTTCTCCGTCCAGGTCATTGAGCTCTATGTGGCAGGGGGATTGTGTGGCTATGATCGTGAAGGAAGTCCCGTCTGGTACGATATCATTGGCCCTCTTGATCCAAAGGGCCTTTTACTGTCGGCTAGCAAACAAGACTGCCTGAGGACCAAAGTCAGAGACGCTGAACTTCTACGACAAGAGTGTGAGAAGCAGTCTAAAAAGGTACAGTCTGTCAAATAAAGACCAAATGACAAATCATCTACTCTCTGAAAACTGTGACTTTATTTTCTGCACTCTAAAAAATAAAGGTTCTCTACTGGCATCTGTGGATTCATCAAGAAGCTTTCCATTACACTTTTATGGCATCGCTGCAAAAAGCCCCTTTTGGAACCTTTATTTTTAAAAGTGTAATGAGTGTAACGTGATATTTTATTATTTGAACATTCAAATCTGCTTCCCATCTGCTGTTATCAGGATTATGTCTGTGTTGTTTTCTTTTTTTTCTTTTATGATTGTTTTTGGGTGATCTTATTCATCAGCTTGGCAAATATATTGAATCAATCACCATCATTTATGACTGTGAGGGGCTTGGCATGAAACATCTTTGGAAGCCTGCCGTTGAGCTGTATGGTGAGGTAGGAACATGATGCTTTCAGTACAGCTTAGTCTGTTTGAAGTCCAATAATAATAAGATACAAACTTTTAATGTTACTATGTATAATTGTGTATATATATATATATATAACAATTGTATAATAACTGTGACCTAGCCACATGCTCAGAGACACATAGAGCTTTGTGTCTCTGAGAAATCTTTCTTGTTATTTGCCGGTCAGTAAATAAAGTATATAAATGAATAAGAAATTGATCTCAAATTATTTTTTTAAATAAATAGTTCTCCCAAAAATGAAAATTTTACTCACTCTCAGGTCATCCAGGATGGACATGAATTTGTTTATTCATTGTAACAGATTTAGAGAAATTTAGCATTACAGCACTTGTTCACCAGTGGATCCTCTGCAGTGAATGGGTGCCGTCAGAATGAGAGTCCAAACAGCTGATAAAAACATCACAGTAATCCACACGTAATCCACATGAGTCCAGCTCATCAAGTAACATCTTGTGAAGTGAAAAGCTGCATGTTTGCTTTATACTGTTATTTATTTTACTGACTAAATTACAAGTCCAAAATATTTAATGTTGCTTTCTTCAGTGAAAATGTCATCTCATCTGAATCAGGAGAGAAATATGCACAGATCAAGCACTGTTTATAAGTGAAAACAGTCCAAAACAGTTCAACAAATATGTAGGTGTATTTTCGTGTGAGAGGACAACAGGGAGGAATTTTTCACTGAAGGAAGTGTTATTATGAATTATGGACTCGTATTTTGGCCAAAAGTGATGGTTTACAGTTAAAAACACCTTAATGATGGACTTGTTTCTTACAAACATGCAGCTTTTCAAGATGTTAATTGATGGATTGGAGTGGTGTAGATTATTGTGATGTTTTTATCAGCTGTCTGGACTCTCATTCTGACGGCACCCATTCACTGCAGAGGATCCATTGATGAGCAAGTGACGTAATGCTCAATTTCTCCAAAACTGTTCTGATGAAGAAACAAACTCATCTACATCTTGGATGATTCAAGGGTGAGTAAACTGTCAGCAAATTTTCATTTTGGGGTGAAATATTCCTTTAAACATTTGTAACACGTGCCTTACTGTCTTTCTTCAAGTCAAATTAAATACGTTTAAAATTGTTATATTGGAATATTTTCCCCTACAGATTCTGACTATGTTTGAAGAGAACTATCCAGAGAGCCTAAAAAAGGTGCTTTTAATCAAAGGTGAGTAATTGTTACTCCAGTCATATTACATCAGGATAATATTGTTTGATAATAAACAGTTTTAATGATAAAACTCTTCTTTCTACAGCCCCTAAACTCTTCCCTATTGCATATAACTTGGTCAAACACTTCTTGCGTGAGGAAACAAGGCAGAAGATTGCTGTGCTGGGTTGTAAGTTGTCTCATTAGTGCAAACATCACAATACTGTTGACTTTGGTGTGTAGCTCATCCTGCATGAATGACAGTTTCTCTTGTGATCTCCACCTCACAGCCAACTGGAAGGAGGTCTTGAGGAACTATGTGGATGCAGATCAGTTACCTGCGGTTTATGGGGGATCCATGACTGATCCTGATGGAGACCCTCTCTGCAAGACCATGGTGAGGTTTACTAGTGAACAGGAGAATAACATACCCTACCGTTCAGGTTTGGGTTCAATAGGATCACAGTTGACGTGTATCATGGTTCCCACAAAAACTGTTTTCAACATTGATAATAAGAATTTTGTCTTGAGCAGCAAATCAGAATATTAGAATGATTTCTGAAGGATCATTTGACACTAAAGAGTGGAGTAATGATGCTGAAAATCCAGCTTTGATCACAGAAATAAATTACATTTTGAAATATTTTCAAATAGAAAACGGTTATTTTAAATAGTAATAACATTTCACAATTTTATTGTTTTTACTGTATTTCTGATCAAATAAATGCAGCCTTGGTGAGTCTTCTTTCAAAAACATTAAAAGGTCTTACTGACCCCAAACTTTTGAACGGTAGTCTATTCAAAATAGCAATATTTAGTTGCCTCTACTCATCTGACGTCTTCCTCTCAGTTATGTTGTGGTGGTGTAGTGCCGAAGTCATACTATGTGCGGGACTCTATCAAAGTGAAGTATGACCAGTGCATCACTATTAGCCGTGGCTCCTCGTACCAGATAGATTATGAGGTGCTCTTTCCGAACTGCGTACTACGGTAAGTACCATATGTGAAGTGCTAATTGTTATGCATAATTGTTTAGCAAAATAGCATGCGATATATTTCATATGTATGCTACTATTGCATTTTTCTTTTGTGGTTAAACTAGTAATACACTGTTTTTTCTCAATCTAGATGGCAGTTTGCGAGCGAGGGGTCTGATATCGGTTTTGGACTTTTCCTGAAGACGAAAGGGAATGAGACAAAGAAAGTGGAAGCCATGCAGGCGATACTGCCTACTGAACGTTACAATTCCCACCTAGTTCCAGAGGATGGATCCTACACCTGTGAGGAACCAGGCTTCTGTACGTTTGCTTTGCATTTGACATCTGAATTTTTTACGGAAGCTTGTTTCCACCATGGAATAAAATCAAGAGGTAATTGTGTCTTTTTATCTTACAATTCAGACTTTTTTCTCTAAATTTCAGAGAATTGCAAAATATAAAGTCAGATTTGTGAGATAAAAAAAATCACAATTCTGGAAAAAAAGAAAAGAAAAGTCTGAATTGTGCGATAAAAAGTTGCAATTACCTTTTTATTTCTTTATCCTGTAGGGGAAACAAGCTTCCATAGTTTTTGGTGCTAAATAATTCTAATTATTTTTTATTATTTATGCTGATAACAATGTCTTTTTCTCTGTAGATGTGGTCCGGTTTGACAACACTTACAGTGTGCTACATTCAAAGAAGGTCAGCTTCACTGTGGATGTGCTTCTACCTGAAGGACATACAGGAAAACAGGCATAAAACTCGACTGGAATCAGACTTTATCATATATTCATTAGCATTAGATAAGATTACTCATGTCCTTACATCATGGACTTTGAGCACACTATGTTTAAACACGGGAAATCAAAACTACTATATAACAGGGTTTTTTTATTTCAATGTTTTTAGATAATTATTCTCTCTATAAACAAATTACTATAGATAATTATGAAAAGAGATTGTATGCAAGCAGTTCCTAAAGAGTGTTGTATGAACCGTTTCCAGTATTTGAATTACAATTGTGTATGACAAATGGAAACAGTGTAGACTGATGAGGACTGTAAAGTATAAAATATTTGATCAGTAGATATTCCTTAATGTGAAATAACTGTGAATATAGACTATTGAGAATATCTCTCAATGAATATGACATTGAATCATAGCAATTATAGTGCAACTTACTTATGTCAATGCATGTAATGGGTAAATCCTTCAGTAATAGCATGATTATATTAATCCTTGTAATATTTAGTTGTAGAAAACCACTTCTATCATTTTTAAATGTGCACATCATTACGCACTACTCTGAGAATAAAATGCATTTACTATGTTGATGAGTTGATGTTTATTTGTAACACTAGAGGACGCACGTGCATCACATTTTACAGAGGAAGAAATGCAGTGATGGTCAATAGACACAATGACATTGATTTTACACGCTTCCACAAACAACATGTATTACATTATGGCAGCTTATTGCAGTTGATTTAATTATTTTTCATTACTATTTAAAAATATTTATATTATTTATTCTACTGCTTTTAATTTATACTGATAATAAAAAAATAAAAAAACATAATTATTTAAGTGCTATAGCAAAGGAATTGAGGTTGAAATGTGTTTTAATTTTCATCAAAATCCTGCCAGAAATGATTATGATCTTATTCAAAATATAATTTATTCTATATTCTTTCTTTCTTTTTTTACCATTTCATTTAGTGATGAAATTCACCACTGTGTTCTGAAGGGAAGAGGACAAGGCTCGTGCTATTACATAACAACTCCACGCGCTACAACACTGTGCCGCGAGCAAAAATAAATAAATCAAGACGGCAGAAAAATCTATAGATAATACCATTTTTAATGTTAGATGCTTAAACTTATTACCACAATTTATCATAAATAACTACTACCTTGAGACGTTTATCTTTAAAAGCCCTAACGTTATGTATTTTAAATAAGCATTACACATATAAAAGTGGTTTAATTCAATATTATTCCTAATTATTTCCTCTAAATTGAAAGTGGGCGTTGCGCAATTTTGCATTATGCAAATGAGGGGGCGGGGTCCGCGTGTGGCAGCGATGACGTGACGTAAGGTCCAGCCTTGCGGAGAGAGCGCAACAAACATGGCGACAGAGCGGAGCGGACAGGGGTGTCTTCTAACTTTCATCGTGTTCCTCTGGAGCTCTGTCGGCGGGCGAACGGAGTCGTCGAGCCCCGGCTCCAGCAGTCAGATCCTGGGCATGCGGCTGGAGAGGAGCGACAAAGCGGCCAGCACGACGGAGGACGGGCTCATCCAGGTAACGGAGGAGAGCAGCGTCCTGCTCAGGTTTTATGGGGTGCACCTGAGCCCAGACGCAGCATCCCACATCAGGTTCGCGGAGTACGTGGATACGGAGGACAGCGACGCGTTAAACAGGACTTGTGAGGATTTCACCAAAGACCTGAGCATCAACACCTACATGAACGTGAGCAACAGAGGGACATCAGGTCTGGTGAGTGTGTATGTGAAGCCACTGCGTAAGAGTGAACGAGAGAAGACCTACAGCCTATGTGTCAGGCAGGGTTTGGGAGACAAATGGGTGCAGCTGGGTGAAAATGATGGGAGATTGTTAGTTGTAGAGGAGAAAGAATCTCTTCTACCGCTTTGGTTCCAAATCATCCTGGTTTCAGGCTTGCTGGTGCTGTCTGGCATGTTCAGCGGACTCAACCTGGGGCTCATGGCGTTGGATCCAATGGAGCTTCGCATTGTGCAAAGTTGTGGAACTAATAAGGAGAAGAAGTATGCACGCAAAATTGAACCCATTCGAAGCAAGGGCAACTATCTGCTTTGCTCTTTATTGTTGGGTAATGTGCTGGTCAACACAACTTTGACCATCCTGCTAGATGATTTGATTGGGTCGGGGTTGGGAGCCGTGGTGGCATCTACTGTTGGCATTGTCATTTTTGGTGAAATCGTGCCACAAGCGCTCTGCTCGCGCCATGGTTTGGCCGTAGGTGCCAACACCATCATGGTGACCAAATTTTTCATGCTCCTGACCTTCCCCTTGTCGTTCCCCGTCAGTAAGCTCTTGGACTACATTCTCGGGCAGGAAATCGGCACCGTCTACAACCGCGAGAAGTTGGTGGGGATGCTGAAGGTCACCGAACCCTACAACGATCTGGTCAAGGAAGAGCTGAACATCATACAAGGCGCTCTGGAACTCAGAACCAAGACAGTTGAGGATGTGATGACGCCGGTGAGCAACTGCTTCATGATTCACACCGACACCGTGCTGGACTTCAACACCATGTCTGAGATCATGGAAAGCGGCTACACGCGGATACCTGTGTATGACACCGAGCGCTCCAACATCGTGGACATCCTTCACGTCAAAGACCTGGCCTTCGTCGACCCTGACGACTGCACCACGCTTAAAACGGTCACCAAGTTCTACAACCACCCGGTGCATTTCGTCTTCCACGACACTAAGCTGGATGCCATGTTGGAGGAGTTTAAGAAAGGTTAGTGGTTGTGTTTTATGTGCATCCTGAGTCTTGAAAGTTTGAACAGAACGTGCTGTGCTCACAGGAAGCAAAGGCTTTGGCTCCATGCAGTTGTTTCATCCTTCTATTGATTATGATGGGTGCTCAGACTCCCCCTGAGAGCCGAATCAATAACCATATGCTCCCTGTATCAGCCTCCAGTCAATATGAAGCTCGTCTAGAAAAGGCAGAGGAATCCCATGCTGCCAAAAGCACCCGACACTCATAAAAAATTGACACATCATCCGGTCCACCAGAGTTTGCACGCTCACTGAGAGTTTGCTCAATTACTCACTGTGATTACTAATTTTAGCCTCAGATTTGGGGCCATAACCATCATAGAAATTTAGGGAGACATGTTCCCCTCAATATCCAGATTAGTTCATCAATTAAATACGCTGGTAAGACTTTACAATAAGGTTTTATTTGTTAACATGAGTTAACTGCATCAGTTAACATGAACTAACCATGAGCAACACTTCTACAGCATTTATGAATCTTCTTTAATGTTAATCTCAACATTTACTAATGCATTGGTAATATCAAAAGTTGCATCTGGTTACATTAGTAAGCACACTGTGAACTAACTTAGTTATCATTAATAAATGCTGTAAAAATATATTGCTTTTTGTTAGTTCATGTTAGTTAACTAACAATGTGTTGAGTGTGTTTGTTAATGTTAACAAATTAGATTTATTAGTTTGCAATTGAATTATGAACCGTTCCAATGTATGCTTAGGGTTATTATAGTTAGCAAAAATTGAAACTAAAATTAAAACCCATTAAAACACTAAAAAAAAAAAAAAAAACATTTTCATAACTTTGTAAAACTTTTGTAAATTCTGTAAAATAAATGTTAACTAAAATTTAAACTTAAAATAATGAACTTAAAAATTAAAAAATGCTAAAAATGTATCTAAAATGAAAACTGATTTTAATAAACCATTTCTATATAGTCTATATGATGAAAAAACTATAATAGTGTCTTGATACTAAAATAACAGTGCATATACCTTAAATTCAAAGAAAATAATAAGTGTCTTCCAAATGCATAATGTTTTATTTTTATTGACTTTAATCCTAACGATTATATTGGTATGTTTTTGTACAAGCTGTTGAAGCTCATTTGAACAGTTTGACCCCAGAGTAGTAATGTTAGATTAATGATGAGTTGTATGGGCGGTGTTTTGAAATGATTGGCAGTTTGAAGTTCCTCCCACTGTATTTTTCATCTCCCAATCACTGCAGCACTGCAGAGACGCCACAGAGGGACAAAAGCGATGTGACAGACACTGTATTGTCCAAAACGTCAGCTCAGGACATAGCTTTTATTGCATTTAATGATACATTTGTAGAAATTCTCCACACCCAATTCAAACGTGTTTTCAATATTTGTTTAAAATGAGCTCCACTGAGATATGAATACATGTAAATAAGCTTATGAGTATGCAAATAAGTAAATGTGGATGGTTTGCTAAATGCCAATCCCTCAGGAACACTGGAGTGTATCTCAGAGAGAAAATATTAGCTCTTTTCTTAAGCTGTCTTTTTGTATTAAAAAATAAAGCTTGATCTTGTACTATAAATCCCTGGATTTCAGAAAAAATCTGCGTATTTCTTTCCTCTATTTAAGATCACTTATTAGGGATATTTTTTAAAAAGAATAGGGTTGTTTAGGATAAGTGATTTGAACAAAAAGGTTTAAATTATTTTTATTTTATTTAGAAGTATGAGTCTAAATTGGCCAGTTTGTAAAATGCATGTTTAATGCCTGATTTTACTTGTATTTTAAATATAGTTCAGAGCTTTATTGGGGAAATACTTGCATTAACATATAACATAATCATTGGTTGTCGGTATTGGTCAGAACTTTTCTGTATTAGTCTAATTTTTGGGTTCAGATTTGAGCATTAAGTGTTGCACAAATTCAGTATTATACCGTTTTTGTCCAGTAATGTTGATTTTGCAGCGTTTTCAGATCCTCTCTTAACTTTAAATACCCTCAAAGTGTCGTCTGCTCCTGTCTTACTCCATCCTTCCCTTTTTCCTTTCTTTTTCTAATCCCCAGACATCTCCGTCATTTCCTCCTCCTAAGCTCTTTTCGCTCTAAGTTTAGTAGCACTTCTGATCTGACTCTGTTCTGGCTCCAAACATGCAGTGCTAATGGTCCCGTATTGCTTAAATGGTTATGATTGATCCGACCCCTCGGATAAAACAAGATGATGAATAATTCATGGGGTTTTCAGACTGCAGTGATAATACAGCTCATTAATATGCATGTCCATGCAGTGCTTCCATACGAATATGGTTTGAATGATTCTACACCCACTCAGTGGGTTTCCTAGCCTGGTGTGAACTAAATCTTTGTTAAATAACTATTAAACAGCCGTTCCATTTGCAATTACAGCACTTGGTACATTTAATTCCCCATTTTCCAAGTGTTCGACATGTTTAGTGGGAGATTTGTGGCTCAGGTTTTTCTGTCCACAGGTAAATCCCACCTGGCCATCGTTCAGAAGGTGAATAATGAGGGTGAAGGAGATCCGTTCTACGAGGTTCTGGGTCTGGTCACGCTGGAGGACGTCATTGAGGAGATCATCAAATCTGAGATCCTGGATGAGTCTGATCTCTACAGTATGTTCATGCTAGTGATCATGTCTAGGCATGAGATATAACCAATAGAATTGACCAATCATTTGATAACCAATTCGACTGATTTATTAATCTAGGCTTTCCCAAAAGCAACGTAAGCCTAAGTAGATCATTGAGACTATTGATAGTTTTCATGTGACGTCACAGAAGCTTTGCTCCACTGACCGCTAGCTATTTTTATGCAGTTTGCATCTAGTAATGAAGTAAAATGCAGATATTAAAAGGCGAAATTCAGGAAACACCTCATTGATGATGTATATTTTGTACAGGCAAGCAGATGAAGCCAGAATATAAACACAATGTGCAAAGTTTCACATTAAATGGCTTCCCATAGAAAACTGTTATAAGGAAAACACTGAACCATTAAGCAGATTGCGTTCATATTCTGGCCTCATCTGTTTTGTCTATGTAAATTATGCGTCATTAATATGGTGATTGCTGAATTTTATCTTTTAATATTACTGTTTTAAATATATTAAGGCACTTTAAGTGTTTTTACAACATTTTGTCGCACTGTTTAATGATTGAAATATTGCCAAGGGTGGTTAATATGGATCACAAATGGCCAAAACTTGCATTTTGTTCACATACCTTTGTTTTATTCTTTTGAGAGGTGATCTAAATATTTGCGGCTGTGAAACAGATGGAAAATTGACACGCTTGTGCTGCAGTTCTATGGATGTTTTGCCCTCCAGGTCTTCGAGCCGGTCACGTGACTGAAAGATATGAATTGGTGCTTATGGTTTCGATCATCTACTTGGGTTTATGATGCCAAAGTTGAGCACTGGATGAGTGATTAAAGGGATAGTTTAATAATAGTCCAAAAATGAAAATTCTGTCATTAATTACTCACCCTAATGTCGTTCCAAACCCATAAGACATTTGTTCATCTTCGGAACACAAATTAAGATATTTTTGATGCATTCCGAGAGCTCTCTGACCCTCTGTAGACAGCAAGGATCCTAACACGATCAAGGCTCAGAAACGTAGTAAAGGACATCGTTAAAATAATCCATGTGATTATAGCGGTTCAACCATAATTTTACGAAGCTATGAGAATACTTTTTGTGCACAAAGAAAACAAAAATAACGACTTTATTCAACAATTCGTCTCCTCCGCGTCACCCTATAGCGCCGGTTTGGAGAGTATCACATACTTAAATATCCTTTCCTTGTATCCTTGCCGCTGTCACCTTTGGCTTGCTCAGTTGGGGACACTTAATTTCTAGCGATTATTGTCAATTTGATTTCACAGATAATGATTTCGCTGTTTACGTCGTTTACGCTTTGATCTGAATGTAAACAACGTATGTGACGCGGAGGAGACGAATTGTTAAATAAAGTCATTATTTTTGTTTTCTTTGCACACAAAAAGTATTCTCGTAGCTTCGTAAAATTTAGTAATTAATGACAGAATTTTCATTTTTGGGTGAACTATCCCTTTAATGATTTTTTTTTTGCCTTCTAGCTGACAATCGTAACAGAAAGAAAGTGGATCCCAACAAAAACAAGAGGGACTTTTCTGCTTTCAAACATGAGAGCGAATCCAAAGTCAAGATATCCCCGCAACTAATGCTGGCAGCGCATCGTTTCCTCGCTACTGGTGAGCTGTTACGTCTATAAGACCCCTCAGTGTTTCAGCATTTGCTGTTGTGAATAACAGGATTTTTGTGTGTCCCATCTTTCCGTAGAGGTGAACCTTTTCAGTCCTCTCCAGATTTCAGACAAGGTCTTACTGCGAATCCTCAAGCACCCGGATGTCATTCAGGAGATCAAGTTCAACGAGAACGACAAGCGCTCGATACAGCACTACTTATATCAGCGCGGAAAACCTGTCGACTTTTTCGTCCTTATCCTTCAGGTAAGTAAAACTGATCGGTGGAGAATTCAGCTGGAAGCTCTGTAGACTTTGGCAGAATTTGAACACCCACAAACATCCACACATCTGTGTGTTATTAAATATTTAGGTTGATTTGAAAAAGCTTTCAGCTTCCAGTAAAAGTGGTAAAACGGAAAGTGTGCTAATTCCTTCAAAAATCAGTCACATGTTAGTCGTGCTTGATAAGGCAAATATTACTAATGCTTAAACTGTTCAAATTAAACTTCAGTTTCCTGAAAGGCTTGTGCTAACTCATCATGTGACTTGTTGAGGGTGTCTGCTAATACTTTCTCTAAATGATCAGGTTTATTATTTTCATGTGACGTAGGATAAACAGATGATAACACTACCATTTAAATGTTTGGGATCAGTAGAATTTTATGTTTTTTGATGGTTTGTATAATTTATTCATTTGGTGGCAAAGCTGAATTTTCAGCATCATTAATGATTTCTATTTTGACTAAATGCTATTCTTTTAAACTTACTATTCATCAAAGAATCATAAAAAAGTTATCACAAGTAAAAAAAAATACTAAGCAGCACAACTGTTTTCAACATTGATAATAATCTGCATATTAGTATGACCTCCGAAGGATCATGTGACTCTGAAGACTGGAGTAATGATGCTGAAAATTAAGCTTTACATGACAGGAATAAATTATATTTTAAAGTATGTTAAAAAAGAAAATATATATTTTTTAATTGTAATAATATTTCACAATATTACTGTTTTTTAATCAAATAAATGCAGCCTTGATGAGCATAAGACACTTTATAAAAAAAATAAACATTAAAGCCCAAACTTTTGAACAGTAGAGTATATATCAGATCTTTATATTTTTTTAGAGTTTTTTTTTATATATATATATATATATATATTTTTTTTTTTTTTTTTTTTTTTTTTTTTTTTCAGATATCAAAGAAATTACAAGTAATGCTGGTTTATTTTTAGATTTATTTAATCATTTATTTAAATAAATTAATTGAAATTATAATATATTTAGTATTACTGGGCATCGATTAATCGCATCCAAAATAAAAGTTTTTGTGTACATAATATATGTGTGTGTACTGTGTATATTTATTAAGTATATATAAATTCACACACATGCATGTATATATTTAAGAAAAATATGTTATGTTTATATATTAAAAATATTTATATATAATATAAATTATGAGTATAAGCATATCCATGTTAATACATGTAAATATTTTCTAAATATTTACTGTATGCGTGTCTTTATTTATATATATATATATATATATATATTAGTGGTGTCAAAATTAGCGCGTTAACGCGGGAGATTATTTTTTTCAGATTAATGCGTTAAAAATATTTAACGCCGTTAACGCAGGGGCGGGGCTATGGTTGGCCACCCCATTCACAACTTCTGCCTCCGTCTCTTTTTTCTTGAAAAGGATTGCGTTTATTTAGATGCAGAACGTCTTCATGACCACATCAAACGGGAGACGTTTCAGACGCGTGCTCTAACGCCAGGCGCGAGTCAAACGAGCGCGGAAAAGATACTGTGCTCGTAGCGCGCGCTCTTCAAATACACGCACAAAGGTGCCGGCGCGCGCAGTAGCCTATATCATTTCATATCAAACAGTGAAACAAACTACGTGCATGCAATGTCCTAGTTATGCCGTCAGTTAAGGCATGAAGTTACCAAAAAGGCAATTAAAGCTGCCTTAAAACTGTGTGCATGAATGCAATATGATATGCGTCATATTTAAGAACATGTCTCTGAAATGGTTTTAAAAACTGTCCTGAGGCACCCCAGAACTGTCTCCATCATCTAACACACCCGATTCAACTCGTCCGCTCATTAGTAGAGACTTAGTCACACATACATTATATAAGCAAAAACTTTTATTATGGATGCAATTAATCAGTGCCCAGCACTAATATTTAAATATTAAAGGTCTGGTGCATATTTAGAAAATCACAGAGACTTGAGGATGTACTCTTTTGATCTGAGCCAGTTAGCATTCCCAGAACACCCTAGCAACTGCATAGTAACACCTTGGCAACCATTTAAAACTCCCTAGCATCCTTGTGGTGACCTGGACAAACATATCTCACATTAATAATATGACCTTTTTAATAATAAACTGTCTGGAAGATTAGAGAGTTTGGGAGATTTGAGAGAAGGAGAAAAGGTTCCCCAGGGCTGCTACCATGTGATTCACCCATTGTGTCCCATGTAACCCCGTCACCATTTGACCTTGTGCAGGGGACTCGCTCCCCGTGACATTGCTCCAGGGACGCCAGTTGTACAAGCATCCACAAATATCTCTCTCCGCCTGTCATTGCTCAGAATTTTGAGTGGATTAGATGTGTCTAAAAATAGAGCAGATTTTTCTGAAGAAAACATGAGTGGTGCTTTCCTGTGCAAAACTCACTGCCATGATGCAGGATGTTGTGAGTGGTTGTCAGGGCATTGCTACGTAGTTGTTAGGTTGTTATAGGTTGTTGCCAAGGCCTAGAACTAGCCTAGCAACCTAGAACTAGAACTACTGCTATGTGGTTGTTATGGTGTTCTAGGTTGCTAGGGTATTCCGGGGGTGTTGCTAGGTGCTTTCTTACTACCACTCTGTAGTCATCTTTAGATAAGACTTGGGTCCATCCTTTAATTAAATTCAGTTTTTTTTTTTTTTCTTCCTGTTATTGTTTGCCAAGCAAAAATGATAAGTCTGATCACTTGGAGAAGTAACAGTGCACCTCTCTGCACAATTTGAGACATCGATCGTATTCTTACACTGTCAGGAAACAAAAGGTACAAAAAACTGTAACTGAGGTGCTACCTTTATAAAAAGCACAAATATGTGCCATTTAGGTACACTTCAGGTACTAATATGCAACCTTTAGGGGTAAATAAGGTACAACAATGTACCTTCTGAAAAGGTACAAGTACTGCCCCAGTGACAACTTTTGTACCTTTTTTTTGAGACTGTATCACAAGTGGCACAGAATGAAACCGAGTTTTAACACTTAGTACTAGAGATTTGAAGTTTGAGCATTAGTAGTAGCGATGCTTTCCTTAGCATGTATTTTGAGATTGGTGGCTCGTTGGTGCCACTCGCCTGCCGTGTCCTGCTGTAGAGTTGCACAGACGGGTCTGTTGGGAGCGTCTGTGACCTCACTGTAGGTTTAGCTAGAAGAGGTCCTGCATCGGACAGGCCTGCCCTTCATTAATTGAACCCTCTTACATAAGAAAGGGATCCTGAGCATAGCAGCTCTAATCCCACCCCCTTTCTGCCAGCAACACACACTCACTCACAATTGAATACACAACCAATCAAAGCTGTGCACTGTCCACTATGCGAGATTGATGGAAAGACTCTTGGGTGTCCACGCTACAGCAAGCAGATGATACACATATAGATATTGACTTGTATTTGAACTCGTACAGGGATCAACACAATAGCGTGACCTTTAACCTCCCACATACTTTCCAGTCATCTGAATTGAATATATGTGCGTCAGCTTACTTAACGTGGCTTAAGATTGACGATGGTAGAACGAGCTGTGACAGGTCACAGGGCCGACGTGGCGCTCGGGCCCCTGGGGATCAGTAAATCACATCCTGGATTTGCTGTGTGCTCGGCGGGGGGTCAGCCAGGACAAGGTTAACTCTTTCTGAACGTCAGTGTGAGAGTGTTTATCGCCGTCGTAATCATCCCCGCAGCACAATGTCATACGGAGCACAAACGCCATGTGTCAGGGAACGTTACGTCACGCTGGCCATCAAACCGCATGCCTGCTTAAATTCACCAAACTCCTGCGGCTCATTTACATCTGCTAGTTTCCAGATTGAATCTTCATCCATTTTAATCAGTTTTAAAACTATTATTTCAAATGTATCATTTAAACAGAATTGTCAATATGATCAAATATCAAAATAACGGTGTATTGTATTGTTTTGATTGTTTTATATTTAACTGCATTTGATAATTTCTTAGACTTTCATTTAAATGAAAGTATAATAAAGTAAAAATAGATTTATTAAATATATTTTTTTGTTTTTGTATAGTTCGGTATATTCAATGTATTGAATAAATATATTCATATATTTAATAAATCTGTTTTAGCAATTGATTGTTTTTGACTTGTTATTATCACTTTACAGTAAGGTTCAACTAACATAAGCATTAGTTAACTAGCAAAGGCTTTTATCAAATGAATGATAAATAATAGTTTTTGTTTAATATTTAATTTATTTTTATAATTTCTTGTACTTCTAATTAAGTATATTTAATAAAATTATTAGAAAATAAATTAATATATTTCTACTTTTTTAATTAATTATTAAAATAAAAATACATAATTTATACTTTTACAAATTAGTAAAATTAATTATTAAAATAAAATTAAAACAATGACATTTCAAAAATTAAAATTATTATAAAATCTATATTTATACTTTTAAATATTTATTCACTAAACAATACAAAACATGTATTCACTAAACAAATATATTAATATTTAATATTTTAGTAATTGAGTGGTGTTGTTTTGGCTTCTGGTTTTAGCAAAAAGAAAATTAAGTAATGTAAGTTTTAGTAATTGTTGAATGATGATTTGTAGATATTACTTTTTACAAGGTTACACATTTTTTATTATTATCAATGTTGGAAACAGTTTTGCTGCTTAATATTTTTGTGGAAACCATCATTTTTTTAAGAACAGCATTTATTTGAAATGAGATCTTTTGTAATATTTATAAATGTCTACTATCACTTTGAATCAATTTGACGCATCCTCACTGAATAAAAGTGTCAATTTCTTTAAATAAATAAAAAATCTTACTGACGCCAATTTTGAACGGTAGTATATATATAATGTTTCTAAGTTAGTTTTTCATGAATGTAAAGAGTTATTTAGTAGTAGTAAAGTCAATATTTTTTTAACTCTAGTGTACAAAAAACCTGTGAACACCCTTTGTTTTGTTTTATGAATCTTGATTTGGCTCTGATTTGCTGGCGTAACAGAAAGCAGTAAAGTGTTGACGAGCTTTGTTTGTGTTTGGAGTGTCTATCTGAATATAGACACCAGAGGAGACTCAGATAGAGTGACAGGATCTGTGTGTCGTGCAATCTGAGCGCCGCAGATCCGGTTACCTTTTTCTGAGAATGAGGGGAAAGGCTGACTCTCCATTGGGATGGAAAATGGGGCAAATATGACGCCTGAGACATTAGAATATGTGTGTGTACGCTCGAATGTTGTGTGACACACGACTGGTTTCAATCTACTAAAAGTATTGACCTCACGCTCCTTGTGGGAGGTTCGGTTGGGTTTTGTGTCATTCGTCTTTAATTATGGAGACGCAACTGGTTGTTCTTCAAGGAAACAGGTTAAGATTTCAAAATTGGATGCATTTGACTTTGTTTTGTGAGTGTTTTTTAAAATGTGGTTCAAGTATTTAAGAACTTGAGGGCTTTAGGTTTCAGGATCTTGAAGGACAGCACGCAAAACTACAAAGGTTTTATTGCCCATGTATATATTTGATTCCATTTTTAAGCAGTTCTCATTTATGTGGTTGTCTTTATGATTGTTTCCAAATTATTTAAAAATATATACAGCAAAATGTCCTGCACAATTGACTTTTGTATCTAATGAAACTAATTGACTCACGCCTGTCTTTCAGGGTCGGGTGGAAGTTGAGGCTGGAAATGAGAATATGAAGTTTGAGACGGGTCCTTTCTCTTATTATGGAGTCATGGCACTGACCACACCATGCCTGGGTGAGTATTTTACCTTGCATTTTTAACTCTTCTTTTCTCTAATCAAAAAGTGTGAAACATTCCCACCTAAAGGAATAGTTCATTTAAAATTCTGAAAATTCTAATTCTGTCATCATTTACTCACCTGTGTGTCGTTCAAAAACATCTCTTCTTTTTATGGAGGCTAGGAAGCTTCTCAGTTATTATAATTGCATGGAAAAGAGCAACCGGCACGTTAAATGCTGATAGAATTTATAAAATGATTTAATGAATCTGTTTTCTGAATCTGGTTGATTTATGGTAACAATGATGTGTCTGTTGATATGTTTGCTGCCCATTCTTAGTTTAAGTGATGGATCTTGTCAGCGCCATGTTTATTTTAGAGTCTCTCAGTGCACTTTGTCATGATCTGTCATTGTAACTGTAGTCTTCTGTATTACATAATAACACTGGGGCTGCCGGTAGGGGACTAAACGGGACACATTTGACTGCAGGGACATCTGCTGGCCGAGCGTCACTATGTGTAATGATGCTGTCTGATTCTGTTCTTCACCTCCAGCTGTGTCGCAGTCCATCCGTGTGCCAAACGTCACATTTATGTGCTTAGCATGTGTCTAAATGTGTGGCTACGTGTGCTTTAAGAAACACTGCGTAAGAGACGAGGGTTCATGTGACTGATCCGTTGGCATTTACTCGTCCTTCTAAAGCTTGTATTTTCTTTCAACCTTGAAACCCAAAAGGAGATGTTTAGCAGAATGTCCAAGCTGCTTTTTTCCACACGTTGCTAATGAATGTGGATTCATTCGCATGTTCAAAAAAACACCATAAAGGTCTATATATTCCAAGTCTTCTGAAGCCAGGTAATAGTTTTTTGTTTGTTTGTTTTTTGCAATGAACAATCATAAAATTAGCTTCCAAATCAAATTGAAGGTTGTATTTATTCAAAACATTCAAATAGGTTTTGACATTCAAACATGTCATATTTATTTATCCATGACAGGCCTAAACCAGCCAAGATACCAGCACAAAACACACTCAGCAAAATATCATTTAGTTATTATTAAAAAAATCCCAATAAAAATCTATATCAGTTTTTGTCCATATTGCACACCCGTACATTCAAATTTGATGCGATTAGCCAAACACAAACCAACAAAATTGTATGTTTTTGACAACAAAAAAATTGCCACAAGTATGAATTTGAGACAATTTCAACAGACAATTTTCCATTGAATAATTAAATATTATTTCACTAAATAATATTGATTGATTGATGTAATTAGCTGCATAGAAACCAACAATATTTGATGTTGACTTCAAACTTGGCACAACTGGTCTTGAGGCATCAGGTTTGAATGTGTGCAAGTTTAATTGATTTTTGAGAGCTATGGCTGAGAATTTTTCATTGAATAATGACAATTTTTTTTTTTTTTCCTACTTTTTTTCTCAAATTATTACTTGCATCCAGAAGAGCTTACAGTACAGAAGTTTTACAGTACTTTATTCTACTTTTTAGTGCTTTCAAACTACAAAGAGGATGCAAATATCACTATAAAAGTGTGAGAAAACAGTTAAAATATTATTGTTATTCACTAAATATGATGACATGCTTTCCTTGGTAGAGATGCTTTAGCCTGTTGGCAATGTGAAGTCCATTTTTCTTGTATGGGAAAAGAATAGCTTGGACATTCTGCAAAATATCTACATTTTAGGTTCCACTGAAGGAAGAAAGTCATACAGGTTTGGAGCGATAATGACAAGTTTTGGGTGAAATATGCCTTTAACGTCACCAGAATATGTTTTACTTTCAAAGGCAAGGTTAGTAGCACGGCATTACCCCTTCAAAGAAAAGATGATGTTCCCGTAGTGTCCTATAATGAGGGATCTGTACCTTCAGCGGCTGCTGATGTTGATGTGTGGCGTGTTTAAAGAGCTTCTGTCTCTCCCCTCCTCCTCAGCTGTCACCCCCCCTCTCTCTCCTTCTGTGGTGTCGCCGCGTCCGCGCCGCCTTTCACTTAAGAGGTTTTCTCTGTTCACGCGTTTCCCAGGTAAATGCCCTGCATGCTGGTGCTAACTCAGGGATGTAGGGGTAGCTAACATGGGGTGGTGTGGGACAGGAGCTAGTTTAAAATGAAAAATAACCTTTATCACGCTATGACCCGTTGTCCAGCAAGTTCACATTTTATTTATTTATTTACAGTGATTTAAAAGCTGTTCTAAACCCTAGATAGCAATTTTAGGCATTTATTTATTGAAATAAAAATACATTTGAGTGCTGCATAGAATATCAATAGTAAATAGTTCCAGCTGATTAAAAATGCACATGCAAAATTTATTTTTAGGAAATATTCAGTATTTTAAATTATTAGTAATATTTTAAATTTGTGATTTTGTTCATTCAAAACATTCAAACTTGACACCAGTGAGTCATGAGAATTGCGAAACCAAAAATGTTTAACATTATTGATTTCAAAGTTAACCATATAGTCTTGAGACGGCAGGTTTGAATGTGTGAGCATAATTAAGATTCAAGAGCTATAGCAGACCATTTTCAGTAAATCATTTTCTTTTCTTTTTTCCTCACAAAATTATTGTTTGCATTCAGAAGAGCTGAAATATAGCATATGGCTATAGCATATAAATTTTATGTTTTTGTTTTTTTGGTCTTTTTTATAGTCCTTTCAAATTACAAAAATAGTGCAAAATCACAATTTATTTGATTTTATTTAGTAATTTAAAAGCCCTGATTCAAAACCTAGACAGCAAATTTAAGCATTGTATCTATTGTAATAAAATGCATTTTTACTGCATAAAATATAATAGAAAATAATTCGATCTAATTAAAATGCACATGCAGAGTGTATTTTTTCTGTTTATTAGGAAATATTTATTCAGTACTGAAAAGTAGAACAGTTTGATCTTAAAGAATGTACTTTCATCACTGATTTGTTTGTGCTGTGTATGTATTTGTGTTAGTTTTGAGATATTAGCTTGGTAAACATGATAACTCTATTGAAATCAACTGTGAGCTATGGCTTATGAGTGATGTGGCATATGACATATATAAAAATATTTTAATGACAATGTTAGTAAAATGAAAGCTTGCTGGACTGGCTCTGGCGTTGTCTTTTTGAAGAGCTCTTCTAACACACTCACCCTGCTGTCCATCACACCTGACCTGCAACTGAACAACATTCACACCACCCTGAAGATTCAGTCCTGCTCCATTCTGAGTTACCTTAGTATCAGAATATACTAGAAAACACACCGTGAGCTCTGTGAGGCTATCCGTGTGTGACGTCTGATGAAACAGGGAAAAATATATATAAATATTATTACTATAATTATACATTATCAATCAGACTAAATATGCCTAAGTGTTAATTGTTGTTTGACATAAATGTTATCGGACCAAAAAAAAGGAATTATAAACTTAGTTACAATTTCTATTTGTTGTCTAATTCAATTTATAGGAAAATGATTAAAACTGAAATAATTAATAAAAACTAAATAGACATTTTGAAAATCAAAACGACTAAAACACTCAAAATTAGCGTACTAAAACATAAACGTTTCAGAAACGTCAGTATAGTCCTTTTTGTTTAGTCTAGGGCTAAACATATTTACAAGCAGATATAAAAAAAATCACTTTTGTTTTCTTTTATGGTTTGTTGTCAGGAAATGTATGTTTTCAGTCAGCGATGTGCCACGGTTTGCGTCATGAATATTAAATGCGTAAAGTGACGTGTTGTCCATTTTGCTGTAATTTTAATTCAAATTTTGTAAGATATTTTCACCGACCTGTCCATTTTTGGACGCTTTTGACAAAAGTGCAATGTAGTATAGTCAAATACTAAGGCAATTTTCCGATATCATCGAAATTCTCTGATATCGCTGTGATGATTGATTGGTTTCGTCAGCAGCTCTTATGAATTTTAATCTTGTTCTCTTTGGTTACTGACTAAACAACTACACTGAGGGCACGCGAGCGACATGAAAATACTAGATCACTTCCGTTATCATCAACACACTTTGCAGTGTAAATGACTTGACTGATTATAACCGGAGAGTTCTAGTTCATCACAATGCGTCGCTCGCAGCGTAAACATAGCATTTCAACAGAGAACAATCTCACATGCGTGTATCAGAAACCATGTGCTTCTGAGTCAGCTGTGCGTTTTTGTCCGCATCAGTCAGCATTCATTTATTGTCTTTTACTGTCGCAGTAAAACCTGTCAAATGCCAGGCACACGACTGCAGTGACTGTTGCAGTTCAGTTGCAGCACCTGTAGAGGGCGCTAGTGTATTAACATTACAGCACTGATACCACGTGGTTTTGGATGAACAGTATTTTAGGTACTAGAGGTTTTTATATGTACATCCTCTACTCTTTATAGTCACATACTAATATTATAATAATGAATAGTACACTATATTATAATCTATTCTTCTCCGGTGTAACCAAACTAATGCTGCTCACACGTCTGAAATGACCATCCAATCATTTGCAACAATCTTTCCATTCATTTCAAATGTGATATGAGTTGTTTGTTGCTCTTTGTTTATTGCTGTGCTGTCCCTCTCATCTCTCATAGTTTTGAGATTGGTCACATTTGTATATGTGTGTGTATTTGACTGTGTTTGTGAGCAGGCGTGTCGTGACTCGTGACGGTTTTCCTGTGCGTTGCAGAGTTTCGCTCCCCGTCTCACGTGAGTGGTCTGAACCGCTCGGCGTCTCTGAGCTGCACAGAGAGAGTCGACTCTGTGTCCATCAGCGGCAGCAACAGTCAGCTCAATAACAGCCCTGCGGCACAGTACGTCCCTGATTTTAATGTGCGGGCCCTCGCTGACCTGCAGTATGTGAAGGTATGTTATGCCCATCAACAACAAAGTTTCAGTCTGGTCTTCACACAAGTGTGTGTATGACTTCAGAAGACGAAATATAGCCCATGAGTTGTAAGAACTGTTTTTATGATGCTTTTTGAAGCTTGACTTTACTTCAGCTGTTTTGTATCGGGTCAATCTGCTCTCTAGTGTTAGACACAAAAAATGGATATAATCATTTTAATTATGCTTAGTTTTCAAAATTATAAATATCAAAGTTATGTCTGTACAGTGAGTGTCTACAGTAGACAGTTTAAAGTCTATTATGCACACAAATGCAACAATTATTTAACAAAAACACAGTAATATTATGAAATATTATTACAATTTAAAGTTGTAAATTATTAAAGTTTTTTGTTTAATGTTAAAACATTTTTATTTGAATATATTTAATAAGAAATTTAAAGAATTGTCTGCATTATTACACCAGTCTTCAGTGTCACATGACAATTCAGGAATTATTCTTATATATATATTAATCGTGATTAATCGCATCCAAAATAAAAGTTTTTGTTTATGTAATGTGTGTGTACTGTGTATATTTATTATGTATATATAAATACACACGTGCATAGTATATATTTTGAAAATATTCACATGTATATATTTATATAATTTATATTATATATAAATATATTTAATATACAAATATAAAAAAATTCTTAAATATATGCGTATGTATGTGTGTGTATATATATATATATATATATATATATATATATATATATTACTAAATGTAAAATTATATATGTATAATTATTATTGCTGTTCTGTTTTAATATTTAATTGAAATGTTAATATTTTCAAACATAGTTCAAGACCTATTAATATTAATTATTAATATTTTGACCAACTTGTATATGCATTTTTGTGTGTTTATATCTGTCTATTTATCTGTCTTTATCTACTGTATATGCATGTGTGTAATATTAGTAATATAATGTTGTAATATTAATATTAGTAATAGTATTAATGTAATATTAGTAATATAATGTTGTAATATTAATATTAATATTAGTAATAGTATTAATGTAATATTAGTAATATTACTAATTTCATTTTTAATTAATTTTAAATTTTCTAACTTATTTAATTTTAAGTATTGTTTCCTCTTTTTTTCAGAAAAAGTGGAATGTAGTATCGGTAAATACTAAGGATGGTGGGATCAAATGAAACATTTGTGCATTTTGTATTATTAATTATGTTGAAAACTGTTGTGCTGCTTAATATTTCTGTGGAAAGTGTGATAGTTTTTTGATGAATTATTATTATTGAATCTTTTGTAACATTCTAAAAATATTTACTCACGTTTGATCAGTTGAATAGGACTGAGTCCTTGCTGATAAAAATAATACATTTCTTTCCAAAAAAAAAAAGAGCAGTAGCATATGTAAGCTTGATTAATGACCTTTTTTCTGTCTCAGGTCACTCGTTTGCAGTACCAAAACGGCCTCCTGGCTTCAAAACTGGACAGCACGCCCCAGTCCCCAGAGAGCAGCCATCTCTGCCTGGATCCCGGCCCTCTGCCGCCCCTGACCCCTCCCATGTCCACCACCGTGAACCACACCACAGCGCCGCCGGCACCCAGAGAGAACGGTCCGGACGAGACCACCTCGCTGCTCAACGACAAGAACAGCCTGTCCAAACGCCGGCCGAGCCACATCCACCCTCAGAACCAGTCGCACCTGAACACCAACACCAACTCCAACAGCAGCCCGACGCCGCTCCCCAACCCTCAGGCGCATCGCACGCACACCTTCACGTACACACACACCGAGAGCACCATTTGACCACACTAATCTGGGGCTCCGAGAGCTCCAGAGCCGACCACAAGCACAAATACACTGAGCGATGCAGCGTACTTTCTCTCCATTCGAGAGGACAGAGGTGTTCAAATAGGTGCATCGTCTTCAGCATTGGACGTGATCTCACTGTGATTCTAGGGGCTGCGGGTTCAGCCCGACGTCGAGGGGTGTAGTCATGCAGACTGCTGTATGTCTGCTATTGCATGCTAATCATGTAGACACTCTCTCAAAGCTTTCGGCATACAAGTGTGTTCGGTATGCCACAAATACCGTTTAAAGGCATTATACAACACTTCATCAGTATCTAACAGAATTATTGTACAGTATGCACTTTTTATAATGTCTCTGACCCAGCGGCAAACATCTGTGTGCTGTTTTTCTGAGATTTTGAGCATAAGAGCACTTTGAGTCTCATAAGCTATTGTTGGACTGAACTATCCTTTTAGCACAAAGAAAGACCGTTCTGGTCTAGTTTTCCTGCTGTGTAGTGCTATATGGTTTTGACAGCCTTCTTTCAAAGTCGAAAGCAGCAAGCCAAGGTGATTTGGTAAGTGTGGCTACGTGATGTAACCGTATGTGACGCAATCGTAGCTCTGCGTGACAAACGTGAAGGGAAACTCTGTAAATTTAGTTTGGAGACGTGAAATTTGCTGACGCAGATATGGTTTGGAGAACCCCATGTGGCCAGTTAGTGCTCAAAACAGACATTTGTAGCAAAAAAAAAAAAACACTGAGCATTGACCACTGCAAATCAAATCTGTGATGATTCAAAACATATAATAATTTATTTATATATTAATATATTTATTTTTGTCTGAAATAAGTATGTATATTTGATTTAATATTTTGTATTTTTTTTTCTTTTTTCACACAATTACAATTCATCCCAATGGATGAATCTCACAAAAATATTAGTTATATTTCACAACAAAATGTTCAATTTGATAAAATAAAGCCTGTTTAAACCATTAAGATTTTCATGAGAATTAAGCACATTTTCTTCACAAATTCTCATTTATAGATTCTCAGTAGACTTGTATTACTGTACTACAATTATTTGTTGATTTTAATTATAAAAAAAATGTAATCCATAAAAATGCACCATAATGTATAAATACTTAATATAAAAAAAAAATCACTTTATACTAATGAAAATTATAAATAATATCACAAATTCTTAATGATCCTAATCACATTGATTTTGATTTTGAGGTGAAATATGACCTGAGGTTTTGTAAGATTTACCCAGCTCTTGATCTCAAAGACTACGACTGTCCATCAAACAACACAAATGCTGTTTCCACCAACATTCCCATCCTCGGAAACAGACCATACAGATGCTTGAACAGAATTCACTGTGAACTGGAGTGAAACTGTACATTGGATTTGATTCTCATGCTTGTCGAATCTTCATTTTCTCCTCCTGAAGTGTGAAGTCACTAGCACTGTTTAGTTTGTTAAAACGGTTTAGTGAGTTAAAAGTGAACAGATTATAGGTTAGTTGAAGGAATAGTTCACCCAAAAATTAAAAATTTACTCTGGCCATCCAAGATGGAGATGAGTTTGTTTCTTCATCAGAAAACAGATTTGGAGAAATTTAACATTACAGCATTTGCTCATCAATGGATCCTCTGCAGTGAATGGGTGCCGTCAGAATGAGAGTCCAAACAGCTGATAAAAACATCACAATAATCCTCAAGTAATCCACACCACTCCAGTCCATCAATTAATGTCTTGCAAAGTGAAAAGATGCATGTTCATGTGAGAATACAACAGCAGATGGACTTTTTAACTGGAGGAAGCATTATTATGAACTATGGACTGTGACAGTTCAAAGTTAAATGCCACAATGATGAATTTGTTTCTTAGAAACAAGCAGCTTTTCATTTTATAAGACGTTAAGTGATGGACTGGAGTGGTGTGGATTATTGTGATGTTTTTATCAGCTGTTTGGACTCTCATTCTGACGGCACCCATTCACTGCAGAGGATCCATTGCTGAGCAAGATATGTAATGCTCAATTTCTCCAAATCTGTTTTCTGATGAAGAAAGTTCCAGCAAACTTTTAGCTCTGGGCAAACTGCTCCTTTAACAAACTAAAGCTTTTCTACATCTACTTGCAGTGACCATAAAGCCGGTTCTGTTCAGTTCCTTTCATGCTGAGCTGACATCAGAAACCATATTTAAACCTTATTCTGATGTATTCATACTGTAAGTGCACCGTGCAGTGCATGCATAAAGCTGTCAGTGTTAAAGTGTTCTTTTATTTCATAAATTGTAAAAATATCCCAGTGAGAGTTACAGAGTATTAGAAATAATTATGGAGAAGAATAGCACTAGATTGATTATTTATATTTTCTCATTGAACAGTATGAAATTGACTTTGTCCAACTAGTGTATGATGATTTAGAAGTTATTTATAAATGTTTTGTTGCCTTTACGAGAGATTTAAATCTGAAGCAATAAATAGGTCTGTCTTTTTTTAAGATGTTTAATGTACAATTGCACAGTGAGAGAAGAAATAAGTTGCATTTTACCTCAACTGACATTTCTTGTATGTGAAATTTGACTAGTATTTACTTAGAACTTAAACCAAAACGTGGGCATTGCGCTCAAACTCTGTACTGAGGCGTAACATGTTATATCATGACCAAAGTTGCAACACTACACGGAATTAAATTTGTGAGTGAACACATCAGCCAAAGCCTTCTGCACTTTGATTTGTCCATTTCATTCCCATGTTCCTCTCTCTAATGCACAGGAGGAACTAATGAAATTCCTTTGAGCGTGGTGCTGGGATTTCAATCCAGCTCAGTAATCTGCTTTTAATGTTTCTCCTGAGGAACTCAGCGGGAGCGATGCTGTGCAGGGTCTCCTGTTTGATCATTAGACCACAGTTGAAGATTATAGATGTGTGTTTTCAGGAAGCGTCTGCATTTTCCACTGCACTTATTTACTTTTCAGGGTCATGACCTATATTGGCCTTTCGAACAGTTCAGGGTATTGTATTGCATACTAAGTAAGCATACTTTGTTTTGGGTTCTCATGAAGTCTGAAAACACACTGTCTTCCATTAAAAAGCCATGTGAAATACAGAAAAATGATTCCATGATTTGTTTTGTTAGTGGGGTTAGTTATTTTTGTCATATTTACTTTTTAAAACATCACAACAAACTGTTTTTCGTTTTTTTCTTAAGTTGCTTTCTTCAAAGGGAAATGCAAACGCAGATGTACTGTACTTCCCATGAACACGGTCGTATTTAAAGCAATCTGTATATATTTTGTATTTCTGTCGAGTTCTGATGATGTAAATGCTAAATCTAAATATTTCTCTATTAAAACACCTCTTTTGCTCAGTCTGTGATATTGCTTTTATTCCAATTGCAAACTGTAGGTAAAACTTTTGCAAGGTGTAAAACATTTTACGGTTAGTTTTTAACTCTCTCTTTGTTAAACTAATCGCTAGATTCGTATAAAAGCTGTGAATGTTTAAAAAAAAAAAAAAATTTAGCCAGATAAAACCGTTTGTTTTCCAAAGAGCCTTGAGAAGATGCTAATCTCACGCTGAAGGGCTTCAGTGTCCTTGTGGGCGTGGTTTACCAAGCCAGCCCGTTCTCCGATTGGTCAAGCGAGCACTTGCTCTTCTGTGAATGGTCCATTATGGACATGACGTAGCGGCAATGTAAAAAAAAAAAGAAACTGCGTTCATTGTGGCTCCAGAGTCCTGGGGCAAGTCCGTGCCTGTTTCTCAAGAATCTTTGAGCCAACATGGCGGCTGGACTGAGCCAGTTTCCCTCACCGTTATATATGAAAACAACTGGGTATTAGCAGGTAGCGTATCAGCAACAACATCAGCGTCACATGATTCATAAAGCCAGGCTGTCCTGTTCCAATATGGTGGTCAGCTTGGTGGAGCTGCGTCTCCCGTTGATCATATCGTTCCTCTGCGGGTTCGGAACCTGCAGCCTTCAAGAGACGCAGGTTTACGGACTGCGCCTGGAGGACGTTACCGAGCGGGTGTTTATGCGCGAACGGGTCATCGTAGCTCCGCACGGGACCACTTTCAAGCTCAGATTGTTTGGGTCCTACCTGTCCAATGAGACCTGGCCGTGGGTCGCGTTCGCCGCGGCTGGAGGCGGTTCGCTTGACCCCTGCGCGCTGGAGGAACGCCGCAACTCCTCTGCGTTCCGGTTACGCGGAGCTTTCGCGTCGGAAGACGAGAACAGCGGGATTATAGAAGTCCAAACCGAAGCTGCAGCATCCAAACCGGAGAATAAAGATGCAGAGCCTGTGCTCCATCATTTCTGCGTCTTAAAGGGCCAGGTGTGGGGCTCTGTCGGGTCGGACAAGTTGGTTATTAAGAACCCGGATGTGCCATCAGATTACATTCCATTGTGGGGTCTGATTTTGGTGGTTGTGCTTCTGGTTTTGGTTTGCAGTGTGGTAAGATGTGTGAATCTGAGCTTGCTGTGGCTGGACCCACTGGAGCTGTATGTTCTGCACAGCTGCGGTTCGGAGGATGAAAAGCGGGCGGCCAAGCGCCTCAAGCCCATCCGGAGGAGAGGAAACGTTTTGGTTTGTTCGCTCTTGTTCATTTGCGCTTTGGGTCACTCGGTGCTCGGCGTCTTGTTGTACCGTCTCTATGGGTCCATCCTGCCTGCTGTGTTCACTAGTGGCTTCCTCATATTCCTCCTGGCTGAGCTTGTTCCTCATATTGTATGTTCGGGTTACGGGTTCCAGATGGCACCGGGTTTGATATGGCTGGCCCAGATCTGTCTTATCCTGACGTGTCCGCTTTCTTGTCCTCTCGGCCTCCTGCTGGACTTGATCCTGCACCGGGACGTGAGCACCGTGGGCATCCGTGAGAAAACCATGGAAATGATTCGGACTAGTGTGAACGATCCGTATAATGAGTTTGTCAAGGTGGAGTTCAGTAAAGGCGCTCTCAGGACCAAAACCGTGGAGGATATCCTGACCCCCCTGAAAGATTGCTTCATGCTGCCCTCCACAGCCGTGCTGGACTTCAACACCATGTCCGAGATCATGCAGAGCGGCTACACTCGCTTCCCGGTGTACGAGGAGGAGAGGTCCAATATCATCGAAATCCTGTACGTCAAAGACCTGGCGCTGGTTGACCCGGAGGACCGCACTCCCATGACCACCATCACCAAGTTCTACAACCATCCTCTGCATTTTGTTTTTAATGACACCAAGCTGGATGCAATGCTGGAGGAATTCAAAAAAGGCATGTCAATCCTAAACAGATGCCTTCAAATGATGTGTATCGGTGTTCGACCGATATTTTACCAATTATCTGCAGTTATTGCTATTGACCTGACTAGACCAGTATTGAATGCATGTAATGTTTGGACTGTTATATTGGTATTATTCATCTGTACTATTAATCTGTGTTAGAAGTGTTTTCATAACTTGATAATCCTAAAAAGATGCCTTCAAGCTAGTTGTATCAGATTAATACAGCCCGATATTGAATTCATATAATATTTGGGCTTTTATTGTCACTAATTATTATTGTTAGTATTATTATTATTATTATTATTATTATTATTTTACATTTTAAAACATTAAAGTAATATAAATATCTTTCAATGTTTAAACATTTATAATTGTATTAGTAGTAGTATTACTACTATTACTATTGTTATTATTGTCAGAATAATTATTGCTGTTTCCCTGATTAGACTGATACTGAAAGTGTGTAATTATTTGGGCTTTTATTTTCACTTAACATTTTTAATTTATTAGAATGTATTTTTATTTTAAAATATTAGCATTTATTAAAATAATAGCATTTTAAATTATATTAAAAGCATAAAATATTTAGCAATAATTATTATTATTATTATTAATTTGTTAGTGCGTTATTAGTATTTTGATAACATGATAATCCTAAGAACACGCCTTCAAACTAGTTATCAATACACAACCAAATATTTTACCAATTATTGCTATTGAATGCATATAAATATTTGAGTTTTTATTTTTACTAAACATTTTTTATTTTATTGTATTTTTATCTATATTTTAATTTATATTTCAATAATCTGTATATTTCAATAATTCCAAATTGTTTATATTTTTGTTATAATACATCTAAAACAGTGTTTATTATGCATCTCTCTTTAATTCTTGATTCTGATTGGTAAATTACTGCATTTTTGTTTTGTCAGATATTTTTTGTAATTGCATATTTATTGTATAATAAGAATTTTCTATTTTGTCATTAATCCTAGATTTAATAATCATGAATTATAGAATGCACTTTGAGTCAAAGTCATTACAAAGCTTCTCCTACTAAAGCATATGTTCTCTCTCTGTCTTCACAGGAAACTCCCACCTGGCCATCGTTCAGAAGGTGAATAATGAGGGTGAAGGAGATCCGTTCTACGAGGTTCTGGGTCTGGTCACGCTGGAGGACGTCATTGAGGAGATCATCAAATCTGAGATCCTGGATGAGTCTGATGGCTACAGTGAGCAGCTGCTTGATGTGTTTTTGAGTTTATACCTGTCGCGTCATTTGAACTGAATTATGATGAGTTTTGTCTCACTCCACAGTGGACATGAAGGTGAAGCGTCCGATGGCCCCGGTGGAGATTCCTCTGGATCCGCGCAGCGTTCACGACGAGTTCTCCATCTTCAAACCTCCAGAGGGCGAACCGAAGATCCGCACCTCTCCTCAACTGTTGCTGGCCACCCACCGATTCCTGTCCCGAGGTCTGCCTGCTTTAATGTGAAACGATAAGCTGCAAGAGGCTGTGTGTTACAGTGATTTTACCATGGTTAAGGGGACAGGGTTCCTACAGTCTTGGAAAAATCAGGGTGTTTTTGTGAATTATTTTGTGATTTCCAGGTCTAGAAGAATCAATAGTTAGTATAGTCTAGTTTTTCTCTTTCTCTCTTAATTGCTTTCTTTAAAATGATTTTTACAATCCCTATTCAGTATTTATGAACCGCAAAAAGCAGCATTGATCAAAGATGCAAATGCACTTGTCAGAAGGGAACCTCCTAGGTGTTTCTGGATGCTAAAACTCTTGTAACCATGTTAAAATCACTAGTACTCAGTCTTGAGTGGCATGTCCGCATGTCATGTACAGGGCTTCGTAGTAATATAATAAAAGACACCAATGTTAAAAAATGCATTTATTAATAATAATAATATTAATAATCACAAAACATTTTAATTATCATAAATTAAGACTGTTTGAGCAACTTATCATATTTATATACAGTTATTCAGCTGATCATCAGTTTTATGTTTATATAGAGTATACACTACCATTCAAACATTTGGGGTCAGTACAAATTTTTTTTTTTTATATACTATTATTCAGCTAGGACACTTTTGATTGATCGAAAGTGACAGTAAATACATTTATAATGTTATAAAAGAATCCTGAAAAACAAAGTATCACAATTTCCACAAAGATATGAAGCAGCACAACTGATTTCAGTTTTGATAATAATAAGAAATGTTTGTTGAGCAGTAAATCAGCATATTAGAATGATTTCTGAAGGATCATGTGACACTGAAGACTGGAGTGATGATGCTGAAAATTCAGCTGCGCATCACAGGAATAAATTACATTTTACAATGTATGCCAATAGAAAATAAGAGACTTCTTTCAAAACATTACAAAATCTTACTGACCCTAAACAGCAGTGTATGTCTGTTCACCTGACAAGTATAAAGAGGTAAAGAAGTTTGTCTCAACAAGCCTGAACTTTTAAAGGACGTTCCCGTCTCTCGGATCAACGGCGGGACGATTTGTGCTTATGTGCTGGTTAATGGAGGTGATTTCATACGGCATTAAGCAGCGCTCCTCCTCCTCTGTTTCAGAGGTGGAACACTTCAACCCGCAGCGCGTGTCAGAGAGAGTCCTGTTTCATCTGCTGCGGCACCCGAGCGTCAACCAAGAAGTGAAGTTTGACCCCTCCAACCGGCTCAGTCCTGATCACTACCTGTACACACGGAACCACCCTGTGGATTACTTCATTCTGCTGCTGCAGGTGCCACATATGTGGGCATGACTACACTTTAGAAGCACTGCTGTAAATAATAGTGTTGATAAATATACAATATCGGAATATGATATTATTATTTGTTGTAGTAAGATTTTTATTGTTAAAATATTACCATGCAATTTTATTATTTAACACTGATAAATTAATCATTACAACAACATGATTGTAGTATTAGTTAGGTAGTATTAGTTTATTCATTATTAAAATATTAACATTTACAATATTTAATCACTTTAGTATTGTAAATTTAATTGCTAATTTAATATAATAAGTATTAATAATTTAATTTTATAATAACTACCGATATTATTATTATTATTATTATTATTATTATTATTTTAACAATTAAAATTATTTTTAAATTGCAAACATTGATAATTATTTGTAGTGTTTTGATCATTATGATATTAGCAGTATTAGTAGCAATATTGGTGGTAGTAATATTTTTATTATTAAAATATAATGATAATATAATAATTAAATGTATGATTAAAATATTTTAAATATATTATCATTTAATATTGCTACCATGATGAGGCATCCACACACACACACACAAAAAAGCTGGTAGTTTTAGTAGTATTGGTAGTATTTATAGAATATGACCATTTATAATATTTTAAATGTATTTCAAATTTTCAATATTTGATGACTTAACATTTATAGTTTAATAATAACTATTATTATTATAACAATAAAAATTATATTTATATAATTGATTTTGATAAGTTATCATAATATATATAAATTCTAATATTGTCATATATATATATATATATATATATTTTTTTTTTTTTATTATTATTTTTACATTAATTGAAATGTATATTTTGAATGTGTGTATTTCTTAGATGTTTTTGTGATGTTTCAATCGTGTGTGTGTGTAGGGCCGTGTGGAGGTGGAGATCGGGAAAGAGGGTTTGAAGTTTGAGAATGGTGCGTTCACCTACTACGGCGTTTCGGCGCTCACAGCTCCCTCCTCAGGTTTGTCCCGGCAATATGTGATTCTATGATCATCCCAGATCCAATCTAAATTCATTATTTTAATCACAGTTGACGCATGAATGTTGACTTAAAAATTGCACAATAGTCAAAGACATTCCTGTGAGTTTTGCTTGTAAACTGCCTTGTGTTTTGAAAGCAAAAGGACTATATGGGGCTATTGTTTAGATGTTGATGTTCACTTCAGGAAGTGATAAGTTTGCATCCAATTAGAACATATTTGATCATTACTATACAGTTCAGTGGAATGTAATTTTAGACCAATGAGATTTTTGGATTTCATACAATCCAAACATATGACACAATATCTCGTAGTGGATCATTTCATGCGGTAGCGGTTGATGCAGATAAGCATCTGAGGAAGTGATAAGATTGATCACTTGTTGTTTTATTGCGTAAGGCCTGATTGGGATCACAGTGTTATTGCTGTCCTTGTTCTGGTATATTGACTGTGATGATTGTTTGTGTGATCAGTCCATCAGTCTCCGGTGTCCACACAGCGTCAGTCCCCCAGAGACCCCTTTGATCTGGGAGACGCCACCAGCCCGTCCAGCTACTGTCCCGACTACACAGTACGAGCCCTCACAGACCTGCAGTTCATCAAGGTGAGCTCTCGTCTCAGATTCTGCTTGTCTTGTGTTATTCCCCACACGTTTTGCCATGTCTGTTGCAATATGTATGCATTCGTATGTGAACATGGATCATTGATAATGAATCCAAATTGACTTTATTGCGCATGATTCCTCAATGCATGTTTTTTTTTTTTTTTTGTCCTTGTTCATTTTAATGAAAACATACATCTTGCTCCACCTCTGAAACAACTTGATGTTTCAACTGATGTCAAACTTCAGTTCATTTCTTACATTTCAGTCAGTGGTTGTTTTATATATATATATACTGTATATATATATAGATATATATATATATATATATATAATATAATATAATATAATATAATATAATTATTATTATTATTTTGCATTAAATTGATTTTTCGCTAACAGTATTTATTTATTTAATCTTTTTTCGAGATAGATATTTTGCAACAAATTTAAAATATATTGTTCCCATAACTAAAATCAATCAATTTAAGTCAACAGTCTTATATGGTACTGTTATTTTTTATTTGATTTATGCAATTGTATTTCATTTCATTTTCCTCGTGAAATATTAAAGTGCACAGTATTGCATCTTTGTCTTTCTTTTCTCCAGATTTTTTTTGCATCAGTTCAAAGTTTGTAATGTTGTGATTAGTGCTGTCAAAGTTAACACGTTAATAACGCGTTAACGCAAATTCATTTTAACGGCACTAATTTTTTTAACGCGCGATTAACGCAGCGCGTATTTCCGGTTTGACCCATGGCCCAACCCTTAGTTGGAGAAATGGAGATGCAGTGTTGCCAACTTAGCAACATTGCAGACCCCTTTAGTGACCTTTTTTCCCTTCAAAAAAGCGCCCAAACCTAGTTTCTGAGAATCATCGGTACTGCCGCGCGAGTGCAAGGTCTTGCTCTCCCAGCGCACGCACACACCTCTCTGTCTCTCTCTCTCTCTCTCTCTGCGTCTGCTCTGTTCAGCGCGCGCGCACACCTCTCTCTGCTCAGCGCGCGGCAGAGAGAGGAGCAGCGCTTTAATTCAGTTAAACACAGATATTATGTTGCTTCTCTAATTTTACATGCAAGTATAGCCGAAATCACAGCACAGCTATTGTCTTTATTTTATGTGTATTTGATTTCATCAGACGACGGTGCGATTATCATGATTTTTTTGTGCAGATTAACATCTTGGAAGGGAGCTGGTTATGTCTTAATGGGTCACGTTTCAGTCACTATTTCATATTCATTCTGTTGTCTGACAACAGAAACAGTAAAATATACCAGTTTTATTGAGAATTTAGCTTCATCAAAATATAGTATGTGGGCAAAGATAGGGAAACAAATGTAATAATAAATAATCTTCATGCTTTATGTTGACTATGGTTTCAATAATAATAAACATACACTATATTGTCAAAAGTATTGGGTCGCCCCCTTCTAATGAACAGGTTTGACTACTTTAGTAATTTCTATGAGTACAAATCTTAATGTTAAAGCATATAATGATATTCTAGGAAATTGTGTGCTTCTAATATTATAGCAACAGTTTGGACTCTTTTCTATTCTAACATGACAATGCCTCTGTGTATAAGACAAGGTTCAAAAAGAAAATGATTGATTCAGTCAGTGTGGAAGAACTTGACTGGTCTGCATAAAACCAAGTCCTAATCCCAGTTTAACACCTCTGGTATGACTGTAAATGCAGACCTTGAGCCAAAAACTCATCACCAAACACCAATGACTTGTACATACACTATATAGACAAAAGTATTGGGACACCCCCTTCTTTAGAACAGAAAAATGCACTTCCAAATCTGTGGCAACAACAATGGGAACATAATTCATGTATTTAAAAATTGTATTTCCATCATTGTTGCCACAGATTTGGAAGTGCATTTTTCTGTTCTAAAGAAGGGGGTGTCCCAATACTTTTGTCTATATAGTGTACATTTGCATAAAGCATCCATATTTGTCCATGCCCATGTTGATTAGAGTATTAAAAATTTGAAAAGGATTGATTTAAGGTACATTTAGAACAAATAAAAATGTGCGATTAATTGCGATTAATCGCGAGTTAACTCGTGACAATCATGCGATTAATCGCGATAAAAAAAAAATTAATCGATTGACAGCCCTAGTTGTGATACATCTTTATTTTGGAACTTGTTATTGAAGATTTTTTTTCGCCGCACGTGAATAATGCGACCTTCAGAAAAGGTGGCGTTTGTGTTTTCTGCTGTTAAAATGGGCCCGTGTCCCACAGGTGACCCGTCTGCAGTACCTCAACGCTGTGATGGCGTCGCGGGTGGCCCAGAGCCCCGAGCCGCCTGAAATCAAGATCCTGCCCAACAGTCAAACCAAACTCCTGAACGAGAAAAACACTACTCAAGGTACGGCGCATGAACACCAGCACACATGCATGACACCGAATACATAACAGAACATTTTGTGCGACTCTGTGCTTTTGATTCTGCGTATTTTCTTCTTCCTGTGTTTCGGTGTAATTTGCTAGCGGTGGAATGTTGTGGAGTCTAAACATGCAAGAACAGGTCGACTGGGAATGTCTATGAAACTTCTGTCTTCATCGCTCTCTTCTGCTGAACTAAGACTGTGTTCTCTTTCTTTGTCTTTTTCTCTCCTTCCCTTCATTTTCTCCCTCTTTTTATCTCCATTAGACTTTCAGCTCCACTTTTCATTCTTTGATGCAATTGACAACTACTGTTAGTGTGCTTTGCATGAGGTAAATTTAAGTGATAAGCATGGTATGTTACGTCTGAAACATGTATCCCAGCAGCTCATCGAAGCGTCACAGAGCGCCACCAGGTGGTTGGTATGATACATCAGTGCATGTCAAATGATACGCATAGCGGTTACATTTGAATGCATCACTGATATGAGCTTAAGTCAGTGTTTTGTCCTTCTGATTTTTTATTGACACCGTTTTGCAAAGTAACCCTCTTCTATATTAATGCTGTCTGTTGGCTCCTCCGCATTAAACTCTCAGACAGGATTTAAATGTCCAGGTAGGTCTTCTTATGAAGTTCCCTTCACTCTACCAAACTGCTAACTAATTACAAGTGTTATGTAATAAATTAACTTTGATCAAAAAAAATCATTTAATAATCTAATAGTCTGATATTGCAATATATATCTATATTATATATACAGTATATATATATATATATATATATATATATATTTTTTTTTTTTTTTTTTTTTACATTCAAATAGTAAATGGGTGAATCTCACAAAACCCATATAGGAGCATGTCCAGATCATATTTCACCCAAAATCAAAAGACATAAATAAGAAATAATATTATGTACATTATCTTGTCATTCTCATTACTGCAAAAAAGAAAAAAACAATTCTATACATATTTAAATTGTAAAGTATGTATACATCATATTAGTATTTGTTCAAAAATACCATGTGCAAAAGTTTATTTTGTATTCATTTTTGTAATTATTATAAATTAATAATAAATATAAATGTTTTTGGGGAGTTACTTTTTTTTTTTACACAAATCTTAAACAGAAAAAAATATAAATTATATTTTATGAATTATAGTTTTTATAATCATATTTTGTAGTTATTGGTCATGATATAATAATTTAGTATCAGCCAAAATGTCTAAATCAGTACTTATCAGAGCAAATTAGAACTTTTGCTTTTCAAACACACTTACATGTATACATACATACACGCACTATGTGTGAACTTTGTGAATTTTTACCACGTCTACCGATAATTAGCTAATAATTCTGATGACATTATAATAATTCTGACGAGGTTGTAATGATTCATCAGCCTTTGGCCTTCTCTTTAAAGAAGATGTGTCTCAACTTGAATTGTAATGTATTTCTAGTCATTTGACGGATGGTTTCATTCTGATTTCCTGGGCTCCGCAGGTGCGAGCAAGAGCCAGGAATCCAGGCCAGACGAGGAGCTTCACAGCCAGAGAGGAGCGTTTTGACCTTCTATCTAACCTTCCTGCAGAACTCACAAGGATTTTATTATGACAACTAATTTGTTTTTGTCGTCTTAAATGAATCTTTTACTCCTGGAATGCAGCGATTGAGCCAGATGGAGGACTGCTGAGGAAAACAAAAGACGTGTCTTTCTGGTCAGACGGGATCTGTTCTCTCTTGTTCTGCTTATGCAACTGTTCCCTCTGATGTCACTTCCTCTGCCCTCTGTTTGAGTTCACTTATTTCCTTAAGGTGTATGCGTGTGCATATGTGCTACTAAATTAAATGGTGTGCCAAGATCTTACTATCCCTTCGTATCGTATAAGCAGTATTACAGCTCTGAATCGTCAAGCCCTAATGTGCCAAAATGGGTTCAGAGCGACAGAAAATAGTTATTTACTCACCCTCATGTCATTCCAAACACAAAATCTCGTCTTTTCCAATTAATAGTGACTACAGCTGTCAGCCTCCCTCTGTAAAGGACAAAACAGCTTCGCTGAAGCACTCAAATGTCATTCTCCATACATTTTTGAACTGGAATAATGGCCTAAATGCTATGAAATCTGAACACAAATAAGATTTTAGAACTTTAGGGAAGCACACTATTAAAAATAAATGTTCTTTTTTGGCATCTGTGGTTCCATAAAGAACCGTTAACGTACATGGAATCTTTCCATTCCACAAAAGGTTCTTTAGATTATTAAAATGTTCTTTGCACACTCTTAAAAATAAAGGTTCCAAACGGGGGTTTCACAATGATGCCACAGAAGAATCATTTTGGGTTCCTCAAAGAACCTTTCTTAAAAGAACTATTTTTTCTTCGTGTAAAGAACACTTGAACAATATAAAGAACCTTTCCATTTGAAAGAACCTTTTGTTGCAATGGAAGGGTTCCATGGATTTTAAAGGTTCTTCATGGACCTTCATGGTTCTTTGTCAATAAAGATCCTTTATTTTTTAAATGGTTCTTCTACACTCATTGTGTGTGTGAGTGAGAGTGTGAGTGTGTGTGTGAGTGTTTTAAAGGAACATTTTAATAATCTAAAGAACATTTTTCCATTATCAAGAACCTTTTATGCAATGGTAAGGTTCCATAATGGTTCTACATGGAACCACCAATGCTAGTTAAGAAGAGTGTATTGCATTCGCTGCGAAACCCCCTTTTGGAACATTTATTTTTGCCTAGAGATTAATCAGTAATAACCGCATTAATGCTTTCCAAAGACAGGTTTGATGGTGAGTCCTTAGGTGGAATATTCCTAGGTTATGTTAAGTGCCAATGTACGTTTATCTACAGGAAACTTGCAAGAAGTGGAAAGCTGGATTTTTCACATAATAAAAATGGTCTTGCAGTGTCAGATGCAGAGTTATCGTTAACTGGGATGAGAATAGGTCCTTCTCGGTCTTAGAAATTCCTATACTTGGTCCCTTTGATTATCATTAGCTTTGCCTAATATATTTCCCTCCAACTCTTCAGATTGTTAGATTGATTATTTGCGGAAAAACAAATTCGAGAGTGACGTTACAACTTCTGCGTGATCCTGACCCGGTTTTTCACTGCATGTCTAGTCTACGTCCGGCTGCCTTTCAATTTTGCATCTCTGAATATCTGCTTATTAGGTGACTAATGCTTTGTGTGACTGTAGCGGATGTAGCTAACAGTATAAACCAAAAATATCCAACCTTTGCCATACTGGAATAACCTGACCGTTCCATTGGATTAACAGTAAATTATCCTAGCAATTCTGAAAATCCCAATGTTTTTGAGGTTGTATCATATTTTGAAATGTAGAAACTTTGTGTAGATGGTAATAAACCTAAAACCTACTTAATGAGTCTAGAAGCTTTTCTGGCATTCCATGGTGTTCTGTTATAACGAATCCGCTATCCGTTCCATCTGCTTGTCCGAGAGAAGATGCTCGGTTTCAACATTTCAAGTTTATTTTAGGTTTCTATGACATTCCAGCCTACACTACTATTCAGATGTTTGGAGTATGTTTTATTTAAACAAGTTTCTTACGCTCACCAAGGATGTGTTTATTTGATTACAGTAAAAATAATAATAATATATTAGTTAAAAAGAACGTTTTTTTATTTGAATATATTTTAAAATGTAATGTCATTCATGCGTTGCAAAGCTGAATTTTCAGCATCATGACTCTAGTCTTCAGTGTCACATGATGCTTCAAATCATTCTAATCATGCTGATTTCTGCTCATAAAAAATTATTCTTATTATCCATTTTGAAAACAATTGTGCTGCTTCATATTTTTGTGGAAACCATGATACATTTTTTCCAGTATTTACTGATGAATAAAAAGTTCAAAAGAACATCATTTAGTTGAAATAGCAATCTTAAATGTCTTTACAGTCACTTTTGATTAATTTAGTGTATTCTTTTGGGGAAAAAAGTAGCCTATTAATTAAAAACAACAATAATAATCATGACCCAAACTTTTGAACTGTAGTGTGTAATTTGGGTTTTGATGTGATTTGAGTAACTTTCAGGATAGACTTAATGTTCAAGAAATTCATAGCTTCAGTTCTGTTTTATTGATGCAAATAGTCATGTAACCCATTTTAAGCAGCTATTTACAAGTGTGCTTATTTATGTTGTTGTCATTATAGACCATCCGCTAAAAACTGACCGATCCAAGTAAATATTTTTCTGCTGTTCAAAATGTACTGTTTGTTCTGTTGTAAAAGTCAAGTTATATGGTCACAAAATAACGAATGTATAATATATATATTTAGATAGATAAAAATCCTTTTCTTGTCTTACTCTATTTATCAAAAGAAATGCTGGGATTTTTGCATAGGCTAGAGATGACTGTAAATTAATAAGAATCTTCTGAGGTTGTAAAGTGGGAACAGTTGCTGGCAGATGTCAATTCTTCAGGTACAAACATAGATATTACCAGGGATTCGAACACACTTTTACTTCTGACCAGCCATTTTTGGTAGTTGAGATTCAAATCTCTGTATTGTATATGAGCCGTTGAATGCTCTATCAACTCTTTCATAGTAAATAAACACAGCCCAGTGCTTAACTGATTGTCGTTCGTTTTGTATTATGTTGCAGTGCTGACCATACGTAGCCTACTTTTTTGCTTACAATGTCCAGATTTGGGCTTTGTTTTTCTATTGATGTGCTCTTTACAGTCCTCTTACATTATATTTACATTTATGCATTTAGCAGACGCTTTTATCCAAAGCGACTTACATTGCATTCAAGTTACAGTTTTACATTTTATCAGCTCTTGCTTTCCCTGGGAATCAAACCCATGATCTTGGCGTTGCTAGCGCCATGCTCTACCATTTGAGCTACAGGAAAGCACTTAAATGTACGCCTATTTGCATTGTTTTGATAGTTTTCTGTAAATCCCGCCTTTTCACACGCCAGATTGGTCGATTTGTATACAATGCCTGCACGCTATTGGTCAAATACCTTTCAGTATGAAAACAGCAGGAAATTAAAGCTAAAAACCAGATTTTAGGCAGTTCACAAATCCCTTTTTCCTTTTTTTTTTTAACTTCTAATAAGGCAAAAGGCTTCTGTTTTCTTCCCAAACGTGTGTTTTGTGAGCATTCAAGTTTGGCGAGCGGGTACGAAATTCCGCGAAACCAGACTGCTTTACGGCAGCAGCAAATGTGCGCGTGCGTCCACTGTAATTACGACAGTGGTATATTTACGACAGTGAATTCCACTCACTTACCTGTAGGGGGCTCCCTACAGTCACAAAAATACACATAACTACATACAGCTGTTTTAAGCAGATACAGACAACTAATCTAAAACCATGACATTCAAGTATTTATAAGTGTGACATAATTGTCTAAAACATAGGCTTGTCAGATGAGTTATCTGATTTTAGCACATTCATATCTTTTAGTAGCTATACTTTTTAAGGCAGATTCAGCCAAACAAATAAAAAAAATATAAAATAATAAAAATTAATAATGTGAAAACATCAGAATTATGTGACTGTTTGAATCTTTTTTTTTTTTTTTAAGATTTTTTCTTAGATTTCTAAAATCTTTTTTTTTTAATGTGCCTTAGAGATGTATTATAGCTAAAAATCAATACTCATTAAATAGCCGTTATTTACCTATGAGTAGTTGTGGTACTTTTTTGTGGTAGGCTACATCCTTATGACCAATTTCCTTTTATTCATCACATGACACGTCACATCAAGACTGAAGACCATATTTGGAAGTGGAAGAACCACCATGTTACATCATGCTTATGTGTAGTCTACATGCATACAGTACTATTTGAATGTCCATCCAGGCTACATTTATAGATATAGATTTATTGATAAGGCTGTATCAAAAATACTCAAATCAGTAATATTGTAAAATATTATTACAATTTAAAAGAACTGTTTCCTATTTTACTATATTCTAAAATGTAGGCTAATTTATTCCTGTGATGCGCAGCTGAATTTTCAGCATCATCATCCAGTCTTCAGAGTCACATGATCCTTCAGAAATCATTCTAATATACTGATTTGAGCTCAAGAAACATATCTGATTATTATCAACACAGAAATCCGTTTTTCCGCTTCTTTTTTATGGAATCATTTCATTTATTTAAAATTTTGTAGAGAACTTTTTGTCTGACATGTTTGATCAATGGAATGCATCGTTACTGAGTAAAAGCATTCATTTCTTCACAAAATAAATAAATAAAAATCTTCCTGACCCCAAACTTTTAAACGGTAGTGTATATCATTATACATCAAGACTTATTTGATTTAAACAACTGCAACAATAACATTATATAAAACATTATAGCTTATAGTATTTTATCCCTCTTTCTTCCTTCAAACACCCATTCAGATCTCTGTAATCTGGAGTCTATATAATTTAAGATAAGTATCCCTAATGATGCAACAACGTTTACACACACAACACACCTAGAAAGACTGAGTCACGGGACTATAAGAAAGGCCGGGGTAAACTGGATTTGTGGGTGGGGTGGGGACACTGTTGTTTATGTGTCTCGTGTCACAACTTCCTGTTACTTACTGAAACTGTAAATCCTAACTGATTGTGTCTATTATCTGACCAAACAGAGACTTAAAATAATAAATCTGCATATGAGCTGTTTTTATGTGTTCTCCTGACAAAAAGTGGCAGTGCAGCCGAGGCTAACATTTTATACCAGCATTTTGCAGAAGCTAAATGAGGAAGTTTCATAAACGCAGAAATTCTGCTGGACATTCTAGCCACAAAATGTGTAAGTGAGTGAATGGGGATTGCCTAACTGCAAAACACCTAAAAACCCTCTCTGTTGAATAATTTATTTTTATAATAACCCAATTGTGGACATTCTTCCTTAAACTGGAATAGGTAATTAATTCATCCAGAACTTTTTATGCATGACCTCTGTAAAAATTGAAGTTAATAAGACTAAGTCTGAATCAGTGAAGTAATTAAGCACTTAAGCTACAATAATATTTCTTCATTGTTTCTTTTAAACAATGAACAGTTTCATTGTTTTGTATTTTTGTGACTTTACAAAATATAATTTTAAAGGTGCTGTAGGCCTATGTTATATTTTTGAATGTTAATCTAAAGCATAACATATGTTTGTAGATATTTAGGAAACATGCTAAGCTCACATATACAAAGTTTTCTGACAAACAATGCTACCATTTATTCCACTTTAAAATAAGCGTTTCATGTCGGAATGTCTATTTTTGTCTTGATCTGTGTGATTCCACACACTGTTAAATTCAAAAGTACTATGAAACCCGGGGTTGCCAGTTGGCAAAAAACTGCCATACTGCATCAATGGAAGCCAACAAATGAACCTGCTTAGAGATCGCAGATTTTACCCGACCTAAAAAGCCTCGGCATCTGTCTGAAAACTTCTATGACCAGAGACATATTAAAACGTGGATAAATCGCCTTGCATTGTAAATTGTGCTCGTTCCTGTTGTGTGGTCTCAATCTGCAGTACACATTTTAATCGCTTACATTCTGCACCTTTAAAATGATTTCAAAATTACAAATGTCCCCATGGAATCGCGCAGACCACAGCGCATGCGCAAGTCGTTCCTAAACAAGAAATGCACACGCGCTGAACGCATTCACTCCAGCTCTGTCAGAGTTTTCGCTCAACTGTGAACGCAGGAAATGAATAAACGAATCTTATTTAAACCTAAAAATAAATAAATCACTGTAGGATTTTGAACATTTGTAAACAAAGACAATTTTCTAATTTTTAGTGACATTTTAGTCAGAAATGTATGACATTGGCCATGTGGCTGAGAGAGCTCAACGTGCTGCAAATAGAAAAAAACGTCTGCAAACAACTTCATCAATTTGACAACGCACGCGCTGCAAATACTCACAACACAACCAAATAAAGAATGGTTTTCCTTTTAACACACGCGTGCGTTGTCAAATTGATGAAGATGTTTTCTTGATTTGCTGGTGCTTTTTCTATTTTCATGTGTTTTCTGAAGTTGCAGCGCGTTGAGCTCTCTCGGCCACCATATACATGTATAAAGAGACAGATTTTTGTGTAAATGTCTCATTCAACTTTTCACCCGAATTGTTACGCAAATGATATAATTTGCAATTGTATTGAATTTGAAACATGCACAGTTTTGCACCCCAAACACAATTCCAGACTCATTTCTTTAATAACTGTCATCTTTCTCTATCTCGTGTGGACACTTCTTGCAGCCCCTGCAGTTAGTCTGACCCCTGAATGTAATAGTATGGGCTGTTATCTGGTTCTTGCAGTGGGGCTGGAGAAAGTCACTGCCTTTTCAGGGATCATGTCTCAAGATCAGTCTGGAGTGAGTGGCACCTTTACCATACGCACCTGAAGAGACTGCTCCTCACAGCACAAACAGTATTCAGAAACTGCAGGAGGAGAAATTGGAAAGGTATGAACAGAGATTCAGAGCAAGTTATGAGAAGTGGAAGTCTCTTATTAAAGAAGGTAAACGATTGTTGGCTGAATTCTCCTCTAATGATTTGTTACAAGATGTTATGACAAGAGTATCCTGCTGATTCTGCCTCTAGAGGTCTTAGAATAATTAGTAGCGTCCAGCTGGCTCACAGGACCAAACTTCTTGTGGCAGAAGGATCTTCCCAGGGAGGAAGTTAAGGTGGGAGATGTAACCATGAGCAATGATCCAGAGCTTCGTAAGGTTCAAGTTCTTAGTACCTATAAGACAAGGAAAATCATTGTTGAAACACCTTAAGTTCTTTGATTGGACCAAAATGGTAAAGGCCATTGCCAGACTTAAACGGCATGTGAAAGAAGCCAAAGGTCTTGAATCCAGATCTTCTGAAACTACTAGTCTAGAGGAAAGAGAGAGGCAGAACTCTTTATTATTCGACTGGTTCAAGAAGCAGCCTTTTACAATGAAATACTGGGTCTCAAGAAACAGAAAGCATCCAGGATTCAAACTGCATGAAGACTCAACAACGCTGTAGGTAAGATTAAACTTCTTTCAAGTACAAGTAAATCTCAAAGATGAGTGTACAAGCTGTGTGCACATTTTGCAACAGATTGGTGCCAGTGGAGACCGGGGCTAGTTGTCACATGGGTTATATTTGAGTGAAATTAATGTTTCATTTTCGTAAATTATGAAGTCTCATGTGTAGTTCAAAACTGTTGCAAATTCGGATGATTTTTGTGAATTCCTTCCTACAAACTGTTATAAAGTCTTAAGTTGCATCATAGTATTGCAAAAGCAGGCGGAAACCACAAAAATGACCACAAAAAAACCAACTACGTAATTACAATTTTTGCAGAACACAACAATTGGTTTATATTTTACCTTTTACATTTTTGTTGTTTTGATTGTTTTATGTTTTGTAATGTATTTGCTGAAAATCCTGTAATAAGCTGTTTATTTAATCATTTTTACAAAACTATTTTTATGTTACTGGATGCCTCATGCAAAAATACTAATACTATTAAAATGTTGTGTGTATATATATATATGTATATGTATATATAATATATATATATTAATAAGTAATAAATATATAAGTATATACTAATTATTACTATTATATACTAATTGTCTGTCGTGTGTCATGTGTTCCCGCCTCCTGTGTCCATATTTGGTTTGTTTCCTGTCCTCGTCAGATGTCATTGAGTTCACTCTTGTCCAGCTGTGTTTGTCTCGTTATCTGTAATTAACCTGTGTATATTAGTTCATGTCTGTTCAGTTTGATTTCGTCTGGTCTACTCGTTACTTCCCCGGTGTATCCTGTCTCTGAGTCCTGCCTTGATGTCTCATTAAAGACTATTATTTGAGTTTATGTCTGCGTGTTCCTGTTCCTCCCTCGTGTGTGCACCGTGACACTAATAGAATATATAGGCCTATATTCTATTAGTTATAATAAATACATTTTATGGTTTTCTTGCTTGCACAAACAAATGCCTTTTAATTACTTTTTAACTAAAAAATGCTTCTCTGCTTTAAAAAAATAAATAAATAAATAATAAAATATAATGCCAAACTTCTTATGGCAATATTTTTTCAAGAATTTAACATTTAATAAGACTTTTTTTCCTTTTGCGATACTTTAGGACAGTCAAAACATTTCAAACGGACTTTTAATTAAATGAATGCCGAGTCATCATCATTAAAGGGTTTCTACCCAAGTTATTTTCTGTATTAAAATGCATTTTTGAATAAATGATTAGATCCGGACAACAAAATGAGCATTATGTCATCGCGAGTGCATGTGAGCTTGCGCACAAGCTTCTTTTCTCAGGAGAAAATTAAAAGAATTAGCTTCGGTTCTCTATCGTGACAGCCATGTAACAAAGAAGAGTAAAGTTTGTTTACACTTCAAAGAAATACATGCCAAAACCTGCTGACAGGTTATGTCGACACTTTCAAACTTCTTTGTCGGAAGTTTGCTCTTCTTTAAAAGGGGAAATTCCCGCGGTAGATGGAGATTGGCGGATATAAAAGCCACTGTCCGCTGTCCACAAACACATTCAACCGAAGACTCTCTCAAGAGAAACAACTCAGTAACTCCAGACAGAACTGAACTAAACGACTGGTATGTGGCGTACTATTTACTTTCACCTGCGTCTTCATTGAAAGTCAGTGTTTAAAGATAAAGATTTAGTTTCTCACTGTTTAGTTTTATGCTTTATTTTAGAACGATGGCATGCCAAGGACACTCTATTTTGCGTTCGGAGTAAGTATCGCTTGTTTTATTATATTACATTAATCAATGCATTATCAAATAGCTCTTGTCTAGATGATGCATTTAACATCAAATCTGTAAATGATGCATTTCTATGTCCTTAATTATCTTCGTTTTGCTTTGGATTAGTTTGCCTAAAACTCCTTTAATGATACATTTTGTTCATTTCTTAAACAGTGCGTTCGAGACAGACATGATGTACTCTGACCGTGGCTTTGATGAACTGGACTGCCGAGATCTAGCCATGGTGAGTTGCTGTTAAATATGCTCGTGGATATGTTCTGATCAATATTAAGTCTTCTAAAACATAGTTAATTTTCTCCAGATGTGCCAATGCGACATGAATGAAGACATCAAGCTGGAAGTGTCTCCGCATCCTCACAGCATGAAGCGGGTGGTGAACATCATCATTGCTGTGGAAAGATTGAAGCACATCAAAGTGATGTCTTCTGACAAGATTTGTGAAGCTGCGCTGCTCAACTTCTTCTTGGAGAATGTGATCGAAGGTACCGTTAGCAAACTTTTGAGCAGCTAAAACTGGTTTCAGGTGGTTTGATAGTTGGTCGAGATGGTTAGAGCTGGAAGCACCAGCATCAAACCATACTGACCACCTTAACCATTATATTATGTAGCTGGTCAACTTGACCCAGATTGATTCTTGAGTTGACGGAAATACTGGTTAACCTAGATTTTTCTTCACATTATATTTAAATATATATTTTTGATGCATCTTCAAAGAAGGGTGTTTAGTTACATTTAAGTGTCTTGCAGATGCTCATATTTAAAGAAATTGAAAGAAAACAAACTTTTGAATCCAAGATTTGATTATAATAGAGCATGAGCAGGTTGGTATTTTTTGACTGGAAACACCAAATTAGGTAAAGGATTTTCTGCACAGCAGAAGGGTTTAAATTTACTAATACTACCTGATTTTTGATGTGTTCTAATTGGGTCAATCTAATTTGGGTCAATTTGACAAGATTTTATTTAGATTTTAAACATAATACAAAGGGGTCTAGCTGGTTTGTCAAATCTTTATAATATTAATATGAATCTGCAATATCAAACGAAGTATATTAAAAGGAAATTTGACTACCACAATGTTTAGGCATTTGTTCTTTTGATTGACGTTCACTGTCTTTTTATTTCCAGAGCGTCGAGTGAAGCCGCTTAATGTGACACCGATTTACTGTAAGACCAGCCGGACCCTGCAGTGCACCGTTTGTGATAAGTACAAAAAGACTCTGGTGCAGAGCAACAATCTAACCAACGAAGATCTTCATTTGAAGGCTGTGACGCTGAGTGCAGGATCCATTCAATACAAAGGTAAATCTTTAACACAAGCTTTCGAATACAAATGCATGACTTCAGAAATGTCCTTTTGACGTTATCCCCTACACATTTTCTGTTTCTTTCAGTTCGATTCAGTATGTCAATGTACACATCGAGTACCCCACAAAATAACGGCCTGCCTGTGTGCCTGGGAATTTCCAACAGCAACCTCTACATTGCTTGTACCCAGTCTGATGATTCTTCCCCCGTCCTGCTCTTGAAGGTTTGTGCACCACAAACACATTAACCTTCCCCAAAAAATGTTTTCCACATTATAAAACGAGGATTTAAAGCCCTTTTTATTGTTTTAGGAGGTCAATGGCCCCCTGAACACCATTAAAGCCGATGACCCGAACGGGAACGACAGCCTCCTCTTCTTCAGGAAAGAGACCGGCACGGCTTACAGCTCTTTTGAATCTGTTAAATTTCCTGGATGGTTTATTACCACAGCTTTTGATGACTGGAAGAGGGTGGAAATGTACCAGGTGCCAACTGACCGAACCGCAAACTTCACACTTGAGGATCAACAATTAATCCTGAGTTAAGAATCAGATTTGATCCATAAACACATTTCCAGAGAGTATGTACCATGTACAGTTTATAATCTGGATTTATTCAAACATGTTACAAACCTGTATGAGTTTATGTATCTGTCTGGGTTTTTTTATTTTTCTCGAATATATGTGTAAGGTTTGTGTTGGGAATGGTAAATTCATGTTGAATTCCTTAAGTATGAACATTATGTACCTATGTGCTTTAATTTAATTTTTTAATTATGTTTAATATTTATTTTAAATTATTTTTTAAATCAAACTTTTTACACTGTACTGATTTTTTTATCTTATATCAAAATAAACCTAAGATATGGATGTTACTTGGTGTTGTGTAATTGATTAACTACAGGATGATTATTATTATAAGATTACTATTAAGATTATCATATTAAGTGACAACCGAATACCAAAGTGCACTAACAAATAAGTCACTGCACAAAAAGAACAAGCAAAATCTTAACAGCATAAAAGAACTGCATTTACACAACTTAAGGCACTAAATGGAGACACCAAAATAACACAATTAGCAGAACACTAATGAATTAATTATACAGTTAATGGATCATTTATGTTCATCCTACCCATAAATGCAGTTCATTTATGCTGTAAGCATTGATGTTGCTTTTTGTTTTTTTGTGCAGTCACTTTTTTTTGTGCGCTTTGATGTTATGTTGTCACTTTATTGATAAATCAATAAATGTTTAAATCATGTTTTATTAGCTGAATCTATGCACCCCAAAAATACTTATGTATAAATTGCCACAGAACATTAAATCATTTTACAATGAGACATTTTGAACATTAAACAAGACAAAATAAACTTTGACAATTTACTCTGAAACATGGAGAAAAAAAACTTACGTTAAACTTGAAAAAACTAAGCTATGTTATAATTTTTTGGTTTTAGCAGCTCACAGCCCCCTCTGCTGTACTTTCTCTGGTCTTGATGAAAATAAGACATGAGCGTCTCCATGTGGTAGAACATTTCACTGCATACAGATAGTTGATTGTATTACATAAGAAACATAAGCGTCCTCAGTGTTGGATTTATGTTGTCTATTTCAGTTTTCCTCTTGGTTCATAATGTGACCAAAATCTCAATATGATCTTTTAACTCTTGATATCAGACAAATTAAAGCAAACCATGATGTGACAGGTTTAGAAGTCTTTCAAATAGAGCACATCAAATGTCGAGCAAGTCATATGTAGGCTTAAGGCAATACTTGTTCACAATCAAATTTAAATAAGCTACGTTTTAACAGTATTTTTCTTTTAACAAAACAAAAAAAAAGCATGCATTTTCATTGTCGCTAAACAGACTTAAAAATTTAAGTTGAAATTGGTTAACCTATTTTGATGGGTTGCCATGACTTACTGATTATATCATTATTGTATCAAATAAACACTGCAAATAAAGATATCCAACAAATAACATACTAACAAAAACGTATTATACTATTGCCATGTTGTTGGGGGTGATTTTAGACATGTACTATGATATACCATCTTGGAGAAGAACCTCAGAGTGGATGTAAGTGAATATAAATATGGAGCACAATGTTACATGAACACATATGAATGTATTGTCTTCTGATACAATCGCTGTACTATAGCAGCTACTGCTCTTCGTACGGGGAGCCACCAGATGGCATTTGCTGGGTTCTTTGCAGCAGAGGTTTTTCCCAGTTGTTTGTGCATGTCCCTGAATAGATACATGATTGTGCGATTTAAAATTAAAGCTATGAATGACAGATACCAGTGCTACAGATTTTTCATATGGACTGCTTTACATGTGAGATTCATTACATTTTGATTAAAAGGAATAGTTCACCCAAAAATGAAAATTAGCTGAAAATGTACTCTCATTCAGGTCACCCATGTAGATGAGTTTGTTTCTTCATCTTAACAGATTTGGAGAATGTAGCATTACATCATTTGCTCATCAATGGATCCTCTGCAGTGAATGGGTGCCGTCAGAATGAGAGTCCAAACAGCTGATAAAAACTTCACAATAAACCACATCACTCCAGTCCATCAATTAACATCTTGTGAAGTGAAAAGCGTTTAAGCAAAAGTGAAAAGTGTTTTAATTTTAAACCATTGCTTTTGGCCAAAAAAAAACTATAATCCAAATGAATGCTTCCTTCAGTGAAAAGTCCATCTTCTGTTGTCCTCTCACATCAAAATCCACCCATATATTTGTTTAGAACTGTTTTGGACTTTTTTCACTTGAACAGTGTTTGATCAGTGTTGCATATTTCTCTCCTGATTCAGACAAGACAACTTTTTCACTGCAGAAAGCAATATTATACATAGAGGACTCTTATTTTAGCTGAAACAACATTTAAAGTTAAAATGCATTAATGATGGATTTGCTTCTTACAAAAGCACAGCTTTTTACTCCACGAAACATTAAATGATGGACTGGAGCGGTGTGGATTATTGTGATGTTTATATCAGCTGTTTGAACTCTCATTCTGACGGCACCCATTCACTGCAGAGGATCCATTGGTGAGCAAATGATATAATGCTAAATTTCTCTAAACCTGTTCTGATGGAGAAACAAACTCATCTACATCTTGGATGGCTTGAGTAAATTTTCAGCAAATGTTCATTTTTGGGTGCTATTCCTTTAAAGACAATCGAATTAAAAAATAAAAATGTCAACTAGTCAACTGGGTTTTACAGATCAGATGACAGCATCAAAAGGTTCTGTGGTTTCACGAGCAAAGATTTAAATCACATGCCAAACGGGGTGTTTATCCCAAATGTAAAAGGATTCCTCCCACAAACCGCCCTCCATTGTAAGTATCTGGAGAAATACAGCATCTCTCTATTACAGGTCCCACTGCAGCAACCCGATTCCTATTTCACACAGAAGCTGCATTGAATTGAACAAAGCCGAACCCATGCATACAAAAGACAGAGTGTCATAAAAGATGTTTCAGGTCATTCTGTGCTCTCTGAAAAAGTGCATACATGCAATTTTTTTGTTTTTGCATTATTATTTTCAAAGGATTGACATACATAATATCTCTCCTTCCATGTCAGGGGCGTTTATTTAACATTATGTGAGAAGTGTGTAATATTTGTGCACGCGCCCTCCTCCTCCCCCCGGCCGTTTGCACGCTCACATGCGCACGCTGCAGAATGTATGGCTCACATTCCGGGCACATGGCAACACCAGCTAAATATAGCCTGCCAGCCCAGCAGCACGCTGGGATCAGGGTTTCTTCCTGAACGCAGAATCCCCATCACGTAACACCCCCTCCCCCCTCCTCTTTACGCTGTCCTCTCATCTGCTCGTGCGTTCACTTCGAGCTGGTTCATTTACTGAGTCAAACAGTGTGTGCTGCTCTCCGAGGACTTCACCTCACAACCATGTCAAAAGCACTGTGTGCAGCAGGGTTACTGTCATTAACTAAAAAAATAAAAATCATTACTTAATAAAATAAATATGAACTGAAATAACATATATAAATATATATTATTACAGAATATGAATTGAATATATATATATTATTTTTTTATATATTCATTCTGTCTTAGTTAATGTTGACAGCCAGCTGAAATTATATATGTATATATATTAACTAAGACAGAATGATATATATATATATATATATATATATATTATATATTTAACTACCAAGTATTTAAAAAAATTATAATTACTTTAAATAAACACTAGCTGAAATTAACAAACAAAAAATAATAATTTTTATTTTAGCTAGTTGCCATCAACTAAAACTAAAACCATACATTTTCATAACTTGAAATATTGAATAAAATTAAGTATAAACAAAAAACTTGTTTATTTTAGTTGCCATCATTAACTAAAAATAAAAAATTAACAAATAAAATGAATAATTGCTTTAAATAAACATTAACATTATTACATTTAAGCTGGTTACTTGAAATAAAATAAACATTTATTGAAATAAATATATTTCAGCTAGTTGCCTAGGCAACAATTCTTACATTTCTAAAGTAAATAAAACTAAATAATCCAAAAACTAAAACTTAATAAAATACTGTATAGACATAAGCTAATAATAGAAGATATGAAATTAAATAAAAATACTAAATAAAAAATATGAAAAAATAAATAGTATATCAATGACACTAAAATAACACTTAATAATAAACTCATAATTAATTAACCTAATTTTTTTCTGCTTGTTTTCCTGTGAACTGTACCATCAAATTAGCTTGGATGAACGTGTCTGTTAAATGAATAACTACATTTGAATCATAAACGCAATCATAACTCAAAAGCAAAAGCATTATTAATCTTGAACAGGACAAAGTAGTTTAACTTAGAAAAAAATTATGCACCACCATAAAGTCTTACCAACAAGACACATTTGCATTTTATTCATTCAGAGAAAAACCTAAACCCGAACATTTGAATATTATGGCTTTTTGCTCTTATGTCGTCATATGACCCCACCCACCCTGACCTAAATCAGAATAATGACGGACCGTCCAGTTGCGTGTCTAAATTTGGTCCAGATTTAATGCTTAGAGACAGCGCCGACTCTTCGTGACCAATGAATGCTCGTGTGATCACAGCAGGAGCTCAGTGCATTTCAAATAATCCGGGCCTGATCTGGCAGAGACCTCAGCGTGGCATTGCAGTGCCACCCTGTCTGTCTAATTCCACGGGTGCAGCGGGGTCACTTTCTAAGTGTCAGCCGGGACACGGAGCGTATTCGTACCTGGCATCCCCTGTAGTCTTTAAAGATGGTGACTTACATTCCCGTGGGCTCCTGTGAGAATGACTGTCACGCCAGTGTATGGGCCAACAGGCATCTGTGTGGCTGGAGATGCTGCAATATAGGTAAATTACATATTGTCACACTCCAATTTTTGCGTCACAGTTACAACATGCCTTACCATGCACTGACTCACTTTTTAGGTTACGTAAGTCACACAGTAAAGTTTTACTTTACTTAATGTTCAAAAGTTTGGGGTTAGTAAGATGTTTTTTATATAGGCTACTTTTATTCAGCAAGGATATTAAATTGAGCAAAAGTGACAATATGACAGTGTTACAGAAGATGTCTGTTTCATTTAGATGCTATTCTTTTGAAGAATGCTGAACAAAAATGCATCAGTTTCCGCATAATATGAAGCAGCACAACTGTTTTCAGCATTGATAATAATAAGAAATATTTCTTGAGCAGTAAATCAGCATATTAGAATTATTTCTGAAGATCATGTGACACTGAAGACTGGAGTAATGATGCTGAAAATACAGCTTTGATCACAGGAATAAATTACATTTTAAAATCTATTACATAGAAAACAATTATTTTAAATGGTAATAATATTTCACAATATTACTGTTTTTGCTGTATTTTTTAGAAGAGACTTATTGACACCAAATGTTAGAACAGTATATTACGTGACATATTAACAATAAAAAAGATATTTCACTAAAAAGAAATAATGTACAGTGGAATGGCTTTAGTGGCTGAAGGTCTATTTCACCGTCAAAAACAAGAATGTAACCTAAAATCTTTTTTTGCAAAATTTGCTTTTATTGCAGTAGCAGTAACTTTTATTATTACATTAGCTGACATTAAATTGCAATGAATTACTGCATTAACTATTGGCAAGATTTTAGACAAACACTTGCTGAAAACAATGGCTAAACAGCTATAGTTAATATTAATGTGTTAATATTCACCCAAAGTCTGTGTGGACATTAATCAAGGAATGTTATTTCAGAAGTAAAGCTTTTTTTTTTCTTTAAAAAACGATATGAATTGCCTATAATAAGCACAAACTTGTACCAAGAAAGGAAAACGTCTTGATTTTAGATTAAAGTGTAATAAACCTATTTTACTCCCTTATATATAATCCATTTCAAAGTTCATCAAGATTTGAACCATCAGCAGCTGAGTGAATCATGAAAAGCAGGCCTCACGTACCAGAATGGAGATGACTGGAGCTGAGCAGCTGAAAAATAATAGGGATTCATGAAGCCATCCAAAAACAAGTCATTTCAGAGCCGGGACTCTGAAACAAAAGCCATTACATTTTGATTAAAGATTCTTATTAGAAGACAAATGGTTTTATCATTTACTTTAAGAAAATAAATAGGTTTGATTTTTATGTTGACTATAGGTTATTACCGTTAACCAAATCATTAAAAATATTCTTGATTTAAATAAAGCTGAAATAAAATATAGTGTAAATATTAGATGAAACAAAAATGACAAATGTTGCCTGGGCAACACTAAAATCACTAGCTGGAAATAAAGAAATAAAAACTAGAATAAAAATAAACCTAAAGAGTAATATTTAAAAACAATTATAAAATAAATACAAACTAAAATAAATTAAACCTAAATTGTAATATATATAAAAAATATATAATAAAAAAAAAAAAAAAAAAAAAAATTAATAACAAAATTACAAAAAAAACTAAAAATATCTAAATAAAAGCTTCTTTAAAATATGAATAAAAACTGTAAATACATAAATACTACAGAAATAACACTTCAACTGGAGAACACAATGTACATGAACAAAACAACGCCAGTCCAGTAGTTTGCTTTCCATCACTTATAATTTCCTTTATTCTGTTACAAACATACATAGCATTTTCTAAATATAGACTTGTAAATCTCCGAAAGAAAAAAAGGTTTAGCCATGGGAAAAATGAAGGCTGCCTGTTCTGATAGAAGCGGTCTAGTGTGGGGGGCGGGGCTTGATGGGATGGGTGGAGATACTTTGAGTATCTGAGACCTGAGCTCTTGACAGTGTCCTGCAGTAGCCATGAACTCGCTCCGTAACTTCAGTATCAAGTAACAGATAGAAAATGAATCGAGCAAATATAGAAACGGAGAATGCCAAGAACCCGAGTTTAAACCAGACGAGGGCATTCCGACGTTAAAATCTCTGCTGAACACATAAGATATTGGAAAAATAGCTACCTTTCGATAAAGATTGTTCTATGAATTTCTGCTCTTGTGCGTATGATCAGGAAAATGTGGTTGACACATGGATGCTGTTAAGAGCTCGGGTGAGTCACCTGGAATAACAGAACATTCTTTCAGAAGTTTTCCAATCTTTTGTACAGTGGTACAGAGGTATTGTTCATTCGAAAAGTATGCGGACGCCCCACACAACTTTGCACAAATCCCAACCTCAGGAAACAGGAAGACAAATCGGCCAATTGTGAGAGTCGGCGAAGAGCCTGACAGGAAATGAACTCATAATCCCATCCCTCTGGATGAGTATGGCTTCCTGTCCCTTTTTTTTTTGTTTGTTTAGTGACAAAAAGGTGGAAACAAAACACAAACTTTTACAGCACATATTCTCACATATATTTATATATAATACATCTGAAATAAACACAGCCAAGTTCAGTCGAAAGAAAGTCCATTTCTGGTGTTCTGCAAGAGATTTGTGCCCAATTCCATATTTTAAACGAACGAAAAATGTGCTGCGATATTCAACTCCACTTTGAAGTTTAGCAGCCTAGAGGGCTTTAATGCATCGATGTCCCTCAAAGTGAAGAAAAAATGCTTTCAAATGGCTTTTTGTTGTCATTTGCATGTTTGAAACAATTAGTCTCAGTTTTTCCACGACACATTCACTTCACTATTAGTACTGATGGGTCATACAATCAAAATGAATGCTCAAACGCTGCTGATTTAGAAACGCCAGCGTAACCACAAAGTGCTACAAACATGGCAAATCTCCTTCCTAAAGCTTCCTCAGCCCCCCTCGAGTCCCGAATGGTGCCTCCCGTCTACAAATGCTCAGTTTAGCGGAGCAACCGAACAGCAGCTGAGGAGGGGGCAGGTGGGGGGGAACGCAAGAATGTCCTGCCAACAGCTGCTGTGTCACGCTTTCTATTGCCGTTTAGGCTCGGCTGCCAAATCGGGGCCTGTTTTTTAAGGTTACACAGAAAACACTCGATGCAGTATGTTGCGACGTCAAATGACATGCAGCGAATGCAGTCTGCTGATGTAATAACATTTGTAGTGGCGTGCAAACGACTCAACAATCGGGCCCTTGTGCCTCGCCGCACAGCTGAATCCACGGCCGCCAGGGCAGGAATGCTCACCCTGTTCATGCTTCTCGCATTAAAATAGCCGGCCTGCTAAGTCAGCGTGCTGTTGAGGAGAAACAGCTGCTGCAATCGTGGAAGTACAGAGAACGAGCGCAGAGACTGGCATCCATTAACAATTCTGCAGCCAACAGATAAGAGTGTGTGAAAATATTTCATAACATGGGATGCAATTCGTCCGTCTTGCGTTTTAGGACGGATCACAGCAGTACACATGACTTCAACAGCTGCCATTTAACACGAAACAGGTTAAAGGAGGCTTTACAACTCAGCACAGAACACTGTTGCTCCCAAATAATAATAATAATAAAAAGGTTGTTCAATTCTTCGCCGTGGATGCAAGCATATCGCATTTTGTGTTTTAGCTAAAGTGCATGGATGAAATGTGTGTAACGTCGTTAACAATCTTTCTCCATCATAACGCACTGGTCTACTTGGTTATTTTTATAATATTTTTGTGAAAGGCTAAACAAAAATCTTGCATTAATATAGCTGCAGATACTACGCAAGAGAAAGCAATAAATTAAATAAAAAGGCAAACGCGGGACGGGCATGCACAGAAATAGACGCACGAGACCACCGGAAAGATGTTTGATATTAATCGTGTAGAAAGAAAACATAATGAAGTGCGTGCTGTAAACTCAAAAAGGTTGTGGGAGGAGTTTGGGAGGGTGACGTTTCGCAAGGCTAATCTAGTCTACCACGAAACAAATACACTGGACAGTCTTCCAATCCCAGCTTATTTCTCTTTTTTACAAAATTAGCTTCTTGAGCTTTAATAATTCTGTAGTTTATATAGAATTTTTACTTTGTGCATTCAAAAATATGCTGGTTTGTTTTTGTATTCTCTGATAAAGAACAATCTCACATTAAAAATAATAAAAAAAAGACAACGCAAAAGGGGACGGGGTGAAAATGCACTCGCCCACAGAGCTCTGTCCTTTATATTAACTAATAACACGTGTCTATTGATTTAAGCAATCTGTCCTTAAATATTCAAGTCTGAAAAAGACTAAGCTTTTTGTTGACCCCAAAACCAAAATATATCACCATCAATTTATAGCACCGGTGGAAGGATGTACACAAAGCAACCATTTATCATCAATAATGCCTGTAATAAAGTCAGATTATGACTTTAAAATGTCTCGCCACGAACAGCCGAGACACAAAAACTCAAAACCAGGGGGTCAAAATGCTCCAAATCTGAATTCCAAACCATAAAAGTCATGTTGATGCGAGAACAAAAAAAACCTAAAATACTAACTTAGTAAACATCTGTCTATAAAAGGGAAAAAATTATCTGGGAACAAAACTTCTGATATACGTTTAGAAAGTCCCATGCTGCCTTGGTAGGAAACACACCATGAAGACCAGTGACGCTATATATATATATATATATACTGTATATACTAAACTTCTCCCCTCTAAAAACATGTTTGCTCCCTTATAGCCTGGTTTTATCATATACGTGCCGCTTTTGAAATTAAGCAGCCTTAGCGTTTGATGTAACAAAGGTTTAATTGTGAGCTAAGACAATTAAACTTGCTGGTTTCACAGGACAGGGCAGCATCAGGAATAAATCAAACCCCACGAGACATCCTTCGCCCCATGGCTTCAAACTTAGACGACCCCCCCCTCCCCAAACCCTCACCACATAGAAACTTCACAGATCTATTTTTCTGTCTGATGAATATTTTAGTAGGCTATTTGAGTTCAGTTCATGCACTTATTGTTTCACACATCTCGTGGGGTCAGTCGTCGTCCACGTCCTCGCCCTCGGACTCCTCTTTTCTCTCGTACATCTTATCCCGGTGTCTCTCCTGGATCTCCTTCATTTCCTCGGCGTAGCGGCAGAAGGCTCCTCCGAACTTCCCCCAGGCCTTGAAGGGGATGGTGATGGAGTTCCTGTAACTGGGCTTGACCTCACTGACCCTCAGGAACACGCCGTACTTGTTGGAGCCCACGTCGAAGAAGAACCTCTTGGAGTCCACCATGATGGAGGTGCCCTCGGGGAGCTCGCCGTAGCCCCCCGCGGCCCCGGCCCCCCCGCTAAGCTCCTCGTCCTCCCCGCCGTAGTCGTCGATGAGCTTGGCGAGCGCGTCTCGGAACTCGATCAAGCCCTGAGCCGGCAGCGCGATGGTTTGGCCGGCCTGCACGCTGCCGCCGGGACCGGCCCCTCCTCCGCCTCCGCCGAAGCCGGGACCTCGGTTGACGGTCTGGCGGATGCGCAGGAACCTCCCGCGCTGGTTCTCCTTCAGGTCGAGGTAGTATTTGCGGTTCTCGCGTACCAAGTACTCGCTCTTCAGCGCCCGCCGCGGGCCTCCGTCATCGCCGGCGGACGACTGCGCGATCTGCTCCGGGCTGCTCGGCCCCAGCTGGGCGTAATGCTCGATGAAATCCCCGAGGTAGTCGCGGAACTCGGCCGCCACGGACATGGAAAGTGTCAGGCGGCTCTTGGAGCCCCCGGCGCCCACCTCCGCTATCTTAATGAAGCGGCCCTTCGCGTTCTGCTTGACATCCAGGTAGAAGCGCTTGTTCTGGATGTCCAGGCGCTTGGACGCCAGCTCCTGGGTCTCCTGCTCCCGCTGGAAGTGCTGGAGGCCCCCACGCTCGCTCCCGCTGTCTCCATCCGCCATCTTCAGCACCTCCAGCCAACTTCTCCCTCAGAGAAACGCTCCTCTCTGCCCTGCTCCAGCAGAAACGGCTCTCAGCGCCGCAGCATTGGCCTCACATCTGCCAATAACAGGCGACGCGCTCTCGCAGGGTCACCAATAGGTCTGCGCGCTTGTCATTCGGAGCGCGAGGGAGGTGCGCTCTGGCTTCATTGGTTAGAGACGTTTCCTCCTCCTGTGCAGGCATTTCCTGTCCTTCTGGAGCTCAGCTCAGGCTTTGAAGGAGAACTAATAAACATTATCTGTTTTTTTTTTTAAATCAGAAGTCAGAAAGAGCTTTATTACCAAGTATGCTTGCGCATACTGATAATATATATATATATATATATATCGCCTAAATGCACTGTAAGTCGCTTTGGATAAAAGCGTCTGCTAAATGCATAAATGTAAATGTAAATGCGAGGAATTTGTTATAGCTTCCACACAGAGACAACAACAACAACACAAGAGACAATAAAAAATAAGATGAGAATAAAAATACACGTATGTAAACATAAACAAACATAGAAAAATTAATTGAAAAAATAATCATTTATATATCAAAGTAGGCTACTTGATTGTTTTGTATTGCCAGTGCAACTATGCGATAAAAGTAACAGAAAAGAAAATAGATACAAATGTGACGTGCATTTGATGTAAATATCATAACAATATAAAATATAATGTATAGTGAATGTGAACGAAATAACGAAATAAAGGTGAAATTAACATCTTTTTAAACACTTAGTAGCCTATTTAAAAAAAATAAATGATAGCTACTTTAAATGTAATGAAATTATATCTCCTTACGTTGCTACTCAATTATCAACAATATTTTGCAAAACAGTTTTATGTAGCATTTATATGCAAACATTAATGTGTATTTTATTTTCAAATCTGACCCAGGATCAGCAGTTTTCCCGCTCTTGAATGAGCTATGACGTAAACGCTGACTGTAGATCAGCTGCTGAACTTCCGTCTTTGAGGGATGACGTCAAAGGTGACGTCGAGGTTTAATTCCCGAGGTCAGTGTGTTGTGAAAGTGATTATGAAAAGCACGTACATGAATAATTATCACTCTTTAATTGTAGAAAGTGATACACTGTGTGTAACTGAAAAATACTTTTTGTTCAAATGATTGCAAATCGTTTTAATTTTTAGATCTGTCCAACACAGTTCCTATAATATTGTCATTCCTATTTAAAATGTAATATATATATATATATATATATATGTAGCATATATAGCATATATTATATATTATAGCATAATTATAGTAGGCCTATTATACAATTAATGAAAACTAGAAAACATTAGATGAGCAAAACATGTTTAATTGATATTTCAAAAGGTATTTCTAAGTTGTTGTTTTTTATTACTATAATTATTCACCTATTGCTATTGCTCATGCATAGAGTAGAGTGGGGGAAACGCACCCCTTAAGTTAAATGTGTTCAGAAAAGTTATCATAGTTTTAGTGACAATGACATAAATTATAAACCAAGTATGAAAAATGTCCAGAGTTTTCATGTTATTAGATTTTTAACAAAAATTATATTTGTGCCAAGGGGGTGTTTTACCCCACTATGGGGCAAAACGCCCCCCAGTCTGACAAAGCAATTTGCTTTAAAGATTTACAGCAAAATCAGAGTACAGGCAGTTTTATCTTAAAATTTAAAAAGAATATAATCCATAATTATGAATTACAAAATTATAATAATCTATTTTAAAAAAAAATGTTATCTGATGATAACTGGCTAGCTACCTGATGCTAACTTGAGCGTTTTACCCCACACATTATGTTTGAGATAAAAAAAATATTTTTATTAAATAACACGTACTCTCTATCCACAGGCCCTACTGTTCTCATATCATATATAACCGTGATGTTCTACAAAACAATAAGCTTTAAAACACTTTTTTCTTACTGCTGAAAATGATATGATTTACTGTGAAATCTGTTTTCTCTCCGGTACATCACCAGTGTAAGCTTCATGGTGAAAACTTCTACATCACTCTCGTCAACGTAGTCCATAGTTACAATACAAATTTATCTTGACTTTATCTTGTGGTTATTTTGGGGAAAACAGTAGTTTTACCCCACTCTACTCTTGAATCACCTATGAGAAATTTGAACAGAAGTATATCTACCTCAAGCTTCATAATTATCCTACATAAAACCTCATGTGTTCCCTGCTTTTGTTTGCACATCTGTGTACCAAAGTCACTGCAAAACTACTCTTGAATCTTAATAAAGGCAGTCCAATGGTCTGATAAAACGCTAATATCAAATTACAAATTATATTTTTAAGTGAAAAGTTTAGGTAGTGAAATATACAGCATATTTTTATCAAAATCCTACAAATTTCCCCACCCCTGGATGTCTTTTATGTTTCACATACAGAGTCTGTCAATTTCTAAAAAATACATATATATATATATATGTGCCAAGACCAGATCCAAGAATGCATAGTCTATTTGTTAATTTTTTTGTTCAACTATTTTTGGGAAACCTTCATGTAAACATAAAAATGAATATACATAATTTATAAAAATCAAATAAATAAAAATTGAGAGGCATCATAATTCAAACACAAAAGAATGCAGAAACTGTTTACTTATGTGTATTTTTGATTTTATGACTGAATCCCATTCTTTTAATTAAATAAGTTTATTAATATACAGCTAGTCTACTGTAACTGTGAAATAATAATAAATCAAGACGGAAAACAATAAATGTGGACTATACGCCCTCCACTGTCAACAAATATAAAGAAAAGGACTATAAAAAAGACGCCCTTTATTCCACATGTTTATTGTCAACAAATATAAAGAAAAGAGATAGCAAAGTGAAGTAAAAACTAGATAATTTGCCAAAAAGATTAATACAGCCAAAATTAAAATTAGTTTGGATAGGCTAGTTGAGGGTGGGTGAATTGTCTCTTTTGGGTGGTATTTTCATAACAACGGCTATGGCAGTCATATTTTAATTGAGGAACATAGGCTTTTAATCATATGGTAATCAGGTTTTAATTCTGTACTATTGTTTTACTTACGTTTCTCGTTATTGTTGTGGTAATTTATTCATTTACAGGTCAATCTTCAGAAACCAAAAGGCGGCAAACGATCGCGCATGCGCACATAGTTAAGGTAAGGAGTCGTGGCCAGGTAAAAGAAACTCGCTTTTGAGCATTTATCAATTTTTAAGACAAATCCCCAAAACATAAAACACATCATCCTGTGAACGAGGGAAAGATGACTTGAAAGAAATAGGGTGAAGAATGGCAGCCATTCTATGATACACATTAAATACATTCAAAGTTTTGTTCAAAATTCTGTTAATGTAGCTGTCTTAAGATAAGGTAATCTCATCGTCATCAACAGAGATAAGCATGCAAAATGAAAGGGACTCACAAGGAAACTTAGTTTTAGAGGTGTTGAAAAGAGGAAGCTGAACAGAAAGACCTAAAATCATCTGACAAAGCGTGCTCAGTGACACAATTGATTTGTTATGCATTGTAGCTTTAACAACAGAATACACTATAACATGCCAGTTATTATTCTATAGATTTTATATTATGATCGAAACATTCCCAATCACATCACAATAAAAAATACTTCATTTTATTTTGTAATGAATGATGACGGTGGCACGCATGCGCACAAGACTAGTGCGCTGGTGGTCCAGGAAAAAAAGAGAACTAAAAAAAACACTCACATACAGAAAAGCTCTGTGATTGGACGAAACCGACGTTTCAAACCAAGACGTAGCTCGCTCATTGGTTATTACTCTGGATCGTACCGCGCTAAACGCTGAAGTGGGCATCATTGTGTTTTCCCTCCGTTTCGTGCTAAAGAGAAGAAGCTCGTCTGACGATATGGTAAAGCAGGTTTTTAATTATCTAATTTCTAAAATAAAGCCTAGCTCGGATGGTTATGTTTTGTGTAAATTGTAAAGGTGCCGTGCTTTAATTCCATGCACGTGATGTTTTTTAATAAGCTCGTGGTGTTTGTGGGTTTGCGGTGTTTTTTGGAAAAGAGCGCCGACCGTGGATTAAAGTGAATTCGGTGCATTATTTCGCAAAACGAATCAAATAGCCAGAAAATGCATGTGTGCATTGAATAGGATTGGTATGATATGGCAATAATAGACCAGAGCTAACGTAATGTTTAGAAATAAGAGCCAAACTCATCGAGGCACTTTGCTTATGTTGTTTGGACACGCTGAAAAATCAAAAAAATAGCTCAATTTTGAATTTACTGTGGTTTGTTTGTACTTTCGTTTAAATACTAAGAATACAAAGGAATCATAAGTCATTTTGGGCGTTTTTTTTAAATCACTTAATTATTCAAAATTACCTACAAGTCTCAACAAAAAAAAAACCGGTGTAAATTAACGTTAAAGGAGCGAGATTTCTTTGTAATTATTTGTAAAGTAGTAAAGAGTAAAACTTGTTCCACCGCTATTTTCTTCAGTGTATAACTTTCACCAGAGATTTCTAATCGTTTTTCCCCTTCAGTGAGACTTTTATATAATAAGCCTTTTCTTGTGCTTCTGCAGGCTGGAGGAAAAGCTGGAAAGGACAGCGGAAAAGCCAAGACGAAAGCAGTGTCCAGGTCACAAAGAGCTGGTCTGCAGGTACATATCCCTCGGAGTCTGCCAGATAAGAAAAAATGAACTGCTGTTGCATCTAACCCAGTGATATTGAGTGTTTGATTGTTTTTATGATTCAGTTCCCTGTAGGTCGTATCCACAGGCACCTGAAGACCCGAACTACCAGCCATGGTCGTGTCGGAGCTACAGCAGCGGTGTACAGCGCTGCTATCTTGGAGTACCTGACTGCTGAGGTAATGATTTTATTTTGGCACGGTTTGTTAAACAAGCCTGTTGGATGTCATAGTGGCACGATTTTTGGCTGGCTGTGATCTCTCTTACTGTGAATCATCTCTAACCCATCTGTAAAGCAAATGCAACCTCGTTCAGACTCATTGCTCATCTTATTCGCAGGTTTTGGAGTTGGCTGGTAATGCCTCCAAGGATCTGAAGGTGAAGCGTATTACTCCAAGGCATTTACAGTTGGCCATCCGTGGTGATGAGGAGTTGGACTCGCTTATCAAAGCTACTATTGCTGGCGGAGGTAAGTTTCTTACTACAACTGATTTTTTTTAAGTGTATTGCATTAAATGTTGCTTTGCTGTAAAAGGGTATTTTTAGGGCTGATATTGTTTTAATGGCATTTCTTTGTCTTTCCCTACAGGTGTGATTCCACACATCCACAAGTCATTGATTGGAAAGAAGGGCCAGCAGAAAACTGTATAAGATGCATTGTTCGCTTCTGTCTTTGTATAGAAAACGGCAATCAGCATTGAGAGAGCAGTTGCTTTTATGTTTCCCCATTTGTTTGGTTATGTTTGGTAAGCGTAGTTTAACATAACAATGTTTAGAGTTTGACGTACTGTATTCATGGTAATTAATGGGGGAGGGGGGTGTTACGTGTTGTGGGGTAAAGAAATGAAATCATGGTTTTTGTTTAGTTGGGTTAAGGAATAGGTTATGGGTTTTGTGAGGTTTGGGTTTCATTGGCTTTTTAAAATCTGTTTTATACATTAAAAGATTTTTTTTTCTAAGTGTTTTTGCCTTTTTTGTGACTTTCATTTGCTTAGAAACCCTTCGTATTAACTTTATGCTCTGCTAAATGCTGCAGGAACTCTATTGAAATGAATTCTGATAGTCATTCTTGGATCGGGCATAAGAGATTATGTGAATAAAATGTATATAAACATTTTCCTAGCTACACTGCCGTTGTATATATCTATTGAAATAAACAAGCGTAAAAATAAATTCTTGATGTCAAGATATTAGTCAAAATGTAGTTTTAAACACTTGGGTAAAAGCATCAAAGCAACTTTTTCAATTTTTTTAACATTAACTTTATCAGCAGATGATTTTTATAGTTGTTTTACATTTGATTATAGCTAATAATTAACTAAACGTTTATAAAATAGCTGTGGCCATATGGGTTTATTTGCCCAAAGGTCTTAAATGATCCTCAGATTTTTGTGTCTAGTCTATTTTTTAAATCAAAATACATTTACTTTTGATATAAAATGCAGATATAAAGTCTTGTTTCCTGAGAAATTAAACATAATTGAGCTTAATGCTTTTTATCATAAACTCCCTTCATTTGGATCAATTTCTTATTAGGACTTGTTATTTTGCATCACAGTTAAATGCATCATTTAAGAATCTTTTTAGACGATTAAGAACATGTTTGCAATGTGATCAGAAGTAACAGTAAAATACATTTCTGTATTCTAGTGGCTGTGAGCGGAGGTATTTGAGTCATAAGCTATTTGTTTCTGTAAAATGAAGTAGAGGAGATATGTTGGAAGTTGTATTTTCAAACAAAGTGTTGCTAATGCAGCTCATTGTGTTCTCCCTAGACGTCACATTTAGAGAAGAGTGTTCCCTTCAATTTATTCCTTTACTTGATCTTAAAAAGAAAGTCTTAAATGTACCTTCAGAAAACCTGCAGAAACCCTGTCACTGATAGTAGCATGCTGAAAATGTAAGATTAAAAGTGTTCAGTTTAGGTAAGTATATTTGTTGTACAAAATCCCCAAAATGATAGTACAGTATATAAAAAGTACAGTATTGTTTATTTGTTTTGGCTCCATATAGTTTGAGGTCAGTAAGACTTTAATATTTTTGAAAATGTAAAAAGCTGCATCTATTTGATCAAAAATAGTAATAGTGTGAAATATTATTGCAATTTCAAAATACCGGCTATTTGAATATATTTTAAAATATAATTAATTCCTGTGATGCGCGGCTGAATTTTCAGCATCATTTCTCCAGTCTTCAGTGTCACATGATCTTCAGAAATCATTCTAATATGCTGATTTGTTGCTTTAAGAAATATTTATTATGATTATCTTCTTTCTTATGTTGAAAACAGTTTGATAAATAGAAATTTCAAATAAACAGCAATAATTTGCAATAGAAATCTTGTACAGCATTATACTGTAACTTTTGATCAGTTTAATCCATCTTTGATTAATAAAATTATTAAAATGAATTACGGCAGTAATAAAGAACCTAACACTTCAGTGTAATCAAATAGAAAATGATTTTTATTTATACACTCCTCTTGAACACATAGACATGAACGAAATAGAACTTTCTCAAGATTTACAAACATATTTAAATAATAATTCATTAAAATGATAAAAAAAGATCACATTTGTTATTGCACTTCACCCTGTATTCACAAAAGCAAGATGTAAACAAAGCCTAAGGCTTAACAGGCAGAAATGAATGTTTAGTTGTGGGTCTCTCCCTCTCCTCTCACTGTGTGTTGTAGTACTGCGAGTGATAGGGCTGGTATGGGCTCATCATGGAAGGGTTGCTGGGATGGACAGGAAGGCTCTGTAGGGTGCTGTACTGATACAGGGCCTCCACAGGCAGGGTCGGCAGGCCTCCGGCTGGAGCAGGACTGTAGTGAAACCCTGGGCCGTAAGGTGCTGTGGTCTCCTGGACCGCCGGATAGTAGCTGGGATACGGAGCGGCACGGAAGCTGTGCAGATCGGAGTAATGCATCATATGCGAGGCCACCTTGGCCTGGCAGGCGTGAGCCAGACTGTCCTGAACGGTCCGTTTCAGCTTCATGCGTCGGTTCTGGAACCAGTTTCTGATCTAATGGAAAAGAAACATGGGATAAGTTCACATTGAATACATAAACAAAAGTTAAATCACTGTTTTTTGCAACTTTGGAGCCTCCTGTGGTTAAAAGAGTGGAATTACAGTAGACAGCTGTACTCCTGCATTTGTTGTGGTTTTCGATTCCAGTCCCTGGGGCCCCCTGCTCTGTACATTTTGCATGTCTCCCTTATTTAACACACCTGACTGAGATCATCAGCTCGTTAGTTCAGTTTATAAATCTCTCCAAACGAGATGATGATCTCAGTGCAGAGCAGGGGGCCCCGGGGACTGAATTAAGAAATTTCATCCCATACTCCAAGAACCCATAATAGAGTGGGGAACTATGACGTCAGCGGAAGAGTAAAATTTTCCTATGGGGTTTTATAATGGGGTTTTTCCCTAAACTTGACGAAAAAATATACTCTAAAAATTTGAAGCAAGAACAGACGTTTGGGAAAGAAAGAGTTGTGTTTAAGTAATTCGAAGGAACCCGCGGCGCTCTTCCTTGACATCATAGTTCCCCCACCAGAAGTCAGTGTACTATCTTGTAGCTGATATTTAAAGGTAACGATGGGAGAAACGAACCTATTCGAATCTTTGAATCAATTGCTTCGCAAAAAGATTCACTTCTTCGAAGCGCAACACGTTAGTGACGCCTGCTGGTCACAACTGTGTAAAAACGACAAAACTCTGGCCAAACATGCATAAAAAAACTTTTACCAACCCAATGCAAATGTTTTAAGTACAATATATGAAATGCAATTAACAAATCTCTGAATACCATTAAATATGCCGTGTCTGTTTAAATATGTATTTTTTTAATCTATTGTTTTGTTTGTTTTATGGAGGGCTTAGCTAAACAGTCCAATAAGAGATTAACTACTACTCTTAGAAATATTTTAACAAAAATGTCTATAAATTTTTAAATATTCAAATTTCGAAACAGTTATGACGTAACGAAGCCTCGTTCGCTGAAATCACGTGACTTTGGCAGTTTGACACGTGCTCCGAATCACTGGATCCAAACAAATGATTCTCAAAGATTTCGAAGCTTCACGAAGCTGTGCTTCACTATTTCAAGATACAAAAAACTAACACACAGTCGCCTTAAATCACATTATTAAACCCATTTAAAATAATAGTAATAATAAATACAATAAATCGAGCTCATACCTGTTTATCAGACAGATTCAGTCTTTTGCAGAGCTCAGCTTTGTCCTGGGCTCCGAGATAAGCGTTTCTCTTGAAGGCTCTCTCCAGACTGTTGATCTGCTCGGCGGTGAACGCAGTTCGGGGTCTGCGGCCGGTAGAGGGAGACACTGACGGAGCCGGTTCTTCAGGGGCCCCAGGTGACAGAGAGGGGCCGCCCTCGCTCTCGTACCCTGACGTCTCCTCCTCCTCCGCGCTGCTGCTGAAGCCTGGCTCTGATGCTAGCAGAAAACAGATTCAATTATGAAGTCAGGTAACAAAACAACAGCTACATAAGAGAGACGGAGGAAATATATTGTACATTTGCTTTGTATTGCTCAACTGAAAAATAAATAAAAAAGAATATGACATAAAGGTGAAATAGAATAGATCTGCAATCTGTAATTTAGCTGTAAGCATTACTTTTAAAAATAAGATAAAACTACTTGAAATGGATTTATACTTAATAATGAATTAATTTGTTTAATACAAATAAGTTTTTTTTATTATTTTATTATTTATCAGCATTTTACAAGTACTTTTAACTATTGTTATTATGTTAAGGAATTATTTTTTATCATTTTTATTCATTTAATCTATTTTTACTGTCAATCTATTTATTTTAATCTATTTTAATTCAATAAATATAAAATACCAATAGTATTTCACATTGTATTATTTAAAATTTTAAATAACCCTTCTATTTTAAAATATTTAAATGTAATTTATTCCTGTGTTGGCAAAACTTAAATTTTATGCTTCACTTTTAACCGTTAAAGTTTTTTATATACTATTTTACTGATAAACAAATTGAAAAAAAACAGTATTTTACATGAAATCATTATTTAAAATGTATATATACTGTATATATTTAAGATGTTAAAGAATTTATACTATTTCACTGATAATTAAATTGAGAACAAAATAAAATAACAGTATTTTTAGATCACTGTTTCACCTTAAATCATTCTTCAACAATGTAAACATGGATTATTGGAACAGTTTCTTACCGTGAGTGTGTTGCTGGATGATATTGTTGTCACTGGACTCTGTATCTTGTGTAGATGTACACAACAAACTATTTCCCGGCTGTGCTGGCTCCATATGTTTCTCCTGATCCTCCATGTTTTCCGGTCTCCATCTGCTGTAGAAGCCAGGAAGGCTCTCAGAGGCCGTGCCAGAGGTGCGCGGGACGTCCTGGCCGGGAGAGACCCAGGAGTTTGAGGGAAGTGTTGAAGCCGAGGCCTGGCTGCTTTGAGAAAGCCACTCGATGGAAAAATGCCCCTTCATCTTTGAGAACCAGCCGTGTCCAAATCCAGCAAAGAAAGACAGATATCCAGTATAACACAGAGCAGCTGAGCAGTTCTTCTTCTTTAGGGTGAGTTTCCAGCTGAAGTCCCGTGTCTGAGTGAGTCACATGTGTGTTTGTGTTCTGATAAGCATGGCTTTGGGTTCACTGATCAACACCTCCAGTATAGGGCTCAAGTATTTATAGGACTAATCCCAGCTCATTTACAATTGACTTCGCCCCGGATCAAAGGAAACGTCCTGATCTCCACCCCTTCAGTTTTCACAAGTGTGGTAATGAAGACGTCTCAATCGGCCTTGAGTGAACCCATTAACTCCTGGCACCAGTAAGTCTGGAGATGTAATCCTCCCTAAAACCATCTCTGATCCTGTCTCCTCTCTGAGGTGTGCATGTGTGCGTGTGATTTCAGATGTTCACGCTAGAACAGTGTGATGGAGGAAGTTCAAGGTTAAAACAGAGGCTTGGAATTCATAATCCAGAGCAAAGTTTGCTGATCCCAAAAGTTAAAGAGTTATTTGACTAAAATGTTGCAAAAGCATCATCGCATAATGTCCACAGAGCTTTCTTTCTTTCTTTCTTTTTGCAGAAAAAAGAAATAAAGATTTTGATCTTTTTTATAGTCCTTATATCATAAAATACCTTTAGAACAGAAATGCTAATAGAAAACTACAAAACTGAAAAAATACATCATTTATTTATTTACACATACATGCATGCATACACAATAATAAATAAATAAATGAAAGTCCCTTATCAGAAGAACAGAACTGGTCATGTAAAACAACTATACTTGAAAAAATGATTTATTTGTTCATTCATACATTCATACAAATGAAGCTCAAACATTTCAGTGTAAAACAAGAACATGATTTACTGATTGATTGATTGTTCCAGCACTACAAAATGAAGCTCAAGCATTTGTTCATATCATTTATTTGTTTCAGCACAATAAAATAATGTTTTTAAAGCCCTTTATTATAATCTATTTAGAAAAGAAATGACAACAACTTGCAAAAGGACATCCAAAATTTTTTTAAATCTTTTTATTTTTATTTCTTTAATACGAGTCAGTCGCAACACAACAAAATGAAGCTCAAACATTTCATAGTGTCAAATGAGAAAATTATTTACTATTTATTTATTTATTCATTCATTCAGAGTTAGTTTTACTGATTCAATACAGAAAATATAACATAAATGTTTCATGGTCTTTTTTTCATAGTGTCTTTAGACTAAAAATGATTGTTAAACTATTTTTATTTATGAAAAACCAGTTTGTTTGCTTGTCAGTTTCTCTGATTCCAAGAGCAAAACTGCAGTTGTCCTTTGGTGAAAATGTCTCTCACACAAACAAACGCTGTGTCTCTCTCATAGACTCTTAATGTTCCTGTGAGTGTCAAACGTGGGGAATTCAGCTCTTGTTTATGCTCTTTTCAGCAGGTATTGGTATCAAAGCAGGCGGCTCTTTTGAAGTGGCAGGTAGAGGTTAATGGGCTGTTTTACAAACACTACACGAGTATGGAGACAGTAGTCTGCAGAGACCCTACTGACGGAGATAACTGCCGGCCCTTGGATCTGTTGGCCCCACAAACGGGATCATTACACATATCTGATCTGGTTTATCAGCGGCTTGCTTGAGATTAACTTGATCAGGCCCACTATTGAAGAATACGTGATTTCAAAGCCTGCCAGACACTTTTGATTATCAGACGAGCAAATAAAACAGCCTCAGATTGTCCCATTATTGTTTCTAAAGGATCTGAAGGGTTTGATCCCTTTTGGGTGCATTGAAGAAAAAAATATATATAAAGACGGCGCCAAGGGAGGAGATTTACATATACAGAGGTTCATAGAAGATTTATCACCTGTGAACTAGATCCTGGGAAATGAGTTAAAGTCATTTATTTATTCATTCATTCATCTATGTTCGTTTTGTTGGATAGTTTCACGCTTGCTTGATATTATGTTGACTTATGTTATAAATGACAAAGTGTTTTTGTTTGTTTCTTTTATTTATTTATTTATTTATGTACTTATTTATATAAATATAAATAATTGAAATGTATTTATGTTAATTTTGTTGATTTAGTTCTTGCTTGCTTATTATTTGTTTGGTTGGTTTTTGGGTTGTTTGCTTGTTTCTTTTTTATTTATTTGTTTTTTTTGTTTGTTTATACACTTATTTTAAAAAAGACATGTTTTTCACTCTTATTTATTAATTTACTTAAGTGTTTGTTGTGTTGGATAGTTTCTTGCTTTTTTATTTGTTTGTTTGGTTATTGAGTTGGTTGCTTATTTATTTATTTGTTTTATGCACTTATTTATTTTGAAAATGACAATATAAAGAATGTATTTAAATTTTGTTATATACATGTTTGTTTTTCGTTTTTTAAAAATGGATACTGTCTTGTAATGGTGTGCACATTGCCATATAAAATATGAAAAATATCACAAAAAATAAGAGTCAAAATTATGCCTTGTATATATCTGTGTGTGTTCTTGCTTGAAAACAGGAATTTTAGTATTTAGTATTTTATGCAGTAAAAGTAACATTACATTATTTTTATTAAAAATATGAATAGTTAACATGAATGGAAGTGGCTCCTTTTTAATAACTTGCAAAGATTTAATAATGTAAAACAATTTGAGAAATGATATCATTTGTTCATTCAGTAATGAGAGTTGAGTCTGTATATTCTTCCCTCTTCAGCCCATTTAAAGGTTCAAAGAGCAGATCATTTGTTTACTCTCATCATATCTTCATTTCTATCTGTCTCTCTTTCAGCGAGAGGACAAACAAACAGGCCGATCTCATTCCTCTCTTATCTGTCACTGATCTGTCTGTAATTTCATTATAGGTTTCTATATTCCAGTGTTAGGGGACTGTCCCCGGGCCCTGACTTTGATGTGCGTGTCAGCCGAGAGGAATCAGACAGGAGTCTGTTTTTATGGATGACAGACGGGAGGGGTTGGAGACGGCAGGTCCACTTCTCATCTCACTAACACTATCATTAAAGCACAGATTACAGACTCTTCTGTAATAATGTTCCTGAGCTGATAGCAGCATACGGACTTTAGAAAATCATCAATATAACTCGTTTTAAAGAACCCAGAATCCAAAACACTCACCTGAGGAACATGTAATATAACAGCAGGAACGTTTTTAGTCTCCAAAGAACTATACCGCAGCGGAAGAACCTTTCACAGCCAAACATAGTTCTTCATAACTTTCTTTTAAGAGTGTATGAGTTGCTTGATGCTTAAGTAATTATTCATTTATTTATTTTTAGGTTATATGTCATATAGTGTTGCGTTGGTGGCATTTATTTATTTAAAAAATAGCAATATAGATTATTTCAGCAGGCCATCCTCTCTTATTAAAACACTGAAATGTCTTTAAATCTAATGCAAAACTAAAGTCATTTTTTTATTAACAATAATTATTTTTTAGAGGCTTTTAATTATTTAAACACAGTAATATAGATTATTTTAGCAGTCCACTCCCCCATAAACATTTACATTTCTTTAAAACTAAAACCAATCTCATAAAACTGTAATTTACTTACATAATTTATGTAAACTTTATTTATTTATTCAGAGGCTTTTAATGGTTTAAAAACAGGAATATTGATGATTTCAGAGGTCTATCCTCCCTTAGTAAAATATTCTTTAACAAATTCTTTAAAGCGAATGCAAAACTAGTCATATTTCTTGACTGTAATTTATTTATTTATGAGGCTTTTTAATTGATAAAAATATAAATATAAATAATTTACATTTCTTTAAAACGAATGCAAAACAAAATTAATTAAATATAATAAAAGTTTGATTGATTGATTTACATTTTATTTATATTTATCTTATTTATTTTTAATATTTAGCATTGCAGATGATTTCAGCAGTCTATCCTCTCATAATAAAACATTTACATTTCTTTAAACTAATGCAAAACTATCAGATATCAGATATAAAATAAAGCAGTCTGATTTTGGATGCAGATACATGTAAATGTTTTGATCATTCAGAACAGATGCTCAGCTCATACTCTTTGTATTTGTGATGATGGGTGCAGTTAAGCAAATCTGTCTCCATTAGTGTGATTGGAGCTGTGAGGTGTCCGTCAGTGAAGCGCTGCTACAGACGGCAGTCTCTCAGAGTAATGGCCCCCAGCGGTGACGGCCTTTGATTGTCCTCATTGAGCCCCTTTCATCTCTAATAGGGCTGTTTGCTGCTCTGTAATGACTGCTCATGTATTGTCTCTCTCTCAGGGCTTCAGGGGCCGGAGACAGAACACACACAACCAGCATCACACCACCACAAAATAAACATCAACATTTCTAGATGATTTTTGTACATCAAGTTAACCTAAAACAACTAATTTACTTTTTACATTTTATTTTAAGTTAATGTTTACTTTATTTCAAACAATGAGTTCTGTAAATATACAGTATACACACACACAGTGTATATATATATATATATAATTAATCAATGTAGATATTAAATAAAATGTCTTCTCATTATATATCTAAATTATTATTATATATTCTATGAAATATAACTAATTAAAATGTCCTTAAAATGTAACATTAACATTGTTTTCATTTTAATAGTTTTTTTTTTTCAATTTTTAAAATTGTATTTAAGTTTTCATTAATACATCAAGTTACTAAAACAAAATGTTTACATATTTATATTTTATGTTTATTTTATTTCAAACAATGAAAACATTTCTTATGGGTTTAGTTTTACAACTATATGCTGGTATATATCAATATGCTGGTAAAATAAAATGAAATAAATATTAATTTAAACATTTTCATTTTAAATCAAAATGATTTTATCACCTAAAATACAAAATATTATTATATGTTTAAAAATAAAATAAATCCTTAAAATCTAACATTAAAATAGCATATTTCAACTGCATAGGCCAAAATGATCTGCGACTCATTATATATTATTTAATAAAAATGTGCAAAATTTCATGATTAAAAATGTACAGAAATTCTAATCAAATACACTGTAAATTTGTTGAGAATATTTGTTCATTTGTTTTAGTGCGCACAGATTGTGTTTATTTCTACATGTACTGTACTGTAGGTGTCAATTGTCACATCAGCACTTATGATTATGATTGTGCATGTCAGTTTGATCACTTTGTCTTTTGTTTGTTCTGAAAGTCACTACTCCAGTTAATCCCATCAGTTTGATTGCAACACATCCAGTAATCCCTCATTGACTCCAATCAGAGGAATCAACCTCAAAGAACGACCTGAGGAACCGGCCCGGACAGAAAAGCCGGTCTGAGATCACGGCGGGAACTCAGACCCTCTATCAGAGCCCCAGAGCCCTGTCTCCACAGCCGAGGCCAGAGGTGTCCCGGGACGCTCCAGCAGCCCAATCAGAGCACTTTTGTTTCACACCTGGAACCGGGGAGGGGAAGTGTGAAGGAGGCATTAAGCTCTATTGAGCATAACTGCCGATACCCACCCACCCCGTCTCTTACGACACTCATCATTGAGGAGCCGGGGCCAGATCAGCATGTTTGTGAATGCTCTCAGATCACGGACACTCCACTGAAAGGAGCGTCCTCGTGGAGAAAGACGAGGGAGGAGGGAACGCTACATTTGGGCCTTTCCTTTTCCTGTTAAGAGTGTAACGCGAGGTGTGAACGTAGACGGGCCCTTTGAAGTTAAAATGACATTTAGAGGTCAATTATGTTGTTAGCAGAAGGTGTCTGCCGGTTTCAAACCGTAAAATACAACTTAAAGGTGGATAAAATGAGACGCGGCGGTTTATATCCTGTCAAACCTGAAGACCCGCCACTTAAAGAGACTGAAACCAGAGATAAAACAATATAGTGTTTCACGCCGTCCATTAGTGTATTATAGACTTCTGTGACAGAATATCAAAACTAAATATCATGAAAAGACTATGAGAGGAGACCTTAAACAATGTTAGTATTTGATGTTTTTTTTGTATTGATTCAAAATACTTTTTCACCACTTACTGTGTGGACCTTGATGTTTCAGATAGTAATGCAACTGAATGATTGTCATATTCATGAACCGTAATATTTACACATACACTCTAGGCTTTTACAAAGAATATTTTTTAAAACATTTATGTGATTATTAGAGTGTTTTAAAAGAAAATACTATTTTTTTTATTCAAACTTCCAGGTTTAATTCATTATGTTTTTATTTTACTGTGATATTACCATAGTACCTTGTCTAAAAAAGTGTTATAATTTAAAAAAAGGTCAAGTTTCATACTTTGGGAAAAAAGTGGTAACAGCAGGGAGTTTGCATTTTCATTTTAGTCAAAGTTTTAGAAATGTGTTGCGTTTTTGTCATTTCTATTTATCATCATTGTTATTAGTTTTTTAATCATTTTATTTCAGCTTTAGTTTTAGTTATTTTAGTGCATCAAGTTAAACTTAATACAATGATAAATGTTTCTTTGGCAACATGCTAAAATAAGTTATACATAAGTTATAAGTTAATGTATGTATGACAATTTTTAATGGTTTTTTTAGTTAACTATAATAACTAATATTGATATAAGACCTGTATATACCGTTACTTATATATATATATATATATATGCTGGTATAAAATTAAATGCAGATATTTAATTAAAAAGTATCATACTTAAGAAAAAAAGGTTTTACACCTTGGACAAAAAATGGTAGCGGCAGGAAAATTGTGTTGGGAAAGAATAAAATACAGGTCAGAAAGGTCAACTTCAATAGGGTTTCCACACCAGTTGCATTAAAAACAATAAACCAAGTAATACTTGGTTATTTGTTATTTGTAATAAATGGTTATTTGTTGTTTTCAAATGAGCAAATGATCGATTTGAATTTAATCTATATGCCGAGGTAAACTTTTTCTTATTTACCTTTTTTCTGTAACCATGTGCATTTCTCCATAGTATATAAATGCATGCAAATTCAGGGATTCCTTCCATCACGGCACAGCTGATTCTTTTGTAAAGGCTAAATAAACAGTTCTGCCATTAACACTGAAAGAAAGAAGACACACAGAGCTGAGATCATACCTGAAAGATCTCCTGCAGAGACAGAGACGTCTGTTTACATACTGGAGACGGTCTCCTAACTACACCAACATTTCCTCTCCGTTTCAATCAGATACACTGCTGTTCCAAAGTTTAGAGATGGTAAGATTTTGAAATGTTTTTGAAAGAGGTCTCATATGCTCAACACGGCTGCATTTATTTGATCAAAAATACAGTATGTACAGTACATAATATGTAAATGCTTTTACAGTCACTTTTGATCAATTTAATGCATTCTTGCTGAATAAAAGTATACTTACTCCAAACTTTTAAACAGCAATAAAACAAAATATGTATTTTTTTATATACATATAAACATTTCTACTATGTACTGAGAGAAGGAAGAGATGTGTTTTTATTAAGGTTTCACAGCTGTTTCACATATGTTATGTAATAGTTCTTAACATCATAAAGAAATTCTGTAATTGTTCTTATTTTAAGTAATTCTAGATAAGAATGTGTGTGATTATTTTCTTCAGTTATGTGGTCTGTTCTTCCCCATGCAGCACTCAAGAAGAAATCATTTATAATATACAGTGAGCATGTATAGATGTTAGGCGGTTGGGAAAAGCGGGTCAAAATGAACCAGGTGCACAAAAAGGACGTTAGAATAATGTCAAGCATCATCTAACCACAAATACATCCTGCATATATGTAATAACGTCTACATATGCATCAAATACTCTCTCTCACAAAAGCTTGAGCCTCCATAAGAAATAAGGCATCTCTACAAATTTATCTGTTGAATAACTGAGACAAGCGCTCCAGTGGATAAGATAATTAAATCAAGTCAAAACCAGTATGTGCCAGTGCAGTATATGGAGAGGATATTACATGAAAACCACCTATGGTCAATTATCCAAAGACAAAGATGATCAAAAGAGACATATTTGGAGTTTTAATTAAAATAATCTTTAATTACAAAGTATCAAATAAGACATAAGTAATTTTATGTTCAATTTCAAAGAGACAAACAATATCTTATGAACATATACTACACATTATTTACAAGGAACCACATGTTAGAACCTAAAACTGCATATGCATATGGTGAAAAACACCCTATTGATTAAAGGGATAGTTCACTTTGAAATTAAAATTTGGTATCTATCAGCTTACCCCAAGGGTATCCAAGATGTAGGTGTCTTTTTTTCTTCAGTAGATCCAATTTTGATGTTTTTAGGTCAAACCGTTCTAGTCTGTCAGTCATATAATGGCAGGTATAGGTCACTGTCTCTATAAGAGGGAAAAAGAACATGCACAGAGAAATTCAAATTAAACAATTCCCCATCGTAACTACACATTGATGGCCTAAGACACGAAACGAGCGGTTTGTGTGAGAAAACGAACAGTATTTATATAGTTTTTTACCTCTTGTACACAACCATGTCCAAGTGAAGTGCACACACATCCGGTGTGTGACGTGTGTGTGCGCGCGCTCTGGCTCACGCTGCATTCACACGGGGCGGGCGTCAACGCTTGACGGAGGGCGTGTCTGAAGCGTGGTGCTGACGCAACTTCGTGGTATTTTCTTGATGGAAGACGCGCACTGTCATCGCTCGTGTCGTTTCTGAACTGTCTACTCTAGGATAATGATGACTTCTTTTAAGCAGACCCGCTTGCTGTCATGCATTGTATTTCTATACGAGCGCTCCATGTATCCGTTTCATTCATCTGTAGCTCGCCGTCAACGCTTGACGGAGGGCGTGTCTGAAGCGTGGTGCTTTAAAAAATTATTTGAATTGTTTGACAGTATTATTATATACGGTTATGTATATTCCTTTTGGTACAAAATGATGGCTCTTTAATTTCGGAATGGCACAAATATTATTCATGGACTAATCCTTCGTCATAGTAAGATTCCTTTTTTTTTTTTCTCGCCGGTGTCATGTCTCAATAAACTGTTCCTGGATCTGTTATTTTTTACATGGTTAGGTGGAAGTGACGCAGGGTGAGGAGGGTGGAGTTGCGGCATGTGTGTTTGGCTAGTTACAGACGAATGAAACGGATACATGGAGCGCTCGTATAGAAATACAATGCATGACAGCAAGCGGGTCTGCTTAAAAGAAGTCATCATTATCCTAGAGTAGACAGTTCAGAAACGACACGAGCGATGACAGTGCGCGTCTTCCAACAAGAAAATACCACGAAGTTGCGTCAGCACCACGCTTCAGACACGCCCTCCGTCAAGCGTTGACGCCGACGCCCCGTGTGAATGCAGCGTGAGCCAGAGCGCGCGCACACACACGTCACACACCGGATGTGTGCGCACTCAGATCACTTGGACATGGTTGCGTACAAGAGGTAAAAAACGATATAAATACTGTTCGTTTTCTCACACAAACCGCTCGTTTCGTGTCTTAGGCCATCAATGTGTAGTTACGATGGGGAATTGTTTAATTTGAATTTCTCTGTGCATGTTCTTTTTCCCTCTTATAGAGACAGTGACCTATACCTGCCATTATATGACTGACAGACTAGAACGGTTTGACCTAAAAACATCAAAATTGGATCTACTGAAGAAAAAAAGACACCTACATCTTGGATACCCTTGGGGTAAGCTGATAGATACCAAATTTTAATTTCAAAGTGAACTATCCCTTTAAATTATTGGAAAATGACTGACTACAAAACATCAGATACCTGATGTTTGCAAAACATTTGCAGTCTCTTTTCCATCATGTCCTATAAACCTTTACATATGAAATGTGATCTGATCATAACTGGGAGCTATAATACAAGGCTCGGCGATGGAAGCACTGGCACATTTGTAGTGATTCAGGCATTTCGCTCAGATGGAGGAATAAACTCCAGACCGAGGTAAGCAAAAATCTCCTCTTCCGTCTTTGCTCTGAGATACAGATTCTGTACAGTTTTACAGAGAGAGAGAGAGATGTAAATGTAGCTATTCTAGCAGGATTTTACAATTAAACGTTTAATAACGACATATAAAACCTATATATTATATTATATATAGGCCAAATGGTGTTTTATATATCCTATTACACAAATCCGGGAAGGTATGATGTATTTTTAGTGCGGTTCACCTGTTTGCTGTCGTAGAGGGCGTGACTGCTCAAGGACATGTGCTTCTCTTGCCCCGCCCACCGTCTCAACTCCCTCTCAAACAGCTGCAGAACAAACAGCACATCACTGACCTCAAAACACACTTTACACAATCACACTCACAGATGTCAATAGAGAAACAATCAACTCAAATTTGAACAACAACACCACACAGGAAAATTAAAATTACACTTTCAGAAAATATAAAAAAGAAATATATGTATATTAAAATATAAATCAATACAAAAATATATATAAATAAATCAAAATTTGTTTCATGAAAACATTTTCTAATTATTGGAAAAAACCTTAATATTTACTATATTTTTTTTCATAAAAAATATTTTAATCGAATCAATTACTCACAATTGACTCAAAATCTATTATATCAAAAGTTGATATAAATTATTTTAAATTTATGAAACACACACACACGATTGTTTTTGTGAAAAGTGGGGACATCTCAAAACTGTTTTTATACTGTACAAACTGTATGTGCTATTGCCCTACACCTAACCCTAAGTTACCCCTTACAGGAAACTTTGAGCTAGTTCAGATTTTCAATACACTCCATTCTGTGTGATTTATAAGCGTTTTGAAAAGTGGGGACATGGGGTAATGTCCTGAAAAGTCACCTTCTCCTTGTAATACCTGTCATACCCATGTCATTATACAAATTTATGTCCTCATTTGTCACAAAAACGTGCGCGCATACACACACAAAGTATTAAAAATATTTGATTTCATCAAATCTTTAAAAATCATCATCAATAACCAGTGATCTGACTACTATGAAAATGACTAAAAGTACTTCACCAATAAAATTAAATGAAACAAAAAATACTAAAAAACAAATACAACTATATATATAGTGGTTTCATTAAAATATTTTTGAATTTATGAAAACATTTATAATATTTTTTCATCAATAGAAAAATATTTATCAAATCAAACACCAATGAAATTACATTTACATTTATGCATTTAGCAGACGCTTTTATCCAAAGCGACTTACAGTGCATTCAGGCTATACATTTTTTTATCACTATGTGTGTTCCCTGGGAATTGAACCCACGACCTTTTGCGCTGCTAATGCAATGCTCTACCACTGAGCCACAGGAACACTAATAAATCTAAATTAATCAAAAGTTAAGAATCAGACATTAAGAAATTATTATTTTCTACAAAAATATTTTTTCTCATTATTTTTCAACCAATAATCTGTGATCTGACTACTATGAAAATTACTAAACGAAGTACTCAAAAAGTACGTCTAAAAGTGTTAATTTCAATCCAAACCAAAAAAAATTCAACTAAAACCAAACACACACAAAAAAAAAATAGAAATAAAAAGCAGCGCCGTTTGGATGATTTGGAAGTGAGGAAGCTACACACCTTTGACCCGGTCCATCCGAGAGTGGCGAAGGCAAACTGACTGTAGGGACTGACCACCAGATCGACCCGTACAGCTCTCCAGCCTGACGCTTCTGAATGATGCTCACCGGGTCTTTCACTTTCACGTCCTGTACTGACATCCTCATCAGAAGCAGTGGAATTCGATTTGCAGCTCACAGCAGTCTTCTGAAGCTTAAATATGGAAAAGCATCTCTCAAAGCGATCCATGTTACTAGACGCCCGAGCTGGACCGTCCATTTTTTCCAGATAAGAGTTTCTGTTCGTCTTCTGATACAGCAGCAAACCCTGATGAAGAATACATGCTACTTCGTCATTCAACATAAAAACTCACTTTAAAATGTCATCAGCAAACAGCCATACTGGGTGGATTTGATCAAGTATTCACAGAACTTCACGAACACCTGCTCTTCCAGCCAGTTTGTGATTTTAGGAGTCAGTCTTTCCTCTTTTCCTTCCTCTGGATGTGTTATGAGAAAGTCCACATCATGACCCACTTCCTTCCCCCTAAAATATATATAGCAAATAAAGATATATATATATATATATATATATATATATATATATATATATATATATATATATATATATATGTACATTCAACTTTACTCATATGCATACAATGTATTCATGTAAAGCAATATATAAAGTATAGCAAATCATGAGTGTTTGGTTGTTTATATAGTTGCAAAATGTAAATCATATTATTGTACAGCTCCATTTATAAAGTTGGAAATGTATCCAACCTTATTTGCGTACATACAGTATACTAACGATAAGCAATCTATAGCAAATCTCAATTTTTTGATTGTTTATATCATCACAGAATATAAACTGTATTATTATCCAGCTCTAATCTGCTAAATGTTACAATAAGACATGAAAATATTAAGATATTAGAAACATTAACATCAGTATTTTCTGTAAAGATTCTGTTAATCAATATGTATAGTGAAAAGCACTATTAATTTGACTTGACCTAAAATGCACATGAATGCTCAAAACTGCTTTGAAGCTACAATATTAAAGTAAGATCCGCACATCATTAGCACACAGACCTCCTGAAGCCTCCCATGAGCTGGATCTCTGCTCCGGGCAGCACAGCATGCACAGCTTTCTCAACAATATCACTGATGACATCAGCCTCCGCCTTAGTGACGGGTTTCTGGAGGTCATCGTAATACTGGACTCCTGAGGTCAGAGGTCATATATATATATATATATTAGAGCTGTCAAATGATTAATCGCAATTAATCGCATCCAAGTTTTTGTTTACATAATATACATGTATGTGTGTGTACTGTGTATATTTATTATGTATATATAAATACACACCCATGTATGTATATATTTAAGAAAAATATGTTACGTTTATATATTAAATATATTTATATATAATATAAATTATATGGATATACATATATACATGCAAATACATGTAAATATTTCCAAAATATATACTGTATGTGTGTGTATTTATATATACATAATAAATATACACAGCACACACACACACATATGTTATGTAAATAAAACTTTTTAATCATTTGACAGTACTAATATATATATGATATATATATATATATATATATATATATATATATATATATACACACACACACACATATCTACATTCAATGATGAATCAATTTTTTTAAATTTATGAATATAATTACAAATAACTAAATAATAATTTTCAACAGTGAAATGCAGTACCTGCTTGCTGTGCACGGTTCAACTGTTGTCCTGTGCGAATCAAATCGTCTGGGGATCGCAAACCCTCTCTAAACCAGCGATCTGCCGTCCGCACACCCACCCCGAAAATACCAGTTAGTGCCTGCAGAAAGGGAAGATATGACTTCATAATTCACACACTAAAGCTGACCAATCAGGCATATCATTTACTCTGCCTTCACAGTTCTTTCTGCAAAAACAGAATATAGTATGACTACTACCCATCTTTACCTTCATGGCCTGATATTGCTCTGATTGTCTTGTTGACTCTACTTCTCTTGATGATCCATCTTCTAAAATCTCCTAAAAAGGTGAAACAGCCTTATTAACAGATGTATCTAGATAATATGGATTTTTGAGAAGATAAGGGAGCTTGATTACTTTTATAACTCTCTGTGAATGGTCACCCAGGCAGGGCAAACACCTCAGATCCTCCATGCTCCTCACACGACGGGGAAGCGCCTTTAGGACTGATGCTGCCCGTCTGAACGCCACGCTCCGTCCTTCATTATCATTATATTCAGCATTCTGAGCCAAGATTTCAAGAGCCTCCTGCAGGACAGAGTGTCAAACTGTTCATCAAACTCTTCAGACACATTATTAGAAAGAGACAATAAATAACTCACTGTAAGAAATGAATTGTGGTGTTTTAAAGGCGTTCGTCTTTGACAGGCATAACTTTTCATCAGCATTGCTGTGGGGTCTCCGTTGGGTTTCGGGTTAACCTGCAACACATCTGAATACTTAGTTCAACTGCTCTTTTAAAAGTGTCCATAAATGTGTCCTTGTACCTTTAATATGTGTCTGTCCTGAACTATAATGGGATGTCCAGCCTCCATGCTCTCCGTAAACCACCTGATGTCCAACAAATGGACAGAACTGGAGGCGTCTCGTCCAGTTTGGTTGTCCAACCAGGCCTGGACTTCATCTCCACTGTTGTTTTCTGACACAACATGTGTGATGGAGGAACTGTAAGAGTAAAACAAACAGGAATAGTCCAAAAGTTGCACCCCTACAAAAAAGTACTGTGGTAATATCATAGTAAAGTGCTGATGGTTCATACCTGTAGGTTTCTTTAATAAGAAATCCTTTGCTCCGTCCTAGTCGTGTAAGAAATGCTCTTCTAGATGTTCCCATCTTCCTCTCCAAGATGAATATAGAAACATGGGGAAATGTACAGCTGTCAATCTGTTGGTTTACAGGTAGAGAGACTTTCCTGCGTTTTAATGGGATCATAGTGTAGAGCAAACACTAAAATCATAACCTTCTACCACCACAGAGTAGATAAGATCAGACCCTCTGTGCTTATTTCTGCACTCCGGGGTTATCACGTGGTATCTGTTACTTTTCTCTGCGCTGGTGAAGATGGATCAATCACAGCCGTTTGTGATTAATGGAAATTAATTCTAAAATAACTTATAGAAATTGTTCTGAAAGATTCGAATTATATAGCAAAGGATCAAGAATATTGATTAATATATTTTAACGATAATAACGCTGTAAACAAACGTCTCCGAAAACGTAAAGCATCTTCACATTTGTATGTGAATCAAACGAGAGTTCAGGTTTTTGGGCCACAGGCGCCACCTCTCGGAAGACGGACCTCATGTCTCATAGAATTGTATCCAGGGGATCTATTTTGGGTGATACACATGTTGAGAAAGTTTTGGTGCATGCATAAAGTGTTCCGACTGGGTGCAGACCGTTGCCACAATCATAGATATATATATGTCTATGGCCACATAACTTAACTCAGTAGTTATATAATAAAACGATACGAAAGGGCAGATTTTCTTGATCTTCAAATGCATTTACTATAGGCTACTATATCATATGCGAACATACAATCACGTGAAAGGGATGGGGATGTGACCTCAGTAGCCCCTCACTGCAGAACAAAATCACGGGGTGGATCCACATCCAAAGGGTTTAGGGGTGGGGATGGGTGGGTTTGTGACCTTGCAATAAAACGCACATATGGTCATGTTTGATAAACTTTTATTTTGTTAATTTGACAGTAATGTTATTCATCTGAGGTGTCGTTTTTGTTCTATATTTCTCTTTATTAATTTACACATACGTGAATAAACGAAAATGATAGAAATATATAATTTTCGTCTGACATGTAAGTTATAAACTTACATTTGCCATTTTTAAATTAAATATATATTTAAAAAAAATGTAGGCCTATTGTGGAAGATTGCTGTCAGAGCAATAAGTAATAATTCATGAAACAGTAATTTAAAACAATGAAAAAAAACTGCCCAGAACATGGTTTAACAGACAGACAGAAAGGAAAAACAACTTTAAAAGAGCGAACGTTTTTTCTGTTGTTACTTCATTATGAACTGTGACTTTATGTGAACGCATCAGCTGTTAGATCAGGTTGCAGTCATATGACCCACTGAGTGTCTCACTTCCTCAAACTTTCTCAGTTCATCCCACCGTGTGTGCTGCTGTTCGACACTCATAACCCTCGTCTGCTTGACACCGTTTCTCCAGGCAGACAGGTTGTGGGTTTGGTCTGGTTTGGTCTGGTTTTGGCCTCATGGCGAGCGCGCGTGTCTTGTCCACCTGTCTGTTTGTCGCGCTCCTCACCTGCACGCTCAGGTGTTCACAATGCGTCAAACTGAGCAACATCATCCTCATTCTCACCGACGACCAGGATGTGGAGATGGGGGGAATGGTAAGTGAACAAAATTAGACTTCAAATGCTTTTTTAAAATTGTCGTGTGCCATGACGGTATCACTTCTTCACAATTGTGGCGGTGACTTGCTGGGAACAGTGGTTTTAGATGGTAATACGATGGCACTGAAATTTATGCACCTTAATATTGACATAGTACTTCAGTGAACTTACAAAAACACCATGGTACTACGTTGGTGTATGTACAAAAAACAAACAAACAAAGAAAAACAACAAAAAACATTAGTACTCTCTCTCTATGTGTATGTGTATGTGTATATATATATATATATATATATATATATATATATATATATATATTTCACCTCAGATTCAAACGGAACAAAATTAAGACATATTTTATTGATGAATATTATAGGATTCTTTTCTTACATTTTATTTCCCAATTCTCATTCTGGTACTGCAAAAATTAAATTATTTTAAATATATGTTTATTTAAATGCAACAGTATTTATACATTATAGCATAGGCGATTTTGCATTGATTTTTCTGCATATACAGGTGCATCTCAAAAAATTTGAATATCGTGAAAATGTTCATTATTTTTTGTAACTAATTTCAAAAAGTGAAACTTTCATATATTCTAGATTCATTGCATGTAAAGTAAAACATTTCAAAAGTTGTTTTGTTTTAATTTTGATGATTAGAGCTTACAGCTCATGAAAGTCAAAAATCAGTATCTCAAAATATTAGAATATTTACATTTGAGTTTCAATTAATGACCATCCATACAGTATAAATTCTGGGTATCTCTTGTTCTTTGAAACCACAATAATGGAGAAGACTGCTGACTTGGCAATGATCCAGAAGACGAACATTGACACCCTCCACAAAGAGGGTAAGTCACAGAGGGTCATTACTGAAAGGTGTGGCTGTTTACAGAGTGCTGTATCAAAGCATATTAAATGCAAAGTTGACTGGAAGGAAGAATTTGGGTAGGAAAAGTTGCACAAGCAACAGGGATGACCGCAAGCTTGAGAATACAGTCAAGCAAAGCTGATTTAAACACAAGGAGTGGACTGAAGCTGGAGTCAGTGCATCAAGAGTCACCATGCTCAGACGTCTTCAGGAAAAGGGCTACCAAGCCACTTCTGAACCAGAGACAACGTCAGAAGCATCTTACCTGGGCTGTGGAGAAAAAGAACTGGACTGTTGCTCAGTGGTCCAAAGTCCTCTTTTCAGATGAAAGTAAATTTTGCATTTCATTTGGAAATCAAGGTCCCAGAGTCTGGAGGAAGAGTGGAGAGGCACAGAATCCATGTTGCTTGAAGTCCAGTGTGAAGTTTCCACAGTCAGTGATGATTTGGGCTGCCATGTCATCTGCTGGTGTTGGTCCACTGTGTTTTCTGAAGTCCACAGTCAACGCAGCCATCTACCAGGAAATTTTAGAGCACTTCATGCTTCCTTCTGCTGACAAGCTTTATGGAGATGCTGATTTCATTTTCCAGCAGGACTTGGCACCTGCCCACACTGCCAAAGGTACCAAAAGCTGGTTCAATGACCATGATGTTACTGTGCTTGATTGGCCAGCAAACTCGCCTGACCTGAACCCCATAGAGAATCTATGGGTTATTGTCAAGAGGAAGATGAGAGATACAAGACCCAACAATGCAGATGAGCTGAAGGCCACTGTCAAAGAAACCTGGGCTTCCATACCACCTCAGCAGTGCCACAAACTGATCACCTCCATGCCACGCCGAATTGAGGCAGTAATTAAAGCAAAAGGAGCCCCTACCAAGTATTGAGTACATATACAGTAAATGAACATACTTTCCAGAAGGCCAACAATTCACTAAAAATGTTTTTTTTTATTGGTCTTATGAAGTATTCTAATTTGTTGAGATAGTGAATTGGTGGGTTTTTGTTAAATGTGAGCCTAAATCATCACAATTAAAAGAACCAAAGACTTAAACTACTTCAGTCTGTGTGCATTGAATTTATTTAATACACGAGTTTCACAATTTGAGTTGAATTACTGAAATAAATGAACATTTCCACGACATTCTAATTTATTGAGATGCACCTGTATATAAGTAAGTACTCTGTTTGTCGATAGAAATGTTGTGTAAAAATGTAGTATGTGTGTGTAGACACCTCATTCATTTCAAACAGAACAAAATTAAGAAATTGTTTTTTTGTTGCTGTTTTAGGATTTTACATTTGACAATTTTCACAAAAATTAACCACATTTATTAACAGATAATTGCACAGATAATGCAAAAAATATTAAATTGTTAAATATATATTAAAATGCATTATTTTAATTTAAAAGTATTTATACATCACAGCATTTATAGTACTAGTGCTGACTGAAATAAAAATGATGTACTTAAGCATCATGAAAATAATGTTGTGATTCTAAAACTACTAGGTTAAAGCAGTCCCATGTTAAAGTCATATTGAAGCTGCTGTTGTTTTACGAATCAAGGCCAGGAACAAGTCATTCGGCTCAAATTAGTGTGTGAAATCATACATCCTGTTGACACTTTCGTTGTTAGAGATGATGCATCATCTTGACACTATAGCCATCTCATAGAATCTCTTTTTATTCACAGACGCCCATGAAGAAGACCAAAGCACTGATCGGTGATGCTGGTGTGACTTTCTCCAATGCTGTGAGTGTTCAGTCATGATCCAAAGATTTTTTTACTGGATCTGATCAAATATCACAAGTTTCTCCTCTCCTGTTGTGTTTAGTTCACTGCCACCCCTCTGTGCTGTCCCAGCCGCAGCAGCATCCTCACTGGTAAATATCCACACAATCATTTGGTCCGAAATAACTCCATCTCTGGCAACTGCAGCAGCACGGTGTGGCAGAAGGAGTCTGAGCCCTTCGCCTTTCCGCTTTACCTCAATAAGTTGCGCTACCAGACCTTCTACGGCGGGAAATACCTGAATCAGGTCAGCGTTTGACCCGTTTGGTGCTCTATACACTATCACTGGCCTATTTGCATGGTGTTCGTTCTTTGAAATTTGCCTACAATGATATCAGAAGCTCTGCACAACGTGTTTAAATATTTAGATTTGCAATCTTTTAAATATTTAAAGTGTTCTAAGCCAACAAAATTCTTACGGGTTTGAAATACTGCTAATGTTTGTTCGTTTTCAGTTATTTCCCTGGTTGCCTCAATAAATAATTTAATATTACTTAAAAAGTTTTTAAACTTAAAGGTTTTTTGTTGCATATTTTTGTGAATTATACAATAATTTTTTATTATAATCTTTTTGCATTATAGTGATGACAACAGATGAAGGTAATGTGCTTAATTGTAATAAAAAAAATGTTGCAATTCACAAAATCTTCAGTTGTTCGCTAAAACATGTCCAGGTCACATTTCACCCCAGAAGTGTTTAAAAAAAAAAAACACAAAGAAAATCTTGCCTCTTTTTAGCATTAAGTTTGATTTTGTAATGTGACTTTATTTTCATGATTATAAAGCAAAACTCAAATTATGATTATTATTAAATAAATAGTAAAATACAATAATGTATTCCAGTCAGCAGTAGTACAACACATATATATATATATATATATATATATATATATATATATATATATATATATATATAAATTAACATATTAAATATAATTTTTGCATTATTGTTGTGATAATTGGGAAATTAAATGTACCTAATTTTCATTGAAACATTTCGCAATGCAAAAAAAAAACATAAAATAGCCTTCATTTCTTCAACAAAATATAATTTTAGTCATTTTCAAAAATCTAAAACAAAAATATTATTAGAGATGAAATATGACTCTGGCATGTTCTTGACTGGTTTCATGAGATTCTTCCAGTTCTACATAAATCCCTCTCTGTGTCCTCAGTATGGAAGTAAGGACGCAGGCGGTGTGGGTCATGTGCCTCCTGGCTGGGACCAATGGCACGCACTGGTAAGTCATGAACGGACGCATCATTCCAAGACTACTTCCCTTTTACATTCAGATCAGCGGGAAAAAGCTGTATGTGCTGCAATATGTTCTATACTTCCCTTATCCGACAGTGTCAGTCACCTATAGACAAGCATTCATGCAGAATGCGTGGTTTAGTATGGTCATGTGATGCGGTCTCATTACAACTTGCACTGCAAAAGCAGATCCGGTTTTTAACCATTTAATTTCCCTTTTACTGATAGTTTTAAAGCAAATATTTAATTTTGTTGTATGATCTAACAATCTTTTGGTTTTATTTGTGTCTCCACAGGTGGGAAACTCTAAATATTACAATTACACGCTGTCTGTGAATGGAAAAGAGGAAAAACATGGAGACAACTATGAGAAGGACTATCTCACAGACCTGGTTGTAAGTGTTTAATGCTTTTAAGTGTAGAGTCAACATTAAAACAGGATCTGTATCCCATTTTACTTCCATAATGTGATGCACTTCTGGGTTAAACAGGATATTCAATGAGAAATAAAATAGACTTATTTTATTTATATATAAATAAATTATAAATATAGTTATATGTATATATAAACATATTATACATTTACTTTATTATATATCTTGTTATTTTGTTTATAAATTGGACACAGGCTTTTATGTTCATGACAAGTTTCAAAGACGATCTTTTTATTTTGAATAAGTTGCCCTGATAAATAGTTCACAATAAGACTAGGAATGTGTATTAGCAACATGAATAGAGTAATTTGACTTCCAGTTGGAGCATGTCATGTCACATTAAATCAAATATTAATTTTTAGAGGCATAAACAGTCACTCAGCTATTTACTTCCTGCTAAATGTGGCAGCCAATGAATTGCTTCATCACATGCTAAACTTGTTTTACGTTGGAAATGTCAGTTAACACAAAGTGGTTACCAAGTAATACTGCCACTGGCTGTTTTAGAACAAGATACAAGCTGTTTGCCTCGTGACTGCCTGAGAGGCCACATAGTTTCATTCTGTGTGACTCTGAATGTGCCTGTCTACACTGCAGTGAGTCATGTGACTTCTGTGAGACGCATGACTGGACTGCAACATTGTTTTATCTGACACTAAAACCTGGGCTGGAATCTTTCCGTCACTGACCGTTGCTCTGTTATTATTTAACTAAGGGCAGGTGTCCCGGAAACAGATGAACTCTAGTCCTAAATGAAACTCTTCTCACAATAGTGGTTTTCCACAGTCTGGGCTGTGTGTAGCACTGTTATTTTAGTATCATTGAGATACTATTATAGATAAAAAAAATTTTTGGACCATTTAATTTTTTTTTTGGATAATTCATTTTTTATTTTTTTTTTTTATTAATTTACTTTATTGATATTTTTATTTACATTTTATATTAGTTTAGTATAAATTAGTCTATTAATTTATTTAAAACATTTAATTTTAGATAAAGGTTTTGTGATTGTATTGCTTGTTTTTGTAATTTATTAGTTTTTTTTTAATATGTCTGTATAGTTTTTATTCATTTTATTTCAGTTTTGTTATTTTAGTATATCAAGTTACACTAAATGAAAATTCATTTTAGAAGACATTCTTGTTTGGCAACTAATTTAAATAAAAAAGGAGTTCAAGATTTTTTGTTTTTATGTTTTCTCTAAGAAAAGGGTCACTGAAACAGTGCATGAAAACTGCAATATTGCAACTATTTATATTTTTAGTTAAAAATATGAATGCCATTGCATTAAATAAAATATAAACCAAGTGGCATCTTGCGGCCAACAAAAGAAAAATGTACTTATTTGAGCCATGTTTTTCAATTCTTACAGTCTATATGGTATTAAAATGTGATCCAATGTCAAGCTGCATGACACACCAGACAATCCAGTTTGTTTGCATGAAGTTTTTAAAAATATATCTTGCATGAAAAACTGGTGGTTAAAATCTGAAATCAGATGTTTGCTGATTTTAGTTGAACCGCTCGCTGCATTTCCTGGAGGAGCGGAGCCCCAGTCACCCGTTCTTCATGATGTTGTGTCCGCCGTCTCCTCATTCTCCGTGGACGGCCGCCCCTCAGTATCAGCAGTCCTTCAGCGACGTCAAAGCACCACGAAACGGCAGCTTCAACATGCCTGGAAAGGTTCAGCTTTCAGTTTCATCTGTAATGACATCTGACACATTGATGAAGTACTGAAGCTGGAAACCATGAATTTGGTTGGATTTAACAAGATTGGCTTTACACAACATTTTACACTTCAAGAAACCAAATCTAATGTAATGTCCCAAAAAAATTGGATATCAAATAATATTTTAATAATATTTATAGAAATGTTATTAATAATTTTTATATAATTTTATATAAATCTGTGCAATTTTATATAAGCATCAGTTAACATCTCTCAGCAGACATTTTTTCTCACAATATCACAGAACAGATAAAGACCTTTAATTTAAAATGTTGCATCTTAAAATATCATTGATGGTTGTATTTTATTTTTAAAATAGAGCAAAAGGCATGTTTTTTAATTCATGTTTTGTTAAAATATGTTCTTAGATTTACCAGTCAGTGAGTGTTAAGAAATGTAAACAATGAACACATATTAATAATTAAAAAAAAATAAAAATAAATTGAATTTCATTATATTATGCATTAATTATATATTTAAAAATCTATAATATTATGCATTAAATACAATTTGATAATGAATGTTATTTTCACCAAAATAGATTTTTCAATATGTATTTTATTATTTGTATATGTTGCCGGTTTAATTTTGTCTGCATGTTCATATTGCTAAATTATATTTTGATGCAATTAAATAATTTTCTGACCTCAGCATGACCATAATATGCTGTTTCTCTGATTTTAGGACAAACATTGGTTACTACGGCAGCCTGCGAATCCAATGCCAAACAGCTCCATTGAGTACCTCGACAACGCTTACCGCAGCAGGTACGCAAATATAGATTCATACAACATTCCATCAAATAAATCTTTCTATTGAGATGTGTATGTAATATCTCTGATAGGTGGCAGACGCTTCTGTCAGTGGATGATATGGTGGAGCAGCTGATTAAGAAACTGGATTCAATAAAGGAGTTGGACAACACATACATCTTCTACACGTCTGATCACGGCTATCACACCGGTGCGTCCTCAGTCTTCACAGTTTTATTGACCTGTTGTCCTCTGACTTTGACACATATTTTTAAATCAATTTCAGGCCAGTTCTCATTGCCCATTGACAAGAGACAGCTGTACGAGTTTGATATTCGCATCCCTCTCTTAGTTCGGGGTCCAGGAATCAAACCTAAACAAACACTTCAGGTTAGATAAAAGAATTACAGGTTTATTGAACAGTGTGTATAAATATGATTATATGTAAAAATTCTGTTTAACTGTCCACTAGTCTCCAGTGCTGAATATAGATCTGTCTATGACTATCCTGGACATCGCAGGAGTAAATCTCTCCACCGTCAACATGGACGGACAGTCTTTCCTGCCACAGATGGTGAGTGTGTCATGATTTTCACTTCCTGTTTCAGTACACGTGTATTTATATTCATATTTGTTTATATTTTTCTACTGTGAATTTATATGCCATTTCACCTGTTTTTATGCATTTTCACTACAATATCTATCTCAATGTAGCATTATATCATACACTTATTTGAAAACGATCTACAATTTTTTTTTTTTTTGTGAAAGAAATTAATACTGTCATTTATCAAGGATGCATTAAATTGATCAAAAGTCACAGTAAAGACATGTATAATGTAAACAAAAGATCTCTGTTTCAAATAAATGCTGTTCTTTCTGCTCATTGAAAAAATGTATCGTTGTTTCCACAAACATATTAGAATAGAATAGCTTTTATTGTCATTGCAAGCAGAGCAAACAATGAAATTCTTAAAGCACCTCTGTGGTGTAAAAACACAAAACACAAAAACATATGAATATAATATAATGACAGAGACAAGACAAGGGTTATCTTAAAATGCAACAATTGTAGAGCAGCATATTAACTGATCAGTGTGCAATGACATTTTAGTGTAAATAACTGTTCAGTATCTTTATAGCTCTCGGAAAGAAACTGTCTCTAAATCTGCTTGTGTGAATTTTGGCTGATCTGTAGCGTCTGCCAGATGGCAACAATTCAAACAGACCATGACCGGGATGGGAGCAGTCTCGTGTGATGATTTGTGCCCTACTAAGATGGCGTGTAGAGGCAACATTCTCCAAAGGTGGCAACTGGCAACCAATGTTTTTCTCTGCCGTTTTCACCACTCCCTGCAGTCTCCTTTTGTCAGCCGCAGAGCAGCCTGCATACCACACTGTTATACAGTAGGTCAGAACAGACTCAACTGTTGCATGATAAAAGCGGATGAGCAGTCTCCTGTCCATAATATTTCTCCTAAGCACCCTAAGGAAGTGTAGTCTCTGTCGTGCTCTTTTAACTATAGCGGTGGTATTGGCTGCCCAGGATAAGTCGTTAGATATGAGGACCCCTAGATACTTAAAGGTCTCCACTCTCCATGCGTTCTCCATTGATGTAAAGTAGGGCAGGGACTGATTCTCGCTTCTTCCTGAAGTCCACTATCAGTTCTTTGGTTTTAGAGGTGTTCAGTACCAAGCTGTTTGTTGAGCACCAGGCCGCCAGTCTGTGGATCTCCTCTCGGTATGCAGATTCATCTCCATTTGAGATGAGTCCAACTACGGTTGTGTCATCCGTGAACTTAATAATGGAGTTAGAAGGATGGACAGGTGAACAGTCATGTGTATACAGGGTGTACAAGACCGGGCTCAGTACACAGCCCTGGGGGGCTCCAATGTTCATTTTAATGGATGTCGATTTGTGGAAGCCAAGTTTAACATGTTGAGAACGGTTCGTCAAAAAGTCCTTGATCCATGTACAGATGGTTTGGTGAAAGCCCAGGTACAACAGTTTGTCCATGAGAATGTCTGGTACGATGGTATTAAAAGCAGAGCTAAAGTCAATGAAAAGTATCCTTGCATAGCTCTGCTGGTGTTCCAGATGGTGCAGAGCAAAGTGGATAGCCAAGGCAATGGCATCTCCGGTGGCTCGTTTAGCTCTGTAGGCAAACTGATATGGAGGGAGGCTTGCCTTAATATGATACAGGACCAGTTTTGCAAAGCACTTCATAATAATGGGAGTAAGAGCAACTGGCCTGTAGTTGTTCAAGTCTGTAGAATCTTGCTTTTTGAGGACTGGGATGATGGTGGCAGATTTTAAGCAGTGTGGAACGGTGGCCAGTGACAGGGAGATGTTAAAGATCCTAGTGAAAACCCCGGCGAGCTGATCAGCACAGGTCTGGAGCACTTTACCAGGCACTCCATCGGGTCCGGTAGCCTTCCTAGGGTTTATTGCCCTCAGCACACGCCTCACGTCATGTTCCTGCAGCCAGAGTCAGGTGGGGGGGAGATGATAAGACAGGCATGTTTGCCTCAAACCGGGCAAAGAAGCAGTTCAGCTGCTCGCACAGTGAGGCATCCCCATATTAGGCATCTCAACTGTTTTTAACATTGATAAGAATAATAAGAATTGTTTCTTGAGCAGCAGATCAGTATATTAGAATGATTTCTGAAGGATCATGTGACACTGAAGACTGGAGAAATGATTCTGAAAATTCAGATTTACATCACAGAAATAAATTATATTTTACCATATATTACAATAGAAACCAGTTATATTAAATTGTAATAATATTTCACAATATTATTGTTTTTACAGTATTTCTGATTAAATAAATGCAGCCTTGGTGCTCACCTCCAGAGCATAAGAGAAAAAACATTTAAAAAAAGTCTTACCAACCCATTAAACAGTAGTGTATGTTTCTTACAAAACCTGTCAGAAGCATGTCCACGTCATATTTCAAGGCCAAATCAAAAGAGGAAATAAATATTTTCTAAAAAGGAAAAAAATAAAGCATTAGGACCATTTAAGATTTTTATGCATTGTGAAAATTAAGCACTTTCCCCTCAAATCTCATTACTAGAAAGCAACTATACATACTATAATAATATTACAGTAATATTTTCTGCATCTAGTGTTTATGCTCATTTTTATTTTCAAGAAAAATTGTATCCGAGCAATACCATTTTCATCTTTTTTTTTTTGCATTACATTAATGAGAATAATTAAAAGTTTCATGAACGAGAATTCTCACAATGAGGATTGTCTAATAATGTCACAATGAAAGAAAGTGTTCTCAGTGTTTTATCTCTTCTAACGTTCTCATGTAGGCACCATCGTTGCGTAACGGCACCGAACGGCCCTTCTTCCTGGTTGAGTACACCGGTGAGGGACATTCCTCTAAAGATCCCAGCTGCCCTAAACTCGGCCCTGGACTAGCTGTAAGTGCTTCAGGAATCACATACTACACTCTTCAAAACAAAGCTTCTGTACTGCCATTGGTTCCATGAACAACCTTTAAAATCAATGGAACTTTTAAATTGCACAAAAGATCCTTTATAGTGGAAAAATGTTCTTCACACTAACAACAAATTGTTCTTTTAAGAAAGGTTCTTTGTAGAAGTGAAAATGGTTCTTCTATGGCGTGAAGCATTTTCCCATCAACCTCTCCTGATTTCTTGTAATACCAAGTGACGTTTTCTCTTTCTTCTAGGAATGCTTCCCAGACTGCGTATGCGAAGACGCCTTCAACAACACATACGCCTGCGTCAGAACTCTGAAGGATGCAAACCTGCAGTACTGCGAGTTCGCAGACAACGAGGTGAGCACATGTCAGTCAGGTGGGCCGTTGTGGACCAAACTTTAAGCTGAACCTCAGTGAATTTCCTCTGTGATCTCTTGCAGTCGTTCGTAGAGGTGTACAACCTGACGTCAGATCCCCATCAGCTGGAGAACATCGTGAAGAAGGTCGATCCTTCGCTTCTGCAGATCATGAACCAAAAGCTGATCAAGCTGCAGTCCTGCACGGGTGACAGCTGTCGAAACATCAAATAAATCTGTGCCAGAGGGCGGTCCGGACCGGACCCCAGCCCTGCTCTAGCAGCGAACACCAAGTTGGGTAATGTGAAGTCGGATCAGGGTGTTCACCTGCACAAATCTCTCCTGAAATTCTTAAAGAGACAGTTCAAGTCCTGTCAGTATTTACTCAACCCTTACTTTCTTCTTTTTACCGTACAATGAAAGTGGATGGATTTGCATTTGGTGCAAGAGAGAAAGTCATACAGGTTCGGATGAGTAAATATTTACAGAAATGTATTTGGCATGAACTCTCCCTTTAATTCTGATCTGGGAAGTCACATGCACTTCCCTCCTTTAAATGTGAATGTATCTACAGTGTGATTCTAGTTCAGATGCTGTCATACAGCTACATGAACACCGTTTCTAAGGGCTTGAACCAGTTCAACTGGAGGATTACTCGTCGTCAGGCTTGCCTTACTTCCTACTGCAAAAACAAATGTTCAGCACTTTTATGATAAATGAATGTTTAAACCAAATCTTGTCATGTTTGGCTAAATATACTACCGTCAAAACATTCATCTTTTGCATTTTAAGAGGGTTTTTTTTCTGTTTGACCTTTATGCATGGTTGTTTTATTTTGATTTATTGATACTGTGAATTAAACCTTATATGTATCCATAATTGAAAACGCTCATGTGCCACAGTGGAAATCCTGTTCTGATGTTGTTATTTTAAAACAATAAAGGGAAAGGTCTGATATTTAAGGGAATTTTGCCAACTTTGATTTTAACCTAAAATATGATTGTGCCTTTTTGCACTAAAGCAGTGTTTGTGCCTTTTGTATGATACAAATGTTGAATAATTTTGAATAATCAATAAATTTATGAAAAAATTAAACTTACTTTGCAGCGTCCACTTGATACAAATAGTTTTTCTTCTAAATGTTTTTAATATTTATTTTAATGTATGGTTCTGATTGAAAGTCATCTAGACTGATTTTAATACTTAACAAAATTCTTAATTTATTAAGAAACTGAGCATGATGAACTTTATGGAATATGCATAATATTCTTAATATAAAGTAATATTTATTGCTGACTGAATTAAAGAATCAAAGTGTTTTTAATCCTTGTCAAGTCAATTTATAAAATACATAAATAAGTTGAAAATAAAAATGCAAAATACATAATTCACTGCTTTTTGAGTGACAAAAAACAACAAAAACTGCAGGGTCATTCATTTATTTTTCCATTAAGGGGCAATATTTATCCCCTGGGATTTATTTCCAGGGCATTTTTTAACTTTTTGTAAATGGAATTATCTTATGTATTTGTGTTGTCTTTTATGTTAAATACTTATATTTATTCAATTAATTGAATCAATCTGGCATTTTCTTCATCACTGGTAACTAATCTAAATGCCTCTGATTGGTCATTGCATTCATACTCAACAGAAACGTGCGATCAGTTGCAATGCTAAATGCTGCTGCTGCAAAAAAAAAATGCATTAATTTTTTTATGTAACACGAGCAGATCTAAATATAATGCCGAAATCAACAATTTTCATTCAATTTTAAAATGCAGAGAAATTGACTTCTAACACTCTGATTGTTGGTACTTGTAAAATTTGTGCAGATTTGTGCAAAAAGTTGAATTGCAGGCAGACTCTGTTTAGATCCACTGCATTCTATTATAATGTCTTTCTACCTCCTGTTCTTAAAGATGGTATTTCTAAACAGAGGTATGATCACGGCATTCAAACTTTTGACAAGCTTTATGAGGGTGACACACTTAAGTCTTTCGAACAACTACAACAGAAATACTTTCTCCCCTCCAATTTTTTCTTTTAATACCTACAGGTTAGACATTATATTCAGACACAGCAATGTGGTTGTTTATCAAACCTTTCTCTTTCCCCTCTCGAGGCCGTTTTGTTTGATTTAAAAAAGATCCCAAGGGTTTTATCTCAGTTATCTATGACAAGTTACTCCAGGCGATGACTTGTGCTGTTTGCAATGCTAAATCTAAATGGGAAAAAGACCTGGAGTATTTATTTACTGATGATGAGTGGGAAACGATATACGAGAAAGCTCAGACTTTGTCTTTTAATAGCCGTCATAAACTAATTCAATTTAATGTAATACAGAGTTTATTATACCCCGATCAGACTAAATACCTTTAAAAGTACATACTCCGAGCTTTGTCCTAGATGTGAAGTGGACAGAGGGACTCTCTTACATATGCTGTGGTCTTGCCCTGATCTAGAGGACTACTGGAAAGGGCTCTTGGAGATCATCGCTATAGTTGTTGGTACTAATGTACCCAGGGAGCCCAGACTTATCTTGCTGGGGGACACTTCACTACTTAAAGAACAAAAGGGGGTTAATCTGAGGTTTGTAAGAATAGCTCTTCTAGCAGCTATAAAATGTATAATGTTGAGGTGGAAGGATTTGGAAACTCCTTTGACTTCTATGTGGATTAAGGAAATATCATCTTCCCCCGGTTTCACAGACAAGGCTTAAGCTAGTCCCAGACTAAAATGCATGTTTGAGCTGTCTCAACTGAAAATATCTTGCTCTGACATATCTTAAAATAGGTCAGTGTCATTGTTCTGTGTCTAAGGCCTAGTCCTGGCTTAAGCTAAACCCCGTTTGTGAAAACGGGCCGTTATGTGCCTCTTGAAAAAAACTAAATTTCACTTGAAGAAACATCAAGATCTGTTTGTAAAACACTGGGGCAGCTTCCTCTCTTATTTGGGTATAACAACAGGAAAGAATATATAGACCTCATCTAACTATCTGTGTTCTATTTCTTTTTTAATCTATATTAGTTTAATTTGTTTACTTGTGGCACTATGGGATGGAAATGTATGGTTGTAGGGTTATAGGGGGAAGATCTGTTCAGGCTAATTTGTTTTTGTACTGTATATTTTATTGTAAAAAACTGACAGTGTTCAAACTATTTTAAAATGTGGAGTTTTAGTATAACTATGCAGTTTTTGTGGGAATTTTTGCACCAAACCCCTATTAATTTCCAACCCTGGCATGAAATAATAAAGAAATATTTTGATCTTTACATAGAAACACAGTGTAAGACCCTTTCACGTTACTATCATGAGAATATTTTTACTAATGATTTTCCAAATAAATAAAACCCCTTTATTGACACTTGCTGGACAGTATAAACATGCAGAGAAATTTCTTAAGCTTTTTCTTTTAATAATTTTCTAAATCAACAACACATGGCCTTAGAGATATTTGTAGACTACTTTTTCTTCTACTGTCTGCATCTCGATTTTAACTGGACATTTGTAGAAATGGCAGAGCAGTTCCTCTGTGTAACCGATGAGAAAGTAGAATTTCGACGGTAAGAGTTTCTGTATCATCACAGCACAGATGACCAGGAGGTTTCCTCTGCGTTTGATCACCATCTCATCCGCTAAACAGCCGTGAAACGTGCCGTACATGAAGCGTCTGATGAAGACGTCCTCCACAACACGCTCCGCCGCTCCATCTTCACCCTGAAGATTGCCTGCGGGATGTAGAAAAGAGTCTTATTTATGCACTTACAGATACTACAGCTAAATGAGCCAACAAGGACTTTATTACCATCCCAGATAGCTTCAGTAATGCTGGGAATCCGACAGGTTAAAGAGTGGGGATGTGACTTACTGGTGTGTTGTGAGAGCCAGCCCTTCCTGTGGCCGATGTGATGAGGATGATACGCCTGCTCATACGTCACTGACTTGTCTCCTTTACCCACTCGAATACGAGCTGCACGGTTCTGTTACAGAGAAGACAGATCCTCTGGGTTAAAAATGCTTCTGAAAAATACTGATTCTAGTCTCTGTCCTTCCCTCATTTAATATTCAATGTGTCCAGGCTTTGAATTTGTCAACTACTATGACATTTTTAAATGACTGTTGATGTCCGATGTGGAATAAAATTTATCAGCTACTTTTTATTTGTGATTTAGTATTTATAATTTCTCGTAAACTCTTCAAACACATACATTTTACTGTTGCAATCTTGTAAACAGATTTCACTAATATCAATAGAGACATTTCTTGTACATTTTGTGCTTTACATGTAGAAATGTTCTTTCATTTATTCTGGAGTTTTGAAATTGTTTTATGCATGTTTTCGCTTATGAAATGTCTTATCATAAGGAATATTATTTAATTAGTCTGCTACTTCTATTTGCTAATTTTAGTATGTACATAAATGTAAATATGGGACAAATAAGGCTTTGTTTAATTTTAAAGGCCGAAGTTCAACAGTACAAAAATAGTAAGTAAATAAATAATTAAATATAAAATGTGTTAATGTTTTCAAACATTTGAATGTTTTTTCGTACTTTTTCATTTTGTTTAACCATATGTTCCCCACTTAACTATATTTAGAACAAAATAGAAGATAGAATAAATGAAATGTGCTTGGATAAACAGATACACAAACTGATTGAAACACTGGAGTTTGATCACATACCTTCAAACAAGCTGCAGTACAGTGAATGTTCCTGAAACATGCCGCAGAATTTAACTGGCTGGTCACAATCTACGAAAACAGAATATTTGATCAATTATATTTACTACTTATTCAGTCTAAATCGTGTTTTCCTTCCAACACTACATTCAGTGCCAGTATCTATCTAACAGTTATATATCTATCAGACCGCTTCTACGTCAGTTACATAAGATATGGAAGATCCTCCCGATTAGAAACGTGTTATTAGTTAGAACAGCAAAAAAGTCTAATTAAATCTTACCGACAACAATTTTGTCTGTCTGACCAAGGACGTCGCCATGTTTTTGCTTGCACAAGGCCGTCAGCCGTCAAGAGCGCATTACTGCCACCTGCCGCACCGGAATTACATTTTATGCCGTGTAATATGTGTCAAATATTTTAATACAAATCATTATAATATAAATATTAAAAGCAATGTATTATATATTGTAATTATGTGTATGTAATAAACGTAATAATAAAAAATATTTTCAAGAGATTTATTTTTGGATCTGACTTTTATTTTGTACTGAGTGAACAGGAAGTGCCGTAGCAGCTGCTCAGTCTCAAAAGATCTGTTGTTGAAGTGCTGTTTCCCAAGTTTTCTGCTGGCCCTCTGTTGTTTTCCATCAATAAGTATCTAAATTAAACGGCTTTCAGTCAGATTTGACCCCGCTGAGCTGCTCAGCCATGTCTTCTCCGGTGGAAATGACTGAGCTGTATGATAACGCGCTGTTAGGGATCCTGCAGCATGTTGGAAACATTCAGAATTTTCTGCAGGTTTATTTTGGGTTTCTCTACAGAAAGACGGACTTCTACCGCCTCCTCACCGGCCCGCAGGACCGCATGGGCTTCCCGCCCGGAGTAGCTGAGAAAATGGCGTTCAAGGTACTGACTGACTTTTGTTTTGATCCATTAAACTGACTGGATAATTTAGAAATAAATATAAATGTGGCAGTACCATGGTGCAGTGATGGCATCAGCTGAGAATACCATGGTACTGAATTATTAGGGCTGTCAGTTTAACCCGTTAACTTAATTAGTTATGAAAAAATAACGCGATTAAAATATTTTAACGCAGTTAATAACTCACTGGCCCCGCCCCCAAACCTGTACGTCATCTTACATCTCATACAGTTGACTGTTGACAAATATGATGCAGGGCAGCAAATCCATAAATGCAGTTATGCCCTAAAATTCAGGATATTGGGCCAAAAAATGCCCGTTTGATTTTTTTGTCTCATATTTGATAAGCGATAGCCTATCACACGAGTGCTGTTTATGTCCAAACAGCACGAGGGCAAATGTGATTTTCTACAACAGTTCAGTAAATAAGAAGTTAATATTGTGTCATATTTTAAACACAATATTGTGTGTTTTTGCTCAATTTTGCCAACGAAAATATAACCTATAAAGCCACCGCAGAACTGTTGTGCGTCTCTGAGCGACACAGCAGTGTTTAGTTTCTGAATGAATCTTCGTTTTGAACGAATCATGTGAACCAATGATTCATAAAGAGAGCCACTTACTTCATTCCTGAATGAATCATCAGTTTGAACCATCGAATGAATGAATGACTCAAAGACATTTACCGCCACCTGCTGGCAGTTTTAGTTTCTTCTTTAGAGTTTCGTTTCATTTTTTTTTTTATTTAATTCAGTTTCATTACACAATAGCACAAGGCAAACATAGGGCAATGTTGTACATCTCAAAAGCATTCAAAACAGAACAACAACAACAAAACAAAATGAATACAAACATATAAAATAAAATAAAACAACAAAGTTATACATACATTAGGGCAGTTACATAAATTTGAAAAGCTTTAGAATGTGTATTGTTTTTATAAGCTTCTTATTTGGTGATCTCATATTAGAAAGGGTTTCAAAGTATATTTGAAGTTCAGTGTTACAAAATGTAATATATGAATTACTTTTGACTTATGAATATAAAACTTTGCTAAGATAATTAACAGATTGATAATGTAAATTTGTTTATCAGAAAAAGATGGGTTTTGGGTTTCATTTATTAATAAATAAATAAATACAAAAACATTAAAGGGATGGTTCACCAAAATAAAAAAATCTGTCATCATTTACTCGTCTTCATGTCGTTTCAAACATGAATGACTTTCTTTCTTTTGCACAACATAAAAGAAGGTATTCTGAAGACTGTTGGTAACACAGCTGTTTTGATTACTAGTGAAAAAATTACTGAGATGTTTCTCTAATTATCTTCTTTTATGTACGTAGTTTATGTTAGGCCATTGTAGTCTAAACGTTTAGGTGTGTAATACATTTTATGTTGAATCAAACTAAATATTTCTTTCTAAAGCTACTAATTGTAATGTCTACTTGATACTTTATCATTTAACACAATAATAGCTTTACTTATCTTTTGTGGGTATTTTCACAGCCAAATTTAGTTTACAATCAATTAGATTAATTAATCACTGCACCGTGTAATAAATTAGATTAAACACTTTAATCGACTTACAGCCCTAATTATTATATTCATGTACTATGATATTTACATATTTCAAATAGCACCACGGTACTTCTGTCTTGGTACTAGATCAGAAACGTGTGTGATGGCTATGTGTGACACCTAGCCATGTCAGCGTTTTAGACGTTTGTGACAGTAGTAAAATGCATTATTAATATTTTACAAATAATTAAATTAATCGAAATGAATAATAATTCATTAAATAAAAATTTAAAACCAATTAAATTATTTATAATATTTACAGCATGCAACATTTACAGTTGGTGCAACATTGTCTTTAAAATAATTTAATTATTCAAAATAAATAATTTATTAAATTATATTTAAATATTATTTTATTATAATAAATAATTGAAATAAGTAATATTATTAATTATATACCATTTTGTAATTGCTGTGACAGTGTCTTATTAATTATTAAAAAAATAATTTCAATAATTAAAATAATAATATTAAATTAAAATATATATTTTATTTATATTATGCCACTTTATAATTGTTGTCTTTAAAATAATTGAATTTATTAAATAAAAAAATGTTATAATTTATAATAATTAAGTCATTTACATATATTATTTTATTATGCCACTTTGTAGTTGCTATAACAAACTTACGAGTCTATTGAATTTGCTGTAAGTGTATTTTCTGTCACTTCTTTCCATCAGACGTTTAAGTTATTTGAGAATCTCGCGGAGCAGGACAGAGAGAGGGCAGCGAGGCTGGCAGAGGGTAATAAAGCCGCTCCTCCTGCAGTACAGGAGCTGGAGGTTCAATCAGAACAGGAGGCTGAAGCTCCTGTGGAGGAGAAGAGGAGCACAGAAGAGCCCACACCTGTCCCAGCACCATCAGCACAGAGCACAGAGACACACGGAGAGACTCAGAGCAGCACCGCTGAGCCATCAGGAGCCGCAGCGCCGTTAGACTCCGATTCTAACACAGCCAAAGTGTATGCTTGACTTCTAAATCATTTGCTCAAAAATATGAATACTAAAAGACACTACTGTTCAAAAATTTGGGGTCAGTGAGTTTTTTTTTTTTTAAGAAACTAGTACTTCTATTCAGCAAGGACACATTAAATTACTCTTTCAAGTGATGCTTTTTTTTTTTTTTTCTATTCATCAAAGAATCCTGAAAACAGTTTCCACAAAAATATTAAGCAGCACAACTATATTGATTTAAAAAAAAATGCATATTAGAATGATTTCTGAAAGATCATGTGGCACTGAAAACTGGAGTAATGATGCTGAAAATACAGCGTTGCATCACAGGAATAAATTCCATTTTAAAATGTATTTAAATAGAAAACAGTTATTTTAAATTGTTATAATTTTTCACAATATTTCTGTTTTTATTGTATTTTTAATTAAATAAATGTAGCCTTAGTGAGCACGAGAGACTTATTTCAAAAACATAAAAAAAGAAATTCTTACTGACCTCAGAGGTTTGAGCATTGTTTTGACCTATTAACAAGCTCTATTTCACATTTCCAGTGGACAAGAACATTTTCAGTCGACTGCAGACAGTTACAATGGTGCCGTTAGAGAAAATTACACCTGGTCGCAGGATTACACGGATGTGGAAGTTCGAGTGCATGTGCAGCCTAACATCGTTAAAGGCCGACAGGTGTGTGTAACCTGCTGCCATCTGATTTTATCAGTGTTACTGTCTCACAGTTTGGCAGAATCCTCATTTCCATCTTTTTACCTTGCTGTCTAGTATTACGGCGAAGCTAATTTGATAAGAGTCTGCTTTCTGTTCCGTCTTTGCGCGCAGGTGTCTGTGGATCTGCAGCCGGGGAGGGTCCGCGTGGCCGTGAACGAGGGAGGATCACAGAGAGTCCTGATGGAGGGCGAATTCACACACAAAATTAACACTGAAAGTTCCCTATGGAGCCTGGAGCCCGGCCAATGCGTTCTGGTACACATTATTTTTGGATGGTGTATCTGAAATTGTGATAGACTGATGCATCAGCCAATTTTTAGTCATTTTGAGACTATACATTTCATTGTCAGTTTCAGAAGTCACTGAAATACATCTCATTTGCTATCATTAAATTGTATTCTGTATACACTGTATTATATCTCTAGATATTCTTTGGAATTTAAATTATTATTATTATATGAATTATTTGAGGCAATGTAAGCTGGAGACAGATCTGATGGATTTTGTTAGCTGTAGATAGTCGTGATGATCATTTGGACTTTTCCTCCAGCTGTCCCTCAGTAAAACCGGGGAGGTTTGGTGGAGCGCCGTGTTGAAGGGTGAGGCCGAGATCGATGTGAACCAGATCAACCGGGAACGCACTATGGCAACTGTAGATGAAGAGGAGCATGCCGTACTGGACCGCCTGTCGTTTGATTACCAACAAAAACTCCAGGGGAAACCACAGAGCCATGAGATTGTGAGCATGCAATGGAAATTATTTTCTATATTGCTTCATAACTGCTCTGGAACGTAAAAGGAGTTCAGTCCAAGGACACTTAGAATAGTTCACCCAAAAACTGCTGAAAATGTGCTCACCCTCAGGCCATCCAAGATGTAGATGAGTTTGTTTCTTCATCAGAACAGATTTGGAGAAATTGAGCATTACATCACTTGCTCACCAATAGATCCTCTGCAGTGAATGGGTGCCGTCAGAATGAGAGTCCAAACAGCTGATAAAAACATCACAATAATCCACAAGTAATCCATTCCAGCAATTAATGTCTTGTGAAGCAAAAGCTGCAATTTTGTTTGAAACAAATCCGTCATTAAGATGTTTTTAACTTTGTACTGTTGCATCTAAAATATGAGTCCTCTATCCATAGTCTTGCTTTCTCCAGTGAAAAAAATCAAATCAAGAGTGAAATATGCACAGATCAAGCACCGTTTGCAAGTAAAAACTGTTCAAATATGTCGGTAGACTTTGATGTGAGAGGACAACAGTGGATAGACTTTTTCACTGGAGGAAGTATTAATATGAATATGGACTGGTATTTTAGACAAAATCAATGGTTTAAAGTTAAAAACATCTTGATAGATTTGTTTCTTACAAACATGCAGCCTTTTGCTTCACAAAACATTAACTGATGGACTGGAGTGGTGTGGTTTATTGTGATGTTTTATCACCTGTTTGGACTCTCATTCTGACGGCACCCATTCACTGCAGAGGATCCAACAACAAGTGATGTAATGCTACATTTCTCCAAATCTGTTCAGAAGAAGAAACCAACTCATCTACATCCTTGATGGCCTGAGGGTGAGTACATTTTCAGCATATTTTCATTTTTGAGTGAACTATTCCTTTAAGAGCTTTGGATCTGGATATTGCATTGAAAGATGTTTTACTTTGTGTTTCAGAAAGTCCATGAGATGCTGAAGAAGGGCTGGAATGCTGAAGGATCTCCATTTAAAGGCCAAGACTTTGACCCCTCCCTGTTCAACATCCCACCAAGTGCTGTCCAGTTTTGAGGTCACATGACAGTGCCAGATGTAAAGACAGCACTTTCTGTTACAAACACACACACACAGAAGTACAGTGACGGTGCCGGTTTCTTGCGGTGATATAAAATGAACATCAACAGTGTCTGCACTGCACATCTCATGCCAATATAACTGATTCACTGGCACTGATAATTGTCTCATATTTAGTTAGTGTTGGCATGCAAAATGAGCCGTTGATCATTTATAATTTTTTAGTGTTTTATGAAATCAGTTGACTGAGGTTTTCTTTGGCCACGTGTGTCTGTGATCTTACATTTGCCCAGTTATTCGGGCTTATTGATTGTTAGTTTTCATACTATTTCAGTGATCTACAATAGCGACCGTGAGTTTCGCTAGAGTTTAGAGAAACAGAGTTTCATCAGATATGTTAAAGGTTTGCGCTGTTTCTTTAAGCAGATTGCTGCAGTTCACACGAGAAAGAAATTCTTTCCTTCACTGGTTTCCATCATTTGCATCAGATTTTTGTGCCTGAATCTAATAAACCCTTTTGCAAACATTAAATTTGTCTTATTGTTTGATTCCTGTCACACTGCATTAGATAACAAAGTATTGGCACAAACACACTTTTCAAGCTAAAAATGTAATAAGTTATTAAAATGATAAAACTCTAAAATGTTGGTGGACTCTACTCTTTAGTTCACCCCACATATTTCCTGTAGGGTTCAGAGGACTGGGACAGCCATGCCAGAACTTTCATTTTGTGCTCAGTGACCCATTTTTGTGTTGATTTTGATGTTTGTTTTGTAAGATCCAGCCATGGCCCATTATAAGATTTCTAGCACAGGCACTCAGGTTTTGAGATTTTTTTTTTCATGTGCTGGTATATTGGTATTTGACAGATTCCATGATGCCATGTATCTGAGCAAGATGTTCAGGACCTCTGGCAGAAAAAACAGGCCCACAACATTAAAGATCCAGCAGTATATTTAACCGTGGGCATGGGGTACTTTTTATCCCTGTGTGCACCAAACCGAACTCTTTTGTGCCAAAAAGCTTCACTTTTTAGCCTCACTTGACCGCAGAACCCAGTCCCATTTGATGTACCAGTAGTATTTGGCAACTGAATATGCTGGAGTTTGGTTTTGGATGAGAGCAGAGGATTTTTCTGGAAACTCTCCCAAAAGTGATGTAGGCGCTGTTGCGCTTTGAGGCTTTCTGACCACAAGACTACAACTCTTTAGCTGTGAACCTTGGAGAGTCTCCTCCTCCTTGTCTTGCATTACGACAATATAGACAGGCAGATTTGTAACATTTCTAGTAGATTAAAACATCTTAATTATTGTGCTGATGGTGGAAATGGGAGTTTTCAACGATTTAGCTCATTTCTTACATCTTTCTATTTTGTGAAGCTCAACCAAATTTTGCCGCACATCAGAACTCATTTCTTTGGTTTTACTCCTTGTGATGGATGATTAAGGTAATTTGGCCTTTGTGTTACCTCATATCTACACCTTCATGTGTAACAGGAAGTCATGGCTGGTCAATTTCATGTTTCTAGTCACATTGGAGTGCTACAATATGCTTGAGAGATACTTTACACATAAGAATTTCCAGGGGTGGTAATAATTGTAGCTGACCTTTATTGGAAGATTTTTTTAGCTTAGATTTTTGTGAATTTCTTGAATGAAAGAGCAAAAGGATAATCAATACAGATTTGTTTTCACAGCTTTCTTCATTTAACATAGGGGTGCCAATAGTTCTGACCACACACACACACACACACACACACACTACCCTATCTATCTATCTGTCTGTCTAATTTATATATATATATTAATTTATCTATTTAGTTTAACATGCATGAAAACAGTGCTAACTGCTGTAGTGATTAAAATTACAGATAGATTTCTGTTTAGTTTATGGCCAATCAGGGGCTTTTAGGTCGGTCATTGCTGAAAACAACACGAGTGCGCAAATTATGTGTGTGTTCCGTGTGTATGACATATATTTTAAGTGTTGTATATAGATTTGGTCAGTTAAATTGAACAAATTAAATTTTGCATTTCATTTGGAAACAAGGTCCCAGAGTCTGGAGGAAGAGTGGAGAGGCACAGAATCCATGTTGCTTGAAGTCCAGTGTGAAGTTTCCACAGTCAGTGATGATTTGGGCTGCCATGTCATCTGCTGGTGTTGGTCCACTGTGTTTTCTGAAGTCCACAGTCAACGCAGCCATCTACCAGGAAATTTTAGAGCACTTCATGCTTCCTTCTGCTGACAAGCTTTATGGAGATGCTGATTTCATTTTCCAGCAGGACTTGGCACCTGCCCACACTGCCAAAGGTACCAAAAGCTGGTTCAATGACCATGGTGTTACTGTGCTTGATTGGCCAGCAAACTCGCCTGACCTGAACCCCATAGAGAATCTATGGAGTATTGTCAAGAGGAAGATGAGAGACACCAGACCCAACAATGCAGATGAGCTGAAGGCCACTGTCAAAGAAACCTGGGCTTCCATACCACCTCAGCAGTGCCACAAACTGATCACCTCCATGCCACGCCGAATTGAGGCAGTAATTAAAGCAAAAGGAGCCCCTACCAAGTATTGAGTACATATACAGTAAATGAACATACTTTCCAGAAGGCCAACAATTCACTAAAAATGATTTTTTTATTGGTCTTATGAAGTATTCTAATTTGTTGAGATAGTGAATTGGTGGGTTTTTGTTAAATGTGAGCCTAAATCATCACAATTAAAAGAACCAAAGACTTAAACTACTTCAGTCTGTGTGCATTGAATTTATTTAATACACGAGTTTCACAATTTGAGTTGAATTACTGAAATAAATGAACTTTTCCACGACACTCTAATTTATTGAGATGCACCTGTATACACCCACTAAAAAGGTGAAAAACGGAGAGATGTCGCCGGTGTAAGCTCCGCCGCGCCCTCCAGCGGTGACTGACAGCGCGCGCCTCTCTCCTCCTCACAGCGGAAAACAAGTGCACTGCAGTTGAACGGCGCATTCGGTGAGAGGTCGGTAAACCAGTCGAGTCTGCTCGTCGGCGAACCTCTCCCTCACTCGAATCAGTATCCACGTTGAAGTTTTGTCTTCAAAATCCCGCAAGTCGAAGGCACAGGAGAATAATCGTAGTGCTGGACACACAGCTCGGATATTGTAGCGAACGCTGAGGGCTGAGAAATGGCAACGACAACTTGCACGCGCTTCACCGACGAGTACCAGCTGTATGAAGAACTTGGAAAGTAAGATTTGCTTTATCTGCTGGTGTTTGTGCGTAACCCGAGTGTCTTGTACTGATATCACACATTTCCTGAATGTAAATTCAAATGCAAAAGCCCAAAGGAGTTGTCAGGAAACATTAGAAGGAGTTGCGTTTAAATACTCTCCCACTACTGTTTAACTAGATCGAATCTATGATGATACACTGCGATCTGGTGATCATTTTGAGAATGTTTGATGCTTTTTGGCATCTGAAATGCATTGAGTATCTGTCGGGAATCCTAAAGGCGTGTTGCATTTAAATACTCTGTTATCATGTATGTTAAAGTGAATGTTTACATATTTACTTTATGCGCATGCATATGTTTTTTTGCACGTTTGAACTCGATGCATCTCGTGCAGGATACACAAAAGAGCTGTCAGGAAACATCAGAGGGAGTTGCATTCAAATACTCCCACTACTGTGTTTATTTAACTGTCTGTGCTCATAAATATAAGCCTCTCAGGGGTTAATTTTGAGGATATTGCATGTTTTGTGGCCCCCTCTGGTGCATTTCATGCAGAAAGCTCAGAGGAGCTGTCAGGAAACATTAGAGGGGAGTTGCATTTAAATACACCCACCACTGTGCATATTACAGTGAATATTTATGTGCATACAGTCTCTGATTATAAAAATGAGCGTGCAGGTGTTAAATCTGAGGATGCTGCATGCTTTTTAAATGCGGTTTGGAAAATAATGGGGAGTTGCATTGAAATGCATTAACTAAAGACCTAGATAGTGAGTGTATTGAATCAAAGATAAAACATGATCAATCAGGGGTTAATTTAAATGACATTGCATGTTAATGTAGAGATATCGTGTATCTGGAATGCACGAGGGAGTTGCATTAATATGCATGGGAGTATTTAACATAATCCTGAGAATATTGTATGGTGCATTTCATGCAGAAAGCTCAGAGGAGCTGTCAGGAAACATTACAGTGAGTTTATTTCATATGTCTGATTATAATTATCAGCTGTCAGGGGGTTATTTGGAGGTTATGTTCAGTGTGATACATTTGAGAGTATAATCAGGCCAAAAGGTCACTAAAAAAGGTACAATGCTGTCTCTGGGGCAGGATCCTCTAGGTACAAAATTTAAAAGGTACATTTTTGTACATTATTTACCCCTAAATGCTACATATTAGTACCATAAAGTGCACATTATTACTTTAAAAGTACACAGTAGTATCTAAAGTGTACATATTCATACATTTTGACCGTTTTGTACCCTTTTTCTGAGAGTGTACATGGAGGGTGGATACAGTGTATCAAGAGTTCTATAATGAACGTTACTATGTATCATAAACTCTGGGCAGCAGTGAAGACTCGCTACATTGTGTCGTTCTGTCCGGTGACATTTGGAGCTGTGAGAGCTGCCCCGGCGGCTGTTTGCTGTCTATAATCTCTGTGTGTGTGTGTGTGTGTGTGTGTGTGTGTGTTACATGCCAGCGGCCTGACGTTAGGAAATTATTTTACTCTCTTAGCCCCCCTACTTCTCCTCCAGTCAGTCAGTATTGCGTTTCTTTTGCACCTTTTTTTCTCCCGAATTATTAAACAGGGCCCGTGTGTATCACCCACAATCATAAAAACACACAGATAGTAGTAGATGGACATCTCATAACTTTTTAAACTTCTCGTTTTTCTAAATACTCTGTGGGTTTCATTTTCACTTCATCTCAAAGTAGTGTGTATTCCCGCTCACTGAGGAGAAATAGACATTTTTTTAAACTTTTTAAACGTTTTGTATTTGTGATGTTTCAGCAGATCTTCACCGTACTGAACTGAATATTTGACCACATCCTCAGTTTGTGGTGGAGACATGCATTTTAGCCTTTTCTTAACAGCTTTTTTGATAACTGTACACATCATGCATACTGTAAGTAAATATATATAAAAATATAAATATATATTCATTCATAATGTAATATAGAAATAATTTTATAAATATAAATTGTGTATATATATATATATTTATATAATGTGTGTGTGTGTAGTGTATGATCACCAAATGAGCATATTAAAATGAATATTTTGGCTGCTTTGCCATCACAGGAATAAATTACATTTTGAAATATATTTAAACAGAAAACCGTTATTTTAAATTGTAATAATATTTCACATTAATACTGTTTGTAACTGTATTTTTGATCAGATAAATGCAGCTTTGGTTATTATTATATTATATTCTGATTGAATTTACAGTTATATTTCGGGTTCTGACTTGTTGTGGTGTTGTTGGGTTTGTGAGCATGTTTTCTGCTGCTGTGTGCTCAGCGCTTCAGTTTTCCTGACAGGTCGACGGCAGTAAATCAGCTCAATGTCTCCGCTGTGTCCAGCACTAATGAAACGACTGGTTTGCTAACAGAGCGCTCGAGCTGCGACTCATGACCTTCTGCTTTATTAGTCCAGAAGTTTCTTCTTCTTGAATGTGTTGTTTCCCTCTCACTGGCAAGCAATAATTTATTTCATTAATTATAATACATGATATTAGTGGTTGACTGAGTTTATTAGCTGATAGGCCTATTTGGCGTTTTTTAATTATCGGCATTGGCTGAAAAGTTTTTATTTTTTGATCGATAAATGTCACAAGTGGGACTTTTATTTTAACAGCTCTGTGATGTTTTACTTTAGGAAATACCAAAAGGATTATTTTTTGTAAATATTATGCAAAATCAATTTAATTGCACCAGTTGTTATGCTTATGTTATTTACGATCTTTAAATTAAATAGTGCAATTTCATATATATTGGCCTCATATCAGCCATCATAAAACATGTATAGTCACCCACTACATTATACATGTTAATGTGTTAATATGCTGACCTCTACTGCAATCTGCAATGGCACCATGGTACAGTAATGATATCAGATGGTAATACTATGGTACTTCATTACCATATATCATTGTATTTAATTATATGCAATATATATTTATATCTAGGGCAATATTTGATATTTAATTTTGCATTCACAAAGAGTTAATCTTTAAAACACGAATAATTTAATAGTTTAATAGCTGTGAAATGTTATGCAAATTTTAAAATGTATATACATTTTTTTTATAATATAGTTTAATGTTTTGATGCCTAAATTAACTTTAGAGTTATTGAGTTTAGGGCTGCCACTAACGACTATTTTTATTTCGATTAATCTATCGACTAATTTATCGATTGGTCGATTAATCTAAACAATTAATTTTCCGCCAAAAAATCAACAATTTTACTTACGAATATTTTATTAAACCAAATTTCTATGAAATTCTTTTTTAAAGCAAAAGTAAAGTGCAACATAGAGGGCAAGAAGCAAGTGTCCATCTCATCTCAGTCCAGATCACTGAAATCAGTTCAGTATTATAGTGTAAGAATGACAACATATCCATGTGTTCTAGTCTAATAATAACATTATAATCAGTATTTTAAATAAAGGAGAATTTACCAGAAATATTATTTAGGAGAAAAATGTAAATGTGCAGTATTTCGGAAAAAAAAAAAAAAAAAAATGTTACCATTAAAATGGAATCCAGAAAATAAGAATCTGGTACAGATAAAACTGTAAAACTCAATTAATTACACAGGCTTTTTGATTAATAAAATTTTATTTAACCATTAAAACAGTATAGAAAAATGAAAATGGAAAAAACTGAATTTGGAAATAAAACGGATTTCATAGGGCCCTATAATTATAATAATGTTTTTGTGGTAATAAAAATAGATGTAAGTGAACAATAGCTTTTAAAAGGACTTCAAATACATATATAATAGCAATGATGCAATAATAATTAGTTCAAATAAAGCATCAAAAGCAAGAAATCATCTGGTTTTATTGAACAAAACTGTTAAAATACATAATGTATTATAAACAATAGAGCTAATGTAGATAACGCATAACAACAAAGGCCTGCAGGGGGCGCCTGATGATTATTATTAAACATTACTGCACGATCTAATCCTTGTTTAATATTGACCAAGCACCATTTAATTCAAATGTCCACTTAATCTTTAATATTTGGTCATTTCTTTAGGACAGAAATGCTATAGTCACTGTAATTAAATGAATATGTGGACATCAAAACGAGTAAACTCAGAGTGAGGGTTTGAGCTTTTATTTTGAAATCGCATGTATTCTCCTGTGTTTACACAGGTTTATAAATGATTTATCTTACACATCTGATGAAATGGCGCACGTTGCGTTCCCAGATGAACGTTATAATAAACCCAAACTCACAACAACATGCAGAGATGGAGTTTGAGACGCTCCACACATGTAAATAAGTTTCTGTGGAACTACTGTGAACAGAGCCGCTGTGTGACGCACGTGCTTAACCTACACGCATGTAAATGATTAAAGCGCATATACTGTGTTAGAACTGCATCCATATAATTATTTAATTAAATCATAGCTTTGGGAATTCACAATTATGCTTAATTATGATTTTAAATGGGTTTAATGTAATGCAGCCTTGGAAAATAGTCTTAATAGTGTGTTTTATGGATTCTCCTCCGTGAAATGCGGCACTTCCGGTATTTTGCGGTTAGTCGACGCGAGCAAAATGAAGTCGACGATTTTTTTAAATCGACGAATCGCAACAGCTCTAATTGAGTTTAGTTGTTAGTGTTTTATTTTTCATTTTATGGAATTTTAATATCATAATTTTTTAACAAGTTATCGGCAGTGTTACACTTGCGATTTGGATACTATTATAGATTGTATTAATATTTTGAATCAGTTTTTGTTTTTATTATTTCTGCTTTCATTAAAATTTTTATTAAAGTTTTAGTAATTTTGTTGCGTGTTTTGATCATTTTGTTTTTTTCCAGTATGTCTGTATAGTTTCTGTTCATTTTTTTCCAGTTTTACACTCGACAGTTTTACACTCTATATAGTTTTAATTCATCTTTATTTGAGTTTGTTATTTTAGTACATCAAGTTAGAATGAGTCCAAAATTTTAAACTAGACTAAAATTTAGTATTAAATAAAAAATGAGAAATGTTGCCTTGGCAACTGGCTGAAATAATTGTGTGTGTATGCGTATATATATATATATATATATATATATATATATATATATATATATATATATATATATACACCCCCCCCCCCAAGTTCCAGATTTTTTTTTTTATTGTTTTAGTTTCAATATTAGTGTTTGTTAACTGTATTGACCCATGTTATCGGTCAGAACATTAAATGATTACCAAGGCTTATTGGCATTAGCTAGAATTTTAGCAAAAAGTCACTTTTTGAAAGTGTATGATTGACCTTTACACGTCTTGCGTGATGTTTTGAATGATGATCTTGCTTTCTTCTAGTCCGCTAGCCAAGCGAATCGTGCGCAGGTGATTTGCCTGAGGTCACGGGGGGGCATATGGTCTGTTTTTATCACATGTTATCATCACATGAGTGTTTCCAAGGGCATTTGAGCCTGTCGGTGAGGGCAGGAAGTCACGGATCCGGAGCGGCTGCTTGAGACATGCCGAGTGTAGTGTGTAACTGTAACAAGGTGTGCTAAATCTAGCCAGTAAGGAATGACATCAGACCGTTATCATGACTGTCTCAATGGATTTTCATCTGAAAATAGACTCAGTGAGGCTTTTGAAAGATGGAGTGTGTTCTACATTTTGTTCCCATGTGAATATCATGAATATTTGCGCATCAAACAAACACCTGCGTGTTGTATTCATTTCTGATTTGAAGAGGTAGATGTGCATAACTGTTGTTCTTCTTAACGGTTCACCCAAAAATAAAACATTTGCTTGCATGGAACACAAATAGAGAACACAAGTGTCCCTTTAAGCCATTTTTGAAGGGTTTTGAACAGATTTTTTGGGGTTCCACATCAAGTTCAATGGTGTATTTTGTTCTCTGTCTGCTTCTTCAGGGGGGCCTTCTCAGTCGTGCGACGTTGTGTCAAGCTGTGCACGGGCCAAGAGCATGCTGCCAAAATCATCAACACCAAAAAGCTCTCGGCAAGAGGTAAATCATGACTGCTGGAAAATGTTTTTGGGCAGGGAAAAGGGGGTTGATTTGCACTTTGAGATGGATGATATGGCTAAAAAAACCTGTGGATATTTTCAGGTCTTTTAAGGATATTTGACACGTACCTTAATATTTATGTATAGTGGTCTGAAATGGCTTGAAATAATGGGTTTGTTTTAAGCAAGCAGCTTGAAATTAATTCAATGATATACTTTGCTTATACTGTATATATACAATTTGCATAATGTTTGGAGTTATTTTTAATAGTCTTATATTTAAAGTACATTACCATTCAGAACTTTGGGGTTGGTAAGATTTTTTCATTTTTGAAAGATTGTCATCAAGGCTGCATTTATTTGATCAAAAATGCAGTAAACAATAACAGTAATGTTGTGAAATATTATTACAATAATAACATAACGTTTCTGTTTGAATATGTTAAAATGTAATTTATTCCTGTGATGCAAAACTGAGTTTTCAGCATCATTACTAATGATGTACATCATTACATTACATTAGTCTTCAGTGTCACATGATCCTTCAGAAATCATTCCAATATGATGATTTGCTGCTCAAGAAACATATCTGATTATTGCCAATGTTGAAAACAGTTGTGCTGCTTCATTCGATGAATAGAATGGCATTTGTTTGAAATAGAAATCTTTTGGAACATAATAAATGCCACTTTTGAACAATTTAATGCATCCTTGCTGAATAAAAGTATTAATTTCTTTTAAAAACATCTTTCTGAGCCCAAACTTTTGAAAGATAGTGTATTCTAAAAAAGTATAAATATAAAAATTACCACAGTAAACCTTGCTTTTGCCAATAATTCTGATTTAATTTATCAACTGATAACAATCTTGACCAGTAAATTCAATCTAATAATAGTGGTTATCAGTTTAACCATTATGCAGCATGACTAAAATGTTATTTGAATAAAACTCCCAGACTTTTAGTCAACTAAAACTTGGACAAGACAGGTTGATTAAATAAATATGATAAAAACTAAAAATGATATTTCACACAAGACTAGGACTTAAAAATAAACAGCTGACTAAATTAAAGGAACAGTTCCCGTAGAATGAAAATTCTGTCATTATTTACTCACCCTCAAGTTGATCCAAACCTGTAGGAGATTCTTTCTTCTGCTGAACACAAAAGAAGATATTTTGAAGAATGTTGGTAGCCAAACAGTTTCTGGTAGCCATTGACTTCCATAGTATTTTTTTACATACTATTAAAGTCAATGGGGACCGTCAATTGTTTGGTTACCCACGGTCTTTAAAATTAATTTTTTTGTGTCTAACCCTTTACTGCAAGTTCTAGCAGACCCCAAAAATGAAAATCTGAACTTGTAAATAAGCATAATATGTCCACTTTAAATGACTAGGTGGATATGAAGATGTCAGCACTTAGCCTAGTTGACATGTTTGTTGTGGTGCTCTGTGATATTTTGTGTGAACGTGTGTGTGTGTGTGTGTTTTGGGAAGCGTTGGCCACACATGGGATAATCATATGGTCTGCAGGTCATCACAGGCAGGCTGACCATTTGGCACGCTGCTGACAGCGTGTCTGTGCGGCCAACATGCCAAGAGCCCGGGACTCGTGTACACGCTCGAACACACACCCACGCTGCTGCGGCGCTGCGCGGCTTCAAGCACTCAAACACCAGGGGCTTTTGTTTGCCGCTGCGCTTCTGAAACAAAGCCATGCCACACATCAAGTGGAAAAAGTTCAGATTGTCGCTTCGTCATCGCTGCTATTGTTTTGACTCAGCTCGTGACCACATCTGACACCTCGCTGTCCCCTGACGCCCCTGCGACGATTCGCTTTCACTCAGACATCAGGGTGCATTCATATTATTGCGGTTTTGCTACAGAAACAGGGTTCGGGTGTCATGTGACTGCAGTGTCAGCGCTGAAAGAGTTAATGTGGCTAGTTGAAACTGGAGCAAATGTGAGGGGGCGGGGCCTGGGTGGAGTGATTGACACTGAGTGCAGCCAACGAGGAATGCAGCCCCTTCCTCAACAAGGATTGTCTTATTACACAACAAGAGCTGCTTTGGGAAAGTTGTGATTTGCTGTGAATACTTTATGTGCATAATCGCAGCACCTGCAATGCAGTATGGAGTTGACCTGGATTTACCCGAAGTGTGTCTCTCACACACACACACACACACACACACACACACACACACACACACACACGCAGCACTAGGTTGATCTTTGCAATTGACTCGATGATTGTTTCCAATTATAATGGCTTAGTGCTGGGATAAATAGCGATAAAAGCGATTGTTGGAGCTGTAATTGTTTCTGACAGGCCTATTATCCTGCCATGCAAACATGAGCACAGTTGCATTTGATTGCATACAGTTGGTCTTAAATAAGTGTCTTCCTCTTCCACCAGTTATCTTTAGTTTACATCCTGGCAGATTTGTTTGCATCAAAATTGCCCGTGTTTAGTTATTTTGGGCATTTTGTTGGAATATGTTCTTTATTTATGATGAATTAATTGTTACTTTGGATAAAAGCTTCTGCTAAATGTACAATGAATCAGTTCCCAATAGATAAACTTAAGTCCTGGCCTATATTGTTTCTGGTTGAATATCCCAATTTAGGACAGCACTATTAATCAAAGTAAATTTTGCTCAATATGGGCAAAGATTTTTGTGATTAAATATCAATGACTATCTTGCAGCATGGAAGCCTTTTATTAATTATTTTAATAAGAAAGCAAAAGTTGAACCCTAATGCAAGCATCTCTTTCTTTCTTTCCCATATATCATTACGATGATAAAATCCATTGTTAAAATATGATTTGTATATATGTAAAATATTTTTTTGTGCCAATGTAGAAAACTTAATAAAGAGAATGTTCAAAAAAATATAAATGACTATCAAATAATGTTAATAATAATAAACAGTCATAATATAGTTTTTAAGTGCCATTTTACACCCTCTATATGACTTTTAGAAGTTGATTGGGTTTTTGATGGGAGTTATTTTTGCAGCCGAGAAATATTAGCTAAATAAAACTTGATAGTTTAACATTTGAAATTAGAAGAAATTTAGACAGCCATAAAAGATAGTTTGTCTTTTTTTAGTTAGTTTTGAAAAAAAATTTTTATAAGCATTTGGTTTTTATTTTACAGTAAAGTATTACAATACTAACAATTTTTATTTTTCTGCGGAAATGAAAGCTTGAAGAGAACAATAAATGTTAGTATTTTAATTTGACAGTTTTGCTGCAAAAAAAAACAAAAAACATAAAACATGTTTATTCTACAGTAAAATATTACAAAAAGTAATATTTCTTATTTTTCTGACAAAATAAAATAGTATAATGTTTGAAAATTAATAAACTAAGTAGTGTTGTCAAAAGTACCGACCGTGATACCATTCGGTACTGAAATTTTAAAAACGTCCATTTCCTAAAACTATATTAGAGGTATAGTAAAACATTAGTTTAATTTAAAAAAAAAAGTTAGACAGTTGTGAGTGTTTTTGCCTAATTATCATTGAACTTCAGAGGAATCTATAACTGCTCAGTAGTTGTAGAATAGGACTGTAATGTGATTACTGTAGTCTGGTGATGAAGTAGTCCGTCTCGGCAGGGTCTGATGCTCTTTGCTGCAGAGGCGTTTTGTGGTGTTTGGGTGTCAGCATTCTCACAGCTTCACACCAGTCTCACTGCTCGATGTGACAACTTCACGAGCTGTTGTGTGTGAGTGTGTGTGAGTGTGTGTGTGTGTGTGTGTGTGTGAGAGAGTGTGTTTGGGAGGGTTGCAGTGAGGCCACAGTGATGTTCTGTAAACTGACTGTACCTTCAGTAGCGATTTAAATGATATCATGCATTTTTTATTTATTCCCTGAGGTCGACTTATATACTAGCATTCAAAAGTCTTGGTACAGTGTATTTTTTAAAATAAATTAATACTGTTCATTTAATTTATAATGTTATAAAAGATTTCTATTTCAGATAAATGCTGTTCTTTTGAACTTTGTTCATTAAAGAATCCTGAAAAAAAAAAAAAAAGTTTCCACAAAAATATGAAGCAGCACAACATTGGTAATAATAATAAACGTAAATAATAAATCAGCATATTAGAATGATTCTGAAGGATCATGTGACACTGAAGACTAATGATGATGCTGATAATTCAGCTTTGAGCACAGGAATAAATTACATTTTGAAATATAAATAGAAAATTGTTATTTTAAACTAAAATAAATAATATTTCACAATAGCAGTGTTATTTTTATTAATATTTTTATTTATTTTTTATTTTAATTTTAGTTAAATGTTTAGTAACTTGGTTGTGCTTTGTTTTTTTTTTTTTTTTTTTCAAATGTCTTTATTTATTGTAAATTATTAATTTTAGTATTAGATATTTTAGTACTTCAAATTAACTTAAAAGAAAATTTAATTATTCTTTCACAACTAGTTGAATTTATGTATTTTTACCTTTTTAATATTTTATTTTATTCCAGTTAAATGTTATTTTATTTCATGTAACAAAAAAAGTTATTTGTTTCTTAAATGTTTTTTTTAGGTTAATTTAGGTAATGATAATAACCCTGCACAATATTACTATTTTACTGTATTTTTGATCATATAAATGCAGCTTCAGTTAAAAAATGATTTAAAAATCTTCCCAACCTCAAACTTTTGAATGGTGTTTTTACACCCAATTTTTTCAGGACCATTTTACACCCTCTATCATAGAATTGGGTTTTGATGCAAGTTCTGTTTGCAGCTCAGAAGTAATGCGTGTTTTTCTTGTACATCAAAAGAAAATGTGACCAATCAGACGATAGCTGCGATCCATACTAGTTCATTTGGGAACACTTAATGATGCTGGGATGATGGACAGCCAGCCGTGTGTGTTTTTATCAGGACTCTGAAGACGATCTTTCCTGTATGACTCATGCATGGCAGACAGCAGGCTTCCTCCGTGTCTCTCTGTATCATGCAGATTCTCTCCACACTCAAGCTAGTAGAGGTTGCGTGATCTGCAGCTGCCGGTTGGCCGTGTGGTTTACAGTAGATGGTGTGGTCTGCGTGATGCTGAGGCTGACCTTTGCCGCTGTGTTTGAAGTGATGTGCAAACCGCTTTAAATGTGCACTTTTAACTAGCTCTGATCTGAGATCAGTGTGAATTGAGCAGGAACTGTTTGACTGGAGGGAAAAACCAATAGCACAAAGCTTTTACGTTTTGTTCAAAAGATGTGAAATTAATTATGAAGGTTTTTCTATTTTTAAACACAAACATTATACTTCCCATCCTGTGATGACAACTTAAATGCAAATTGTTTTCAAGATAGTGGTGTCATTTTTGAACAATCATCTACGACAAAAAGGCATAAAAGCAAGATTTATGTATGTTTTTTTTTAAAGAAATAAATGCTTCAGTTCAGCAAGGGTGTATTAAATTGTTCAAAAGTGACATTAAAGGCATTTATAATGTTATAAAAATGTATTCTAAAAATCTAACAAAAAAAATGTGAAGCAACACAACCACATTTATAATAATAAGAAATGTTTCTTGATCAGCAAATCAGCATATTAAAATGATTTCTGAAGGATCATGTGACTCTGAAGAAATTATTCTGAAAATTCAGTTTTGCATCACAGGAATAAATTACATTTTAACATATATTTAAATAGAAAACAGGTATTATAAACTATAATAATATTTCATAATTTTACTATTAATTACTGTAGTTTTTGAACGATTAAATGTAGCTTTGGTGAGACTTCTTTCAAATACATACTTTTAATGTCACTTTTTACAATGTGAATGCTAACTTGACCCCGTTTACTGTGTTTATAAATATTCATGGTCTTATTGTGCACGATTCATTAGTTTTTATAATCTTTCTTCATACTGAAATGGCTTTCTCCACCTCTGAAACGACGTTTCTGCTGATGGAAGAAGGAAGTGTGGGTGGGATAAAATAATGATGATAATCAATTGTCCCGATCGGACCAAACCCCTGTTAGGGATGGGCGATATGGGCTTAAAAATAGATCACGATATTTCTGTTATTTATTGCGATAACGATATCAATGACGATAATTCCCCAAATAGGGTGTTTTGAGCATTACTGAGTACACACGTAATGCACTGACGGTTTAATTCATACTGGACACCGGCGGGCGCTCTTGCGCAGAAACTACACACATCCATAGCAGAAGTAATACTGACGACGCTCCATGAAGATATCCAGTTATCACTGAAGAAAACGCACAACGGAGATAAGAGAAATTTTAACTGATGAAACTTGAAGACTATAAACATACGATTGCACAAAATATATGGTTTATCTGTGTTCTTCAATCTTGGGTATTTTTATAAGGAAAGTATATTTATAATGCAATGCTAATCGACATAGCCTTTATCACTGTATATAATACTATCATTCTGTAATATGAAACCACGTCTGGTCACAAAAAGAAGTATTTCAAACACTCGACTATGTTAAGTTAATTTGGAGAAAAAGCATGTCAATAAATGATATCTTTGACAACAGGTTTGTAAACAGGCTCATACACATGCAAAACTGTATCGCACACATACTGTACTACATTTATTCAGACTGATTTTTTTGTGCACTGTACAGCCCTAACCAAACTATTACAGATTGTAAAAAGAGCTCGAGCTCATCATTTAGTGATAAACTCCTCAGTTTCACGTCTGCCTTCCACGATGTCGCTCCGCACTGTCACACACAGAAATATGTCAACAACTAGACTTTATCGTTATTATCTCGGGAAGACTAATTCTTATCGTGGGGAGAATTTTTACCGGTATATCGCAAACGATAAGATATCACCCATCCCTAACCCCTGTACATAAAACAGTGCCAACTTCCGATTTCATGTTTTTCTCTCAGACATCTCAGTGTGGTATATTTGCATCAGCATCTGAATCTACTGCAGGGTTTTGGTTTTGTATTATTGATATACTGTTGTAGTTTTTGGTAATATATCATATTAGATTTTATTTTTATATTTCCTGTTTATTTTCATTTTAAAGTTTTAGTAATTTTGTTGTGTTTTTTTCTTTTTTTTCAAGTTTTTAATGGTCTGTATAGTTTTTATTAATTAGTTTTGGTTTTAGTTATAGTATTTAGTTTGAGTAATTTTAGTACTTCAAGTTAAACTAAATGAAAATAAGAAATGTTGCCTTTGCAAATAGCTGAAATCGTTTTTTAATATTTTATTGTATTTCAGTTCATCTTTTTTAGATTTTGTATGGTTTTGGTTTTGGTTTTAGTTAATGGTAATTTCTCTGAAATACTTGGAAATCTGGCATATGTTGGTTTCTTAACTTGCTGTTAACTAAAGTTCATGTGAAACTGAAAGGGCTAACATGGTTTCATAGTGACTAATCTTCCTCAAAGTTCATGACATCCCACAAAAGATTTGTGCAAACTATTAATTGGTTAAAAAAGCTTTAATTGCTCCCTCTGCAAATTCTCCATTACATGACGCTCATCACAGACCCACATCTTTTCCCAGATCACCAGAAGCTGGAACGGGAAGCCCGTATCTGCCGTCTGCTCAAGCATCCCAATATCGGTGAGTCTATTAAAGTCAGCTTCACAAATAAACCCAAACTTCTCCATTCAGGATGAAATCAGTGTGGAATCCATCATTCAGGACGCAGGTGGTTTGAATGAGCTGAAAGCATCTCGAAGGGCATTAATATAGAAAGCATGCCTGTTGATTTCAGCCCATAAAACCGCTCTTTAAATTGTGCTGTTTGAGTGAATGACAAATGAAAGTATGTCATGATATTATTCCTCTCTTTCTCTGTAATGCAGTGCGGCTCCATGACAGTATATCAGAGGAAGGCTTCCATTACCTCTTATTTGACCTGTAAGTTCCTCCATATAATATGGCGCATAATATCTCTCTCTCTGCTTTGTGTTTGCTCGGTGCGCTTCAACAGACGCCCACCCACTCTACCTTCCCCTCGCATCTCTCTTCATCTCTCACTCTCTCTCTCTTGCTCGCTCGAGAGCCAGTTTCTATAGCAACAGAGCCGGGCTGCCCAGCCAAAGAGAAATCCTGCAGCAGGGGTTTCCCCCCCGAAGCCCCAGTGTTCTCTCTTCTAGAGGATTCCCCCATCCATACTGCTCGCTCTCTCTCTCTCTCTCTCTCTCGCTTATTTTTCCTGTCATGCACAGACACGCTGTCTTTAGTTTATCTTCCTTAATTGTGCTTGTTTAATAAATGCTGCTTTATTTATTTATTGTTTTTTGATGCATTATTTGATACTTTTGATACGTTTGCACTTTAGTTTGTATGTGATCTGTGCAGTATAATTAAAGACTGCACCATTGGTTGAGCCAGTGTTGCTGTGTCAATCTGTTCTCATGCTGTTTTCACTTCAGGGGAGTCAAATGAGACCTAACCTAGCACAGGATCAAGTATTTTAAAATAAAGTACTAAATAACACAAATCATCTTTCATTTATTCCTGTTGGTTAAATTGCTACTTACTTGATTTTTATTTTTATTTTATCAAAAATATTTAATTTAAAATGTTAAGATTTATTTGATTATTAATTTAATTATTTTAATTTCTTATTTTTATTATATTATTAGTTTTATTAATAGTTTTGTTTTTCATTTATTATTTTTATGTAGTAATAGTTTTTTTAAATATAATATTTGAATTTTTATAATATATATTAATTATCATTTATTTATTAGCTTTTTATTGTTAGTTTTTTCCTCATTTTTATTATTAGTTTTAGTTTAAAATATTTAATTTAACAGCTTTTTCATGCATTTCATTACAAATTAATAATAATTAATTTATTATTTTGTTATAATTAATGTATTTATTTAGTATTACTTTATCTTATTTATTTCATCAGTAGTACATTTGTAAATCTTTCTTGTTTTTTTGTTTTATGTTACTATATTTTATTTTATTAATTTAATTATTTTCAATTCATTATTTTAATTCATTTATTTATTTTTTGTTCTTATTTGATCTTTTATTTGAGTGTAAAGCTCTGCCAAACTGAAGTGAAATAATCACAGAATAAATGTGAATATGGTGACCGTGGTACTGTTCTCTTCTCTCTGTCCTGTAGAGTGACGGGTGGAGAGCTGTTTGAAGACATCGTAGCCAGAGAATATTACAGTGAAGCTGACGCCAGGTAAAACAGCGTCTCCATTGTCTCCTGTTGTGCTGTCCAGACCCTCCCCATGCCATTTCCCCTCCATCCTCCCATCCACACTTCTTTCTTCTCTTTCACATGCATTTTAACCAGATAAACATGTGTTTTGTACAGATTCTAGTATAACGTGAGTAATAGTTTTGTCCACATCATACGAGGGTTGAGTTTTGTTTCAGAGGCTTGTTAAACGTTTGAGGCAGTGTCTCGCTGAGGCGGCAGGAGTGGGCGGCAGCTCTCTCTGTGTGTCTACTTCTGCAGGTCCCTTTCCTCCGGTTTTCCCATCAGCTTCTTTTTTTCCATCCCATCTATTCCTGTTTTCCTCTCTGCATCAGATCCTCTCACAGACACACACACACACACACACACACTGCAGTCGCCCTCAGGAGAAAAGCTTTAATCAATCTGACTGTGTGGGTACGCATGTGGGAGTGAGAGATACGGCGAGAAACAGAACGAGAGATACTTACCGAGGGAGGAAACACAAGAGCTGGCGAGCGCTGAGACTACTGGAATCCATGAGCTCATCAGCCATATTCGTGGGTAGAAAGGTGTCACGAAGCCGTCAGGACGGTGAAATGTATCCGTTCCCGAGGGCCGCAGACCCTCCACCTGCCTCCACTAGAGCGATGGCTGAAAGTAGGCCTCTAATTAACACATAATTATGATGTCGGCTCATATTCAGCGCCGCACGTGCTGCAAACCCGCACACTCGCTTTATTTGAGCTCGATCTGTTTCCATAGCGCTAGAAACTAGATGTTCACACTTTCTGAAGAAAATTACTGTTTTCTTCACATTACTATGCTGTTGCTATGGTGGTTGCTAGGTGATTGCCTAAGTAAAAAAAAAAGTCTCTGCCATTTAATTGTTTACAAGTCTGATCAATCGCTTTAGAGAACATGATTCAGGGCTCAATAATGAAATTAAAAATATATATCATTATTTAATTATAGCTAAGTTTATTTAAATGAATTTAGATAAATATGCACTACTGTTAAAAGTTTGGAGTGAGTAAGAATGATTAAAATCTCTTATGCTCACCATGGCTGCATTTTATTTGATTAGAAATACAGTAAAAATAGAAATATATATATATATATATATATATATATATGAAATTAAAAACGTGTAATACTATAAAGTATTTATTGTATGTCTTCCCTGTCAATTTGGATCAATTTAATTCATCCTTGCTGATAAATTTTATTTATTAATTACTGACCCCAAATGTATTATATTGTATTTTACTTTTTTAATATAAAATATATATTGATGTCAAATAATGAATAAATTTTATATAAAACATTTCAAAATGATTATTTCAATGGATTTATTTTTATTTTTTCAAAATGAAAACTTGCAACAAGCTGGAAATATTCAGCTGTAATGTAACTAATAAAAATGTTAATTCATGAACACATGACTGATAGGTTTGTAATTATCAATACTTTCTTACTAATTCTTCAGAAAGTTTTTTTTTTATATATAATTTTTGCTATTTTTAAACAACAGAACAGGAGATTACATGACAGAAAACCAAACATTTACATGATGCATCAACAAATGTAAGATTTTGGGTAGCTCTAGCTGGTTTTGTTTTGTAGCAGTGGCTGACAGTAAAAGTGACTTTTGTCTCAGCTGGTCCTAAACGCTCTCACGCTGTTTCCGGGTCAGACTCAGTGGGCCATCTTTATTGTTGAGCCCGTATTAGATATGTGTGTTAAAAATACTGATAGCATCTCAGAATCCACCGTACTCCCTCTCAAACACCCAGAAACACACACATACACGGATCATTTCCATATCTTCAGCTCTACTGTTTGATTCATCCACCCTTCGCCCTCACAGGAAATGATGCGTCCCACACGGCTGCGCTGCTATTGTTCTGTGTGGTGTAACATCACCGTTATCACTCGTCTCATTTCATCACCCTCTTATCAAACAGTCTCTCTTATCTGGATTGTTCCTTTCCCGCGCTCGTGTCCCCGTGACTAACTCACCTCCTCCGTCACGCCTCTCTCATCCTTCCTTTTTCTTTTTCTCTCCCTTCTGTCCTCTCCTCTCTCGCTTGTCTTTGCAGTCATTGTATCTATCAGATTCTAGAGAGTGTCAATCACATTCACCATCATGACATAGTGCACAGGGACCTGAAGGTCAGTATGGGAAGTGCATTGGCCCACTGCATGTGTCATGTGACTCTTGCCTGTTTCGAGCCGCCCATGTGTCTGTCTTGAACTGTACGTCTGGGATTTTGATGTGTTTCTGCATTCGATGGCTGTTTTCACACTCGGTTTGATTGTTTGGTCTGAACCAGAGTTCGATTCCCTGCAGGTTTCTTTTCACATTACGTTATTTGGCTACAATTCGCAGAAGATTTGCATACTTAACGCTATAACGCCTACTTTATCATATCTGAGACTAAGGCCTTCATATTATTAACAAGATTTAAACTACGTCTTTAAATATCATCTTACTAAGAGATATTATTGGGAGATATAGAGTGACAACTGATATTTATATGCATTTTATGTAAGTATCTGCTATACTGTTACAAAGATCTTTGGTTTACATTACAAGCTATCAGAATTTCATCAGGACATATAAATATCAGCAACTGCACCGTGTTTCATATTTTTGCTCATTTGGGGCCTCTGAATAGAACTGAATAGAACTTTTTTCTGCTTTTTTCCTCCATTTTTTCACTATATCAAACTATTTATATATAAAATATATGATACTCAATAAAAAACACACAAGTGACCCTGGAACACAAACGGGTATATTTGATTAATATTTGATTAGTAATATGCATTGCTAAGAACTTCTTCATTTGGACAACTTTAAAGGTGATTTTCTCAATATTTAGATTTTTTTGCATCCTCAGATACCAGATTTTCGAAAGCTTATTTATTCAACTTTCATATGATGTATAAATCTCAATTTCAGAAAATTGACCCTTGTGACTGGTTTTGTGGTCTAGGTGCTAGCTTATTTGCTAACTACTTAGATTTTTTTTTAACTTTTTATATTTTGTGTAATTGGTTAAAATATATATGTATTTTTTTTTCAAATTATTAAAACACATATCAGGCTTTACAGGGGTAATGCGAGTGCTATTATGAACACTAGGATTTTTTTTTTTTTTTTAGTTAGAATATAGAGTAGGAGAAGACTTAAAATTGAAAACATGTTTTTTGCTGCTTTAGTTGTACTACTAAATCTTAAAGTGCACAGGGCATTGTGGATGAATTGTGAGAGATGAGAAGCATGTGAGTAGTTTGGTCTGAATTCCTCCACAGGTCAGTTTACGTGTTCTTTGGCTCTGATTCAGTGTTTCGTCGTAACATTATAAAGATGTGTACAGAAAAGCGCCTGTGAAGGCAATTTCAAACTAGTGGCAAAAAAGAAATACATTTTCTATGCCTCAAATTAGGCTTTATTGCTTTCACCTAAAGGTAGTAATTTTGCAACTTCAAAAGAGTAGTTCAACCAAAAATAATGATGTCTTTATTTACCCACCTTCATGGGTTTCCAAACCTGCATGACACTTTTTGAAAAATGTGTATTTTTATTATGTTTTATTATATTATGTTCATAATATAGTGAAAGTCACTGGGATCTGTGGTTGTTTTGACCCAAGCCAGAGATATTTTAGTGTTATTCATATACAATTATAGTATTTATAATATTTTAAATTAGCTTTAATTTTTGTTTGTTCAGTTTTCATTTTAGCTTAAGTTTTAGTATTTATTATTATTTATTAATTTGTATTTATTTATTGTATTTTAATTATTCTTGTTCTAATTATTATAATATAGCTTTAATTAATTTCCGTTTTAGTTTTTGTAATTTTGCTTTAACTTATTTCAGTTAATTGCCAAGACAAAATATCTAATTTCATTTAAGTTTCATTTAATATTCATATTTAATTTCAGCCTGCTGAATATTTTATTTCATTCAGCTGACAGAGGAAAAATGACTTTGCTCAGGAGACTTCTTATTTATTTTATTTAACCATCAACTTTGTCTCAGGTTGTTCTCTTAAAATACCAGTAAGAGTGTAGAGCTATAAAATTAATATTAATAGCATAAATCAGATCATTTGGTCATGCCAGAATTTGGTGTTTGAGTTCATATTGAGACTTGCAGGCTCAAAATCTATTTGCTCTCAATTTAATTATTTTATTTCAGCTTTATTTCAATTACTGAAAATGGTAAGATTTTAGTCTTAATTACAAAGTCAGGTTTAGAATGACAGAAGTCAAATTTTTGGGTGAACTGTCCCTTTAAGGTACTATTAGGCAACCTTCTGGGATAGATAAGGTAGATTTAAGGGTTGTGCCCCATTGATCAAACCAGCCAAATTGTGTGGTCAGATGAACTCGGGTCGGCACCAGACACTCTATTGAGAAAACAGCTGAACTGCTCTTGATGCACTGAGAGTATCTCCTCACCCGCTCTGTCTACTGCTCTCTCTGTTTCTTGTCTCGCTGTCTTTCTTCTCCTCTGTTGTTTCAAAACAGTGTCATTTATCTTTGTAATTGGGTAATTCTCGGGTGCGTGTAATGCATTGTTTCAGTCAAGCCTCACATTGAGGATGACAGAGTGCTGCTGTTTTGTTTAATAGTCACTTGAGTGAAGGGCTCTTTCAGAGTCTCACAGCTCATTGCGGTCTTGATTTAAAAGCTCAAATAAAGCTGCTGACTGTTTCTGTTCTGTTCGGCCACACGTCAACCAGACCTCCACGCTCGTTGAAGGGGGAATCATGATAAAATGGGAGGTTGCTCAGGCCGTATGACCTGCTGTTGATGGATTTGATAGCTCTGGCCTCTTGATTTAATGGTGGAGAAAAAGTAGTCATTTGCACTTTTATTGGCTGCATACACACTGTTAAGTTTCAGGAGTGACACGGCGTTTAAATATGGGAGTGAATCCCCTAAATTACAGATGATTGACACCATGGTGAACATAGAAAAAATTTTCCGCCTCGCGCTATCTGCTATTTTTAACCAAAGTAATGTTACATAAATATTTGGAAGGTAATAATTTTGAATATTTGGAAGGTTGCGTTAGAGTAGGAGAAGACTGCCATTGTCCACTTATCTGCTTTAGTTGTACTACTAAATCTTGTTGTGCACACTCTGCTCATAAAGAGAGATGAGAAGTTGTGAAAGTAGGTCTGAATTCCTTTGGTCAGCGTGTTCAATAGCTGATTTTGTTTCGTCGTAACATTATAAAGATGTGTACAGAAAAGCGCCTGTGAAGGCAATTTCAAACTAGTGGCAAAAAAGAAATACATTTTCTATGCCTCAAATTAGGCTTTATTGCTTTCACCTAAAGGTAGTAATTTTGCAACTTCAAAAGAATAGTTCAACCAAAAATAATGATGTCTTTATTTACCCACCTTCATGGGTTTCCAAACCTGCATGACACTTTTTGAAAAATGTGTATTTTTATTATGTTTTATTATATTATGTTCATAATATAGTGAAAGTCACTGGGATCTGTGGTTGTTTTGACCCAAGCCAGAGATATTTTAGTGTTATTTATATACAATTATAGTATTTATAATATTTTAAATTAGCTTTAATTTTTGTTTGTTCAGTTTTCATTTTAGCTTAAGTTTTAGTATTTATTATTATTTATTAATTTGTATTTATTTATTGTATTTTAATTATTCTTGTTCTAATTATTATAATATAGCTTTAATTAATTTCCATTTTGTTCAGTTAATTGCCAAGACAAAATATCTAATTTCATTTAAGTTTCATTTAATATTCATATTTAATTTCAGCCTGCTGAATATTTTATTTCATTCAGCTGACAGAGGAAAAATGACTTTGCTCAGGAGACTTCTTATTTATTTTATTTAACCATCAACTTTGTCTCAGGTTGTTCTCTTAAAATACCAGTAAGAGTGTAGAGCTATAAAATGAATATTAATAGCATAAATCAGATCATTTGGTCATGCCAGAATTTGGTGTTTGAGTTCATATTGAAACTTGCAGGCTCAAAATCTATTTGCTCTCAATTTAATTATTTTATTTCAGCTTTATTTCAATTACTGAAAATGGTAAGATTTTAGTCTTAATTACAAAGTCAGGTTTAGAATGACAGAAGTCTAATTTTTGGGTGAACTGTCCCTTTAAGGTACTATTAGGCAACCTTCTGGGATAGATAAGGTAGATTTAAGGGTTGTGCCCCATTGACCAAACCAGCCAGATTGTGTGGTCAGATGAACTCGGGTCGGCACCAGACACTCTATTGAGAAAACAGCTGAACTGCTCTTGATGCACTGAGAGTATCTCCTCACCCGCTCTGTCTACTGCTCTCTCTGTTTCTTGTCTCGCTGTCTTTCTTCTCCTCTGTTGTTTCAAAACAGTGTCATTTATCTTTGTAATTGGGTAATTCTCGGGTGCGTGTAATGCATTGTTTCAGTCAAGCCTCACATTGAGGATGACAGAGTGCTGCTGTTTTGTTTAATAGGGCTCTTTCAGAGTCTCACAGCTCATTGCGGTCTTGATTTAAAAGCTCAAATAAAGCTGCTGACTGTTTCTGTTCTGTTCGGCCACACGTCAACCAGACCTCCACGCTCGTTGAAGGGGGAATCATGATAAAATGGGAGGTTGCTCAGGCCGTATGACCTGCTGTTGATGGATTTGATAGCTCTGGCCTCTTGATTTAATGGTGGAGAAAAAGTAGTCATTTGCACTTTTATTGGCTGCATACACACTGTTAAGTTTCAGGAGTGACACGGCGTTTAAATATGGGAGTGAATCCCCTAAATTACAGATGATTGACACCATGGTGCATTTCCGCCTCGCGCTATCTGCTATTTTTAACCAAAGTAATGTTACATTTGGAAGGTTGCGTTGCAGAGCACACTCTTGAAGGGTTGCCATGTCCACTTATCATATGCAACTCTTATTAAGCATCTTTTGGTTTGTTGTTTGGACTCTGCTCATAAAGCGATCCATTTTATGAAGTTAATAAAGTAGGCAGGTGCAGGTTGTGATATTTTGGTATGTGGCTTATTTCCACAATAGCACGTTTGCATTTAAGTTGCTTATGTGGCTTGTTCTTATTTGTTGTTTTTTTATAGCAAGATCTGGCAACACTGAGTCAAGATGTATCTCATTCCCCATCATTTCTGGCATTGTAATTCTGATACACAAAGTTAGTTAAATGAAAATGTAATCAACTAAAGCATTGTAGCCATAGTAAAGTTTAATATTTCTGTTTCACGGTATCTGCTATTTTTAACCAAAGGAATAGTACAGAAATATTTGGAATATTTGTATGTTTGCTTTGCAGAGCACACTCTTGAAGGGTTGCCATGTCCTCTTATTATAATTAAGCTACAATTGGCTTGTTGTTTGGGTTCGGTTAATAAATCTAATAAAGTAGGCAGGTGCAGGTTGTGATACTTGGGTATGTGGCATATTTCCACAATAATACATTTGGAAGTTGCTTATGTGGCTTGTTTTTATTTGCTGTTTTTTATAGTAAGATCTGGCAACACTGAGTCAAGAAGTACCTCATTCCCTGTGGGTTATTCCCAAATTTCTGTAATGTGGTTGTTACTACTTGAATTTTTCAGGAGTTAATTTGGTTGTTGAATGCGGTTGTCACTTCTGTAAATTACTGAACAGAATTTAGCTGCAGTGTGTACGTGGCCACTGTTTAGGAAGCTTAATTGAGTTCTCATTTATTTAATTTAACCAACTTTCTCACGTTATTTTCCTAAAATTCCAGGAAGAATCATTTGATATTTGAGTTCATACCGAAACTCAAAATTTGCTGTCTATTAAATCTCATTGCTGTCTAGGAGAAACAATTGGGGTCATATGCTCTGAAAACCATTATAATACAATATTGTATGTTTTAGATTTTGGATGTGTAAAATAGATGATCATATGTTAAGGATTTTTTAGGATCTCAGAGTGAGCCATTTCTGCAGCTTGGCTTTAATAAATTCTAAAAGTTTTGAGCTCTGGAAGTTACTCTGTTTTCATAGTTCAACTCTTCTATCTCAAAAGATGAAGAAAAATCAGATTCTCTGTGCTATAACTACTTTAAAGTGATCCCATTTGTGATTTGTCTTTCTCACAGAATCTTTTAACGTTATATTAGTGAACCGAACAGTGTTCGTCTAGGGACTCTTCAGCTTTGGCCCGTGTGCCAAATCAGCCATCAGTCATTTTTATTGCCCTCTGATTGATATTGATGAAATTGCTGTGCGACCAGAGACTAGTTCAGTGCTCTGTGGTCATATTTGGAGCAGAGTTGGAGGTTAAGTCTATGGTTCAGACAGGAGCATCATTTTTGATTGCGTCCATTACAGGAAATGTGACATATTGGGTAAAGAGACACTGATGATGAAACTAAACCTTCAAAGGAAAAATTACAGAAAATTTAGTTGAACAGAAGTGGCTCATTTCATCATCAGATCAAGTTATAATAAAATGAAATCTGTTGCTCTAATGCAGGGCTGTCCAAACTCAGTCCTGGAGGGCCGGTGTCCTGCAGAGTTTAGCTCCAACCCTAATTAAACACACCTGAAGCAGCTAATCAAGCTCTTACTAGGCATACTAGAAGATTCAATGCAGGTGTGTTGAGGCAAGTTGGAGCGGCCCTCCAGGACCGAGTTTGAACAGCCCTGCTCTAGTGTTTGCAGGGAAAATATAAAGACTTTTTTTTCTCATTTTTTTTTTAAATGGATGGATGGATGGATAGATAGATAGAAGTTACATGTAAGTTTGTTGCTAAAACATGCTAGTTTAACATTAAACGTGTTGGAAACATGTTAGAATCATACTAATTCATGTTAGCCATGTGTTAAAACATGTTAGATAACCAACTAAAAAACATGCTAATTTATGTTAGCATAGTGTTACACCAGGCTAAGAACAAGCTAATTTGTGTTAAACATGCTCAAATATTAATATATGTTACATAGTGTTAACTTGCCAAAACATGTTAGCAATTTGTTAAACATGCTAGCAGCCATTAACGGATGCTAGCAATGTGCTAAATCATGTTAAAACATGTTAGTAACATTTTATCAGAGAAACTTTTTCAAAGTATTTGTAAACTTTCATAACCTGACTTTGTCAAGCCAACATCACAGTTTGTCATCAGTCAGTTTTTTTTTTTTTTTAAGGAAAACAAGGTTAGATTTTTAAATCCGACTATTCTTATGAAAGTAAACACATTATTAAGGGTGTTTAGTTTAGTTTTTAATGACGTCTAGATCTAGTAATGACTCTGAAAAGTGTTCATCCACCTTCAATTTGGCCCCTAAACAAGGTAGTTGAAAAGTCCTAGAGTGGAAGAACTAGAAAATAGCTTTGTATGTTCCAGTTTTACAACATGTACGCACACACACACACACACACACACACACACACACAGGTTCACTCTCAGTAAATCAGCAGCACACGCCTACACAGGCTGACTCACGCCGTCCACCTCCCTCTCCTCACACACCGGTACATTTCCTCCAGCCTATCTCACCACACAACTGCCAAAAAACACCCTCCAGTCTGCTGCAGCGCCGCAGCCTTTCCAGGGCCGCCTGCCAGTCTTACCTCTCTTCTTTCTCATCTCTGGCTCAGTCTTTCTCCTGATGCTCGCTCTCGTTGTGGGTGGTGAGATCGTCTCACTCTTGAGAGCAGTTTTTAAGTGTGTAGTAGTGTTAGCTAGAGCTTCCTGTGTCAGTAAAACAGGGTTTCGGTACGCAGGAAAAGCCTGCTGTTTCAAAAGACGTCGATGCACGTGAACACTTCTGCGGACTGAGTTTATAGCATCAAGGAGCCTTTATTTCATCCGTTAGTGTGTCTCTCTTTACCTGTAAAAGGTCTCTGTTTTGGGTGACGGAGACGGTTGTCTTTCTCAAGTCCCAAGTTACTTTTATCTTATTTTTGAATGTGTTTGAATGCTAACCCTTTAGTTTTCTTTGCAGATAAGATAAATCCAAGGGTGAATCTCATGAAATATGTCTACGTCATATTTTACCCTCAAATCAAAAGAAAGAATTAATTAGTCAAACTTTGACCACTTGATTACGACAGATAAAATTTGGGGATAAGATATGCTTTATTATCATGAATATATTGTCACTAAATTATTTATTTTTAAATATTAAAATTTTAAATATTCAGAAATTAAAAAAAATAATTAAAAGTTAATTATTTTTCCCTTTTGATTTTGGGGTTAAATTTTACAATTTGGGGGATATGTATTTTTATCATGAAAATGATGTTAATGTAATTTATAAAATAAATTAATTAATAAAAAAAAATTTTTTAATTTGGGGGTTAAATTTGGTCTAAAATGATGAAGGAAGATTCATCCTATATATAAAACTCTATGCCAAATTATAAGACAATTCGGGAGGTAAAATGTTGTCATGAAATTCAAATCTTAAAAAAAAAAAAAAAAAAAAAAATATATATATATATATATATATAGATATAATTTTTTTTTTTTTTATTAATTTATTAAATTAATTTTTTTTTAATTATTTGGGGTTGAAATTTGATGTGGACATGATGTAGGGAGATTCATTCTGTAGATAAAACTCTTTGCCACACTTTTATGAAAATTTACAAGACAGTTTTTTGGAAGAGCGAGACACTTAAAATATTTTATTATGCTTGGCATCAATCTTTGACATTAATTCAGTAGGAAGATTATGGTTATGGTTATATTATTAGTAGCTCCCTGTAATCGCCTGCATTTCCTGCCTGTGCCTGTGCACGAGAGAATGGCATTGCTCAGACTAACATGCGCCCCTGGTGTTTGCATGCAGTCACTGCATCCAGCAGATCCTGGAGGCGGTGCTTCATTGCCATCAAATGGGCGTGGTGCACCGAGATCTCAAGGTGAGTGACCAGTGTCGTGCATGCTTTTGTGTACAAATATGCTATGTGTGATGTGCAATTATGATGAGATTCGGATGATGACATGGTTAATATTCTGTAGGGGGCGTGGCTTAAAAAGATAGGCCACCCAAAACTGAAAATTGTGTAATTTACTCACCCTCATGTCGTTCAAAACCTGTATGGATTTCTTTCTTCTGCTGAACACAGGAAGAGATGTTGTGAAGATGTGGGTTTGTGGTACCACGGGTACCACACCCGTTGACCTCCATAGTATTTTTCCATACTATGGAAGTCAGTGGGGAGTAGCAACTGTTTGGTTATTTGCATTCTTCAAAATTTCATCTTTTCTTAAGCAACTCATACATGTTGAACAACATGAGGGTGAACAAATGATGTCAGAATTTTCATTTTTGGGTGAACTGTCTTTTTAATGCTCACGATCTGATTCGGCATGGCAATATCAATTTATATGTGATTTGTTTAAAGACACACAGGTTGATTCTGAACTAGAATGGAATCACTTTCACCAGTATAATTCAATATGATCAGGAACGTCTAGAACTGCAGTAAATAAGGGTCAGTTTTGATTTCATGTTGCTTCTTTTTCCAATCCTGCTTCAGATTAGAAGTCTCTTTTTATATTTTAAAGAATCAGGTTATGCAAATCTGAGTCTGGATGCGTTTCCAGCGTCGTTTTCCCCAGATGCGGCTCAAGGTCTTTGAGAATTTCGCACCATCCTACAGATTCTCAATCAGAACGCTTTTCAAACCATGAGCCCGAAACGTCAAGATGCCATCTGAGCTCCGCGAATAGCTCCAGCAGATGGCAACGGCGGCTGAGCGTCAGAACACAGACACCGTTCGTCCCTTTTCAGAGCGGCATCTGTAGCGCGATGAGGACGACAGGAAGAAAGAGATCAGAGATTGAGACTGAATAAGTTTCCCATGATTCTTTGCTCCTCTGGACTCAACTTCCACCAGAGCAGAGGGAAGATAACCTACTTAATAACGGAGCACGCACACACACACACACACACACACACACACTCTCACGCTGAACGTTACGTGGAGGTGTGAATGTGCGTGTTAAGTGGGATGATGTATTATTAACCCATATGTCAAAATGAGTGACAGTAGGTTATGTGAAAAAATGAAATCAAACTTGACTCTGTGTGATTTCTTGATACCGTTGGTTAAATGCTCTTTCATTTTTTATGCAGGTTCAAAAGTTTGGGGTCTATAAGATTTTTTTAATGTTTTTGTAAGAAATCTCTTATGCTCACCAAGGATGCATTTATTTAATCAAAAATACAGTAAAAACAGTAATATTGTGAAATTTTATTTAAAATAAATGTTTTCTATGTGAATATAATTTAAAATTAGATTTATTCCTGTGATGCGCAGCTGTATTTTCAGCATCATTACTCAGTCTTCAGTGTCACATGATCCTTCAGAAATCATTCTAATATGCTGATTTGATGCTCAGTAAACATTTGTTATTATTATCAGTGTTGAAAACTGTGATGCATTTTTTTCAGGATAAAAAGTACAGAACAGTCAAAAGAACAGCATTTATTTGAAATCTTTTGTAACATAAAGGTCTTTTCTGTTAATTCTGATAAATTCAATGCATTATTGCTTAATAAAAGAGCTTTAATTTATTTAAAAAACTCTTAATGACCCCAACTTTTCAATGGTCTTATATGTCCATGTTTCTTTTTTTATGATCAACATGAAATCAAAATCAACCCTAGTGTCTGTCTTGATATCTTTGGTTGAATGTTGTCAGTGTTGTGTGTAACTGTCTGGTGGTAAATTGTTGTGTGAATGCTGTTTCATGTTGACACGAAAGAGAAAAACAAAGTTAATTTCCCAGAATTCTTTATCAGACATCAGTGGGATCACTGAGAGCCCGTGTTCAGCTAAAGCTGATCCAGTCCGGTCTCACAGGAAGGTGCTGTAGGGAACACTGGGACTGAATGACAGGAAAAACTACTTTAAAGATGCTCTTCAGGATGAATAACACTCTTCTGCGTAATGCTACTATATCCTGTAATAATTCACTTTAGATCGATAGCAAGCTAATGTAGGCTAACATTACCTAGAGCTAGAACACATATTTGCAGACACAGGTGTGTAAAGTCAGTGGTTCTCAACCTTTTTGACTCCACGGCTTCCCATTGTCCAAAAATATTCCTTTTATAGGTGAAGATATTTATGGTACTTCTGCTATAATGACAAAGCTACTTGTTTCAAAGTAGCTTACTTCTTTTATTTATTTATTTACGTATGTATTTATTTATTTTTGCATAGTGTTAAATAATAAACTTCCATAATTATGAAAGTTTCAAGAGCTGATTGCTGTTCATACTCTTAATGAGCGATGAATTTACATGACTTTTCCAGTCATTTGTGATTACAAGTTATGGTTAATTTTAATGTAATTTCTCATCAATTTTACATGATAAATTATATTAGGTCTTGACATGACCATATTTAATAAATATTTATATTTCCATGATTTTATACATTTCCAAATTTTTTCCAAGTCTAGAAATTGCATTTTTAAAACAACCCTCATATATCCAGGGTTTCAAGACCACGGGAGCCCTGGTTCTTTAAAAATACAATTAAAATGGTAGTTGTTGGGAGCAAATTAAATGAAGAATATATATATATTTTTTAATTATTGTAAAGTGTGTCGAGGCCTCCTAGTAGGTCCTAACCAGTGTTATCATTAACTAAACTAAAATTAAAACTATTATAACATTTTTGATAATTATAATAAAATATAAATATTAGATTAAAAAAAACATTTTCTCATTTTCATTTTGTTAAAGCACAAAAAATTACTAACTGTGAATAAATAACAACCAAAACTAAACTAAAACTAATGGCTGAAATAAAAATAAACGTAATAGTAATAATGGCATAAAAAAATGCCAAAAGCACATAACAATGACCAAATTTAACCAAAATTATAATGAAAAAAATAATAAATAAATAAATAATAATAATAAAAACTATAATAGTGTATAAATAATACTAAAATAACACCGGTCCCAGCTACCTGATTGAGAGTCGATGGCTTAGCATCATTTATCTTCTGAACACCTGCAATGTTAACTGTAGCCACTTTATTTCCGAGAATCAACCATTGGTCCATTTGGATGATCAAAAGTCGTAGATATCAAGCTCACACATGATTTTAAATGTAAAGCAGTAGAACATCACAGGAAATGAGCTTCTAGTGAACTCAGCACAGCTTATATTTTGGGAGATGATTCTGTTTGTATGCTGTATCTGTTACGCAGCTGTGGTTGTATGTTATGTGTTCGGTGTTAAAAGGTGACATGTATCAGATTTTGGTTCAGCAGTAATATGAGTGCGTCCCTGATCTTCCCCCCAGCCGGAGAACCTGCTCTTGGCCAGTAAATGCAAGAACGCCGCCGTCAAGCTGGCCGACTTTGGCCTGGCCATTGAAGTGCAAGGGGACCAGCAGGCCTGGTTTGGTACGTGGTCGGTTTGAGCAAAAATCCTCAACTGTTTTGTTTCATTTTGCTACTTCCAAGCACATAATCTGGCTCCAAAATGGTTTTCTCCAACATACAAAGTCTGAAAGAGCCTGGATGTTGCATTTTCAGATGTGTATTTTTGCTTTCGCATGCAGGGTTCGCTGGAACGCCAGGTTACCTTTCCCCAGAAGTGCTACGAAAAGAGGCTTATGGGAAACCTGTGGACATTTGGGCATGTGGTGAGTCACACGCTCCCTCCCGATAGAGTTCTTTGTATCTATTTCTATCTTCTTTCTCTCCGCACATATTCAGACACATCAGCTCTCAGATGTGGAGAGCTCTTCTCCGGCAGGTGTTGTCAAGAGACTGTTGTCAAGCGCCGCTTTCACCGTCGTGTTTCACATTCACTTTCTCTGGAGTATGGATAGTTGAGCGGTTTAATTACTTTGCAGATCAGTAGGTGGGTTGGTGGTTTTTTGGTCTGGGGTTGGGAATTCTGATTCATTTCAGTGAAGTGGTTTATTAGGATTGTTTGTATATCAGTGAACCAGTTCATGGATTCATAGTCATTCTCAAAATGCAACACTCAAAATTGTTCCCCATTTTACGTTTGTTGTCACAAATGTAGTTCATTTAAACAGTTTATCACCAGACCACGTGATGTTTAGCAACTATTTTGAACCCACCTGTCAGTTTTAGTCTCCAAACTAATTTCTGCCTTACAGTCAAATGATTCACAAATGCTGAGTTATTACAAAAAAATTATTAATTAAATTCTTGTTTCTAAATGAATCATTCATTTGAACCGGTTCATTATTTCTCAATAGAATTAAACAATTACATTTGTAAATACATTTATAGTATTTTATTTATTTTTTATTATTTTCTATATTTTATATTTATGTATTTATGTATTTAATATAATTTCCATATATTTAATAAACTGCCGTTCAAAAGTTTGATCAGTAAGATTTTTTATGTTTTTTTTTAATGTTTTTTATGCTCATCAAGGCTGCATTTATTTGATCAAAAATACAGAAAAATCTGTAATATTGCAAAATATTATTACAATTTAAAAAATGGTTTTTATTTTTATATACTTTAAAACGTAATTTATTTCTGTAAATCAAAGCATTATTATTGATTACTGCAGTCTTCAGTGTCATATGATCCTTCAGAAATCTTTCAGAAAAAAGATTGTATACTGTATATATTTATATTATATGTAATATAATATAAATATATATATATATATATATATATATATATATTTATATAGTGTATATATGTGTGTGAGCCTGTAATACTTTTTTCTGGATTCTATGATGAATAAATTTAATAAGTTAATAAGTATAGCAATTCTTTAAAATAGAAGTCTTTTCTAGCATTAGAAGTCTTCACTATCACTTTTTATCAATTTAACACATCCTTGCTAAATAAAAGTATTGATTTCTTTCAAAAAAAGAAAGAGACATAATTTACTGACCTGAAACTTTTGAACGGTTGTGTATTTTGTGTATCAGTTATTACAGAGAACCGGTTCAAAACAATGATTTATTCACAAATTAGACTTTAATACAATGCTTTAAACCATTTCATTTAAGCATTTTTTTATGTTTCTCTAATTAAACAATACAATTTACATTGTTAATGTATTTCTATAATTTATATGTTATTTATTATAATATATTTATATTATTTTATGAATTTTAAAATGTGGAAATTATATAAAGGAATAAACTTAGATGTCATTAACATTGTAACCGTTTTGATAATGTTTGGTGTTTATATTTTTTATATAATATAAGTTTGTGTTTGTGTTTAAATATGTATATGTTTCTTTATGGAATTTATATGTGTATTTATTATTACATTTAGGGTTGTTTTAGGTGTGCCTAAATGAAGAATTGTGAGTACACAAAGAATGGCATAGAATCCGTTAGAAGTGAAATATCAATAATGTGATTGCAGGGGTCATCCTGTATATTCTGCTGGTGGGATATCCTCCGTTTTGGGATGAAGACCAGCACAAACTCTACCAACAGATCAAAGCTGGAGCTTATGACGTGAGTCCCCTTGTGATTTCACTCAGTACAACTGGTTGAGTCAGTACATACCCATGAGTTCCCATGTTTCCTCTAGTTCCCCTCGCCAGAGTGGGACACGGTCACCCCTGAAGCCAAAAACCTCATCAATCAGATGTTGACCATCAATCCAGCCAAGAGAATCACGTCTCAGGAGGCTCTGAAACACCCGTGGGTCTGCGTGAGTATTAGCACAAAATACCAACACACACCAGAATACACACACTTATAGTTGAAATTGAAGGACGCTTGGGATCAATAGTACTCCTGAGATTATGTATTTCATGATAAAGCAAAATTTTTACAATATAAAATGTGTGAGGACTTCATTATTTCCTTCTTCCCTTCTAATAATAACCATTAACAATAAGTAAAAAAGTAAATAGAATCAATTTTACTTTCATATTGACTTAAAGACTCAATGAATCTCAATGATATGAATCAATAATCCAATTCCTCTGTTTCCCGCAGCAACGTTCCACTGTGGCGTCCATGATGCACAGACAGGAAACAGTCGAGTGCCTGAAGAAGTTCAACGCAAGAAGAAAACTCAAGGTCTGCTGATGTCTCTTTTAAAAGTCATTAGCTGGAAGCATTTCATCTGTATACCGCTCGGCGCTCTGTTCATGTTACGATCTCTTTCTCACGTATAGGGAGCGATATTGACCACCATGCTGGTGTCACGCAATTTCTCTGGTAAGTTCACATCAAGCCTGATGCATAGACATTGTGTCCTGAAAGACAAATTGAAGACATGTACAACCCAGATTGTGTTAACTGAACTATTTGACTTCTTGAGTAGAGGAATCAAAACATGAATCATTACATGAATCAGACTTCTATTCTAAAAGCATCAACACAAACTCTTAACAGTGATATTTTAGTATTCATATTTTGAATTAGCATTTATTTTTATATTTTCAGTTTTAATTTTTATTTCGTTTATATTTTAGTAATTTTGTTTTTGCCATGTTTATTCCTTTTTTTGTATTTCTAATTAGCTTTAATTTAAGTTGTTGTGTTAGAAATTGTTAGTTTTAAACTTTTTCAAAGCTTTTTCTTATTTTAGTTATTTGCCAAGGCATTTATAATTTTCATTTTAAGTTTAAGATTTTTTTGTCTAATATGTCAATATTTTTTTTAATAATTTTTTTTTTACTTTGTTTTTTTTATAGTTTTAGTTAACAACACTGACTCAAAGTTCACCCAAAAATAAAATTTTGATCTTTTGCTCACCATCATATCCTACCAAACCAGTATGGTTCTTTTAGTCCATACAACTTTTGAAGCCAAACGATAGCTTTGTTTGAGTGTAAAAGCTTTTTTCCTAACACAAGCTGTCATATGGATTCAAAAGACTTGGAATATAATGCACGTCAATAATAATGCAAGTCAAATGAACTGCTGTTATGGTGCTTTTATTGTATTGTTATTGGACAGATGGTCACCATTCACTTTTGTAAAAAAGAACAGCATCAACACTCTGCCTGACATCTTTGTGTTCGATGGTGGGAAAGAAAATCATACGGTTTGGAACAACATGAGACTGAGCAAATGATGACGGGTTGTCGATTTTGGGTGAACTATGCCTTTAAATGATTTCAAAGCTAAATATTCATGCTATTAATAAATCCTGCGTTATGCTTTGAAGCATCAGACAAGAAATCTCACAGCTAAGGGAACGATACACTGTTTCTTATCCAACTGTTTGATTTGGAGAGCAGCTGGACGTTCAGAGTCGAGCCGTGTCCTGACAGATTGGTTCAGAGACGAGCGGTTCTGTAGGAAGTGCGTGGCGTTTGTGAGCAGCGGGCTGTGTACGGCCAAAGAGAATTCTGGATGTTTGCGGCTGTGCCAAACGCCACGTGTGAGAACTGGTGTTTATAATAACATGTGATTTATTTCTGCTGTAATGAAGCATCTGCTCTCTCACATCCCGACACACACACACACTCGCTCACACTTCAACAGCAGGCTGGTGGGCGGAAGCAACAGTGTTCCTGTTTGAGGAGTGTTTTAGACGCTCTCTCTCTCTCTCTCTCTCTCTTTCTCCGTGGCTCGTCAGCCGTCCTCTCTCTGCTCTCATTACTGTAATTACCTCATCCCGCGGGGTGACTCAGTGGTAGAGGAGGCGTGGGAGTGTCCGAGCGTCACTCCACACACTTGCCCTCGTATGTCAGTCCCTTATTCTTTATTCAGCCTCTGTTCACTCTCTTTTTTTAAAAGGGATGTATTATTTTTTCCTTTTGAAGTTCTATGATAATTTAATCAAGATTTCTTGCATCTTAAATGGTAATTCAATTTTTCATGACTATTTAATACCCTCTTCAACAATGACCCATCCAAGTTAAAGAATAGACATTGACATAAACATAATTTCTTAATATAAAAATGTATTAATTTTATTCATATGTACTTATTTAGTTAATTTTGTAAGTGCCCTTTATGGGGTGTTTGGATAGAGAAAAAAATTGACTATCCAAAAAAGGACACACTTCAGCTATTTGCCCTGGCTATTTCATGATAGAAAATATTTAGTAGAGAAATTGACTATGATTAAAAAACATATATTTGTGGATTGCCTTTTTAAATTGAAATATTTTGAAAGTGAATGTCATTTGACTTTTTTTTTTTTTTTTTCAGAAGAACAAGTAAATTCATGTTTTCTACAATATAGCCCCTTTAATGTCTGACGAGAGCTTTTTTCTGTTTGTCTTCTCTGTCATTCTATCTCTTTTTCCCTCTGTATTTCTACTGCCTTCTCACATCGCCAAAACTACAACCCCCAAATAAATGCTTTGCTCTGTTTTGTCGTAGCATAGATTGGCGCTGACGAAAGCGACACGTTCCCCGCTGATGGAGAAAGTGGCTCCCCGAGGAGCGCTTGACAAGAAAATGAGCCTTTTCTTTATTCCAGAGTGACGGGGGAAATCTTATTATATGATTACACCACCTACTGTAATGGACTCTCAAAATCCCTCTCTGTTGCAGACAGCGGCTTGTGTTTCCAGCTAACAGACTGCTCTATCCTTTGGTTTCTCTCTCAGTGTCTACAGCAGTGGTTCTCAACTGGTGGGCCGTGACCTAATATTGAATCTAATGTAAAAGGCCGTATGTCTGCGGCGCTTCGGTGTAAATTCATCGGTCACTTGGTAGAAGTTATATTAGACAGGTTGATAAATTAGTCAACATGGACAGGTTGCGTCTCACCTACTCTTGAGTTTCAGAGTACGTTTAGAGTTGACAAAAACAACCGAATCCAACCTGGTTTAGTTTATGATTATGATTAACTCTAGAGCTTGTGCACCTGTAAGTGTGACATCAGTGGCAAACAGCCAATCACAAAATGTGGAGAGCCTCGGTTTGATTCCATCCTCATGAGAGAGGTTAAGAGACCATTGAAACACATTTATAAGGCAGGAAAAAACATCACAGCTGTCTGAGTTTGAGAAGGCAGCTGAAAGAAAATATCTATATTAATGCAAGTGAATCAATTGAATTTAATTTATATAATTTCACAAAGAGCATAAAAGAAAACATGCAAGTTGTAGCTGTTTTAAAATTTCATATATTCTAAAACCTGTATTTATATTTATAAGTAGATATAATTGCTTATGTGTAATGCATGAAGGATATAATTAATATAAATTACATCTAACAAATATTTGGGTAGACAGTGAATCAATTCATACTGTAATTCATAGGTTTTTGATTTGATTCAGGAAAGATTTTTGCCAAACGATGAAAATCACAATGAGATCTTAGTTTGATTCAATTGAAATTAATTGAACTTTGAGATTTGATTATTTTTTTTCTCTCTCTTTATAACCAAATTCATGTTTGGAGTGACCAAAATCGTATTTATATATATTACATTATAGTTATTTTTGCTAGAAATAAAGTTATGGTAAGATTTTAAGTTTAGAATCCAATTCTTGATATCAATTTCGCCTAATATAATTAAAAAGTTTTAAAACAATTATTGAAGTAAACAAGTAACCAGTCATAAAATATGAACAAATGACAAGCAACAGAACAAATAAATACAAAAGAAGAAAGATACATATGGAATAAACAGTACTTTGTTTTCACGTAAGTTAATCATAAAAGTAATATTAGATTGTAAGAAATACCACTGTAATTTAATAAAGTAATTAAATGTAAAATAAAACACTACATAGTCTTCACTTTATCAATTAAACTTAAAAGTTTAAAATTATTCAATCGAGAGCATGGAAGTAATCTAATGGTTAAAAATAATGCTTTACGAAATTGAATTTTTATCATTTAAAATTATATTTTTTAAGCAATTTTAAACTAGCACTTTCTAAAAAGAAAATTCATGACTCAAAAATCCATGTTTCAAGACTGATACATGTGCGTCAGCAGGATTTGTTATAAAGGTCACACAGAATGATATTCAAAATCACCTTAGATGCTTTTAATAATAAATAAAGTACATAATCAGTACCTGAGATTATCATTGTAAAAAGTTTGTATGCTGTTGTTCCAGTGCTGGTTAGGACAAAAACTGATTAAACTCTGATTAACATGGAAACGTTGTCTTTTGTCATGTCGTATCTGGTTAGGACACGGTGTGGAACTGGCTTCATAGGCCATAGATGCGTTTAGGACGTTATTGTTTATTTTTGTGCACTCTAAACAGTGTTGGTACTGTGCTGGCAAAACCAGTTGAGAACCAGTAGTCTATGGCTCAATGGGCATATGTGTGTCTGTGTGTGTGTGTGTGTGTGTGTGTCTGGCAGTGGGCAGGCAGACCACGGCACCAGCCACCGTCTCTGCAGCCGCTGCTGTGGCCGGTACCACCACCAGTCTGGTGGAACAAGGTAGCCCTCGTCCCCTCACGTTTCACCCCATCCTCCATCCATCCATCCATCTATCCTCTCTGCTTCATGTTCTCCTTCTCATGATTCATATTCAGCATGGAGCTTGGAGAATGACACGGTTACAGCGGTCTCGTGTTCAGCACTGCAGACGCTGCTTGCTGACTTTGGGAATGGCCGTTAGATCTCTTTTTCTTTAGTCCTTCAGTATCTCAGTATCTCTACAGTATCTCTCTTTTTCCTCTTTATCTTTCTCTCTTGTAGTTTTCATAAAGCCCCGTTCACACTGACTGTGATATCCATCGATGCAGGTCGAGTTGTTCGTATTGCCCTGAGCTGTGTAACCAGCCATAGTTTGTTAATATGTGATCATAAATGGACCCGATTGGTTTTCTTGCAACTGAAAGTGTTGTAATTGCAGCGGTGCGTAATGCATTAAGTTATGAACAAGATTAAGGATTATTAATGCATGAAACTAACTGATTTAAAATGCACAGTTTGTATTAGATCAGCTGTGCATGGGTTCAATTTCTAAGGAATGCATCATTTAATAAAATATATACCTTTGATATACGCTTATATATTTTTAATTTTTTTAAATAGGTTTATTCAGCTTGGACACATTAAATTAATCAAAAGTGACAGTAAATACATTTATAATGTTGCAAAAGATTTCTATTTCAAATAAATGCTGTTCTTTTGAACTTTATATTCATCAAAGAATCTTGTAAAAGAAATGTATCACAGTTTCCTGAAAAATATTTTTCATTTTCATTTATTTTATTTAATCAGGGACAATGCACATTAATAATACATACAATATGTAAAATGTGGCAGATTTAGCCAACACTGGCTAATTATCCAAAAGGGACTACGGATGACTGTTTTAACTTTTTTAAACATTGATAATAATAAGAAATGTTTCTTGAGCAGCAAATCAGCATATACTGTACATGTATGAAGTGACACTGAAGACTGGAGTACTGAAGCTGAAAACTTGGCTTTGCATAATGGGAATAAATTACATTTTAAAATATATTCAAATAGAAACCAGTTATTCAAAATTGTAATAATATTTCACAATATTTGTTTTCAGTTTTTTTAATTAAATAAACACATCCATTTATGTAGTGTGTACTTGAAGTTGTTTCTGATAAAAGCGTCAGCTAAATGCATTTGAAGCATATGAAACAGTACAATCGCTCACTTCTGTTGGTAGTTGCTGCTCTATTTGCATAAAGTTAAAAAAAAAATGTTTATGCTTTGTTGCATCACTAAATTGACAAATTGTAATGAATATAAGTGATTTCATGTCATTTTGTTGCAAATCGCAGTCAGTGTGAACACCTCACAAAATCATCTCTGTTTCTCTCCCCTGCTGGAAAAACCAGGTCATATCAGGTTAAGGCGGTCAAGCGGGTTTTTTTTTTTTTTTTTTTTAAATGTGGTCGCTGGTTTGTTGTCTAAAGCAGTTACCAATACTTACCAGCTTGACCATAATCGCCTACCAGATCAAAACCCAGACCCACAATCCATCTAGACCAGCGAATGTCATTAAATGTCAAATTTAGACCAGTATAGTCTCTCTTCATTATCTGCAGAAGGTCTAGTGTTGTATAAGCTGAATTTTCATTGTTTCTGGTCTCACATGCATATGAATAGAAGTGAATGGAGCATGAAGTCTAGTGTGACTGCAGATTTAGACCATCTGACTCACATTTAAAGTGACCAACCACAGTTCATTTTGTTTTAATGTGGTGATTATGTCCAGGTAAATCTAAAATCAGTGTATCCTGAATATAAATAGTGCAGCAGGCGGCCAGTCAGATTTAAAGTGCTGATATCAGCAGTTGCTTTTAGCTGGATTTTCCATCAGGGTCCCTTTATTCTCTCTCTCTCTCTCTCTCTCTCTCTCCTTCTATCTCTTCTGATTTCTATTTGCACTCATTCTCTCTCCTCTACGTCTCCGCTTGCTCCATCCATCCATTTGCAGATTTGTCATTCTTCAGTGTTCTGCCTCTTTCTTCCTCCATTGGGTTTATTTTTTGTGTCTGATCTCTTAATTGAAGGTTTCTCTCTCTTTCTCTTGCCTGCCTGCTGATGACTGAACGTTGCACGAGAGCACATGCATGTCTCCTGATGCAGGAGAAGCCTGATATGATCCGATCCGATCTGATCCGAGTGCATGTGTCTTAAACCTGTGTGTTCAGGAAAGGGGGTTCAATGTCCTTTCAGCTGTAAATTCTAGGATTGTTTGCAGTGATCTGACACTTTTACTCTTGGCTGGTTGCAGCATCCATGCAGCAGGTTTTCAGTGAATATTAGCATATTTTGAGCTTAATGTCTGTGGACTGTTGTTGATTGCCACAGCTAAATTTCTGGGTGGTCCATTCAAAAATGAAAATTCTGTCGTCATTTACTCTCTCTCGGGCCCCGTTTACACTAGTGCGTTTTCATTTTAAAACGCATAACTTTTGCTACGGTTATGCCTTTCATTTACACTACTCCGGCGTTTTCGACCCTCGAAAACGGAGACTTTAGAAAATGCTGCAGACCCCGTTTTAGTTTGAAAACTCTGGGGTTGCGTTTCAGTGTAAACGGAGCAAAACAGAAACTTTTGAAAATGATGGCATGTTTGCTCACATTCTCTCTGTGTATCCTTGATGACCGTGTAAACAATAACATCATGCTCATTGTTGTACCATAGATATCTATGGGTAGATTCCCCATTCGACCGTTCCAAGCACGCAGACGCGTCCGCCATCTAAATAATATGGGATCTATCTATACATATCTGTGGTTGTACCTGCATGAACGGTCATGTGACATGCGTTTTCGGTTGTGTAGTGTAGACGGAGATCGTTTCTGAAACTCAATGAAAACGTCAGTGTAGACGAAAATGCCGTTTTAAAACGAAAACGCACTAGTGTAAACAGCGCCTCAATGTCATTCCAAACCTGTATGACTTACAGTACTTTCTTTTGTAGAACATGGAATTTTTTTTGAAGAATGTGGTAACCAAACAGTTTCGTGTCCAATCGACTTCCATATTATTTTTGTCCATAAAATTAAAGTCAGACGGTTTTGTGCCCCTTTGACTTCCATAGTATTTTTTTGACCAAACTATGGAAGTCAAATGGTTTTGAGTCCCATTGACTTTCGTAGTATTTTTTTGTCCATACAATGGAATTCAAATGTTTTTGGGTCCCATTGACTGTATTTTTGTCCATGCTTGGGAAATCAAACGATTTTGTGTCCCATTGACTTCCATAGTATTTTTGTTCATACAATGGAAGACAAATGGGTCCCAATGACTTCCATAGTATTTTTGGCCATACTATGAAAGTCATTGGGACCCGAAACTGTTTCAGGTCTGAAACCAGTTACCACATTCCTCAAAATATCATCTTGTTTTGAACAGAACAAAGAAATGCTACAGGTTTAGAACAATTTGAGGGCGAGTAAATGATGATATTCATTTTTGGGTGGACTATACATTTAAAATTTTTGCCCCAAAATATATTTCTGTAACCATGTTTTGTAACCATTTATTCACACTGAGGGTAACCTGTATTTGTAGTAAAATCAACAGCATGCTTCAAATACAATTCATGGACATTAAAATAAATATATTCTGCAGTGTTCCTTAAGTGAGGCACTTTCATTTCAGTCCAAGACTAGTTTAGGTAGTTTATACTTGTGTGAAATTTTGTTTGATAATCATTCTAACACAGTTGCACTTTTTGAATTTAGTTTGGTTGGACAGCAATGCATCTGTAACACTTGTGACCTTGTTTACCCATAGTGCACTGCTTGACAATTTTAAAATAATTCCTAGCGGTCGGAATATTTTGTTTTTGATCTGTTTTGTAGATTTATTATTTTTTCCCACAGATGCCCGTCTCTGCATTTGTCCTCCACGTCTTTGCAGTGTTTTGAGTGTGTGTGTGTGTGTGTGTCTCAGGTGTTTTAGATGAATCGGGTTTGTTGTCACCTCTAGGTGTCACTACAAGTGTGTCATGGAGGAAAAGGCTTGAAAATGATAATGATTAGAAAATAAAACCAAAGAATGGAACAGAAACACACATTTGAACCCCCTGCCCTCGTCCAGATAAACACACTCCAGATGAACCCGTGCTGATCTCTCTCTCTCTCTTAAACTATTCTTTCTTAATCTCTCCTTCTCTCCGTTCCTCTCTGCCTCTAACATTTGTGTCAAGGTAAGTTTCTCTCTCTTTTTCTGTCTTTCTCAACCCTCCCTCCACACACACACCTTCCTCTTATCTGCACGGTTTAATGAAGTCAGGGGTCTCTAGCGCCGTAGAAACACTAAGAATATTTCTTTCTGTGTTGCCATGGCAGTGAAGATTTAAAGTTAATATAGGATTTGCCAGCTCCATTTCATTTGATTTCATTTTAGTGATGAGAAGTTGTCTTAGACTGTTTTTATTCACTTGGAAAAACTTCAACATTCTCATTTGTGGCAAGAAAATGTAGCATTTTGCAGGTCTTTGCCGCCCCGTGAACACAATATTTGAAGGTGTCATGCTTTATCTGCAGTGTGTGTGAGTTTGTGGGTTTATTTAGCTGTACTTTGGGATAGAAGTGAACTAAATCTGACAAAACCTGCCTTTGGGAGGTTACAAAAATGATTTATAAATGAAGTGAATAATATACACTACTGTTTAAAATGTTAGGGGGTCAGTTATTAGTATTTTTTTATTTATTTTTTATTATTAATACTTTCAGCAAGGATGCATTAACTTGAGCAAAAGAATCTTGAGCAGCAAATCATCATATTAGAATGATTTCTGAAGATCATGTGACACTGAAGACTGGATGATGATGCTGAAAATTCATCTTTGATCACAGAAATAAATTACATTTTAAAATATATTAAAATAGAATACAGTTATTACAGAAATAGTTATTTTAAATTTTAATATTTCACAATTTTAGTGTTTCACTGTAATTTTATCAAATAAATGCAGCCTTGGTGAGCATAAGAGATCTTTCAAAAACATAAAAAACTATCTTTTAGACCCCAAACTTTTGAACGGTAGTGTAAATGTCTTTTTGTTTTAGTTTTTTCCCCAAAAGGTTTATTTTATGGGCAGAATTAGGATTAAGGTTAGTTTTATACTACTAAAAAAAAAAAAAAAAGCAAATTAGGAGGAATAAGGTAAAATAATAATTTATAAGTAAAAAAAAATTCAAAATATATTTTCAAATAAAAGGTGGTTATTTTAAACTGCAATAATAGTGTAATGTTTTTTTTATTCTAAACTACAACTAGGAATTAGGGTTTACATTACTTTTACAGTAGTTTTACACTTACAAAAAATGTTTTATCATTTTTTTTTTATTTAAAGTAAACAAACAAAAAAAAACATTCTTAATACCTATACATGAATACCTGTTTCCATATATATTTATTTTATATTTTCATCTTGTTTCAATCATAAAGCACAGGTAATTTTGTTTGATTTATGCTTAAAACAAATAAAAATCTAAAATATCTTAATATCTAATGCGATCTGGCTCTTCAAGTAAATTGATCTTGTTCTATGGATATTTATTAGCTATTAATTTGCATGATATAAAAACAACAGAAGTCAATGCTATATCTTCATTCAGCCAGGTAACCGTGTGTGTGTGATTGCACTCTTCTGCATGTGCACCAGCTCATCCCCTGCGTGTGCATGGCGGTCACTAACCCCTCACTGCTGGACGGGATGTTTCGGACACATCTGGTGATTAATTCTAGCAGGTTTGACCGTGGGCCGCACCGTGCACACTGGTGATGCGTGTACGGATGTGCGCTCCACACATAGTGTGTTAGACGGCTGTAATCCTCTGGATGTGGGGCGGGAGGGATTTCCTCGGCTGGCTCGGACGGACGGTTATGTGACATGTTTGGCCGAGCACCATTAGCGCTCCGGTAATGTTGACTGTTGCTCCCATCCCAGCGTGCTGATGTTTGCGCTTTCTCTCTCCCCGTCTACAGCAGCCAAGAGCCTGCTCAACAAGAAGGCCGATGTCAAGGTAAGACCCGCTTTCATTTCTTTCTCTTCTTTCCCTTCTTTTTCATAGCTTTTTCTCTTTCTGTTCACATCCACCAAGCACAGTTTCCATAGAGGAGGGATTCCTGACCGTTTCTTGTTCTTTAAAGCGTCCACTGTGTGTCTGATCTGAAGCAGATCTGTGTGTTTGTGTTTGTCTTCATGTTCTGTCCTTTCTAGCAGTGTGTGTTTGTGTCTGTTCTGCAAGATTAGATTCACTGGTTCTTCTCGAAGTAAGCTGGACAATGAGCTGGTGGTGGGCGGTATAGTCATTTTATTTCATAATATGAATAATATTATATTCAGTGTATATCACAATATAGACATTTTTCCTGAAATTCAATCCAAAAATGTATTATCTATTACATAACCACATACTAATACCTATTTTTGGATTATTCAGTGAATAAAATGGTTTACAAGGAATCTAGTTTAGTTTTTTGGAACTGGATGGATGGAAAAGTACACTTTTTTTTTATTTATTTTTAAAGATTATGAAAAAAGTTAAATCAGTAATGCATGTAAATATAATTGGATGAGCCATACTTGGTGTAAAATAACCTTTATAAGAACAACTGTGACTATTTGTGATGTTGCAACCAGTGTTATTCTAGTATTATTTATAGGCTATCATTGCATTTATAAATGTTTTAAATGTATTTCTATTTATAGTCTATCATAGTATTTATTAATATGTTGAATTTGATTTTATTATTTTATTTGTTTTATTTTTATAAAAAATTGTTTGAATTAGTAATCTTATGTGCTTTTTTCATTCTTATTTGTTTTTGTTTTTCTAAATATTTATATTTAGCTTTTTATTTTAGTTTTAGAAATTTTAGTACTTCAACTTAAACTTTAATGCTGCCCAAGACAGCATTTCAAATTTTGATTTATTATTATTATAATTTTTTTATATTTCTGTTTAGATTTAGTTTATTTTTATTTCAGGTTTAGTTTTTCACTTTTAGAAATCTTCAGATAGTTACCAAGGCATTTCTTCTTCTTTTTTTCCTTTTTTCAAATGTCTCATCTCATTATTTTAGCTTTATTTCAATAAACATAAATTATTTTTAATAATTCTAGTTAGCAACAACAACTCTGGTTGCAAACTTAAACACTTACACATGTCAGACTTCTTTAAATTGCACCACAGATATACTGCTATAGAAACAGTTTAGTAAAATCTTTAGTTGACCATTCTTGCCATCACTGCGTTATACTGCCCAGCCCTAGTATAAGCTTGTGTGCTCAACATTAATCTTGCTTTAATTTCTGACCTGCATCTTATCTCATGATTATCTCTATATAGTTTACCCATAGTGCCTCGGTCATTGTTGGACTTGCCCCGATCGATCACCATCAGGTCCATTCAGAGCATTCCGGCGCTCGGTTCTGCCCGGTGTGCGTCACGCGGCATCAGGTGGACACGCACAGATGTTGACCTCTGACCCGTAATGAGCTGTTAGAGAGAGTGCACTTGCAGGTTCATTTGTTCTGATAACATATAATCCTCTCAGACAGAGTAAAAAGGTCAGCTTTCACCTCTATTGCACCGCAGAATTAGAAATGAAACTGTGACTGCTCTCTATTAGGGATTGGATGTGGAGTCTAATCTAGAGAATAATCCCCTCCGCACCGAGCATTAATCATACGTTACGTAATCTTTTAGCATGCCAGTTTTTATGAGGTCGACGTTAAAAAGCACTCCAAGGAAAATCCTGCGGCTCTGTCCCGCGTTGATGCCGCGTTTCTGTAACATTTAGTCCTGAATAAATGAGGATTTTTCAGCTGAATCTCAAAGATGATGCTTTAAATTTGTACAGCAGTGTGATTTCACTTAAATTTGAGCTTCACAGCCTCCTCAGATTTCTCTTTCTAGCTGTCAGTTTTTATTTTTAGGTGCACTGTCCCTTTAAATTGATATCAGGAATAAACACGTTATATGTGACGTATAAGTTTGAGTATTTTTGTACTGACAAAGAAAGATAAAAAAAAATCCTAATATAATATGTTTCCATTATTGAATTGCACTAAACAAAACACCAATATTGGCATATACACTATCCATCAAAAGTTTGGGGGCGGTAATGTTTTTGAAAGATGTATCTTATGCTCACCAAAGCTGCATTTATTTAATCAAAAAATTTGATTTCATTATAATTAGTGTTATTTCATTATAATTGATAACATCTTATAGTTTATACTTATATTTTGAATCATTTTGTATTTTTATTATTTATTTATTTTAATCTTAGTTTTTATTTTAATTTTTATTACTTTTGTGTTATTTCAGTGCATCAATTTAAACTCACTTAAAATTAGAAATGTTGCCTCGGCAACTAGCTGAAATTTTTATTTATTTATTTATTTATTTATTTGTATTTTGGTTTATTTTGTTTCAAATGTTAATTTTGGTTTCAGTTTTAGTTATACTTAACTATAATAACCCTGGTAATATTGTGAAATATTTTTACAATTTAAAATGGCTCTTTTCTATTTAACTATATTTTAAAATGTAATTTATTCCTGTGATCATTACTTCAGTCTTTAGTGACATATGATCCCTCAGAAATCATTCTAATATGCTGATTTTCTGCTCAAGAAACATTTCTTATTATTATCAATGTTGAAAACAGCTGTGCTGCTTCATATTTTGTGGAACATTAATTTTTCAGGATTATTTGATGAATAAAAAGTTCTAAAGAACAGCATATATTTGATATAGAAATATTTTGTAATGTTGTAAATGTTTTTCTTGTCACTTTTGATAATTTTTTATAGCATGTGTGCTGAGCAGAAGTATGTATTTCTTTTAAAAAACCTTACTGACCCCAAACCTTTGAACTGTAGTGTAGTAACCAATATGCATTGATACTGTATTTTGACTTTCTCTCCGTGTCTGACTGCGGTTGAGTCTGAATCAGCACACCGCCCACATCAGCATTTCAGTCAGACTGTGTTCTCATCCTCAGCTGAGTTCACTTCCTGTTAGCCGCCGAGTGGATCTCCTCCACAAGTTCACTCAAACCATTCATTTTCCTATTGCTCTCGTTATCTGCTGGGGCAGGTGTGATCTTTCATCGGCCCTGTGATCGTCAGCCGTGCTAATGAAGCACGTTCCATCTCTCACCGCCAATCATTCCATGATTCCTCCTCGCCTCGCTCCGGATCCACTATATCATCTGATCCAGAGTGAGAGTGAGAGCAGCGGCGGGAGGGAGTGTAGCTCTCGCTCCAGGAATAGCTGGCGGTTTGAACCCAGGGAGCCGGGAGACAGAAATAGACGCTTCCACTGCGCCTCACTCATTGCTTAGCAACTGACTCGCCACACTCCTTCATTCTGACATTTCCCTCCTTTTTCTGCGCTCTGGATTTCTCGCTGATGAAGAGCATCACGGCTGGAGGAACTGTGAGAAGAGCAGGGTTAACTCTTACAGACCCACACAAACACAAGCTCAGACCGAAAGAAACTACAGATGAATAAAGAGACAGGAAGTAGAATCAGAATGCCAGGAAGAGGAGTTTACTGAAATGTAATTTAAAGAAATTAAACTAATCTCTATCTATCTATCTGTCTACAACTTGATTAGACAATAGACAAAAGCTTAAACTTTTTTCTTCCTCTGAAAGTAATTTCATAACTGTAGAGATACAGGAACAGTCCTGTCAACACCTGCACTGACTCAATCCCATCAGCAGCTGTGTGTGTGTGTGTGTGTGTTCACACTGATGTATTAAGATCTCTGAGAAGAGAAGGCTTTAAGGACTGTTCTGTACATTAAACCACATCAAAACTCTTTTATCCACCAGACAAACTCACTTTCTTGCCAAAAACCCATACGTGCACCGTCTCTCATCTTCCTGCCTCTCATACGTCTGTCTGCTTCTGTGTGATTAATGTTGATCTCAGCCTTCATCATGACATGTATTTAACTCTCTCATTCCATCCCTCCATCACCCCCTTTCCACCCAGAAACGGAAATCCAGCTCCACCGTTCAGTACATGGTGAGAATGATATTTAATCCTAATCTCTTTATCCCTCCGTCCCTTTCTCATCTCACTCTTGTTTATCCATTCATTCATTTGCTCATCCTGTTGGGCTTTTATGTCATTTAATGCACAATGTCGAATAAATCTACTCTTCCTCTGTTATGATCTATATTGATTCTTCTCTTGCTCAAATGTCAAGCGGTTGATTTAAAGGGTCAGATGGCTTTAAATGACTCCTCAGACGCAGGTGAGGGTCGTAGTGTTATTGGGTTGATGTTATTGTAGGGTTGTAGCGAGTCAGTGTTGACCGTCGATGTGTTTGTTTTAGACTGTGGTGCAGAATGTCTCGTGTGTTTGGCTTTTCGTTGTTGCTTCCTTGTGTCTGTGTCTGTTTGCTGTTGTCTGTGATTGTACTTCCATAAGGACTCTCCTCTAGTTCTGCTTTCCTACTGCGACTTTCTCGAAGAAAACAATGGACCAAGCACAGGTTTTCTGAACTGTTTGCTTATTATTATTTATTTTTTTCATTTTGATTCCTTTTATTCAGCCTGCTTGGGGGGAAAACATAGCGTCTTAAGCTGGAAAAGCAGTTTTTGTGCTGGTCTAGGGTGAACTAGCTCAACACAACCTACCAACTTTATACTAACCATCTGGACCAGCAAATGACCAGCCTGGACCACATAGAAACCGTGTAAAACCAGCTGTCAGAAACTGGTTTTAACTGGATTTTCCAGCAGTGCTATGTGATACATTAAAATTATTTCTAAAAATGTTGCATGTTAAAAGAGCGAATCTCAAAAAAATAAAGAACTTGCCCAGGTCATACATATTTCATGTCAAAAAAAAAAAAAAGTTGTTGCATTGTTTAAAGAAATGAAGACAAACATCAATATATTATTGCATTGTAAAAATGTTTTCATGGCATTTATGCACTTTTTCCCAACATTATAAAAAAAACAACAACAACTGATCAATACTATAATGCAATAGAATATAAATTATGAAGTATTTATACACCATGGTAATTCACTATTATTATTTTTACAGCATACATATAATTTGTACATTTATTAATGAGAATCAAATATTCACCATTTAAAAATATTAAAAAAAAAATAATAAATGCATCTGCTACTTAATTAACAATATTATTCAATTAATAATTAATAAATAAATAAAATTATTTATTAAACAGTATTAATATCTATCATTCCATCTATCTGTTGGTCTGTCTTTCCATATATTTGTTCTGTCGATTTGTTGTTCAATTATTAAAATGAATAATTAATTAATCAGTTATTAATCAGTAATTAATAAAGAAATGATAAAAAAAGTCATTTTTATCTGTATGTTGTTTCATCTATCTGTTGGTCTGTTTTATCTGTTGTAAAATTAATAATTAATGAATCAGTTACTTAACAGTATTAATTATTACATAAATGATAAAAAATATTTTTGTATCTGTCTATCTATTGTTTTATCTGTCTGTTGGTCTGTCGTTCCATCTGTTGTTTTATCTGTTGTAAAATGAATAATTAGTGAATCAGTTACTTAATAATATTAATTATTAAATTAATAAATAAATTATTTAAAAACTGAAAACATCCAGATATATAAGATAATCAGAAATATTTTGGGATATGTGCTAAATTGTTGTAAAATAATTGTCAAAAAAGCAAATAATTTGAATGGTGCCAAAAAATCCTAATTTTCTCCAAATGTCTTGTTTTTCTTTTTAATTCCGTGGTGAAATGTGCCGTCGACATGGAAATGTACTTCACAGGTTCATGAGGTTCACCCAGATGTATTTGAACTCATCAGTCGTGTGTTTTTAAACCAGTGTTGAGCTCAATCCTCACATTATCACCCTGCTCTCTCTCTGTATTTCTCTCTTTTCTCGCCCGTAAACACCCACTGACACCCTTTAACACTGTTTTGTGTTCTGCACAGCCACAGTCAAACAGTGCCAAAAACAGCATAGTCACCAGTCCCAAAGGAAACGTCCCTTCTCCTGCTCTGGTATTTACCTCCTTGTTCCTCTCTGTTCTCTTCTCGTCCGACTCGTCTGTCTCTTTGGCTTCCTTCTCCTGTCTCACACATGTCTGTCTGTGTCAGCGTCTGGTGCGTCTCAGGCCACCTGTCGTAGACGCTGTGTGTCTGTCACAGACTTGAATCCAAGCGCATCGAAACAATGTTAATGTTCTGATCGATGAGTTTTATAATCCAGATTTGGAGAATTTTGATGCTAGCTTCATGTTTTCACAAAGACGTGTGCTGAGTGTGTGCATGAACGTTGTGTTTTTCATTGTTTGGATCAATGGCAGATCAACCAAACTAAGATGTTGACTCTTTGTGTTTCAATTATTTTTGACTCGCATTATGACCGTTATAATGTTTCATTAAATATGTGTGTTTGTGTGTACGTCTCTGTGCATTTTTGCTTCTTTTTACATAACCTAATGCTGTAAAGTCTGATGTATAGACATTTAGTTTCATTATTTCTGTTATATTAAGAAATCCAGTGTGATGTATATCATTGAATAAATGATATTTTTATATGATATAGAATCATTTTTTTTTTACTATTCAGAGCCTCACAATTGCATTGTTTTTTGACAGATACAGTGACCCAAAAAGCATTTGGCAACTTGAGTCACATTTAAAAATGTCTGCAAAATATAAAAAGAAAATGGCATCTGAAAACATCATAATTTATAACTTAAGTTTTTTTTGTTGTTGATGTTTTTTTGTGGGGGTTTTTTGTAAAACATTTTGCTTAAAGTGTGCTTATGCTGATTTTTTACTTTACTTTAATGCAGGGATTCCCAAACTATTTGCCAGCTGATCTAAAATCTTTACTTGATATCTACCCTGACATTTAAAGATAATATTTCAATAACTCAATAAAACTCAATAAATAACTCGATAAACTTTCAATAAAAAAAACTCAAAATGTCAATAAATAGTCACGTGATATGCAGGTAAACAAATTATTATATTATAAATATATTGAATTATTATATTATATTATATTACAGCTTTTTTAGCATGTAATTTATTTTGATTGTTTTTTTTTAGAATTGTTTTAATATTACATTTTTGTGATTCAATTGATTAGCTTTTGATCCGCTCACAAAGTTCCCTCATGAACCTCAATGTGGGAAACCCTGATCTAATGCAATGATATTCAGACATATTTTTAAGTGTGACTTGAGTGTCCAGTTACATTTTTGGACCATTATAGATGTTTCAGCTGCAGGTTTTCAACATTTTATATTGTTTAATGAGCAAAACTTCTGAAAAGCTTAAAAAGTATCATTGTTGTGATAACACATCGTTAGTAAGAGCTATTTTGATATTCTGATAGAGATAATCACATTTTGTTAAGCACATTTCACAGTCCTTCAAGCTTATTTTACCCTGAAACAATAGCTTTGTGATTTCTATGCATTTTGTTTTTAAATAAAAGCACTTAGTATTCAAAAGTTCTTAAAACGTTGAACATTTGCAGTGTTTTTTCTGGGATTAGATGCGTTCACGTCTCTGGACTGGCTTCAGATGTTGGGCTTTGACCTTCGGCTGTCCTCTGCCTTTAACCAGAGCGACTAATAACCTCCATCCACTTCCTCTTCCTCTCTAACTGAGACTGCTCTCTCTCCATCTCTCGTCTTTTTTTTGCTAACACTTGTTTTATTCTTGCCATCTCTCACCTCCATCTCATTTTGCTCCTCTTTTTTTCTTCTCGCGCTGTCTCCTCCTCTTCCTCTTCTCTCTCTTTCTCTTTCTCTTTAGGAGTCTCAGACCACTGTTATCCATAACCCAGTGGATGGGATCAAGGTACATCTCCCTCCCCATCCTCTTCTCTTTCATCCTCCTCCTCTCTCTGCTTCTGTCGTCTGTTGCTGTGGTGCGAGCGAGGGTGTTGTTTTGGGCTTGTGAGTGAGCGTGCAGTCACATTAGGATGGGTACGAGTGTGGTGTTCAGTGTTCTTTGACTCTTGTTAGTCAATACACACATGGTTTTAAGCAGAAATTAGTTCACCTTCAACATGGAAAAACATTGTAAAAATTACATTACTTTTCAAAGGTTTGAGGTTGGTAAGATTTTTTGTTTGTTTGTTTTTGAAAAGTCTTTTATGCTCATCAAAGCTACTTTTAATTATTCAAAAAATACACCGTAAAAAGAGTAAAATTATGAAATATTACAATTTAAAACAACTGTTTTCTATTTGAATATATGGCAATTTATTCTTGTGATCCCAAGCTGAATTTTCAGCTTCAGTACTTCCTGACCCCAAACGTTTGAACAGTAATGTAAACTGGTGAGTTGGGAAATACTCTTGAAGTGGTCAAAATTGATTGAATGTTCTAATGTGGTTTGAATTAATTTTTTTTTTTTTTTACATTGCAAAGCATTTTATTGGCTGCTTTCTTTTAAAGAATTTGTTGAATTATGTCATTATGTCATAACATGATAAAAAAATATATATAATAATTTTTTTTGGATAATTTTCATTCAGTTGTGTTGGAAACTAACCATAGCTTGTCTGAGAAAAATAAAATGCTAAAAAATGTGTAACCTAAATGCAATGTGATTTGTTTTGCATAAAAGCATCTGCCAATGAAGTCTGCCAAAAAGGAAAGTTGTTTTAATTCCATCAAATAGTTCGATTTTTTTATTATTACATGTTGACTTCAAGGGTGTGATTAAAGAGTCATTTTGCTATTGTCATTGCTAAATACAATTATTACATTTAACAAAAGGTTATTATAATTAACTAAAACCTAAAATGAAACTAAAATAAAAAACACTAAAAACATTACATTAAATAAAATATAAAAAAACTATATTTCAGCTAGTTATCAAGGCAGTGTTTCTCGTTTTAATTTACTGTACCTAAATAACTAAAACTGAAGCTGAAATAAAAATCAATAAAAAACTATTTAGATATATATATTTTAAAAAGCCTACTAAAAATGACAGAAACAAAAATTTAACTGAAATTAAAATAAAAGCTGAAAATATAAAAATAAAAACTGATTCAAAATATTAAGAAAAACTTTAGTAGTATCTAATGATACTAAAATAATATGGCTATTAACCCGTAGCCCAGACTCATCCAATCACACGTTCTCATTTTTACCAAATAAAGTGTCCTATCCTCTCTCCATAATGCTCCTCTCCCTCGATCTCTGGCCTCCCGTCCCATATGCATGACCACAGCTGGCTGAAGTCTGACAGTCCGTTTGTCTGCGGCTCAGACCCTCAAGGTGCCTGCGGTGGGCCGAAAACTCGCCCACGGGAACCCATCGAGAGAAATACGAGCAGACGGGGGCACGGTCATTTGCATTTGTAATACGTCAGAAGCTAAATGCGAGCTATTAAATGCGTTTGTGTGTGTGTGTGTGGGTGGTTACATGCATATGCAGAGGGGAGGGTGCAGGCGGCTGCAGCTGCGTTCTCAATGCTGTCATCTCTGAAAGAGACGTGGAGATGCACAACACAAGAGCTGGGTTTCATTGAATGCCTGTGTTACAGCCTCACCAGGTGGCTGAGCCTGAGATTAAACCTTCTCCACTGTCTACACTGCTGTTAGCAGAGTCATTCACTACAAGTGTAATGTGTATGACTGCATTGTGGTGATGATTATTCCATTCGTCTCAGTGGTAGTACTGGTTGTGCTTTATTGGAGTTAGTTGCTGTTTGTTGAGTAAGTGTTTTGTTGGTGTGAGTGAAGGTGTGAGGTCAGACACTGATTGATTTGGTCTGTCCTGCAGGAATCTTCAGACAGCAGCAACACCACCATCGAGGATGAAGACGTCAAAGGTGAGAGGCATCTGTTTTTGTTGCATTTCATTAAAACAATATGATTTTACCAAGAACTTTCTGTTTCTGAAAACATCACGAGGTCAGTAAGATCTTTTTAAAAGAAATGAATGCTTTTATTCAGCAAGGATGCATTAAATTGATCAAAAGTGACTGAAAAATTATTTATAATAGGATTAAAAGGATTAGTTATTTTGAACTTTCTATTCATCACTGAATCCTTAAAGAAAATTGGATCAGTTTCCACAAAAATAATAAGCTGTTTTCAGTATTGATAATAATAAGAAATGTTTTTGAGCAGTAGATCAGTATATTAGAATGATTTCTGAAGATCACGTGACACTGAAGACTGGAGGAATGATGCTGAAAATACAGCTTTACATCACAGGAATAAAGTATAAAATATATTCAAATAGGAAACTGCTATTTTAAATTGTAATAATATTTCACAATATAAGAGCATAAGAGACTTTTTTTAAAACATAAAAAATCTTACCAACCCCAAACCTTTGAACAGTAGTGTATATTGCATAATGGAAGTTACTATTATTTACTATGAAAATAATAGTAATATTTAAAAAAGAAGAAAAAAAAACTCACTAATTTAAAATAAATAAAATATTTTATTATTAATTTTTATTTTTTTTATATAAAAATATATTTTTTTATTATAATAAATTATTTATTATAAATGTTTGTATTGTTTTCAATTATTTATATAATTAAAATTATATTTATTTTTACATATAACTTTAAAGTACACTATTTCCTGCCAGTCACAGGTTTGCACACATTGCCTCGTCTTTGAACTTTGAGAAATCATTTTTTGAAGCCTGAACTATCCATAAATGAAAAATCTGAAGCTTTTAATTGTATTGAAATGTATTTTGCGTCTGCTACTGTTGTGACATTGTTGTGGTCTTTTTGTCTTCCTCTGAGTTTGTATGTTTCATAAGAAGTGTTGCTCTCTGCCGTCCTGCTCTTCTGGGACGTGTTTCAGGACACCTTCGGTGTATTTTTATCTGTAGGAACACTGGAAATGTGAGAGATGTGGGCTAAGGCTTTGCGTATGTGTGTTTTATTCACACGGGTAAATGTAGGTTCTCCTTGCACTATTTTTCGTTGTGTGGAAATGTCGTGTTCAGAAGTGGGCGGGATGATTTGTTCACCTTCCATGTAAATGGTTCAGCCTCAATAGTAGGTTAAATGGTGTGCCGTGTTCCATCTTTGCACATCCTCCTTTCTCAGTCTCATCTTTCCAATCTCTTCCCAGCTTTTCCATCCCGCTCAATAGGGAAAAGCCTAGATAGCAGTTCAGTTAAAGCCCCCTCTGAAGTCAGCCAATCACCTCCGGGCTCCGCCCCCGCCATCTTCTGTAAGTCTGGTCTGCACTCGTTTGGTTTGGCCTGGCTGGTTTGCACAGCATCTAACTTCAGCAAATCCCTGAAAAATAACCAGCTTCTTATGAGTTTTGCTCTTCTTGAGGCGAATTATATAAAAAAGCTAACAAGCTAATCTAAAAAGAATGGCAAGTGGAATGGCATGCATGCACACACACACACACACACACACACACCCCTTAGAGAAGCATGAGTTTGGATGAGTCTCAAGTTTCAAGTTTTATTTGTCACATACACGACTATACAGACTATACGACTATACTGTCATCTTGCTCCCACCTTCCATCGGTCATCATTACCCTCATGTGTAAACAGCCACCAAGCTGACCGACATCCTGGGCTGTGCCCGTAGGGGCTCGGGACCCTCGGCCGTGCCTGATAGTGAAGCAGCTGTCCACTCCACACAATCCCCTCCACAGACCCCCATCATGCAGAGTGAGTATAGCGCCCCCTGCAGACCTAAGCACAGACGCTCATGCACAGGCTCCATTCATGTTTTTGTCTATAGCGCATTGTTGTTTTATTGTTTTTGTCATTCAAGTAATTCATTTTTTAATAATGAATTTATAAATATTAGTTAACTTAGTTATTTAATAATAATTGTAATGATAGTTATCCATTTTAATTAATTAGAATATTTTAATAATTAATAAAAATCTTTTAAAATAATTATTAATTTAATCTTAAATTAATTCAGTGTTAAACAAAGTAATTTAATAATTAAAAATAATTTGCTAAAATGTTTTGTAATTGTTAATTTTAATTTAATAATAATAATCTGTTTTTATTAATTTTAAATTAAATAATATATATTTTATAGAATTCTTTTTATACTTTAAAGTATTAATGTTACTTAGTTTAATAAGTAATAATAAATCATTAATGTATTTTAATCGACTTGATTAATTTCATAATTCAGTTTTAAATTCATAATTGAGTTTTACATTTTAGTTTTAACTAAAATAATTTAATAATGTCTTGAAATATGGTTTGTCATTAAAGTAATTACTTTGTAATAATTAGTTATTCATTTTAATGATTTAATAATCTAGTATTTAAATGTATTAACTTATTAAATAATTTAGCTTGATAATTAATAATTATTCTAATTGTTAATTTAATAAGTAATAGTAAATAGTAAATATAATAATATATATTAAATAATAATAAAATAATATTCCATTGATTAAGTACTAAATAAAGTAATTTATTAATAAATACATTTTTAAGCTGTCGGTTTCCAGTAACAGGGTTATTAAGTTAGTTGTTAAGATAAAGCGAATTATTAAGATAATGTGAATAGTATTCAGGTAGTCATAATGTATGATATTAATATGTCAAACCCCATGAGTCGACCCCCTCCATGTCTATTAAAACTTTTTCTAGGCCACTGTTAAAATTATAATGTGAATGTACATGATGTACAGTATTACTCATTTCCTTAGGTGTTTAACATGGAAAAGATGCACTTTTAATGTTGGACCCTGTTCGTGTACCGTCTGTTGGCCCAAGTGTTGACCGTTGACGCTTGTTATTGATGCATATCCTGTTCATTCAGAAACGACTGTCCCATCATGCATCTTGTTATTTGTCTGATGTTACTGTCTTTTCATCTCTTCACATGTTGTCTCTGTCTCTCATGATGGGTCAATGCATTCCTCCCTTTCCCAAACCTCTCAGCCCGGTTCACAGATCTGGTGAGCAGTGTGGGCCGTGCACCTGTCCCGCAACCTCAGACGGAGTCGCCTTCCTCTCGAACCTCAGTCCCCCCTCCCCAAACCTCTTCCCCCCCACCTGCGCCCCCCTCTGTGTCTGCACAGAGTGAGTGTATATAGTGTGTGTGCTTATAGCGTAAGGTCCACATTGCACTTTAAAGGCCCTGATATACTTCAAACGAAATGAAAAAATGAACTGGTGTAGCATCATTTCAAGCAAAGTTTGTATGGAGTTGTCTGGAAGTTCAAAACATCTTGCTCTGGCTGGTAAACAGTTTCCAACCACCACTGGTCCGTGGCTATTATATAATATGTTAGTGTGGCTTTGTGGCTCCACCTTCTTTGACATGGAAATCTTCTCTGGTTCATTTCTTCTGTTCAGTCCGTTGAGGTCATATACAATTAAAAACTTGAACACTGTTGAGCTGCTTCATAGTAGAAATTGTAATTGCGCAGTGCTAATTTAAAGTTTTTTTCATGTTTAATACTGTAAAGCTGCTTTACAGATACTGTTGTATGAAGCATTGGTCGACGGATAAGGATTTTTTGAATGCTGATGCATATGCCGATATCTTAGAGAGCAGGGTGGCCGATATGAAACCAAAATTAATGATATCACTATTTAATTAAAAGATTGTAAAAGCACATGCATAATTGCGGAAATCAAATTTATATTTATTTTACATTATTTGGAACTCTGAATAGGAACTGACAGACGCTGACGTTCTTAGTGCTGTCAAAATAAAAGTCCTATGCACTGTAAAAATAAAATGTAAATATATTAAAAGTACACGCATAACTGCTGAAATTAAATGTTTATTTTACATCATTTGAAAATGATTAAATATGAAAATTTGATTAAAAGAAATACATCTGTAAAATAAATTTGTTTAGATGACTACTGCTATTAATACTAACAATAGAAAAAGAAACGCTACAATTCTTTGAATAAAGAATGGCTGATCTAGCCTGAAAGCTTTTAAGCTTCTTGAACGCGATTTAACAAAATAAACAACATTTATGATACCGTTGTTGTCAGATTTCATTGGTGATTGCAAAGCTTGGCGAACAGTTGTGGAGAATTTGATGGTTCCCCATACAAAGAGACAGGAGCTGCACTTGCATGGCCGAGAGGCGTTTCAAAGATGGCCGCTGAGTGACATGACTTGCCTTAAAGGAACTTTGGCTCAGATGCTGACATTCTCAGTGCTGTCAAAATAAAAGTCCCGTCAATGTTAAAATAAAAGTACACTTTGGACACATCTCCAAACAGAATTTTTTTTGGCCCATGCCGATAATTAAAAATTCCAAATATCGGCCGATATATCAGCTGACCACTCGTATAAAGGGCTATGTAAATAAACGTGATGTGACTAGACTGACGAATTGCAGGTCTGAAACAAATATATCCACATCGCTATGATCAAATGCTTGTCCTTTTTGTTGTTTATTTTGTTATTGAGAGGAGAGTGCGCAGCATATTCACATTCATTTAAACGCTGTTCCCAGCAGTGTGTGTGGCTTCGGACAGTATACCGCTGCTCGGTTATATCAAACATCTTTTTACAGCTAAGCGAGGGATGAAAAATAACTTCTTCATGAGTATATCAGGCCCTTAACAGTCTGCAGCTGAATTCCCATCAACCCTGTAACCAACATATGACATTCGGAAGCAGCAGGAGGCAGTTTTCCCAGATAAAAATGCAGCATTTAAGCATCTGAAGTGACATTTACGGAGTCTGGTTTGTGACAGAACTGTGATGCACTTCCATACATATCCGCTTGAAGGAAGTGAGGCGTTTATCAAAGCTGAAGCCACAGTCAGAGACTTTAGATCAGGCCTGCGGTGCCAGATTGACAAGGAGAAACTGAAGGACGTGTCGGGGCACTAAGCTCCTCTAAAGTGGAGCAGGAAGCCGTGAAGGGAGGGAGTGAGAGAGGGTGAGGAAACGAGAAGTAAGCCGTATCTAAGGATCCAGGAATAGCTCAACTAGCTCCATGCAGTTAACAAGGAAAAGACAGAAGAAGATGAGGAGGAGGAAAGTTGTGGAGATGTTGATTAGATGAAGACGGAGTGTTTTTGTGAGTTCTGTGCATGTGTGAGCGTACAAACTTCATCAGGAGAGAGAGTTTAGTCAGAGTATTGAGGAGGAATGGATGAAGGTCTAGACTGAAGATCATGACTGAGAAACTAGGTAAGTCCACAGCAGATCTGGTGTGTGTTAGATCTCTCTCAACCTCTCAGGTCTGGAGTCAGGAGGGTGTGACCTTTCTGACCTCTGCCTGTGTTTCAGAGCGTTAACTCTTGGTTTAGGTTGACATCAGTCTGTTCATGTCATGTACAGCAGAGAGGAACAGTTAGCCTAGCTTTGGCTCTGTCAGTCTATAGTTTTAAAGAATCCATGAATGCACAATTTTCTTTCCTGTGCTGATGTATTTCCTGTTGAGACAGGAAGCTGGGGCGGAACATGCACTACTGCTGAAAACTGCTGTTTGTTATTAGTAAGATTTTAAAGGAAATTAATCCTTTTGTTCAGCAAGGATGCATTAAATGCATTGAACTTTCTATCTATCAAAGAATCCTGAAAAAAAGATGTCATGACTTGCACAAAAATATAAAGCAGCACAACTTGATAATATTAAGAAATGTTTCTTGAGCAGCAAATCAGTATATTAGAATGATTTCTGAAGGATCATGTGACACTGAAGACTGGAGTAATGATGCTGAAAATTCAGCTTTGCTTCACAGGAATAAATTTGGAAATGATTTAAAATAGAAAAGTTATTTTAAATTCTAATAATATTTCACAACATTACCATTTTACTGTATTTTTGATTAAATAAATGCAGCATAAAAGATCTATAAAAAAAAATAAAAAATTAACAGATTAATAAAGGCTGTGATTTTATTGTCCATTTTTATTTTATTCATATATTTATTGATTTTTTGGTCCATTTTAAGCAGTTTGAATTTATTGGGTCTTTAATTTGCATGTCTTTTAATATAAAGATTAAAATATTCAAAAATCTGAAGTATAAAGTATTTACTTTTTTTTAAATAATCATAATTTTGAGTGAAAATAAAAATATGAAACTAAGGTGGGACTACTTGGCATGAACCGTATGTGTGTATTCACCTGTGTCCATGTTTTCTCCTGCAGCACGCAAACAAGAAATCATCAAGATCACGGAGCAGCTGATAGAAGCCATCAATAATGGGGAATTTGAAGCCTATGCGTATGTTACAGACACAATGTTATGTTATGCTTTCTTTCAGACACAAACCACTTTGGCCCAACACATACTATATTGTACAAATATAAGAGCACTATAGTGGGCATTAGTGTCTTCTTCTACAGTCAGTTCTGCTCACATAATGGAGCATCAGTTTAATTAAGCGTAAGATGAATGTAACTATCCATGTTTATAGTAGCTCCCTGAATAATAATACACAATGGCATCGTTGTAACAGGAAAATCTGTGACCCTGGATTGACATCCTTTGAACCCGAGGCTTTGGGGAACCTGGTTGAGGGAATAGACTTCCATAGATTCTACTTTGAGAACTGTAAGTGTGTTCAAGCAAAAAAGACTAAATCACAGGAAATGCCAGTTGCACCATGCACATGATATTTCTCTGTGTGTGTTTCTCCGCAGTGCTTTCTAAGAACAGCAAGCCCATCCACACCACCATCCTGAACCCTCACGTGCACCTGATCGGAGAAGACGCCGCCTGCATCGCCTACATCCGCCTCACTCAGTTTGTGGATGGACAGGGCCGGCCGCGCAGCAGCCAGTCGGAGGAGACTCGCGTGTGGCACCGCCGGGACTCCAAATGGCAGAACGTTCATTTCCACTGCTCCGGTGCGCCGGCTGCCCCTCTCCAGTGAAGGTGACGCTTTGGATTTGTACATGTTTACTTTTGTTTTCACACTGGAGCTTTTGGTGTGGATTCAAGTCTGTTTTACAGATTGTTTTGGTTGTTTTGGTTGTTGTCAAAATGGATTCTGGACAGATTTAGACACCAGAATATAGACAAACTAAAGGGTGGGCTCTTTTGACTTGCAGTAACACCCTGGCATTGTGAATGAGAGTACTGATGCACATTTTCTTCAGAAAGTGTAAATCAGTATCAAGATTGCACATAGTTAAATACATAAATTAAAAACAAATATAAAATATACATTATAAAGATTTCATCATGAGAAATTATTGTTTTTTTATTATTAAGTAATGTTACAATTCACCTTTGCCATACAGGAATAAATTATATTTTAAAATATAATCAAATAGAAAACATTTCTTTAAATTTGTAATAATATTTCATAAGATTACTGTTTTTGCTGTATATTTATGAAACAGATGCAACCTTCGTAAGCATAAGCAGGGTTATTATAGTTAACTGAAACTGATTATAAATAAAATACACAGTAACTGAAATAAAATAAAATATAAAAAAACATAAACTTATTTTATCTCAGCTTATTGTCAAGGCAACATTTCTCATTTTCATTTAGTTTAACTTGATGTACTAAAATAACTAAAACTGAAATAAAAATATTAAAAAAACAAAAATGACAAAAAGCAACACAATTACTAAAATTTTAACTAAAATAAAAATGAATTCAAAATATTAATAAAAACTATAATAATATTTCAGTTATACTATAACTCATGAGAGCATAAGAAACTTTCAAAAAGAAAGTCTTGCAAAACATAAAAAAATATTACTGTCCTCAAACTTTTGAACAGTATTATAATTTTATACAAAACAATTATTGTATAAGGTAATTTATATTAATTAAAATAAATTATTTAAATAAATTCATATTAATTGTATAAGAATAATTTATATAATTAATAAACATTCATAAAAACAAAAAATAATGTTTAAATAGTTCTTTTAGTTTTTTCTTTATATTTTTAAATATAAGTATATTTTATTTTATATATATTTAGAAAATTCAGTGAGAGCTGATTAAAAACAGCGTTTCTGTGTTTTTGTATTTCAGAGCGGCCCTACAACCGATACATTAGATGCGAGTGCTCTTCACGGAGGTGAAGGACAGGGAGGACTGATAGGACGGCAGCAGAGGTCCAGCGTCGGAGCGCTCCGAACCCTCCAGCCTTCCAACGCTGGACACAGCCGTCCTCCCCTGCATGCAAACCGACAGTTCTCTCTCTAGCTGCTGGACTGCTCTCAACACAGCGTCCAGAACCACCCTCACCTCCGACTCCACCCAGCACGCTCCCGACTGACCGACCCAACGTCTTTATGCCAAGACTCATCACCGACGCAAGAGCAGCACCGCATATATTAATCATAGAGAGTGATCATAGACGCCAGGTTCCCGTCTAGATTTCTAATAACCCGCACGATTGCCTTCTTATCCACGGTCCTTTGCGCTCGTCTTCACTGGCCTTATGCCCCCTGTGCCCAGGTACTCCCAAATACAGTATATCACATTTTAATAAAAATATCATTATTATTATTATTGTATTTATTGTTATTGTTACTACTATTGATTATATATGATTATTACTTCCGTCAGGATTCTAAGTATTGCTGTTGTTCTTGAGATTGTATATTTGATGGTCAAATTACTGATGTTTTGTTTTAAAACACTTATTTTTTCTCTTTTTTTAAGCATGGATTTAAAGAATTATTTACATTTTTTTTGGTGTTCAAGTAATCTGAAGTCTATTTCGGCAGCGCTGTATATGTTCAAGTTCACGGCTCGCTGTTAAAAATAAAAAAGCAGCAGCACACACATGATTTTAAGATTCAAAACTCATAGTCAATGTTCTCATGAATATGGTGGCGAGCAGATTTTCTGTCACCGTGATCAGTGTTTGTATTATCAGGTCACCAATCAGATCTCTTGGAGGCAGCTGACATCATCATATCATTGAGATTCGCCTCGTATATATCTGCAGGTTGCCAAGTTGAATTTCCTTCAAAAAGAGCTGTTTGTCTCTAAATCACAGAATAATCTCATGTATTGGCCCTTGATGACCAGAAGCTGATGTGTCCTTCTTATTGACAATCAATGCTGATCTGGTTTTATGTGAGTTTTGGTGGTTTGTGAGACTAGGAATGTCTGTTTAAGCTTGTCTTCTTTTTCTCAAGGGATCTTGAAGGATGTTTGGAGAGAGTACAGCATGTTGTTTTTAAGGGCCTTTATTGTAAAGCAGCAGCTCATTTACTGCTGTTCGCTGGCTAAGTGTGTTTGAGATTCAAATAGCCATTCTGGATCCCACGGTGATCAGAAACCTGTGAATGTTAACGTGTTTCTACCTTCATCACAGGAACGTTGTGATCACCTCGACTCAGGCACCTACAGCTATCATTCTTTGTTTTCTTTTTGTTCGGTACACGCAGGAACTTTTTATATATAATTTATGTGGTGTAATTAAGGCGGTTTTGTTCTTTGTGGGGTTTTTTAGCGTTTGAGTGTGTGTGCGTGTACGTGTGTGTGTGTGTGTGTGTGTGTGTGTGTGTGTCTGTGTGTGGTTTTACAATACAATGGCACTGATATCCTGAATGTGAAAGCATCGTCACTATATTAAAGTGTTGAAAGCCATAACGCACAGAGCCAGAATTTCCGGCGGATTTGTAAGGATGTTTTTCTAAGTGTTGTCTTTCTGTCTAGCAGAACTGGAAGACAGTCTTATGTGGATTGACTAGGGGGCTTCCTGACAACTGGTACTGTTCGTTTTTGACGTCCTGTCAAAAGATTTCTCTCCTACTGAATGTGGGCCGCTACCTGAAGTCACATGACCTTTGTTGAAGCTGCTCAGTGTGTTTTATGTTGATTTTAAAGGAATAGTTCACCCAAAAATAAAGCTTTGCTGAAAATGTACTCACCCTCAGGCCATCCAAGATATAGATGAGTTAGTTTCTTCATCAGAACAGAGTTGAAGAATTTAGCATTACAACACTTGCTCACCAATGGATCCTCTGCAGTGAATGGGTGCCATCAGAATGAGAGTCCAAACAGCTGATAAAAACATCACAACAATCCATAAGTAATCCATCATTCCAGTCTATCAGTTAACAAATCCATCAACACGTTTTTAACTTCTACCCTTGTTTCCAGCAATCCATAATATTGTTTTCTCCAGTGAAAAAGTAATTTAGTCTGAATCAGGAGTGAAATATGCACAAATCAAGTACCATTTACAAGTGAAAACCATTCTAAAATATGTCGGTGGATTTTGATGTGAGAGGACAACAGAGGGTGGACTCACTTACTGGAGGAAGCGTTATTATACATTATGGACTCGTATTTTAGCCAGAAGCAATAGATTAAAGTTAAAAAATGTATAAATTAAAATGTCTTGATGGATTTGTTTCTTACAAATGCATAGCTTTTTGTTTCACAAGACATTAACTGATGGACTGGAGTGGTGTGGATTACTTGTGGATTATTGTGATGTTTTAATCAGCTGTTTGGACTCTTATTCTGACGGCACCCATTCACTGCAGAGGATCCATTGATGAGCAAGATATGTAATGCTAAATATCTCCGAATCTGTTCCAATGATAAAACAAACTCATCTACATCTTGGATGGCCTGAGGGAGAGAAAATGTAATTTTTAGGTGAACTATTCCTTGAGGTATACTCTGAAATGTGACTTTTATGCTCACTTTAATGAGAGTTTCAAACTCTATGTAAATGGTGACAAATACAACATCCGCCGCAAACAGCAGTCCGCATGTCGACGAACCGGTGTTGTTATTTCTTTCTTATGTGTGTGTTTAGTATTGCAGACAATAATTGAAAATAATACCGCTCAACAAATAGATATCTTGTAAAAACTACCGCTGCATAGTGTTAACTTATCTTATAAGTGGAAACTATTTGCATGAACTTCAACGTCACAATAATACATTTTGGTGACTTTTGTTTCATTCTGTTTATTTTATACTGAATGCTGGTGATTCTATCTATTTTCTGAGCTTTGTAAGTGCATATAACTATTTTTGTCTAAAAATGATGATAATGACGATGACTATCATGGTGAAACAACTATTCTGATTGTACGGCATGCTTTTGTAAAGGCATTTGTTGTTGTTTGAGCAGTGTTGTTTGCACCCATAGAAAATGTGAAATAATGTGTTTATTAGCTTGGGTCAGTCGCAGCGTTTGCCGCTGTCACACTAGGTCACGTAATGCATGTGTTTTAATTACGGAATGGATCGTGCTTTGGCTGCCAGTCTACAAAAGGGACCTGGAATTATGTCTGTTCAATGTGATTTAATCAACGACCTTCATTGTGCTTCACTCAAATGCTGTCTAACGCTTTAGGAGGCGCTCTTTACCACAGTGTTCTAGTTAGAAAAAAATGCGTAACGTTGCAAGATCTCCAAGAATTCACTTACTTTTCTGCTTAAAAACAGAAACACAATTTTAATGCACTAACAAATTGTGTTAATGAAACCTAAATGTATATACACTGAATAACCACCAAATAAGTGTTTCATCTGTTATCAACGAAGTTCTTCTCCAAACACAATGGCCTGTAGGTTGAAACGTTGAGGTGATGAGTGATCTAGTGTAATCAGGCCACTAATGGGAAGCTGGTGTGTGTCTGAGTGTGTTACACGTACAGTATGTGAAAGAGTGAATCGGTGTTGTGTTTCTCTAGTGGTGACGCATTACTGCTCTTACAACATCAAGCCAATTGCTATTTGTAGTATTCACATTTTCTCCCAATGTCTTTTGTAATCTTTTGCTTAAGTCTAATGGCTTCACAGTTCTCTGAAGATCAGCCTTCCAACTTTGCATAGTTTTTTTTTTTATTATTATTATATAATCTCAAATCCTGCAATGGGATGATGTGAATTTTATTCAGAAATTAGATCATTATGAAATCTTTGTTTCTCCTGATTCTTCTCATTAATATTCATATCTGTTCTTCCAATGTGCTCGCCCTCTTTTTCTCTCTATGTGTGCTATAGGAAATGTATTAAGATGTTATCAGTATTATCAATAAAAAGACTGTCAAAACCCAAGTGGTGGTTTTTATATCTACTGTATACTGGACTAAATGCTGTTCTGCTGACAGAGTGATCTTGCTAATAAACATACGAGGCTTTATCTGAATGACCAGCTGCCTCTGAAAGCTGATAAGATATGAGAAAACAGCATGTGAATTTATTTCATAACTGTGTACTTTTGAGTGCTGAGTCACTAAAAACGGTTTGTGTTCAGCGGAAACTGTGGTGTAAATACATAGTACAGACAGTTGTTTGCACAGGTTGTCCAGTACTCTGGCCAGATGAATCAACAATGGCTGTTTACATGCTCATTATTAAGGAAAAGTTATGGTTATACTTGTTAAAGCATGCAGTCTTGTGCATACAAAACGTCTTAATAAACAGGTTTTTGATTGCATATGTTGTTATATTAGTCTATAAACGCACACAAACTTATATAAAGGCATATAAAATACTAAATATAAGGACAAAATAGATATTTCCAAGAGTTTAAAGGTCAAAAAATCTGTCCTCGTCCATGATTCTTCCTGAAGTCTTCCAGAAACTGAAATATTGAGCTTTAATTTATCTATATTTTTGTTTGTTTTAGGAACAAAATTGCAGTATAAGATGCACAAAAACCTTTTCCGAAGGTTACACGGTAGGCCTAGTAATTATGTAAAATGGTATTGCCATGTTTCTTAATATGTAGCCAGCCTACTATGGTAATGAATGATCAAGTTATATATAAAATATAATTTTGTTTGCTAAGAACCAACTACTTATTTAATATATATGTGACCCTGGACCACAAAACCAGTCTTAAGTTGCACGGGTACAAAAATACATTGTATGGTTAAAAATTATCTATTTTTCTTTTATGCCAAAAATCATTAGGATATTAAGTAAAGATCATGTTCCATGAAGATATTTTGTACATTTCCTACCGTAAATATATTAAAACTTAATTTTTGATTAGTAAAATGTATTGCTAATAACTTATTTGGACAGTTTTTAAGGCGATTTTCTTTAAATATTTTGATTCTTTTGCACCCTCATATTCCAGATTTTCAAATATGTATCTCGGCCAAATATGGTCCTATCCTAATAAACCATACATCAATGGAAAGCTTATTTATTCAGATTTCAGATGATGCACAAATCTCAATTTTGAAAAATTGACACTTATGACTGGTTTTTGGTCCAGGGTCACAAATGGCATTTTCCTAATAAAGATAAATATTTGCGTAATGTGTTGATCTTTACACAAAATGTGCAGAAAAAAGCTCGCGCCGTGCGGCTGACGTCATGCGAGCTCGTGACGCGGAGCTGGTGCTCGCGCTGCCTAGAAACGAGCGACTCGTTTATCTGATTACGAGACGGGTCCTGCTCCTGATACATCAGTCTTTCCCTTTTATTTTTGTGTTTTATGACATTAAACTGCACTATACAGGATCTCCTGCTCTGAGAGTAAGTATCTGAATCGCTTATATCTATGTTTTCGCAGCGCTTTTGATTTGAATGATTCTGTCAGTGAGGAGTTAGCGTGTCATTTCTGCATCTGTCATCAACCTTACCGGTACTGAGGAGAAAACTCTGTAATTAGACACAGTTAATGCTGTATTTATTGTTAAAGCGGTATAATGTGCTATTGTATCATCTTCCCCTGAGGTATGGACAGTTTAAACGCACGTTTGATGGTTTAATAGAGAGTTTTGGTATTAGCTCGTGTTAGCTGAAGCTAGCCGGTGTGATCCGTTACTCATGAGACCTTCACTGCTGCCAAGATTTTAAACTCTTATTTTAACTTATTAGTGACTTTTTTGCTCTGTTTATTTATGTTTTACCTCTTAAAAATCTTATTCGTTAAGAAAATCATTTTTCTATCCACGTATAGTCAGGAAAAGTTGACATCAGCTATTCATTACTATAAAAAACTTTTCTTTTTTTTTGTTATCAACATTTTTTTTTTTTTTCACACATAACATAACATAACATAACATAACATAACATCCAAAATATAACAAAACAAAACAGACATATACTCAATAGCTCAAAGTCAAGTCAAAAGGGAGGGAGAGAGGGAAGGACAATAAAAACACAAAACAAGTCACTCCTTTATATAATCACATATATCAAAAAGAAAACACTGCCAAGCATCAATGGTGGAAGGCTTGGCCGTTGCACATTCACACGTCACTATTTGCAGGAGGCTACGGAAATAAAAAACATTTATGTAATTGTTTCTGATGATTTTACTCACACTGTTGAAAAGTTTAATGTCATGTATCATGCTCGACAATGTTTTGGTATCCAGTGATTTACTGTACACACATTACAGGTTCAGCAACCCTGATGCAAGCTGCCTACAAGTGTCTTGTTTATAGTGTTTGAACTTCTTATTGCAGAAATGCCGGCTGTTTTGAGATATGGATGTCATTTAGAGTATTTAAGCATTTAAAATACATACATATAATCAATCTTTTATCATTAAATTAAAGGACAACAGCTCACACGTGCAACTGTCTCAGGCTTGGGAAGAATTCTTTGCATGACTTCTGATCAAAACAGACCTGTAGGACAGTCTCAAAAACATGCTATTCATTCCTAAACATTTACTGTTGCCACAATTAATTTAAATTATTTATTGACATGCTTCATCTGGTGTTTCTTTCAGTTTCCTGGGACTTTAATCGAATAGACCTTGCTCGGAGGAGTAGGAGGACAAGCAACTTTATTAAAGGAACACATCCAGGATCTGTTGGATTCAGTGCTCCGTGGAGCTTTAGTTCTCGTGGCTGGTTTGGAGAGGCGGTGGAGCTGGTTTAAAGACTGCGATGCATCGCTTAAGGACTTGCGCTGCACGGTTACGGCCGCTCACAGCCTCTCAGAATGCTCCAAGTTTCTCACAACAGAGGACAGCGGTGACGCCCGGGGCCCTAAGGACGTTTCAGCCCTTTAGGTGCTATGCAGCCCCTGTCGCCGCTGAGCCTTTTCTAAATGGGACGAGCTCCAACTATGTGGAAGAGATGTACTACACATGGCTGGAGAACCCAAAGAGTGTGCACAAGGTAAGATGCCGGCTCCCAACGTAGAGGTGATTTTGTGACGAAATCCTGGCTTCATTGCTGCTATACCAAAGTTATGATGCATAAAATCCATGTGAAATCAAAATTCACCCTGTTTACTTTCACAATACACATTCCTGTTCATAAAAAAAGATTAATCTGTGCATGTTACACTACACAAAAAAAATTGTCTTCATAATCTTTCTTCACAACTTAATAACTTACTCCACCTCTCAAAGGACTTTCCTTTTTGGTCTTCAGGTTCATTTTAAAAAGGTGAATTGGTAATTGTTTCGTGTTGAAAGAGCAGTTCACCCAAAAATGAAAACTGTCATCATTTACTTGCTTCCAATTTAATATAAACCTATATTTCTTTTATGGTGCACAAAAAGGCACAAGGTATTTTCTAAAATCTTGACATCTGCCCTATATTCTTCTTGACATGTTCATGTAAGAGTTACCAATGTCTTTATTTTTCTAAATGAAATGTCAACTTTTGAGTCAGATCTTTAGAAATTAATCATTTGATTTAGTTCACAAGGCAGTTAGAATGTTTCTTTTTTGAACTGAACTGATTTGGTTGTCTAGTAAACTGCAAAGGAACTTCTGTGATGCAAAGGAAGGTTATGCTTGAGGACATCCATGTTTCATAATGTGACATTGTTTCCCCTCTCAGACATTAAGCTTAGCTTTGCAGGGCTGTTATGTAAGACTTTTATTTTCCATTTCACATGCGCTTGTGTGGTTTCCAGGATGTTTTCAAACTGGAACTAAATGTCTTCTGAGAAACTGTAATGAATGTATCATACTGAAACATGCTAAGTTAAGTGCAGCGGTCAAACTTGCTGTGTTACCCTTTCATTTAGTTTTGTATCTTTTTTTTATTTCTTTGAACAACACACTTAAGCATACCTTTAGATGAACAGCCAGTACTTCTGTATATACATTTATATATTAATACATATTTATACCCATTTATATTACTTTTTTTATTTTATTTTTATTAGCTTTTACTATTTTGACTTTGGAGTATTTCACTCGTCATGAGCCACAGAAAAAGTACATAAGTGAATCTTCAAATGGGCAGCGAGAGATGAAAGTACAAAATACAGACTATTGTGGGCAGAAAGTAAGCGTGTAATACAGTTTCACTACAGTTGAGACTTCCCTCCTGTGCCCTGCTGCGAGATGATACGGCATCGGCTCTCTCAATTTAACACACTGAGCTCTTTAGCTCCTCAAAGCCTATTAGACATTTATCAGGCTAGTATGAGGTCCTGTGTGATGTGTCATTGAATCACAATATGTAGGTAAGTAAGCCCTCATGAGCAGAACATGGTCAGACGTGGTCTAGGGTTCAAATTGCTGTTATTTTCTGTCCCTGCATGAACCTAAAGCTTTGCAAATGATTGCATCAAAAGACTTTGGCTATGCAACCGAACATCCAGCTTATCCAGTGAAGTTTTGCTGCTTGGAAAAGCATTACTGAAGTTTGACCCCTTCCCACAGTTTACTCAGATATGACCACAGTTCCCATCTGTATCGGAGACTTTGGAATATGAAGCAAAGTAGATGAATCAGATTCCTGTGTGATGATGCAAGACACCAATACTGCTAGTCGACAGGTGTTTTATCTTTATGAACCAGAATAACTTGTGTACGTCATTGTGTACGTCACATTGTGTAACTCGTGTACGTCACATTTTTTCAGATGTATTCTGTTCACAGCACTTGAAGTATTGTTATTATTCTCCTACTGTGATTTCTTTGCTCCTTTCTCAACAGTCTTGGGACATCTTCTTCCGTAATGCCAACGCAGGCGCTCCCCCTGGCTCTGCCTACCAAAGCCCACCTCCAGTGGGGGTGAGTCTCTCAGGACTTTCTCAGGCCCAGGCACTGGTTGGAGCTCAGCCTAATGTGGAAAAACTAGTGGAAGACCACCTTGCCGTGCAGTCCCTCATCCGTGCCTACCAGGTATGAAGGCTAAAATGTTAATTTCACCAAGGAGGTTGGAGGAGAGGACTCTACTGCTGCTGTTTTCCCATCATCTTATTGTTGTACTAATAATAATTCCTGTATTTATAGTACCGTTCAAAAGTTTGGGGTCAATTAGATTTTTTTTTTAATGAATGAGAAATTTAATCCACCTAGGATGCATTAAATTGATTGGTAGTGTCAAAGACATTTTAATGTTATAAAGGATTTCTATTTTAAATAAATGCTTTTCTTTTAAACTTTCCATTTATTAAAAATCCTGAAAAAAAATGCGGAAAGGTTTCCACAAAAAAAATTACATCAAAACTGTTTTCAACATTGTTAATAATTGGAAATGTTTCTTGAACAACAAATCAGCATATTAGAATAATTTCTGAAGGATCATGTGACACTGAAGACTGGAGTAATGATCCTGAAAATTCAGTTTTGCATCACATTAATAAATTATGTTTTAAAATATATTCAAATGGAAAACATATATTTTAAATTTTAATAATATTTCACAATATTTACTGTTTTTTTTTATTCAAATAAATGCAGCCTTGGTGAGCATGCCAGACTTCTTTCAAAAAAAAAAAAAATCTTATCAACCCCAGATTTAGAACATTAGTGCACGTTGATGTTTACATTTACATTTAGTCATTTAGCAGATGCTTTTATCCAAAGTGACTTACAAATGAGGACAATGGAAGCAATCAAAATCAGCAAAAGAGTAATGATATGCAAGTGCTATAACAAGTCTCAGTTAGCCTAACGCAGTACATGTATTATATAATACATAAAAAGAAAACAGATAGAATAGAAAAAGAATAGAGCAAGCTAGTGTTATAGGCCTTTTTGTTTTTGTTAATTGTATAATAAATAAAAGAAACAGATAGAATACAAAAAGATTAGAAAAGCAAATATTCGTTTTTTTTTAGTTTCTTTTTTAAAGAGAACAAGCAGTAAATGAATAGAGTGCAAGTCTAAAATGATGTTATTTCATTTTTTTGATGACTTCACCGTTCCTTTTTGCTGGTTGTATACTGCCTAAATATAGTGCCCTTCCTTCCAAACTTTCCAAGTTTCAGTCACATATTTCTGTTATAATACATTGGATAGAGTAGATGAGAACCTCATATCATCCTCATTCCTCATACAAGAGGATATTTTCGACACATAATCATTATCTGCAAATCTCCACAGAATTGATTTAAATATATCCTTACCCCTGGCATATTTTTAAAATTGATTATCTTGGCTAATTTGATTAATTAAAATGCAAGGACCATTTGAATATAAAATATAAGTGCCTTAATAAAGAAAGTTACTCTGTGATTGCGCTCCTCTGTTAGCTTGTAAGTGCTGTTGCCTTGTTTACAGGTCAGAGGTCATCATATAGCAAAACTCGACCCTTTGGGCATCAGTTGTGTAAATTTTGACAATGCCCCTCTTACTACCGGGTCCCATCAGTCCGGTGAGAACTGCTTGTGGTGTTCAGTGTGATTGGGAGCATGCTCATTCAGTGTGTTAACATTGCTCTGTGTCCTTCTGTCCCTGTCATCTCTCTGGTGGTTTTCACACTTGCTCTGTCCCAATCTTACCTCCTTAATTGTCCATACTGTTCTTTGGAGTTACTATCCTCCCTTCTCCTCTTTTTCTTTTTCTATCTGTATGTCTTTCTTCTGGAACTCCCTGCAGATTCGGGGGCACCATGTTTCACAGCTGGATCCTCTGGGAATTATGGATGCAGATCTTGATTCGTGCGTCCCGGCAGATATAATCACATCCTCTGATAAACTTGGTGAGGTTTTGATCAGGCGTTGGAGAATGATTGAATCTCTTTATGTGGCATGGCTTATTTTTGTGCTGTCCTCCCTTACCTGGAGCATGCATGTAATCCAGACCTGTTTGGATATTTGCAATGGGTAAAATTCAAACACACCCAGCAGTGAGTGTTGTTTGTGTGCAGGTTCAACATAATATAAACATTGCTTGGGAAATGGGTGATATTGGAGACGATGGTCTTGTTCCAAACCTAGCTGCCACTGATCAGTTGATTGCAATATTGCAGTAGACAGCTCAATACTAATATACATATAGCACACACAAACATTAAGTTAAATTGCATGTATAAAAAATTGCTAAGATTTATTTTAATAAGTCTTCCATAAAAAGTTTCTTCTGCTCGCCAATGCTCACTAATTTGATCAAAAATACAGTAAAAGCAGTAATATTGTGTACTATTTTTACAATTAAAATAACTTTTCTATTTGAATATATACTAAAGTGTAATTTATTTGTGATATTAAAGCTGAATTTTCAGCAGCATTCAGTCTTCAGTGTCACATGATCGCTCCGAAATCATCCAAATATGCTGATTTGCTGATCAAGAAACAAAACTGTGTTGTTTAATGTTTTTGTGGAAACCATGATACATTGTCTTCAGTATTCTTTGATAAATAGAAAGTAAAAAAAAAATTTTTTAGAACATTAAAAATGTCACTTTTGATCAATTTAACGTGTCCTTCCTGAAAACATGAAGCCAATAAATGGTGCCAAATTAAGTTTTGGATCAGAGCCTATCAGTTTGTACATTATCCAGTCCCCTGGATTTGCCCATTGTAAATGATATATCCTAATGTCTTTGTACCCATCACTCTTTTCCTCAGAAGTGTCTGCTTGTCACTGTAGAGATACTTCTCTCATCTAGTGTCATGTTGTAGTTCCTCTTTCTCTCTGCAGATTGCCATTTTCATATCCTCTCACAGTGGCTCTATTATTGCACTGGTATGCCTAGGCTATAGGCCTTTCTGAATGCTGTGAATAGCAGTTGCTTTATTTCTCATTGTTTTGTAGAGGTTTATCTGCACACACATTCAGGAAACCTTTAGCAAGAGACAAGCCACACCCACACAGTCAACATGCTCAACTTGGGAAATGTGAACCATCAGAATGCTCCATACAAACTCAAAATAGCTCATCAAATGTTTTGATTCCTGATCTTCAGGTTCCTTTTGTCATGAACATTTGTAAACGAGACAGTGTGATTGATTTCATTATTATTTATTTATTTATTTCACAAAAAAGGGACAGTGTACATTAATCAACATTCATGAATGTAAATGTACCTAAATTAGCCCGGAGGCTAGTTTTCATTGGTAGTCCCTTTGCCAGATGTTATTAGGCCGAAAAACTAGAGAAAGAACATAAAAAACAAAGATTCATTACACATCCTGCAAAGAAACATTTCTTTGTCAGTATTTTTGTTTGGTTTTTATAGTATAAATATCTAAGCACCCATAAAAGAGATGCATTTATGGAATTGTTTACAGATAATGTATCTTGAATTAAGTTACTAGAAAATGTTCATGTTTTAAGCATAATCCTTAGTGAATTTTATCTTGAAAAAAAATAACCTTTTACAATTATTTAACTTGAAAACAAGACAAAAATACTATTTATGAAAATGTATTTTGGCAGTGCAGTATTCTACTTGAGCAAACTTAGAATAAAAACCGGTCAGAGAATCATTCATATTCTAATTTTCAGCATACCAAATGGCTTTGCTCTATCTGATTAGTTCCTCCTAATGGCAAAGCTTGATATTTTAGAGCTTTTTTTAATCAATGGCAGGCTGATTGTAATTGAGCATCCAATACTAGTGAGCCATCAGTCTGTAGTGTATTGACAGTCGGGTTTCAAAGTGCACTACAGTATATGGGGTGAGTGAGTTTTCCAGCCCTGCATTGTTCTGTGTTTCATTCAGTGGAAATGCTTTGCTCAGTGCTTTTTCTCAGAACACCTCACAGGTTCAGTTCTTTTCAGGTCATGAAGTGGTACAACCTTTAAAACAAAAATAGGTTTGTAACACTGGTCATGTCCACGCACAGGGCATTAACTTTTTTAATGTAATGCTTTTTGACTCCTCAGATGCATCTGTTTTTAAAGCCCGTCTGTCTCACCTTACAGCTGGAGGTATGAGGACTAGTTAGTGCACTTTAGTAGCATATTTTAGAAGCTCCCACCAGTTCCCTGATCAAAAAACAGTGATTAAATCAACTTAAAGTGTTGCGTAGTTAAAAGGAGAGCCTTGCTGTCTTTTTTAGTATTTAGTGGAACCCATGTCCTTGATTTTGCATGTCCAAACATTGTTAGTGAACACTTAAGCATGCTTTTTCCAAACTGTTTATACCAGTGTTGTTGTTATTATTAACCAAATCAAGCTAAAACCATGATCATTAAAAAAAAAAAAAAAAAAGTAAATGTTATATGAAAAACTTTGAAAAATTAAAATAGGAATATTGCTTTGGTAACTTAAAATCAGTTTGACTTGAAGAACTATTTAAAAAAAAAATAATAATAAAAATAACAAAAGCACATAACAAAATTATTAAAACCTAAAATTAGCTAAAAGCTAATATAAAATATTAATAAATACTATAATAAAATATAAATAAAACTAAAATAACAACTGAAATTGAAACATAATTGAAGATTTCCTCAAATCTTAGCAGAAATACATTTATATAACTCCACGTGGCACTGCGCCGTTCTCCTCCTCGCAGGAGACCCAGCTGGCATATGTGACGATTTCCCTCATTAATCTTGCCTAGGGTCTGTTTCTTACATAATGTCCTCATCCTCACGGAATGTCAGATTTGATGTCAGGTTTGAGGCTGTGACATGCTGTTAGACTCTCCCAAAGTTACCCTTTATGGATTCCAGTTCATAATGTTAATTTATAGTGGTGCTGTTTTAATATAAATATCACTGTTGTGAAAGAATTGAACTTCAGTGTCCCATTTGTGCTATAGACATGAATGATAAAGTGTAAATTATGCGACTCTTGATTTTTAAGACATCAGATTTATTTTTTTTTTTTATATATATTCCCACAGACCACAGTCTAGAGACCGGAATATCACTTTTGACTTGACAAGACTTGTTATTTGTGCTTACGTTCTCAGTTTGGTCTTTCTCCTTTCACTTTTGTGATCATGTTTAGTTTAGTTTAGCATAATCTTGTTTTACTGGTGTTGCAGGAACGTTATCATGTTTACTTGCCTGCAGCGTCGAGGTACATTTGTTCATGTATGTTGTGTAGATAAGTAAACAGGAACAACTCATGTTACACATTGTGAAGGAACGCCATGTTTCAGCACACCTTGAGATCATAGGTCAGATCAAACTGGTATGCGAGATTTTAGTCTACATTTCTGCTTTGTGGAATACACTCACATATTGCTTATTAATCAATGAGAAAAGAGTTCAACTGTACACTGAAACACATTTCTAGGTAAAATGTGTTCGTTCAAACATGCGTGTTATGACTAACAAATTGCCATCTGTAGCATCTTATGCATGCATTCCCTGTGGCACCGGTTGACTGGGCTGGAATAGATCTGTTTTTCACCCTCATCTTTCCTTTTTCCTCTGCTTATATTGTACTGTTGGCGTAGCTTTTTCTTTGCATGTTCTTATGTGCTTGAATGTGCTCTTATTTGCACTTTAAAAAATATATATATATACACTTTTAAAGCATAATAAATTGTTCCACATCCTTACTTGCTCTAATGCAGTTCCATTTTTCCTCTATTTATGTGTGTCGGTCGGATCCACTGTGGTGTTTCGCTTGCCCTTCCTCCTCTTTCCCCATCCATGTGTTTGCTTGTCTGCTGCCAGGCTTCTATGGACTGGAAGAAGCGGATCTGGATAAAGTATTCCGGCTTCCTACCACAACCTTTATTGGGGGAAGTGAAAGTGCCCTTACTCTCAGGGAAATCATCCGGCGTTTAGAGGTACATATCCACCAACAAGTTAACAAATTTGTTTTCTTTCTGCTTTTGAACTATAACAATTGGTTGTTTTGGATGACTTCTGTCTTGCTGCACTATGCAGATGGCCTACTGTCAGCACATCGGTGTGGAGTTCATGTTCATCAATGACCTGCAGCAGTGCCAGTGGATCAGACAGAAGTTTGAGAAGCCGGGAGTGAAGCAGTTTTCTCTGGACGAGAAAAGGACTCTACTGGCCCGTATGGTCCGCTCAACCAGGTCTGTCCATGCCATAGTTTCCTGTAGACCTGAATGCGTTATTTGCCATTCAAATAATTTAAGCAAAACCCTTCACAAAACGGAAATTAATTCATAAATACACTAATATTGACACCAAGGAATGGGAATCAGTTTCGTCAAACAAATCACTTACATCATTTGTTAGCAGATTACACTTGGTTTGATATCTTGTTATTTAATGCAATAACATTCTTTTTATTTTGTGAATGTTTTTGTAATGCTGCCAGGTTTGAGGAGTTCTTGCAGAGGAAGTGGTCATCAGAGAAACGTTTTGGCCTAGAGGGATGCGAGTCTCTCATTCCTGCACTCAAAACCATCATCGACAAATCTAGTGAGAACGGAGTGGAGAGCGTTATCATGGGAATGCCACACAGGTAGAGGAACAACCAACTGTACAATAGGGCTGCCCCCTAATAGTCGACTAACCGTTAGTCGACAAGAAGAGGCTTGGTCAACCAAAATTTTATCAATGACTTAGTCGCAGAAGAAAAAAAAACAATCCACAGGAAGTGGCGAAGTCACGTAGTCCATGACGGACAGATCGTTAATGGTTGGTCTATGTGGTAATACATTACTCAGGCAGGACATCCAAATGATCGCCTATCAATCATCGACCTCAAATATGGCTTATCATCTGAATAAATGTGTGCTATTCAAGTGTCTGTGCAGAGCGTGGAAACTGAATAGTAGTGCTCACTGCATGACAGATGGAGGCGCTGGTGCAGTCACTTGCTCTTAAAGTACTCTGTCATTTTTGGTCATAAAGATATAAGAGTAATACATCTTTCGAATCTGCAAAGACTCTATGATTATTTATGTGAACTCACAATAACACACATTCGTAATCATTACTTCTGCAGTTTGCTGTGGCAAGCTTTATGTGTGTGCTTGAGCGCTTATTAGGCTATGTAGGCAATTAAAGGCTCATTATTATGATTTGAATGGTATATGAATAAACGTGTGATTATTCGACTGATGCTTAAAATGAACGACTACTAGTCAACCAGAAAAATCTTTAGTGGAGGGCAGCCCTACTGTACAATGAATGCTGTAGGGCCATGTAGGGCCATTGAAACATGTCTGAATTATCTGCTCTCCATCAGAGGCCGTCTGAATGTGCTTGCTAATGTGATCCGTAAGGAGCTGGAGCAGATCTTCTGCCAGTTTGATTCAAAGCTGGAAGCTGCAGATGAGGTGAGCAGCTCTTTCAAGCCACCTTCATTTCCTTCAGCACTAGTTTTTTGTTCAGCTCAGTATACAGATTACATAACAAATTTTTCAGTTTACACACAAATAAAAAGCCAGATCTACTTTTCTTGAGGCCCAAGGACCCATCTCAGCAATTCTTCCACAAAAATGACCTCGGCACCTTGGTTTTGAAGTCATGATTCAAATACTGGTGTGACTTTCTAACATTTGCAGATAAGGATTGTTGTGAACTTTTTCCTCGTCGAAGCAGAGACCAGGAGACGTTGGGATATCTTTCAAGCAGGAGTTACTCTTTATTGAGAACTCGCTGTGCGTCGCTGCAGTCATCCAAGTCTAACTATTGCTCAGCACAGCAGAGTTTATACCTTTCAAAGGGGGAGGGATACAACAGGTGGAGACAATCTAAACAAAGCATGCAAATGCAGTACAGGAACCAAATGCATAGACACTAATCCAATCAACCTAACGAATCCACGTCTGGGCCAGGGGGCTCTTTGAATATACATTGAGTCAGGAAGTGGCTAAGTTAAACATTTAAACACAAAGGCACTAATTCAATCAACCTAACGAATCCACGTCTGGGCCAGGGGGCTCTTTGAATATACATTGAGTCAGGAAGTGGCTAAGTTAAACATTTAAACACAATGTTTCAGTTTATATACAATTACATTGGAACCTAGATTTATCATTTTATAAATTTGTAATACCACAATTCCCCCTTTGAGAGTTCTAATAACTCTCACAAAATACAAATTTAGACACTTAAAAGTTAAATCTTGTAACTTGTAATCGTTACAGGCACATTGTACATGTTCTGTGTTGCTTATCTGTAATTACATGCTGACACAGAAACAAAACATGCAATTAGGGTCCGTGAAGTTCTTACGGGTAATACTCTTTTCTGGTTGGAACTGTCATTTCCTCGTGAGAGGCGGGCGTCATTTGCTGAACGAAACACTTGATACTGTGGATGCATAGATAATACGCAAGTAGGAGAAACAAGAGCAGAATTGCTATGTCCTTGATCCACAGCCAGGGTTTACCTAACAAGTTTCCGAACCATGAAGAATTATCTTCAGTCATCTGGTGTAATTTTGCTGAAAGACCAAGAATGTGCAAACGTTCTTTCCAGCAAACAAGGCATTTCTTGACATATTCATCAGCTCTAAGAATATGTTGTTTCTGGGGTCTACACTTTGCGTGATGTCCATGATGGTTAATAGTAAAATCTTGATCATGTTGATGGATGACTGAAGTTCCTGTATGTGAGTCTCTGCGTTGTGTATTTTTTTCTTCTTTCTTCTTTCTTTTCTCTTTCTTGTGTGATAGTTGGCTCGGCAATGGGTCTAGTTGTTTTCTAGATGTTGTGGCTTCATCCGCAGGTGAGAAGGGCGGTGCATATGGATCTCAGGACAGCCATCAAGTGGTATCTGCACAGAGGAAGAAAGAAACAAAAACAAGAGAGACCACCAGCACAGAGCAGTATTTGTTGTAGAGTCTGCAAACATTAGGGTTGTATCCTCTGTTCAAATATAGTCTGCTATTGTTGTTCCTTCTTTCCCTATTTCTCAATTCCTGCGACACCTAAAGAACAGTGAGGTAAGGATGGACTATTGGATGGGGAAAGGCCTATGAGGAAATCTTCACCGCAGGGTCGGCCCCCGAAGCCTGTTGCTTTCGGTCCTTCCCTGGGCTCCTCACTGGTCCGTGTGTCCTATCCTATCCCTGCAGGTGGGGGAACAACTTTACAGTGTGACACATGAGTCCAAGTATTCCTTCCCTGACACAATACTGCAGCTTGAGCTGAAAAATGATCTGGAAGACGACCTGAAGCAACTACTTCAGTGGTGGAAGTTACTGCATATCCTGCTCGTCTGTTACCTTCAATAACTTGAGCTGCAACAAACAACTCCAATTCTGTGTTCTCTATGGGAGTTTCTGCTATTTCACTTGTCGCTGCATATGTAAGCGTAACACAATCATGAGTCATTTCGCCTTCATCCTCTAACACAAATTCAGTCATTGCAGACATCATACATGAGGATGGGTTCGTGACTGGTGCACGCTGTATAACAATATTCGGGGCTGTGAGAGTTGCTAACCAATTTCCCCAACGGGAGGAGGTGACAGAAGTGACTTTTGCTTGATTCATTAGTGCGGACACTGCGTGAGGGCATCTTATGTTTACAGTCTGTCTTAACACCATTAGTTTTATTTACAAAGAATCGTTCAGCTTTGTTGTACATTACGGGGGAAATTAAGCACTCACAGCCCTAACAGCTAACACCTGAGCAAACTGCTCCAACAGTTCGGTGAAGTGGGGAGGGGCTGCTTCAGAATACTAAGTAGACTGAGTAGGAACTGAGTAAAGCTGTTAATTTCTCCTAATGTCTTTTTGCTTTTCCTACACTCTTTCATCCAGTGTCCAGGTTTAAAACAGTAATGACAACTGCCCTCCTTCTTAGGACATTTAGGTTTCTGTCGGTTCTCTGTGTTGACCTTAAAGGATGCTGCTGCAATCTTTACTCTGGCTTTAACATCAGAGTCTCTTTCCCAAGTAGCTAACCTGTCCAAGCTGTTTTGCAAGCTTCCAGTGGACCATGTTAGATCTAAGAATGGCAAAGCAGATCTGTACTCTGATAAAAGGCCATCAAACCATGTTCGAACTAGTGGCCCTTTATGATCCAGTACCTTCTCTGGAGTGTCAGCTATTCCACTGTATGCTGCAGCTGACTGACAAAACATTTCAGTGTACTCACTTACAGTTTCATCCTTCTTCTGTACACAACTAGTGATTTTTGACCAATCCACTTTTGGTCCAACAATGTTCTTTAGAATTTTCAAAACACCTTCTCGTAAATCACCTTTACTGGCATGTTGCAGTTCAGAAGCAGCAGCAGATTCAAAACTGTTGAATTCAGATTCAGTTAGGATTTGTGACATCAGCTGCGTGACTTCTGCCAACGACATGTCATAAAGACGCATTTTACTGATCAATGTTCTTCTAAATTCAGAAAAATGTGTGCGTGCTGACGGTAAACTCTGAGATAGTCTCTCTATATCTTTAGGACATAAAGCTTTGGCAACAGTTTGTACTTGGACAACAGAAGAGTTGGGAGGAACACTTTCAATTCCCCCAATTCCCTGAGATCTCCTCCTAGCAGCACACACATTGACGGAATTTACAGGCACATTAGTTACTGATTGGAGAGCTACATCTGTTTCAAAAAACGCTTGCAAATCAGGGTAAATGTTATCAGGCTGACTAACTTTCACATCAGTTTTTTCTGCATCTTTCTTGAGGTTCAATTTCTTAGTCAAAGTGGATACTCTAGCACAGAGCTCTTTGTTCTGTTCCTCTAACTCTGAGTTACGCTGAGACTGTTGTGTGGCTAGCGCTAAACCAAATTCTCTGTGGCAGCAGATAATGCCTTTCACATTGTTCTTGCGAATACATGCTCCTAGTACCTTTTTACACTCATCTACAGACCAAGTCTTATCTGGATGGATCTCATGTTTCTGAGTTAGTTCTTGTCTAACTTTTTCAGTGACTATTAGGTCCATTTGTTCCCCTAACAGCGTTTTGAATTCACTATCTGACCACAAAGGAGTCGCAAGACCACTCTTTTCTGTGGTTGGAATCAGCCTAGCATTCCTTCTAACCATTTTGTGAGTTTCTTTGTTACCACACAATCAAAACACTAAAACTTCTGTTCAACAGAGGGTACGCTTGTTAACACATCAACTATTGTTAACCTTCCCTGCTAAAACAGAGGATAAACCAAAATTATTAGCACGAAATGCTAAAATCTTCCCTGCCTGAAACAGAGGATAAATCTTCCCTGCCTGAACAGAGGATAAATTTTCATCTCTAAAAGAAAAACTTTAGAGGATAAACTTTTTAGCACGTAATGCAAAAACTTCCCTGCCTGAAACAGAGGATAAACTTCATCTCTAAAAATATTTTTTTTAGAGGATAAACTTAGTTAAACAAAACCCTACAGCTGTCTGTTAACTCTTCTCTGACGGCGCAGAGGATAACAAATTTGTTCTGGTCTTAGGTTCTTTTGGATTAAAGACAGCACTCACCACAACCCTTGGTTGAGAGAAAAATTCAGTCTGGGAATCTTTGTTCAGCTGGAAGTTTTCAGGTGAGGAAGCTGGAACTCTATCCGGGGCACGGCACCATCTGTTGTGAACTTTTTCCTCGTCGAAGCAGAGACCAGGAGACGTTGGGATATCTTTCAAGCAGAAGTTACTCTTTATTGAGAACTCGCTGTGCGTCGCTGCAGTCATCCAAGTCTAACTATTGCTCAGCACAGCAGAGTTTATACCTTTCAAAGGGGGAGGGATACAACAGGTGGAGACAATCTAAACAAAGCATGCAAATGCAGTACAGGAACCAAATGCATAGACACTAATCCAATCAACCTAACGAATCCACGTCTGGGCCAGGGGGCTCTTTGAATATACATTGAGTCAGGAAGTGGCTAAGTTAAACATTTAAACACAAAGGCACTAATTCAATCAACCTAACGAATCCACGTCTGGGCCAGGGGGCTCTTTGAATATACATTGAGTCAGGAAGTGGCTAAGTTAAACATTTAAACACAATGTTTCAGTTTATATACAATTACATTGGAACCTAGATTTATCATTTTCTAACATTTGCAGATAAGGATGTAACCATAAGATATAAGTTATGTGGTGAGGAAAACATATCTTAAATGCATATGGCAGCACACACATCCGAAAGAAGTGCAAGCTGCTTTAAACTGTATGCTTCTCAGAATTCAGTTTACATCACACAATTCAGACTTTTTTTTCCTCATTTTTATGATTTTGCATCTCACTTTTTTTTTTTCTGCTAAGGAATAAAAAATAAAGTAGAACCTTTTATCTCACAATTCTGAATTTATTTGATTCTTTTTTTCTTTCTTTTTTTCATTTTATTTATAAATTTAATCTTTTTTAAGTTTATGTCTCACAGTTCCACCACAGGAAAAAGGTAACTGTGAGTTTATATCTCACATTTTCTCTAAATTGCAAATTGTCAGAAATTGTGAGATAAAAAGTCGCAGATACCTTTTTTTTTTATCCTGTGGCAGAAACAAGCATCCATAATTATGATGTAACCAAAAATGGTTGTATTGCATGGTTGTATTGTTCACAGTAACATGCATTTAGAAAATAGGTTGAATTTTCATTTCATGACAACTTTAAAATGAAAGTGGTAATATTTAACAAATATTGCAAATCTGGAACAACTGGTGCAGTGATACATAAAACATTCAGTACTGTAATTGTGGTTTACTTAATTAGCTCTGCACACAATCAATTCTCTTTGTGACTTTTCTTTAGGGCTCAGGTGATGTGAAGTATCATCTGGGTATGTACCACAGACGCATCAACAGGGTCACTGATCGCCACATCACTCTGTCTCTGATGGCCAATCCTTCACACCTGGAGGCAGTGGACCCTGTAGTGCAGGGCAAGACCAAGGCAGAGCAGTTCTACTGCGGTGACTCTGACGGCAAGAGGGTGTGTGAACTGCCCTCGTGGTTCTAGCATGTGTGCTTATGTTATTAAACTTGAGTGTTTCCCTTAAAGACCCCATGAAACCCCATTATTGCATTAGCAGGATATTAATCAGTGCATCAGGAAAACAAATCTATTTTTACTGTAGATTTCTTGTCCAGGCATCAGCTTAAAGTTTACTTTGTCATGTAGTACGCTAGTATATAGATGACCTCAAAGTTACAGACATGGATTGTAACTTTGTAAAGTGAATTACAAATCAAGAGGCCTATATCCAAAGATCAAACAGTTCCCTCAAAGACAAATGTGTGATCGGTTGTATTATGTAAACAGTCTTAAATCATCTTTTGTGATCTGACAACAAGACACGATTGACATGGTGTCACTAAGAAGACTGTGTCCTTGTCTCTAAAGGTGATGTCCATCTTATTGCATGGAGACGCAGCCTTCGCAGGTCAGGGTATCGTCTATGAGACCTTCCACCTGAGTGACCTGCCGTCCTACACCACACATGGCACTATTCACGTGGTCGTAAACAACCAGGTCTGTTTCTCACACACTCTCACCAGCAGGGAACTTCTTCTTTAAATTGGTTATACACTACAGTTCAAAAGTTTGTCTGTAAGATTTTTTTTTTTCTTCATATTTTTGAAGTCTGTTATGCTTACCAGGCTGGATTTATTTGATCAAAAATACAGTAAAAACACTAATATTGTGAAATATTATTACAATTTAATATCTCTTTTCTTTTTATCATATGTTAAAATGTAATTTATTCCTGTGATGTCAGTGCTGAATTTTTCAGCATGGTTACTCTAGTCTTCAGTCACATGATCCTTCAGAAATCATTCTAATAATGCTGATTTGCTGTTCAAGGAAGTGGAACATTTCTTCTTATTATTAATGTTTGCTCAATTCAATGCATCTTTGCTAAATAAATGCACTGATTTCTTAAAACAATACCTGGCCAACAGTAGTATTGTATAATTTATAATTTTGTATAAATATATTATATAGGTGCTTGTTTTGGAATAGCACACACATAATTTCATGATCACTTGTCCTGAAAAGATAGTTTAAGTTTCTTGGCTTTTGAAGAGAAAATATGTGGTTAAAATAGTTCACGAATTTATCAAAATGGTTGAAACTGCCATATAAGTTTGACTTTTTTTGAAGCAAATATTTGCTATATTGCTAAATATTTTTATTCCCCTCTCTTTAGATTGGCTTCACTACTGACCCTCGGATGGCGCGCTCCTCGCCATATCCCACGGACGTGGCCAAAGTGGTCAACGCTCCCATCTTCCATGTTAATGCAGATGATCCTGAGGCTGTGATGTATGTGTGTAATGTAGCTGCAGAATGGAGAGCCACCTTTCATAAAGATGTGGTGGTTGATCTGGTAGGGAAGCACATTTTTTTAAGTAGGAATGTTTCCAACCGTGTGTCAAACGTGATTTAGGTGTTGACTCTGGTTTTCTCCTTTGTGCTGTAGGTGAGCTACAGACGGAACGGCCACAACGAGATGGACGAGCCGATGTTTACGCAACCACTAATGTACAAACAGATAAAGAAACAGAAACCTGTTCTGCAGAAATATGCTGAAAAGCTCATTGCAGAAGGAGCTGTAAGCAGACAGGAATATGAGGTCAGATTAACCAAATAATACTCCTAAAATGAATATGTATACTGACATTCAAAAGTTTGCGGTCAGAAAGATATTGTTTTAAAATGAATTAATAATTTTATTCACCAAGAAATCTTGTGTAACATTATAAATGTTTTTACCATTTTTAATAAATGCTATTTTGTAGTATTTCACAATATTTCCGTTTTTACTGTATTTTGGTCAAAACATAACAGACTTTAACATTAAAAAATCTGACAGACCCCAAACTTTTGATCGGTAGTTGTAGTTACAATAATAGGAAACACTGACAATGTCAAATAATTTCTTACTTAACACGTTTAATCCCAAATTTTTCCCAGACATGAGAATATCCAAATAATGTGTCATTAGTAACCCTTTGAAATAATCAATAATTTTTTTTTTGAATTTTTTTTGGAAAAGTGTGTGAAAAATTGTGTTTTATGGTCTGTCACAATTGTGACCGGTGGGATAATGTGTATACTTACATCCCGATCTGTCTAAATTAGGGATGCTCCGATCGATCGGCCGGAGATCGGTATCGGCCGATCATCACATTTTATGACTCGATCGGTACTCGTACATTTGGCCGATCTCATGTACCGATCGCAATTTGATGATGTCAGCGCTTGAGGACGTACATGATGCATGGGGACATAAATGATTTGGTGGTGTGGAAATGCTATGACGTTTTGAGAAACAATGAAAAATTCGCTATATGTCGTGTATGTTTTGCATGATGATACGATGAATGGATTGTTCATTTTTAACAGCAGATTCAGTTAGAGCTGATCTGCGCATCACTGCACGCGTCTCCACGGGAGCCGGAGCTGATCGCGGCCGCTCTATGAACATTTATTTATAAAACAAAATATCTTCTTTGGCCATATTAGCCTACTCAATAGCATTAACACTGGCTTTACTCCTTTCAAACTTTATCTGGAATATCACCATTTCTGTCACTGCAACTTCCCGATCAGGCGAACACACACACACAAATTAAATCATCTGCCTGATGAAAAAATTTGTTTTAAAAAAATGTAGTTAATATTGCATAATTTATGATTTATTTTATCCACCCACTAATAGAATGCATTTTTTTATTACCCGACCCATGGATTATCCGTAGCGCCCGTGGATATAACCGTGATCAAACTACTCCGTTTTGTTCTTTCAGTAGTTTAAATGTTTCTATTTATTTGTTTTCCTCTTCAGTCTTATATTGGACAGTATTAAACCTTATGAGTTACATCAGACTTCTCCATGTTTCTATTTATTTTGTCCTCTCTCTAACATTGGATAGGCTAATCAAAACATTCTCATCTTGAGCAGAAAAGAAAGATAACAGTTTCAAAGTTTAAATTCCAACCTAGCCATCTAACAACAATTGTTTATATACAGTGGGTACGGAAAGTATTCAGACCCCCTTAAATTTTTCACTCTTTGTTATATTGCAGCCATTTGCTAAAATCATTTAAGTTCATTTTTTTTCCTCATTAATGTACACACAGCACCCCATATTGACAGAAAAACACAAAATTGTTGACATTTTTGCAGATTTATTAAAAAAGAAAAACTGAAATATCACATGGTCCTAAGTATTCAGACCCTTTGCTCAGTATTTAGTAGAAGCACCCTTTTGATTTAATACAGCCATGAGTCTTTTTGGGAAAGATGCAACAAGTTTTTCACACCTGGATTTGGGGATCCTCTGCCATTCCTCCTTGCAGATCCTCTCCAGTTCTGTCTGGTTGGATGGTAAACGTTGGTGGACAGCCATTTTTAGGTCTCTCCAGAGATGCTCAATTGGGTTTAAGTCAGGGCTCTGGCTGGGCCATTCAAGAACAGTCACAGAGTTGTTGTGAAGCCACTCCTTCATTATTTTAGCTGTGTGCTTAGGGTCATTGTCTTGTTGGAAGGTAAACCTTCGGCCCAGTCTGAGGTCCTGAGCACTCTGGAGAAGGTTTTCGTCCAGGATATCCCTGTACTTGGCCGCATTCATCTTTCCCTCGATTGCAACCAGTCGTCCTGTCCCTGCAGCTGAAAAACACCCCCACAGCATAATGCTGCCACCACCATGCTTCACTGTTGGGACTGTATTGGACAGGTGATGAGCAGTGCCTGGTTTTCTCCACACATACCGCTTAGAATTAAGGCCAAAAAGTTCTATCTTGGTCTCATCAGACCAGAGAATCTTATTTGTCACCATCTTGGAGTCCTTCAGGTGTTTTTTAGCAAACTCCATGCAGGCTTTTCATGTGTTCTGCCATAAAGCCCTGACTGGTGGAGGGCTGCAGTGATGGTTGACTTTCTACAACTTTCTCCCATCTCCCGAATGCATCTCTGGAGCTCAGCCACAGTGAGTTCTTCTTTACCTCTCTCACCAAGGCTCTTCTCACCCGATAGCTCAGTTTGGCCGGACGGCCAGCTCTAGGAAGGGTTCTGGTCGTCCCAAACGTCTTCCATTTAAGGATTATGGAGGCCACTGTGCTCTTAGGAACCTTAAGTGCAGCAGAAATTTTTTTGTAACCTTGGCCAGATCTGTGCCTTGCCACAATTCTGTCTCTGAGCTCTTCAGGCAGTTCCTTTGACCTCATGATTCTCATTTGCTCTGACATGCACTGTGAGCTGTAAGGTCTTATATAGACAGGTGTGTGGCTTTCCTAATCAAGTCCAATCAGTATAATCAAACACAGCTGTACTCAAATGAAGGTGTAGAACCATCTCAAGGATGATCAGAAGAAATGGACAGCACCTGAGTTAAATATATGAGTGTCACAGCAAAGGGTCTGAATACTTAGGACCATGTGATATTTCAGTTTTTCTTTTTTAATAAATCTGCAAAAATGTCAACAACTGTCAATATGGGGTGCTGTGTGTACATGAACTTAAATGATTTTAGCAAATGGCTGCAATATAACAAAGAGTGAAAAATTTAAGGGGGTCTGAATACTTTCCGTACCCACTGTATATATATATATATATATATGTTCTTAGCCTACAGATTAATAATGCTAAATGTAGATCAGAAACGTTTTGTTACATCTGGTTTGAGTCGTAGGTTACTTATAGATAGATAAATAGATAGTAAGAAAAATAACAATATTTGCAGCATTGTTTTTTTCTGCTGTATTTTAGTGAAAGTAATCTATAATTTGACCTCTCACCGTGTTTCTGTTTTTGTTAAAATAACCGCGGCAGCTCTTGAACTTGGCGCCGGTCGCGCGTCCAAAGAGAGTGAGAGAGAGAAAGCGCATGGAGCTGAAAGGGCTTGAATAAAGCGCGTTTAGCTTTAGATAAAAATACGAGGATATAGCGCTGAAAGATATTTACCATAAACGACCCTGAGCGCTTGTTATGTGATCTGCTCCGCTGTTTTGATGCGCTGCTCACTTAAAATGGTGCTGCTGCGACGGCTCGCGGTCCGGATGGATGCAGGGGTGCGGATGCACTTATAGAAGTATTTAAGGATAAAAGACTCGAGTTGCTTTTAAAATATTCACAAGTCCTTTTCCTCGAGTCGAGTAAAGTCTGGGGTCATTTCAGGTCAAGTCAAGTCTTAAGGCTATAAAAATGCGACTCGATCTCTGCCTTGTGGTGCATCAGACACATTTTGTTTGCATTTATTTTTGTCTTATATTAAGTATCCTGATATACATAATGTTATGCATAAACACCATTTTAAAGGAATATTAAAATGTTCACTGTATAAGGAATCATTTTTGTGATTATTTATATAACATTATTATTACATATGTTATATAAAGCTTGAAGCATCAGAATCGGCATTGGTATCGGCCGATCACCATGACAAGAAATCGGTACTTGGTATCGGCTGCAAAAATCCTGATCGGAGCATCCCTAGTCTAAATGCATCTATGTTTGCGCGAATCATTCGTGATCCAGCTTCATCTACAGAAGAAGTGAGTATAAGGGTTTTTTATGAACCTTTGCAAATCGCCTTTACTAATAATGTGCTAGTTAGCCAGTTTCACGGCTGAAGTTTAAAGTCTGCTCCTCACTCCACGGAAGAGAGGGGTGGGGTCTACAGAGTCATTAGCATTTAAAGCAACATGGACTAAAAAAACGGCTTGCTGAAAACAGAGCTGGTTTTGACAGGGGAAAAAAATAGTTTTTTACACTACCATTGAGAAATTTTAACCAAAGTATGTTATAGAATTTTCATTAAGACCCTAAAGAATCATATCAACTTGTGGAAAATGGGCATCCGATGACCCCTTTAAATGACTTGTGTGAATATATACATTAATATAATGTTGCCTGTCTGTCCTTGTAGGAGGAAATTGCCAAGTATAACAAAATCTGTGAGGAGGCGTACAATCGTTCTAAAGATGAGAAGATCTTACACATCAAGCACTGGCTTGACTCACCTTGGCCAGGTGGGTGTGTGTGTGTGTTTGTGTTGATGTACAATGTCTCCAAACTGAGACACTTTTACACTTTTAATATTACATGTGTGTATTTGCTCTGAAATCTACTTGACTTAACATTTGTGCTTAACTCTACAGGTTTCTTCACTCTGGACGGTCAACCCAAGAGTATGAGCTGTCCATCCACTGGTCTTAATGAAGAAGTGCTTAGTCACATTGGTCAGGTGGCTTCCTCTGTGCCTGTGGAGGATTTCACTATCCATGGAGGTAACTTTTCACTCTCATCCCTGCATACACCTGCACACAATTATGAAAAGGCAAATGGCCTGTACCCAAAGTCATTTCTGAAGCATGTTGGGAACCAGCTATATCTACAGTTCCTATCTACTTGAATGGAGAAATACTGAAATCTTCAAAATAAGCTTGTGTTTCAAAAACTTAGAAATCACCAATAAATCTGCCAAAAATTCTATCATAAAGTTGCTTGGTTGGCTCGAACACAGCTTAAAAATATTTTTTTTTTGGCTTGAGCCAGCATCTGTACGCATTCTGTCCGTCTTCTTTTAAGGTCTTACCCGTATCCTGAAGGGCAGGGCTACGATGGTGCAGAACCACTCAGTGGACTGGGCTCTGGGAGAATACATGGCCTTCGGTTCTCTTCTAAAGGAAGGCATTCATGTGCGTCTCAGTGGTCAGGATGTGGAGAGAGGAACCTTCAGGTAAGAACAGCTGCATCTCATGCTCCTGAATGAACTTGATTTGGAAGCAACTCCATAGTCTACCTTTTTATCCTTATACAGTCATCGGCACCATGTGCTACACGATCAGAACGTCGACAAACGGACTTGCATTCCCATGAACTACATCGACCCGAACCAGGCTCCATATACCGTGTGTAACAGCTCCCTGTCAGAATACGGGGTTCTTGGTGGGTATAAACCAAATGAACTGTGGCTGGTTGCTGTCGGTCAAACAAACCCAGAAGAAGCTGCTAATTATATGCCCACTGAACAAGCATATCCTCAGGTCTGTGTCTCATTGTGTGCAGGTTTTGAGCTTGGCTTTGCCATGGCGAGTCCTAACGCTCTAGTGCTCTGGGAGGCTCAGTTTGGAGACTTTCATAACACAGCTCAGTGCATTATCGACCAGTTCATCTCCCCTGGCCAGGCCAAGTGGGTCCGACAGAACGGCATCGTGCTGCTGCTGCCTCATGGCATGGAGGGCATGGTGAGGTCTTTTCATCTTAAATCCACCTCTGAGCTTCCATCTTCTCATCTGCTCCCTTTTTCATTACTTTCTTGGTGAACTTTTCAGGGACCAGAGCACTCCTCCGCCCGTCCAGAGAGATTCCTGCAGATGTGCAATGATGACCCTGACATTTTCCCGGTAAATCTCTGCCTTTTAAGCATGAAAATTTTAACCGAACACAATATTTACTATAGGGTTGTGCAACAGCGATCGAGTACTCGAGTACTCGGCCGTGACAGCGATGATCGATCATGAAAACGATGATCGTGGAAAAAAAAAAATTCTGATTGGTTATAGCAGCACTTTGGGCGGCACCCTGAGGTCTGATTGTTTAGCTTGCAACAGCATGCGGTTCAAAGTATAGACGTGAGAAGAGAGAGAAGCTTGGATTTGAAGTCACGTAGTGATGATGTCTGGGTTAGCTACATACATATCTGATTAATCTAATATAGGATGCGTTGGGATATTAACATTTATTTACATGCTGAATGCGCTGCATATTACCAGTGTTTAGTTTCATGCTCAAATGCAATGCTTGATATTGACTAAGTTATTTGAGACGATCATATTTGCTTTTAGTTGTTTCGTTTTCAAAAAATACTGATCCTATAATAATGCAGCAGTGATTTTTTTCGTCATATTTGTTCAACAGTAGGCATACTTCAATTAAAATTGTTTTTGTACTTCATATGGCTTCGAAAACACGTAGGCGATTTTAGGAATCACTTTATAATGTAGATGAAATTGTAGCACAAATCTGCCATAAACATTAATGGCATAAGCATTATAATGAGAACTTTATAGGATGTGAAATCTATAGTAAACCCTGTCCAGGTTTCAGCCTTTTGTATCTGCCTTTTGTGCAGATACAAGTTGTAATGTTACGTTTATGTTATGTATCTAAGTTATCTGATTAATATAATAGGAAGTGTCATAGAACGGGTTTCAGTTTATTGGCATAAAGTCAGCTTCACCTCAGGCAGCTTTTCTTTTTTAGATGCTTATTTTTTTAATAACATTGCTGCATTATAAACATAATCTAACATCTAATCATGTGTTCATGTTTTCATAGATATGTTTTCATGTCATATTTTTATTTTTAACATTCATTTTCATAACGGTCTTCAGATATTTTCATTATCTCCATTACGGCCATGCCCCGCCCCCTGCACAAGCCCCGCCCCCCCCCCGAGTACTCGATTAATCGTTTTTGAAACCTATCGATGATCGAAATAAGAAATTTCCAAAAATGCCCATCCCTAATTTACTATGAATATTGGTCTTAATACTCATTTGTTTGACGCAGAAAATCACAGAGGACTTTGCCGTCCGGCAGCTTTATGACTGTAACTGGATCGTGGTGAACTGCTCCACTCCTGCAAATTACTTCCATGTTCTTCGGAGGCAGATCCTTCTGCCCTTCAGAAAGCCTGTAAGAGACATTTCACTCTGTTCATCATCTCTACAGGTTTCCCTCACCACAAAAAAACATGGAAATATCAGAGAATTTTAAAATTGCTTTCCAGTTCTTGAAATCATGGATTATTCGTGGAAAATCATATATTTGCTATGGAAATTTTCTAAAATATTTAATTTAAATAGCTATTGTACTTGCAATGTCCAATTTGTGATTAATCTTTCTTTTTAAGTAGCTTTTTCAATGATTTACTGAAAATGGGTTACACATTGTTTTGAATGGATTCATTAGCAAATCCATGTAAATATTTGAAAAAATCCTGGACATAGAAAAGTCATGAAAATGTATTGGTCAGATATTGTGGGACTCTGTTTGTAGCTAACTTGTGGTTTCATTAAGTTTTAGTCTTTCTTTCTATTTGCTCTAGCTCATTATCTTCACGCCTAAATCACTGCTACGGCACCCAGAGGCCAAGTCAAGTTTTGACGACATGTTACCAGGTTTGTCCACTTGAAATCGTGGCAATCCTTTGTCATACAATGTCCCGCTAGAGCATTGTTAGTAATGTTCAGGTGTGTTGGGTTTGATTAGGCACACACTTCAGACGTCTCATTCCGGAAGAAGGAAGTGCATCACAGAATTCAGCTGGAGTGAAGCGTCTCATCTTCTGCACAGGAAAAGTTTATTATGACCTCACCAAAGAACGAAAGACCAGAGGCCTAGAGGACACAGTGGCTATCAGCCGCATTGAGCAGGTACCTGAATAAGCTTTTATTCTTAAAATTATTAAATGGGCTGTTTTCTGTATTTACTTCTCCATGATAAGAATGCTCATTTTACTAGTCCAGCTTTCTTTCCTGACCATTTATACACCACGTTATAATTTTCGCTTCATGCCTGCACTCTAGTAGTTAAAAGATGTGTTTGATGACTTTAAATGCATTATTCTCCAGCTTTCTCCATTCCCGTTTGACCTGGTGAAAGCCGAGGCAGAGAAATATCCACAGGCTCAGCTGCTGTGGTGCCAGGAAGAGCATAAAAATCAAGGCTACTACGATTATGTCAAGCCACGCATCAGCAGAACCTTCAACAACACCCGTCCCGTTTGGTAAGTCATGTCTTTAAATTCACCTTTAGAATGAATCTCACAAAATCTCTCAAGAACTAGATTACATTTTCCTCCAAAATTTAAATAATTATATTTGGCTTAAAGACAATATAGGGTCCTATGAAAACACAGACAGAATCGCGGAATCTAGTCAAAAAAATGGAATTTACTGTATAACGGAATGTTACGGAATTTGTCAAACTCGAAATGAATTAATCAAAAGTAGGTCATTACACTTAAATCAAATTGCGATATGGACTAGTATCTGTAAAGCCGCTGTAGTATCTAGTAAGCCACAGAAAGACTATTTAAATATGAATCCTGCACGTTCTGTGTCTCTGTATGAATCAATGGCGCAGACGCGTGGTTTCGTTTACTACACACATACTGAAGTGCGTGACGCTCGCAGGGGTTTCAGCGTCTGCCGCCTCAATATGAGAGTGCATAAATACATGAACAACATCACCAAAACTGCTCCGAGAGTCACTTTATGAGCATTTTACCCTTTGATTTGAGTAAAACTAGCGTCATATCACAGAACACAGAAATTTAAAGGTATTCACGGCAACCCGTCAAAATAGAAGTTCGGTTTAACCTGAAGACATTGTGCCAGAAATATATTACTATTGCTCAGTAGATTGTACGTAATACTACAACTATTACTACTACTACAAAAATTATTAAAACTTTATTTTTAAGGATTAATCACACAACATTTCCTCGATGCTTCATTGCTATTAAAGCGAAATAACTGAACATAAACATAGGAGCCTGATAAAAAAAAGATAATTTTAGAAGAAAATTTCAGACGGCTTTTGCATCTGAACTCTTCATATATAAATATAAATTATTAAAAAAATTAATTAAAGCTTAAGGTCTGCACTTCAATTTCAATTGAAGTTTAATTGAAGTGGCCCTATATATACTTATTTATATGTATATAGACCTTAAGCTTTAATTCAAGTAGTTGAACAAAAATGTAACATATAAAGTCATATAAATCATTTGATATATTAAGAGAAGCTTTGGCAAATTTTCAGTCTGTTGTGAAGGCTGCGAAAGCAAAATATTTTTCAAATATAATTAATAAGAACTCAAACAAGCCTAATGTCTTATTTAATACAATTCATAAAGTGATTTTTCCTGCACCTACTAATTGTCTAGAGCCTACTCAAAAGATGTGTGAGGATTTTTTGCAATTCTTTGTAAACAAAGTCAATAATCTTCGGTTACAGATTATCTCAGTAACGACCTTTCATGCTGAGTTAAATTATCAGAGTTCATTTTGTAGTTTTGAACCTATTTCTTTACCTCAGTTGGAGCATATATTAAGGCACACTAGACCATCTGCACATCCGTTTGATCCTCTTCCTCCTCGGCTGTTGTTAAATTTGTTTGATCTTTTAAGTAAAACTATTCAATCTCTTCTTAATAGTACAAACCCGATTTCAAAAAAGTTGGGACACTGTACAAATTGTGAATAAAAAAGGAATGCAATAATTTACAAATCTCATAAACTTATATTTTATTCACAATAGAATATAGATAACATATCAAATGTTGAAAGTGAGACATTTTGAAATGTCATGCCAAATATTGGCTCATTTTGGATTTCATGAGAGCTACACATTCCAAAAAAGTTGGGACAGGTAGCAATAAGAGGCCGGAAAAGTTAAATGTACATATAAGGAACAGCTGGAGGACCAATTTGCAACTTATTAGGTCAATTGGCAACATGATTGGGTATAAAAAGAGCCTCTCAGAGTGGCAGTGTCTCTCAGAAGTCAAGATGGAAAGAGGATCACCAATTCCCCCAATGCTGCGGCGAAAAATAGTGGAGCAATATCAGAAAGGAGTTTCTCAGAGAAAAATTGCAAAGAGATTGAAGTTATCATCATCTACAGTGCATAATATCATCCAAAGATTCAGAGAATCTGGAACAATCTCTGTGCGTAAGGGTCAAGGCCGGAAAACCATACTGGATGCCCGTGATCTTCAGGCCCTTAGACGGCACTGCATCACATACAGGAATGCTACTGTAATGGAAATCACAACATGGGCTCAGGAATACTTCCAGAAAACATTGTCGGTGAACACAATCCACCGTGCCATTCGCCGTTGCCGGCTAAAACTCTAAACATGATCCAGAAGCGCAGGCGTTTTCTCTGGGCCAAGGCTCATTTAAAATGGACTGTGGCAAAGTGGAAAACTGTTCTGTGGTCAGACGAATCAAAATTTGAAGTTCTTTTTGGAAAACTGGGACGCCATGTCATCCGGACTAAAGAGGACAAGGACAACCCAAGTTGTTATCAGCGCTCAGTTCAGAAGCCTGCATCTCTGATGGTATGAGGTTGCATGAGTGCGTGTGGCATGGGCAGCTTACACATCTGGAAAGGCACCATCAATGCTGAAAGGTATATCCAAGTTCTAGAACAACATATGCTCCCATCCAGACGTCGTCTCTTTCAGGGAAGACCTTGCATTTTCCAACATGACAATGCCAGACCACATACTGCATCAATTACAACATCATGGCTGCGTAGAAGAAGGATCCGGGTACTGAAATGGCCAGCCTGCAGTCCAGATCTTTCACCCATAGAAAACATTTGGCGCATCATAAAGAGGAAGATGCGACAAAGAAGACCTAAGACAGTTGAGCAACTAGAAGCCTGTATTAGACAAGAATGGGACAACATTCCTATTCCTAAACTTGAGCAACTTGTCTCCTCAGTCCCCAGACGTTTGCAGACTGTTATAAAAAGAAGAGGGGATGCCACACAGTGGTAAACATGGCCTTGTCCCAACTTTTTTGAGATGTGTTGATGCCATGAAATTTAAAATCAACTTATTTTTCCCTTAAAATGATATGTTTTCTCAGTTTAAACATTTGATATGTCATCTATGTTGTATTCTGAATAAAATATTGAAATTTGAAACTTCCACATCATTGCATTCTCTTTTTATTCACAATTTGTACAGTGTCCCAACTTTTTTGGAATCGGGTTTATAGTTTAATTAATGGAAATGTCCCTGTTTGTTTTAAACATGCAGTAGTGCAGCCACTTCTTAAGAAACCAAATTTAGACTGTACTATTTTAAGTAATTACCGACCTATATCAAAAACTACCTTTCTTATCGAAAATTTTAGAGAAGGTTGTCCCAGCTTGCATCATATCTAGATATGAATGCTGTTATAGATATGTTCCAGTCAGGTTTTAGGTCTCTTCATAGTACAGAATCCGCCCTTCTTAAGGTTTTTAATGATATTTTTTTGGCAGTTGATTCTGGAAAGGTAGTTATTCTTATTTTGCTTGATTTTACAGCTGCTTTTGATACTGTTGATCATGGTATTTTATTGCAGCGTTTGGAAGATGTTGGTGTTAAGGGTACTGCCTTAGAATGGTTTAAATCATACTTAAAAGATAGATCTTTCTCGGTTTGCCTTGGAGATTTGTGTTCGACATCAGCTAAATTACGTAGTGGTATGCCACAGGGGTCTATTCTTGGGCCTATTTTATTTTCATTATATATGGGTCCTTTGGGCTCAATTTTTCGTAAATATAATATTATGTATCATTTATATGCAGATGATACTCAGTTATATATCCCAATAGATCCAAAGGGATCTCAATCTTTTGATGGACTTGATCAGTGTTTAGGTGAGATTCATCTTCATCTTAATACTAATAAGACTGAGTGTGTTGTTTTTGGACCTTCCTCTGCTTCCAAGGAAATTATAAGTAGTTTGGCCTCTATGAAGATAAGTGTTTCAGATCCTGTTAAGAATTTGGGTGTTATAATGGATTCAGCTTTAGTTTTAGATAAACAGGTTTCTAGGGTTGTGAAGGCTGCCTTTTATCAACTTAGAATTATTCCTAAACTGAAATCTCTTCTTTCTTTTAAGGATCTGGAGACTATTACTCATGCCTTTGTGTCATCACGCATCGATTACTGTAATTCTGTGTATATATAGGTATTTCACAGGGTCAGTTATCTCGTCTTCAATTAGTACAAAATGCTGCTGCCAGACTTTTGACTCGCACAAAGAAGAGAGAGAGAATTACTCCAGTCTTGGTTTCTTTACACTGGTTGCCTGTAGAATTTAGAATTGAATTTAAGGTTTTGTTGATGGTTTTTAAAGCGTTGCATGGCATTTCCCCATAATATATTGCTGACCTTTTAATTCCTTATCAAAATTCAAGAAACTTGAGATCTTCGAATCAGATGATTCTTCATGTTCCTAAAACGAGATTAAAATCCAAGGGCGATAGGGCCTTTTCAGTGGCTGCTCCCCGTTTATGGAACCCTCTCCCAATGCATATTAAATCTTCCCCATCTGTGGATGCTTTTAAGTCTAGATTGAAATCGTACCTTTTTAGTAGAGCTTTTGGAGTCGATTAGAGGGATCAGGTTTTACATTTTAATGTTGAATTTTGTTGAATTGTTGTTGAATTTTGTTTTTGTGACTGTATGTAATGTTGCTGGAAAGCACTTGGGTCAACGGCAGTTGTTTTAAATGTGCTATAGAAATAAAATTTGTATTGTATTGTATTGTAAAGCTTAGGAATTACAACCATTTTTATACATAGTCCCCCCATTTTCAGGGGGTCAGATGTAATTGGACAAATAAATATAATCATAAATGAAATGTTCATTTTTTTATATTTTGTTAAGAATCCTTTGCAGGAAATGACTGCCTTAAGTGTGGAACTCATGGACATCACCTTTGTGATGCTTTGCCAGGCCTTTACTGCAGCTAACTTCAGTTATTGTTTGTTTGTGGGTCTTTCTGCCTTTAGTTTTGTCTTCAGCAAGTGAAATGCTGCTCAATAGGGTTGAGATCAGGAGATTGACTCGGCCATTGCAGAATAATCCACTTTTTTTACCTCAAAAACTCCTGGGTTGCTTTTGCTGTATGTTTTGGGTCATCGTCCATTTGTATTATGAAGCGCAGTCCAATCAACTTTGCTCCACTGGCTTTGGCTGAATCTGGGCAGAGAGTATATACCTGTACACTTCAGAATTATTCCGGCTGCTTCTGTCTTCGGTCATGTCATATTTACCTGTGCCCTTCAGCAAGTTAGAAATATACAGAAATTGAATGAAGTTATCAAACACTTAATTTCTCAATTAAATATTGATGAATCCTTAAAGTTATCAAATTTATTGATTTCCCCTTTTTTCATTTGTTTTTTGATTTACAGATATCACAGCAGCTGGGTTATTAGGTCTTTTGGCTGCTATTACTTTAATAGCTGCCGCTGCTGAACGTAACGCGGATCTGACACTCATTCTTAAAAGTGACTCATATATAACAAATACTTGCATACACAGTTATAAGGCAGCTTTAATCACCTTTTTGGTGACTTCAACTTAACTGATGACATAACTACGACATTGCATGCTTCATATTTGTGCTTTATTTTTCTTTATTCCTATTTAAAAATTGTACTATAAAAATAACTGCATTGCAAATGCAAAATATTTGAATGGATTTAATGGTTTTTAATGGCTAAATACTATATAATAAATACTATATACAATAAAAGATAATGCTATTATAATATAATACAGTATTATAATAATAATAAATTATAGTTTTTAAACATTTATCAAATTTAATTGTTTTCGTTTACTTTGGGGTGAACTGAAGAAGTTTTCATGCATTCATACAATAGTATGTACCCATTCACTTGTGTTGCTACATGTATTAATGCATGTAAGACCTCATTTGTAAGTCACTTTAGATAAATGAAAACACGCATTTACATTTATATTTACATGTATTCTTCTCAGGTATGCCGGCCGAGAGCCTGCAGCTGCCCCCGCCACAGGCAACAAGAAGGCTCATCTTGTGGAGCTGGAGCGGTTCTTGGACACAGCCTTCAACCCAGATGCCTTCCAGGACCAGTCCTAAGCACCTCGCCCCATCCACTCCCTTCATTTCCATCCCTCCGTCTCTCATTTTTTAGGAAACTCACATCCCCTTGTTAGCGTTAGAAGGCAGGCTGGCAGCTAGGAATCTCCTGACCAAAACACAGGTTTTCTTTGCACTGTACAGTAGGTATGAGAGGGCTATCTATGCAGGTTTACTGAAAGGATGCAAGCTTTTAGCAACTACATGGTATCAATTTACATGCATGTGTCTCTAAGGCATGTCGATGATGGTTTTATTAGAGCCTTAAAGTGACATGCAGCTTAAACTAGAGGTTTCCCCTCAAAAATACAAATAAAATGTATTTTTGAATACGCACAAAGTAACGGACAACAGCGCAAGAAAATGTTTGCACCGTCTGTTATTTGAGTTGGCATGGACGTCTCTCAGAAATGAGACCTATTGAAAAGTCATGATAGCATGAGGGCTTTAAAGGGCATGCGTTATGCATTTTTTAATTATTGTGAAAAAGGAACTAGTTAGCCTGCCTGCGTTTAGCAGTTTTATAATATAGCAGGAAAAAAGACACGCTATCCTTCATCCTCTTCTTCATCTCTCCCATTCACCCTCTAAGCACAAATTATAATGAACTTCAGTAGGTGAATTCAAGGACTGAAAGCTGAAACAATCATTTTACCTTGTCATTTTAAAAAACAATAAAATGAGATTAAGCTGCAAGCAGAAACACTCTCTTCAGGACATAAAATAAAAGGACTTATTTATTTTTCTTAGGCTTATGTTTATTCCAGACTACTGCTATAATGCTTCATTCAATAAAAGCATCTCAGTTCGGTCTGTTTGCTTGTTTGTACCAATAATTTATGCAAGACAAATTTAACATGAACACAGATTACACTGTATAAAATGATGTGATCACATGTGCACTTTAACAAATGATACTAAGGCCTTTGATTAATATGAAACTTGACTTATAAAGTACTTAAAGTAAGGTAAACAATTAAGTTTATATGACACCTGTGGTCCAAAAACAAATATAATACATACAGCAGTTTTTTTTTTAGTATTGTTACTTCAATACTCTGATCCTTCAGAAATCTGATACATTCAAAGCAGCTTTACATATTTAATACCACTGAACTGTTTTTGACTTGTTTTTGGAAGTGAGCTTGTATGGATCTTACAGTAGCCAGACAGATTTACAGTAAGCTAGCCGTAAAGCCGATCTTCCCTTTGATGAATCCATAAAGATCTGCTGCCGAATGATGTTTACGAGCGTAGAGATCACAGAAATCCTTCAGCCATTTGTACAGTTTATCTGTTGAGAAAAAAACAGTCAGGTTACTCAAAACCAGAACCTGAAAAGAACCTAGTTTAAAAATAGTATTGTATTACTTTACATTTGTAGAGCAACACGTGGAGCCTTTGGTTCATCAATTTGGCTGTTAAATTAAAATGCATAAATAAATAAATAAATTCTACGTAACACTGAAGCATACACTACCATTTCACAGTTTAAGGTCGGTACTATTTGTTATGATTTTGAAAAGTCTTTCACCAAGGTGTTTATTTGATCAAAAAAAACAGTAAAAACTGCAATATTGTGATATATTATTACAATTTAAAATAACCATTTTCTATTGTAATACATTTTTTAAATGTAATCTATTTCTTAGATGCAAAGCTGAATTTTCAGCATCATTTCTCCAGTCTTCAGTGTCACATGATCTTCAGAAATCATTCTAATATACTGATTTGCTGCTCAAGAAACATTTATGATTATCAATGTTGAAAACAGCTGTGCTATTTAATATTTTTGTGGATAAATGCATACGTTATTTTTATGGTACTCAAGTATTTGATTAAATGTAAATAGTAACTGAATTTAAGTATCTTTTTGGCTACTTTGTAGTTTTACAGACTATCAAAGATAGTTTTGATTGTCAGCAATTTTTACCCTCTCTCTCTCTCATATATATATACATACACACACACACAATGTATATATATATATATATATATATATACACATTGACTATTTAATGCTTTGACTATTTAATTTTACTTAATGTTTTATGTATCCATTATTCTGAAGAGAGAGCAGCTTTTAGAGGGATACTGGTTTCCCAGGGAAAGCAAGAGCTGATAAAATGTAAAACTGTAACTTGAATGCATTGTAAGTCGTTTTGGATAAAAGCGTCTGCTAAATGCATAAATGTAATGTAAATGGTTTACTTATGCCTTTTTGAGTACTTGAGCTTAACTGAGACTTGAATGTTTGTAGACATTTAAGAGGCTGTTGTGGCAGCATTGATTTATTGCAGTTTTGAGGTTTTCACTTTTATTTTCATTTTAGAAAAGAAAATATGTGATAGCTCTCCTCACAAATGAACTGTTTCTTGTTTTTCACTGGCATGACACTTGGTTGTTGAGGACTAGTGCATCTGAGCCTACATTCAGTACTGTTAAAATCAGACACTAAGACTTTTACTCAAGTCATATTGGAACTTATAAAGGGGTCATTTTTACTGTAAGGTATCTGTACTTTTACAAGGTACTCTTTACACCTCTGATGGTATATCTGTCTAAACAAACATTATCTGTAGAAAGTGTTTCTTTAGAATAAAATTAATTAAATTTATATTTATAGAACCCTAATATTGTGCTCTGTTATTAACTACCGACATTTAAGCTAAACCGCTTCTTGCTATCGTGTTTTGATAGCAGTGAATGCACTTACCCACGGTCACTTTGTTTTTGGTCAGTATCTCATGTATTTCCTGTACTTCGTTTGCAAGTTCTTCATTGCGAAAGGTGAAGTAAGCCATGTCTCGTTCAGCCACTGCAGCAGCCATCAACTGAATGAGAGCTTTTGAAGACAAACACATTCTGTTCTGTGCATTTAAATGATTATCGTAATCCATCTGTAGTGTCTGCAATTTCCCCAGAAAAAAATGTGTGTGTGTGTTTTGCCTTCATTTACCTTTGAGTGTATGATCCCCCTTGAAGGCACCACAGCCCCAGTTGCCCGTTGCAATGGCTGTTTTCGGGTTTCCATGGAATCCCACGAATGCCTTTGAGATTTACACAGTACAAGTCTGAATAGCCTCACAATATCAAATTCTTGTGACAGCAAATATCAATATTGTATTGTTTCAGAACTACAACCTTGTTGAGTTCTCGTGTTATGTTCTCCTTGGTGTACTGGTCCTTCGGGTTCTTGAACTCCAGAGCATCAATGGCAACAATCTGCCGATAACGTCTCTTCCACATATCCCTATGAATGAATGACATGATTTTACACCCATTTGATGCTTTTAGAGAATGCAAAGAAGGACTGCTTCATTCGGGACATAATTTGGGCAAGTCATCTTTACCTTAATGAATCTAGAGAGTGTGAAAAATAGACATAGGTGGATCAGTTCTCATAAAAACAAGTAGTGTATTTTTTCAACAGTCATTTTCACTTCTATGGGGAACTGAGTTACAAAATTCTGTAAAACCTTAACATTTTGGAATTCAGAGTCATCTATATGATATCCATTAAAGCAACATTCTAGACTATATAGACTGAAATCGTGAAATGGTGTAAGGCCATTCCACAATTTAATGGCTTGAAACAAATAATTGTTTGTTTTTTTGTCCTTGGCTGATCAAAAGTCTGAATATTACAGTTTTACTGTATTTTTGATCAAATAAATGCAGCGTTGGTGAGCATAAGAGACTTCTTTCAAAGATATTAATAAAAATGTTTTTTGAAAAAAATTCAACACTACTGAAATGTGTGTATTTGTCATAAGTACTTGCCGCTTTGTGCAGTCATTGAATGGACCCATCCAAGAAAAGGTTCTGCTGTAGCCAGAGGATAAGCTGTACATCTGAGGACCTGATAACACAATACAGATAGACTGAAGATGAAGGAAATGTCACGTAACCATCAGTATGAGATGGTCAAGATCAGGAATGGCTCACATAGAAGTGTTTTTTTTACTCATCATAGCACTCATGTTGCTTAAAATGTTTATTCAATTTAAACAAGTTTATATGTGCATAACCATTTTATACTACGTGAATCTGTTTTTTACATTTATGCATTTGGCAGATTTTTTTATCCAAAGTCACTGCATTGCATTGCATTCAATGTGTACATTTTTACATGAATTATCCCTGTAACTGACTGAAAGCTGTTTTAGTTTTCTCATTTTTTCTGTGCTAAACGCCCCAGCAGTACCTGTGATCTTAAGGCACTCGTTATCAGCCAGTTTCTCCGTGAAGAGTCTGGCCACGATGAGCTCTGGACTCATTAAGAAGAGGATCTCCTCCTGAACCAGTCCTGACTTCAGCACTCCTCCACCAATATATTTGCTGGCAAAGTCCACCTGTCCAGAACAACATGTAGATGAAACTCATCTGAAGAACAGGTACAAAACTGATGTTTAGATGAAACTGACCTGCAGCATGCCTGTACCCTCTTTCTCAATGGATCCTTCTGAAGAGATGTGAAGGTTCCTCAGGAGCATCTTCTGTCTAAAGTCCAACACGATCAGTAAGAGGCATGTCAACTCACTTTAGTCTATTTACTGTATTACTAGTGCAACTTACTTATTCCAATCAGGGAGCTGTGATGGTGGGATGCTAATCCTTTCGAAACTAACCAATCCATCTGGTTTTGCTGTGAAAGAAGTTAAAGGACGTTAAATTTTGTTATGCTGAAATGAAAATAAATTCCTCGCTCATCCCTTTAAATATCTGCATGCGTCACTTACATATACACTCCTGTTCAAAAGTTGCAAGGATGCATTAAATTGATCAGAAGTGGCAGTAAAAACATTCATTCATTACAAAATATTTCTATTTCAAATAAATGCTGTTTTTTAAACTTTATATTTATCAAATAAACCTGGAAAAAAGTATCCCAGTTTCTACAAACATATTAAGCAGCTCAACTCTTTTCAACATTGAAAATTAAAAGAGATGCTTCTTGAGCAAAAAGAAGAATCATTTAATTGTTTAAACTGTAATAATATTTCACAATATTACTGTTTTTACTTAATTCTTTATACCAAAATAAATGCCGTTTTTAGATGAGCATAAGAGACTTCTTTCAAAACATCTAAAAATCTTACCGTCCCCCAAACCTTTTGAACAGTAGTGTAGAGTAGTTGTGTTAAGCGTGTTCTCAGTACCTGGATCTTGATCAGGACTTTCTTTTGTCACTGTGTTGAAGTAATGGAACATGGCCCTCAGTTTCTCTGCTTTCTGGTTTAATCTATCTGGGTCTTTCTCATTAGCAAATAGACTACAGCAAAAAATATATGTATATTATAAAATGATACAACACCAGTATTTTCAGATCAGAATGAAACATTCAGTGTAATGTGATCAGAGCATCACCTGCTGAAGTTAATGGTGGGGAAGTTGGCGTATTCTGAAGCAGGTTTAGTGTCGTTCCTGTGAGGGAAGGTGCAGAAGAAGGCGTTTGCTAACAGACTGGAAATCTGCTGCTGAGACATTGTTATGGCCTTGTTCTGTTGCTGTCGCAGGAGAGGGATGGGCTGGAGACAGAGAGCACAAACAGTATAAGTATATATTTTTTTTGTATGGTTGTTGCTTGTCAGATTGTACAATATGAACCCGATGAGATTGTGCGTAAAAGCCAAGACAGACTCTTAAGTCAGACTCAATGTAAGCAACAACTGATAAAATGAGAATACAATGTAAGTCAATTTGGATAAAAGCATCTGCCAGATACATAATATACATGTGGTCACAATTTACAATGTTTACTGGACCTTTGCATTATTGTGACATTTACACTTTTTTTACACTTGAAAAGCCCAAGGAAATCTTTGCAAAACAGTCAGAAACTAGGGCAAAGGGGGAATTTGTGCAACATTACATTTAATGTGATATATATCGAATATTACAGAAACATTTTTAAATAAACTTATAACTAAAAAGTTTGATGATTTGTTTTCCTACAAAAACACAATTCACAAACTTGATCATAACCAAAATCATGCTGTGTGGACCAGAAACTATTTTAAAAGTTTTACTAGTCTATTTACAACACAAGTAATATTAGTATTACATGATTCTTAATTAACAATGTATGTAACATACCTGTTTAATGAGATCAGGTAACTCAAGAGCGAGTTTGGCCATCTTTGGGATCAGCAAATGGAGATCATTTTCCACTGTGTGTAAGCGCTGTAGAGCAACGGCACAAATCACTCTGTGTATTTTCACATTAATATTTACCTGTTCACTGATATAGAGTTTGATTCACTAACCTGACCATAACGATAAAGTGCATCAAATGTCCATTTGTCCTTGTTGTTGGAATTGTAAGACATTATTGCGGTCTACAAAAGACAGAAAACTGGTCACATTTTGATAAACATGCCTGAGCTCGTATAAAATTAATCGTCATAATTACAGTACCTCAACATCCCCAATAGAGTTACTGCCTTTGGTGAGCTTGCGCAGAGCATGACAGGTGGCTTCCCAGCGAGAGGGTGGTGGTGCATGGGACTTGTGGTGGGATGGAGGCTATGGGGAATAATCATTATACTGAATATAATGATCTTTAGAGAGAGAGATTTGTTCAATAGCATTCTGGATGCTCATACTTACATAGAGATGTGGTAACTTCACATGGTGGGAATCCCAAACATGAGTCCTTTGATAAGGGACCATCACACCTCTTTGGAAACATGTCATCTGCTCAGACAAGCCAGTAACATGAATTATGACCAAATCAGTATTCACAACGCACTTTATAAAGTAAGATTATAATATAAGAACTGAGAATGAAGTTTGATTCTTACATCTATCATTATTACATGTCCTATCATTTTCTTGTCAAACTCTGTGGAGTAGTTTTGCATTGTTTTGAGGTTCTGAAAGGGATATGTGGGACCCAGCTGTATCCCAGGCTTTGGTCTTGTTCCTGAGCTGAAAGCATCTGAGGAAGAATCTGAAGTGTACATGGTTGCACCTTGAGAGGGCCGGTTTGAGCTGCTTTCTCCAGATGCACTGTGGGTTGGCTTTGGGTTTTGGACCTCATCGGATTTGGCTTTTTTGCCCATTTTCTCTGCATTCTCACTAGATAGGGGCTTTTTGTCTGGTGCCTCATTCCTTCCATTCTGAATAGATGATGTTTTTTTATCCTCATTGCCTGTAGTCTCAGTAGATGTGGTCTGGCTTGTGGCCCGTTTGCCTAGAGAATCAGTGGATGAATGCTGGTTTTTGTGTTCTCTTCTTGACTGATCACCAGTGTTCCCACTGTTATCTGTCTGATTTAAGCATCCCTTCACTCCAGTGCTGTCGTGCTGTGACATCTAAGGCCAAAATAAAGCAAAAGCATCGGAATATCCAAAACAAGACAAATCACCTTTTTGGCGTATATATCTTGATATGTGCTGATCTTCATTTTTCTATTTTTGACCTGTTTGGATCTACCTGAAGGCAAGGGCGTGTTTATGGCCCAATTGCATGGTTTGCCTGGTGCCTAAACACACTAACTTACTGCCTGAAGGTGTGTTTACAGTGAGAACACTTTCTTATTCCAACTTTCTGGGTAACCAAGAACTCACTGGAGTACGAAAAAGACAGGAAACGCGTATTTATAAAGGTAGTACATGGTAAAAAAATAAAATAAAAAAAAACATAAGTACGTAGTAAATATAAACTCTGTGTACTCAAAGTTACACGTACATTGTGGAAAGAGGAAAATGTTAAAATGGCCTATCTCCTCTATTTTATTATAATTTAATAATTATATACAATATGTAGTGGTTTAATATTTGTTCTGTAGTGTTTGGAGCTCTTTCACTTTCGATTTTACGAACTATGTGTACAATCAAATGCGATGTTTTTATACGGAGCACATGTAACTTTCGCCAAGATTTACAAATTGTGTGTAAAACAGAACGTGCGAAAACTGTTAAATGACATCTACTCACTTATCGGCTGTAATAGTCCGTGTAGTTGGCGTCCAGTGTCTGTAAAAGCTTGTGATTGCTTGTGTGACCAGAACGAAAGTGAATGCTCGCGGATGAAACCTTGAGTTGTGGCAGTTCCTGAGAACTGCAGGATATGAACGATAACGGGATACAGAAACGCCACAAGCATTTATTTCTAAAACCTACATTTAATAAATTCTGTCATGGTGCTTCCTGGTCAAAACCGCTTCACGAGCCCTTTTATTAATCTCTGACCTTTCGTCACGTGACTGTTGTCGTTCTTCTCTTTAAACACCAGATGGCGCCACACTCCAATATGATTTAGTTGTGGGCGGTGTTTGCTAAAGCAAGTATCGTTCTGTATTTCTCATACTTAAGGTATATGAACAAACCTCTAATACTAGTAAACACTTGTGATACGCACATAAATCGATCCATTTTGATTGTTTAATTCTCTGTTTTCAGATACAGACAGAGACAATGTTTTGTGGTGGTGTGTATACAGTACGCAAAGTGACACAGAAACAAAACTTTAAACTGTTAATGTGTAACAGATGCTAAATTACTAGATCTTGGACAGTCACAGTCTATATACCATGGATGAAAATGAAAAGGTACATTTCATTTGATTTTTTGTCATTTATAAAAATAATCAAGCAGAAAGACTCTTCAGAACAATTATTTATTTATTTTCTTAGACTTATGTTTATTCCAGACTATAAACGTCTCAGTTTCATACGCTCTGCTTGTTTGTACTATAAACCTTGAAGCAAAAAAACTAGAAATTTAGAAATGTAAGAAAGTTCATTTTGTTTTAAACATGATATGTGTCCTTTATCAGATTATACTACTGAGACATTTTATATAAATCTTGTAAAGCTATAGAGCATTTTAATTAGGTCAAAAAAATGATATGACACCTGTGGTCCAAAAAGAAATACATTTAAACAGCAGTTTTGTATTAGTTACTTCATTATTCTTATTCTTCAGAGTTCAGCTTTACATTTTTAAGAAATCCAAACCGTTTTTGAGTAATTTCCTCTGAAATGATCTTGTCTGGATCTACAGTAGCCAGTCAGAGTAACAAGAGATAGATCTTCTCACTGATGAATCCATACAGATCTGATGATGAGTGATGTCCACAGAACTCCTTCAGCCATTTGTACAGTTTATCTGTTGAAAGAAGAAACGATCAAATAATGCTTCATATTCTTATTACCACTGTAGTTTTAGTTCATCTTCGGATTGACTGTTACTCTAAATTAAAAAAGAAAATATTTTGAAAATATTACTGTAAACATTTGCAACACTTGAACAGCCAATTTTAGTAGCATCTAAAAATCTGTTTCTAAAAATCTACAGGAGAAAATGAATAGGATTTTTATTTGTGGAACCCTACTACTGTGCTCTATTATTAACTACTGTCATATAAGCTAAACCACTTCTGGTTTGGTTTGATAGCAGTGAATGCACTTACCCACGGTCACGTTGTTTTTGGTCAGTATCTCATGTATTTCCTGTACTTCGTTTGCAAGTTCTTTATTGCCAGCGGTGAAGTAAGCCATGTCTCGTTCAGCCACTGCAGCAGCCATCAACTGAATGAGAGCTTTTGAAGACAAACACATTCTGTTCTGTGCATTCATCATAATCCATCTATAGTTTGCAGTGTCTCCAGATCAAACAGTGTGTGTGTGTGTGTGTGTGTGTGTGTGTGTGTGTGTGTGTGTGTGTGTGTGTGTGTGTGTGTGTGTGTTTCGTCTTCATTCACCTTTGAGTTTAGGATCCCCATTGAAGGCATCACAGCCCCAGTTGCCCGTTGCGATGGCTGTTTTGGGGTTTCTGTGGAATCCCACAAATGCCTTTTAGATTCAGACAGTATAAATTTGAATAACCTTTATAGTTAGGCAAAATTCTTACACATATTTTAATGTGTCAAAACTAGTACCTTGTTGAGTTCTCGTGTTATGTTCTCCTTGGTGTACTGGTCCTTCGGGTTCTTGAACTCCAGAGCATCAATGGCAACGATCTGCCGATAACGTCTCTTCCTCATATCCTTATGAATGAATGACACAATTCAATAAGATGTTTTTTTTTTTTTTTTAAATTCAACACGTTTGAATTTTGTGTATTTGTCATCAGTACTTACCGCTTTGTGCAATCATTGTATGGACCGACCCAAGAAAAGGTTCTGCTGTAGCCAGAGGATAAGCTGTACATCTGAGGACCTGATGATACAATAGAGATAAGAGGAAATGTTACGTAACCATCAACAGCATTATTCTGTCAACAAAGAAGTTACTGCGTGTTCTAAATATGTTTGTATGTGTATTCTATACTGAATATATTTGTGTTGCATGACTGAAATTTGCTGCTATATAAAGTTTTTCTGTGACTCTGACAGAATAACAGAATATACATTTTTACATGAATTATCCCTGTAACTGACTGAAAGCTGTTTTAGTTTTCTCATTTTTTCTGTGCTAAACGCCCCAGCAGTACCTGTGATCTTAAGGCACTCGTTATCAGCCAGTTTCTCCGTGAAGAGTCTGGCCACGATGAGCTCTGGACTCATTAAGAAGAGGATCTCCTCCTGAACCAGTCCTGACTTCAGCACTCCTCCACCAATATATTTGCTGGCAAAGTCCACCTGTCCAGAACAACATGTAGATGAAACTCATCTGAAGAACAGGTACAAAACTGATGTTTAGATGACACTGACCTGCAGCATGCCTGTACCCTCTTTCTCAATGGATCCTTCTGAAGAGATGTGAAGGTTCCTCAGGAGCATCTTCTGTCTAAAGTCCAACACGATCAGTAAGAGGCATGTCAACTCACTTTAGTCTATTTACTGTATTACTAGTGCAACTTACTTATTCCAATCAGGGAGCTGTGATGGTGGGATGCTAATCCTTTCGAAACTAACCAATCCATCTGGTTTTGCTGTGAAAGAAGTTAAAGGACGTTAAATTTTGTTATGCTGAAATGAAAATAAATTCCTCGCTCATCCCTTTAAATATCTGCATGCGTCACTTACATATACACTCCTGTTCAAAAGTTGCAAGGATGCATTAAATTGATCAGAAGTGGCAGTAAAAACATTCATTCATTACAAAATATTTCTATTTCAAATAAATGCTGTTTTTTAAACTTTATATTTATCAAATAAACCTGGAAAAAAGTATCCCAGTTTCTACAAACATATTAAGCAGCTCAACTCTTTTCAACATTGAAAATTAAAAGAGATGCTTCTTGAGCAAAAAGAAGAATCATTTAATTGTTTAAACTGTAATAATATTTCACAATATTACTGTTTTTACTTAATTTTTTATACCAAAATAAATGCCGTTTTTAGATGAGCATAAGAGACTTCTTTCAAAACATCTAAAAATCTTACCGTCCCCCAAACCTTTTGAACAGTAGTGTAGAGTAGTTGTGTTAAGCGTGTTCTCAGTACCTGGATCTTGATCATGACTTTCTTTTGTCACTGTGTTGAAGTAATGGAACATGGCCCTCAGTTTCTCTGCTTTCTGGTTTAATCTATCTGGGTCTTTCTCATTAGCAAATAGACTACAGCAAAAAATATATGTATATTATAAAATGATACAACACCAGTATTTTCAGATCAGAATGAAACATTCAGTGTAATGTGATCAGAGCATCACCTGCTGAAGTTAATGGTGGGGAAGTTGGCGTATTCTGAAGCAGGTTTAGTGTCGTTCCTGTGAGGGAAGGTGCAGAAGAAGGCGTTTGCTAACAGACTGGAAATCTGCTGCTGAGACATTGTTATGGCCTTGTTCTGTTGCTGTCGCAGGAGAGGGATGGGCTGGAGACAGAGAGCACAGACTCTAAAACACTGACAACAGACATGCATTACAAAAAAATATGTGTATAACCAATACAATTAATTCAGCCTAAGTATATTTATTTTCTTTCGTCCAGTGGGACATTATTTTGGCCGGACAAATAGTGCACACTGTGTGATTGTTAATTTAGTTTTTGTCTTGCATGATTGTTGCTTGTCAGATTGTACAAGATGAACCTGAGGAGATCTTGTGTAAAAGCCAAGACAGACAGTCCCAGGGAAAATAAACTGTGCATGCAATATAAGTCACTTTGAATAAAAGCATCTGCCAATGCATACATGTAAATGTAACATAGAAATTTACAGTGTTTACCGAACATTTGCATTCATTCTGACAAATTTGTTCACACTTCAAATTTAAATGCTACTGAAAAAACTGTCACCAATGTTTTGCCACATAAATGATGGAATTTGTGCTTATTATTTAGATGGCAGAGGTAATTTTCATAAAATATTAATGTGAAAAGAATGTTAAATAATGAGATTTAGGTTGCACATCATAAAAACATTTTTAAAGAGACTTCTCAAAGACTGATGATTTTTCCCTGCGACAAAAGACAGCATGGCCAAAATGAGTGTGGACCAGGTTTGAGTTAAATAACTTTTAACAAGTTAATGAATTAACACAATGTAGGAACCTGTAACATACCTGTTTAATGAGATCAGGTAACTCAAGTGCTAGTTTGGTCATCTTTGGGATCAGTGAATGGAGATTATTATCCTTTGTGTGTAAGTGCTGAAGAGCAATTACACAAATCTGTCATCAATACGTACTTTCACTTTAACATTTACCTGTCCTCTGATATAGAGAGTGATTCACTAACCTGACCGTAATAATAAAGTGCATCAAATGTCCATTTGTCCTTGTTGGTGGAATTGTATGCCATTATTGCAGTCTATAAATACAGAAAAGACAGAAAACTGGTCACAATGTAATAAACACCTGAGCTTGTATAAAAGTAATTGTCATTGTTACAGTACCTGAACATCCCCAATAGAGTTATTTCCTTTGGTGAGCTTGACGAGTGACGTCCCAGTGAGAGGGAGGTGCAGAGATTTTGTTGGGGGATTCAGGCGGTGGCTATGGGGAATAATCATTAAATATGAATGGATCATTTATATAGAAATGATGATGATTTTTAGAGAGAGATTTGTTTAAAAAGCATTCTGGATGCTCATACTTACATTCAGATGTGGTAACTTCACATGGTTGGAATCCCAAACTTGAGTCCCTTGATGAGAGACAATTACACCACTTTGGAAACATGTCATCTGCTCAGACAAGCCAGTAACATGAATTATGACCAAATCAGTATTCACAGCACATTTTATAAAGTAAGATTAGAATACAAGAATGTGGATAAAGGTGCATGGTTCTTACATCTATGAGTACTGTATGTCCTTTCGTGAGAAGTGACTGGTTAAGCTCCTTGGTGAAGTCTTGAGGTTCTTGATGGGATATGTGGATCCCTGCTTTGGGTTTGAGCTGGAAGCAGCTGAAGTCTTCATAACTGCACTTTGAAAGGGCTGGTTTGAGAACCATGGAAAAAAGTTTTGTAAATTTCCTTTTAAAAAATCATTACTGTGTGGAGCATAAGAAGCATGCATACATATATGAATTAATGAATTAATGAATTAATATTTTAATGAAATTCCCTATGTAGAAGACACCAGGAATTTCAGCTCTTTGACAGCTCTAGCAAACTTCCACCTGAACCAAACTTTGTGCAAAGTTTCTCAACTATGGTATGAAAGATGTTAGAAATGATTTGATACACTGTTTTACTTTACTTTTTAATTACAAAATATCATCAAATTCCCATAATTTGAATTTATTCATTCGTGTCAGTCATATTTAAAGACCTAAGAAGGGAGTTGTCATGGTTAAACCTCCAAACATCTCTAAAAACCTCTGAATGTACTCTTTAGGCCAACTTAGAGAAATAAAACTGAGACTTATATGGTCTCACAGAAATGTATTAAAATATAATTATGGCTGTGTCTCAGGAGGATAAAGAACACAAATCATATAGATTGGAATATAGAACAAAAAAAAGACAAATGGCTTCATTTTAATTTGTGAAAGTTTACATACTGTATGTTTTAACGGGGTTCGACGTTGCAATAACGTTGACAGTTCGATCGAAGTTAGAAGGCGAATATTCTCCTGCGAACAGCTGTTATCAGACGATACGCTGATCAAATATGAGATTGTGTTTCAAGAGACGAACTTTGAACAGTGCGAAATTACCTCAGCATTAAATCATTTAGCAGACATTAATACAATTATTTCGCTCATTGGCTAAAATGATACTGAAAGCGATTTTTATTTTGGCAGAAACTATGATTACCATGATTAAATCTTAGGGTAATTAAACAAAATGCAATTGGAGTAGGAGAAAGAAAGATAAACACAGTATGTAGTAAAAAAGTATAGAAAAAAAATGAAAAAAAAGGATGCTGAAATAGACCTTGCATTTCCTTTCAATTAAAATTACTTGTATACACTATGTAGTGCTTTAATTTATACTGTAGTGTATCGAGCTCTTTCACTTTTGATTTTGTGAATTGTGTGTACAGTCTTTAAAAACATTATTGTTTTTAAAAGTAGCTACCATAACTGAAGTGAAGCAGAATTGGGAGGAAAAAAAGGTCAATAATATCTACTCACTTATTCGTCTTTAATAGTGCTAGATGTTGACGTTCAGTGTCTGTGTATGCTTGTGATGATCATGAGAGCCTATAAATGTATTTGTCAAACCCACCAATCGATGAACTCGTTCGGTTGGCGTTCGTCACGTTAACCACAAGATGGCGCCACACTCCAATTATTATAACCATTCATTACTTTTTTATAAACTTATCTTATTCATGCAGAAATTCATTTCGCTTTATGTGAATGTCACGTTGAAATTGAACTTAATTTGAATTAAAAATATTAAAACCGTGCTATTTCTAGCGACGCTCTCAGGGGAAGAAAAAGGTACAAAGTCTGTAACTTGGACGGTACCGTTTGAAAGGGTACACTGTTGTGCCTTATTAACTCTTAAAGGATGCATATTAGAATCTTAAAGGTACATATTGGTACCTTAAGTGTACATATTAGTTCCTAAATGGTACATATAAGTAGTACCTTTTGAAAGGGCACCACCCCAGTGACATCTTTTGTACCTTTTTTTCTGAAACTGTACTATTTTTCTTTAGGGTTGTTCTTAAAATGAGGTGTTTTCACAAAACTGCAGCTAACCACTAGCCATTGTGTCTCAGTTAAGTCTGCATAATGTCTGTTGTACAAACCTGTGCTCACTGGTGCCTGAATCCCTCAGCGGGACGCCATGGACAGAGATTCACCTCAGGCAAGAGGAACAACAGCTCTCTTTAAATGTGAAAAGCTCTCCCTGTTTGAGTCAGATGGTTGGTCCTGTCCTGAGGGTTTTTTCTCCTGCACCCTCTGCTGTCTGACCCATCACATGATTGGCCTGCTGTCCTGAGCTGCAATCTCATTATCTCTGCTACAACCCCAAACTCAACAGCAAAATACTGAATACATTGACTCAGTGTTGAATCAGGTTTATAATATTACAGTCATTATCCTTAACAATGGCAAACCTAAAATATAATCAATATGCAAGCATAAATCATAGATACCTCTTTTTGAGAGCTCATATATCTTGGATGACACACTTTCTTCCAGCTTTCTCTGTTTTCATCCTAATTAGGAGGGCTGTGGCATGATTGAGACAGACAGAATGTCCTCTTCAATCGCTGTTTCTGCTTCTGATGTGGCTGTTAATGTCTGTCTGAGTTATGGAACTGCATATGATCCAGCAGCTTTATACAACACATGGTGCCTTAGGTGACTCTACATTTCTAATATGACAACTGTAGTTTGATGACTGGCCTCGTAACAACAAATAGTGTGCGAGGAGGTTCCACAACAGGTTCTTTCAAAGAACGTCCGTTTTCTTGTTTTAGTCTGTATTTTTGTTATAACAAATAGAAAAAGAACAAGACAGAAAAGAAAGAAATAATATAAAAAGAACAATCTATAATAAATATAATATAAAAATAACAAATATAGATAATGTTTATATATGTATATGTATATCTATATCTATCTATCTAAAATCATACTGAGAGGACCACTTTTTTAAATAAATTGACAGTTTTATTCTGAAAGGATGAGTAAAATTTATCAAAAATGTATCATGCTTTTTTTTATTTAACAATATTACTTATTTTACTGTGTTTTTGATTAAATAAATTCAGTCTTGGTGAGCATGAGACTTAAAAAGACACTAAAGTCCTACCAACCCCAAACTTTTTAACCTGTAGTGTATAAATAAAATTCTTAAAATTTAAAGTATTAAATTATTTAAAAAATATTTATTAGAAAAATACTTAAAATAAACATGGCAGGGTTAGTAAGAAAACTGAAGGCATAAAGTGATAGCCTATTTACCATCCAAACATATGGAACAAACAGTAAATATAGGGTCACATGTTCTTTTACTCTAACCATAACCCATATTTCCTAATGACACATTCAATGCTAAAATGCATTTTACATTGACATTTATGCATTTGGCAGACGCTTTTATCCAAATCGACTAATATTGCATACATTTGATCAGTTCTTGCCTGCTCCTCCTTTTGAAAGTTGATGAGCCTGTTTGTTTTAATTATGCCCGATTGTACGGTTAGTTGCAGTTTATGATTTGCATTTCGCTTTCTTTTATGCGACCTGAACAGACTCGGTGAGCAGCTAAGCAGCGCTGTTCCAGATGATGCAAATGCAGCAGATTCTTGTTGTTGGTGTTTGAGAGAACAAGGCTGGAAAGAACAGCTCTTTCAAACCGCTCCTGCCGACTGTTATTGCCGGTCAGCCACTTCCCAGGAATGTTCCTCTTCAGGCCAGGCAGAAGTCACTGCAATGGAATGCAGCGCACAACAATGTTGACTTAAAAAGGCCAGAAAACGGAGTCGATCTGGATCTGGATGCGCGCGCGTCACACGAGCCGTGCTTAATTTGAACGCTTTCTTTAGAGCGCAAATAGAAACTAGACAAATCAGTGTTTAATTATCTCGCTTTAAACACAGCTGCATCCTAAACGCGCTTTGATCGCACCAGGTTGTGGATTTGTCTGCCGCGCTGCGTCTGAGTGAGCGGGAGGGGGACGTCTTTTTCAGCAGTCAGATTACTCTTTGTCTGTCCTTTTTGCTCACAAAGACGAGCAGAGCCGACAGAGCGGCATTCTAGCTCGCAATCTGCCGTGCACTGAGATAGCCGGGGTCAGATTGACGACGCGGCGCGGTTTGACAGCGCTCATGAGGATCAATAGACGAGAGCTGTTTGACCCTCATACAGTGATGTGGTGCGCGGATCGAGGGGGGTTGGTTGGTTGTTCTAGCCTGTGACATTGTTAAATGACTGCAGTAGATGGGGAGAGGGAGGGAGGGGGGATGCAGCAGGTCGTGGGGGAGGGGAGCCTGTGGGAGGTGGCATTGACATCGATAGCGAGGAGAAAGATGAAAAAAGGCAAAAGAATCTCAGCACCTGTTTCCAGGGCAACAGGGAGCTGAGCAAAACCCCCCCCCATCACTGCACTGGCCGCATGCAGTGATGCAGGCACTTCAGACTGACGCCACACACAAACTAATACAGACTCGGGGTTTGAACATCGAAAATGGTATGGAAACCTGGATAATTAAAGGCTAAAGATTCATATTTGGCATTATAATCACACTGCCTCGTATCGTTCCAAACCCTAGCATTTTTTCATGGAACATTAAACAGACTTTTTGAAGAACATTTATGCAACTTTCCTACATACGGCAGCTGTGACCACGTCTGTTAGTCTCCAACATTGCAAATATGAAGACATTTGATAGGTTTGTGTGATAAACAGATGGAAATAGAAATCGTAAAATGTTGTGCTTCAGCAAAATCCTTACATTTAATTTGCCACGATGTTTGGTTTGACTCTTGAAAATAAAGCTTCTTGATTGGCATTTGGTTGCATGAAGAACCTTTTAAAATTACCTTTCCATTGGACAAAATGTATTTTACACTCTTAAAAATAAAGGGTGAAGGGGCGGGTCACTTCTATGTGATGGAAGAACCATCTTTCCCAAAGAACCTTCCAGTGAAAAGTTCCTGAAAGAACCATTTTTTTGCATGTAAAGAACTTTTTAATAAACTAAGGATGGTTTTCCAGTATAAAGAACCTTTTGTGCATGTGGGAAGGTTCCATGAATTTTAAAGTTAGTTGTTGGAACCCTAGGAGCCATGAAGAACCTTTATTTTTAAGAGTGGAAAGATTACGAAAATGTTCTTTACACTAAAGGTTCACATGAGCAAAACTTTGCAGGCAAAAAAAGGTCCATTGTATTGACTTTAAAGTGTTGCAATGTATTAAGAGGAAGTCACTTCCAAACCCAGCTGCTTTCTGACCACCTGAACCCATTATGAAACCTGCATGGGGAAACCTCATCCTCATGCCAAATTCCAGATTGTGTGATTTCCTATTAAAATGACTGGATTTTGCAAGTGAAAATTCACTGAACAACATTAAATGTCACCGCATCTTTGAAAAAAAATTGTTCTTTAAAGAATTGTTCCTTGAAAGGTTCTTTTGGGAACCCACAATGATTCTTTCCCTTTTGCAACGTTTATTTTTAAGAGTGTTGCTATAGTGTGTAATAATGAGATGGAAAATGAGATTTGAGAGTCCGTTCGTCGTACAAATAAAAGACATTATATAGTGTGCAAGTTGTATGGACTATTTCTGCAGTGCTTTTTTGAGATCACATTGAACAATTGAAAAAAGAGTTGCTTGATGTTAAATATATGACATAATTGTCATATATGGGGGAAATAAATTCTTTAGGCATTAACATCCATGGAATTCTTCCATTGAACAAAAGGTTCTTTATAGTGGAAAAAAAAGATTCTTTAGATTATATAACATATTCTTCACACTATAATGGTTCTTTTAAGAACTGTTAATTGAAAGGTTTTTGGGGAACCAAAACAGATCTTCTATGGCATCACTGCAAAAAAAAAAAACTTATTTTAAGCATACTAACATCAGTTTTTCACAGTATTGGTGTCCGTCTCCTTGTTACCTGCTCAGCTGACAGTCTTTGTCCTTTCTACCTCTGACAAAGAATATTCTGTACTGTTTCCCTACAGCTCTTCGTCTGGCCCCAAACCTCCAGACTAACGTTCAGTCATGCTCATCAAGACTGCAGATCTATTGTTCTTTCCTCAGCAGCTCCAGTCTAGCCCCGGCGCTCTCGTTCTCCCCCTCCCTCCCTTCATTCTCTCTGCTGGATAATTCCCATGATATGTTCTTGCCATTGGCGTGGGGCATACCATTCTCAAAGAGGGGTGAGTAGAAACCAAACAGGAGCTCTTTACGCCTCCACACTGATTTCTCTACCAACCTTTGCATTTTAAAACCATGTAGGGTCTCTATTCACAGAGGTGTTGGTGAGGCATGGTGATAATATTAAGAGAGTTTGATATGTGTAGACATAACGTGTAACTCCCACCCCTCTGTTGCACAAACATCGCACGACCCGATCCCCTCACGGCGTAGTAAAGTGCCTGTTTTATTGACTCAATGTCTTAAGGGCAGTTCTCTTCCCGTTTTTCTCGCAGTGCCCTGCGAGCTCTTAACAGGACAGGAATGAGAGAGGAATAACAATTATGTCACTACATGAAAGCGAACGCTTGATAAACTAACAAAATGGACGACGTGAGTGCTGCCTCTTTCCACGATAACATCACAGAGGCAAAAGAGCATCAGAACAAACAAATGCAGGGGCGAGAGAAAGCCAGGAAAGCAGATGAAAGATCAGGCTGATGAACACCGTCTGTCTCTGTCACCTCATGCCCAGAAGCTGAATTCAAACCTTAACATGACACCGTCTCTGCCAAACACAGCGCCGCTGACTGCTGCCAGATTGCCATACATCTGTTTCACAGCTAAACTACTGCTGTTCCTTTCTGCTGGATCTGAAGCAGCTCTCAGTCACCAAAACTGACTGGTTTAATTCACGGTCCTGGTTGCGAATGATTCACCGTGCATGTTATTCCAGAGAAAATAATGTAATGAGATCAATAATGAAATAAATTGAGAGAGTGCATCTGATATCTAAGCATACGAAGGGTTGAGAGAAGTTGAGTTTGCCCTTCTCTGACCTCTCTATTGTGAGGTTTGCAGCAGTCTGAACCAGTCCTTTCACTGCATGCTGCTTTAGAGGAAAGCGCACACCACTGCTCTTCTAATTCATGATTTAAAAACACTTTGGCTACTTGCCCGTGTGAAAAACATGTCCCTGAACACTTCGAGCCTCATTCATGAAATGCAAGTGGAAGGAATTTCTGTGAAAACTGTTTAGACATCTAATACAACAATTCACTTGAAATGTAAAATGTTTATTTTTTCTGATTGATTTTACATTCGTTCTGCTTATGTTTCATGAATGAGGCCAACTTTGATTAAATAATTGGTCTAAATAATTAATCTGTGATTCAGGAGAAATCATTTGATAATAATTTGACATAATTAATTAAATTTGAGGTCAGTATGTTTTCTTTTAAGTGTTTTATTTTTAATCACGGCTGCATTTATTTGATTAAAAATACAGTAAAAACAGTGATATTGTAAAATATTATTACAGTTTAAAAGAACTGTTTTCTATTTGAATATATTTTAAAATGTAATTAATTTCTGTGATGCAAAGCTGCATTTTCAATATCAGTCTTCAGTGTCACATGATCCCTCAGAAATCATTCTAATATGCTGATTTGCTGTTAAGAAATATTTCATATTTTTATCAGTGTTGAAAACAGCTGTGCCACTTCATATTTGTGTGGAAACTGTGATGCATTTTTTCAGGATTCATTGATAAATAAAAGTTAAAAACTTACTGACCTCAAACTTTTGAACATAAGCGTTAATTACACAATTATCTATTTATATAGAGTAATCATTTTTAATCATGTCAAAAAGACAAGAAAGAAAAAAAAAAACATGTTGAAAAAAAAAAATCCCCTCATTTTCTGAATCCACCAGGTGTGAAATGGCAGTGCTTGTCAGTGAAATAACACCATTAACACAGGCTGCCTGCCAAATGCTCCATGACTGAACATTTATATAATGCAGCAACAGTGCGCCATTTTGGCTCAAGCGTCTCTCACCCTCCCTAAAAATTCCTTTCATTAACATAACAATATGATCCCACAGAGCCACAATGGCGGCCATGTCTCATGTCATAAGCACAGAGTTTATATCATAACTGGAATCTTGGCTGGTCTCTATTCTTTTTTTTAACTAAAAAAAGTCACAAAAAATATTTTTAAATCACTACACAAATTTTATTCTTTAAAAATGTAACACTATTCTGTGTGTGAGACATTTTGGTGCTTCTTTATTATTGCTGTAAGTAATACATTGTGTAAGATTTTCTTGACATTAATAAAAATAATGCCCCATAAAGAAGAAAAATAGAATCAGTGTTGTTGTTAAATAAAACTAAAAATAGTACAATTAATTGAAATAAAGCTGAAATAAAATAAAATTTAAATATTAGATTAAAAAAACTTAAACTTAAAAAAGTGAAGTTTAAGTTGAAGCACTAAAATTAAATAAAGCTAAAGAGAAATACTTTGAAAACAAAAAAATGACCTAAGAAATTTACTAAAAATTTAGGCTAAAATTGAAAAAAAAAATCTGTTAAGAAATACTATAATAGTGTATTTATGTAATACTAAAATAACATCTAGAATGATAGAAATAATAGCTTTACACGTTTCATTTATTCTCTTTTCCCAATTTCTTAAAGTGAAAGGTTACATTTGCTAGTGCATTGTTAGTGTAGATTAAATGCCCTTCATTGAAGAATCCCTCATATAGTTAATTCATCATCGAGCGCAGCACAGTCGTCACCACCCCAGCCCAGTCTCGCTCGATCTCTCGACGCTCCATTAATCGAGTCTCGCATTCGAGGGGAAGTCAGTCAGCTGGGGAGGGCGATGAAGGGGTGAGTGACAAAAAAAAGAGAGAGAAAGAAAGAACGAACGAACGAAAGAAAGAAAGCAAGCAAGAAAAAGAAAAACCGCCTCTCTTTCTTCCGACAGAGCACCTCCATCCCCATGATCTCATGAATAAATTATAGCGACTCATTGTGCAATAGAGGGAGGAATGCAGTCGAGCAGACTCGCGCGCACACATACACACGCACGCACGCGCGCAGGAGCAGAAGCAGCAGCAGAAGAGCGAGAGCAGCCGCGACTCTTTGGATTTACACAAAAACATTTCATTAAAACACACAAATGCTGGGAGACGGAACGCTTAGGGTGTCTTATTCCACAACATATGGATCATATAAATAGAAATCCGACACTTTCACGAATAATATGATCCAGTTTTAACGTATTCTCACGGCTTCCGATTTCTGAGGTAACGTTAACCGTAGATATCCAAGAAAAGACAGAAGCGGCTGCGTTTTTATTCGTTTTAAGTACCCAGCGAGGATCGAAATAGGTCCTCATCTTTTGTTTTTGAACATTTCGAGGGGATTTTCTCACAAGCAAAGCCGAACACGGAATCAAATCCAGCCAACAGATCAACCTCGGGCAGCCGAAGTGGAAGGTGAGGACGGATCACTAGAGCTGTCTTTGTGATCTATTTAATCTTATTACGTTTTCCTACTCGATTTAGATGATTTTTTTGTATGTGCACGTGTGTAGCGATATTCAGTGTGATCCAAGACTCAAAGGGCTTAGTTTTTTAATCATGCTTGGTGATTTGAATGACCCTCTGCAGTCGTTTCCTGCTTTTCTTTGCGTTTAACTTCTTTATTCCAGCTGTCAAATTAGTAATAATCTGCCATAAATGTGTGTTTTCCTCAAATGGTTAAGTATAGGAAGGTTGAAGCTATGCACACGAGCTTACAGTTGAAATGCCTCCTGCTAGCAGCTAGAGCATGATTTGGGTGATCAGTCAGGGTTGGATGTCTTTTAAAATGTGTGTGAAAAGACAGAAATGACACTATAAATCGACCCAGACAGGGTTTTTGAATTGCTTTTGGCTTCTGTATGCTTTTACACTCATGCTATGTGGTTATTGTCTGAAATATGTGTGAAATAAACAGCTAGACAGTGAATCTCGGTTTGAGCTGGTGCACTCTCAGTTTTTCCTCAATGCAAACATGGCTTTAAATGTGGTCAGGTCTGATCTGGGGAGTGCAAAGTGTGGCATTATAATAGTACAGCTGTTATTAGATCAAGCTGGATGCTTTTAAGCGAATTTCACAGATAAATGCATTTAAGACATCAGTGTTTCAGTGTTGCTTGTCACAGTGATCACTTCATTGTGGCTCTTTGGTTTGTAAAGTTATTTGTTGTGAATACCAAACTCTGAATTTTGTCACCAGAGATCACAGGATCGGCTTCAGGAGATGTTAGTATCAGGGTGTGTGTGAAATGCATGCTTGTTTTCCTTGTTTGAGCTGTCTTTTCAGGGATCTAAGCTGAAACCGAGTTGCTCCACATACACCAGGCAGCATGGGAGGGGGGTTTTGCCTGTCGCATCACAATACCTTTTGCATTAGCATCATGATAGAGCGCTCCACCCAGATGCTTTACATATTGGCAGCACACCTACAGGCAGGTTGGTGTAGCGGGAGGCGTTTTAGGCCGGTAATGACACACAGCAGGTGAGATGGACAGATGGTGAAGGTGCACAGAACCTCGGCACTACAAGACTGTGTTTGCGGGTCACAGACCAGGTAGGCGACAAATGCTGTGCCACCCGTCCCTAGGGGTCAAATGATGGCCACAGACATCCCTCTGCTGATTTTCTATTTTTTTAGGCCCTAATTTGCATGCGTCGTGTCATTCTAAAGCACTATTGGTGATAGATCACTTAATTATGATAAGAACCCAAGCCATCTGCTATTCTGGACAAACAGCATCAGGCGTTCTTTTGGTTTTAAAAAGAAATGATGACATCATTACTTATCATCATGAATATTTAATTCAGAATATTGCATTGTCTTCATATGTGCTCTATGTGTCGAGGAAATGTTTACTAAAAGCACTTCTCGTCGTGAGGAGTTAGTCAATAATTGATGGCAGGCCGGCCTCGGCAGTGTCAAGTAAAGGCTCCAGTCCTAAAGGTGAGTTTCATGGCTTTATGTCGCCTCTCTCTGGGGATACAGGCCTAAGCTTAATATTATTAAATGTGCTTAGAGTTTGTACGGCACTTCTGTGGTATTATTAGGTAATATTTGCATACAAGAGCAGCTTGAAAGCTCGATGGTTTACTATTTGTCAATGAAGAAAATAAGACAAATATTATTGTTGTACATATTCAGTTTTATTGTAAAATAATTTTCTATTCTAGTTTGTGTATTTTACAGTGAATTTGCAATAGTCGGAGATTGCATTTAGTACTTCTAAAAAGATTTTATGACTACAAAATAGTAATATTTTCTTTTATAGTTTTAATTAGTAGTAATAATAGTAACTATTATTATTAGTATTATTATTATTACTAACTAAACATTATTTTGTAGTCATATTTTTTTCGTCATTGATATACAATCAGAGCAATTTTGGAAATAAGACGGCCATAAATATTACTATTGTAAATGTATAGTTTTACTGTTAAATAAATAAATATATAATTTTTTTAAAATTCTTGTTTTTACAGTGAAATTACAATAGTCATGTTTCCTATTTATTTCCTCTAATATTTTTATTCAGTAGTAGTATTAATAATAATAATAATAATAATAATAACTACTAAAATATTAAAGAACATAAAATCTATTATTTTTTGTAGTCATATTGATATATAATCAACAATTTTGGGATTAGAGACATGAATATTAGTACTGTAAATTTACAGTTTTACTGTTAAATAAAATAATTAATTATATTGTTTTTTTATTCTCAACTTTTGTATTTGTATTTGTATTTAAATTACAATAATAATTTCTTATTACATTTTCTTTAATATTTTTATTTAGTAGTAGTAATAATAAAATAATAATAAATATTGTTATTACTATTTAGTAGTCATATTTTATAGTAGTATTGATATATTATTAGAACTATCGATCTGTCTATACATGGATGTCTAAACATTTAATTATGTTAAACACTTCTTTTAAATTTGAGTTTAGACTTAATGTTGGGTTAAAAATGCAGTGCATTTTTATTTTCAAAATGATAAAAAGACTGCATATGTTGTAAGCGTTATGTAACATACTAGTGTTTATCTTTGCATAATGCATTCTGTTAGTATGCATTAATAGTGTATAGTATATACTGTAACATAGCTGCAGTTCTTCATGCCATTTAAACAGAGTTTAACACATGTTCCTTTCATATTTCTAAGTTGACATTTGCAACTCATATCAGTCTTTTCATCTGACTTTAATTGACTTGTTAATGATTAGTAGCGTCCATGCATGTGTCTCAGCTGTAACAGTAACCCACTCCATTAGAATGCTGTGTCTTTGAGGACAGGAGCTGGGTTTTAAAATAGAGTCATTGCACCGGGAAACCTATCGCTTTATTTTTTTAACCTTGGTTTGTGCAAACACTGTGCTTGACCTTGGCTCAGAGTGGGAGTGTGAAGACAGCAGTTTTGTAGGGGATGTGTCAACAGAGGCCCTTCTGTACGAACAAAAGGATGAGCAGGTAATTTAATCCAGACCTCACACAATGATGAATCAAAGGCTGTCCAGGAAGACTGATTCCTCCACATGCAAATCTCTTCATATTTTAGCATATTTATTTTGAGTTTTAAGATGAACTATGTTCACAGTGACTTAATAACATACTATTTTTGCAGTATGCATATTTCTTTATGTGCCATATTACATGAATCACTTAATGTATATGCTTAAATGTGGTGTATACATGTAGAGCACACTGCATGAGACTGCATCCCACAATGCCCAACCTGACTTTGAATGCACGATTAATCAAAATAAAACAGAAATTGTGTTATGGCTTAGTGAGATTATTAAATAGCGAACACTGGGATTTAATTAAATTAATACATACGCCACGTTTCAGAGTGAAACTCTTCTTTTATTCGTGTATAGGCCTACCTCCTGATCCGTTGTTTTCAGTGTCCAGAGTGACACTTTTGCTTTTGGGATGCAACATGCAACTTCCCTTACTTGTAATGAGAAGCGCTTATAAACCCGCTATTATCAACAAACAAAATAAAGAAGATTTAAGGGCCACAATGAAATATTGATGGTTTAACAAAGAAAATAAGACCATTTATATTAGTATTGTAATTTTACCATTATGCTGTAAAACATATAATTTTTCTTAATTACTTTATTTTTCAAACAATAAATAATAGTTTACAATATACAATAGTTATATATATATATATATATATATATATATATAATAGGGGTGTAACGGTACACAAATATGACGGTTCGGTATGTACCTCGGTTTTAACGTCACGGTTCGGTATGATTTTGGTAGAGCAGAGGGAAAAACTAAACTTTTTTTTATTTTTTTTTATAAACAGTGGTTTACAGAACAAGTTGCTCTTTAAATACATTCAGTTATAGTTAAAATTTTCTTAGTGATAAAAATCTACCTATGCTTAAAACTATAGGGAGCCCTTTTACATTATAAGGTAACAATTAGGCCTAACAACTTAACCCAAACTTAAATTTAATTACTATTTATTTTTAAATAGATGATCAACACTCAACTTTAAAAAAAAAAAAATGCAAACATGTAAATTGCACATGATGCAGTTTTTTAAATTAACTTATAAATAATACAATTTCTAGGCTATTTGTTAAAATATATTCAATTACACACTGGCTGTCATAGCATGTTTCATAACAGATTAATTTAAACATACATTAAATAATTAAGGGTTTAGTAAAATATAATGAGTATATGGTGCAATATTTCTCGAAATGCTCCTCTCTAGACTTAATTTCTCTAGTGAACTAACGAGCTGTGGACACTGATGACTTGCTGAGGTAAATGAAATGCTACGTGACATTTTATTTCCACGCTGTTTTGCTGATGGCTTTCCGCGGTTGAAACACTGAGCAATTACATGAGGCATGAGATGTTCAGTCATGTTTATTCGCATTAAAACTAGTAGTAAAGTGGAAGGAATGATCGCGTTCACTCGTGCTCAGCTCTGCACAAGTCTGTGGCGCGTCACGGCTCAGACACGAGAACCGGAGCTGATCGCGGCCGCTCGAGTAGGGTTGGGTACCGTTCACATTTGAACCGGTACCGGTTACCGGTACCTGAAATTCGGTACCGGTATGCAACGGTACCTTTTTTCGGTACTTTACTCTCTGTGTAATAACAAAAACATTTATTTCAGTGAAAAAATAAGTCAAAAACTCTCAATTTCAAAATTTTGAACAATAGGGCCTACAATTTTTTTTTATTATTTTTTTTCTTCCAGAAATTCTTGTTTTATTTTTTTCTGATATTCAAATGAAGGCATGAAACATTTATTTATTTTTAATCAAATGAAAATGAAACCCTTTTATTTTTTTGGCAAACAAACAGAGGTTTACTGTTAAAATCCAGGTTATTATAGTTTTGTTTTAATATCGTTTTCAAATTTGCTATAAAATTCAGTTTAGTTTTTATTAGTTTCATTCATATTTTTGTTAGTTTTAGTTTAGTTTTTATTTTGTGAACACATTTTTATTTAGTTTTTATATAGTTTCAGTTTTAGTTTCAGTTTTAATTAAAGTTTAGCAGAATCAACAGATCATTTCCAGAGCGAAGGCCAAAGAAAGACTTGGGCATAATTAGTAAGACAAACATTTAGCGACACAAAATTAACGCATGCTAAGATTGATTAGATGGTAAAAGTATACAAATATACACCAAAGGAAGGAGTCAGGCCTTTTTAGTAAATAAATCTACACAAGTTGCGCTTAATGTCATATTTAATGGTGTGTTGAAATATTTATGAAAATAAATGTAGCCTAATTTGGTTATATTAGATGTCTTTTTTCTTATTTAACCATATTTATGATATTGTAACTGTCGTGTCTTGCTCACTTTTCCGCCGCGTAAAAATACATAACTGGGTCTAATGAAATTCAATAATAACGCCAATCGTATTTAACAATAAAGGCTCATATTTGAATATGTTCTTTTCTTTATTTATGAAGAATTATTAGCGTGTGCATGATGTGATATAGCCTATGCATGTTTGTTCGAAAGCCTGGCAGAGTGATCACAAGATGCTAGAAGTTCTGTATTGTTTACATTGTTTACAGAAAGGCACGTTCTCATCTTTTTTTCTGTTAATTATCACGTTGCTCTGGATGTCTGTTTTTCTTCAAAGCACCAACTTAGAATGCCTAATGTTGGTTTGATTGCTTGTGTTACATGAGAAAATAATTTTGCCCACCTGATGTTGTAGATTAATGCGGGTGCGGTTCGGCTCACGACTCGTGGTCTTTATGTCAAAAGGTTCAGGTCTGGTACAGAAATAAATTAGTGCTGCTGTCGGATAACGGGTCGGGTGTTCTGTTAAGTACTGCTGGTGCACGTTTACCAAACAGGACCCGTACAGGACTCTTCTTTAAACTGCTTTGCGTCTCTCTGTCAGATAACCCCATGAGCTTGATGCGCCATTTACAGGTGTTTCCCTAAACTGTCACACAGCTCATATATTTTTCTGCTAAGGGGTGAGAACGTAATAATTACGAAAATTATGATTATTTTTGACGAATTATTTTTGTTAATTATTATTTTATTTCAGTTAGTTTTTCAATAACTGTTGTTCGTTTCGTTTAGGTTATCGAATATTTTGTCATTTTTATTTTAATTCAGTTTACGAAATAGTTTTTTCATCAATCGTTTTCGTCTTAGCTTTAGTTTTCGTTTACTAAAACCTTGGTTAAAATTAATCAATGGTAGAAAAATTGTGTGAATATTCCTTTAAAAAAGTTTTAATAATAATTGTATTTTTTTCTACAATTAAGTGGTTAATGTAGTAATAATTATAATAATAATTATGTAATAATTATTTGTATCATTTAATTGTTTTATTTAAATTTGACAGTAAATTGAATATACAAAGACGTACATTATACTGTACAAAAGTAATACAAGAGTAATATATTTCTCTTACATGTTAAACCGCACTTTTATTTTGACAGGTTGCCGTGAAGTTTCTGTGTGTATACAATATGATATGATGCTAGTTTTCTCAAATGAAACGGTATAATTCTCATGAAGTGACTCTCGCATAAAATATTACAAAATAATCTGAAATATTTTTGGCTGAAGTGTGCCCTACAAACAAACAAACAAAATAAAAACAACATTTTAGAATTAACGCAAATTGTTTCCTCCCCCCTTAAACCATGCAGCCAAATTTGGAGGAAATATCAGTCAGGCAATTGCTTCGGCAAATTTTTTTATTCAAAAGTTAAAAAAATGCAAGATTTACTTTTTTTTCTTGTTTAACTCGTTGGCACTTGCTGAGTTGAACGTACTATGTAGTGCGGTTAAGTGTTATTACTTAACCTCACTACATAGGTCTATACTGTGTTAAAATGTAAACATTATGCGTTGCACAGTATGCTAGTACTACATGTCAATTATAGCCTTAGAAATTCAGTCAGATCTTCAAACTAGACACGTATGGTGTTAACGTTTGTCCTGGAGGTGGTTGGTAAGGTTGAACGTAGTTTAGTTTTTGCGAAGTGAGAGTAATGCTCCAGATCGCAGAAATAAGCGCACACAGACAGATTCACGGCCATGCCCTCTCGTTTCTGTCTGCCTCACTGTATCAGTACTCTGGGGGAGTTTCTTTTTATATCCGCATAGTGAGCAATGCACACAGTGTTGAAATCAACATCTCTGCTGCACGTATGGATCTATCCAGGCTATATTTGGTGTGCTGAAGCATGGCTTCAAAAAACCCTTCCGTTACGTCAATTTCCTCTCTTGAGTTCTGTTCTGCGGTCATCAATTGCGGCGGATTAAATGTCTGAGTGGTCCGAGAGCCCCTATGAAGCGCGGACCCCCACAGTCCGCCTGGGGAGAGATATGGTTAAAGGGTTTAATGGGATCACATGACAGCAGAGTAAAGGGGGCTGCTTTGTGATTAAACATTAAGATGTTTAGGTACAGATCAATGCAATCGATGTTCGAGCCACTTCGTGGTCTTTTTCCCTCCCTTGTGATGTCAATGGCTAACCGCTACAAGACGTAGATTAATAAAAGCTCTCTGTTGTTGAAATGGAGAAAAACACATCATGTGCACTAAATAAACCTAAAATGAGTTTTCATATAGCTAACACATGGAATGCAGTGGAGATGTGCGTCAGGAAGGAGATCTTGCATTAATGCCACTCAGACGTTGCTCGAGCGGCGTGTTAACAGGCGGGTGGCAGCATTACAGAACAGCCTGAAGATCATCGGATAGGCCTGGCTGTAATCCGCCTGCGTCCTGCCTGCTGTTTTGCCCCTGAAGCCAGTGCATTAGAGGACAGGCGCAGAGAGACGAGTAACCTCTTATTGACTACCTGTGTGCATGCGAGCACAGATTTATTACCCACACACACCTCTGCTGGATCAAAGCCAGAGGGCAGAGATCATAAACCTGGATAAATCTGCTTTAGTTTTTTTGCTTCCCCCTTTCCACCGCACACATTCTCCCGACAGACAAATTAGATGTTTTGCCTCGTTGAGGAACGCTCTGCAAATTGTTGAAGTCAGATTGCAGGCTGCCGGACAGGGTTTGCCAAAAGTGTCGAGACTTGTGGCCGTCCTCGGATGATTAGCATTCCTAAACGGCCATCTGATAACGTCAGCACTGAGATCCAGACCGCATCACCGTTGGCTTTGTTCGGGTCCTATAAACATTTTTCCTAAATTCTTTTATTTTTATTTTTTTTCCAAATTTCTGTATTAATTTTTTCTGTTTGAATTTTTCTGGACTCTGTTTAAATAGTAAAATTTTATAGTCAAAAAACCCTATGAAATCTGGTTTATTTTTATCTGGTTTTCACTTTTATCAAAATTGTTTTCCATTGATTTTTTTCTGAATTCCATTTCATTGGTTTATTTAAATTTTAATAATTTCTTTTAAAAAAAGTTTATTATAGGGCTGCAACAACTAATCGATAAAATTGATTATTATCGATTATGAAAATCATCGACAACGATTCTCATTATCGATTAGTCGGGTCTGCCCACAGTGCAAGTCCAACTTCAGCCGCTCGCGTCAAATTACAGCACTGAATAAAGCATTCTATGGACAAAATGCATCTAAAAATAGTGGAGGAAACAGAATAAAATGCTGCGGGAGAGTTACATGATCCAAGCTGCCCAAAACATGTGAATTCTTTATTTTAAGCTTTAAGTTGATGCATTAGCGTATTGGCTTGCCCTGTCAGACGCTTTGACAGATGCGTGTGCGTCCTCAGTGCAAAACTTTCCATTTACAGTCATATCCTTATCTGTAAATGTCACAAATTCACGCGAGCACTTCCATTTTTGCATAAAGGTCCGTCCTGACAGTCTGCGTTAAGTTTAAATCTTTACTCAATGAGCGCCGGCGCGTGCACACGACAGACAGAACACAGTAGAGAGGGAGACAATATTCAGCGCAAAAATATTCATTGTGCTGAAATATCTGTTGTTGAAAGTTAAATTAAGATTTAAAAGTCAACATGCAGTGCGAGTATTTTATGAGAGTAGGAACTTTAAAGGAGTAACAGCGTGTAATTCTGAATATAATATAACCGCCTTTTACAGGATAAAGAAATGACAGTAAGACGTAACTGTGATCAGAGAACGTGTTCCTGCAGAACATTACTCTCACCTGTTAGTTACCACTGAGTTTGTGATTTTATTCGTCTTTATTATCTTTATTATTATTTTAATTTTTAATGTAGAGATTTAAACTATATTCACTTGGCTATATACAATGCTTAACAAATTTATTAAAACAGATTTATGTAAGGTTTTTAACAAATTATGTAAGGTTTGTGCCACTGTGCTGTGTTACTTTGAGAACTACATTCTATAGGGTTGGGAGAAAAAATCGATTCACCTATCTAGGGATGCACCGAAATGAAAATTCTTGGCCGAAGCCGAAGAAAATGAAACACTGGGCCGAAGGCCAAATACCGAACACGTTTTTTCGCATTTTTTCCCCATGAAGGCCTATTTTGCCATTTTTTTCACCATTGCATAAATTAAATAGCCAAAATGTGCTTTTTACTGTTTTGTCCTGCTTTTCAAAACAACAATTTAAAAATATTTACTTAACACTGAACATTTTGTAACATTCTAGCAGACATTATACCAACAAAGCACAATTTAACTTAAAATTAATAAGTTACTAAAAATATGTTTTGGTCATTTTTGGGACCCCCTTCTTGAATCAGGCATGTATTTTTTTCTGTACAAATAAATGCAGCCTTTCTGAGCAGAAGATACTTCTTTTAAAACATTAGAATATATTACAGATCCCAATTTGAACACTGTGTGAATGTTATAATAAATGTATAGCTGTTGTAGGGTAATTAATATTATCATTATTATTGTCTTATTTTTTATTTTATTTTACAGAACAACAGTAAAATTTCAATACTAACATTTATGTATGTTGATGGAGTTGTTGCTTTTTCTTAGATTTTATTTTGGCAGAAACCCGCAGACAGATTTGTGCTTCTTTTTGTTGACAACAGCATGCAGATATTTAAATGATTCTCATTACGAATTTGGGAAGATGTTTGACGCACGTATCACATTGTCACATGTCTTTAAAAAAAATTACAAAAATGTTACTGAGAAAATGACGAGTAACAATGTTTTAGCGCAGATTTTTCTCGCGCTTTGGACTTTGAACCCTGGCTCCGCGAGCTCATGCAGCACTGTTTGAATACATGCAGTCCGTGCGTGTATTAGAAAACATAACATTCTGCAGTTTATTTACTAATCGTTTGAGGCCAAACTTTTATTTTGACAGGTTGCCATGAATACCTTTAGATTTCTGTGTGAGGATAGTTTTACTCAAATGAAACGGTCAAATGCTCATGAAGTGACTCTCAGAGCAGTTCTGGATATGTTCTGTATTTACGTCCTCATTTAGTGAGGCGGCAGACGTAAATATCACCGCAAGCCTCGCGCGTGCTTCTGTATGAGTAGCAAACAAAACCATGCGTCTGTGCCATACATTAACACCGAGACAGGCAGAAGTCATATTTAAATAGACGTTTTGTGGCTTAATATTTACAAATACTAGTGGGAGTGGGCTCACTTGTGTGTGCGCATACGTTTTTGTGTATGTGTGTGTGTGGGGCGGAACTCCGCTGTGCGCATACAGAGTGCGCGAATGTAATGTAACGTTAGAGACATAAATAACATGCCGTCGTGTAAATAAGACAAATAACGTAAGGCTATTTAGTTTGTTTAATAAAAGAACAAGGTATAGACCTGTTATATTGGAAAGGTAACTTTAAATGACTTCTGTTGTGATCTGGCGCTATAGAGAAAATAAAATTAAATAAAATGAACTTGAGCTTGAGCTTCAAGGGGGGCGGGGGGGTGCCGTTGATTAAGGCAGGGGAAACACTGATGACGGGGCATATGCATTCTTGCTCTCTGCTTCACTCACTGGACGTGACAGTTGTCGCGCCGCAACAGCTCTACACTGGATGCGACAAAGCGACCGTTGCAAATCATTTTAACTTTGGCAGAGTTTTTTATAGGTTTAAAGGGGGGGCACGACCAAAAAAGTCTGAGAACCATTTTTTGCATCACAGAAATCATAGTACCCTGCTTCATACCTCACTAATGGCGAAAGGTGGTGAGCTCTTCGTCCACGAGCAAAGCTTCTCCTTCAAAGGCCTTGTCAAAAAATGGAAGCACATCTAACGGGATTAAAGGAGGAGAGATGATTCCACAGCCCGTCATTTCAAAGACTCTGGCGCGAGTAGTAAATTCCACTTCCAGAGGTGTATAGGGGGTTGTAATAGATGTTAGAGATGGACGAGTGCACCGGTGGAGTGGGGGGTGGACGTGGAGCACTCTGGGATGGGGGCAGGTAGCTCTTTCCCTTTCAGAGCAGCTGCCGTTTGCTCTGCAAATTGATGTTCTTCACTCCCCCCCGTATGTTTGGATACGCAGGAATAGCTTTGATCTCTTTGGGATGGCGGGGCGCTTTTTTCTTTTTTGACCACTCACGCAAATTGCTCCTGTAGGGACTGTGGCCTGAGGACTGTTTATTCGGCTGTAACCAGAGAGAAAGGTAAAGACACTTTGTCTCGGATATCAGTGTGCAAGGGTCGCAGGGGTCACCCCCGAGTACCTTTCCACCAGCTGCTAGGAATCCTGGGAATGTCAGTTAAAGGGGTGCTCATGTAGACAACAAGCAGCTAATGGTTTCGCTCTCGGTTTTTTGGCCAATCACGTGGTTCAAGTACAATTAGGTGTCTGTGGTCATCCACTCGTCCATATGCTACGCCCTCGCTAGATTGTGTGAAGACTTCTGTGAAAAGTGATCATGTTGGATATTAATGCACCATGAGAGTTCCTTCATCTGTGTGCATTTTTTGTAAAATATTATGAAAAATTTGTTAAAGGAATATTCTGGTCAACGCTACAGAGCTCTGAGCACCAGAACGACAATGTGACACAGATCGGATCTGTTCTATGACAGTGTAAACAGGAAAAAAACGCATGCATTCGGATGTAGCGAGATCGGATTCAGGCCTCATTCATATGTGGAAATAAATCGGATATAAATCGGATATGTGCCAATGCGACTGTCATGTAAACAGGCAGATCGGATTTTCTGAGACATCGCGTTCTGTACGTCATTAAAACTTCACAATTTGGTACTTCTCTGCGGTTTAATGACGTTATATGGGACCCATGCTGGCAAAATGAGTGTAAATGCGCATGGGCTATTTTGAGCTACAGGCAAAAAATTAAAAAATAAAAATTAAAAAAGTTAAAAATGTCGATTTTAGTCGAATTTGAGGTTTTCACAAAAATTTGTTAATTAAGCCCTCGTTTAGCTATTCCAATGCTCCAAATAGTAATTAAACATCTAAAAGTATCTTTAATTGCATTTTCTGAGAGGATTACCTTTTCCCCGCTCCCTTCTCGCGCTGACTGACATCTGAAGAGCGCGCATAACGGTGCTTCTGACGGCGCGCGATCCCGATAAATACACAGAATTATAGTATTTCAGTATTCCCGCAAACATAATCTGTTCTGTTTTAAAGTCCGTGTAAAGTCAATTCTGAGAATTGTTTGTAAACACATTATAAATGTTAGAAATGCATTGCTGAAACATGTTACAAAGACTGTGAACTATGTAGTAATTAATTGTGGAGTTATACCGTTAAACAGTTTTTCACCATTTTCGTGATCAGGATTTTTTGGGCGGGGCTAAATCAGGACTCGATGACGCAATCGAGCCACCGAGCACGGCCCCTTTCCCAACACTATAACGGGTGTTCGACTTGAAGCAGCACTGACTGCACAGACCGATCTGTGTGTGACATCAAAGTACAGTGAGAGCTACAGAGAGCAGACGCTCCTGATGCTTTCGAATCGCTCTCGCGGTATTTTGATGTCAAACACTGATCGTTCTGCAGCACTGCTTCAAGTCGAACACACCTAATAACTAGAGCACATTAGCATCAGTGGTTCACGGCTCAATCACGAGTTACTGTCATTACCGTTAGTTACTACAGCCTACAGTTTGTTAGCTAGCTATGCCTTCGTCACGTAAATGCATAATACCTGGTTGTGATCATTTACAAAACAACTCGGTCTCCTTATTAAATAAGCTGCAGAAGACAGTTGAGAGAGAGACGGCAGCTTTCCCGCGAGTGGGCGTGGTTTCAGCGGCACCAGTGGACACGCCCCCAGCATTTGAGAGCAGAGAATACTGCTTATTTTTTCAAGATTTTGATACCTTATTTTATTTACTTTGCGTTTTTTTTTTAGCATTCAAATTTGGCTGGGTGGTTAATAACACATTTTTCTGTGGTGCGACAAACTCAGAACACGCATTTAATATTGACTTTACACGGACTTTAAGTGAACGCTTGGAATAGGAGGGACAAGTGGAATTCACTTTTGTGTTAATCAACATTATGCTACTCTAGACTGAACTTAACTTGCATTGAACACTTTAATTTACTCCAGTCAGTTTGTGAGAAGGTGTGAGGCGTTGATTTCCGCCTCTTATTTTTAGTTGACTGTGGTGACAGCTGGTACAGATAAGGAGGATTAGATGCTGTGTTCGATGTCTTGTAATACACACTCTCAAATACACTACTGTATTGGCGTTTGGCCACCTGAGAAAAGGCTTAGACACACTATGGCAGTTCAAACACCAGGCAGCAAAGTGTTTCTCTCTCTAACTTCTTTTATCCTTCCTTCAGACACCGACGGCCCTCACAAAAAGAAACATATTTGTATTGACAGCTCTGAATGTTTCTAATCTTGTGCTTGTCTGCCAGAGGGACGCCGAGTGAGCATCCTCCTTTTGATAAGTCTCTCCATCAAGGGAGTTTTCTAACCTCTCAGTGCAATCTGAATGTCTTTCTCAGATTTTTTTTTTGTTCTCTCTTAATGAAGAACAAGCAAGCAAACCAATCACCTGAAAGTGAAAATTTGTTGTGCCAAACTCAACTTGTATTCTCATGCATAGCACAAAAGAAGGTAGTTTGAAAAATGTTTTTTTTTTTTTTTTTTTTGTCAGTACAATGTCAATGTGGTCCAATTTTGTTTTTGAACACTGACTTTTATTATATGGACAAAAACAGTTAAAACTGGCTTTAAAAACAGGGCTCCAGACAAACTATTTTTACTAGGAGCACTGTAGCCCCCTGACTGAATTTTTTTAGGAGCACAAGCAGAAAATTTAGGGGCACACCTTAAATCAGCCTGCAATGCAATCGTTCACATATTTTCCCCATTTTAACTGGGGAAAAGTGGGGGGGGGGGGTGTTCCATATTTTTCCAGCATAAAAACATTCATTTAATTTATCTTTTAATTAATGAAAATTAAATCTTACTTTTTTTGGAAAATAAAGGGGATTTAATATTACAATTAAAACATTGAAGACATATTTTATGATTATTCCTTAAAAATAAGGTTTTAATCATTTTAGTAGGCTATTACGTACATTCTACTGAACAATAGGAATATAGTTCTACCGCAATGTTTACAATTGAAACCCGAACTTTTATTTTGATGGGTTGCCGTGAATACCTTTACATTTCTGTGTGTATATGATATGAGGATAGTTTTACTCAAATGAAATGGTCAAACGCTGATGAAGTGACTCTCAGAGCAGTTCTGGAGATGTTGTTCATGTATTTATGTCCTCATTTAGTGAGGCGGCAGACGTTAATATCACCGCAAGCCTCACGCGCGCTTCTGTATGAGTAGCAAATGCGCCATACATTAACACAGAGACAGGCAGAAGTCATATTTAAATAGTCGTTTTGCGGCTTAATATTTACAAATACTAGTGGGAGTGGGCTCGCTTGTGTGTGCGCGTACGTTTGTATGCGTGTGTGTGCGTGTGTGCATCGGGACGGAACTCCGCTGTGCGCATACAGAGCGTGCGAATGTAATGTAACGTTAGAGACAGAAATAACATGCCGTCGTGTAAATAAGACAAATAGCGTAAGGCTATTTGGTTTGTTTAATAAAAGAACAAGGTATAGACCTGTTCTATGGGAAAGGTAACTTTAAATGACTTCTGTTGTGATCTGGCGCTATAGACAAAAATAAAATTAAATAAAATGAACTTGAGCTTCAAGGGGGGGGGGTCTGGTCCGTTGGGAGGGCGAGCCGCCCTCCTAAGATAATGGTAGGGGAAACACTGGTGCTTAACAATTTATTAGACCACCTGTCATAAAGAGAAAACACATATTTTAGAAATGTCAAAAAATTGTTTAAATCTAAAAATGTTATTGTCATTTATTGGGCAAGTTACAAACAGAAACAACTAATTAGTATTTATTCACATAATAACAAAAATGGCCTCATAACAGCTTGCATTTTTGCTTGCATTGTTTATGTACTTTTTGACTGTAATTTGGGTATCTGAAAAAAACACACTAAAGTGCTCTTTAAAGTGCTTTCTTTCATAGATAACAGCAATAATTATATTATAGCATTAAAAATAGCCTGCTACTGTTACTAAAGAGCTTAAGCATATTGGAGGACTAACCAATACAGAAAGCTAAAAAATGATTTTGGTAATCACCAATACTGTTAGTTTAGAGCAGCCATAGCACGAACCTTACATAATTTGTTAAAAGCCTTACATAAATTTGTTTTAATAAATTTAAGCATTGTATAGTGAATATAGCTGAAATATCTATTAAAAATGTAAATAATAATAAAGATAATAAAGACGAATAAAAACACAAACTCAGTGTTAACCAACAGGTGAGAGGAATGTTCTGCAGGAACACATGTTCACTTTGATCACAGTCACGTCTTACTGTCATTTCTTTATCCTGTAAAAGGCGGTTATGGAGCGTCTCATATTTATATTCAGACAATTACATGCTGTTATCCCTTTAAAGTTCCTACTCTCATAAAATATTCACACTGCATGTTGACTTTTAAACCTTAAATTAACTTTCAACCACAGATATTTCAGCACAATGGATATATTTGCGCTGAATAGCCTATTAATTGTCTCCCTCTCTACTGTGTTCCGTCTGTTTGCTCGCGTGCACGCGCCCGCCGAACCGGCGCTCATTCGGTATTTTAAACTTAACACAGCCTGTCAGGATGGACCTTTATGCAATAATGGAAATGCTCGCGTGAATGTGACATTTTTAGATAAGGATATGACCGTAAACTGAACGTTTTTGCGCTGAGGACGCACACGCATCTGTCAAAGCGCCTGCAGGGCAAGCTATTACGCTAATGCATTAACTTAAAGCTTAAAATAAAGAATTCTCATGTTTTGGGCAGCTTGGATCACGTACTTCTCCAGAAAAAGAAGAGGGGAGACCTTCCAGCGTGTTATCAGCGTTCAGTTCAAAAGCCAGCATCTCTGATGGAATGGGGATGCATAAGTGCATACGGTATGGGCAGCTTGCATGTTTTGGAAGGCATTATGAATGCTGAAAGGTATATAAAGGTTTTAGAGCAACATATGCTCCCCTCCAGATGACGTCTATTTCAGGGAAGGCCTTGTGTATTTCAGCAGGACAATGCAAAACCACATACTGCAGCTATTACAACAGCATGGCTTCGTGGTAGAAGAGTCCGGGTGCTGAATTGGCCTGCCTGCAGTACAGATCTTTCACCTATAAAGAACATTTGGCGCATCATTAAATGATATATGTCAAAGACGTCCACAAACTTTTCAGCAGCTGGAAACCTATATCAGGCAAGAATGGGACCAAATTCCAACACCAAAACTCCAGAAATTCATAAGCTCGATGCCCAGACATCTTCAAACTGCTTTGAAAAGAAGAGGAGATGCTACACTATGGTAAACATGCCCCCGTCCCAACTATTTTGAGACCTGTAGCAGGTATCAAATTTGAAATGAGCTCATTTTGTGCATAAAATTAAAAAAATTCTCGGTTTAAACATTTGTTATGTTATCTATGTTCTATTGTGAATAAAATATTGGCTCATGTGATTTGAAAGTCTTTCAGTTTTCATTTTATTCAAATATAAAAACGTCCCAACATTTCCGGAATTCGGGTTGTAAAACACGAGCTGTCGTTCTTAAAACGAGCTGCCTGAAACTGATAACAGCAGAATCAGATCAGAATGATGACAAGGGTATGCGTAGCTCGGGCTCATGTAGGAAAACCGGACGTGTTGTCAAAATGAATCTTTCCTGCGGTCTCATCTGCAATGTCAGCCGCTGTCTAATCTTCCCATCAGCCCGCGCCAGGCTCTGACGCAGGTCCTCCGCAGCTCTGCCCTGCCACAAGGCAACTCCCCAAACAGGCTTGTTTCCATCTAATCTGGCCACCAGAGAGAAGCGCTCTATGTCATCATTCACACCCTCCATATGGCGCAGCTCCCCGTGTGAGGACGGCAAGGCGCAATTCATCATTATAAGGACAAAAAGAGGGCAAGGGGGGTTGGTGAGGACCCTAGCAAAAGAAATATGCAATATTGTTGGCTGTACAACACAATTTGACGAGATTATTCATGGGCACTCTTGTTTGCTAAATTGTTGTAAAATAGACATGCAGTGTGAGAATATAATATATTATAACAATATAAGAGATAATATAGTATAAATAATACAGTTATAAATTATGAAATATATATTAATTTATTAATATATAAAAATATTACTATAATATATTTATAATATGTTATGAATAATGAAAATATAGGTAAAATATATACTATGAAATTTATATATATATAGGGGTGGGAGAAAAAGTCGATACATCGCGATTCTCTCTCCAACGATTCTGGATCAATTGATTCAGAGCTTAGTTTTTAACCAGATGTGCGATGATGCTGAGTTTGCTTTAGAAACACCCGTATTCTGCTTGCTTCCAATTCCTCACACACATACACCACTCGAACCTTCCGTAAAATAATCTTTCATAAAGTTCGGAAAGGTTGAAGCGAATTACAAGGACATTCGCGGGCTTCATTGCACAGGATGCGCTGTGAGAGACGCGTGCTTTGTTTGACGTTACACTTGAAGTGTGCGGTCTCGCCCGTCGGTATTTACCTTACAAATGCTCTACGAAGTCATCATTTATGTGGTTTGGAATGCAGTGGACTTATATATTTAAAATATGAACCTCACTAACAGAAGGCTGCTTTCAATTTCAAATGCTGACGTGCACTTTGTTTGTGTAGACTGCTCGCGCATGCGGCTGTGCGCGACTCCGTGTAAGTGGTTTAATGTACTTGTGTCTCAAAATGGTTTTATGATGCAAAATTAATGTAAACACAGCCAGTTATGTCTTAAGGGATTAAACGGACAGGACAAACCACATTACTTCTTATATTTCAAAAGAGATCCGTGCGTGAATGCAGCTTAAGATCTCCCGCTGTCTATGATGTCATAGTAAAAAACAACAGTAGGCTAAAGATGAAGAAAAATCACTCACAGTTCTTGAATGGAAAACGTTCAGATAATCTTAAAAACTGAAAGCACTCTTTGTTTGTTGTTTGTTATATGTTTCTATGCTCCTCTTTATTATTTGCTACTTGCTTGTATGTTTTGAAGTTATATTAGTTTAAAATTCTTAACATACATACAAAAAAAAATTTAATTTGTAATTTTAAAAATTACTTAATTACTTATGTAAAGATATGTAAATGTAAGGATTTTAAGATTCTCAAGTTGGTAAACTAATTAATTAATAAGGGGGGAAAAAAGTAGATCAAGAGTCGTTCTGGAATCGGATCGTGACTCCCAGAATCGGATCGGATCGTGAGGTGACTAAAGATTCCCACCCCTAATATATATAATATTATTATTATTATTATTATTATTATTTATTATATATATTTTTTTGGAATAACAAAATACTCTTATACAGGTGCATCTCAATAAATTAGAATGTCGTGGAAAAGTTAATTTATTTCAGTAATTCAACTCAAATTGTGAAACTCGTGTATTAAATAAATTCAATGCACACAGACTGAAGTAGTTTAAGTCTTTGGTTCTTTTAATTGTGATGATTTAGGCTCACATTTAACAAAAACCCAACAATTCACTATCTCAACAAATTAGAATATGGTGACATGCCAATCAGCTAATCAACTCAAAACACCTGCAAAGGTTTCCTGAGCCTTTAAAATGGTCTCTCAGTTTGGTTCACTAGGCTACACAATCATGGGGAAGACTGCTGATCTGACAGTTGTCCAGAAGACAATCATTGACACCCTTCACAAGGAGGGTAAGCCAAAAACATTCATTGACAAAGAAGCTGGCTGTTCACAGAATGCTGTATCCAAGCATGTTAACAGAAAGTTGAGTGGAAGGAAAAAGTGTGGAAGAAAAAGATGCGCAACCAACCGAGAGAACTGCAGCCTTATGAAGATTGTCAAGCAAAATCGATTCAAGAATTTGGGTGAACTTCACAAGGAATGGACTGAGGCTGGGGTCAAGGCATCAAGAGCCACCACACACAGACGTGTCAAGGAATTTGGTTACAGTTGTCGTATTCCTCTTGTTAAGCCACTCCTGAACCACAGACAATGTCAGAGGCGTCTTACCTGGGCTAAGGAGAAGAAGAACTGGACTGTTGCCCAGTTGTCCAAAGTCCTCTTTTCAGATGAGAGCAAGTTTTGGATTTCATTTGGAAACCAAGGTCCTAGAGACAGGATTGTGTTGAGACAGATCTGGTGAAGGCTACAAAAAATTCTGCTGTGTTGAAGGTTCACAGGAGCATTTGGCCTACATAATCCTTAATGGATGAAGTTTGAAACAATCAGGACTCTTCCTAGATCTAGCCTCCTGGCCAAACTAGAGCTGCACGATTAATCGTTAAAAGATCGCGATCTCGATTCAAATACCCACACGATCTAATTTCTGAATGACAACGATTCGCCCGTGTCCATTAAAACTTTGAAGAAATCATACCGGAACATTCAAATCTGCATTCGCGCTGCTGCTGATCCAGAGAGCAGACAGTTAACATGTTTAGGTAAGAAAAAGCTTCACAAACAGTCTTTTCAACTACACAGTATTTCTGTCTTACAGTCATTCATAGAAATACTGGGATAAAAGTTTATAGTTCGGCTACAAACATTGATGTCTATGGTAGCGATCAAAATAGAGCCACTCATCTTTTGAAAGCAACTGGCGCTTCAAATAACGTTTGTCGATTGCATCATTTCGCCACTAGGTGGCGACAAGTGACTGTTAAAAAATGTATTTGTTATTGAATCATTCATTCGAGATTCGTTCAAAAACACTGATTCATCCATTAATGAAACAAGTGAGGTATGAGTGAGTCATTGAATCATTAATACAAACCAATTTTTCATAATTTTAATTCTAAAAGTTGGTGTATTAAATACACTATATTTTAAATACATATACCCCGGGTTTCACAGACAAGGCTTAAGCCTAGTCCTAGACAAAAATGTAAATCTGAGCTGTTTCAACTGAAAGAAACTCGCATTGACTGATCTTAAAATATATAAGTGCCTTTGTTTTGTCTCAAGATGCACACCACTATGATCTAATCCTGGCTTAGTCTAAGCCCCGTCTGTGAAACCTGGCCATACTGTATTATATATTAAAATGTTTAATAATTCATTTAAATTAAACACTTTTAAATAGACTGCAGCAATTAATATTTTGTCACACATTATTTTGTTTAGTTCAGAATCGTGGGAGAATCGTGATCTCTATTTGAGAAAAAAAATCGTGATTCTCAATTTATCCAGAATCGTGCAGCTCTAGGCCAAACTGAGCAATCGAAGGAGAATGGTCTTGGTTAGAGAGGTGATCAAGACACTGATGGTCGCTCTGGTTGAGCTCCATGATCTTATATGGAGATGGGAGAAACTTACAGAAGGACAAACATTACTGCGACACTCCGCCAATCTGGGCTTGATGGCAAAGTGACCAAACTGAAGCTTCTCCTCAGTAAAGATACATGAAACCATGATTGGAATTTACAAAAATACACCCAAATAACTCTTGACTATGAAAAAAAAAAAAAAATCTCTGGTCTGATGAACCTCAATTCTTTACCCATGTCTGAGGGAATCCAAGCACCGCTTATCACCTGCATAATACCATCCCAGCGGTGAAGCATGGTGGCGGCAGCATCATGCAGTGGGGGTGTTTTTCAGCGGCAGAGACTGGGGAAGTGATCAGAGAAGACAGAAAGCTGAATGCAGCTAAATACAGAGATATCCTTAATGAAAACCTGGTTCAGAGCGCTCAGAACCTCAGACTGGGCTGAAATCACCCTCCAATATGACAATCACCCTACGCACACTGCCAAGGAATTACAATTATGATGACTCAAACTCTATAAAGTCCTTCTGGTCATCATCTTCGCGTTCGACAAGGAAATTGGAACGAACTGCGGATCACTCTGTGCTAGCCCATCTAGGCAAGTCAACAATCACCGAATCTACAACGAACGTTTTTACATTTGGATTACTTAACATTCGTTCAATTAACAACAAAGCGCCGCTGGTCTGGGATCTACTGAATGATTGTAAGTTTGATTTCTTCTGTTTGACTGAGACATGGCAGCAACACAATGATTTTTCTCAGCTGAATCAGTCCATTCCTCCAGGTTTTGCTTATGCTTGTCAACCCCGAGTTTCGGGTCGAGGTGGTGGTCTAGCAATGCTTTACAATAAGAAATGGAAGGTCTCTACTATAGCTGTACCTTCCTATGCTACTTTTGAATCTATGGTGCTACAAGTTAATGGACCGGTACCCACTATCATAACAACTGTTTACCGTCCACCTAAATTTAATACTAATTTTTTTACTGAACTTTCTGCTTTTTTAACTTTATTATGTTCTGTTTCTCCAAATGTGATTATGGTTGGTGATTTTAATATTCATGTTGATAAAGCTACTGTCACTGATACAAAAGACTTTCTATCATGTTTAGATAGCTTTGGACTGAAACAGTTTATTGATTTTCCAACTCATTCAAAAGGTCACACTCTTGATCTTCTTTGTTGTACTGGAATAACACCTTTTGATTGTAGTTCACGTGACCTGTCTATATCTGATCATAAACTTGTGTCTTTCAGTGCCAAATTAACTGTATCAAAAATTGCTCAAAGCCGTACTATCACATTTCGCAATATTAAGAATATTGAATTGTCTGTGTTTTCTAATGAAGTTGATAACTTGTTGAATACTGATGGATTACTTAGCCTGGATGAGTTGACTTCTTACTATAATGACCAGTTGCAGAATGTTTTAGATGTCGTCGCACCTGTTAGAACTCGGATTGTCTCATTTGCTCATACTGCTCCATGGTATACTTCTGAGTTACGTCTGTTAAAAGCTAAGGGGCGTCAATTAGAGCGTTTATATATGAGATCTGGTTTAATTGTGCACAAGGAAATGTATGATCACCACATCAGAGACTACAAAGATGCCCTTTCTACTGCTAAAACAAATTATTATGCCAATTTGATAAACTCTGGTGGTGGGAACACAAAAATACTGTTCTCTACAATGAATAGTATTTTGCGACCACCAGATGCTTTCTCATTGCATTCGCATTCTAATACTACATGTGATGCTTTTATGAATTATTTTAGTGATAAAATTGAAACTATTCATAAGAATTTAACACCCAATAATGGGGCATGTGGTTCATTCTTCTCTCTTTATGATGCTTCCACTCTAACTGCTTTTTCTAGTTTTTGTTTGCCTACGGCGAATGAAATAGCTGAATGTGTTCAAAAATCTAAATCTACTACCTGTCAGTTAGATCCTATTCCCACACATCTTGTCAAGTTTTGTCTACCTTCTTTATTACCCTTGATAACTCAAATTATACATTCTTCTCTTATTACTGGTACTATTCCTTCATCCTTCAAAGTAGCGGCCATAACTCCCATACTTAAGAAACCTGGTGCGGATTGTAATAACCCTGAAAACTTTCGACCCATCTCTAATTTACCTTTTCTTTCTAAATTATTGGAAAAAATTGTTGCTCAGCAGGTACATACTCATTTAATGGAGAATAACTTGTTTGAGCAATTTCAGTCTGCTTATCGTCCATATCATAGCACGGAGACAGCGCTTATTAAAGTCACAAATGATTTGTTAATGGCTGCAGATTCGGGACTTTTATCAATACTCATTCTTCTCGATTTAACTGCAGCTTTCGATACTATCTCACATAGCATTTTATTGGAGAGGTTGATTTCTATTGGGATCACTGGTATATCCCATGATTGGTTTAAATCATATTTATCTGGTCGGACTCAGTTCGTTCAAATAAAAAAATTTAAATCGCGGATATCTCAGATAACCAGTGGTGTGCCTCAAGGCTCAGTCTTGGGCCCTCTTCTGTTTATTGTGTATTTATTGCCTCTAGGACAGATTTTCCGTAAATTAATATACATTTTCACTATGCAGATGACACCCAGCTCTATATATCTTCGAAGCCTAGTTCAGTATTGCCGTCTTCCTCTCTTTTGCTTTGTCTTTCTGAAATTAAATCATGGTTTACATGCAATTTTCTCAAAGTTAATAGTGCGAAGACTGAAATTTTATTAGTAGGTACTAAATCAAAGCTGCGTAATTGTGGAAGTTTTACACTTACTATCGACAACTCTGTTATCTCTCCTTCTTCTCAGGTCAAGAGTCTGGGTGTCATCCTTGACAGTACTCTGTCTTTCGAGGCACATGTAAATAATATTACACGGTCCGCATATTACTATCTGCGAAATATTAATCGTCTTCGACCATCTCTTTCTGTTAATGGTACTGCTGTCCTCGTGCATGCATTAGTTACCTCTCGAATTGACTACTGTAACTCTCTGCTCAGTGGTGTTTCACAGAAACTTATTCATAAACTTCAGATGGTTCAAAATTCAGCAGCTCGGATCATTACACGAACACCGTTGAATGAGCATATTACTCCAGTTTTAGGGCACCTTCATTGGCTTCCAATCAGATATCGTATTCAATTTAAGATTTTACTTTTTACTTATAAGGCTCTTCATAATTTAGCACCTTCATATCTGAGTGAACTTCTTCATGTGTATGTACCTACCCGATCCCTCAGGTCTTCTGCTTCTGTGACTCTTGTTGTACCATCTGTACGTTTGACTACCATGGGAAGTAGAGCCTTTAGTTGTATTGCTCCGACGATTTGGAATACTTTACCTCAAGATATACGTAATAGTCTTAGGGTGAATCCCATTTCTCTGTCTTACCCCTTCCCCTTCGTCTTACCCCTAGCCCTTGTCCCTCGAAACCGAGTGGTAAGCGCTAGGGGTGAAAACATACCCCTATGAAATGAGACACCACTTGGTTACGGTTACGTCATCGTCGCTAGCTGGCTGCTACGTCACCAGAGGCGACAAGTGTTGATCACAAACTTCCAAGATGCCGTCTGCAAGTGTGTGTATGTCGATTGCGTGGGTTTTATTAGTGATGTTTTTGCGATTGTTGTGCAAATCAGCGATGTAACGTTAGTGTAGCAAACTAGCGATTTTTTAAAACATTTCAATTAAGAACATGGTTGCAAATATATATGTACAGGACTGTGTAGAGCACAAAACAAGACTGTCGTAATTTTTAAATCAATTATTTAAGCCGAAAATGGGACTCTCTGGATGATCCGGCCGACATTGTTGCCGGTTGCACAGTGTGTTCTGGGTACCCCTTGGTTTCAAGTAAGCTCGCGAAAATGCTTGGTTTTAAGGGGTATCTACCACTTCCCCTTAGCCCTACCCCTCGATCAAAACAAGAATTGGGATAGCCCTTACTCTCACGTGAACGCGCAAAACTAAGGGGAAGGGGTAAGGGGAAGGGGTAAGACAGAGAAATGGGATTCACCCTTAGTCTTTCAATTTTTAAATCACGTCTTAAAACTCATTTTTTTAGATTAGCCTATCCTGAGTGATTTTAGTTATGTTAATTGGGTATTGATTTTTTGTAGTATTGTTTATTGTGTTGTTGTTTTTTCCCTCTGTTTAATTATGTATTTTATTATTGTAAGGTGTCCTTGAGTGTCTTGAAAGGCGCCCACAAATAAAATGAATTATTATTATTATTATTAAGACAGTGCAGGAGTGGCTTAGGGACGGCTCTATGAACGTCAAGATTCAAGATGGCTCGAGTGGCCCAGCCACAGCTGGGATTTGGAACCAATCAGACATCTTTGGAGAAACCAATAAATGGCTGTCCACCGATGGTCCCCAGCCAACCTGACAGAGCCTGAGATGATCTAAAGAGAAGAGTGGCAAAAAAAAAAAAAAAATGCAGATGTAGAAAGCTTGTTGCATCATACCCAAAAAGACCTGAGGCTGTAATTGTTGCCAAAGTGCTTTAATTAAGTTTTGAGTTAAGGGTATGAAGACTTGTGCAATGTCATTTTTTCAGTGTTTCCTTTTTAATAAATTTGCAAAGTTGTGATAAATCTGGTTTTTGCTTTGTCATTACGATGAGTGGGGTGTAGATTTTTGTGGGGAAAAAAGTAATTTAACGCAGTTAAACATAATAACACAACATAACAAAATGTGAAAAAATTAAGGGGTATGAAGACTTTCTATAGGCACTGTGCATTTAAATATAATGTATTCATACTAAAGTTGTTTAAATATTTATTATTTACTATACTATTATTACTTTACGCTGATTTTATTTAGCACTTTTTTGTCAAATAAAATGTTAACATCTATAACTGGGTTTAAAAGCTAATAATTGTAATAATTAATAATTAATTGTGGCGTTTTGTGGAGTAAAAATCTATTTTTGACACCATGGCTTCTTATGTGATTCAGTTGATCATTTGCTTAGTAGTGTGCCGCAGCTTTTGAGTCTGATTTGAATTGCAGGCAAATCGATCTGCGACAACATGAAATTGTGCTTTTGGCTGAACCGTGAGCGCACATATCGCTCCTCACAACCCTTCCTTACCAAGGTCTGTTTTCTGCAGTAATGAGCTGTTCCTCTGGTTCCTCCTCAGGCTGTGACGGCGGCAGTGGTGTTGTCTGGTTAGTGTGGAGTGGACATGACCAAGCAAGGTCACTAGGGTTAATGGATTCTCTGTTCTCAGTGACAGGGACACCGTGGGCTCTGATAGATGCCTCATTAGCCCCGCGTCTCTATCCTGCTTCTCCGCTAGCCTTCTGTGAGCGAACAAAGCCGACGGTGAAGTAAAAGAGTGTGATTGTTGAGATGAGAAAATAGTTGTGCAACCGACTGGCGACTCGTTTACAGCAACAGACTGTGTCTTCATGCTTTCGCTTAATAATTTACTGATTGGCATCGGCTGAAATGGCATGTTTGTTCTTGCTTCTTGTTAGTGAAGGTTATCGTTTCCCCATGCACCCTTGCCAAGACTTTGTTATATCCATAATTGATATGCAGCCCAAGTCATGGGTTCTTCGTAGAGTTTCCTCGAGCCAGTTTTTCTTAGAAAGCACCTCTAAAAGGAGCCGAAATGGTCATTAAAAACAGGTTTTAGCTTTCTCACCTGGATGAACAAGCAAGATGCATGTTGTGATTCTCTTCAGCAGCACCACCCAGAAAAGAGACCTGTCTTAACTTGCTTTTTCAAGTGCTTTCTTAAATATCCCTAGCTAGATTTGTCACACTAATGCTTTTAACACACTGTATTTTCTGGGTGAGACCAAAGGTGACTGGCGTTCAGGCCCTATGTTGCCCTTAGTGCCGGCTGGCAGGATGACAAGGTGAGAGCAGGCGCTGTGACTCCCGCAGGCTGTTGGACCAGAACGGCTAAGCCAGCATCACCTCTTCGTCTGCTCGTCACAGACAAAACGAACAGGGTGTCGGGTTTGGCTGACCCTTAACCCCCTGTCTTCAGCACAAGCTGACTACTGTACACTCCGTCCAGCAGTGTCATACCTTAAACTTTTGACAGTCTGCTGGCTCGCAAGAAGATCTAAGATCTGCCGGAGCCGGTCTAGGCCGAATGAAATCTGCTGCATACAAGCTAAAATCTGCTTGAACCTGCTAGTCTTGAACCAGGAACCAGTACAGTCAGAGGTCAGGATCAGGAGAATTGCTTGCTGTGAAAAGTTGTATTTTTTTTATTTTTCCCTCTCCCTTATGATTGCTCTCATTGCCAGTGTTTCTTTTAATGTTTTAAAGAGGGAAAAAAGGTTTAGGCAATGTTTTGTCATTGTATTCATTCATTTTACACAATCTGAAATTTATTAACATTTTTGTTTGACATTTTATATATATAATATATATAATATATATATATTTACTTTTTTGGTAGTGTGTGTTTGCATATTACATTACATTTAGTCATTTAGCAGATGCTTTTATCCAAAGCGACTTACAAATGAGGACAATGGAAGCAATCAAAATCAACAAAAGAGCAATAAAATGCAAGTGCTATAAGTCTCAGTTAGCTTAATGCAGTACATATAGCAAGTGAGTGATTTTGTCTTTGTCTTTTGTTGTTTGATTAATATTAAGCCCACAGTCGGCAGCAGCAATATAGCCCGCTGTCACTTTAAGAGCCGCACGGATCCAATTTACTGTTACACGTATTTCATTCTCATCTGTTCTCATCATTTACATGAATAATCAGTAAGCGCCGCATTTTGACACATTTTTGCATGTATTTGACCATTTAGGCGCATACGTTCAGTGAAAAGATGACTTCACATGTGTTCTGTTCCGTCTCTGAGCGCAAGCCTCCTGAGGAACAGTGCAAGTTCTCTTTCACGCTTTTAAAAACATGCTTTTACTGATTCACACGTGAAAATGGGCTTTTATGGAGGAGTGAATGCACACTGCTGGAAAGGGGGGCGGAATGGGGCGCAATAATCGTTTTATCTCGATTATTATATTTTCATAATCGTTTGAGGCCGAAATCGAAACTGAATTTCGATTAATAGCACAGCCCTAGTATAAGATGTGTTTGGGTGTTAATTAACCTGCTAGCAAAGCACTTCAGTTTAGCTGTATTTATTGATTATGATTATATTATTTTGAAACAATTATATTATTACTAAATATTTCTTCAAAAACTATTAGTGGATTAATATCTTGTAGTGTTAGGCTGCGTTTACACTTGACATCAACATGCGATCACCGTGTTCTGATCAAGCAGATCGGATCATCAGTCAATCAGGACACAGCGCGTTTACACTTGGCAACATCAACTGACTTCTCTATCTGGATAACCGATCGGATCTGTCTTGCCTGCGCACTATTTAAATAAGTCTGCAGAGAATGACCCTGGTGCAAAGTCGACCTGGAATGGTGGGTTTTCTTTTGAAAAACATTTTCAGTCGTGGGACATTTTACAAATCAAAATAAGTGTACGAGTCTCACTAGTGCTCCACAGCTTGGTGTTCTTCATCTCTCTTCTGACAGCTCGGGAGACGGGGCGGGGTTTTGTGTGACGTCGACCTGCGAATGCAGACACGATGGCTGGATTGCGTTTACATTACACTGAGATCCGATCACTTCCTTGACTACCTCATAACATTCTGATCAGAAGCGCATTTACACTTGTCTTTTCAATGTTATGTGGACAACATCCAGATACAGGTCACATGGTAATGCCAAGTGTAAACGCAGCCTTATTATTCTTCTAGTAATTTTTCATTTGATAGTTACTAGGGGTGTAATGGTACACAAACATGACGGGTTGGTACATACCTCGGTTTTGACGTCACAGTTTGGTATGATTACGGTACAGCAGGAGGAAAAAACTAAACATTTTAATAAAAAAATGGTTTACTGAACAAATCCCTCTTTCTTTAAATAAATTCAATTCATTAATTTTCTTAGGAAGAAAAAATCTTCCTCAGCTTCTGCTCTAAACTATAGGGAGCCTTTTTACATTACTATAAGGTTACAATTAACAACGGAGTCCAAACTTAAATTCAATTAGGCCTACTATTTATTTTTAACTATAATAATCAACACTCAAATAAACAAAAAATGTATGCTAGTATGTAAAAAAAAAAAAAATTAACTTCAAAATTATACAATTTCAGTTTTTTGTTGAAATACACTAGTCAACATTTGAAGTGGATCAAAATATTTCATCAAAATTGTCCTAAAACCAAAATGCGTTCTTGTCTTAGGGCAACTTTGAACTTTTTTGATCCACTTCAAATGTTGACTACTGTATAATACTTTACACAGTGGCTGTCATAACATTTTCATGACTGATTAATTTAAACATACATTACATAATTAAGACATCACTAACAGGTAAAGTAAAATTTTATGAAGTATATAGTCTAATATTTCGCAAAATGCTGTTCTCTCTAGACTTCATTTCTCTATCAAAGATCAAGCTGTAGACACTGATGACTTGCCTGAAGTAAAGACGTCATTAAAACGAAAAATATTTGTACCGAAATTTTTTCGCTATGGATAAGTGTACTGTTAACACCCCTAATAGTTTCTACATCATGTGTACATAAAGTATGTTACTTGACATGTGAACATTATATCAGACCAGATTTTGATGGTTTAAATTCTCAAAACTAGGAGATAGACTTTGCGTCACTTACATGTCTTTTACATCAAAATCATGTCATGCCTGTTTAGATGGGAAAGAGGTTTCAGCGCGTGATCTTTTGAGCTGATGGTGGGATAGGGTAACATTCCCACCACTCAGTTAATCAGGGATCTGTTGGTTTGTATCTGTTGCCCGTAACAGCTTTACCCACACAGGTGCCCTCAGCATCTGCTCCGTGTCTGGCTGAGTGATGGAGAAGCAGTAGTCCTGGGTTTCCTCCAGCTCGGATCTCTGATTTTGATGACTTTCGCACTTGGCGATGCTTATGCACCAGGGTAGATCTGTTAGGCGAGAGGCCGTGGTGTGTGAACGCTTAAGGGGGTGTGCGCGTGTTTGTCAGACTGAAATGGTGAGTCAGTGCAGGGATGGGACACTGACATACTCTTTACTGACACCGTGTAAAGCCCCGGCAGAATCGAGACTGACCTGTTCCTCTGACGTCGTCTTACCACATACACAAACATTCCCCGGCCACTCTCGCTGGCCTCTTGACCACAATACGCCCACAACCTGAGAAAACAGAGGTGTAACGCTGTGTCGTCAAACGGTCCCCTCTGACTAACGTTTTCTCTCATGTTTATGTTATTCCATGCAAGGCTACTTGGATGCTCATGTGCTGTAGCTTCCTGTTACAGCAGCAGAATGTTCTTCCTGCCTTCTGAGCAATGATTTCCCCTTATTCCTCCCCTAAGCTGATTAGTGGGTCAGACTTATGAAAGTGCACAGGGTTCATACACCTGCCACTGCAAGGGCCATCGTTTCTTCAGTCTGCAACTGAACGCTGACTTTAAATGAGGGGCTGTATGTTTGCAAGTGTGTTTGTTTGTAAAGTCAGTGTTACTCGTCATAGGATCGCTGTGTGGTTGAAGATGTGGTAAGTGGTGGACTTACACACAGATGTAGTTATATATACATAAAACATAGTAATGGGTTTTTGTAAAAAGAAAAAAATGTGTGCATATTCAATTTATGTATTTGTAAAATAATTTGTTTATAATTGAATATCTACATATTTATTTATTCATTTATATAATATATTTAATATATAATATCTATTGTATTTTCTCTCTTATATGTATATACTTAAATATAATGTGTTCCATTTTTGATATATTTAAAAAATATGTTTGTTTAATAATATACATATTTATTTACTATGTATAAATTTATTTATAAAAATATTTTATGTACATCTAATATCTATGTATTTTATAATATACATATTTATTCATTTATACATTACAATATATTTAAATATTTATTATTATATGTAATGTATAATATCCATTTATTGTAATATACGTATATATGTATACTTTTAAATATAATGTATTCCATTTTATTTTTATATATATTTTAAAAATACATTTATTTAATAATATACATATTTCTTTAATATATATAAATTCATGTACATCTAATATCTTTTTATTTGGTATACAAATATAAATATGTAATTTTATATAAATATAGAATTTAACTTTTCTTACTTTTCTTTGTTTTTTTTAATTTAATATATAAATGTATTTAATATTTTTACTGTACCTATTTGGTTATATACAGATTTATTTATTTAAATATGCATATGCCTAATAATACCCATTTAAAAAAATAATGTAAATATCTAATTTATTTTCTTAAAAAATGTATCTATTTTTAAAATAGACTTATTTTCTCTATATTATTTTTTTAAATACACATTTAATATACCATGTTCATATTAATTTATTTAAATATGTAATTTATTTTCTTTATATATTTAGATATCTTTAAAATACACTTAATTTTTTATATATCTATAAAGCGTCAACAAATTGTCTCAGCCCACAATTTGTTTATTGTGTATTGGCTAATTTCCAACATAATGCATTCAATGTTAATTTTGCATTCAATGCGCAGTTTGCACATTTTGTCCCTAGAAAAGTCCCCATAATTCATCAGGGCCTGGTGGTGTGACCATGATTGAATTGGGCCGTTGTTTTCTTCAGGCCTTTTGGTTACAGAGCAGGCGTTGTTTTTTCCCATTTCAAGCCGCACCTTGGACAAAATAAATGCACGAAAAGACAAATTGCTCAATTAGTCGCAAATGCTTTGGGGTGTGGACGGGCCTTTTCATCAGATTTTTCTTTCTGGATGCAGGTGGTTTGTGGTGTTCAGAATCAGCTTGACAAGAGTCATTGCGTGTGCACTCAGCGCAGGCTCTGAGCTGTCATGATGAGTCCCATGATTGCAGCTAGTCATCAGCAGGGGAGCTTCTTTATGCAAACGTGTTTGTTGCCACGCATGAGTAGGGCTCGTCACGTTCCTATGAATAAGATACGCCTGAACCTTGCTCGTTTTCAAGCCCCTCATATTGATATCGAGAGGCCACCCACTCATCTGTAGGAAGCATTGCATTATGTGAGGATTTGAAAGCCCTGGAAACACCGACAGTCAAAACACTGCCATTAGAGTAACATCTCTGCTACGATCCCAGCAGAAGCTCTTTTACTGCCCTGCGGAAGCCACACGGCAAGCGTCGCTCTCTGATAAGGGAGCTGGGGGGCCACTGTTGGCCGGCAGAACGCTGTCTCTATGCAAGTCTCCATCGAGTGGCTCTGTCACCGTTCATCAGCCAAACCATCAGTCAGTCAACCTGTTTTTCCCTCTACACCAGCGAGGGAGAGAAAGACGCTGCTGTGTGCAGAGTGAGTCACGTTGCAGCGGAGAGCGAGCGAGCGGGAGAGGGACACACTCACTCACACACACACACGGAGCAGCTGAGCATTGAAGTCAGACAAGTTTATCAAGCGGAGGCCCTTGAACGAACCAGCCGGCTCTGCTTTTGTAAAGGACAGTCAGAGGCGTAACAAAGTCATTAAAGGAGAATCAATACAATGTGACGCCATTTGCATTCGCTGCTACTCGATTCCAACGAACGCGAACGGGGGAAATGGGTTTTAGAGCAGCGAGGCTTGAGCTCTTGTAGACTGATGCCCGTAAAGAAATCTGATATCGGCCAAATGAATGTGCTCCATTGTGCGCTTCCACTCAACCTTTTCTTGCCTCTGAGAATGGCGATGCAACTTGCTTTGCTAATAACCTATAAACACTGATGCATTTTGGCCGCGTAGTCACTTGCAGGTAAAGAACTAATTATTAATTTAATTATTCATCTCTCCCAGTCATTTTCCTTGAGGAATGTCTTGTTGGGACATTGGAGAGCAAGTCTTTTCACAAAGAATGTCTTTATGAGAGTTTTTGATTGGCACTGGAGAACCTGGGGCTGTAGATTGAGAAGCAGAAGCGTGCGTGATAGATTAATGGTATGGACAAGCTTTTTTCTCCAATTTTGGACCTGAAGAGATGAAAAGCTTTGGGGAGGAAGATCGCTGAAGAACGGTACGAATATAATGGCGACACATGCAGTGGAAGAGCTTATTGATATTGTCTTTCCATAGTCATTTTCCTTAAGCAATGTCTTGTGGGGACATTGGAGAGCAAGTCTTTCCATCAAAAATATCTTTTGATTGGCACTGAAGAACCCGGGATGGTAGAACGTAATTTCCTCTTAACTTTGGACCTGAAGAGATGAAAGGGTTTGGGGAGGGGTATGGTGAGGAATGGTAAAAATATAATGGCTGTACACACAGGTGAAGAACTGATGAAGAGTTGATATGCTTATTAATTGTCTTTCCTGGTCCTTTTCCTTGAGGAATGTCTTGTTGGGATGTTGGAGAGCAAATCTTTCCACCAAGAGTATCTTTATGAGAGTTTTTATTGGCACTGGAGAGTCCGAGATGCTTCCAAACTTGCAAGTGGACGGTAGACAAGAAGCAGAAGCGTTTGTGATAGTTTTATGGTGATGAGATGGGCCTTGTGGTGATGAGCATTTCCCCACAACTTTAGAATCAGTGATGAAGGTGTTCTTCACTGAGGAATGTTATAGATCTTGACCTGAAGAGACCCACTAAATCTGCTGAGTTAAGATAGTCACTGCCGGTTTCGTTCCACCGCTACGTACTTACTCTGGCCCGACGCCCTGCCACTCCTCCAGACACAAACAAACGTGCAAACCGCTCACAGATGTGTAATGAAACACGGATTGCCTTTCACGTTCCATGCTGGCGATGTCATTGGAATTTAGGCTTGCATTTAAAGGGATAGTCTACCAAAAGTACTCAACCTCATATCATTCCAAACCTGTATGAGTTTATTTCTTCTGTGGAACATAGGATATTTTAACAAATGCCTCAGTATTTTATTTTATTTTTTTTGATACAATGTAAGTCGATTATGTTTTAGTCCCCATTGACTTTCATTGTTTGGACAAAAAGTTTCTTCAAAATAACATTTCTTCTATGTTCCACAGAAAAACTAAAATCACAAACGCTTTTTTAAAATGTAATATTCAATTTTATTTAAAAAATGTATTAAATGTTATATTTTATATTATAATATGCTTAAATATTTATTTTAATATATATTAAGTTTTCTTTAAATGTTTTCAAGTTTTCTGTAAAAACACATTTTAAAAATTTAATTTGTTAAATTTTTTCTTTGTTAATGTATTTTATAAAAATGTATTTAAATAGATATTAAGCATTCTTTACATTTTTATCTATTTTAAAAATAATTGTATAAATATTTTAACCTATCCATCTATATCTATCTATCTATCTATCTATCTATCTATCTATCTATCTATCATTTATTCATTTTATATATATCGGGTATAATGTGGGTCTCTCTGAACTTTTTGGGGTGAAATATGCCTTTAAACTAACTTTATTGGGCTGAAAATCACCTGTCTTTGACTTTAAAACTAACCCTGGAAGTACTTGAACTTTTAACTGGAACTGACTCAGAATAATTGGATGCTGACATGCCGCTGAGTGTTCACACAACTTCTGAATCTCTTGCATCTGGCTTTGCTCTCGTAGGTGTACACCAGGACGAGGCAGTGTGCAAAAACCGGTTGTTCTTCACTTTCTGTTTGCTGCTAATGAATTTATTCAAAGGGAGGTGGCGGACCGGCTTGTACACACTCACACACTCTTCAAGTCCTGTGTTTGAGAAATTCAAACGTCACCAAACACGGGTCTGGACACTGAACAAATAAAGCTGACCTACAAGGTGGCATGCGCTACACACACAAACAGCAGCGCGGTCGCTGCCGCCTCCCTCTCCTGAAAACAACTCATCTATATCTATCTACCTACACGGGGATTCAAGTTACGTTTGCATATTTTTCCATGTCAGAGTCTTTGCTGCACGCCGAACTTGCGTCACACAATCTGCCGAGGCCTAAAGGCGAAGCGAGATTATTAGAGAATGAAGCAGGTATGAGTTTAACTCGGAACATTTGCTTTTTGTCTCTCTGCAAAGAATCAAATTTCCATTTTCATCACTGTTATGCACATTACATTTTTGTGGATGGGTGGTGGATGTCTGAGGGCGACGCACTGAATGCATCGTTGATTTACCTACTTAAAACTGACCCAGCACTCCAACAAGTCACAACACTTAACGGCTCAATCAGTGGCGTGTTTTTACGTGCTTTTCGCACGTAATACAGAATCGGCACTCTCAAATATTCAAGCGTTGATACATTTATTGCGCCACACTGTCAGACACCTTATATGCTTTCAGCTTTGAGTAAATCGCAGGGCAATTTGTTTCCTGATCTCTCAGGTAAGAGATATGATCAGTGTTCTTCACAGCTCACTGTCTGTAGGCGTGTATGTATTGCGGCGTCCCGTTTTTCCCTCGATTTACTTGCTCTCCGTGAGATGCATGTCTTTTTATATCCACAATGATCTTTATTATACTGTGTTCTTGCTTACAGTTTCAAGCCTGCATTCTTCACTGCAGCTCCGTTGCTGGTGTTGAGACACTTTTAGCCAGAGAGCTCTGTGTGTGTGTGTGTGTGCACATGTGTGGAGGAATGCGTTATCAGGCCCAGCCTTCCTGTGGTTCCTAATCCTCCGTCCCCTTCCCCAGCCCCCAGCCTCTTTCTCTCTCTCTCTCTCTCTCTCTGTTTGGTAGCAGATTCTCGGCTCTGGCTTCAGCTACGTGGGGGAGGGTAGGCCTAACCATGTGACCCAAGGCGCTCCCCCATTTGGCAGGCAGACGAATTGTGGATTTTTGGACAGGCGGTTTCCCAGCTAGTCTTTAGCTACCACTGTTCTTACTGATGCACTGGGATTGTCCTTCATTTGAAGTTGCTGGCTCTCAAGCAATGTCATGTTAGATGGAAAAAAAAAAAGTGGAAACAGTCTGTTTTGTTGAAGTTGTTCCTTGAGCTTTGCTTTTGAAATTCAATTTTTATTTTTTTTCATTGTTTTTCTATTTTTTTGTTTTTTTTCAAATTCTGTATTTCACATAGATTCTAGCTGACTTTTGGATTGGGGGGACATTTAGAAACTGCAGTGAGTTAGTTTAGAGTTTCGGTTTTTTTTTATTTATTTTTTTCAATTTCTTATAAATGAGTAAGATTGTTTTATGCCCAAACATACACTCTACACACTGACTAAAATTCAAAAAGTGAAAACGCATAATAGGACCCCTTTAAATCATTGGTATTCATTTTTATATTTTGCTATTTGTTATTTATTTGTTTCTTTAAAAATAAATTACAAATAGCAAAATATAAAAATGAATACTATTATGCTTTTTCACTTTTTGAATTTTAGTCAGTGTGTAGAGTGTATGTTTGGGCATAAAACGATCTACAAAGTTACAAATCTCAAAGTCCACTCCAAAGGGAGATATTTCGTTATTAAAAAATCCCTTTTCAAGAACTACAACGAACGGCTCGTTTGGACTACAAAGTTGTTTTCCTGTATTTGTGACATCACAAATTGTAAATCCCGCCTACGGAAATTTGAATGGTTGGGGGGTGGGGAGAACGCTTGGTTGAGCACTGCACGTTTCAAAATCTAAACCCAGTGCGGGTGTTTTTATATCACTGTATTTCTGATGGAAACCAACTGTTTTCAGAAAATTTTGGATGTCATTTTCATTTCATCTTGCATATAATGTCTGATAAAGCAGCGTTTGTGAGCGGAGCTTTGTTTTGTGTACAGCGTTACCGGGGAAACCTCGAGCTCTCCCGCTCCAACAACGCCTCCCGCTGGCAGAGAATTAATTTGCCGTCTAAAACACCGTCTAAGCTGTTCGCCAATCACAACGCACTGGGACAGCTAACCAATCACAACACATTTAGTTTTTCGGAAGGCGGGCCTTCATCAAACCCGGAACTAATCGAGCCGTTTGTGTGAAACTGGGGAGAAAAGTATTGTAATAATGTAAATTATGTGAAAAATAATGTGATTTTCGAACCACCAAGCATGAGAGCATGTTCTAGTACACCCCCAAAACAAAATCAAGACTTTGTAAAAGAGCATAATAGGACCCCTTTAATAAATAACAAATTAATATTTTAATAATAATTATTCAATTTATTTTAAATATTTTAATTGTATAATTATTAATTATTTTAATAAAATTTTATTATTTTTTAGATTATTTTAATATCTTATTATTAATAATTATTTTATTATTATTTTATTAGAAATGTTATTTTTATTATTACCATTTATCCAAAACTAAAATACTATAATGATATAAAAAACAAGTAATAATAATAATAATTATTATTATTATTGTTGTTAATACTTATCTAAAACATTTTTTTTTAATTTAGTTGTTATACTTTAGTTTTGATTTTTCTTTCTTTTTTTTTAAGTTTAGTTGAAGTTTTTCCCTTCTGTGACACTAGCAGCACCAAAAAGGATTGTGAAAATAATTTTCCCAAAAGCTCTACTTGCCTGCCATTGTTTGGATAAACAGGTAGTCCTGTTGCAAACTCACACCTTTGAGCCAGAGGTGTTCATTCCATTTGGTGCTGCTAGTGATGCAGGAAACACACATTCTAGCTTCAAAAAGTGATGAAAAATGCGAATTCAGGTGCAGAACGATAGTCCTTTTTATCCCAGTCTCGATGGTTCCTACAATACTCTCTTAACCTGTGCTGTGTTTCAGGTTCTGTCCTCTGAAAGCGCAGTCCCTGTAGAGAGCTGAATCTGCACTTCATTTCAAGAGCACTGACGCACAGGCATTTCTCCGGCCCATCAGAAATCAAAGGCCTGCAAGCTTTTGTGTGCTGCTTGGCAAAAAAAAGCAGAGGCGTTTTGTGCCCTTAATGGTCACACCCCTGTGGTGCCGTCTTGCCCGCTGTCCCAGACCGAACGGTCCTGTCTGATGGGTGCAGGAAGAGACTCGGTGTGTTTGACGTGCCACGAGGGGTAGAGAAAGTTAAAAGCGAGGGAAATAGTACGAGAAAGAAAAGATGGCCCACATGTTGGAGGAATTGGAGAAAGGGAGGGAAGCCCAGCAGGAACGGGTCACTGCAGGCCAGGGGTGGAACTAGAGGAAAAGAGAGGAGGGGGTTAGATGGAGCCCAGCACTAAAGAACAGTGTGTTCTGTTCATTCCAGGGCAAGAACTGTTTGTGCTGTTATCCGTCACACAGTGAAGGGAAAGCAATAAGCAAAGATGCTGAACTGCGTTATTTCACTGCACAAAATAAGACATAGTGCTTCAAGAGAGTGTGTGTGACGGTTTGAGCAAACCTTGGCTCGTGGTTGCGCTTGCCACGTGTGTGGTGTTGGGATGTTTACTTTGGTGTGCGGGTATGTTTTAAAAGACCTCAAGTTTGAAATTGAATTTTTGTGGCTTGATTCCAAAAACTTGATTCCTGTTTCTCTACTGGGGAAACGGACTAAAAATTTTGATGACTCATCTGGCACACGGGCGTGTACAATTTTTTTCATCCAATCAGATGTTCTCTAGAACGAAAATGTTACATTGTAACAGAGAGTTGCGTGGCTGTGACTTAAACCTTTGTTGTAATAGGAAATGTAAACACAGGAAAGCAAACGGTGTTCAAGCCACATCATGGGGTCTTTAAGTGTGTGTGTGTGTGTGTGTGTTCTTCACAGGCACCGTATCGTGTTTCCAGAGCGGATGGATTACGGTTGTCCACTGTTTGAATAGATGCTCCTTCACTGAAGGATTGTTCCAATATGAGAGATTAATGATGAGAGGGGTGGGCTGAGCTGCACTGGGCTAATTAAATGCCATTAATGCTCGTCACTCATCGGTTAATTAATCTGGAGAGCTATAAGGTAACGTGTTTCATAGATACAAGCTCCAGAAATCAGAAGAAGTAAACAGGCATTTTGGCTTGATGCAGAGAGATAATAATTAATAGTTGCCTTTTATCAAATCTAGAGATATGAGGTTGGGCTATTTTGCCCTGGACCATTAAGAAATCAACCCAGAGTGCCCTAGCATCTGCTGTCCTAGAATTGTGGCAGTGAATTTTGCAAGGGCAAACACCACTTAGTTTTTCTTTTATCAGACAGTTGATATGATATATAAATGTAATTTTTTAAGTAATAGATTCATCTTGATGTATTTATTTTTTATTAAGACATTTAGACATTTTTCAGCCAGTTATTGAGATTGAAATGTAATTCTGCATAGTGATCTTGGTCAATATTTTCTAAATTCATTTTCATTCCTATGCTTCGGACAAATTTGGTACTTTTTGCACTCATTGCAGCTCATGCTGTGGCCTTTTTTATGAAAATATTTTTATTTATTTTATTTTAACAGATTATATTTAATTATTTTTAAATAAAAATATATAAAATTTATTGTTTTCAATATATTATTTTATTATGTATTATATTTGTATTAATTTATGAATAAATGTATAATTGTTTTATAATTTATAAAATATATGTATTTCTAAATTATTATATTTTATAACTTATACATTTTATAAAACAATAAATAAATTCTCACTGTAAAATGAAGCTCATGCCTTTGCAGCTAGTGCTGTGGTCATTTTTCCTATAGTAAAATATTTATAATTTACTGATTACTTTATTATTATTACTTATTTTATAATAATGATTTTTCATTTATATATATATATATCATTTTTTTTTTTTTTTATTTTTTTATTAGTCTGCTTTTTAATATATTATTATTGTATAATTATTATAAAATAATTATTATAAATGATGAATCATTATACATATATATATATATATATATATATATAATAAATGAAATGAACTACAAATGAAATTCATAGTTAATATTTTAGTCAGCCTTATCAAACCAACCTTGAGAAATATACAACCTATTATTCCATATAGGGTATATATTGCATATTATTATATTCCAATATTGGCTCTATGACTCTCTCTCCTCTCCACCTGTAGCTGGTGTGTGGTGAGCGCACTGGCGCCGTTGTCCTGTGGCTGCCGTCGTCATCCAAGTGGATGCTGCACACTGGTGGTTGTTGAGGAGAGACCCCCCACACATGATTGTAAAGCGCTTTGGATGTACAGCAATACACAATAAAGCGCTATATAAATGCATCATTCATATAATCTGGATATTTTGAGGTGAATTATGTTGGTAGTGGTGGAGGGGGTCTTTTTTGGTCTTCACCTATATATTATGCATACCTAGTTGTTAGAACATGCACAAACCATAAATAGACAAATCCTTCAGTATAGCATCGCAAAGAGGCTGAAATCAGACACGAGTTTAATAAACGACTCTTTACACGGACAGAGCTGGTGTAATTGCTAATGAAAACGGCCACGCAAGCATGTAAATATTGCTAAGCCTGCTTCAGTCAAGTGGTTATCAAAACACGACAATGGAGGATCTCATTTTGTCGCTGCCGCCCACCTCCCTTTCTCATCCTCCGCTCGATCCTCTCATTATCCCTGTAGGTGAACCTCTCTCTCATCAACTCTGTCACTCCTCTGAGTGACTCTTCCTGCAGCCCCCCTCGACGCAGCCGCGTTCATCCACCTTTCTTTTCAAGCTGTGGGGTGTCTGACCTAAATCTGTAAGGAAGGAGAAGAAAATGGAAGCGGAGAGGGATGTTGAGGGGGTGGAGAGAGTGTTAGGGGTGTAGGGGGACTGACAGCCACTGATGTTGGCGGCAAATTAGCATGTGTGCTAATCAAGCTTCACCCCTGAGAGCGGAGACAGACGGAGAGGCAGTGGGGTGGGGCGGAGGGGGTCTTGTTGTCATTATTAACGTTGTACAATCTAAACGCACACGCACAAAGAAGCACCCTCTTTGGTCGGAACAAGCTCCCTGATGGCTTAAATAATTGAGCGGGGTTGAAGGCGTTATCTTCGCAGAGGGCTCGGATCTCAAAGCGGTGGCGGCGGCGGCCATGAGAACCACCGTGTTTCCACATCTCTCTTTTCTTTTTGAAATCAAATCGTGCTATAAATAGCCCTCACTCCCTCCCTCTCTCCCTCCTTCCCCGGCTTCTCCCGGCGCGGCAGAGAGTGCGAGGATCCTGCAGTAAGACGTAGCGTTCGGGTCGTCCACCGTTGCGACCCGTCGCTCTGTTTTAAAGCTCAAGCTTTGCACCGGCTTTTGTCTCGGGCACTGCAGTCTCGAGATTCTCTCGACTGCGGTGCAGCAGCCTGAGAGATGCCACATGCTGTCAAATCTCGCTCCTTTGTGTGCGGCGCTGGCTGCTTTTTAAACTGTGATTGGTGGAAAGGCTCCAACTCGAGGAAGCGATTGCAAAACCCACCCTATCAAAGCGCGGAGAAAGATGTGCTGGCGCAGTCAGTCGTTGATTAACCCCTCGTGCCTCTGGGCAGAACCGCAGCCACCCGAGAGCCCTCCAAATGAAATTGGTTAAAGCCACTACAGCGGCGTTACACGTCTGCCTCAGTGAGTCACAGTGGAACGGAGCCTTTGTTTTGATTGAGTGCTGTCAGTCTAACGTGTCTCTTTCTTTCTTTCTTTCTTTCTTTCTTTCTTTCTTTCTTTCTTTCTTTTGCAGACTGCCTGCTTGAGGTTGAGGAGATTCGGGGTGTCCCATAGACCCCTAGGTTCCTCCGATGAACCCCATCAACTCCATGAAACCTGCCCTGCCTCCAACGCCACACAGGTCAGTAGCTCCTGCACGTCAGCTCGGTGCAACTGCGAGTCAAAGTGTGACTCGCGCCCACTGTTTCCTCTCTAACGACATTCTGAACTCTCAAACCCCCCTCAAACTGACACCTGCTTCCCTGAGCGCTGCACCTAACAGTCTGAACCCTAGCGCTAATGTTTTGATTGTTGATTTTGCATATTTTAACTACTATTTGGGAATCGCTTCAGGGAAGCAATGTGTTTTTATTGTTTTGCAGCCTTATCTGGATGAGATTAGCCTTGGCGTGCAGTTTAATTGTGGTTTGTTTTTTTTGTCAGTTAGCTTGTTGTGTTTTGCTTCTTTGAAGCTGTTTAAGGGTCCCAAAGAGTGCTTTATGGTTATTTGGAGAGAAAAACAAGTTCTTGATCTTACACTATAGGTGAAGTACCAGTATATAGGTGGTTTTCTAAAGAATCCAAGATTCAAATGTTCTTTGGAATTTTATTTAGTTCTGTTTGGAACCTTTATTTTTAAAGGGACACTCAAATTGACGAATATCATTTACTCACCCTCGTGTCATTTCAAACACATGACTGACTTTCTTCTGTGGAACACAAAGGGAAGTTAAGCAAAATGTCAAAGATGATGTTATCCCTAAAATGAAAGTGAACAGCAGCAGTTTTCCCTAATAGTTTATATAGTTATAGTTTTCTATATATATTTTGTTTTAATGTAAATTTATTAAAATTATATATTACATATTAGGGCTGGGCGATATGGCCAAAAAAATTATCACAATAATTTGTTTCATATCAGTCGATATCGATAATTATCACGGTAAATGTCAAATCTTTATTTCTTTCAAGTTTAAAGCCAGAATTTTGCTCCAAAGTGAAAGTTGTTGAAACCAGACCATTAATTTTCCTTAACAAAATAAATATTCAACTAGAAAAATTAATTTCTTAGTTGCTGCATGTTCTAATGAGTGATATTGTTTCAAATCAAGAAACCGGTTCGGGTTGCCTGATAATATTAATAATAATATCACTTTTTTGTCTCTTAGTAATGCACATTTGATAGTAGCTTGAGTAAGATGCAGAGGTAAATTTTTGTTCATTATCAAAATCAGTAACATCTGTAAAAATTGTAGCAACCTCAGTTTTATATGGTTAAATTTATTATGACAAAGTTTTTTTATTTTTTTTATTAAGCATTGGTCTCCCATAGTAGCATACATTTAAATCATGATAAACAGTTAAAACCACACATATAACACCTCAATACCATGGTAAAAAATATAACTATATGGTTTTTAGGTAGCCTATTTGTATGAAAAACCGTAGTCTAAAAACATTCAGTATAAATGCACACATGCAGCTATATAGCTTAATCACAAATACATACTATAATTATACACCATACAGCTTTCAGATGATGTATTCAGGTAATTTTTTTGAAATTGAGATGTATACATCATCTGAAAGCTGAATAAATAAGCTTTCCATTGATGTATGTTTTGTTAGGATAGGATAATATTCAGCCGAGATACAACTATTTGAGAATCTGGAATCTGAGGGTGCAAAAATATAGTTTTGATATATTTATGGTAGGAAATTTACAAAATATCGTCATTTTGCTAAAAAAATTCAAAATCTGTCATCATGTCATTCCTTTAATCGGTGGAACACATAAAAGTAGATGTTAGGCAGAATGTCCAAGCAGCATTTTTCCAAACAATGAAAGTGAATATTACATATATTAAATGCATTTATATATATATATATATATATATATATATATATATATATATATATATATATATATATATATATATATATGTATCTATAGGTATATATATGTATCTATAGGTATGTATATGTATGTATATGTATATATATATGTGTGTGTGTATATATATATATATATATATATATATATATGTGTGTGTGTGTATATATATATATATATATATATATATGTATATATATATGTGTGTGTGTGTATATATATATATATATATATATATATATATATATATGTGTGTGTATATATACAGGTGCATCTCATTAAATTAGAATGTCGTGAAAAAGTAATTTTTTTCTTGTAAGTTATTTCAAAAAGTGAAACTTTCATATATTTTAGATTCATTACATGTAAAGTAACACATTTCAAAAGTTTTTTTTTGTTTTAATTTAGATGATTAGAGCTTACAGCTCATGAAAGTCAAAAATCAGTATCTCAAAATATTAGAATATTTACATTTGAGTTTCAATAAATGACCATCCATACTAGGGCTGCACAATTAATCGAATTTCTAATCGCGATTACGATTATGGATGCCACGATTACATAATCGTTCAAAGCCGCGATTACAAAAATAAATAAAAAATTAAAAATGCCCACTTGAATTATTCTGTGTGCTTAAGAGGTGTTTGCAGCGCGGGGTTTAACAAACACAAACACTGGATAAAATAATGTTTTTCTAACTGTTAGTCGTCATCACTCTGTTGTGCATGATAGATATGTTAAACACCAAATGTGTCAAAAGCGGAACAAAATAGCGGAACTCGTTTGAACTGCGCGCCACACGGACCTTTTATCCGCTCGCCTCAAAAGAAAACAGCGCAGCCCGAGCTTAGAGCGTATGCGTTTATTACAGTGACCCGCGATCACGCACTACAATGCTGTGAAATCCAGTAAGAAGCACTCGAGTTCAGAGCAGAGCTCTCCAGTAGAAATCACGTCTCTTTCATTTAAACTAGTTTAAAGCCAAATAAATTGGAGCTGTTATTCTCATCAACACTGATGCAGCAAGCAGCAGAAACAGTGCAACAACGATCCAGTTAGAAGACTTTCAATCCACAAATCACCCACATTTACCATAGTTTTACTGCAGTAACACTAATGGTAACAATGGTAAGGTGGCAGAAAAGTAGGATATTCATATTGAGTATTATATTATTAATATACTAAATATGTTAAAGGAGTAATGGAATATAATTACATTATTTTGTTAATTATTCTATCAGTTGATGTGGATTTGTAATTGACTGAATGTCTTTAGGCTACTGTTTTTCAATGCAAACACCATAGAAACCATATAGTTAGGCTACTTTTTTACCATGGTAATGAGGTGCTGTACTTTTGGTTATGTATAAAAGATGAGGTTGTTACAGTTTTCACAATGGTACTGTCAAATGTACATCTGCATCCCAACTCAAGCTCCTGCTACTCTGAACTCGAGCTCCTGTTCTAATGTGCTTTTCTAACAGACGCAACTTGTAATATTACATGTTCAGTGCTACCAAATCAGGTGCTGGTGCCACTGCTCTCCAATGTTAGTCTGGAGCCCTGATCATATAAGTTGCACTGTAAAATGTTACTGTAATTTGAAATTTCGTCTGTTTAATTGTAAATGAAATATATAGCTTTAGTAAACCATTTTTTCTTTTAGTTTTAGTATAACATTATTATACCATGCATAATTTTACCTTTTTTTTGTTTAAAGAAGAAACCAAACCAATGTATAGTTGACATTTGAGGCTCAATGCTATAGAAAAGCAATACATTTCAGCCTTTTTTAAAATATATATTTTATATAAAAATATGGCATGCAGCTTCAAACAATGGCATAAATCTGTTCAAAATAATCGTTATTAATAATCGCAATTACAATCTCAAGGGAATAATCGACAATTATGATTTTTGTCATAATCGTGCAGCCCTAATCCATACAGTATAAATTCTGGGTATCTCTTGTTCTTTGAAACCACAATAATGGGGAAGACTGCTGACTTGGCAATGATCCAGAAGACGAACATTGACACCCTCCACAAAGAGGGTAAGTCACAGAAGGTCATTACTGAAAGGTGTGGCTGTTTACAGAGTGCTGTATCAAAGCATATTAAATGCAAAGTTGACTGCAAGGAAGAATTTGGGTAGGAAAAGGTGCACAAGCAACAGGGATGACCACAAGCTTGAGAATACAGTCAAGCAAAGCTGATTCAAACACTTGGGAGAGCTTCACAAGGAGTGGACTGAAGCTGGAGTCAGTGCATCAAGAGTCACCACGCTCAGACGTCTTCAGGAAAAGGGCTACCAAGCCACTTCTGAACCAGAGACAACGTCAGAAGCATCTTACCTGGGCTGTGGAGAAAAAGAACTGGACTGTTGCTCAGTGGTCCAAAGTCCTCTTTTCAGATGAAAGTAAATTTTGCATTTCATTTGGAAATCAAGGTCCCAGAGTCTGGAGGAAGAGTGGAGAGGCACAGAATCCATGTTGCTTGAAGTCCAGTGTGAAGTTTCCACAGTCAGTGATGATTTGGGCTGCCATGTCATCTGCTGGTGTTGGTCCACTGTGTTTTCTGAAGTCCACAGTCAACGCAGCCATCTACCAGGAAATTTTAGAGCACTTCATGCTTCCTTCTGCTGACAAGCTTTATGGAGATGCTGATTTCATTTTCCAGCAGGATTTGGCACCTGCCCACACTGCCAAAGGTACCAAAAGCTGGTTCAATGACCATGGTGTTACTGTGCTTGATTGGCCAGCAAACTCGCCTGACCTGAACCCCATAGAGAATCTATGGAGTATTGTCAAGAGGAAGATGTGAGACACCAGACCCAACAATGCAAATGACCTGAAGGCCACTGTCAAAGAAACCTGGGCTTCCATACCACCTCAGCAGTGCCACAAACTGATCACCTCCATGCCACGCCGAATTGAGGCAGTAATTAAAGCAAAAGGAGCCCCTACCAAGTATTGAGTACATATACAGTAAATGAACATACGTTTCAGAAGGCCAACAATTCACTAAAAATGTTTTTTTATTGGTCTTATGAAGTATTCTAATTTGTTGAGATAGTGAATTGGTGGGTTTTTGTTAAATGTGAGCCTAAATCATCACAATTAAAAGAACCAAAGACTTAAACTACTTCAGTCTGTGTGCATTTAATTTATTTAATACACGAGTTTCACAATTTGAGTTTAATTACTGAAATAAATGAACTTTTCCATGACATTCTAATTTATTGAGATGCACCTGTAAATGCATTTAATATATGTAATATTCACTTTCATTGTTTGGAAAAATGCTGCTTGGACATTCTACTTTTATGTGTTCCACCGATTAAAGGAATGACATGATGACATATTTTGATTTTTTTTTTTAGCAAATTAGCTCTTTAAGAGTGGTTAATTCTCCACACCAGTGAAGAGAAATGTAGAACCCTATTGCTTCATGTGCTCTTGGTACTTTCAGGCAGGGCTCTGAACCGGTTCAAGGAACGAAAACGAAAACCGGAAACAAACGAAATTTTGACTGGAACAGAACCAGAACCAAAAACGAAATCAAATTTTATAGTTCCGAACAGAATCAAAAATTTGAAATGGCCATTAACCGGTTAATAACGTTATTTTATCGTTCCATTTAATATTTGAAATTTGCTGTCAACCAATCAGGAATTCAAGCAGTAGGCTACCGCCTATATTGCAAATGTGGCGCTGATGCATCCAACGTGTGAAATGCCTTCCCGTGCTCAGCTGTGAACTCTTAAGTCACAATGGCAATGCACCGGCATTTATCCGAGGATAGTGTAAGATGGATTCAACAGATCACACGCACCTGCAGCGCTTATGTGAACGGAGAAAACAGAATAAAACTATAGGCTTACATAAAAAGGAATATATATATATAGGCCTATGCACGAAATATATTTCACTTAAATCATTGACAGATTAACAAAACGAAGAAAAAAAAAGAAAGAGCTGAGTTTCGGGTTATTGTGACACGATCCAAAGTTCACGGAAAGGAAAACGACAGCAGTAGTTTTCTTTATTTTGCAAAAGCTTGACAGTTTTGAATGTCTTGCTTCTATCTGTAGGCCAGTATGGCTATCGCACACAGACAACATATTTTTGCGATATTGCAGCCTGTGCATTATCAAAATTCATTATCAAAATATAGTTAAAGAACCATATAATAAGTAGCACTGCTCCGTTGTACAATCTGTTGCATTCGGTGTGACCACTATGCTGATATGCGAAGGATGATGATTGATGCGAGTGAAGCACAAAGCCTATTTCATAAATAATAATATTTTAGCATCCAGATACGTCGCGAATATGAAAACATTTGGATTCGTGCCGAATGAGAGAGGTAGGCATCAGTTTCACCTTAAATTAATTCGTTTTTGGCTTTACATTTATAGCCTATAGCCTAAACGCTTAATCACCTTAACTTTAGAGGATTGTTGTGGAGAGAAGGGAACTTTAACTGTGTTTATAATGTTTGTAAACATTTTGCTTTTACCGGCATTTTAGCCTACATTATTTCTGAATGTAATCATAAAATGCTACGTGAGCCTATGCGACTTAGCCTATGTTTTTTTCCTCTCAAAACACAATTTTATAAGAGCGTTTAACAATGCAGCAAACATTTTTAAATATCTTGAAAAAATACTTTAATGTCGTTAAAGCGTTAGCAGATTTTTTCTTTTGTTTAGTAGGCTACATTTGGCCAAAATCTATAAAAGACGATGCTGTTGGCTATGATTAAGCGCAGCGGGTTAAGATACCAGATTTTCTGTGTTGTTGTTTTTTCTTGTTGTTTTTTCTTTTTGAGTAAAGAAAACGCTGTACTTTATTATTATTATTATTATTATTATTATTATTATAGGCAAATATATATATTTTTTTTTAAACGTTATTAACCGGTATTAACCGTTTCGAAACGATAATAATACATGAGGAACGCAGGAACAGAAACGTTAAAATATCGATTCTGCTCGGAGTGAACCGATTTAATTTTTTTTTCGTTTTCAAGCCCTGCTTTCAGGTAGAGCTTTCATAGTAATTTGGTCTTTTAAATATTTAGTAAATGATGTACTGCAAGATACAGTAGGTAGATGTACTTGGCACATTTTCATGAGTTTTACTGATATTTGAGCACATAAAGGGAATTATGTTGCTTTAGAGGCGATAATGACGCAAACAGTCTGAACATGTAGAAAAAGTGGAAGTTAGCGTTTCGCTCTCACCGCAGTACACTGAAGATAAATCGCCCGCAGCGGCACATGCATTGGGCCCCAAACTGAATCCTCACGCCCACACCTTCTCCTCTCATTTACCGAGCTCTCAATCTGCACGAGTGTTGGGTTTTTTACATTTTGATTGGCTGCTTTGTCTTTCAGCTGCTGATTGGCTGCTACAGGATTTGGCTTTGAAACCACAGTTTCCTGTTTCAGAGAGCAGGGGTATCTGGTGGTTTTCCTGCAGAATAACATTAAAAGAAACCTCTGCCTCCTATGGAATGCCTCTAAGCCACCGATAGTTCAGTTTGTTTATTTGCCCCGGCAGTGCAATGACCAGCCTCAACGAGACTCTTGCTTTAAGCCTTTGTTGGAACCTCAATATCCTGTGGGCTGCAGGCCAGCGGATACTTTGCCGCAGGTCGAGGTGGAAATGTGTCAAGAAGGGGATCTCGGCTTTCTTCGAGGGCTTTAAAGAGAGGAGTCTTTCATGTGGCAGTGGGGTTGAGGTGTCTCGGGTCAGTTCGGTTGAGAAGCTGTTCAGAGCCAGTTATCACTCGATAAACCCTCGCAGGTTTAATTTTCTTGATACAGTCGAGCTGTTGCCGCTTGGATAAGTTTTACCTGGAATGCTCCCATTCGGTTTTTGGCACCCCTGCCAATGAGTTTTGACCCGAGACGATTTACTGGCCATTAAACTGTATTTTAAGTATTTTTTAAAATAATGTCAGTCACTTTATTCAGTATATTGTAATATATTAAATCGCTGTTGAAACTGTGACAAAAACAAGACAATTTAGAGCTCATTTAGTGAACTCACCCTTTTGTTAATTAGACTTGTTTAAATTATTTTAAAAAGTCTCTTTTGCCCATCAAGGCTGCATATATTTGATCAATATTGTGAAATGTTTTACTATTTAAAATAACTTTTCCATGTTGTAATATAGAAATATGTAATATATATTTTTATGTAATAGCTATATATTTTTAATATACTTCAAATGGTGATTTATTCGTGTGATGCAAAGCTGAATTTTCAGCATAATTATCAGTTTTTGTAGAAGCTGTGATTAATTTAAGGATTCTTTGATGAATAGAAGGTTCAAAAGAACATAATTTGATAAAAATAGAAATCTTTTGGAAAATTATAAATGTCTTAACTGTCACTTATGATCAATTTAATGCATCCTTGTTGGATTAAAAGTATCCATTTTATTTCCCCCCCAAAAAAACTGAACCTGAAACTTTTGAATGGTAGTGTCTGTTTTCCTTTGGTTTTGGATTTACGACGACAATAAAAGATGCATTTGGCTTCTTGGATGAACTTCTGATGATAAATTATTCAAGTTGTTTTGAAGATGCATGACAGTCACTGATGTTGTTTGCCACTGTTTCTATTTTTCCTAAAATAAGATTCACTCATGTCACTTGCACCAGCCAGTGTTGAGTGTCGTTTGCACGTTATGGTTTGACCATGCATTGTTACAGGTCATAAAACAAGTTACCAGCCAACTCAGTGTTATCTAATATTGTTTTGTTAGCTTTATGGGCACATTCCTATCCATCAAGACCTTTTTTCCAGTCCCTAAAATGCAGATTTAGGTGCAAGTTTTGATGGTTACCTGATAGTCTTTCTAATGTTGTTCTTCTGGAGCCATACATGTGCACCTTTAGCCCATTTTTTTGAGGGTAAACACTAGTGCTGTGTATCACCAGCAAAGTCACGATGCGATACGTATCACGATACAGAGGCCACGATACGTATCACGATACGGGACTGCACTGAATTTCACCTCAGAAAAATTTAGTAAAACAGCTGTTTATTAAACACTGCATACTATGGGGCCATTGCTAACTATAGACAGATCAGGCGGTTGACCTCTGCATTATGAAGGGCCTTCATAACTGTACCACAATACAATATAGGTAATGGCATATGTTTCATGTTTACATTGGGCACTCCCCCACAAGGTAAAATATTCTGATTGCTTGCATCTTGTTTTTAAGCCCATAAATAATAATGTACTTGTTCTAATAAGTTTATATTGTAATGTACTCATATTAATATATATAAAAAAATCATCATAACATTGCTGGTAGGTTATCATTGCACAAATGAACACACTCTCTACATTTAAAAATGTAAAATTAAAAGAGTTCTAAACTAATGCTCACTGTATCTCACGCACACAGACATTCAGCAACAATGTTTTTAGCGCTGCCCACAATTTTATCAATAAAATAGCTTAATCGCTCAAGAGCTACATTATCTTTCTCAACAAGGAGCTGGTAACATCATTGTTTCTGAAGGAATTAAAGCCACAGCTTTACTGTTGCGGTGGTCATTCATACATACACAGCATCGCTCTCTCTCTTTCTCTCTCTCTCTCTCTCATAAGTGAACACTTGATGAATTTTACTTTTCTGATAATAGAATATTGAAGTGGAGATCGCTAAACTGCAAGCTAGCCGGTGTTTTCAGAAAGCAAGCGCGTTTATCCAGTGGAGAGAGCGCGCGTACACATGGTTGCCAGGTTGACAAAAATAAGTATCACACTTAGCAGATATTTTCGTATTGCGCAAGTGGGAAGCTCTGTTTCGGGGATTACGTCTCTTTATATCAGGCAACCCAGTTGTGTTCCTCTGCGGTTAGATTAAACATTTTAAACGGTGTTCTTGTATTCAAATTAAGCGCGGTCCACTGCTGCACACGTGCCACAATATCGATACAGGGCCAGCTGTATCGATACTCGTATCGTCAAATCTCTGTGACGATACATCGTCGTATCGATATTTCGAACACAGCACTAGTAAACACCATATATAATGACATGAATGAAAGGCTGTGAAGGCTAGATGTACCTTAGTAGTACATTCAATAGATTTCACAGCTTTAATTCAGGTCTAATACTTACATGCTTTCCAGAGGAACAATGTACATAACAGTACAACTGATTCACAACATTCATCCCTCACAGCCTTGTTGTCATTCAAGTTAAATTAAATATGGCGTCGACTCTAACTAAGGTCCATGTTTCCCTGTTCTAATCAGCGTGTGATGTAGTTTGGCTAATTATGGAAAGATGGCGAGCGATTATTGAGAGCGATCTGGTTTGATCCAGTTACACAGAAAACAGTAGATACACACACACACACACACACACACACTTACTCTCTTACCCCCCTCTCCCTTGGCATCGTTACTCTTTCCTGTCTCTAAGTGACTGTGGAGTCGCCATGGAAACATTGTGCCGAGTACCTCCAGAGCATGTGGCTGTGGCACGTCTGAAGTCGCAGAAAGATCGTCTCTCTCTCTCACACTCACACTTCACACCATATGTTGATATCATACCAGCACAAAAGACGTAGATGGAATATAATGTGGATAATGCGAGGCAGATCAGTGAGAAGTGAATTAAGGGCGTTTTATACAGGAAGCACTCAGATGCATTAATAACCCCAGTGTCTGTGTGTTTCTCTCGCCCCACAGTGACGCCTCTTACCCATATGATCCTGTCCCCTGGCAACAAGGCCCCAATCAGCCTGCCGGCTCCCTCTCTGTGGTAACCACAGTGTGGGGGGTAACCAATCCTTCACCCAGCCAGGTAAGAATGGCCGTCCGCCGCGATGATGTCACCAGCTTGTTTACCTCAAAGAAAGCACTGCATGTTCCAGGGGTGTCCTGCTCATGTCTGGTTCTCAAACAAAACATTCTTGTTGTTGTCAATGAATCAGCAGATCCAGTTAACAGATCATTTAGAATCATTCAGAGCAGTTTCTCTTTAATTGAGAAATACTTAAATATAGTAATTAATAAATATTAATTACTTAAAAATATATAAACTTCATTGTAAAAATGATTTATCAATACATTAATTATTTATTGATTATAATTAAATGATTAATTATTATAATAATAATTTTTTAATTAATCAAAACATTGTTTCTTTCGGTCACGTCTGACTCAAAACTGATACCAGTGAAATTTCTTAATTTCCAAACACCAGCACTAACTAGTATGCTATTGAACACACTTCTTTTATTTCAAATGTTTATGTATTAATATTAATACTATTTGTTATTTATTTTTTTAAGAAGTAACTTTTTGACAAATTAATAAATTACCTATTGATCCGCTTCAAATGTTGACTACTATATATATATTTATTTATATACATATATATACAACATTCCACATATTTATATATATATATATGTATGTGTGTGTGTGTGTATATGTGTATATATATATATATATATATATATATATATATTAGGGGTGTAACGGTTCACAAAATTCACGGTTCGGTTCGATACGACACAGTGGTGTCACGGTTCGGTACGTTTTCGATACGGGGGGGCGGGGCAATTGGTTACATCGCGATGTTGGAAATATTTCTGTTTTAAACCATGAAGGCGAGCCAGTGGATATCACACAAGCACACGTTTGCACCAGGGTTTGCACAAGATTTATGCCGGTGAACATCTTAATCTCAGTCAATTCACTATAAGCAGAAAGTGAAAGTAAAAACAGAATGACGGAGTAATGACGAAGCTTTCGGCATCTGACGCCGCTTATTCTCTCAGAGACAAAGAGAGACGAATCTACTTCAACATGCTGATAACGGTATAGGCTATAGCTGTTTTCATTTATTTCCTTTGTATTTCTCTTGTGGCCCATACTGAAAAAAAATTATAAACGCAAGACTTTTGTTTTTGCCCCCATTTTTCAAACTCAAAGATCTAAGACTTTTTCTATGTACACAAAAGGCCTATTTCTCTCAAATATTGTTCACAAATCTGTCTAAATCTGTGTTAGTGAGCACTTCTCCTTTGCCGAGATAATCCATCCACCTCACAGGTGTGGCATATCAAGATGCTGATTAGACAGCATGATTATTGCACAGGTGTGCCTTAGGCTGGCCACAATAAAAGGCCACTCTAAAATGTGTAGTTTTATCACACAGCACAATGCCACAGATGTCGCAAGTTTTGAGGGAGCGTGCAATTAGCATGTTGACTGCAGGAATGTCCACCAGAGCTGTTGCCCGTGAATTGAATGTTCATTTCTCTACCATAAGCTGTCTCCAAAGGCGTTTCAGAGAATTTGGCAGTACATCCAACCGGCCTTACAACCGCAGACCACGTGTAACCACACCAGCCCAGGACCTCCACATCCAGCATCTTCACCTCCAAGATCGTCTGAGACCAGCCACCCGGACAGCTGCTGCAACAATCGGTTTGCATAACCAAAGAATTTCTGCACAAACTGTCAGAAACCGTCTCAGGGAAGCTCATCTGCATGCTCGTCATCCTCATCGGGTTCTCGACCTGACTGCAGTTCGTCATCGTAACCGACTTGAGTGGGCAAATGCTCACATTCGATGGCGTCTGGCACTTTGGAGAGGTGTTCTCTTCACAGAAGAATCCCGGTTTTCACTGTACAGGGCAGATGGCAGACAGCGTGTATGGCGTCGTGTGGGTGAGCGGTTTGCTGATGTCAATGTTGTGGATCGAGTGGCCAATGGTGGCAGTGGGGTTATGGTATGGGCAGGCATATGCAGGGGCGCCTTAAGATATCCAGAGGCCCCTGGGCTACAGCATTATGGTAGGCCCCCCTAACGTTACCCCAGAAAACCTTTTTTTTCTTCTTTTTTTTTTTTAAGCTTCCTGACAATTATTTGTCAAATTTCGAAAAAATCATTCTTGTTAATATGCCAGTTAACATTCACAACACTGTTCTGCGTAAAATGTGAATATAAGTGAATATGCAAATTCCCTCTTTGCCCCAAGGTGGCGCTTAAGAACAGCAGAATGTAGCCGTTACATAACTCTATTACAGGCTTTATACAGAGGTAATATGAAAAGAAAATGCCATCAAAACTTTCCTGGCTGAAATGTGAGTTTACATGTATGATTTAAACACCATAAATCACACAAAATATTCATTATTCATCATCCGTAGAACGAAACATCACGACATGTTGGCATAAATGTGGATTGTTTGGTGATTCCTAACTGCGTTTTTATTTTGAAACATGCCGTGCTCACGTTTAATTAAATCACAGCCGTATAAAGTTTAATGATCACATTTAAGCAATAGGACGATTCCTATTTTTCCATCCCTGGATTTAAAATTGAGACTTTGAAGCAGCACCTTAATCAAAAACCTTCAGCTGACATAGATTAGTTACTGAACTTGCACTGTATGATGTTACAGAAAGTTGTCCGGTCCAGTTCCTTTCACACAGCAGTGTTGTTTCTCTTGTTACTCTGCACGTTAACATAAAGACACTCTTGTACTTGGCTAACGTCACTTTACTAGTGAAATAAGCGAATGCATTGATTGTGCATTCCGCTTACAGTTTATCGGTTTAATACGTGGAACATACCAACTACACAAACTGTGTGGGGGGAACCTAAACTGAACCATTCACTATATATGCTACTACAACCAGGGCGTCGCTGAAAATGAGTGTGAGTTTGTTTACAGAATGCTATTGTCACTGCTGCAAACTCCCATATAAATAATTATTCAAAAAATATAATTTCCCTGCAGCCAGTGGGCTCCCTTTCCAGTGTAGGCCCCTGGGCTTCAGCCCCTTTAAGCCCGTGCATTAATGCGCCCCTGGGCGTATGTTATGGACACAGAACACAGGTGCATTTTATTGATGGCATTTTGAATGCACAGAGATACCGTGACGAGATCCTGAGGCCCATTGTTGTGCCATTCATCCACGACCATCACCTCATGTTGCAGCATGATAATGCACGGCCCCATGTTGCAAGGATCTGTACACAATTCCTGGAAGCTGAAAACATCCCAGTTCTTGCATGGCCAGCATACTCACCGGACATGTCACCCATTGAGCATGTTTGGGATGCTCTGGATCAGCGTATACGACAGCGTGTTCCAGTTCCTACCAATATCCAGCAACTTCGCACAGCCATTGAAGAGGAGTGGACCAACATTCCACAGGCCACAATCAACAACCTGATCAACTCTATGCGAAGGAGATGTGTTGCACTGCGTGAGGCAAATGGTGGTCACACCAGATACTGACTGGTTTTCGGACCCCCCCGGACCCCCAATACAGTAAAACTGCACATTTTAGAGTGGCCTTTTATTGTGGCCAGCCTAAGGCACACCTGTGAGGTGGATGGATTATCTCGGCAAAGGAGAAGTGCTCACTAACACAGATTTAGACAGATTTGTGAACAATATTTGAGAGAAATAGGCCTTTTGTGTACATAAAAAAAGTCTTAGATCTTTGAGTTCAGCTCATGAAAAATGGGGGCAAAAACAAAAGTGTTGCGTTTATAATTTTGTTCAGTGTAAGAGGATTAGTCCAATGAATCGTTCGGTTTGTAAAGCGTACCGAACCGAAAGCCTCGTACCGAACGGTTCAATACGAATACGCGTATAGTTACACCCCTAATAAATAAATAAATATGTATATGTATATGTATATGTGTGGGTATGTATATATTTGGGCTGTCAATCGATTAAAATATTTAATCGCATGATTGTCATGAGTTAACTCTCGAGTAATTGCTACTTAATCGCACATTTTTATCTGTACTAAATGTACCTTAAATTAATACTTTTCACATTTTTAAAACTCTAATCAACATGGGCATGGACAAATATGGATGCTTTATGCAAATGTATGTTTATTATTAGTGAAACCATACACAACAGAGCATGAAGACTAGACATGTTTCAAAGGTCATAGATGTTTTTCAAAGAACTTGTTCATGTCAATTAGACACATGAAAAAAAAGCATAGAAATACCAGGTTCCCTTTACTTCGCTTTCTTTGCACTGAGCAATTTACTTACACAAGCCTGTTTACATTATTTGCAGGACAGGGCAGCTCACTTCTTCTGAACATGCAAAATGTACATTTATTATTTATTATTACATTTGTTTGCTACTCTGTGCCCACATACTGTAATTTGATGCAGCCAAATTCTCAATAAAACTGTTTTCATTGTTATATTTTACTGTTTCTGTTGTCAGACAACCGAATTAATATGAAATAGTGACTGAAATGCGACCTATTAAGACATAACCAGCTCTCCCTTCCAAGATGTTAATCTGCACAAAAATCCTGATAATCAAGCCGTCGTCTGATGAAATCAAATACACATAAGATAAAGACAATAGCTGTGCTGTGATTTCGGCTATACTTGCATGTAAAATTAGAGAAGCAACATAATATCTGGTTTAACTAAAAGCACTGCTCCTGTCAGCCGCTCGTTGAACAGATCAGACAGAGAGAGAGAGGTGCGCGCGCTGGGAAAGCAAGACCTCGCGCTCGTGTAGCAGTACCGGCGAGTCTCAGAAACTAAATTTGTCCAATTAAGTGTTATGTATTGTTGACAAAGTCGCTAAGTTGGCAACACTGTGCATCTCCATTTCTCCAACTACGGGCTTGGCAATGGGTCAAACAGAAAAGCGCGCTGCGTTAATTGCGCATTAATAAAATTAGTGCCGTTAAAATAAATTAGCATTCATTTTGACAGCCTTAATAAATAAATATATATATATATATATATATATATATATATATATATATATATATATATATTTTTTTTATTTTATTTATTTATAATGCATAAATTACATTACATTTACATAAATTCCATTAAATTTATTTGTAAGTAATTGATATTTATTCATTACTATATTTATGTAATTAAGTATTTCTCAATTAAACAATTTGCTTCATGTTTTCCTGAAATAATTCAAGTAAACACTAGGTAATAATATAGACATCAAAGACAATATATATGTATATTATATGTATGTGTATGTATGTAACACAAATATGTATATATTTGTGAATATGTATACATTTGTGAATATTTATATGTAAGAAAATCCGATCCTGTCCCATGTCAGCAAATAATTGCTGACAAAAGATGTTCAGTTACATTCATGACTAATCAAAAATCTCCTTGGCAGGTTTTTGGTGCTCCCATGGGTCCAGGCGGAAACTCAGCTGGTGGTCACATGATGCCTGGCAACAGCCCGGGCATGAACTCCCCTCAGTTCATGAGCCAGCAGGGCTACCCCGAGCCCAACAAGGGCTTCATGCAGCAGGGCATGTACGGGCGGCCCAGCGGGGGATACCCGGCCGGGCCTGGATATGGGGGCAGGTGAGGAAAGCAAATAAGCAAATATTGTCCAGTGTCTGTGTGGCTGTATTTAGACTCTGCTCCTCGTGGGAGTTGCGTGACGTCAGGCAGCCGGTGGACGTCACCGCAGTGGGGGATGTGTGTGCTGTAACGTCCCACCCCTGTGCTGACTCACAGAAACACACACGCATGCTGGCGTCCCTTAAGATCAATTTGCATCGCAATAAATCTTGTGAATCACTGACTCAGAGCAGTCAGCGTCCCCTTGGCTCGCCAGACCAACACCTTGCGGCCACGACAATGTGAATAATCAGCTCCACTTATGCCATGTTCTAATAATATGCCGGGTCACGTTATTCAGCAGCGTTGTTAAATTTATTTTATGACATGAATGCAATGCAATTCATAACCTTCTGTCGTAATCTTCTGTCTGTCCTCTTTAGTTACCCGAATAACGGAGGGGGTTCCCTCGGGATGCCGCCCCACGGAGTCCGCCCGCCCACCGACTTCACCCAAGCGGCCACCGCAGCTGCCGTGGCCGCAGCCGCTGCCACAGCCACGGCCACCGCCACAGCAACTGTCGCTGCGATACAGGAGAAGCAAAACCAGGAGCTGAACTACGGGCCTGTAAGGGACTTGACTTGTTTGTGTTAACATTATGTGCGGTTGACCTTTGTTGCGGTGAACGGCACTAAAGGGAAGGTCACTGGAATAGATCTCGCCATGCCTATGTTTTAGTGATGAATCGTGTCCCCTTGTTTAATATCTCTGTTTTTTTCATGCCGTTAATCTGATTGGCGCAAACTCTGCTTCATTTTTTTTGGAAAAATGCTTTGCACTTCAGCAATTACTATCTTGTGTGACACACAGTAACCTCTGGTTTCATTGCGCTCAATTTGCCCCCTGCTGGATGAATGCATACGAACAAGCTTTGATTCCAAAAACATGGTTTTAATTATTGCAACAACAAAAAAAAAGCATTTTTCCAGCAGATTTCACATGCCGCCTGTCTGCCCGGGTTTAGACGGCAGACATCATGGCCACACAGGACTTTGATTGTTTACGGTGGTGACCTAGTTGCCGTTTCCCTTTCATGCCCTGGGCCTGACGGCCATAAGTCACGGCGGCAGGCACGTCTCCAGCCATTGTTACCCAGCACTGGTTCTGATGGGTGTGGATCTCTGTGTTGTTTTTCTCTGCAGATGGGTGGTGCTTCCTCTTACAACACCCAGTTCCTGTCGCACTCCGGACCCAGGGGCCCGCCCGGCATGGCCCCCTCTGGAATGGTCGGCTCCAGACCCCCTTCCATGGGACCCATGTACCCACAGCAGGGCCAGAGGTTGCCGCAGCATCCCGTCTACCCTGGAGGCCAGCAGGGTCCTCCGCGCCACCAGCAGAGCCTGAAACGCCCTTACAACTCTGACGTGAGTGGAGACTCAAGTTCACCAACTTGATCTGTCACAGTAGCTCTGTTCCAAAACCTAGTGAGTTTTATATGACATCAGACTTGTTCCTGACACGAAAGCTATGAGAATCTAAGATGCACATGTATCATTTACAGATAATGTCATAATGCATTATGAGCTCCAGGAAAGTCATCCAAGAAGTTGTTTATAATTTATTCCATAATATAATGTTTTGGTTAATAAGTACCTCATTTTTTTTATTGCATAATGTACTATTATAAAATAAACTGCTCATGAAGAAAATAACATCACAGGAACCAGAACACAGATGTTCATAACTAATTGGATCATAACTAAAGCTGTATTCTACCAAAACTAATTGTATGTCAGGACTTTCAAGGGTTTTGGCAAGGGTTTGTGAGTTGCTTCATTTGTAGTGTGTTCTAAATCAGTCACTTATGAAGTTTTAGGACTTCTTTCAGTTAGGATGCTGCCTGTGTAGGCTGTAGATCACATAGCAGCTCACTAGAAACTTTTGAACAAAATACTGTTATAGTATTTATCAGTATTTTGGATTGACTTTTATTTTTATATTTTTGGTTTGCATTTTAATTTTAGTTTAGATTAGATTTCAGTAAATGTGTTATGTGCTTTGTCAGTTTTATTTTTATTTTTATTTTATTACTATTATTATTATTTTCCGTTTTAGTACTTAAACACATTTTATTTCAGTTAGTTGCCAAAGCAGCATTTAAAAATTTTGAAGGTGTTTATATCTTTATTTTATTTAACAAAAATGACTTCTAATAGTTTTTGTTTTAATTAAGAATAACACTGCGTTAGTGAGGTTCCTCATTATGGTGGCTGACATGTTGAGATCACATAACTAGTTGAGTACAGTTAGATACTGGAACAAAGCCAAAAAAAAATTGAATGGATTTTTGTTATGGTTAGAAACTAGATGTTTGACCCCTCAAAACCACTGTCTTTAACGTAAATCTAATTTTGACCAAAAAATTTGAATAGTACTGACAATTGGGTTCTGTTCTGGAATGACTGCTCTTCTTTTCTTGCAGGGATTTCCGGGTCAGCAGTACGGTCCCGGGATGGGAGGTGGGGGCCCGTACCCAGGCCAGCCCATGCAGTACCACGGCCCTGGACCACAGCGGTCTGCTCCTTCCCCATCTTACCCAACCCACCGAATGCCCCTCCAGCAACCCAGTATGGGCCAGTATCCTGCAGGACCAGGAAACCCCAACCAGTACTACAAGGTACAAAGATCATCGCTATTATTGCTCATACTTACAGTTAGGATTTGGAAAAAACCCTGAGTATTTAACTTAGGCATGCTACAGATGTGTGACACCTCAAATCAAGCTGCTTGTAAAGACTTGAGCCACCCTAGTAACCAAATTTAGGTACTTTCTAAAACTTATAATCATATTTTATTTATAGCCATATTTTTCAGTTTGAAAGCTGTCAGTAAGCTTTCACTTGCAAATTGAGACACACTGCAAGCGGTATCGTGTTTCCCAAAGAACAGGTTCCTTTTGTCCGTATTAGTGACAAACAGGCTGCTGTTTTTAGAGAAACACACTGGCATTTGATACTGACAAATACGGCAGTGAACTTTAAAGAGGCAACTAGTCGTGAAAATATTTTTTGGAAGTATCAGTGAAAGGCGAACCAACCTGGGTGGCTTAAATTCCATGCCAGGTTTGGAATTACAGTGGTAGATTATCACTATTGTCATATCGCTGTAGTGTGCACTAAACAAGTGCACGCTTAGGCTCCATTCCAAAACCTAGTGAGCTGCCTATATAGCGTAAATGTAAGATGTTAGATACCTTCTTTTGGCAAATTTCTAAACCATGTATCTCTGTGGAGGAAGCAATCCCAGAATGCACTGCCCCAAGCTCCCTATAATTATGCTTAACCAGGGTTGACTTGCTCTGTTTTAAGCCTGATGTTGAAAGCTTCGTGTTTGTTTAGCAGGCGGACCAGTTTAACGGACAGGGCAACAGCCACAGCAGTCTGTCCTCAGGAGTTTCGGGAGCCGGATACAACACCTTCAACCAAGCCGCTGTCAACGGGGTTGGTGTTCTCTCTCTCACATGCATGTGTGTTTGGTGAAACGTGAGTCGGTAGGAGCTGCCTGTTAATATTTCACCATTTCGTGTGAGCACCTCGATTGGACTTTGGCAGCCGGGGTCCAAACTCCACTCAGCTGAATGTGTTTTTGCACAGTATCGGTTATGAAAATCTGACTGTAAAGATAATCTGGCCGCAGATTGTAATGCCTGCGTACATGTCTTGTCTTTTACAGCCCGGACGTGCGATGCCAGGATACCCCAGCTCTCCTCTCCCAGGAAACCCCACTCCTCCCATGACCCCCGGCAGTTCGATGACCCCATATTTGTCCCCTGGTCAAGACGTCAAGTCACCCTTCCTCCATGACGTCAAGCCGAACATTAACTCTTTGCAGCCCCCTACAGGTAACACTCAGAACTGCAGCCAAGCCAACACCCCCCCCAAAAAATTCACAATACCAAAATTGTTTAAAAAAAGCAGAAATTAGTTAAAATAATGCTCAATCATATAAAATGAAAACTTTATATACAGCTGTTTTATTTCACATAAAGGTAGTGTTATATTAGTATTATTTACACACTACTATAGTATTTATCAATATTTGAATTAGCTTTTAAGATATTTTTTTTTTTCATTTTATTTTAGTTGTAATGATCTTGATAAGTACTTTTGTCATTTTTATTAGTTATTTTTTTTATTTAGCTGTAATTTCTTTTTATTTCAGTTTTCTTTTTAGTCATTTTAGTACTTCAACTTAAAACATTTTTAGAAATGTTGACTTGGCGTCAAACAGTTTTTCATCTATTATTTATATTTTATTTCAGCTTTCAGTTAAATTTTATTAGTTTTAGTTATAGATAATAACACTGCATCGGGTAAAGGGTAGGATAGTTTAAGTTTGTCATTGTTTGCTTTAAAACAAGCTAAACTGAAACAATAAACTGAAACACAAGTGTCAACAAAAAGTCCAGTATGCCTGTTGAAAAACAAACTTGGTGCGTCTTCGATATTTATAAGATGCCTTTGTTTCTTGCCATATGAGATATGAATGAAAGCTGTATGGCACCTTAGTAACTGAAACTCTTCTGTCTGTAGGAAACCCCAGTGATGACCTGCGCCTGACCTTCCCTGTACGGGACGGGGTGGTGTTGGAGCCCTTTAGATTGGAGCACAACCTGGCTGTCAGCAACCACGTCTTCCAGCTGCGAGACTCCGTGTATAAGACCCTTATGTTGAGGTCAGACCATTTCATACCTTGTAGCTTCTCAAGTAGTCTTTGTGTTTGTGAATGTCAGTGTTGTCATATTTAACATGTAATCTGAACTATCATGTGTTTAACAGGCCTGACCTGGAGCTGCAGTTTAAGTGCTATCACCACGAAGACCGACAGATGAACACCAACTGGCCGGCATCTGTGCAGGTGAGCGTCAACGCCACGCCTCTCACCATCGAGCGCGGGGACAACAAGACCTCCCACAAACCCCTTTACCTGAAGCAAGTGTGTCAGCCGGGACGCAACACCATCCAAATAACGGTCACGGCCTGCTGCTGTGTAAGTACAGAGACTCGCATCTCACATTTCCTTCAGAAAATGCCTGCTTAATTACAAACAGCCGTACTAATAAGAGTTTTATGTGGGTCAGCATTAATTTCCTGTTTCTTTTTTCTCGCAGTCTCATCTGTTCGTGCTGCAGCTGGTTCATAGGCCGTCTGTGCGCTCCGTGCTTCAGGGTCTGATGAAGAAGAGGCTCCTGCCAGCGGAGCACTGCGTCACTAAGAGTAAGTGAACACTTTTACACACACTTTTTTTTTTTTTTTAAGAAATTAACTTTTATTTACCAAGGATGCATTAAATTGATCAAAAGTGACAGTAAAGATATTTTTATAATGTTGCAAAAGAATTCTATTTCTAAAAAAATACTGTCCTTTTGAACTTTGTGATTATCAAAGAATCCTGAAAAAAAAGAGTATTGCGGTTTCTGCAAAAATATGAAGCAGCACAACTTTTTCAACATTGATAATAATGAGAAATGCTTCTTGAGCAGCAAATCAGCATATCAGAATGATTTCTGAAGGATCATGTGACACTGAAGACTGAAGTAATGATTCTGAAAATTCAGCTTTGCATCACAGGAATAAATTACATTCTTAAATGTATTCAAATAGATAACATAATATTTATGTAATAATATTTCTCAATATTACTGTATTTTTGATCAAATAAAAGCAGAAAAATGACAACTCATCTTGCTCTGTTCTTCCATAGTTAAGAGGAACTTCAGTAGCGGTACCATCCCAGGAACTCCCGGCCTTAACGGCGAGGATGGTGTGGAACAGACGGCCATCAAGGTGTCGCTCAAGTGTCCGATCACCTTCCGACGCATCCAGCTTCCTGCCAGGGGCCACGACTGCAGACATATACAGGTGAGGAGGCCCGCTAGCTTGTGTTTGAATCGCATGACTTTGTAAAGTAAATTTCTGTGGTAAATAACATCTTTGTTGGTGCACAGTGCTTCGACCTGGAATCGTACCTGCAGCTCAACTGTGAGAGAGGAACTTGGCGTTGTCCTGTGTGCAAGTAAGAACCTTTCTCATTTTGCTGTTTATCTCCACGGCATTTTTGTTGTTTTAAAACTAAGACAATGATTAGGGATGCACAATATATCCATATCGTAGTGGTAATCTGCTGATATTATTTTGGCAAACTTCTCTTAAACTTACTAAAAACGCTAATACTTTAATAACAGTGCTAAATGTAGTCTATAACAAATCTCAGAATGTATATGCATTTCTCGTACTATATATTATAATGTTATGATGCCTAAATTCACTTTTAAAAATTCTAATATTTACATGAATGATTTTTGTATTTAATGTTTTATTTGTCATTTATATAGGCAAAATAGTATAATTTAACATTTAATATTAATATATATTATTGTTAATAATAATATATGTTTTAATATTATATCATTTTATTAGATAAAAATACTATATTAATATTAATAATTAAAATATTATTGCTTATATTAATATTAGTTTAAAAAAATGAATTATTATTTATATTAATGTTAGAATAATACATATTTATATTAGATTTGTTTTATTTAATGTAATTTGGCCAAAAAAAATTAATAATTATTGGCTTATCTTATTTGCCTAAATAATATCATATTGTGCATTGTGCATCCTGAAGTGCATTCCTGAAAATGTGTATTGTATGGTATATATCTGATGTATTTGTACAGTTTTTCAAACTTATCTGTTCTTTGCAGTAAAACAGCCCTTTTGGAGGGGCTAGAAGTGGACCAGTACATGTTGGGCATTCTGATCTACATCCAGAAGTAAGTTTTTATATAACCACTGGAGCATCTAACGTTAAACTGTGATTGCAGAGATAATGCAGAAATCCTAAATTATACTATTTTTAGCTGTAAATTCCATGTCAATGGACTGTTCCCTGACCGTGTGACGCATACCGCACACAAAAATGGCAAGAGCTGAGTGAAATAGGCATGTTCGGTATTATTGGCTGGCATTTACCCAATTTCCCAGAGTCAGAGTGCATAAATTGTTGTTTATAAGTTCCCAGGCTGTTTCAATAAGCATTTCCAAGACAGAACCGATTGCCATATTTACCAAATTTTGTTAGGTTCATGGCACCAGAATTGTCAGGTTTGGGTCCTTAAAAATTAATCAGTTTCTGTACATAAGGTTTAAGGTTCTTGGCCACTTTAAGCTGCAGCCAGTTCTTAAACTACTTTCTCCTTGTGTTTAGTTCGGACTATGAGGAGATCACCATTGATCCGGTGTGCAGCTGGAAGCCGGTCCCTGTGAAACCAGACCTACATATTAAAGAGGACCCAGATGGCCCTGCCCTGAAACGCTGTCGCACCTTGAGCCCTAGTCATATGATCTTGCCCAGCGTCATGGAGATGATTGCAGCTTTAGGCCCGGTCTCCTCGCCCTACCAGTCTATGCCACAAGGTGGCAGCAGCAGCACGCCTGATTATCCCAGCCAAGGTAGGTGTTTTATTCAACCGTAAAGGGCTCTTAGTGACCACTAAAGCATTTATACTGTTTCAGTAAGCATTTCACAGTCAAATACTCTATTTTGTAGTCGTACAAAATAGAGTATTTGACAAAATGCGTTTTGACCTCCAGCTGATTTATTGTTGCATATATTTCAGGTGGCTCAGGATATTCCAACCAACCAGGCTACTCGGATTTCCCCAATGCCCCTGGCACACCGACCCTGGGAGAGTTTGCCTCTGGGCCGCCCCCTCTCTCCTACCAGTCTGACCTGCCGAGTGGCCTCCTTACCCCTGAAAAGCCTGTGGGACACCCGATGTCAGGACCGGTGGGTTTTCCTATCATTACATTTTCACCACAAGAAATTGATAGTCTATCTATCTATCTGTTTGTCTATCTGTCTGTCATTCTATCCGTCTATTTTTCTATCAGTCCATCTGTCTTTCTATCCTTCACCCATTTTTTCTGTCCATCATCTACAGTCAAGTCCATATACACTATATTGCCAAAAGTATTGGGTCGCCCCCTTCTAATGAACAGGTTTGACTACTTTAGTAATTTCTATGAGTACAAATCTTAATGTTTAAGCATATAATGATATTCTAGGAAATTGTGTGCTTCTAATATTATAGCAACAGTTTGGACAGGACCCTTTTCTATTCTAACATGACAATGCCTCTGTGTATAAGACAAGGTTCAAAAAGAAAATGATTGATTCAGTCAGTGTGGAAGAACTTGACTGGTCTGCATAAAACCAAGTCCTAATCCCAGTTTAACACCTCTGGTGTGACTGTAAATGCAGACCTTGGGCCAAAAACTCATCACCAAACACCAATGACCAATGATATGTCATTTTTGTGTCATTTTTGTGACATATGTCAATGTCATATGTCATTCAGTCATTTTAGACACTTCCAAAACTGTTGCAACAGAGATGGAAATACAATTTTTAAATACATGAACTATGTTTTCATCTTTGTTGCAACAGTTTTGGAAGTGCATTTTTCTGTTCTAAAGAAGGGGGTGTCCCAATACTTTTGTCTATATAGTGTATGTACAAGTCATTGGTGTTTGGTGATGAGTTTTTGGCTCAAGGTCTGCATTTACAGTCACACCAGAGGTGTTAAACTGGGATTAGGACTTGGTTTTATGCAGACCAGTCAAGTTCTTCCACACTGACTGAATCAATCATTTTCTTTTTGAACCTTGTCTTATACACAGAGGACATTGTCATGTTAGAATAGAAAAGAGTCCTGTCCAAACTGTTGCTATAATATTAGAAGCACACAATTTCCTAGAATAACATTATATGCTTTAACATTAAGATTTGTACTCATAGAAATTACTAAAGTAGTCAAACCTGTTCATTAGAAGGGGGTGTACCAATACTTTTGGCAATATAGTGTATATTTGGAAACGGGCACAATTTTTTTATTATTTTAGCTGCTGACCAAAACATATTTAAGTTACAGTTATAAAATGAATACGGGCTCAAAGAGCACACTCTGAGCTTTAATTTGAGGGTATTCTCACTGGTTAAGGAATTACAGCTATTTAATATGTACCTCGCCCCTTTTTCAAGGGACCATAAGTAATTGGACGGTTGACTCAAAAGCTGTTTCATGGACAGATGTGGGCTATTCTTTTGTTATTTCTACATCAATTAAGCAGGTAAAAGGTCTGCAGTTGATTCTAAGTGTGCCATTTGCATCTGGAAGCTGTTGCAGTGAGCCCACATCATGCAGTCAAAGGATCTCTCCATACAAGTGAAACAGACAATTGTTAGGCTTCAAAAACAAAGCAAATCCATCTGAAAGATAGAAGGAACATTCGGAGTGGCCAAATCAACAGTTTGGTACATTCTGAGAAAAAAAGAACACACTGGTGAGCTCAGCAACATAAAAGGCCTGGACGTCCACGGAGGACAACAGTGGTGGATGATCGGAGAATCCTCTCCATGATAAAGAAAAACCCTTTCACAACATCCAGCCAAGAGAAGAACACTCTCCAGGAGGCAGACGTGTCTCTGTCAAAGTCTACAATCAAGAGAAGACTTCACCAGAGCAAAAACAGAGGCTTCACCACAAGCTGCAAACAAGGCCAGATTAGACTTTGCCAAAAACATCTAAAAAAGCCAGACCACTTCTGGAAAAGCATTCTTTGGACGGCTGAAATTAAGATCAACCTGTACCAGAATGATGGGAAGAAAAAGTCTGGAGAAGGCTTGGAGCAGCTGATGATCCGAAGCATACAACATCATCTGTGAAACATGGAGCAGTGTGATGCATGAGCTGCATGGCTTCCAGAGGCTCTGGGTTACTGGTGTTTAGTGATGATGAGACAGAAGACAGAAGCAGCTGGATATAGGGATATACTCTCTGCCCAGAATCAGCAAAATGGAGCAAAGTTGATTGGACTGCGCTTCATAATACAAATGGACAATGACCCAAAACATACAGCACAAACAACCCAGGAGTTTTTGAAGGTAAAAAAGTGGATTATTCTGCAATGGCCGAGTCAATCTCCTGATTTCAACCCGATTGAGCAGCATTTCACTTGCTGAAGACAAAACTAAACACAGAAAGACCCACAAACAAACAATAACTGAAGTCAGCTGCAGTAAAGGCCTGGCAAAGCATCACAAAGGTGATGTCCATGAGTTCCACACTTAAGGCAGTCATTGCCTGCAAAGAATTCTCAACAAAATATTAAAAATGAACATTTTATTTATGATTATATTTATTTGTCCAATTACATCTGAGCCCCTGAAAATGGGGGGACTGTGTATAAAAATGGTTGTAATTCCTAAGCATTTTATGTTTTTGTTCAACACCTTGAATTAATGCTTAAATTCTGCACTTCAATTTAATCTTGATTTGTTTTATTTTCAATTCTGTTCTGGTGGCATATTGAGCCGAAATTATGAAAATTGTGTCAGTGTCCAAATATATATGTTATAAATATATATATTAAAAAAAAATCTGTAAAATTTACGGTAAAAAACTGGCAGCTGTGGTTGCCGGAATTCTACCGTAAAAAATACGGTAACAACATTTTAGGTTTTACGGTTTTAACTTAAATTTACAGTTAAATACCGTAATTTCATTAACTGATATAATGTTAATATACCAACCTATTGAAGTATTGAAATCTGTACCTTTGAAATACACTGATAACCACCAAAAGCAGGAGGTGATGAGAAAGTCACATGATGAACCAAAGCCAAGCAGCTTTTAAATAATAACATGTATAGAAGGTGCACAGTGTCATTCACACAAACACTAAACATCATCATGGTGACACTCAAACTGAAATATGCAATAAACATTAATTTAACAACATTAGATGTAACATACAACCCTAATAAACATAACTGATAAGAAAAAAATGATAAGAAACATAGTTATTTCAAAGAAAAAACGTCAAATTCAAACAAAATTTGAAATGCAACGCAGGGAATTCTGGGAACGTCGGTTTACGTTTTTTCCCTGTAAATTTTACAGGAACTTACCGTTAACCATTTAACAGGTTTTTACTGTAGCATTTTCACAGATTTTTACCATTAAAATCACGGTCATTTTTTACAGTGTGTATCTATCTGTCTTTCCGTCCATCTATTTTTCTATCAGTCCATCTGTCTTTCTATCCTTCACCCATTTTTTCTATCTATCTATCTGGCTATCTGTCTGTCTATTTGTCTGTCTTTCTGTCTGTCTTTCTATCCATATATTTTTCTATTAGTCCATCTGTCTTTCTATTCACCCATATTTTTTGTCCAGTCATCCATCATCTATGCATCTATTGCTCCATGTATTTGACTCTATGGCTTGAATAAACGCAGCTGGTTTGCTGCACACGTATTGTACTGAAATGACCCTCACCTTGGATACCTAAGTGTGTTTTACTAGTGTCTTGGTTTCTGTCGTCCCCGTATGTTGCAGCGTATAAGAGCTATTCAGATGTCTCTGTGTGCGACAGCACAGCGCAGTGCTCCTGTCTGTCACTCGCAGCTGCTGCTTTTCGCACCACATCTCACCTGCTCTAAAAGAAGCACAAGCCAGGTTTGCACTTTAAATTACTGGGCATTGTGTTCTAGCTTCACTGACTGTCTCTTTTTCTCTTTACACCTGCCCTCCTGAATAAAGATGCCCCACTCTAGTCGAATGGACCCTTCCCACAATCCCCTTCAACAGCAGCAGCAGCAACAGCAGCATCAACCTCTCCATGGTAACTCCAACATGGGTGGCCCCGGTGGACCCATGCACTCCCGCAACTCCTCCCAGAATCCCCGGATGCACACAGACAGCTTTGGGCTGGGGGGCCCCGGGGGACCTGGCGATGTTTCAGAGCCGGCCCTTGATGTAAGTCAGAATCAATCATCTATTCCAGATCAAAGCAATGACTTTTGGCCATAGTGTCAACACTTTAAATTAAAGGTCTGCTGAGCACAACCGCCCGTTCCTGCGGGATTTTACTCCATGTACACCCACTACCAACTTATAATGATCTTCTTTCCACTCGTTCTTGCTTAATTTATGTCCCATGCCTGCAGTTATGCATGTTTAAAGCTGTTTGTTCTCCTTTTCGGAAAGACTTTGCAAATACTTTTGGGTCACGGCCAGCCCCACATCTGCTTTGGGACACATTTGCACTTATAAACTATTTTGTAATATTGGTTACAGTGTTCTATTCTTAAAGAGGTAGTTTACCCTCATATCTATCCAAACCTGTATGACTTTGAAAAAAAAATTAAGATATTTTTAATGAAACTTGAAAGATTTCTATCCCTCCATTGAAAGTCCAGGTAACCAAAACTTAAAAGGTCATAAAATTGTATCCATGTGATTCGAGCTGTTTAGTCTGTTTAAGCTGTTTTTAGTCTTGTGAAGAGATACAATCGCTTCATATGTTAAAAGTTTTCATTTTGGCTTTTGTTCACATATGAACACACATACAGAGCAAATCACATTTGATAAACACTGGAAGTTTGTGAATGTCACACTGTAACATTTTTGGACCTTATAAGTTTTGGTTACCTTCAGATTTCATTAAAATTTCGTAATTTGTGATTAGAAGATTGACCAAAGTCCCATGGGTTTTGAACAACATGAAGGAGAGTAAATAATAACAGCATTTAAAATTTTTGGGTGAACTACTCCTTTAACTCCCTTGATTAAATAATTTACAGAGATTTCCCTCCAAAATCAGTTCAAAAGATTCCATTTGTGCGTAGTGATTACTTAAAAGATTCACTGATTTGTAATTTCAGCTGATTCATGGAGCAAACATTTTAAAGAATTGATTCACAGACTTCCCAGCACTGTTGGAAACAGAACTGTTTTTTTAAAGTGTTATAGAAAAATAACTGCCCGTTACCATTTACAAATCAGAAACGTTCTTTTGTGGTGCAAAAAAATGGCCTCACATTACATTGAATGTAATTTCAAGGTAAATAATTCAGCATGTCTGTGAATGTCTTTTGAAAAGCCAGCTATGTTGTATTTATTATTATGATTATAAAGTGTTTTGAGTGTCCTTAGTATTGCACAGGACGGTTCTTAACTCCGGAATTCCCTATTTGTTTTCCAGCTTCTCCCAGAGCTGACAAACCCAGATGAGTTGCTGTCCTACTTGGGTCCTCCAGACCTGCCCAACAACAGTAACGATGACCTGCTCTCTCTGTTTGAGAGCAACTGAGCCTGCTCATTCATCAGTCGCACATCGCCGTCCAACACACAGCCTCTCTGACCCCTCACACTCCCGGCTCGTCGAGGGGAGCTTTGGGAAGCAAAACAGATATCCGATTGAGTCTTGGCACTGTTTCCTCCTGAGACTGGAATGCAGTGACTCATGGGAAGGTGCAACGAAGATCTTTTTTTTTGTTTTACTTTTTCTCCTGTGACAATGTTACTGTTTGTCTGCTTCTCTGAACACTGTCGAGATTTTATTGTGAATTTCAGTTTGAAAGAGTTCTCGCTCTTCTCTCGAATCATTTGTAGAAAGACTCCTCATCTCCCATCAGACTCGTGTGGTGTAAATGACATTGTGTGGAGTGGGTCATTGTTTGTTTGTTTTCATTGCAGCTCCTGTTTTAAATCTAAATTAGATGAGGAATTCACTTCAGTGCTGATCTAAAGTACTACACTTCAGAAATCACACGGGGAAAGCCAAAGTGTCTCTGTTGTAACTTGAAGAAAACAAACACGGATAAACATAATTCTCTTAATAAACAGGCAGACTTATGTTTTATTTCTTTTTCTGCCCAAAGAAGACCACAAACTAGCTCCATGTGATGTAACATGGTTTTAAACCACAAATGACTTGATCTTAAGTGAATTTTACTTGAAGACCTCAAGTGTAGCCTTTTTCCTTTTAAACGTGCTAATAGAGGCAATCACAATGTGTCAGACCTTAAACAGTAGCATTAAAGAAGTGCACTATTACATATTACACACCACACCAAGCCCTTCAAGAGTTACCGTATTTGCCTACACACGAAGGAAATTGAAGGCAGAGTCTTCTTTTGTGACATCCACACAAATACACACACACGCACACCTCAAGCCACACTATGTGTGTGTTTTGGCACAAACTCAGAATAATTTTATGCCACACCCTGCTCTGTTTTCGTCTGTCTCTTGTTAGTTTCATTCCCCCTCAATGTTCTTTTTAAAAACGGTCTTCCTCCCCTGTGGGCTTAAGGCCACGAGGTCTGGATTTCTAGCATTATAAAAAAAGGACTAGTATCCTTGATCGTCGTCGGCTCAAATCACACCTTCACTTATGGACACATTTCACTCGCCCTTAAATATGCAAGTTTGGGCTGTTATTTGGTAGAAAATCAGTTTTCTTTGTCAACAAAATGTGTGAAGCTTTGAAACCAGACAGAGCACAAGCAGCCCAGTAGCACCTTGTAGACAGGTTATAAAACACACAAATGCACACAAAGACATTTTTTGGACTAACACCTTCCCGTAGTGAGATTTTGCTCGGACAAATCTGGGTGGGTGGGAGCGTCACAACAGGAAATGGACTAATGTTTATAACCGCACTCATACTTGAGGAGGAAAACATTGGGATTCATGTGAAATATGTACAGATATAGTATTATTATTGTCGCAGATGTGAACTTTCTCTTAACCCCATATGGAAAAAAGGACATTTTAAACACTATGACAAGAGCTCATGTCAGACATGCGCTTCTTTCCCCCCGTTTTCCATTCTGTGCTCGCTTTCTCGGCGTGGAGGGGAGATGAGTCTGCTGTCGATTCATGTCTTGTCTGATTTTATTATTTATCATTGCTCTTTGGGCACAGTTAGCGAAGTGCAGTTTGTATATTAACAATACAGGGAGCATCAGGAGTCGTCGGATGTGCTTTTGTTCTTTTTGTTTGTTTGTGTATCATACAATTTTATCTTTGATTATATAATAATTGTTATTATAATTATAAAGATAATTGATGGGCCTGTATGCATCTCTCTTCCGTGTTAACTAGCAGAGTTTATGAATTTGTTAGAAAGAGAAAAAAAATATGAATTCACCATCAAAATCTGACCATGATCATGAAAAACTGAGAAACCAGCATCACTTGTTGATCAAACTGTTCAAAAAGATGTTTGACTGTCATGTGTTGGTGGATCATTAAGTTCTATCAATTGAATTAAACATGTACAATTGAAATCGATTTGTTTTTCTAAAGATGTGAAATATTTCCATTATGTTTTATAAGTAAAGACTTAAGCCCCATTGCGTTTCATTGGCTTTATTTGGAGAGCAGAGCAGCACCGCGTTGTGTCAAAACGCGGGAACACAAGGGGGCGTGTCCGGAAGTTGTGTGTCATGCAAGAAGACGAGCGTTGTGAGGAGAAAAAAATGCTTTCTGTTTGACTCATTTCGCTTCGTATCTCCCATTAGTCTGTTTAGATATCAATAAAGGCATCATAATTTAGGAAATGTAGAAAAACAAAACAGATTAAATCCTCTAAACATTAGTTATCCGTGATAAAAATGCCGTAATGGAGAATTCAGCTGTTGGCCACCGCCCTCGCGCCATGACAGACCGACGGTACACGCCCACACTATTCCCTCGTTGCCCATTGGATGGAACGCAGTAAAGTATTTCTACCTACACTAACGGGCCAATGAACGCCCTTCCCTCTGAACTTTGCGTTCGAACGCTGCGGTAATTTATTCACTTGCGCCGCCTCTGATTGGACAACGCGGACGTCATTCAGCGGTTCCACGGCTTCATAGGTTCCAAGGGCTGCTGGCTGCTTCTATATATCCCGTTTTCGCACACATTCTACTTCCCGATAAGCTGCAGCATTTTGTAGGACTCATTCCGGCGACCAGCTTCTAATACAGAGTGAATTTTTTTGTCATCATGTCCAAACCCAGAGTTTATTTTGACATCACCATCGATGGAAAGAGTGCTGGGAGGATCGTAATGGAGGTAGGTCACATAAAATGCCTTAAATGCGGTGTATATCAGAGTCAGTATGACACAGTTTTATTAAATCGAATGTTTTTTCTATTAAAAACCTTTTAAGAAGCGTGTCGTAAGTGTAGTATGTTTGTTTAACAGCACTGTCTTGAAATTGGCGGATGAGGAAGCGATTCTGTCACCCGCGCCTAGCTGCAACAATGTAACATTTCTCCGATCCTCAGCCGCTACAGTGTTGCCGCTTGTGATTGAAATGGAACGCTGTGCATCGATCTGACAGAATGAGTTGAGCTGCTGTCACTGACAGATGAGCGCACATGGCGGAGTTTCAGTGATTGCAGACGCAGGCTGCGCGTGTGTAGCGCTGCACACGCTTTTTTTTTTTTTATAAGGACGCCATTTTCACCATCATTTTTTCATAACCCAAGATGCCATTTTGAAAAGGGAGGGGTGAATAGCGGAGTTTAGCCGTCTATCGCAACTTAACCAGAACGGAATCTTTTGCATCTCAGCGTTGTCATATTTTAACTTCTTCCCAAATAATATTTAAATGAATGAGCGACTGGCGTTACGTTTTGAATCAGTGCTGCAGAAATGCCAGTGAATGCACTTGTGCTGTATCAGTTAACTCTCGCGATCATATGAATATCACGTTTGCAGAGAAACGCGGAAGTCATTAACCTGCTCGGGTTCTTTTAATGTCATCATAGGCTAGCTTTATCCCGCGAGTGTTTTTGTATTTTAAAAGTTATGGTCTGAAACCTGTTTTTAATCATTTTAAAACAGAAAAAGTTCACTACCTTAATACTTTAACAAGAAACAATAAAGCAAATTACTGCAAAGCCTTCTCAAGGTGTGTGTTTGTTTCTCAATACTTGAAGACTGGATGATTTTAAATATGGCCTTAAAACCAACCTTTTAACCAGAGGTTTTGGTTGATTTTTTTTTTTATTGATTTTTTTTTTTTTTTGTCCTTTTGTTTTACGTTCTGAATTTGTAGAACTTTGAGATTTTGTTTAAATATAAAGTGCGCTATAATTAAAGTATTATTATTAGATTTGCTATATTTGATTGGCTGGTTGCCTTTGGTTATGTTTCTCTGTTCATTGTTTAAAATTTTGCATTAAAGTCAGTGTAAAAGTGAAGTGTATATATATATATATATATATAAAAATCTGATGTTCTTAAAATGGCCAATTACTTAGCTTAAAATATCTGACAATAGAAATCCATTGACATTCACACGTATTCTAGCTTGGACATCAGCTTAATTTCAATTTCTTGTTTTTCCTCTCCTTTTGAAACAGCTGAGAGCTGATGTTGTACCCAAGACTGCTGGTAAGTATCTTTTTCCACATTAAATGTGCTTCTTATAAATAAACGTAGACTGTCTTCTCATGCATTAATGTCTCCATATCTAAACAGAGAACTTCCGTGCTTTGTGCACTGGTGAGAAGGGTTTTGGTTACAAGGGCTCTGGCTTTCATCGTGTCATCCCCAAATTCATGTGCCAGGTAAGATCTGAACCCTGTTTTGTCATCGGACGCAATGATTTCAGCTCACTGATGTCGTGCTCTCGTGATGTAGGGTGGCGACTTCACCAACCATAACGGAACCGGTGGAAAGTCCATCTACGGCAACAAGTTTGAGGATGAGAACTTCACCCTGAAGCATGGAGGGAAGGGAACCCTGTCCATGGCCAACGCCGGAGCGAACACCAACGGTTCCCAGTTCTTCATCTGCACTGCTGATACTACTTGGTAAATGGCTTCTTTGAGATTAATGTTTGCATACTTCAACATCTTTGGAACTTTTCCATTGCACTAAAGGTTCTTTAGAATATAAAAATGTTTAGGGGATTTCCATTTGATGTTGGTGCTAAAGCTGCTTGTTTCTCCTTGAACAGGCTTGATGGCAAGCACGTTGTGTTCGGGAAAGTGGTAGACGGACTAAATGTGGTGGATGCCATGGAGGCTAAAGGAAGCAGCGGCGGGAAGTGCTCTGCCAAGATCATGATTGCTGATTGTGGCCAACTTTAATTGTTTCTTGCACTCCTTTCCCATTCCAACCATGCACATTCCTTACTATATAGATTTTTTTTTTTTTTATTGCCATTCCTAAATGAGATGCTTATTCCATGTGTCATGGTCCTGTTTTATGTATTCTGATGGTCCCCAGGACACAAATTGTTAAACATGGATTAAAGATGGATCAAGATTCCTTTCAACAGGTTTTTGTATTCTGTCATTTCTTGGAATGGACAGCTCAGCTCAATTGTTGTTAAAGAAATCTGAGATTTCATTTATCGTGCTGATATGCTCTTGTAATATAGAAGTCTTCAAAAGGAGCCCATTAAAGTTTGTTTTGGTTCTAAAATGGCAGCGTTCTGCTGCAGTTATTTCTATTGGCCAGCAGGTGGCGCGCTCTGTCACTTTATTCTGTAGCCCCTCACTGCAGAACAAAGATCCAGGGGGCGGGGTTGGATCCACATCTAGGGGGTGGAGACGGGTGGGTTTAGGTACATGTAAGGTGGGAGGAGTTGGATCTAGATCCAACCTTGCCCCCTGGATCTTGTTCTGCAGTGAGGACCATCTTACTTTATTAGTGCAGTGGTTCTCAGCCAGGTTAACCAAAAATAAAACATTTTAGTTATTTGAAATAACATAAATTAACTGGCTTTTTATTTTTATTTCCGCTATTGCCATGGCAAAATTTTTCATTTAGTTTAACTTGACGTACTAAAAACTTAAACTAGTAAATTTAAAAAAAGGAAACGGAAAAACTATATTTAATAAATATAATAAAACTTTTATAAATCCATTTAAAAAAACAAAATTACAAATATTAAAGTGAAAAAAATCTAAATGGCAATAAAACTCTCAACAGAAGGATAGTAAAATAATGGTTTTGCTTTAAGTAAAGTTGATGTCTTTAAAATCCAACAATTAAGTGTTAATATTTATCCTATTAATACATAAATTGCATAGGCCCAGAAATATGCAAGTAAATTCATATTTGATTTATCTGAATTTAGCATGTTTTCTGTCCCACTAAGTTTAAATTACTTAAATTCACTAAATGAATACTTGCAAATGAGCTTGCATATTAAAACAGGACACCAGAAAATAAACCCACAATATTGTATGTAAACATTTTAAACCAGACATACCAGAACATTACAAGTGATGTTTTACCACAGCAGTGCTTTTAAATAAAGGCCTTCGGTTTGAATTGTACAAGATTATTAGGTAGAAATGTTGCCCGATTCAGAGAACTAAGTTGTAAGTATCTTTAATGAGGTTAGAGCAGTTCATCCAGCAGGTTTCCTGGGCTGTGCGTTTGTCCCAGAGCATCACTGATGGGGTTGTTGCACATGGGACATGAACATCTCACTTCCAGCCACTTCACCAGACACCTGGAAGACGAAACATCAGAAACAATTCTTAACAGTTATAAAGTACTGTAGCCCGTTCAAACCAAGAACGTTAACTATAACAATAAAGTTTTAATAATTGTTGTAATTCTATGTGAATATTGAAGTCCATGACACAGCTATAGCGATAGGGTGACCCTACGTCTGATTTTCACTACGGTCTTAATAGAATGATAACCTTCGTTCCGCCTTCTCTCGAGACCTTATGTAAACAAAGTCATGCCCATGACCCTGGAGGCAGAGCGTCCTGCACTATAAAAAGCAGGATGAGCTTCCGGCTCATTTTCTTACCTTGAACGCCTAGTGTTCTGAGCGACAAGGATAGCGACGGTCATCCTTCGGTCTCACAGATCCATAGATATATTCATAACTTACGATCTGTTTTGACCTCACTCTGACCGTCACTACGGTCTTAATAGGATGACCTAAACCAAAAGGGTCACGAGGAACAGAAGAATTAGATTTCCCTAAATCTTGCTGGGCAACAGACATCAGAACTGCAGTGCTCACAGGTTACTACCTGCTTAGCAGAGCAGAGAGCCAAGAGAAAATCCATTTAGAGAGATATATTTCAATCTGTTTTCACAATAGGCCCATACTGGGACTTAGTGAGAGAGTTCAATACAAGAGGCACGTCCGAACTCGGTGCCCGCAGAGTACGGTCTGGACACAGGTCAACTCCCTTAGGAAACTTACTTATTAAAGGAAGTCGGCCTAATAGCTGGTCATTGGCCCTTCATGTAATGCTGAAATAGTCAAGGCATAACCCTTGTTTCTACTGGCTGCCTTGCCTTGATCCAGTTGAAACTGTAAAAAAGAAGGACAAGTGGCAGAGAACTGGGTCCACCTTAGTGTTCACACACCAGTTTGAAAAAAATGTCCAGCTTAAAGAGTAATTGGTGCGAATAGATGGGACTCTAGCATTGCTCTGTGTCTCGTGTGTCATCTGAATGTTGAGAGACAGACTCTACAGAGACCATACCCACAGTTGGGTTTGGATGCCAAATCTGTCCGTCTGTCTGTGACAGAAGATCCGCTCGAGCTGGCAGCTGCCATGGGCAGCCCTGTGTCAGTCGAATCAGGTCTGGAACCATGGCCTTCCTGGCCAGCATGGAGCCACCATCAGCACAGAGTAATGACCCTCCCTGATCCTCTGAATGACTTGAGGAATCAACGGAAGAGGGGGAAAAGCATGCAACAATCCTGTTGGCCATTCTTGAGATTTTGAGAACACCTAGGCCAGAGCAGTCCTCCTGTATCTATAAGGGAGTACCATTCCTGACAATGAGTTGCTTCACTGGATGCATAAAAATCGATCTGGGCTTCCCCATAATGGGTTCAAATTTGACCCACTACTTTAGTCCTGGACAGGATATCGGCTGCCACAACTGGGATGTGAATTGTTCTCAGAGATGCTAGACGGGGCCATGCCCAAGTCAGTAGCTACTTAGTTACCTGGAGACTGCACAGCTTAGCGACTTCGTCCCATCCTGGTGAATTATATGATACACCACAGAGGTGCTGCCTGTTCTCACTTACCCATGCTTGTGATGAATGAACTGTAGCAACCCCTTGAGGCAAGAAACTGCCTTTAGTTTGAGCACATTTGTGTGTTCCAAAGACCAATGGAGCTTCCACGTGCCCCTAAATGACCAGCCCTCCCACACAGCTCTCCAAGCCTGTCAGTGATGCATCTGTTGTGATCACTGCTCTTCTTTGAGGAAGAACTCCCAGTGGAACTCCTCTGAGAAGAACGTCTCTGTTCCTCCAGGGGAGCAGACCCTTCATGCAGTCACCAACAGCTTTACTCCTTTGTCTTTTTTGGATGGAGATAAAATGAATTAAACCAACACTGTATGCCACGCGCTCTCAACAGGCCCAGAAGGATCACCACTGATGCTGCTGCTGCTATCAGCCAAAACAACTTCTGTAATTTAAGCGCATTCACCAGTTTTCCAAACTGGAAATGTCTTAATGCTTTTCCCACACTGTTGGCCCTCTGAGGTGAGATGTGCATTCATTGTCACAAAATCAAAATGGATCCTGAGTAGTTGTCGAGGCTGGAGACTGCTGTTCTTCCAGTTTACAGTGGAACCAAGGGATTGAATATGGGCCAGTACTTTCTCTGTGTCCATTACTCCTTGATTTAGAGTGGGGATGCAGATCAACCAATCGTCTAGATATGGAAGAATTTTGAGACAATTTTGGAAGTATTGGTTGAAACTCATGATGTCGGGAATGTGCCGATAACCACCCATTTTTTTCCAATTGTGGAGTAAACCCATTTTGCTGTGCGCTGGGAGGCACCTCTGAAATGGCTCCTTTTTTTCAACACACTTTGAACTTGGTTCTGGTTCTTGGACTACTGGCTCCAAAAAGGGTATCCTTGACAATAGTCATTTGGACCCCTGAAAAGGGAGATGAAACTACAGTTGGTAACCATGAGTTACCGTGGACAACCCTTCGGGGAAGTGAGGTAGGAAGCAGACTGTTGACATGAAAGCTATGTTCTTGGACACTAGCAGGGCCACCACATCATGTCAATATCAGGCAAGCCATTGCGGAATTGCCGCAAGCCCTTTGAACAATCTCCCTCAATGTAATGGAATGCTCAGGTCTGTCCAACATTTCCTGAGAATCTGGATGAAAGACATGACCAGGCATTACTGATAAATTCATCAGTTTGCTCCTTATGGCAAAGAAGTCTGAGCCAGCCATATCTGCCTGTGATATAAGACAGCTGATGACATAACCTCATTTACATCACGTGTTTGTTGGGAATGCGCTACCAAAGCCAAATCAATTAACATTTTGAAATCTTGATCTTCCACACACACTGTTTTCTATAAGGCCACCAGGAGAATAGCCAAAGCATTACCCATATGAGCCGCACGTGCAGCAGCATAAACAGTGAGAAATCAGGCAGTCAGCCTTAGTGCACTCCTTGCCAGGACAGCATGGATGAGCCAAGATAGGGGCCGGTCCCAAAGCTGTCCATGATGCTATCGCCGGCTCATCTGGTGGCATATCCCCAAGTCCAGTGTCTACTGGTTAACAAGCATTTTTATAAATCCAGATACATGGATAGAATTTTTTTGCATACGCAATGTTTATACATGAGGCCCCTGGTGATTCCTCACCTCTGCAGCATCTGAATGGGAGTCTCACGATTCTGATTGATGCCCACTATCGAGCAGTGAGTTGGGGGCAAAATAGACAGCACATCTTCATCTACGGCCTCTTCTCCCCGAGGCACAGGTGGCGAAATGCTTTCCTGGCCGGGGGAAGAAATGGATCAGGAAAAGGAACGATGAGCCTCAAATCTGTCCATTCCGTGAGATAAGCTCTGAAGAGTTGTCAGAATCTTAAGATGTACATCTGTACTTTCTGTTGGTGGAGCAGTTATTGGTTTATCCACACACTTATGACTTGTTGGTTTGAAGTTATAGTAAAAAAAATAAAAAATAAAAAAATACTGGTGGTCACGCAATGTTGCGCACTTATGATCATGACCACCTAAAGAGCATTCCCTCTTTCTACCATGCTCAGCCACCATGCTGCGAATCCGGTTCGCATGACATTACTCTCTAGGCAGGACGGGGCCCAGGAGCAGGACTGAGTCACCCTGCCTTAGAAAACAGGAGATCGGCTGTGGGAGAGGACGACGCATCTTGTTTGACTCGCATGTCTCTGACTGGCCTGGCTGCTGCCAGGGAAAGCGTGCTCTCACAATATTTTCAGACCTTTTTCGAGTACATGCAGGGCCTCCCGGCCTTTGTTAAACTACTGCTGGCATCGGTGGGATTCGAATCCACGCCCCCAAAGAGACTGGAGCCTAAATCCAGCGCCTTAGACCACTCTCACAAGCTGCACTGCAAGGATTATCCATATCCTCTTGTTCTGTGAGCAATCCATAGACATGAGGGGCATCCCGATGTCCATCACAGGGGTCCATTGCTGACTGACAAAACCGGCAGCACTGAGATGACATGGTCGCTATTGCAACTGCAGTAAATTAAGCCAACAAAAAGATGACCTTCACCTGTACATGAACGTACTCAGAAGGCTTATAACAATCCCCACTGATCGTGAGCATCAGTAAGGGTGTATTAAATGCAACTATAAAAATCGACCTTCACTAGTAAGCGAACATACTCTGAAGATCCAAAATAAACCCCACAAACTGCGAACAGTAGTCAAGGGTAATTTAGCCCACACAAGGAACTGACGTGCACCAGTACACAAACGTACTAAGCAAGTCAAACAATCCCCAACCACTGTGAACAGTGATATAGGGTATAATAGGGTTTAATATTACCAAAAACTTTGCAATGGAAGTATATTCTATTTTTTCATTGATAGATATCTGAAAGAGAACAGAATTACACAAACGCTGTGTAGCTTAGCATATTAGCTAGCTACAAAACAATGCAATGGAGATACTACTATGTAGCAATAATGCCAATATAACCACCACAATTCACAGGGACACAAAGCACCTGCACTATTAGGTGATGAATTGAACGGTGGATAATCAATTTAATTCTGTTTTCCTACCTGTATCTGGTCTCTTGAGGCGAGAAAGGTAAGAGAATGAGCCGGAAGTTCATCCCATTTTTTATAAGTGTGGGAAGCTCCGCCTCCAGGGTCATGGGCATGACTTATTTACATAAGGTCTCGAGAGAAGGTGGAACGAAGGTTATCATTCTATTAAGACCGTAGTGACGGTCAGAGCGAGGTCGAAACAGATCTGCACGATATCGATGGAATCACAGTCAGAACAACTTTTCCCAGCTGATGGACGGTAAAAACATTGACAGCCAATCAGAATCCATACATAACGACAGCGTGTACTCATGATAAACAGAGCGTTGTTTTGCGTTGAGAAACGATATTGTTGGAATCATGATAAACAGAGCATTATTTTGATAATTATCGTGAGTTATCTTTATAGTTCTTGTTCTTGGTGTGAACGGGCTTTTACAGTTGCGAGGCACGGGCCATGTTGAGTTCGCTTCAATGAACCTCTTTTCTTTAATAGCATTAGCATGATAAAAGACATCGGAGGGATTTACCTCTTATGAAAGGCGTGTTGGCATGGTAACACTCCAAGCTCATCTTTTGTCCTGAAGTCCTCCAAACAGACTGCACATGTTAACTGAGAAACACAATGTAGATGAGGGAAAATCAGAACCTTTAAAGTTTAAAAACTTTCCAAGTACTCAAATAACTTTAACCTTTCAATAACTTTATAGACAAAAACTTTTACCCCGTGTGCATGTAACTGTGTTGTTTCATCTTTAAATACAACCTGTAATGTAAAACATAGTTGTTCATTTTTTATTTATTTTTTTAAACATAGTGGCAGCAAAAAGTATTTCTAGACCCTTCATAGACATAGTTTATTCATTTTGCAACATCGACAATTATTGAACTGAATTAAATGAACATTGTACTGACTCAAGCTGAATAATGACATTGTTGCCTTTTTTAGAGCTGCTTATAGCTGAAATGAACTCATCTGAACTGAACTGAACCAGTATTGAACTGACTGGAGCTGAATAATGACACTATTATCTTATGTAGAGCTGCTTGCTGAAACTGAATCTCATATTTGAATTTTTCATAATTGATTCTGTTATTTTCCTGTTCATACTGTAAGGTTGCTTTAAAACAATCTCTATTTGATAAAGTACTATGAATAAAGGTGACGATGTAATTGACACAAAAATGTCTGAATGTCAGTGCAATTAAGAAATCACAGCAAGTGTCTTTTCATTTTGAAATGGTACAAGCACACTTTCTAAGCACATTTTCTCTGTTTCTCTGAATTTATGTTTGAAAATGAAGTTTTAAAGGAATGAGGTTGGTGAATGTGTTGATAGTTAATGTGATTTTCTACACCTGTGGTTCCTCTAATAGGACACCTGTGTGAACTCGAGGAGAACTGACTTCATACATCCACTAAAAATCAGCAAAACACCAGCAGATTCAAACATGAAGAAAAGTGACATTAGTGAAGAGAAAAATCCTGCAGCATCTGAGAGGTTTTTAGTGTCAAATACTTCCTGATGAAATATTTTATGATATAATCCCACATCATACACTCACCATTTTGTATCCAGCTCTCACGTTGAGCGCCTGATGTCTCAATTTACTGCAAAGAAAAACAGGACATACAATTCATTAACAAGGATTGACTTTTTTAAATTTAAAAATATTTCAAATTTTAAAAAGTGTAAATATTATACAAATGTATTTTTTTCTATAATTGTATTAATTTTTTTAAATGTTCAATGTAATTTTTTAGGCAAAGGCTGTGCTGTGTCATATGTTTCTAAACAAATTTGGGTTTGTAGTTCTCAGTGTTTGACATGACATTAGCCAAAAGCCTTTGGTCAAAAATAGCATCGTGAACAAAAAGCACAGAGATACAATCTAGTCCTGAATTGTTTGAGTTCGGAAGCGCGTGAGGCCAGAGGAAGTCCATTCTGCTCTGCGGCTGTCAGTCTGTCACTGGTGTTATTTACAGGACAATACTGATGAAGTCCAGTCACAAAGAGTTTTAGAAACGTCACCCAGGATCTGCGTAGTCCAAACTGGCTGTTCTGGTAAACTACAGTCACACTTACCTTATAAAGAAGCAGCAGAATATCAGGCTTAAAACAAAGATAAAGATCCCAGTGCCAAAGATGACCACATAGATGTTGAGAGGGAGTTCCTGAGAGGTCACTGGAGGCATGGTGTTTTAAATATGAATCATTTCCTGAAGATGAAGAAAGTGATTGATATGTCATATACCCAGTTTCATAACAATAAGAGCCTGAACAAGCTTAGGGTAATATTGAGCTATTTTTAACCGAAGAAAAAGCATCAATTTTAAAGAAGGCAGCATATTTTTTTTTTTTCAAACACGTTAGTACTTTTAACAGAAAGATAAAAAACGTCATGGACCTTTGGCTTAAGATAAAGAAATATGAATACATTTACAATGACATTAAATATGAATTTAAAACGATATCTCACCATTATAAACAGGCTCCTGAGTGTCTTTACTTCAGTGTTTATTCTTCATACTCGGATTTGTTCATTCTCACGGATCAAGCGTCAAATGAATCACTGACTGTTTAGTTACATCTACAGTATTGAGAGCCTGTAAATGTGAATAAAATAAAGTCCCGACCGGATCACGGGGGTCAAACAATAACGGACAGCAGACAGACATAAATATCCACATGCACGAGAAAACCTGTAATTCAGGAGGCGGAGCCTAAATACACTAATTATTCAGTGATTCACTCCGTATAGAACTTCTCATGTACACCACATTATTAAAAAAGAAACAGTAATAATATAATATGATATGGTATATGTGTGTTTCTATTTCTACTATAAGTGTTTGACCTCAAAAATAGTTAATTTTTATCTGATATTTTCTGTTATCTGATATTTAAAACAAAAAACAAAACAGCATTAACATTTCTTGACTTTTTTTTTTTTCCAAAAAGTTTTATTTGAAAGAAAAAACAAATAATCACAGTCAAATCCTATTGATTTGTTTTCCATTTAATTAAGAGAAAATATTTAAAAATCAGAATAGACAAACTATGTTTCTATCTAAAGTTGTCTGGATTTTTTTGCAACATTAAACCTCAACAAAAAAAAGTAAGGAGATTTTAAAAGGCATGTTTGGACAGAAATCTGACCTGGTTAAAGGCATATTTGGGCCGGTGGCTGTGTATCCTGGGCGCTGGTCATGCTGACTCAGTGGGTTATTTGTTCACACCCTGATAACAAGTCTGACATTAGACACCAGAGTGAATTCACTGAAGATTCATTTAATATTTAATATAAAGCTGCTCATTGCATAACCTGACGACAGAATTATGAACAGTTATTCTTAATTTTCTGGATATTCTATTGTGTCAACCTTAGTGCACCCCAGATCATAATATGCAGACATATATAGGCCTATGCAATATGTGACGGTAGAAATGTTTTGTTTTAGCATTTAATTTGATTGCTTTTTACCTACATAATTACTTAAATTAATAGCTGATTGTAAATATGTCTGTAGACCTTAAGTAGTTTCTCTTTTAACAACATTTGATTCCTAATCCTCCATGCTTATTCACAAACAGCCCTAAAACCTTCAGTGGTTCTGTGGGAACATTCAGCTCTGCTCTCTGACAAACAAGACTTTAACAAAGCTTAAATGACACCACAGTGCAACATTCAGTGCAAAATTCTCCACTATAAAGTGAACTTAGAGTCAACCGTCACAGGACAGTGAGGACAGAGGTCATATTTCATCAGTCAGTCATTTTAATTGCGAATACTTAATCATCATGAAAATCAAAACATTTGCTAATGCAACATGCACTATATTATGTATGACTTGGCCACAGGGTGGCGCTATAATAAGGGTTTTAAAGGAATAGTTCACCCAAAAAATTAAAACTTGCTGAAAATGTACTCACCCTCAGGCCAACCAAGATGTAGATGAGTTAGTTTCTTCATCGGAACAGATTTGGAGAAATGTTGCATTACATCACTTGCTTACCAATGAATCTTCTGGAGTGAATGGGTGCCGTCAGAATGAGAGTCCAAACAGCTGATAAAAACATCACAATGAGTAATTCACACCAATCCGGTCCATCAATTAACATCTTGTAAAGAGGAACGCATCATAAAGACATTTTAACTTCAATCTGTTGAAGTTATGTGCCATGTTAGTGCTTATAGGTCTGTATAGACTGCAATCTAAATTCAGTTTTTACTTTGAGACTTGAGTTCATTCCCACAGTCCTGCATTATTTTTTTTTATCAAGTAAGAAGCAAATAAACTATTGTACACAAAGCATTTTACTCTTCTCAAAATAAAATAAAAAATAAATTAAAACAGTGGCATATACATCTTTTTTTGTAGGCTGCAATATTGCCTTTAAGTTTCATAAAATAAATCATCAATACATGGCTGTTTCTCATATCAAATTTTGTGAAAAATAAAATGACAACTGTTTTGCTGGAAATATCATTTAAACAGCTATGCATGAACAGACATTTCCAGATCAAGCACAAAAGCAACTTGGAAAATTAAATAATGTTTATTAGATTTCACGTACATTATAAATAAAATAACAATGTTTTTAAATTGTCTCCGGCTGCATGCTCCCCCTCAAAACTCAGAAATTTGGTTCAACACTTGTTCCTAAGACACAAACTGGTGTGTAGTTTAGATCCACGTACAGTGGAAGAGATTTGCAGTCCTGGCAGTAGTTCAGCTCCAGCTGTTGCAGTGAATATTTGTTAGATGTAACGACGACAAACACATACACAAATACAATAAACAGCTGTCTCCAATAATACAAATGTACAGAAATGACAATAATACTAGCACAATACAATTCATACAGCTACAGTCGGTACATTGTACTGCACTTGAGGATTTGCTGGATTTGTAAGTACAAGACTGCACTTCTTGTGTACAGTAGCTACTCTATATTACAATACCTTACAAAACAAGTTAAGAGACAACTTGAAACATGTAGAATACTTCACATGACATCTTTAGTATTTATACAAAGCACACGTCACTGATAAGTTAATGTGTAACAAAACTGACTGCAATTTGCATATAGTCTCATGTACACTAGAGCTCAGTGTCATATGACATGATCTGATTCACTGTAATGAATGTGACCAGCTACATTACCTAAATTGAAATGCAAAACCGATGGATCATATACTTTCATAATATTATAACACTGCATCATAGGAAAATTTGGAATGTTAGAAAACCTGGATGTTAGAGTGTTCTGGATGGTCACTATATGGTAGTATTATGTGGAACATTGTTCTAGGTTGTTAGGGTGCTGTTGGCAGTTGCTAAGACATTGCTGTCTGGGTGGTTACTAAAGTGCTCTGAGTGGTTGCAATGCCAATTCTATGTGGTCACTATATTTTACATTTACATTTATGCATTTAGCAGACGCTTTGATCCAAAGCGACTTACAGTGCATTCAGACTATACATTTTTTTATCAGTATGTGTGTTCCCTGGGAATTGAACCCACGACCTTTTGCGCTGCAAACGCAATGCTCTACCACTGAGCCACAGGAACACATTTTTTAAGGGATTGATGTGGATCTGTGGCAGTTACTAATGGATTTGTTCACACAGAACGCGTTTTTGCAGTCCATGGTGCTGTTTTTCCTGTAGCATTATGTAAACGTGTTTGACCGCTGCCATTGCGTCTTTTGTAGCATCTCGCGCATGACACGGGTGTTGTAAAAACGTGCGCTGCTTTTACATTCTTTTTTTGTAAACGGACGCATTTTTGACGGTTGAGTTTGCAGTGTCTCGCACATGACAGCGTTCTAAATATCAGCACTAAAACTTCTATGAAACGTGCCTTTTCCCCCTATTCCACTACACCACATCTGGCATTTCTAAACATTAAAAAAAGCATTCTGTGTGAATGGCTCCTAACACGTTTTTGCATTCTGCTGCACTGCTTTTCCATCGTTGCGCTCGAATCTTGTGCCTTTTGCAGTCTCTGGCATGACAAGGCCTTCTAAAAACGTGGCGCTCACATTAAATTAAGGTCTACGTTTAGAAACGTGTTTCTGGACGTTGCATTTTTCTATTCTGCTACTCAATATTGTTATCCACCTTAATTCTTCAACGCGGAAGTAAGGGCGAGACTTCAGGTTCATTATCGGCTACAGGGAAATAACGAGAAGAATAACAACGTGCAGTAAACGGTCAAACTGTTTGAACTACAAACCAGTCTGTTCATAATTAAGATAATACATTAAAATAATATGGTAAGACACACCAATTTGCAATATCAGGCAGCAAAACGAGCTGTTTTGTACAGCTAAAAAAGCTGGATGTGATGCGACCGGAAGCCAGACCCATAAAATTTACAAACGGCCGCACCCAAAGGAAAAATAAGGTGGACAGGTGGTCAAAAAATTGTGATACTTATAAGGTTATATTTTGTCTTCAAATCTTAAGTATGAACAATAGCAACAGGTGCTTGCTTAAAATCTGTTCAAGACGGTAGAAGTTTTTGTTTTCCATATTTGTTTCCAGAACATCCTAAGTCTGGAAAATCTATATCACATTCAAATCTCATCCTAGCACATTCTGCCTGTCCAGTTAATTTTGAACTGTATGCCAATGGTGCGATGACCTAATTTTTGTCATGCACAACGAAGTGAATTTGCGGCGAGCATAAACCAGGCTCGGGGCCATTCACAAGGTTTTTTTTTTTGCATTCCACTGCGCTGCTTTGCCTTTATTTTTCTCTGTAAAAATGCACTAGACAGACATGTTGGACTGATGCCTTCACTTCTTTTCAGCGTCATGCACATGACAGACTGTTCTAAACTTGTCTACACCTTGCGTTGTTCTAATTAAACGTGCATTTTTAACACAAAAACGTGTTTTGTGTGAATGGCCCCTTTTAAATAATGTGGTGATTAACTCAGAGCAAGCTACAGCAACATTTCAGTGGGTGGTCACATGAACAGATGTGAACATTTAACAGTGAATAAGGCATTACACACATTTATAGAGGTCCTGATGTAATAAGGCATTTCTACTGACCGCAGGAGGACAGCTGGAATAAACACTCTGCTCTCATTAACTGCAATACAAACACATTAGGTCAAGGCCTGGGCCAGAATGGTTGAAATTCAGATGCTACCAGTGGCTTTATGTTGCATTGCGGCTGGCGCGCAGTACGCTGTCCAGACCGCTGAGCTGCCGTAGGAAACCGCGGTTTGGCGTGACGCCACGGTGGTCCTTCACTGTCTTGATGGCCTCCACTAAAGTCATGTTCTGACGAATCATGAGGTAGGCCAGAACCAGCGTAGCAGATCTGCTCAGCCCGACGGCACAATGCACAAGAACCGTTCCTGCAAAACAAGTCACTGTGTCAATATGTTCATATGAATGACAAAAACAGTCAAGTACAAACATTTCATGTACATTTTCCAACTTTTGCTCAAATTATTATACTGATAATTTCATTTGTGATTAAAACCATGAATTAGAAAAGAATTGAGAAATAGAAGACTTGTGGTCTTTGTGGATTTTTGGGCCACATTCATATGCACACTTTTATGTAAATCCTTTTTTTTTTTTTTGAGTTTCAGAATATCAATACAAGCCACATACAGGTGCATCTCAATAAATTAGAATGTCGTGGAAAAGTTCATTTATTTCAGTAATTCAACTCAAATTGTGAAACTCGTGTATTAAATAAATTCAGTGCACACAGACTGAAGTAGTTTAAGTCTTTGGTTCTTTTAATTGTGATGATTTAGGCTCACATTTAACAAAAACCCACCAATTCACTATCTCAACAAATTAGAATACTTCATAAGACCAATAAAAAAAATCATTTTTAGTGAATTGTTGGCCTTCTGGAAAGTATGTTCATTTACTGTATATGTACTCAATACTTGGTAGGGGCTCCTTTTGCTTTAATTACTGCCTCAATTCGGCGTGGCATGGAGTTGATCAGTTTGTGGCACTGCTGAGGTGGTATGGAAGCCCAGGTTTCTTTGACAGTGGCCTTCAGCTCATCTGCATTTTTTGGTCTCTTGTTTCTCATTTTCCTCTTGACAATAACCCATAGATTCTCTATGGGGTTCAGGTCTGGTGAGTTTGCTGGCCAGTCAAGCACACCAACACCATGGTCATTTAACCAACTTTTGGTGCTTTTGGCAGTGTGGGCAGGTGCCAAATCCTGCTGGAAAATGAAATCAGCATCTTTAAAAAGCTGGTCAGCAGAAGGAAGCATGAAGTGCTCCAAAATTTCTTGGTAAACGGGTGCAGTGACGTTGGTTTTCAAAAAACACAATGGACCAAGACCAGCAGATGACATTGCACCCCAAATCATCACAGACTGTGGAAACTTAACACTGGACTTCATGCAACTTGGGCTATGAGCTTCTCCACCCTTCCTCCAGACTCTAGGACCTTGGTTTCCAAATGAAATACCAAACTTGCTCTCATCTGAAAAGAGGACTTTGGACCACTGGGCAACAGTCCAGTTCTTCTTCTCCTTAGCCGAGGTAAGAGGTCTCTGACATTGTCTGTGGTTCAGGAGTGGCTTAACAAGAGGAATACGACAACTGTAGCCAAATTCCTTGACACGTCTGTGTGTGGTGGCTCTTGATGCCTTGACCCCAGCCTCAGTCCATTCCTTGTGAAGTTCACCTAAATTCTTGAATCGATTTTGCTTGACAATCCTCATAAGGCTGTGGTTCTCTCGGTTGGTTGTGCATCTTTTTCTTCCACACTTTTTCCTTCCACTCAACTTTCTGTTAACATGCTTGGATACAGCACTCTGTGAACAGCCAGCTTCTTTGGCAATGAATGTTTGTGGCTTACCCTCCTTGTGAAGGGTGTCAATGATTGTCTTCTGGACAACTGTCAGATCAGCAGTCTTCCCCATGATTGTGTAGCCTAGTGAACCAAACTGAGAGACCATTTTGAAGGCTCAGGAAACCTTTGCAGGTGTTTTGAGTTGATTAGCATGTCACCATTTAATTTGTTGAGATAGTGAATTGTTGGGTTTTTGTTAAATGTGAGCCTAAATCATCATAATTAAAAGAACCAAAGACAAATTACTTAAGTCTGTGTGCATTGAATTTATTTAATACACGAGTTTCACAATTTGAGTTGAATTACTGAAATAAATGAACTTTTCCACGACATTCTAATTTATTGAGATGCACCTGTATAAGCACACATAGTACACATACATAACACCACAGGAATAACAAATAAAAGAAAAGAAAAATTAAAACAACCAGTAAATAAATCAAGAACAAAGTTTCTCCTATAGAGTGCAACAGTCAGGTTCCGTACATACAAACTTAATTTTATCCATAGAGAAATACATTTTTTAAAGTTATATTTATGGGAATATTAAAGCCTTTAATGTGATAGTCATGCCTTTAATGTGACAGTAGAGAGGAGACAGGAAAGCATTGGGTGGAGAGAGGGGGACAGGATTGGCAAAGAACCACGAAACAGGAATCGAACTCGGGTCGTCGCAACTCGCAAGCGCATTTTACAATAAGCTTAAAATATAATGGGCCTCATTCATGAAACATTCGTAAATATATGAGTAAATTCTGAGTAATTTGTGCGTAAAACGGACCTTCCCGAAAACTTTTTATTATTTTGCTTCAAATAAAAGTTTGTAACATTGTGATTCGCTTTAACAACCCCCATAGGAATTTTTAAAGGAAAAATGAATGGAAAAAAAATACTTCTGGAACCAATATTGATGAAAAAGTGAGTGGGAAATAATGCACTATAGCATCTGCATCACATTACATGTAAAACCCTTTTTGCTTTTGATTTAAATAAGACTGAGAAACTTCAGGTTGAAAGAAAAAGGCCCCTTATGAACTGACCTCCGCTACTAAGGGCTCTGTGAATGAACTCGGCTGCTGGGTAGAAGTTGACACTCATGTCGAAAGAGGGCGAGTCGTGGGCTTCAATGCCGTGATACGTGATGTTCATGCCAGCATAATACTCCGCACCGCCTCTCCATTTGCTCTGAGCACAGTTGAGGATGTGCGTGATCCCGAGCTTGACGAGTTCTTTGCGGTTTGAGGCAATTTCTCTGCAAATTTAAGTGAGAAATTAGTACACAGTACAAAATTTACTGGCAATTTCTAGTTTACCTATCTAAACAGGATAAAATTTCACTCTTTTATTGCTATTTCATGCTTTGTTAAATGCATTATTCAAAGCAAGTTATTTTATGAACCATGAAGACCATGATGTTATCTTTTTTTTGTTGAAAAATTCAATACTAGTTTTTTGTATGAGCAACTAAAGCAAAATCTTGTGTTCAGCATCCTGTATATGGCCAAAACTGCAGATATTCATGGGCTACTCACTGGTCACCTATGTAGAGTCTTGGCCACACTTCATCTGCATGATTACAGGCGGTTTTCCCAGTGTACAACAGACGCTCAAGTTCAGCAACAGTTAAAACAGGAGAGCCTTTCTCTGAGTCCTTTCTGCTGGGAGATCTGGAATTACTCCGTGACCGGGACAGTCTGGACATGAAAGCCATCTGGACTGGCCTTCAGTGGAGCTATAAAATAACACTGAAAATGGATACAAAATAAGAGTAACAGTTAATTTAAAATTAAAGGGACCGTTCACCCCAAAATTAAAAATGTTGACACATTTTTCAGGTTAAACAAATAATCATTACTTATACTATCAAGAAAACAACAACAACCAATATAATTCTATTTTATATATTTACAACCCCAAATCAGAAAAAGTTGGGACAGTATGGAAAACGCAAATAAAAAAAGAAAGTAGTGATTTCTAAATTTACTTTGACTTGTATTTCATTGCAGACAATATGAACACAAAATATTTCATGTTTTGTCTGGTCAACTTCATGTCATTTGTAAATATACATCCTTTCCTGTCATTCAGACCTGCAACACATTCCAAAAAAAGTTGGGACAGGTTCAAGGTTCAAGGTTCAAGGTTCTTGTTTATTTGTCACATACACAATCATACAGGGTATAATCAGTAGTGAAATGTAGGTCAGGACAGGTCCGCTCAATGGACAGTGCAAGAAAATAAAAATAAAAGATGATACATAACACAGGAGCATATATTTAAATATAGGTAGGAATAAGATAAAAAAATAAATAATAATAAGTAAAAACAATAAAATAAAATGAGTAAAATGTGCAATGAACTAAAATGTGCAATACAGTCTACTGTGGATTTAATAAATATTAATATAACCAGGGATGTGCAAGAGGAATGGGATGTGCAAGGAATGTGCAAACAGGTTGTACCAGGTATGTACACATAGCAGCATGCGGAAGATGGAGAAAGATGGGTGTTAAGTTATAAATGAGTCTGTAGATGTTAGGAGACTGAGTTCAGGAGCCTGTGGCCTGTGGATAGAAGCTCCTCCTCAGTCTCTCAATTTTTGCCATCACGCTTCTGAAGCGCTTGCCAGTGGCAGTGATTGAAAAGATGGTTACCGGGGTGATTTGAGTCCTTGATTATTTTTGCAGCTCTGCTTTTGCAGCGTTTGAGGTAGATGTCCTGCAGAGAGGGGAGGGCAGACCCAGAGATGCGCTCAGCTAAGCGCACGACTCTCTGCAGAGCTTTGCAGTCCTGTTTTGTGGCGTTACTGTACCACACTGAGATGCACTGAGTCAGTACTGGGACAGTAAAGCATTTACCACTTTGTAATGTTGCCATTCCTTTTCACAACACTTAAAAGACGTTTAGGGACTGAAGACACCAAGTGATGAAGTGTTTCAGGTGTAATTTTGTCCCATTCTTCCTGCAAACAAGTCTTAAGGTGGGCAACAGTACGGGGTCTTCGTTGTCGCATTTTACGCTTCAAAATGCGCCACACATTCTCTATTACAGACAGGTCGGGACTGCAGGCAGGCCAGTCAAGTACCCGTACCCTCTTCCTCCGCAGCCAGGACTTTGTAATGTGTGCAGAATGTGGTTTTGCATTGTCTTGTTGAAATATGCATGGACGTCCCTGGAAAAGATGTCTTCTTGAAGGCAGCATATTGTGCTCCAAAATCTCTATGTACTTTTCAGCATTAATGGTGCCATCACAGAAGTGCAAGTTACCTTTGCCAAGGGCACTGACACAACCCCATACCATGACAGACCCTGGCTTTTGGACTTGTTGCTGGTAACAGTCTGGATGATCCTTTTCTTCTTTGGTCCGGAGCACACGGCGTCCATTCCTCCCAAAAAATACCTGAAATACTGATTCATCTGACCACAGTACACGTTTCCACTGTGTGATGGTCCATCCCAGATGCCTCCGAGCCCAGAGAAGTCGACGGCGCTTCTGGACACTGTTAACATAGAGCTTCCTTTTGGCACAGTACAGTTTTAACTGGCATTTGTGGATGTAACTACGTATTGTGGTACTTGACAAAGGTTTGCCAAAGTAGTCCTGAGCCCATGTGGTGATATCGCTTATAGATGAATGACGATTCTTGATGCAGTGTCGCCTGAGGGATCCGAGATCACGGTTGTTCAGCTTAGGCTTGCGCCCTTGTCCTTTACGCACTGAAATTCCTCCAGATTCCTTGAATCTTTTAATTATGTTATGCACTGTTGAAGGTGAAATATCCAAATCTCTTCCTATCTTTCTTTGAGGAACATTGTTTTTAAACATTTCAATAATTTTCTCACGTATTTGTTGGCAAACTGGCGATCCTCGGCCCATCTTTGCTCCTAAAGGACTAGACCTTTCTTGGATGCTGCTTTTGTACCAAATCATAATTACAATCACCTGTTTCAAATCACATCATTATTTAACCAATTTACCTCATTACTAGCCCAAAATTGCTCCTGTCCCAACTTTTTTTGGAATGTGTTGCAGGTCTGAATGACAGGAAAGGATGTATATTTACAAATGACATGAAGTTGACCACACAAAACATGAAATATTTTGTGTTCATATTGTCTGCAATGAAATACAAGTCAAAGTAAATTTAGAAATTACTACTTTCTTTTTTTATTTGCGTTTTCCATACTGTCCCAACTTTTTCTGATTTGGGGTTGTACATTATCAAGAGTGTTGGGGGTAACGCATTGCAAGTAATACAAGTTACGTAAACATATTACTTTTTTAAGCAACTATTAAAGTAATGCACTACTCTTTAATTTAGAAGGAAATATCTGAGTTACTTTTACAAATAAGTAACTCCAGTTACTTTGTTTCCCATGTATTGACTTGCAGCTCTTGTGTTGCCATGTTGAGAGAAATCGGGAGTAAGTGCAGAGCGTTGTGTGCGCTGTGAACATGATGTTACTGTAGTTCTAGACTAAATGTCAACATGCATTTATTTATCTCACCTGCACAAAAACAGATTCAGTATTCCTCAAAATAAATAAAAACAGCCAAATGCAAACTATGAATGTTGAAAAATGTATCATATTTTAAATTTTGTTATTAAATGAATCATTTTTAAAGACACATAGTAACACTAACTTAATTTAAAAGGACTAAACTTATTTAAAAATATAAATAGACCTAATTTCTCTCTCTAAGTTACACCATAATTTTCATATAAAACAAACACATTTTATATTACTTTTACCGCAGTAAGACCATACGCTTCATTCTGAAAAATCAGGTAAATATCATGTGTGATTTTTGAACATCTGCTGTCATGACAATGACATGAAATGACAATAATAACCAGTAGGTGGCGTTAGTGTTCCACATGCTGGTCTATGATTTCAGTAACCCAATGCTCTAAAGTGAATTTCTAGATACAAGTTATAATTTTGGAAATAAAATAAAATGATTATTTTTTTAAATGATTGTCATTTTTAAATCACACGTTTTTACAGTGATGCCACATTATGCTAACAAATAGTGTTACAATGAAAAGACTTGAGTATACATAATTTTGTAGCCTTTCATTTATTTAAAACATGAATATTCAGTAACTCTAATGCAGTGAACTAATAAAAAAGTCAATAAAACAAGGGACAATAAACAGATTACACATTTTGCAATGGTAAACAAGTTAGTAAAGAAAACAAAAAGAAAAGAATTAGTCATACAGAAAACCCAAGTAACAAACAGTACATAAGCAGTGGTTAAATCTTGTTTAAACCTTGCTGCATGCTTGGCAGTGAGCAGTCAGAATAGCGTGTGACCCGCAAATGTATTTGTTACACTCACTGCACGTCAAACTTGTTTTTGAGTCCTTCTTTCGGTCACAGATCTGACACCTTTTCCTCTTGCCTGGGGTTACTGGTGAGAGGTGAGTGTCTTTGACTGGCGAAGAGCTTGCTTGTGCTTTCATCACCATATTCTGAGAGGCTGGAGTGCGGGGAACACTTTCCCGTCTTATCATGAGAGGAGACACCAGAGCTCTCCCTAGCTCTTCCAGAAAGAGCCGCCTTCTATATTTCTTCCCTTTGTTCCATGAATGATTTATTTCCATCCACAGCACAAATGCGTTGTAGGCAGAGACATCCAACATGTTGAAGAAAATCACCATGGGCCAACGCGAGGCCTTCCTTTGGCAGGTGTAAGTGGCAACAAGCTGGAAACAAAACACACACACACACACAACACCAAAGCTTTAGCTTATCAGCTGACATTTAATTTCACTTTATATGTGGCATTTGGCCTTGAATAAAAACAAATAAATAATGCAAAGTAGTAAAGTACCTTGTCAAGGTTGTCAACTCCGCCTTTGGTGTGGTTGTAGTCTAGGATTATCTCTGGCTTCTTGTGATCTTTGTCACTTACTTTGTCATCTCTGTGGAAAGTGCTCATCAAAAGCACATTTTTATTTTTTCTGGGACAGTAGGACACAAGAGTGTGCGTATCAGTGTAGGCGAACATGGATGATAATCGGGCCCTGTTCTTCATTGACAGGAGAGCAGGTGGGAGCTCAGGCTTGTTTGATCTGACGGTTCCAATCATGGTCATTTTCCTTCGGAGCAGCTCCTGGCCGAGGGCGTACGAGGTGAAGAAGTTGTCACACGTGATGGTGTGTCCCTCTAGACCTTCTGTCATGTCCAGGACCACTCGCATTCCCTGGTCCTTTTCTGACTTGCCGTCGGCAGCTTTGCCAGTGTAGATCTGCAGGTTCCACGCGTAGCTCGATCTGGCATCGCATGCCGCCCAGATTTTAATTCCATACTTGCCCGGTTTACTCGGCATATATTGTTTGAAGGGACAGCGACCTCTGAAACGGACCAGGCACTCGTCCACAGTGACGTTTGGACCTGGGTTGTATAAGAGTGACAGGCGTTGGACCCATTTATCCCAGATGTTCCTTACTGGTGCCAGTTTGTCTCTTTTCTGTTGGCTATGCCTTTTGTCCTTTTGGTAAAAGCAGAGGACCCTTGACAAACTCTTAAAACTTTTCTGTGACATGGTAGCACGAAAAATTGGCCTTCCCGACTCAGCGTGCCATAAGCTATCCATGGCCTCATGGTGGGATCGATACACGCCTGCCAGAATCAACAGACCAATAAAGGCCTGCAAGTCTGTCCAGTCCAGGTCCTTCCAGGTATCACCAAACACATGTTTCCCCTCTAAATTGGTCATTGTAATCAAAATCCGTCTAATATCATTTGGGAAAAACAATTCAAATGTTGATCTTATGTCATCAGCATTGGCACATGCCAACCTGGTTGGTCCAGTGGACATCTTGAAGATACGATGAGCTCGTACTCTCTCTTGTTGTCTCTGATGAGGAGATTTCCACGATATGTTTCCGTTTTTGGACTGATAAGCCGTCTCTGTGTCAGCAGTGACCTCTGGTTCTTTCTCTGACTCTTCTCCATCAGTAGAGTGGTAGTCTGGGTCAAACTCTGTATTGTCCTCTGTTTCAGAAGCTTCATCAGAGAGCTCCACCTCCAGCTCAGCTTCTCCATCCAGATCTCTTTCCTCTTCTATCCATTCAGTACTTGCCGTACGTAGGGTCACATATTTTTTCTCTTCCATCCTGCCATGACTTGTCATATGTTGGGCCACGTCTCTTTCCTCTTCCATCCCTCTATCACTTGTAGTTTGTAGAGTCGAGTCTCTTTCCTCTTCCATCCTTCCGTCACTTGTTGTATATAGGTTTGCGTCTCTTTCCTCTTCTATCCCTCCAGTAGTTGTCATATGTTGGGTTGCATCTCTTTCCTCTTCTATCCCTCCATCAGTTGTCATATGTTGGGTTACGTGTCTTTCCACTTTCATCCCTCTATCACTTGTTGTATGTAGGGCTGTGTCTCCTTCCGCTTTCATACTTCCATCACTTATTGCATGTAGGTTTACATCCCTTTCTACTTTTATCCCTCCATAACTTGTTGTATGAAGAGTCCTGTCTCTTTCCTCTTCCATCTCTTCATCACATGTCATATGTAGGGTTACATTTCTTTCCACTTTCATCCCTCCATCACTCGTTGTATGAAGAGTCCTGTCTCTTTCCTCTTCCATCACTTTATCACTTGTCTTATGTAGGGTCGTGTCTTTTTCCTCTTTCGTAACTCCATCACTTGTCGTTTGTGGGGTCACGTCGCTTTCTTCATCACTAAACTCAAATTGCAGAGCCAGGTTTTTCGCAACATTAGACCGTCTCTCCATTGTGCAGCTTCAGAATGAACTGCAAGCAAGGTCCAAGGAAGCCACATTTATAACCTTACAGTAAAACATGTATTTAAAACAACTTTGGGAGGACATTTTGCTGTCCTTACTATGAAAATTAAAAGTTCATAAATGGGCCAGATTATGCTTTTCTTTAAAGCTGCAGTCCGTAACTTTTTTTGGTTAAAAATTATCCGAAATCAGTGTTTGAGCAAGTACATAACCAGCCAGTGTTCAAAACTATCGCCTTACTTTAGCCCGATTCACAACGGTTATCTTATAATAATGTTTTCTAATTTGAGTGGTATGGGTAGGTTTTTGCGGGAAATTCGAGCATGGCACTGCGTCATTACGTAATGTCTGTAAACATAAAGAAGTTGTCCTGGCTACTAGGCTATCGCATGTGAGGATCCTGCAGGTGACGGATCGTTTATAGCCTTTTCTCACAGCAACTAGAATAATTAAATTTATCATTTTGATGGCGGATTGTAATCCAGAAAGGATTATGTGTTTATGTTATATTAACACATGTGAATGAAATTAAATTATATTCCAGTTTTAAACGTGCTTCTGATTACAGATAGCCTGGGATTACACAAGATTTGTATTTTAAAGAAAACCAGTTAAAAGGGAGCATAATTTGCTTTTTGGGTTAAAATAATTTCTTAATTTGAAATTCGAATGGCATGTTAATTAGATTAGACTGTACTATAGGCCTACTATACACTATACTCATAGTCACGCAATGCTGATGTTAACATTAATAATTTGAGAAAGTATAACAATAATAATAATTTGCATGGTTTGATGTGATATGAGCTAACTGATTGTTAGATTTAATCACTGCTGGTAGTGCGATTTATTGTAATGCTTTTTTCCTCAGTTGGTCAGAACAAACGTGGCAGACTTGTCACTTACTTGTTCAGATGACAATATACGGTGAAAATTCTTATTTGGGTCATATATTCCAAGACGTAGGCTAGAATCTGTGATTGCGAAGTACAGTAAACCTCCACACCGGTGCGGTGACTGATTGCCACACATTCACCTCAAAACATTAAGATTCATCCACGCTGGAGCCGTGTCAGCGCACATCCGACGCAAGCAAGATAATTCCGCAAGTAACAGCAATTCCAGGTTTTCAAACAGAGATGGTGACAAAGAGGCAAAACTTACAGACTGCAGCTTTAAAGGGATAGTTCACCCAAAAATTATTTCATTAATTACTCACCCTCATGTCGTTCCAAACCTGTAAGACCTTCGTTAATCTTCGGAACACAATTTAAGATATTTTTGATGAAATCCGAAAGCTCTCTGACCCTCAATAGATGGCAAGGGTACTACCATGGTCAATGCACAGAAACGTAGTAAGGACATCGTTAAAATGGTCCATGTGACCTCAGTGGTTCAATCGTAATTTTACGAAGCTAGGAGAATACTTTTTGTGTGCAAAGAAAAGTTTTTTTTTTATTAAATTCTTCTCCTCTGCGTCACCCTGGCACCATTTTGGAGAGTATCACGACGCATGCATTCTTTGCTTACAAAAAGTATTCTTGTAGCTTCATAAAATTATGATTGAACCACTGATGTCACATTAGGGCTGCACGATATTGAAAAAAACTCACAATAGAAAGTTTTTTTTATATTTTGTATTTCTGCGATATGAAAAAAAGAAAGAAAAACAAAACGACTTAAAGCTCTATTTGGAAAAACATAATCAATGATTGGGGTGATTTTGTAGGTGAGTAAATCAGCATAGAAAAATAAACAAATTACAAACATAGATAAATATAATAGAACAAAGATATAAATTAAATAAACAGTGCTTTATATTTTTCTGGCAAGTCTAACAGTATTCACGTATACTGGTTGAATAATCAAATGTAAAATAACACTGCATAGTCTTTACTGTATAAATTAAATCTAATTAATCTGTGTTAAAGCTACAAAAGTGATTTTTCTCTGTGTTTTGTTGTTTGATTAACATTCATGACACAGAAAGCCTTAGGAACATTAAACTGCTGTGAACTAATATACTATCCATTTTCTTTCTCAATTGTTTAGGCCTTCCATAAGCCATAAGCAACCGTGTCTACAAGGATACTTGCAGAGACATGCATTTTGACAGGTTCGCGCGTATGTGTCATTTCAGGCACAAATAGATGCGGAAGTGAACGGAATTCAGTGTTCACGTGCATCTGCGTGGCTCTCACCTTGTCTACACTGGATGCGAGCGGCGCAACGCGACAAGAAACAATAGAACCCATTATAATCAGTAATGCTGTCTACACTGGATGCGGCACGACACGGCAAATCCCAGAGAGTAAATCCCTAGTTCTTTTTATGACGTACCGACAGAGTTAAAAGGATTTGCAACGGTCGCTTTGTCGTGTCTGTAGACAGCACGGGGCGGCGCGATGCGACAGCTGTCGCGAAAATGATCAGTATAAATATAATGATCAGTATACTAAAAATCTCACATCCTGCGATGTGACTATCGCGGATGTGCATATCGCGATATCGATCCTGAACCGATATATCATACAGCCCTATGTCACATGGACTATTTTAACGATGTCCTTACTAAATTTCTGTGCCTTGACCATGGTAGTACCCTTGCCGTCTATGGAGGGTCAGAGAGCTCTCGGATTTCATCAAAATTATCTTAAATTGTGTTCCGAAGATGAACAAAGGTCTTATGTGTTTGGAATGACATGAGGGTGAGTAATTAATGACAGAATTTTCAATTTTGAGTGAACTATCCCTTTAAATCTAATGATGTGCACAGGTTTGTGTGATAGTTCATTTCTTTATGTAGCCCTCCTCACTCATAATTAAACAGATTTTGAAATATAAATTAGAGATAAATGGTTAGGTGTGTTCGCTTTGCAAACTGATCAGCATCTAACCTGAAGGAGTGCATACTGGTTAGAATTACTGTCTGACTTGAGACAATGCAGATGTTGTGTCACCCACTTCATTGGCTTTATTCTTGTACATACAGGCACTGTATTAAGCAGTACATCAAGTACTAAAAGAAAAGTGTTCAACATCTATGTATGGGACAAATATTGCATTTAATCCACTTCATCTAATATAGTATGCAAAAACCACACAAGCATCACTATTGGTCAGGGATTCCCAAACACGTTCCTGGAGCCTCCCCAACACTGCACATTTTGCATGTCTCCTTTGTCTGACACACCCATTTCAGGTCTTGGAGTTGCTACTAATGAGCTGATGAGTTGAATCAGGTGTGATTGATAAAGGAGACATGCAAAATGTGCAGTGTTGGGGAGGCTCCAGGAACGTGTTTGGGAACCCCTGCTATAGGTAATACATAGTGCCCAACTTTACATCTCTGTTTTCAACACCTCCCCTGACTGCAAGCAGCAAATCTCAAGTGGTGCTCACTGCAGAGCCAAATAGGTCAAATGGGTGGAGCTTGACCTAATCCAGCTCCACCTATGTGGATCTAATGGGTGGAGCTTGATCTAGCTATGTTTAGAGATAGGTTAGGGTTAGAGACGTCACGCGTCACCCATTGGCTGAGCAGCACTTTGTCATTAATCACTTACCCCCATTTCGTTCCAAACCCATAAAAGCTTTGTTCGTCTTCGGAACACAATTTAAAATATTTTGGATGAAAACCGGGAGGCTTGTGACTGTCCCATTGACTGCCAAGTAAATACCACTGTCAAGGCCCAGAAAAGTATGAAAGACATCGTCAAAATAGTCCATCAGTGGTTCAACCGTAATGTTATGAAGGTACGAGAATACTTTTTGTAGCACCATTTTGTAGAGTATCCGCTGGACGCAAACTGCGTATGCTGTTCTGTGTCAGCCGCGGTTTGCAGTTTGCGTCCAGCGGATACTCTACAAAATGGTGCTACGCTGATGCAGAGGAGACAAATTGTTGAATAAAGTTGTTATTTTTGTTTTCTTTGCGTACAAAAACTATTCTCGTAGCTTCATAACGTTACGGTTGAACCACTGATGGCAGATGGACAGTCTCAAGCCTCCTGATTTTCATCCAAAATATCTTAAATTGTGCTCCGAAGACGAACAAAGCTTTTACGGGTTTGGAACGACATGGGGGTAAGTGATTAATGACAAAATTTTCATTTTGGAGTGGAGTAACCCTTTAAGCAGCAGCCAAAGCTGAACACACCTTTTAGACATTAACCAAACGTCACGATTGTTCTAAGCCAATGAGCGATTCCCATTGTGCTTTTAGTTTGCTCAGCTGGTTTTAAAAACTGTGGCTGCCTTGCTGTACATTTACAGTTACATTTTAACACACGTCAACATGACATCACTGCAAATCGGATATATGACAACATTATGCTGCTTTTAGGTTGGGCCAATCTTTTTTTTTTTTTTGGACAACATTTAATATAAATGCTCTGTTGCTGTGTTATACCGTCATTCGTTTCTTTGTTTGTGTTCTGCATTGTGCCCGATTGGTCGACTTTATTTGACAATTTGTTTACGATTTGTATTCCACCGAGAAGGCGAAAACTGTTATTTTTTTCTTTTTACAGCGACAACACTTTATGTATTTAAATGGTTAAAAGTCACCAGGCCTGGTGCAGCTCTTATGAGGGAAACCCTATATGTGTATTTATAGGAAGTTGTATCTGCTTACAGTGACCGAACGGAACCGGGAGGGTTAATACAAACAAAATGGCAGCAGCTGGAATGTGAAAAGATCTTTGCAAATAAGTATATCAGATGTATTTTCTTTCTGTGTAAAACTATGAAACGCATCATGACATTCGAAAATCGCCTACGAAACAGTAAACGTCTGTGATGAATTCAAATCAGCTTTGTGTGTATCTTACCTTATACAAGGCGTTTCGTGTTGGACACAAATCCTGGATGGAGTTCTTTGGTGTCCTGGTCTTCTCGTGTATTGCAGAAGCTCTCGGTCTGCGTGAGGAACACAGATGCATGTGATTAGCACGCAACACGAGCTCTGCATTCAGACGAAAACATCCATGTGTTGGTTACTGCAAAATCTACTGTCTATTGTCTACTCGAGTTCAATGGAACTGATACGTCCGTATTATTGTAATGCATCAGTACAGCAGTCCTCATGTCCAGTGCACGCGCCCTCTGGTGATGCACATGCACACAGTCATGCAGATGTTGCACACAACATAATCATATCTGAAGCATATTTTCGATACTCCCCGAATGTTCGATGAGGGAATTTGTGAATATGCACACGACAATAACAATCAATAACTGACACTTTGAAATACCGTCACGGGCCATTTATTTATGTAAACTGAAGCGGTTGAATATTGGATTCAATTACACACATCTGTAAGCTGAATAAGGCGCAAATGAAACATATATACATACAAATAACTACTTTATAATAGTTTGATTATTGAGGATTGTATCAGCATGCCAAAGCCACAGACTGCATGTTCATAATAAAGTGTGCAAACCTGTGCACATGTACCTGGAGTTTACTATGAGACAACGTGTTACTATCAGAAACATATCTGAAATGCATACAGAAATACCAGCTGAAATAGAAAACAAAAATAGTAAAACTAAAAGATAAAATATTTTACTTATATTTTAAATTTGAATGAATAATAATAAAATAAAAATCATAAAGATGGTAGTTCCTCAGTCCCCATGCATATGGAAACTGTATAACATAAAATAATTTCTTTTGTAATGTTTTACAAAAGTAATATGTAATGCATGAATGAATTATAAAATTAATTACATCATTTAACCACTGTTCATTACAGACGCCTCCTAGTTATGACTGGATTCTTTTTTAAATGTATTGCAGTAAAAAAAAAATAGGGAAAATATATATGCATTTGAAACACCTGCATGATTCCTACATTCCTACATTTCACTACTGATTATACCCTGTATGATTGTGTATGTGACAAATAAACAAGAACCTTGAACCTTGATGATAATGGCTTGACATAATTATAACCAGTAGGTGGAGGTAGTGGTCCAAACATGATGGTCTCTGTTTTCTGTAACCCAAAGTTCTAACAAAAACGTTATGAATTTGGATATATTTTAGATACACTTATTTAGAAACACTAATATTTGTCAATGTTATCATTTTTAAACCCCTTCTTTTTTATCCAGTGATGCCACATTGTTAACACTTGGTGTTAAAATGAAAAGACAGAGTACACATTATTTTAAGATTAAGATAATTTTTTTATTTGTCACATACACAATTACATAGAGAGTATATAACCAGTAGTGAAATGTATTCTCTGCATTTAACCCATCCTAAGTGAACACACACCCGGAGCAGTGGGCAGCCATGTTACAGCGCCCGGGGAGCAGTTGGGGGTTCGGTGCCTTGCTCAAGGACACCTCAGTCGTGGTATTGAAGGAGGATACTCCCCCCACCAACAATCCCTGCCGGACCTGAGATTCAAACCCACAACCTTCCGCTTACAAGTCCGACTCGCTATCCATTAGGCCACGACTGCCCCCATTTTGTAGCCTTTCATTTATTTAAAACATCAAACATCGATATTCAATAACTCTAATGAAGTAAACCTAATAAAAATATCAAGGAAAAAAGCAATAAACATACATTTTGAAATGGCAAACAAGTTTGTAAAGAGAACAGCAGGAAAATAACTACTATAAAAAACTGTGTAACAAACAGTACATAAGCCATGACGAAGTCTTGTTTAATCCTTATTGCATGCGTAGCAGTAAGAAGTTATAATAGCATGTGACCTGCAAATGTACATGTTACACTGACTGCACATTATACTAGTTTTTGTGCTCTTCTTTGACTCACAGACCTGACACCTTTTCCTCTTGCTGGGGCTTGATACTGGAGAGGAGCCAGGTTTTTTGGCTGTAGAAGAGCATGCTCTTGCTTCCATCACCTTAGATTTGGAGGCTTGTGGAGTGAAGGCTCTTTTTCTCAAAGAGCATGCTTGTGCTTCCATCACCATATTCTGAGAGGCTGGCGTGCGGGGAACGTAATGCCGTCTTTTCATGAAGGGAGCCACCAGAGCTTCCCCTAGTTCTTCCAGGAAGAGCCTCCTTTTAATGTTTTTCCCTTTGTGCCATGAAGGATTTATCTCCGTCCACAATGCAAATGCATTGTAGGCAGAGACGTCCAACATGTTGAAGAAAATCACCATGGGCCAACGAATTGTCTTCCTTTGGCAGGTGTAAGTGGCAACAAGCTGAAAGTAAAATGACAAGCAGAACATTTACATGGTGTGCATCTGGCAGATGCTTTTATTCAAAGTGACACTGTATTCAAGGTATACATTTACATTTGATCAGTTACTGCTTTCCCTGGCAATCAAACACATGATATTAGCATTGCTTTAGCTCACCAGCTAACAATTCAATTCACTTTATTTGTGCCATTTGTTCTTCTCCCCCGGTTTCACAGACAAGGCCTAGTCCAAGACGAAAATGTAAGTCTGAGCTGTTTCAACTTAAGGCGAGACACTGCAGGTGAATAGGGTAAAAAAAATAACTAGTAGTTATCGCCTTACTTACCCAGTTGATTAATTACATTGATAATTGCAAACTTTTTTTTTTATTCCAAGTTTTCTAAAATGTTAGGTTTAAATATGCAAATAAGGCATTACTTAATGAAATATGCACTAATTTAAATACATTTCTAGGACAATAATCTGAACACTGGATGAAGTCAGTTTCAAAATTATTGTTTAATTTTTTTGACATATTAAGAGTCAAATGTTTTTACAGAGAGAATTTTGGGTATCTCATTTTTGTCACTCCATAATTCAGAAAACACTTAGAACAGACAGAAAACAACATTTTCACAATTGTCTGGGGAATAAAATGTTGTATATAATCAAGCAAATTATATATAAACAAATCCCTCAGTAAAAACATTCAGGATATAGACAGGAATAAAACTGTTATGTTTGGTGTGTGTAAGTGCTACTGAAGTGGAGATTTATGGCTCAGTATAGGAGAAAAACTCATTTTGAGAAAACGGCCTCAAAATGCAATGTATTTTAATTGCAATCTATTGACACAAATAGATAAAGTGCTATTAAAGAAACACTTAACAGTGTCTTTTGGATGTTTTCTTTCCACTAGTCTGAAAAAACAGTGCTTTTGCCTGCAGTGTCTCCCCTTAAAGAAACTTCCACTGACTGATCTTAAAATATATCAGTGACATTGTTTTATCTCAAGATGCACACCAGTAATGTTTTTTTCTAAAGCATGTTTATAAAAAAAATTATATATAAAAAAAAAATGTAAATGTCCTTATTGAACTATGGCCTAATCCTGTCTTAGTCTAAGCCCTGTCTGTGAAACCAGGCTTTAAAATCGCAAAGAAACAGTAACGACAGATATTTTCTTACATATTGTGACGTATGTTCGATTGTAATAGATTATTGATGAAGAAAAAAGATCTATAATTAGCATTTAAAAATAGATATGGTTAATTTTTACTTCATGCAGAAAATGTCTAAATAATACAAAGTAGTAAAATACCTTGTCAAGGTTGTCAACTCCACCTTTGGTGTGGTTGTAGTCTAGGATTATCTCTGGCTTCTTGTGATCTTTGTCGCTTACTTTGTCATCTCTGTGGAAAGTGCTCATCAAAAGCACATTTTTATTTTTTCTGGGACAGTAGGACACAAGAGTGTGCGTATCAGTGTAGGCGAACATGGATGATAATCGGGCCCTGTTCTTCATTGACAGGAGAGCAGGTGGGAGCTCAGGCTTGTTTGATCTGACGGTTCCAATCATGGTCATTTTCCTTCGGAGCAGCTCCTGGCCGAGGGCGTACGAGGTGAAGAAGTTGTCACACGTGATGGTGTGTCCCTCTAGACCTTCTGTCATGTCCAGGACCACTCGCATTCCCTGGTTCTTTTCTGACTTGCCGTCGGCAGCTTTGCCAGTGTAGATCTGCAGGTTCCACACGTAGCTCGATCTGGCATCGCATGCCGCCCAGATTTTAATTCCATACTTGCCCGGTTTACTCGGCATATATTGTTTGAAGGGACAGCGACCTCTGAAACGGACCAGGCACTCGTCCACAGTGACGTTTGGGCCTGGATTGTATAAGAGTGGCAGGCGTTGGACCCATTTATCCCAGATGTTCCTTACTGGTGCCAGTTTGTCACTTTTCTTTTGGTCCAGCTCTTCATCTTTTTTATAAAAGCAGAAGACCCTTGACAAATCGGTAAAAGTCTTCAATGGCATGGTAGCACGAAAAATTGCCCTCCCCGTTATACCGTGCCATAAGCTATGCATGGCCTCATGGTGGGATCGATATACGCCTGCCAGAATCAACAGACCAAGAAAGGCCTGTAAGTCTGTCCAGTCCAGGTTCTTCCAGGCAGCACCAAACACACGTTTCCCCTCTAAATTGGTCATTTCAATCAAAATCTGTTTAATATCATCTGGGAAAAACAATTCAAATGTTGATTTTATGTCTTCAGCATTGGCACATGCCAACCTGGTTGGTCCAGGGGTCATTTTGATGATACGATGAGCTGGAAATCTCCCTTGTTGTCTCTGAGGAGGAGTTTTTGAAGTCCACGATATGTTTCCATTTTTGGACCGATAAGCCGTCTCTGTGTCAGCAGTGACTTCTGACTCTTCCTCTGACTCTTCTCCATCAGTAGAGTGGTAGTCTGGGTCGAACTCTGTATTGTCCTCTGTTTCAGAAGCTTCATCAGAGAGCTCCACCTCCAGGTCAGGTTCTCCTTCCAGACCCCTTTCCTCTTCTATGCATTCAGTACTTGTCTCATGTTGGGTCGCATCTGTTTCCTCTTCCATCCCTCCATCACTTGTTGTATGTAGAGTTGTGTCTCTTTCCTCTTCCATCTCTTCATCACTTGTTGTATGTAGGGTTGCATCTATTTCCTTTTCCATCCCTCCATCACTTGTCATATGTAAGGTCGCATCTGTTTCCTCTTCCATCCCTCCATCACTTGTCGTATGTAAGGTCGCATCTGTTGCCTCTTCCATCCCTTCATCAGTTGTTGTATGTATGGTTGCGTCTATTTCCTTTTCCATCCCTCCATCACTTGTCATATGCAAGGTCGCATCTGTTTCCTCTTCCATCCCTCCATCAGTTGTCATATGTAGGGTTGCGTCTATTTCCTTTTCCTTCCCTCCATCACTTGTGTGTAGGGTCGAGTCTCGTTCCTCTTCCATCCCTCCATCACTTGTCATATGTAGGGTTGTGTATCTTTCCTTTTCCATCCCTCCATCACTTGTCATATGTAGATTTGTGTCTCTTTCCTCTTCCATCCCTTCATCAGTTGTTGTATGTATGGTTGCATCTATTTCCTTTTCCATCCCTCCATCACTTGTCATATGTAGGGTCGAGTCTCGTTCCTCTTCCATCCCTCCATTACTTGTCATATGTAGGGTTGTGTCTATTTCCTTTTCCTTCCCTCTATCACTTGTTGTATGTAGGGCATCTATTTCCTTTTCCATCCCTCCATCGAGTAGTCTCGTTCCTCTTCTCTCTTCATATGTTGGGTTGTGTCTATTTCCTTTTCCTTCCCTCTATCACTTGTTGTATGTAGGGTCGAGTATCTCTCTTCTTCCATCCCTCCATCACTTGTTGTATGTAGGGTCGAGTCTCTTTCCTCTTCCATTCCTCTATCACTTGTCATTTGTAGGATTGTGTTTTTTTTATCTTCCATCCCTCCATGACTTGTACATAGGGTCGTGTCGCTTTCCTCTTTCATCCATTCATTCCTTGCCATATGTAGGGTTGTGTCTATTTCCTTTTCCATCCCTCCATCACTTGTTGTATGTAGGCTCACCTCTCTTTCATCTTCTATTCCTCCATCACTTGTCGTATGCAGGGCTTCGTCTCTTTCCTCCTCACTGGACTCGTATAAATGAACCGGGGACTCCACATCACTAAATCGTCTCTTCATTGTACAGCTACAGAATGAACTGCAAGCAAGGTTCAGTGAAGTCACATTTATAATTTTATTTGTTACACTTGATAGGGTCAAATGTCCTCTAATATTAAAAGCTCCTAAATAAACTAGATCTTTAAATCTAGTAATGGGCACAGGTTTGTGTGATTGTGGGAAAACTTTTCAAGCGCCAACGCAGGTGTCAGCCAATCAGATCGCCTTATGCAAATACCCTAACGCAGACGCTAGCCAATCCCATTCATGCAACACCAGAAAAGTAATGTGATTGGCTGTTGTCGCTATGACGGTCGCGTCAGCACCAAGCTTCAGACTAGAGACCTGCGCGGGATGGATTTTTCATTCCTGCTCCCACAAGGTTCTGTCCTGCTCCCACAGAAATATATCTTATCTTATCCCGTTCCTGCCTGCAACATTTATGTTTTGTTCTGCTCCCGCCCGCATAACAGTAATATACATATAGATTTTTTTTCAGAACATCGAAGAAATTTACATGAAATGGTTCTGTAACATCTCCTAAGCTCCACAACATCCCAGCATAAACGCTCCCTATAAAATATTTATTTAAGCTATAGCATCAACATTCACAAACCACTGTAATTTTAAACAGAAAAGCAAGCATGAGTTGCTGCGTGCATGTTTGGCATGGCAGAATGCCAGCAAACAGCGCTCCCTTTATTATCACTAAAAGCTGACATCTTAGTTCATTGCGATCTCATAAAGCTCTGTTCTAACACAACGAACATATGCAAAATGAATCTTTCACAATGACTACACTTGAGGGCTTTTCACACTGCGCTTAACCCCGGGTTATCCTCGTTCTAAACACCGCTTTTAACCCCGGGTAAAGACACGTTTCACACCTGTAATTTGAAAGCGGTGTTAGCACCGCATTTTACCCGGGGTTATGAAACCCTGCATGTTATGAAAAAGCAGGGTTAGCACCGCATTTGTGGTGTTATCCCCGCATTGCGGTGCTAAGTTGGTTCAGTGTGAAACAGAGCGGTGTTTGCTTGTTGCTGCTGGAGCTTGGCAACAGACAGCCAATCAGAAATTGAGCAGTGAGGCTCTTGTCACGTCAGTAACAGGACACGCGCGTCGTGTAAACTGCAGCCGGTGAGAAGAAATATCAAAAGACGGAAAGCGTGTGAACTGGAGCGAATAGGAGACAGTATTATTCTTACGCTACTGTACAAGTAAACACTAACGGTAGTCTCTCCACACTTAAAAGAAATTCAAAGAAATATTCACATACTTTGCTCCTTGTTTTCTTTCTTTTGTACTTTTGTCTTTGTTTTCTTGCCTTTGTGCATCTCATGAGGCCATTCACGTCGCGCCTAAAACGCATTTAAAACGCTAAGCCCGGTGCTTTCTCCTTCTTTCCAAAGCGCTCTGTAGCTTGCGCTCTTTATGTCGTCTGCCGTTGCTAAGCAACCATGACCTGTGCTCTTCATGAAGACGCGGAAGTTTCAGCAAAGGATAAATGGATTTCCAGCACTAAATCGCTTGCAGTAGCTCTGCTACTAAATTTATTTAAAAATGGCTATCCCTGCCTGTACAGCTATTATCAGCTGTTCCTCAATCTTCTCTGATCTAAAGACATACGCTGAGACATTGTTTTTAATAACTGACAAGACGCGTGAAAAGCCGTGTAAACAGGTTGCCTGCTGTTCGTCCAATCAGTGACAGTGACACCGCAAATATGCAAATAAGAACGTTAACCCGGGGTTAAGGAATGTACAGTGTGAAACGTCTGTTAATGAATACCCAGGGTTAACAGTTAACCCCAGGTATAGTATGAGCAGTGTGAAACGTGATTACAGATAACCCAGGATTCCGCTTATCCGGGGTTTAGGATGACCCATGGTTAACAATTTCAAGTGTGAAAAGCCCTTTGATGTGTTAAAATTAGAGGATTCATGAGCACGCAAATTTCAGCCCTGCTGTGAGTGGATTAATCAACTCTGACTAGCCATTGCGTTCCAGAAATCAACAGCTATGCCTGTGATTGGCTACATTGCGCAATGCTTTAAATACGTGTTATAAATAGAAACTCTGCCTAGCTTGTGCATGTACATCATTTTAATGTTAATATTAATTGTTCTTTTTGCTTTTGTGCAACATATAAATAACAATTTATATGTTTTTAGACGTTTTATGTTTATATATTTCTATTTTGCGGGAGTCTTGCTAATCATTTTATTCTGCCCGCCCGCACCCGCAATCACCCATCAAGTGTTGTCCTGCACCGCACCCTGTTGCGTTGGGTCCTGCGGTACTCCCGCGGGAGTGCAGGTCACTACTTCAGACACGCCCTCAAGTGTCGACGCCGACGCCCCATGTGAATGTACTGATACAGTTTGCAATACAAATTTTGCCTTACGACATGACAACATGTTGCCGTCACGCTGGATTATTAAATTGACTTGAAAAAGACAACTTACTGAAATGCTATATAAGCTGCTGCTGCTGCTTCTTCTGAGCCAAAATTTTGTCAGTATCTCCTCCTAGAGCTTTAAAGCTACAACCACCAAACTCGGCCCAGACCTTCAGACTGGTCTGAAGTTATAGTTGCTATATCTTTTCAGACTGATTGGACTTACGGTTTTCCTAAAAATTACAATTAAAACAAGAATAAAATGTCACGATTGTTCTAACCCAATGAGCGATAACCTGTGTAGTAAACGAGTCGATTATAATTTTTTTAATAGAACATCTGAAATAAACTTCTGCCTTGTAGTGATGGGTTGTTCTTGAACGATTCGTTCATTTATTTAATTTTTTTTTTTACTAATCTTTAATGTGACTCGGGAAGAACGAGTCATCTCGGGGAGTGATTCGTTCAGTCGCGCATGCGCAACATCCTATAGGTTCTGTACTGGAATTAGTCCAGTAGTTCACCTGCTTCGAGTCTTCGGGTTTTTCGAGTCGTTCGTTCATCACGTGACAGCCACATAAACTTAACCAATGCAGTCTGAGCCGGAAAGAGAATTGATTAGTTCATCTCTCGAGTCTTTGGGTTTTTCGAGTCATTCGTTCATCACGTGACAGCCTCATAAGCTAAACCTATGCAGTCTGAGCCGGAAAGAGACTTGATAATAATAATAATAATAATAATAACCAACTCTTTCGTTTATTACCTTTTGGTTACCACATTCAGTGTTATGGAAAAGAACCATCATGACAGAAATTCACACATTTATAAACTGTAAGAAATAAAAAGCTATAATTTGAGGCCAGAAACGCATCACGTAACTGTAAGAGTAAATAATAATTATAATAATGATAATATAATAATAATAATAATAACAACTATGCACCCATTTGTAAGGAAGCTTGTAAATTAACCAAAGGTGCGTTCACGCCATATCGTAATAACCGTAATTACGAGATACCAACTTGTAAAAAGCATTCACATCCTCGTAGAACTCGTAATTACAACTTGTGAACTGAGAGTTTTCAGAGAGTTACGGCTTGTACCATGTGACCGCTGCACCTCACGCGGAACCAGCGAAAAATGGTGGCGCTTTTAAAGAAAGCTATTACTGCTCTAAAAAAGGGGAAAACAGATACATATATAGATACTATAATGTACTATTATATAAAAACATTATGTAAGTGTTCATACTGTTATTATTTTGTTGTTGTTTGTTTAGGTTAGCAATATTTATCGCCATCATTAATAATACCAAACAAACAAACGGATTGTAATAATTTTTTACCTGACAAGGTTTCTGTGTTCTGCAATATTTAACAGTAGCATACAAATGTAATGTTATGTGTTATACAGCTGCCAGTGACATTTTTACGCGGTCGCGGGTTCATTTTGTTGACTGTCGCTATAGAAACGGATAATCCCCAGTCCAAGGACATGAACAGTACCGAGTTGAATGTCACGTGTTGTCATCTCGGAATTACGGTAAATACGACATGGCGTGAACGCAGCATAATTTCTCTATCCAATGCTGTCAAGTCACGTGAAAAAACTCGAGAAATGAACTAATCAATTCTCTTTCCGGCTCAGACTGCATTGGTTAAGTTTATGGGGCTGTCACGTGATGAACGAAGACTCAAACCGGAAGACTTGTCAGAAAAGAGGTGAGGTGAGCTAATCATAGTCTGAAAACCCAGGTAAACAATGAATTAATATTTTCTGTTTCTTATAGCATTATAGTTTTTTATTGTTTGTAGTGTGATCAACGTTTGCATAAGTAGTAGACGTGTTAGGGAAGCAACACGTAACATTTTAATTATATTTTGCTAAAATGAACTAAATGACTCAAAAAAAGATTCGTTCATTTTGCTGAACGAGACTCAAAGGTCCGAGTCGGTAAAATGATCCGACCTTCCCATCACTACTGCCTTGCTCTCGCGAGAGTATTTTGGCACGTATCAGCATGTAGTCACATGAACCCCACCCTCTACAGAGATGATAACCTGTGAGTGGTTCTGCGCAGAACCTGCTTATATCAAATGAACCAATAGTATCACGATTTCTTCCACCTCACTGTGTTCTGCACTGTGGCCGTTTCAAGTTATTTATTTATTAACTGATTTAACTCTTTGTTCTTTGGATCAACTTAGCCATTTGTTGCATTTTGTGCTTGTATGTTTTTATGTGTGTTTGTGTCGCTTTATGTATGTCATCTATAGCTACTCTAAAGACAGGCCAATAAAGTTAATCTCAATCTGAATGTTTGAGTATTGACAAAAAGAAAAACTGTTATAGCGTCATCCATTAATTTGTGTGCGTCTGTTCTGCATTAATGTGCATGATTGGTTTATATAATTTGACAAATTGTTTCATAATTGCTCTGTTATAGTCTCAGACATTTTATTTATTTATTCATTCATTCATTTAACAATGGTCGATCAAATCTGACCGGAAACACCACAGTCACTTGATTGTGTGGTCAGATGGCTAGTGTAGGAAAAGTCACCAGGCCTTGTGGAAATGTAGATATTATTATATCTGCTGAAGTCCTATCAGATTAAAATGACCGAACAGAACAGATGGGTTAAAACATAAACAAAATGGCAGCAGCTGGAATGTGAAAAGATCCTTCTACACGTGCATCAGATCTTTGCACATATCAAATTTATCCTTTTTTTATGTGTATAAAATAATACTATGAAACATATGTTTGGAAACGCATATTTCGAATAAAAAAAATTGTAAACAAACAATTGCCTTTTTTATTTAATGGAAATCAAGCTTCGTGTACATCTTACCTTACACGATGTTGTGTGTTGGACACAAATCCTGGATGGAGTTCTTTGGTGTCCTGGTCTTCTCGTGTATTACAGAAGCTCTGCGTGAGGAACACAGATGCATGTGATTAGCACGCAACACGAGCTCTGCATTCAGACGAAAACATGCTGATTACTGCAAGATCTATACCTACTGTCTCCTTGAGTTTAGGTGCAGATATGACCATATTATGGAGATATGTCCGTATTATTATAATGGATCAGTACAGCAGTCCTCATGTCCAGTGCACGCGCCCTCTGGTGATGCACATGCACACAGTCATGCAGATGTTGCACACAACGGAATCATGTCTGAAGAACAATTTCGAAGTTCCCCGGATGTTAGATAAGGAAATTTGTGAATATGCATGCGACAATATTGCAATTTAACTGGAACGTTGCAATCCGGTCATGGGCTATTTTTTTAAATATGATTTGGGATGTTAAATATTGGATTCCATTATAAGCTGCATACAGCACAAATGAAACAGCTATGCATACACATAACTATTTGATAATCCTTTAATTATTGTTGAGGAATGTATCATCAGCATGCGAAAACCACAGGTTACAGGTTCAGAATACAGAAGGCCTAAAACTGAGATTGTCATGAACATGGAGTTTATCAGACAACTAGTTACTATCAGAAATAGTGTTGAAACATATCAGCTAGTTAATGATTGATTGATTGATTTGCGATATTTAATCACTGTGCGCTCTCTTGTGGTCTAAATAGTAAAAATGCGACATTTATTCCGGTCTCTCAACTTTAATGAAAATTCATTCATTCACAATGCAATTTTTTTTTTTACATTTTGGTCAATAATCAGATTTGACCACTAGTGGCCACCACAGAACACTGACACTTTCCGGTCACATCCATTCACAATAATTCAATCCAACGATATGTCTGTGTTAACATTATTATTGATGAATATATATTACAGAATTCAGTTTTTTTTTTTTTTACCATAGGTCAACTAATTTTCTGCTTCTCCCTATCGAGACATTGCAATTGCCTGAAAGACAGTTGTTTTACAATCTAACTTATTCTGCAACAAAAGTCCCCATGCATCATTTTATAAACCCACTTTCTTTGATGCCACCCCATTTTAATTGTTGTTGAACTTGCTCATTTACATTATTCAGATGTCATGTCAAAAGTCACTGTAATTAAAGTGTTTGGGTGCAGCTTTGTATTGAACTGCCTCACCCATCATCATCATCATCATCATCACTAGTGTGAGATCATCCAGACAAACACGAAATCCCTCACTTCTCTTTACCACGGAGGAATGCTACACATTAAAACGGTTCAGGTAAGAGAACACATCACTTCGTTTTCTCTAAAGCTCACTGCATTGAGCTCATTTGTGTTGTATTTAGAGGATTTAGCTCCTCTGGCTAATGTCGGCTAGCAGACAGTGACGTGAATGACACGTGAAACACAAATACACTGAATTACTGACTGAAAACAGACATTTTGATATTTATTTTAAGGAATACAATGTGAAATTCGTGGATAGTTGTGATATTTGTTTTGACAGTTATCGTTTGGCTAGTTATCGTTAGCTCGCTAAATAAACAATAACAATAATATTTAGTCATGTTAACGGTCCAGTCCAAATTGATTGAAATCGTTGATTACATTTAAGCGTCATTAATTCTTCTTATTATTTTTAATATTTAGATAATAACCAGAATCAAAAGTGCAGGTAAGTTAACTTCATTTACTGTTACACTTTCTTAAAATGAAACGAATAACCACTGATTTATTATTAATGGATAAAGTAAACAATTGGTGTCATAAAAAAGTACTTTGGTGGTAACATGGTACAATAGCTGTGACAGATTATATTACCATGGTGCATGTCCACGAAGGCATGTAATGCCATGGTGGTACCATGGTACTTTTTTGTAAGTGCGTTGTTTAAACGTTGAGTTTGATTGTGTGTCATGTTGTGGATTAGTGTAAATATAAATGATTTTGTACTCAGGATTAACTGTCATTAGCTGACACAAATAGCCTTGGTTACCATGGTAAAAACAGTTCCCACCAAACTACCATAGTGACGGCAATTAGAATGTAAATCATCTTAATAAATATGGATTCTTCCTTCAGCAGTCACTAACAAAAATACCATGGTAACACCATGAATTTTATAAACAATACTGTGACAATAATGGTTTTACCATGCATAAACATAATGATTCAGTACCATGTTATGTATCAAAGCCAACACACCCACCTCATGTTTTAAGGCGGAAGTAAACTATTTCCTGTGAATGTGCCGGACTTCTGATTTATTAGCTGCTATGGAATACCAACATGGGTGAAAAACAGTGCAGTAAACGGTTTGCGCAACATTCCAGTTTGTTTATGGTTACAGTTATTAAAATAATATGATAACAAATACCAGTTTGTAGCAGCACGGACTGTTTTGTACACCTAAAACAACTGAAAGTGGCCGACACTGGAAGCTTTGCACATTAAAATTACAAATAGTTGTGGCCCCTCTTACTTTAAAGTGGGCATGAAATGAAAATTCACCATATCTATTTTCTAAATGTGTGTTAGATATTATTGTGAACATTTGATTTGTGTATGTTTCATTAGTATTTTTTTTGACCTTGTAATTATTATTTTTTATATATAATAATTGCTCCATGATGATGTATGATGTACTTAAGAAATCATGTAGTCTGTTTAAGCCCCGCCACTACAAGCACTTGCTAGAGTGCCACGCCCGCATCTCAACATCCAATCAACAATCAGTGGATAGAACCAAGTCCCGACTTTTTCGATTATCGTTAAAATGAATGTCACAATACAGAATAAATATCTGTTGCTATTTCCGATTCATCGTGACTTCACAATTGACCCTTCACAAAAACCCGCTCTCTGCTATGTCTGACAAGCCATGCCACTCTCACACTACACATCGTACTCCCGCAGTGAAAAATACATGCAGAGCACAAGACACAGCAGGTTACTTCTAGTATGAAACAAAGTCTTAGATTTCTAATTTTATCATTTTTAAGAAATGCGAAAAATAAATACCGTTTTGTGGCTCTTTAATGTGTCGTGACAAATCGCTGTATTGCCTCAGTTCAAGCGGCACATAAACCGATCGTCTTTTCATATTTACTTTAAAGCAAAAAATAAACATGAATGAACATCAGAACGTATTTTATTTCAACCGCGGAAAGACATCAATGCACACAGTTTAAGTCCACTGAATTTAATCTACTCTCCTGTCTGATTTGTGTGTCAGAAAAAATGGTGGATTCGGCATTATGATTGGTCAGATCGCCTGTCAGTCAAGCTCTTTGTGAAGGGTCAGGTTCTTGGTTTATCACACAATTAAACAACTAAATGCAATAAAACTGTATTCTGAACTTGTATTTTCTTCTGTTAGGAATCTTATCTGGTCAGGGAGGGTTGTCATTCTTCCAGGCCCTGCAGGAATAGCACATTTGTGTGCATAAAGCAGGGAAAATGAGTACAGGGAAGCCGAGTGGTCTCAAACCACCCACCAAGATTGGTAAACCAGCTGCGACGCCAACCAAAACCTCACCCACCTCAGGTGAGTCACCCATTGGTTACATAAGAAACACACTGATTCATTGCTGACGTGCTCTTATTTTTTTCTGATTGTAGCTGGCGCCAAGGCTGTAACATCCCCAACCTCTAATACGGCCCAAGATGCTGCGTCAGATTTCTCTGTTGGCCAACGAATTTGGGTCAATGGAAATAAACCGGGTTATGTGCAGTTCATCGGAGGGACCCAGTTTGCACCGGGTCAATGGGCGGGAATAGTTCTAGATGAGCCCATTGGGAAGAATGATGGCTCTGTGGCCGGAGTGCGCTACTTCCAGTGTGAGGACTTGCGAGGTATATTTACTCGGCCCTCCAAACTGTCCCGCACTCCCGTGCCAGAGCGTGAAGCCAATGGCACACAGACGCCCGCCAACAAGACGTCCACCTCCCCTGCCAAAGATCCCGTTCCTGTCACTCAAACCACTAGTGCAACCACCAAGACCTCAACAAACCTAACCAGGGCTGCCAGTGAGTCTGCATCCAATTTGTCTGAGACTGATTCGGCCAAGAAGTTGCAGCGGGAACTGAAGTTGGGTGATCGTGTTCTGGTAAGGCCCGTCTCTGGTCTGTCTTCATGCTTAGTGGCACATTGAGGGAAGTTTGAGGGAGCTTTTTACTTGCACTCCTCAGGTTGGTGGAACCAAGGCAGGTGTTGTGCGTTTTCTGGGCGAAACTGACTTTGCGAAAGGTGATTGGTGCGGTGTTGAGTTGGATGAGCCTCTTGGCAAGAATGATGGGGCAGTGGCTGGTGTAAGGTAAGGCCACAATTTGCCAGAATTACGTAAAATCAAACCGTGGGAAAAGTTTTAATCGTGGGACCTGGGATCTGTTTTAAAACACATTTATAAAACTGATTTTTCAGGTCTTACTTATCTAAGTGAATCTAACTAGAGTTTTAAGATACCCTTGATATCTCCTTTGAAACTATAGAAGAGATGTATGAGATTACTAGGGTCTTTTTTCAGCTATGTATCATAAAGTTCATTTTTCCATGTTCAATTCCAATGGACAAAATGGGGAAAAAAAATCCAGTTTTATTGTGAAATATGTCACATTATGGAAGTAAAATGGGTTGTTAGTGCTTTTTTGTGGTGGCTTTAACCTCGGGTAACTCTGAAATTTCTTTATGAGAAGTTATTGTAAGCTAAATGATAAAGAAGATCTTAGCTATTCCCCGGACAGCTTATATGCTGACATTCAAAAGTTTGGGGTCAGTAATTTTCTTAATTTTTTGGAAAATTTTATTTGTACTTTTACTCAGAAAAGACACATTAAATTGATCATAACTTATAGTAAACATTTCTATAATGTTCCAAAAGGTTTCTTTTTCAAATAAATGCTGTTCTTTGATCTTTCTATTCAGTAAAGAATCCTGAAAAAAGATATCCTGGTTTCCACAAAAGTATTAAGCAGCACAACTGTTTTCAACATTGATAATTATAAGAAATCAGAATATAAGAAAGGTTTCTGAAGATCATGTGACACTAAAAACTTAAGTAATGATGCTGAAAATTCAGCTTTGTATCACAGGAATAAATTTAATAAATATATAATAATATATAAAAATAGAGAACACTTATTTTAAAGTGTAATATTTTACGATATTCTTGTTTTTATTGTATTTCTGATCAAATAAATGAAGCCTTGGTGAGCATAAGAGACTTCTTTAAAAAATTCAAAAACATTTAAAAGTCTCCAGATTTTGAGCAGTAGCAGTATATTTACAGTATATGCTTCACTCCCATAGATATTTCCAGTGCCTACCAAAGTACGGACTGTTCGCTCCTACTCACAAAGTCACCCGCATTGGATTCCCGTCCACCACTCCTGCTAAATCCAAATCCTCCAGGCGCAGGTCGACCCTAAAGAACAGCCCCAGCGCGTCCTCCATCAGCTCCCTCAGCTCCGTCACCTCCTCAGTTGGAGGCAAACCCAGCCGCGCAGGCCTGGTACAGTCCCACACCTTTCATTTACATTTTATGCTTTTCTTTAAATATAATTTGAAATAATACCTGTCAATAATCTCTCAGCTCACAGAGACGTCAGCTCGGTACGCACGGAAGGTCTCAGGCACCACGGCCCTGCAGGAGGCCCTGAAGGAGAAGCAGCAGCACATCGAGCAGCTCTTGGCCGAGCAGGACCTGGAGAGGATGGAAGTGGCACGAGCCACAAGTCATGCCGGAGAGGTGCAGCAAGAGCTGGCGCTGCTCAGACAGGGCCAGGAACAGGTCAGTAGCCGTTCTGTCATCATTATGGACATCATTATGGGAAAGTCATAATTTTTTGGATGATAAACAAGACTCTGTTTTTGAAGTACGCTCTGGAGATGGAAGCCAAATTGGACCAGTTGCGGAGACTTGTGGAGACTGCAGACAGAGATAAAGTGGAACTGATGAATCAACTTGAAGAGGAAAAAAGGTAACATTTATAATTAAAAATACTTTATATAGTAATTGATTGCTACTGAAGAACATGCAATATTCTTAATATCTGAAGAAACATTTGAGGGCTTAAAGTGTACTTTTTGGCCCACAGAAAAGTGGAGGACCTGCAGTTCCGTGTAGAGGAAGCTTGCATTACCAAAGGTGACCTAGAGGTAAAGTGATCATATTATATACGTTTACAATGAAAGAAACTGGATATGAGCGGACCAGTGCAGTAACCTGTCTTTAACAGACCAGTCTGTGGTAATGCAGAAATGATCAGATCAGGCTTTCATACTTCTATTTTAGCAAGACAAATTCACAGGAGAAAAGTAGATATATGTAAAGATGAGATCAGTGACTCATTCATAGAAAGGTATTTGTAAACTAACGACCACAATTATAGATAGATAGATAGATAGATAGATTCATTCATTGATTCCTTAACAATTACAGATAGATAGATTCATTAATTCAGTGACTCATTGATTCAGTGATTCATTCGGAATTTACAAACTAATGACCACAACTATAGATAGATATAGATAGATTCATTGATCCATTAATTCATTACTTCAGTGATTCAGTGACTCATTGATTCATTTATAGAAAGATATTTGTAAACTAATGATGACACTGATATATAGATAGATTCATTATTTCAGTGATTTATTCATAGAAAGGTATTAGTAAATGATTGATCACTATAGATGGATAAATTCTTTCATTCATTTTGTCTCAAGATCGAATCGTTAATTACATGAGGATCAAGTTCTTAAAAAATCACTTTGGAGAAGATCTATTAAACTTTCTTTCATAAGTAATAAACCATGCATCACTTCTGGTTGTAGTTCTTGTAGCATTGACTCTTTGATTCTTTGATGCTTCATTCCCCTTATTCTCTTTATTTGTTCTTTCATTCACTACATTCTTCTTTTTTCATCTTTGATCACGTTTACACATTTCCTTCCTTCCTTCATTCTTTTATTATTGAGGCCCTCCATCTTTCTTTCATCGGCCTGCTCTTTGAGCCACATTTGTTTCATGTCTTTGTGTTCTTGTGTTTTTTAATGCGATCTTCCGTCTTCACGCCGCTCTGTGTGTGTGTCACTGCTGTCTTTGTCCTCATTCATAGAGGAGGATGATGTCAAGATCTGCATGAAGCTCTTCGTACTTGGCTTTTGGCTGGCACGTGACCGCGCCGTTGGTGTTGTCTCTCTCTTTTCCTCTTCTGTCTACTAACAGACGCAGACCAAACTGGAGCATGCCCACATTAAGGAGCTCGAACAGAGTCTTCTCTTTGAAAAGACCAAAGCAGATAAACTCCAGAGGGAGTTAGAGGATACTAGGGTAAATCAGTTTGACGTATGGGAGGGTGAGAGATTTCTCTTGGGGGTAAATGTCAGATCCCCATGCACAGAAGAGATTTTGCTTATTTTGGGAAAGTGATTATTTTTTTATTCCATGATGGATTGAGGTAGGTCTCTTTTCTGTAAGCACCACTGGATGCATCTCTGCAAGTCGTTTTTCATCCCAAAATCAAGTGAAAAAAATAAGAAATTTTTTTTTTTTAGGTCCCTGTAGTTTTTCATGACATTTAAACACATTTTCATCACAATTCTAAATAGCCTAATTTAATTTGGGAAAATATATATGATTTAAAGTGTAAAGTGTATTTTATAGGTATATTTGTAGGTTTACACTACTGTTCAAATTTGGAGTCAATAACATTTTTAAAATGTTTTTGAAAGAAATCTCTTAAGCTTACCAAGGCTGCATTTATTTGATCAAAAATACAGTAAAAACAGTAATATTGTGAAATATTATTACAATATAAAAAACTTTTTTATTTGATTATATTTAAAAATGTAATTTATTCCTGTGATCAACTACTTCAGTCATCAGTGTCACATGATCCTTCAGAAATCATTCTAATATGCTGATTTGCTGCCCGCCAAAAAAACATTTCTTATTATTATCAATATTAAAAACTATGGAAGCTTGTTTCCATTATTTGCTGCAGAATTTGCTAGATTTATGCTCAATACAAGTATCTTGCTCAAATGCAAGATACAAACTCACAATTCTGAGAAGAAAAGTCAGTCCTTTGATCAATTTTAATGCGGTCTTACTAAAAAGTATTAATTTCTTTTAAAAAATCCTTTGAATGATAGTACATATTTTGTTTTTCAAATTGCGAGATATGAAATCAGAATTATTTTTACTGTCACCTTTGATCAATTTGAATGCAGTCTTACTAAATAAAAGTAGAAATTTCTTTTTTTTTTAAATCCTTTGAATGATAGTACATGCATGATGATTTTTCTTAAATTTTTCTTCCCACATGACCATAATGTGAATCTGAAATGGATCAAATTTGATTAGATAATTAAATTAATGAGAAAATAGTAATGTTTCTCATGCAGAAAATATCTAGTTTACATATAATGGCTTCAGTCGCCCGGTTTGGTCACTAAGCGGTTGATGAAGTCTTGTGTCCCACTGTAGGTGGCCACGGTGTCCGAGCGCTCCAGAATCATGGAGCTGGAAAAGGAGGTGTCTGATTTGCATCTTCAGCTGAGAACTCTCCGGGCCGAGACCGCGGGATCAGCCTCACCCCCATTACAAGACAAAAAGGTCCATTCACCCCCTCGAATCCATCTAAACAAGATGCATTATAACATGTTACTGTACATCAGAAAACATTTGCATCATTAGAATTGATCACTGTATTCTCTGCATTCTTATAGATCAAGGAGCTGAACTTTGAATTAGAAAACAGACAGAAGGAAGTGCTCATATTCCAGCAGAAACTCGCCTCCTCTGAACAGGAGAAAACATCCCTCCAGCAGCAGCTGCAAGATCTGGTATTCAACACTAATACTGCTTATTTACTAACCTAAAAACCTGTTTTTTATTTCACATAATGGCGCTATGTATTTTTAAAGGTTTCTGTATCTTGTGCTCCCTCCAGCCCATATGGTGATCTAATAACTGCTTTTTATGTTATTGAATTATTTAGATGTGCCTGGGGATACATATATTTCTCTAAAATTAAGTGTTATATCAATACAAAATCTTGTCTTTTAAGCCAATATGTCATGAGAGGCCATACATTACAGTGATTTTTACAATGGTACATAGTTATGGTTAGGCTTTGTGAAGCGGCAATAGCAATATGATAAAAGTCACCAAGTACTTGAATTATATAACATTAATTATCAATTATGAAAGTAAAGCACATTTATATAAAATGTCTATGTGAATAAATGGGTGAAATTTTTTTAAGTTTTTTTTTTGTTTGTTTTTTGGCCAACCTGTTGTACCAATTCTTTATGTTTGATTTCAGAAGCAGGAACTTGACACAGCAGCAGAGGACAATAATAAAGCAACACTAGCCATGCAAGGTAAGCAAAACAAGCCTCATCAAACGCACCTAAATGCCATACTGTTGAGCATCTGAGCATTTATTTGCATCCCTGTCATTTGAACCTGTGCCAACGTGAACAGCTTTGCAACGTCGTTTTTGCATGTTTGTGAGATAAACCAGCCATTCCCAGCGGAGCCATAATTCACAACGGCACACTTTTACTTGCTCAGTAGTCCAATTTGTGTAAAAGTTTGGAGAAAATGATCATTTTAGCACAAATACTGCTACATGAGCTCCTCTATGACTACTTCTGTTCGGCGGCAGAAATGGAAAGGAACATTGAAATGCAGAGAGAGAAGCTGGATCAGGTGTCCAGGGAGAAGGAGGAAATGCAGAGGGATGTGGCCGTCCGGCAGCAGCAGGAACAGGTGAAGGGTGAAGAGAGAGAGCTTCAGATGAAGGAGAAGCTGAGCCGAGCAGAAGGAGAGCTGAACAGAATCACAGAGAGAAGTGCTGAGCTGGAACAACAGGTTGTGGAACTGAGAGCCTTCAAAGACCAAACCCAGGTGACTGAATGACATTTTTAAAACACATGCCCAGTAGCTCCTGCTGTTTTATACACTACTGCTCAAAAGTTTGGGGTGGGTAAGATTAAGATGGTATTGTTATTTGTAGCATATTAGAATGATTTCTGAAGGACCATGTGACACTGAAGACTGGAGTAATGATGCTGAAAATTCAGCTTTGTATCACAGGAATAAATTACATTTTTACGATATATTTTAGTATATTAATTTTTAAGTGTAATTTAAGTTCATTTAAATTACAAAAAGATTTCACAATATTACTGTTTTACTGTATTTTTGATCAAATAAATGCAGCCTTGGTGAATAGAAGAGAGTAAAATCTTAATTACTCCAAGCTTTTAACCAGGAGTGTTTACTATAGTTTCCGAAATGCAGTTCAGTTATTTTACACAGCTTGAAATTGACTGCATGTTTATGTATTATGATTTTACAGTGATAACAATAACTCCTGAGAATATGGTATTTTGCCATGTTAAAATATTGCCAGGTTGGTCGAAGGATCATGTGACTCTGAAGACTGGAGTAATGATGCTGAAAATTCAGCTTTGCATCACAGGAATAAATTACATTTAAAAAAAAATCGAATAGTAAGCAGCTTTTTTTATTTTAATTATATTTCAAAATATTACTGTTTTTACTGAGGTTTTGATCAAATAAATGCAGCCTTGGTGAGCAGAAGAGAGTTCTTTGAAAAAAATGATCTTATACCAACCCCAAGCTTTCATATATTTGAGCATGCTGGTCAGATGGCACATGAGTGACCAGAGGTTTTCTCTCACTCTAACAGAGTTTACAGTCTGATGAAAAGCAGGAGCAGATGACGAAGAGGAATAAGGAGTTGCAGGAGGAGGTAAATATACTTTATTCTTTATATCATGAAGATAAACAGTGACTCATGGTTGCTGTCAGGTCGTATCTGCTGTCTGAAAGGGACTTGGAAGGGTGTGACTAATTGAGTTATTTGAATTGGTGTCTACCAGTTCAAAAGTCACCTCCGTGTTGCTAGGATGTCATGAGTTGTTGCTAGGGTGCTCTGGGTGAATGCTAGGCGGTTGCTCACTGGATCTCCTTCATAGACCAAATGATTTGAGGTATTCATGTCCATACAGTAGCACTGGTGTATGGTAAAGTTTACTACTTGGTGTTATGAGTTTGTTCAAATCACTTAACCTTAGTTAAGTCATTATGTCACCTTAGCAGACATCAGTAATCATCATAAAAAATGCATGTGAACATGCCAGTAGCAACATTAAAACATATTTTGCATTTGTAGCTGAATAAACACGTTTGCTTCAGAGGCGAGCAGAGATTTTTCACTGTGTAACTGTACTTTTACTGACATAATGGTTCAGACACTGTTAATTCATGCATGAGTCCTCTACATCTGACCGCCTGCAGGCTGCATGTAAAGCATGTTCAGTTCGCTCATACGTGGCTTTACATAATCACCCCAACGGCCTGCACTTATCAGAGGAGACTTGCCTCCTGGGGTTGTGATTTTCACATACGGTAAGACTGCGTGAAAGCATAACAGGGCTTATATCTCTGGTTCTCAATCGAATTCAGCATCTGTATTATATTGACTGACCTGCAGTGGTTTAGATGGTGTTGTTGGTTCAGTCTGTGGTTATATTGAGTGTTCGCTTGTGATGCAACTGAAAATATTCAGCTGGAAATTCATTTTCGTTTTCAACCATCCAATAAGGAACCTTTATTTTTAAGTGTTGTTCTAAACACATATGATTCATAGAGCACAAATTGAGTTTTGGTGAATGCTTAAGCTTCTGTTTGCACTATATTCCAACTCTTTTGGAGCCATAAAGTAACTTTGTGTGTTATGACAGAGGAGATTTACTTAAATTTTGCTCTATTTCTTACACAAAGATATCAAATTACTTTGAATTTTAGCATACAAGTCATATGGACTACTTATTTGTAACTATGACCTGATATTATATGAAAACGAGGAGCATGAACATTTTTCAAAAGATCTTATTTTTTGTTTTGAAACGACATGTGTGAGTAAATTATTTACATTTTTGGGTGAACTGTCCCTTTAAATGTATTTTTGGTTTCTGTATTTAAAAAGACAACCTTATTGTGACCTCATTTTGGACTTTTGTCCCCTTAAGGTTTAAAAAAGCAGAGCTAATTTAGTTTAGCCTGAATCTCATTCTTTTTTTGTGTCATTCAAGGATTGAAGTCTCTTGCACATCCTGTGCTGCAGCTTTAAAAAAATACACAACTGTACAAAAGTTTGAGATATGTCAGAGTTTTTCGTGCATATACTCACCAAGGCTGCATTTATTTGATCAAAAACACAGTAAAAACAGTAATGTTGTGAAATATTATTACAATTTGAAATAGCTGTTTTTATTTGAATATCTATTCCTGTAATGCAAAGCTGAATTTTCAGCATCATTACTCAAGGCTTAAGTGTCACATGATCCTTCAGAATCATTTTAATCTGTTTATATATTTGTTCATAAAATAAACAGATAATAGAGGCTTTGCTCATGCAAGGATTTTCATTTCTCAGAAGATACCAGAGACAAACATGTATCATCATGTAGAAACAGCTAATAAAGGATGAATGAGCATTGAGGACGAGAACAGGCAGATGACGGAGAACAGCAGAAGGAGGGGGCGGGGACAGCAGGGGGATGTCGAGAGGGGCGGAGCTTGTCGTCCTTACATAATGAAGCTGCCCTGTGTGATGCTTTTCAGAGCGTGTGTTTGCACAAACGTGAGCGTGTGCTGGAACGCCAGCGGAGCGAGAGCTCGTGCCTCTCTCTCGCTGCAGGGGGCCGTAGGGGGATGTATTACTGATAGGGCACATTTGTTTGGAAAAAACAGGAAAGACACAGCAGCATGGATGTGACAGCACTTCAACAGAACTACACGGGCAGTGTTTATAGCTCTCTGTGCCAGGTAAAGATCACTCTTCTGTAGTGCACTTTGTAGGGATGCATGATGCTGTATATCGGTGACCATGTTGGTATTCAGCTATGTTAGAATTTTTCTAATGATATTGAAACTGGATAATAAGTGGGCTTATTTCTTCCTATTTAAATTAATTTTGCTATTTAGTTTTGGTCCCTGATTGCATTTGAAGCTTTTAGAATTCTAGATTGGAGGTTTAATGTGAGCGCTGTTTGTTGTTGTTGTTGTTGTTGTTGTTTTTCCTCCCAATGAATTGATTTAGAATTTCGACCAGTGTCAGAAATGAACTTAATTATTAAGTTAAAATATTCCTAGAATTTATTTTTAGTAGTTTTATAACCATAAAACACCCTCAGATACTTGAATTCAGTCAACACATTAAAATAATTTCCCCATCTGAATAAGTAGGATAATTTATTAATTTTTAGTGTTAATTTAGTTTTAGTTGTATTTACGTTTTTCAGCTAATATTTATATTTATTTCTGGTTTCAGTAAGAAAGCATTTTTAGAATTTTAGTTTTAGATTTAGTTAACAACAATAACATCCCAAAACTTATGGGATATTTTGCTGATATTTGAGAAATACTTTTTTATAACCATAAATAATAATAACCATATGATAAAAACATAAGCTTTTATAAGCAGTTGTATAACCATAAAACAGATATTTGAATTTATATTTAAATCACTGCTTTGAATTAAATTCTCCACCTGGCATTAATGTATAAGGCTTATAAGAGAAATTTGAAAAAAATATCAGATATAACAAATAAAAAGGATTTATTACAGGGCAGTTTTCCCCCATTTTGAATTTCGGTGGCATTTTTTCCCTCCGATATTGGCCATAATGTTGGATATTGGTAATTAGCATAATTTATTTTTTCAGCTATCCCTATATGCATCACAGTTTTTGTCTCTTTCTGATTTTGTAATTTTTTTATACACAGAAAAGAAAGAAAATACTATGTGTCACTGTATGTCTTTCTGTGAGTAATGGAGATAGATGTTAAGCTGTTGAAGAATGCTTTCACGTGTCTGAGTGAGAATGAAATGGTTGTTTGATGACAGTGTAATTCTCTCAGGCTTTCTGAATGTAAACACTGAATCACTCAGAGATATCAGCTCAGGTGAATCTCTGCTGATGTTGGTTCTTGGCATGTAGATGATATTAATTATCGGCTCGGCCAGTTGTGCTGAAGAGTGTAATTAACGCTTCAGTCTGATGCAGACCAGTTACTCTCAGTGAGCCAGCACCAGTGTGATGGGATTGAATTATGGGTCTCGTGGGAACAGTAATCTGACTTCACCAGATGTGATGGTCTGACATGCTTTTTCTAAATATTTGTTGTGTATGCATTACTCTGAAATGTGATTTATCTTCTCTGCTCTCATCGATTGTACTAAACACTTTTTTTTCACTTGACTTTTACAGGTGTTTGCTAAAGCAAGCATCACTATTATTACTCTTGCTTAGGATTATATATTTGTTCCAATTTCTAACTCTTAGTTTTAAACTTTAACATTTAACTTGCAATTTTTGTGCTGCAGAAATAATTAGTACTTCAGTGTGTATCTAGTTGACGAGGGGTGTCTGATTTTACAATTTTTAAAACGACGTTAAAAAGATGTTAAAAAACACCCAGAACACCTTTGTGCATAATCACATTATTATTTCATGACAATTTAATGCCTTTTACCCAGTGCTATTTTAGTATTATATATATTTTGGTATTTATTGATCATTTTAATTAGCTTTTATTTTTATATTTTCAGTTTTTATTCTAATGTTACTTTGTTTGTTTCAGTCATTTTATGTCCTTTTGTCATTTTAAATATTACTATTTAGCTGTTTTAATGTTTTAGTTTTAATAATTTTAGTACTTAAAAATACTTTTTTCTTTTAGCTGCTGAGGCAAAATTTCTAATTTTCTATAGTTGAAATTTCAAAATTTCTATATATATCTATATTGTTTCTGATTTTTTATTAATGAAAATGTATTAATGAAAATAAAAAAAAATAGATTTAGTTAATAATTTCTGACATTTTAGAAAAATACTGTAATAACGATATTTTACGCAAATGAGCATATAGTAAAGTAAGTGCAACAAATGCTACCATTATGTAGAAATACACTATAAATTATTAATATCAGAATCAAAATTATGATTTTAAAACCAGTTTTAGAACCATAAGTCACCCTCGGAAACTTGAGTTAAAAAGTACAACAAATGCTACCATTATGTAACCATTATATATATTTCATATATATATATATTTTTTTTTACATTGCAGGTATGAAATGTAGATATTTATGGTAATGAGAATTTGAAACGGAGTATGCTTGATTGTCATTAAAATAATTTAAGAACCCAAGAAAAGACATGATAAAATAGTCCTTAAATAAGCAATTTGCAAAATACATGTTCTTGAAAGGTTTCATGACATTCACCCCACTATGTTTTGTCCAAAATCGTTTTTCCTAAAAGCTCTTTCTTTCACTTGATTTATTTGTCTTTTATCTCATCCACCAGCTCGAGGCCCTGAAGCAGCAGAACTCTCAGTATCAGGAGCAGCTGAGTTCAGAAACACAGAGCATCGTCAGCCTCCGCAAAGAAATGTGAGTCTCCTGCTGACATGCACCCATGCATTTTCTCTTCATTGACTGTTTCATTATTTATTTGGGACTTTTTGACACTTTCATCAATAGTGATAGTAGTGAGAGGACTGGAAATGACATGATCCAGCCTCACATGGATTAGTTCACGCTTGCTAACCACTGAACAACAGCTGCAACAAATGAGCGCCATTTAACATCTTTCAACTGCATCTTATTACATTAATTGTCTGCTTAGTTGGAGCTATAAAGGATCTTGAGCTTAATTAGTCAGTTAAGTACCATGTTGGCGTCATTGTGATTAAATTAGATCTGTGAGTCACAGAAGGACATCACAAGTCCACATGGTCACAACAGCTTTGATTTCTGAATAACAACAGGCGTAATGTGCGTGTTCTGAGCTGTTGTGATCATGTGTAATCAATAAGGAAAAAATGTAGAGCAGAACCTGATTTAATACATCAGGAATTGACTGGATGATGAAAAGTGTCTTTGTAAGAAAGCTTTTGAAAAATAAGAGGGTGTCGGTGACACCTGCTGAAAAAATAATAAATAAATTCCAAAAATATTTCATAATTTTTACTTTTCATTTTTTTTCTGAATAACAACAATACACATTCTGACACATTGAGCGGTTCTGCTCACGTGCAATAAGAGGTGGAATTTGGCTTGCAGCATTTCACATTCAGGATAATCAATAAGAAAAATATAGGGCAGAACTTGATTTGATCCATCAGTAATTGAATGGATGGTGAAAAGTGTCTCTATATGAAAGTGTTTAAAAAATAAGAGGGTTTGGTGACACTCGCTTAAGAGATAAATACTTAAAATACCTAAAAGATTTAAAAAAATATATATAAAGTTTAAATATTATAAATATAAGGCAGAACCTGATTTTATACACCAGGAATTGAAAAATAAGAGGGAAAATATATAAATATTTCAAAAATTCTAATAAAAACGGTTTCATTTTTTATATTTAAGCAGTTTGTTTTGCAATTTATTTGCAATAAATCTTTCTGCAAAATAAATTTTAGGCATTAAAGCAGAAACCTTTAGCTCAAAATGCTTTTACAACCACAAGGAACATTTCTGGTGGTGTAAAATCTAGTGGGGTCCATTCTGAATTCATGTTGACTCTGAATTGAAGCGCCACAAAGTGAAGCTCAAAGCCTTTATAACTCGAGCTGATCCACTCCTTCAAGCCGCGGTTGATTGGTGCGTCCAGCGAGTGACGGCTCCAGTGATGCAAGCAGGTTTTGAACTCTTGTGCTGAAGATATTCATAGCCGAACGTTTCAGAAGTGAGCTTCTCTCCTCCAGGGAGTTTTACGTAACCACATCTTTCCAGCTACAGCTGCTGTTTTCCGCCTGTCTAATGGTCTCGACTCCACGTGAGATCCCATGAAGTTCCTTTCATAACACTCTGTTGATCTTCTGATGCTCATGAATATGTATCATAGTGTAGCTTACAATAATATATTTTTTTGGTATTCTTTTCTTTATGGAAAATATATGTTAAGCTTTATTGAACACAGAATATTCTTTTTGAATTTGTGGGGCTCTTATAGGTTGCAGTTTTTTACGACGGTGCATTTTGTTTTCATAATTTAGAGACTTCACCTTGATTTTCTGCTTGAGTTTTGAGCGTGCATGATTTGATTTATTCCTGCATCATAATGCACCCTGGGTAAAAATAGATTGGCTCATTCGTTACACATGAGGAGGATGACGGTGACCTTTCTGAAGTGTGTTTTATATATTTATTTATTTATTTATTTTTCGAGATCACGTTTTTTACTACCGCTTTTTGTAACAAACGCTGTTATTTGTCAAGCGCTTGGTCTTTGGAATGTCTTAACTGCTGACGGGTCGGGATGGAAAGGAAAGATGACATATTAAACAATGTGCATTGCCTTAAGAGGAAAATAGGAAAGGATAACAGGATTGACGTCAGGGTGGATTGAAGGGTTGAGGGCTTGTTGTCACTGCCATCAAAAAGAACATGAAAATCTCTGTGCATTATAACTCTGCTCACAATACATACTGCACAGTATATGTACTATATGCTGCAGCATATTATGATAATCAGTAGTGTGCTATAGAAATATGTTTATTTACAATTTTTAATCTTGACTATTTAGCTAAATATTACATTTAAAATCACTTCCAAATAATTTGTCATATATGAAATAGAAAGTCAAGTTGAGCGCATTGCATTGTGGGTACAGTATTCCACACAGTGTACTCTGGTATGATACATATTTTGGTAAATGCGGTACACTACTGTTTAAAAGTCTGGGATCACTAAGATTTTTTCTGTGATTTTGAAAGAAGTCTCTTATGCTCACAAAGGCTGCATTTATTTTAATCAGTAATATTGTGAAATATTATTACAATTTAAAACAACTATCTTCTATTTGAATATATTTTAAATGTATATTAAATGTAATTTATTCCTGTGATGTAAAGCTGAATTTTCAGCATCATTATGCAGTCTTCAGTGTCACATGATCTTCAGAAATCATTCTAATATGCTGATTTGCTGCTCAAGAAACATTTATTATTATTCTAAATGAAAACAGTTGTGCTGCTTAATATTTTTTGTGGAAACCTTGATAGATTTTCTTCAGAATTCATTGATGAATAGAAAGTATAAAACAAACAAACAAACAAAAAACAGCATTTATTTGAATTAGAAGTCTTTTTTAATATTATAAATGATTTTACTGCCACTTTTAATCAGATTAATGTGTCCTTGATGAATAAAAGTCTTTAAAAAATCTTACTGACCACGAACGTTTGAATGGTAGTGTAGGTCATCCAGGTGTTAAATGCACATACTGCAAATACTAGTATGTGAGTATGCTAGTCCTGTTTGATAGTATAGGCATTAACTCTCTCCTTATCTCTCTCTCTGTGTAGTGAGGAGCTAAAACTGTCAGCCAATCAGAAGTCTCAGAGGCAGGTGTCACTCCAGGACGAGAAAGGGACGTTGGCTCAGGAGTTTGACTTCCACGCACAGCAGAAGGTGTTTATCTGTCTGCATCTCTTAGACGTTTCCTGTCAGCTCTTCTAAAATGTGTTGCTCTGTGACATTCTCCATCAGTCTGAGGGATTGAGTTATCATGTATCATGTTTTTTTTTTGGCAGATTGGCAGTGAAGCTCTGACTAGCCAGCTGGAGATTACAGAGAGGTAAGCGCATGTCTTTGATTCGGTATTACGTTCATTCAATCAAATCAAGACGGAAGTAGTCAATTGGAAGTTTAAAAGCAAAAATGTTAAGCTTATTCACCCTCAGGTCACCCAGGATGTAGATGAGTTTGTTTCTTCATCTGAACAGATTTGAAGAAATGTAGCATTACATCACTTGCTCACCAATGGATCCTCTGCAGTGAATGGGTGCCGTCATGAGAGTCCAAACAGCTGATAAAAACATCACAATAATCCACACCACTCCAGTCCATCAGTTAACATCTTGTGAAGTGAAAAGCTGCATATTTGCAATAAACAATTGTTTGAGGTGTTATAACTTTAAACCATTGCTTCAGGCCAAAATACTCCATAATCCACCTTTTTGTTTCACAAGACATTAATTGATGGATTGGAGTGGTGTGGATTATTGTGATGTCTTTATCAGCTGTTTGGACTCTCATTCTGACGGCACCCATTCACTGCAGAGGATCCATTGTGAGCAAATGAAGTAATGCTCAATTTCTCCAAATCTGTTCCGATGAAGAAAAAAACGAATCTACATCTTGGATGGCCTGAGGGTGAGTACATTGTAAGCAACTGTTCTCTTTTCATTGTAAGCAACTGTTTTTTGGATGAACTATTCCTTTAAATTTCTTCACAAGCTTTCAAAACCCAAATTTATTATCTGTGGTTATAAACAGCATGTCACAGATGCTTTTGATGGTGCTTAATGGAGCTCTGTCTTAGTAATTGTTCAAAAGAGAGCTGGATTTGAGATCACATGCACTCTGGAGGCTTTAAATGTCATTTCATCTTGTGGGAAATGAAGGCTTTCAAAAAAGCTTGTCAGTACATGTTCTTTACAGATCTGTGTTTTATGATACACCAAGATTACCACATCTAGAGAGATGATCTGTTTCCATGAGTGCTGTTTAGTTGAAAAGCTCAAATAAAAAAAGTTTTTGGCTTTAGATCTATTGTTTTCCTCCACCCTAAAAATACTGCGCAGTCCCACTGGATTTCTGTTCATTTTTATCATGTTTTTCTGTAAGCTTTTAATCTTTGGAGCTCCACTGAGAGATGGTGTTATGCATGTTCTCAGAGTGCATATGGCTTTTGTAACATGACTGTAAATCCAACCAGTTACAATGAGCTTTTGTCTGTCCTCACAGTGAGAACTCCAATGCAATGATGTCTGATAAAGACAAAGAGCTAGAGACGCTACGAAATGAGGTAAGACCTTTGACTCTTGGATTTCTTAAGTCTTACTAAACCTTTGGATCATTCTTCAAAGTATGTTTTATTCACTGTGAACTATGACTGAATTTGTCTTATATAAAAAGAATGCTTCTAGTAGATTAAATTCATATCAAAACACTAAAGCTGTCTAAAGCAGTTGGTCCTATTTTTTTCTTTTTATATTAAACTTTGTATTGTTGGCACTTAATATTGTCGGATAAGGGAAAAAAAAAAATTTCATTCCAGATTGCAGTGCTTCGTATGGAAAATGCCATGGCCAAGACACTCCAGTCAGCTGTGACGTCTCTAGAGAGGGACAAAGCCCAGCTGCAGAGCCGAGTGAACAGCCTGGAGCAAAAGCTGGAGGTCCGGCAGACAGGGAATGGAGAGGAAGTCAGTTCAGGTCCGTCAGCGTATTTATATTTGGAACGGAGTGACAGCATTTTGCATTCTGTACTGTATATTGCCAGCTACTTTAATTCACATTTAATTCATCATTTAAAAGTTTGGGGAAAGTCTCTATTGCTCACCAAGCCTGCCATTATTTGATCAATGATTCAAAGTTCTCATCAAAGTTCTCATCTCAGAAGAAATTTTTTTTTTTTCTCTTTTTATTCCAATTTTATGTAAAAATGTCTTCATATTTGTTAAAAATGACAGTTGCTTTTGCTTTGAATTTTGTTACACTGGAAATGGTAGTATGAGTAATACATACGTACTACTATTTTTATTTCCATTTGCAATATGAAAAATGAATCTAAAATGAAACAAACTTACATTTTTAACAAATCTTCCTTAATTCCAGCGTAGACATTCAGCGCTTTTCTCACTGACCTGAATTACTGTTTGTTTGTTTCACCTGTAGGTGACGCTGCTATAGACCAACTGAGAGAAGAGAAAGAGTTTGCTGAGGGACAGGTAAAACTCTTCTGCTCTATATTAGGATTCTGTTTTTAAGATATATGTGTACATTTCTAAATTTTGCCATCTTTTCCTGCATGGATCAGATCAACTTCCTGAACTCGGTCATTGTGGACCTCCAGAGGAAGAATGAAGAACTGAAGGTGAAGCTGAAGAAAATGGCATTGACCGAGTTCAACGGAAATGATGAAAATGATGGGTGAGTCCAATTGAGTTTTGACATCTTGACATGTTTTTTTGTCTAGCAGACAAAAAAAAAAAAAAAACATATATATATATTTTAAATATTTTTATTAATATTTAGTTTGTTTTTAGTTTTATATTTTCCATTCAAATGTTTAAGTTTATTTAGTTTAGTTTTAGTAATTTTATTGGGTGTTTTTGTCATTACCCTAATTTTTATTTCAGTTTTAGTACATCAAGTTAAACTAAATGAAAATGAACTGTTTCTGTTAACTGTAATAACCCTGGCACATGGTCATGTTGTACATACTTGACAAGCATTGCACTACTTGCATCTTCGTTGCTATTATTATTCTTCGCACAGGGTTTATGAAAAATATATTTTTTTATATAGTCTTGGTGAGGTCAAAAAGAAGAAGAAAGCCCCACCACGCGTTTTCTGCGACATCTGCGACTGCTTCGACCTGCACGACACGGAGGATTGTCCCACGCAAACGCAATCCCCAGACTCGCCTCCGCACACCACATACCACGGGAGCCGCAGGGGCGAACGACCGTACTGCGACATCTGTGAAGCGTTCGGTCACTGGACAGACTCTTGCAACGATGACCAAACCTTCTGAACTTCCCCTCAACCCCTCGGCCTGTGAGCAGGCTATGCACAGTTCGCTTTCAACCAGATTATACGCTATTTTTGTACACAGCATATATACATTCGAACCTCTTGTACATTCCCTAAATGAATCTGCCCAAATGAAGGCTAAGGTATGCTGCATTTATGGAATTTGAATGTTATGAAGGTGAGAGATATTTCTGTTATCAATACTGTTTTGTGTGTTTCGTACATTTTTCACTGTCCTGTGTTGATCGATCTAATGATGAATTACCAGCAAGAAAATTGGGAACGGTTTAGCGATACTTTGCAGTGTATTTAAAGCTGCTGTGTGTAATTTCTAGTGGCACAAAATGGAATTGCAAAAATAATGACTGTTTCCAAACAGGACTTCCTCTCTCTACTATTGTAGCTCCACCCCAAAGTCAACCCATTGGTTGAGTCAGAAGCTGACATTTCAGGATGCTCAAACAAACAGCAATGTTTTGAAAGCTGTAGCCTGTGTTCGGATTGGTATACTAGCACACTGCGTACTGCACACTAGTCAGTATACACTGAATACTGCCCACTATTTTTTAGATAGTATGTGAAATGGCATTATGCAACAAAAAAATTAAGCTAAATTTTGTTTAAAATTATAGTGGATTTTAATTTCAGTTTATTCGTTACTCATGTTGAATCGACTCATGTCGAGCACATTGCATTATGGGATCTGATTGTATGCTGCACGTTTTCACCCAGATATTCTATGCATACAGAAATTATACATACTATGCACAATATACATACTGTAGTATATAGTATGCTATTCCGAACATAGCCACGGTTGTTGCACTATTCAGTAATTCGCCCTACGAATGGTCTATTTAAATTGGCTCTGCATATTTAACCAGGATGGAAGATTTTAATAAAGTTTTTTTAATGAAACAAAATTACATACTTCAGCTTGAAGAACTCATAACAGACTGTTATCACAGACTCAAAACAGTACAAGTGCACCAAACAAAGCTGAAGCTAACCACTATTAACTTATTGCACTTCTCACTTTAAATGTACACAGCACATGAGTTTAACTGCCATTGTTTGGAACCAAGTTATTTTTACTGTTAAATGTCAGACATATAGTTATAATATTGTCATATGAATGGCTTTTTATGTGTATTTCGATGGTATGTCCTGTAGATTTCAGGCCTATTCACACCAAGTCTGACTTTTTGGCATAAAATGAATGCACGGCAAGATTTTAAGATTGAATCTTCTTTTGTGTACGGATTCAAGATTGATGAAATAAAATGCTGAACAGTTATTTCAGGGATCCAGACTTTTTTTCAGAGAATGTAGAAAATTCTGCATCAAAAAACAGTGCAGAATTGTTTTGGTGCAACAAATGGCTTCCAAATATTTTATAATTCCATATATTTTAGTCACCTCAAACTTGGTGTGAACAGACCTTTACTAAAGCACAATTTTTAAGCACAGGATCATAGTGTATCTCTTATTATTGATGTAATATTAACAGTTTATTTAGCAACTTAAACTGCAAGTGTTAGAATTGGTAACCCGCAATGAAATGGTGTGCAAGATTATATTAAATATGTATAATATTCATGATTATTCCCCTTTGATTTAAATAAATTTGATCATAAAATGTTGCATTCATTGCAAATATATGGTCTGTTTCTACTGAAATATTGTGACAGTCTTTAACTATTGTACTGTTTCATGTACTGTATATTCACTTGAACTCAATACAAACATTCAAAGACTTTTCTTGTCTGTCTGGATATATTGCACCGCTTCCTGACTACACATTGATTCTGATCATGTTTTTGTGAAAACCTTTTATACATTTCACAAACATTTCATGAACGACATAAGGACAGTTATAGCCACAATTTAGATTCAGGATTTAAGTCACTGGTGTGATCCATTTTATACAATTATTAGCCTACACATAATAAAACCACTTCACCTATGACTTTCAGTCTCGATCTTTCATCTAAATTTATATCTCAAAGTTTTATAACTGTGCTTATAGCCAAAGTTTGAAACGCTGCTCTCATAGTCTCTCAATTTCACGCAAGGGTGGTCAACAGATCCCATCACAACGTCCTACAGCTCCTAAATAGAACAGAAGGGGCCTGGTCAATAATTCATGTGCCTTAAAAATGCAGCCTGATAAGACAATTCTGAACCCCACATAAAATAACGAAAATAGCATATTTGATGTAAATTTGACGCTTTTTGCTAACCTAATTAGGGATAATTAGTGGTGTTTGCTAATTAGAAGTGCATGTTTATGGCCAAAATACAAGTGATATTGTTTTTTTGAACAATGTCCCTTTTATATAAAAAAGGGGAATTTACCACGTCTGCCAAAAGTTTGTCAAATAAATAATTCTCATTTCATTTTGTGAATGGCAGAGAGTCGTTGAACGAGCTCAAAAAATAATCAAAAACCGTTGAAGAGACTGAAAAGCGCGCGCAGTTTGACAGGACGCCAGATCTGAGGTAAGATACTTAACACGAATTACATCAACAAACTCTTGAAAAGTTAACTAAAACATATGAGAGTAATGTTCTAAATGTTATAACGTGTAGGTTAACTGCAGGTAAAATCAGGTAAAGGTTTATTAAGGATCATATAGCCTCGATGTAATATGAATTCTTAGTTGTGGTGAAAAAAGTCTTATTTGATCTCTATCTCTCTCTTTCGCTTTTTTACCCATGTTTTTGGTGAACGCTTTAAATTATGTTCGTATCAAAAACATTTCTGCACAATATGCAAGTGTAAGTTTGCACGGGGGTAATGCGATAAAGTGTCGTTAGGGGACGTGCTAACAACGCCATAACTTTTATGCAACGTTGAGTAAATATATGAAAAATACATATATATAATATATATAAAATATGAAAACATTCTTAGCCTTTTCAAAACGAAATGTTTAGCTGTGTTACCAGGACTATCTTTAAATGATAAAAAGCTCTAAAATACTTAGATCAAAAGAGGCATAAAGGTAAAAGTAGTAGGCTAGTCATAACCAAGTCAGTTAACATTTTTTATTAAAACAAATTGAATATGCTAAAAACAAGCACTAATGATGAAATAAATAAAACCAAAATTAATCAACTGTACAAGACAAAATCATTTCAAGAAAACATGGTCCCAATGTATCTAGACTAGAGTATATCATTGTGAGTTCCTTGTACGTTGCTACATCAGATTGAAGTCGGAGTGGATTTATTGTTGAAAATGACAATTTAAAAACTGCCAGATTGTGTTCAGTGAATTGGATTTATTGTCCATCAATCAAGAACTAAGTTCCAGCTCAGCTGGTTTGGAAATGAGGTATATATCAAGTCATTTTGACATGTAACAAAATATTCTTTCTTCCCTTAAAAAGCAGTAATGCTTTGAAAAGCTTTAAAAACAAAAGCCAAAAAAAAAGCACACATCATGGAGCCAGAAGGCACACAAACCAGTAGAGAATCTAGAAACAAATCAAACACCTGCACTATAACCATACAACAATCTGCAAAGTAGTTAGAAAAACAACTAGTAGAGTCTTTAATTTAAATAATAAAAAAATTAAAACAAAGATGATCACAGCAGCAAATCCATCTTTTATCTTGACAAATCTATGCAGTGCATTCACTCTCTTTACTTTTAAACTAACGCTGTATATCGTGCATGAATTGGATGGAGCGAGGCTGCAGGTTTCTCACAGGATCAGGTCAGTGTTTGCCATCAACCTCGGTTCACTGGCACAGTGACGTCTGCAAACATTCGCTCCAGGTGAGATGATGAAGGTGAAGCTGTACTTGAAGATCAGGAATGGTTTGTCAAATGAATCGGGTTTCCTCATTGGTTTGTGACAGTGACATGTTTGAAACGTGGGAGCAAACTAGTCAGCTTTAGTTATCTAAATCCTGAGAAGATTCCATTTTACTTTTCTTTGTGGGTGGGGAGCCATCTTCACTTTCCTAAAAAAACACAAAAATCAAAACGTTTTCTCACCCTCAAGTCATTCCCAGCCTTGATTATTTTCTTCTGACGTGAAGGTAAGTGCTGCTTTTACCTGAGTGTTTGTCGAGGTGTCTGATGGGGACTCCTTCTCCCCTGATAACTGAGTATCTTTTTTGCTTGTTGAGGTCTCTGAAGGGGTGGAGTTACAATTCCCTGTAAAAAAAATCAACCACAACTATGATTCATCCAATTGTGATGCATCACATTTCTTTCAAATCTTGGATGCAATGTTTTGAATACCGTCTCTATGAAAATGTACTCACCCTCAGGCCATCCAAGATGTAGATGAGTTTGTTTCTTCGTCGCAACAGATTTGGAGAAATTTAGCATTGTATAATTTGCTCACCAATGAGATAAACGCATTCACTCTGCAGTGAATGCGTGTCCAAACAGCTGATAAAAACATCACAATAATCCACAAGTAATCCACAACACTCCAGTCCATCAGTTAATGTCTTGTTAAGTGAAAAGCTGTGTGTTTGTAAGAAACAAATCCATCATTAAGATTCTGTTCGCTATCCATAATAATTGCCTTCTCGAGTGAAAAAGTAATTGGTCTGAATCAGGAGAGAAATATGCACAGATCAAGCACTGTTTACAAGAGAAATCAGTCCAAAACAGTTCTAAACAAATTTGTGGGTGGAGTTTGATGTGAGAGGACAACAGGAGATAGACTTTTTCACTAGAGAAATCATATTATGGATAGAGGACTTGTATTTTGGCCAGAAGCAACAGTTTGAAGTTAAAACGCATTCATGATGGATTTGTTTCTTATAAACATGCAGCTTTTTACTTCACAAGACATTAATTGATGGACTGGAGTAGTGTGGATTTTTGTGATGTTTTTATCAGCTGTTTGGACTCTTATTCTGACGGCATCCATTCACTGCAGAGGATCCACTGGTAAGCAAGTGATGCTGTGCTGAATTTCTCTAAATCTTTTCCCATGAGGAAACAAACAGATCTAAATCTTGGATGACCTGAGAGTGAGTACATTTTCAGCAACTTTTTTTGCGTAAACATGAAATGTATTCATGTGATCAGAGTGGTTTTTCGTACCTTTGTCAGGGGATGGCGTATGTTCTGCCTTGCACTTGTTTCCATCAGCGTGAGCAGCAGCAGTGGCCTCTGGTGTCGGGCTCGTGCTACAGCTGTTCTCCATCTTCACTGGAGAGGAATCAGCTATTGAGCTCTGATTACTGTTCTCATCTATAAGGGAAACCGCAGCCTATCATTTAAGAGTCAGTACTGTCAAATTACATTAAAATCTTGGCATGGTTAAGAGACTGACCGTGCATGTCCATCATTCCCGGAGAGGAACTGTTCTCTGGAGTCGTCACCTCTGATCCATATTTCTCATCTCTGCCCTTCTTTTTTTTGTTCTTCTGTTCAGAAGTCAGACACAATATTAATGAACTACAACTTCATAAAAAGAAAAGAATGCACAGTTGTCGCACACCTTAACACTTACATTGTCTGACTTTGGCTCAGTCACTGGAACCCATTTAAAGATACGCAGTGAAGTGTCTCCAACCGTCACCCATTTTTTCTCCCTGTGAATTGTTAAAAAAAAGATCTGTAGCCCAAAAAGAAGTACTTCAATACCTAAATGCAGTATCTCACAAAAGTGAGTACACCCCTCACATTTCAGCAAAAAATTTGAGTATAATTTCTGAAGGGACAATACTGCACAAATGAAACTTGGACATATTTTAGAGTAGTCAATGTGCAGAAGTACAAATTTACAGTATAGAAGTACAAATTTACTGTCCTCTAAATATAACTCAACATAGAACCATTATTGTCCAAATAACTGGCAACAAAAATGAGTACAATGTCAAAACTGTGTCCAAAGTGTCAATATTTTGTAGGGGCGCCATTGTTATCTAGCACTGCCTTAATCCTCCTGGGCATGGAATTCACCAGAGCTGCACAGGTTGTTGCTGGCATCCTCTTCCACTCCGCCATAAAGACATCACGGAGCTGCTGGATGTTAGACACATGGTGCTTCTCCACCTTCCGCTTGAGGATGCCCCACATGTGCTCAATAGGGTTCAGGTCTGGAGACATACTTGGCCACTCCATCACCTTCAGCTTCATCAGCAAGGCAGTTGTCATCTTGGTGGTGTGTTTGGGGTGGTTATGTTGGAAAACAGTTTCTGAAGGGAGGGCATCATCTTCTGCTTCAGAATGTCACAGTACATGTTGGAATCCATGTTTCCCTCAATGAACCGCAGCTCCCCAGTACCAGCAGTAGTCATGCAGCCCCAGACCATGATGCTACCACCACCATGCTTGACTGTAGGCAAGGCACAATTTTCTTGGTACTCCTCACCAGGGGTCACCACACATGCTGGACAGAATCTGAGTCAAACAAGTTTACCTAAGACTCATCAGACCACAGGACATTAACTCATCAGAACACAGGACAGTAATTCATGCTCTTGGCCAGGTTGTCTTCAGCAAACTGTTTGCAGGCTTTTTTGTGAGCCAGCTTCATAAGAGGCTTCCTTCTGGGATGACAGCCATGCAAACCGACTTGTTGCAGTGTGTGGCATATGGTCTGAGCACTGACAAGCTGACCTTCAACTTCCACAACCTCTAAAGCAATGCTGGCAGCACTCATTTTTGAAGCCAGCTTCTGCACCTGACGCACAGCACAAGGACTCAACTTCTTTGATCGACCCTTGCGAGGCCTGTTCCGAGTGAAACCCGTCTTGGAAAACCTCTGTATGACCCTGGCCACTGTACTGTAACTCAGTTCCAGGGTGTTACCGAACTTCTTATAGCCTCGGCCATCTTTGTGGAGAGCAACAATTCTAATTCTCAAATCCTCAGAGAGTTCTTTGCCATGAGGTGCCATGTTGAACATCCAGTGGTCAGTATGAGAGAATTGTACTCAAAGAACCCAATTTTAACTGCTCTAAAACAAGATACACAAATTTGTATGGTCCTGTCAAGCAGACAAAAACATGAAGATGATGAATAGGACATGTGGCTTTGCATGGTTAAACGATGTATAGCTGTTATCACTTAGGGTGTACTCACTTTTGTTGCCAGCTTTTTTGACAATAATGTCTGTATGTTGAGTTATTTTTAGAGGACAGTAAATCTTTACTGCCATACAAGTTGCACATTGACTACTCTAAAATATATCCAAGTTTCATTTCAATAGTATTGTCCCTAAAGATATACTAAATTGATTGCCGAAATGTGAGGGGTGTACTCACTTTTGTGAGATACTGTAGCTATTTGGTTACTGGTTAGCATTACCCAATAGATTACAATGATTGTTTAAGAGAAAATCACATTCTGATTTAAAAAGCCAAATATATTCATTGCAGTAATTAATACACACTGATGAATTTTGTACAATAAGACCAGGAATGAATATTTAAAAAGTAAATAGGCCATTACTGATTTTGTGTTTAAAATACACTTAAATTAACCTGATATATTTTTCTGCAATGGCGGTACTTTTAAAATAACATAGCAATAAGAGCCATATGAAACAAATAATATATCTAATAAAATGATATATATATATATATATAAAAAAAGAGCATATTAAAAAGCCATATCCAATAAATAAAAAAAAGAGATGGAACCAAAAATAATATGCAAGCAAAAATGCCTGTAGTTACAAGAAAAGCTAGGTAAAATGATGTGCTTCATAATATCAAAAACTTGCACTCAGAATTATTTTTCTTAAGTAACAAAATAAATACAGGCAAAAATGGGTTTATATGTAAAATGTCTAAAGATAACATCCTTTGTCTAAAAGCCACATCTTTGAAATGTTGCTTTAATGTTGTTAATGAAATATCAGGCATGCAGTCGCTCACTTCCCCGTCCCAGCCCCCACAGCGCTCCATGTGTTCAGCTTTATTTGATGTAAAGAGACTCTGAGCTGCATTTCAACTCACTGTGTGTTACAGCGACCGTGACTCTCGCGCGCACAGGTGAGTTTACCAAGCCTTTCATCCCCAAAACACAGATGTTGCACATCACAGTGCGCCAAACTGCAGCGAGAAATGGCTTCATGTGACTGCAACGAAATGGCTTCTGGGTTCAACCCACTTCATCTCCATCAGAAAGCTTTGAAATCCCTCCAAAACATTCATTTTTTTAGTGCATGGTGTCGGGTGAGCGCACAGCACCTGGCGTGCGCTCGAGTTCACTTCTCAAAAATGACCCTTATAATGTCCTTCTCGTTTGTTCTTTCTCTCTCCTCCCCCACAAGCGCATTTTTTTCTCTCCAGTGGAACAAACACAGGGTTTTTCCCGCGATCTTACCATTTTCGTACTTTATCAATAGCGGCCATAACGCGTTTGATGTCATCTTTGGCTCTGCTCCGGGTCTCGGCGCGCACTGACCTGCCAGACATTCCCGCCGCTCGGTAATATTTTTAAGCTCGCCGGCAGTTCACACACACACAATGCGCTCACACACACACCGCATACAGCGCGCATGCGCCAAATACACTGCGAGCGAGACCCGATTCAAACTCTTTTGTTCTTTTGGCGTGTTTTATCCTTCGCGTAATTAGCGTGCAGTAATTTACAGAATCTTGCGATGGTTGTTTTTAATGTGTGGGTTTATCATTTGGTAGCTCCTTTTGTCAATAAGACAGTACGTTTATGAAACATTGAATGAAAACGTGATTTTATATCGGCATGTTATGATTTCAATATTAAAATTAATATTATTATTAGGAATTTTATATAGCCTACATGACTTAATACAATCATAACAATATTTATTGATATTAACAATAACGTTTAACAATATAGTTAGTATTAAAACAATATAATAAATATCAATATTAATAATACTATAATGCAATATTCTAATAATATAATAATAATTAGCAATATTCATGATTTAATACACTCAAAAACAAAGACTTGCCTGAACTAGCCTATTGTATATTGAATAGCCTCTGTTTGCTTTAAAAAATGAAAGCATATACAAATTCTTTCAGTCCTAATTTAATAAGTATTAAGTAAAAATATGCATGTTTGTAAGTAAATAAGTGAAAATATGCAGTAATTATTTTTAAAAGTTTTTTTTTTAATCATAGGAAAATACAGCACAATATGACAACAACATAGGTTCAGACAGTAATAAAAATTATAGTCACATTTGATAAAAAAACTTTGTTCATATCTAAAACATTGACTATTTCCATATAGTGTTAATTTTACTATATTTCTATTTTTACAATTAAATAATCAGACAAATCTAGAGGACTGTTGAAGACATTTATTAAAGTATTAGTGAAGTCATATGTGTAGGTAATTAATTGATATAAACAGACTAATGTCAAGGGCATATTAAATGTTTATGAAGGTCACAAGTCGATGATTAGGCTATATTTATTAACAGCTATCGTTGACATCTGAATAAACATTATTATGAATTATAAAGTGTATGACTTTATAATATCAACACTACATAGTGAATATTAACTTAAGATACATTAGCTGATACTGTAACAGAACTGTGATTGTTCTTCTCATCGTCCTCCTCATCGTCCATTTTCTTTCCTAGAAGTTTCATGTAGACTTTCTTGAGGGATCCACTGAACGCTGGGCTGGAGAAGTAATAGACGATGGGATTGAGCACGCTGTTGAAGTAGGTAAAGCAGACAGTCGTGTAGAAAGCCACATTTGCATCACGGAAATACTGGCAATCACTATACCAGCTCTTCAACACCCAGACGGCGATACGGGAGACATTGCTCGGGAAGAAACATATAATGAAAACTACAGCGACTGCTAATATAAACTGCACGGCTCTTTTGATTTTGCCCTGTGTGTCCACTGTCTTACTCTTCAGCTGCCATGTAATACAAGCCGTGCAATAGATAACAATGCCGGTGGGCACAAAGAACTGGATAATGTAGAATGAATTGTGCCAGTCAGACAATGCATTGCGACCTAGACATATGTTGAAGCTCTCACATTGCGTGCGGTTATTTCGATAGTAGAAATGCTTGTCTGTTAGGAGGTAGACAGTCATGGCTATGATGAGACCCCACAGGCCAGCAGAGACCCACAGGGCATAACGCAGACCCATTCGGTTGATGCGGTTGAGAGGGTGGACGATCTTCAGGTATCGGTCCACGGCGACAGCAGTGAGGAAGAATATACCAGCAGCTCTGTTGGTGGCCAAAAGAAACAGCAAAATACGGCAGAAAGCGTCTCCGTAGACCCAGTCCTTGCCCCTGCGGTAGTAGTCGGCCCTGAAAGGAAGGCAGAAAAGGACCACTGAATCTGCCACAGCGAGATGAGCAAGATAAACAGAATTGGGCTTCCAGGTGTCCCTGTGGAAGAAGAACATAGCGAGGGCGAGAACGTTCCCCATAAGGCCTAAAATGAATTCGACGAATAGTATCGGAGGTAGGACTTCATCCAAGATGGGTGCTTCGAAAGCACAGCACTTTGAGGAGTTGTCCATGATTCTGATGCTGAGAGACTCGGAGAACTTCAGATCTTTATTGTTTCGTCTCAGTACCGAATATGCCAATGATTCCCCCAAGACTTGGTCTTAAGATGTTTGCTCCAGAGGCGTGGCTATGTGTGGGCAGTGCCCACCCAATTGAAAATCAGTCAAATTAAAGTTTTAGCTTAGATTGGCTTTTATACTTCTTTCTAATGTATTATTGGCTATTTAAGTCTTAAGCGTAGAAGAGACGTAGTCGGGAACCGTAGGAGTCACCGTTTACACACCTATTTTTGTTGAACCATGACTAGATTTGTTAGTGATTTTTTTTATTATTGTTATAATTTACTTTAATTGTGTGCTACTAATTGAAGTTTTGGTTTCACTCATATACTAATGTAGCTGAATTGTGTATTGATGTGTGGCTTGGATGTCATTTACCCATCACTTTTTCTCTCTGTAGTTTCTCTTTATTTTCTTCTGTTGAAGAAACCTTGCAGCAGGAATATTTAAATAAATTCTAATTAAGATTTTTTTTTTTGTCAGATTGTCAGCGCTGGAAGTCATGCTTCATGTTTGCTGAGTTGTCTTTTAGATCCTGAGTTGGGTGAGTTACTCAAAAAATCAATTACACATTACTAATTACTTAACTAAAATAGTGATTAGATTTATTCTTTTACATTACTAACAACATTACTTTTAAGTAAAACCCCTACTAATACCTTTATACAAAGGGGCAAATAGCTTTACTGTAAAAGCAGTGTGTCAGTGATTGTATTGTCTTGTCTGTACATGTACGGTATGTTCACTTCTGTATGTGTCAAATGAGAGTCTGATGCTCTGTTAAAATGTATATCATACAGAGAAGGGATGCTCTGATTAGGTTTTTTTGTAGCAAATAGAAATGATTGATTTCTTGTCGTTTGAATCAGTCAAAACAAATGATGAAACAGATTTTTTAAAGCTTTTATGTGGAGCTCTTTCATAATTATGAGTACGCTCACGGTCACTGTTAGCTGAATTAAATCAATACCAGCTGATGCATAGTTTTTTTGAAAATGATATTCCATAGAGAAATGTAATATATATAACATATATTGACCTATATCGAAAGTGATATTGCCATATATGTTACCAAAAAGACTGTATATAATTTTCACATATGTACATTCTTTGGGTAGATGAAGATATAAGTTGGTAACACATATAAAATCCCATAGTAAAAATTACTTTTAATTGTATATATGTTAATATCTATATGATGTTTTTCTATGTAGCAACCGTATATGTCAACAATATATAATTCATATACACAACTTTATTAAAACAACATAAATACAAAGAAATTATGTATATGTATATTTATGTTTTATAACAGATTTTAAATACATGTCTCTCTGTTATATTTACTTTTATTATACATACATAAACACATATTTTTATGGGCTAGATGTGTTAATATATGAAATTGTTCCAATTTTTAATTGGTTTTATATATGTTTTTACTTAATATGACAATATATTTCATATGTGGAAATGTAATATATGTACATATATTACATTTGCTTATGGGATTATAGGTTGAGTATTTGTTAATCAAATAAACAAGCTCAAAAAATGATTTTCTTTAATAAATGATTTTAAACGAAATATTTTTTTTTATTTATATCAATAAAATACAATTTATTTAAGTTCACTGCTTTTAATAGGCTTAATTAAAATGCTGTTTTTAAGTGATGCCCATATATTTAAGCACTGCAATGCATTGCAGTTTTCATTGTGACAGTAGTGTTTCCCCTCTTTTGCACTCTCACTTGACTGTCATGTAAAAATAAGAGAAATCTCTAAAAATAAATTCTATTTCATTACATATTGACTTTTGTTGCCCACCCCACATATCTAACTGGCATCCTCATAACATCATTGGTTTGCTCACACGCAAAGGGCGTAGCTTTAAGGATCCACATGGACAACAGGCCCAGGTGTGGTTGGTAAATGGCCTCAAGGGGGATTTGTGCCTCTTATGGATTTAATAATCATTTGTGATCTGTTCATGTTTTTCATCCGTTTGTAAGGGGATGGCGTCTGTTCTCTCTTCCACTTGTTTCCATCAGGGTGAGCAGCAGCAGAGACCTCTGATGCTCGTGCTACAGCTGTTCTTCACAGGCTGTGTATCCAGCTGGCTACTGTTCTCATGTAAGGAAAGAAAAACAGAATTATATAAGAGTATATATGTTTGTATTTTCTTTAGACATATATATTTTTAATTTCCCATACAACAAAATAATTAAGTAACTCGAATGGCATTTTTGCAAGTGCATTTTTAAAAAGAAAAGAAAGTAATATATTTACAAATAAGCCCCATAAGCAACACAATTAATCAAAATGTATCCAAAAAATAGCCGCAATATCGAAAATGCATATTAAAAATGTAAGCGGCACTGCAGGTTCAGAGCAGAAGAACAGAAACAAGTAGGAAATTAAGTGCAGATTAAACATTTACATCAAGATTGGGAATCAGGATTGTATTCTATGTACTTTTATTCACTTCTGAGTTTTTCTCTGAAACAGATTCTCTATTCTGTTATCTGCTACATCTATAACATTATTGATAATGGCATAACTATAATGATAACCATATAGCATCCTCCTGCTCTCATCATTTCAAAGTTTAAAATCTGTGACACTCCCTCTTCTGGATCTTAGTGGTAAGACACATACACATTTAAACTGCAAAAACCTTGTGGATATACATCAAGTGTGCACAGGAGGCTGATCCTTAATGATCTTCATGAGATCAGAACAGAATGGCAAATTTCAGTAAAGTCGGTCTATGAAATTTCAATATTGTACAACATATACAGTATTTTTTTTTTAGTCTGCAAATGTTTATGTAACTTTTTCTTCACCGTTTTTTTAGATATTTGTCGAAAGTAAATGTACATTTCATTCCAAATTTCACCTGGTTAAGAAGTTCATGAGAGGAATCTTTATTTATTTACTATAATTCAAAAAAGAAAAAAAAACATGATAAATGCAAGCAGTAGATTTGTTCATCATGCACAGCTGTGTGTGTGTGTGTGTGTGTGTGTGTAATTTGAGGTTTGTGACTCAAACTGACTAACAGCATTAAGATGTTGGTCATTTTAACAATTTTCTAAACAATAACAGAAATGCAAAAAACAAAGACATACAGAACACTTAATTAAAGCTATGTGTAATTAAAACAAAATGACAAAGATGCATCTTTAAAAGCAATGTCATTCATGCCAAAGGTTTAAAACATTACAGAAGTCCATCAAATAAAATAATCACACAGGAAAACTAAATGCTTAAATGCTTTATTGATTTATTTTGTCCATGCAGCAGAATATGTCTTCATTTAGTCACAATCTCAGGGAGATTATTGCAAAAAAAAAAAAATTTGCTGCACCGAAAAGACAAAATACACAAAATACTAATACAAAAATACACAAATACACAAAATACTAATAAGATTTATGGAGCATTGAATAACCAGTAGCAAATCAGTATTCCAAATAGACAGCAAGAAATTTGTTTAAATATAAGTCAACAACGGTTTAAATAAAGGCACAGAATTGTGAAATGTATACCACTGTTTGTCAGTACAAGGTTTTGAAGGTTACATGAATATATATTATATCATTTACATTTAAATGAATAAATATCCCAGTTTAAAATGTCCACATAGTGGCCCTGTCCCAAATGTTGTGTGATTGCTGTTGTGTGACTGTAGAGTATCTAATTCAGTGAGTTCAAGCTTCAGTAATGTTCTCACCAGTGTCTCGTTTGGATGCACTTTTGCCAAGCACACTTGATGTTACCAAACTATGAACTCTTTGAGGAAGTGCAAGGGCTTAGGACAGCATTTGGGACAGGGCCAGTGTCTATGAATATTGTCACATAATTATAATTATTCCTCAATTTTCTTTCCCATAAGTCTCATGCAGATTTTCCTGAAGGATCCACTGAAGGCAGGGCTTGAGAAGTAATAGACGATGGGATTGAGCACGCTGTTGAAGTAGGTAAAGCAGACACTGGTTTTAAATGCGTCATTTGCCTCACTGAAATAGTGGCACTCGTTATACCAGAGTTTCAGGACGTACATGGCAATACGCGAGATGTTGCTCGGGAAGAAACATATAATGAAAACCGCAGCCACTGTTAAGATGAACTGCACGGCTCTTTTGATTTTGCCCTGTGTGTCCACTGTCTTACTCTTCAACTGCCACGTTATGCAGGTTGTGCAGTAGATAACAATGGCCGTGGGCACAAAGAACTGGAGAACGTAGAATACGTTGTGCCAGTTGAACCGTGAATTATTCCCAAAGCAGATGTTGAAGCTCTCGCACTGTGTGTGGTTGTTTAGATAGTAGAAATGTTCATCTGTTAGGAGGTAGACAGTCATGGCTATGATGAGAACCCACAGGCCAGCAGAGACCCACAGGGCATAACGCAGACCCATTCGGTTGATGCGGTTGAGAGGGTGAACGATCTTCAGGTATCGGTCCACGGCGACAGCAGTGAGGAAGAATATACCGCCGGCTCTGTTGGCGGCCAAAAGAAAGAGTAAAATACGGCAGAAAGCATCTCCGTAGACCCAGTCCTTGCCCCTGCGGTAGTAGTCGGCCCTGAAAGGAAGGCAGAAAAGGACCAATGAGTCGGCCAGAGCTAGATGGGCAAGATAAATAGAATTGGGCTTCCAGGTGTCCCTGTGGAAGAAGAACATTGAAAGGGCGAGAACGTTCCCCATAAGGCCTAATACAAACTCCGTGAACATTACAGGGGGGAGGTATTGGTCCAGCATGGGCGTTTCATAAGTGCAGCACATTGAGGAGTTGTTCATGATTATGGTGCTGCTGTGAAACTAGACAAAAGTCTGAGAACTTCAGATCTTTTCACTGTTTCGACTCATACGGCAATGATTCCCACGAGACTTGTTCTTAAGATGTTTGCTCACATGCAAACGGTGTAGCTGTAAGCATGCACATGGACAACAAAAAACCCAGGTGTGATGGGTAAATGGTCTCAGGATGCATTTGTGCCTCCTGTGAATTTAATAATCATATCGCTCTGCAACTTGGGACTCTCCAAAAGCACCATTAAAATGATTACAGGAAGGATACTTTACACTTGGGCATACAAGCAAACAATGAAAAAGTGAACAATACAATTAACAGAGAACTTTTTGTTTTTGTTGAACATGATTTTGCATGTTTTGTTGGTATAATGTGAATCTCACAAAATAACTGTTCAGGTTATATTTTAATCCAAAATATATTTTGCTTAAAAAGAAAAATACTTTATGATTAATAAGATTTTTATTTAGATTTTTTTCCTCAATTAAGCACATTTTTAAATTGTATAAAACAAGCTGATATTAAATTAATAAATGCTATCATGATTTACACAATTGTTCTTTACAAATGTATCTTTTTCCCTGCAAAATATTTTATTTTGATATTTTTCTTTTAATATTTTTATTTTCATTTATGTTTAAATAATATTTTTTGTTTTATACTAATGAGGAAAAAAAAATCACATTATAATATGCAACTGAAATTTGTTGGGGCCATTACTAACATTATTGTCATGAAAATATCAGTGCAAATAAAAATCTTATTTGTATTCCTGCAAAATATATGTTTCGTTCTTTTGATTTTTTTTTTTTTTAAATAAGCAAATGCAGGTTAAAGCATTCGACAGAATCTTTTGCTATACAACTGACGCCAACTGTTCTCTCATATCTGGTTTGATTGTATGAAATAATTTAATAATAATAATGATAATGTACATACATACATAAGACGCTTTTCACAAACCCAAATAAGCTTCACAACATCTAGAACAGAAAGTAAATGACAGAGATATTAGAGATCCAAGATAAAAGGCAGAAGAAACAAGTACAACAAAAGTTAGGCAACAATTTTAATCGGAACATTTGAATATCACTTAGTAAACAAATGCTTGTAAAGGTGGGGATGCAGGGGGGAGAGTTCCAGCATCTAGGGGCCGTTGCTCTGAAGGACCTGCTCCCCATGGAGAACATAGTGAATAAATTGGCACCAGAGGACTTGAGAGTCCATCAGACCGAGCAGGAGTGTAGGGATGAATCAAATCAGCAGGGGTCTTAGAACTGCTGCTGTACACAGCCTTCAGCTCATGGCATTGGAGGAGTAGAAGAGCTATACTTGCAGATTTTGTGTGTTAGAACCTTGATGCAGGATGCATTTTAACTTTTGAATAGATATATTTTTGTAGCAATTATTTTTTTCTGGCATTTTAATTGCAGATGTCAAACATAAAAGATGCATTTCCACCATCTACTGGACTGGAGTAAGGCCTGAAGCACAGGAGAGGGATTTCATTGTGCTATGGGTTATATATCAGGAAATTAAAAACTGATTGGAGCATTTGGAAAATGATCAGCAAGCTGCATGAATAATGAAACTTTAAAGTAAGTCAAAATTGTAAGACAAAATCGCACTGACATTGTATTGAATTTACCCAACTGGATATTCATTAAAATATTTATTTTTGTGTTTTGCAGAAGAAATATATATATACGGGTTTGGAACAATATGAGGGTGAGTAAATTATTTCCTTTTTTGTTATTATCCTTTCGAAATGCATTTGTAAATCATCAAACTAAAGGCCTCAGGGTTGCATTGGAGGCAGTGATAAAAGAAACAATACACAATAGAAGTGTGTCGAATGAGACCGAAATTTATTAGTCTACTGTTTGCATGTGAGAAATGCTTTAAGTCACATCATTCCAGACCTTTGGCAACCAAGAGACAAAGCAGCTATCAAGAACTGAAAAACCCCAAGGATGAAGCCAAGTCCACGGAAATTCTATACAGTAAATAAAATAGATATAAAAGGGCTTTATGTCAATGTTTACATTTGGCCAGGTTTGCTGTGTCATGTCGCATCCGTTTCAGTAAAAGTGCATATTGGGCTTCACTTTTTGACCTCTCCAAGATCGTCAATGCTGTCGTCGTCCACCTGTGGGGTTAGAGAACATGTCAAAAACGGCGTCGATAAAGGTTCTTCTGGTCAGATTTTGCAGCTGGATCTGGGATGTTCGCTTACCTCAGGCCACTTTTCCTGGATGACATCGATGATGTCATCTGTAAAGTCTCCCTGAATGATGATTTCATCTTCTGCTGTCACTGAGACACCGCAGGAGAATTTCTGAGCAAAGAACCTCTGAGCCTCTTTAAGGTCAATGTCTGATGTGGATCACAAAACAACAACAAAGTTACCACAGGGTGAAAATACAGATGACAACCATTAGGACAGTCTTGTACCTACAATCACAGCCTTACCGAAAGTGGCCAGGCCACACACCCTTGTGACGTATTTCTTTTTAGCTCGTGGGATTTTTGCTATTGTGACTTTTTGCGGGACGGTCTTCTTTTTCTGTTTGATTTGACCTCTTCCACCTGCAAAGGGGAAAAAATCTAAATTAATATTCAATTATTATTTCATAGCCAGAAAAACTCAAATATTAAACATGTCAGTGGTGTTTGTTGGTAGCAACTAAAACATTGTTACAAATCGTTTTCGGTAATTGGGATAAAATATTTTATGAAAACCTTAAACATAAATGAAAAGTTAAAAAGTTGCGTTGACAATTAAATAAGTTTAATTTGAAGTACTAAAATTACTAAAACTGAAAAAAAAAAAACTAATATATATATATATATAACAAATTTCTATAAATATTAAAACTAAATATAAAACAACAACAAAAACTAATAAAATGACAGAAGCCCAAACTAAAATTAAAACTGAAAGTATAACAATAAAAGGCTAATTGAAAATATTGCTAAATACTATATTAATATATAAATAATACTGAAATAACACCAATAGGTTTAAATTGATCTTAACATAAAAATTAAAGGAATCAAAGTAGCCTGTTATTGAAGCTCATATTAATAGCCAAAGACATAAAACCAAAATAAACTTCTCTTTAGCTATAATTTAGATAGGACAGATATAGGGTTAATTTACCACTTGCAAGATGGGGTTTAAATAAGTTGTCTGTCTAAATGCAGTTAAAAAAATATATAAAAATCAGTGCTACACTGCAATAGAAAAGAGAGAAAAAAGGTAGGAAACATTAACACCCATAATGCACTGGGCTCAATCAGACTAAACATTAGTGGTGATTAAAAAAAGGTGGAAGTACGATCTATAGTTTTCACAAAAGCCCTGGCACTGTCAAAAGTTCACTGGATGACGTGCTTTGTCATCTGGCAAACTTTTGCTGATGAATACACGGATATCTTGGTGCAAGTAACTCCAAACATTGTAACAATACAAAGCTGGTCGAAAATCTGTGAACTTACACTTTAAGACAAAAAAAAAAAAAAGTGTTGGATGTGATGTGATACTTTCACTTTCCACTGCTCCAAATCATTTTTGTTTATAGATGTTAAATATAAAAGAAAAAAGTTTAACCTCTCTTCTGTTTCTTCTTCTCCTCTTCCTCTCCCGCAGGGGGCGCCTCTTCTCCTCCACCACCGCCGCCGCCTCCTCCTCCGGTTGTTTCCTTCTTGGGTGCTGTACTCACACAACAGCAGTAATATCAATGAGCAAACTACTAACTGATACAGCAGTACATGTCATAATGGTGCCGACCAAATATTCTGTTTGTCTCTGTCAAATATGAAAAAGACACGCAGAGATCAAACAATCCTGCAAGAGTCAAAACTATAGAGGCATAAATAAAATGGTAAGCAAGCTAAAATGGTAAGATAAACCACTTTTTAAGACTTCATATGATTTGGCGACATTTTAAAAGTTGCTGTGAAAGAAAATCTACTTACCAAGAGTCAGTTTAGCAAACACATCAGGAAAGTTCTTCTCAAGCCACTGTTTGCATTTGGCCGGCTCAGGCATGTACTCACAGTACTAGCAGAGCAAAGCAGAAGCATTTTATTCATTCGCTTTCTACCAACAGAATATGTGAAGAATACTTCACACAAAAATGAAAATATGCTCACCCTCAGGCCATGCAAGATGTTGATGAGTTTGTTTCTTCATCAGAAAATTTTGCATTACATCACTTGTTCATAAATGGATCCTCTGCAGTGAATGGGTGCCGTCAGAATTAGAGTCCAAACAGCTGATAAAAACATCACAATAATCCACACCACTCAAATCATCGCTTCTGGACAAAATATTAGTCCATAATCCGTAATAACGATTCCTCCAGTGAAAAAGTCCATCCACTGCACTCACATCAAAATCCACTGAGATATACTACGTTTAGAACTGTTTTCGCTTTTAAACATTGCTTGATCTGTGCATATTTCTCTCAGATGACTTTTCCACTGGAGAAAGCAATTATTATTAATTACGGACTTGTATTTTAGCCAGAAGCAATGGTTTAAAGTTAAAAATGCCTTTATGGTGGGTCTGTTTATTACAAAGAGACAGTTTTTCGCTTCACAATATGTTAATTGATGGACTGGAATGATGGATTACTTGTGGATTGTGATGTTTTTATCAGCTGTTTGGACTCTCATTCTGACGGCACCCATTCACTGCAGAGGATCCATTGGTGAACAAGTGATGTAATGCTAAATTCCTCAAATCTGTTCCCATGAAGAAACAAACTCATCTACAACTTGCCTGGCCTGAGGGTGAGTACATCTTCAGCAAATTTTCATTTTTGCGTGAACTATTCCTTTAACGTGTGATGTACTCACCTCTACTGGCAGAGAACATACTGTAAGTAAAAGAGGAGAGAAATGTTATTGTTACATGCCTGCAAACCAGAATTATTAAGAATAATAAATAAAATGTTATATACTTTATTTAATTAATATATCACAGTTAGCATTGGCAGTGCATTCATGACTTTTTTTTGTATTTTCTCACCTCCACAATAGAGGGTTTTCAGTGGGTATTTTGCATCTGGATCAGCCCGAGCCCATTTATTTTCTGGTGAACCCGACTCTGCATTCTCAGTAGTAGCCATATTACACGAATCTACACAAATCATACAGGAGAGTTATTTTTATTTGAGACCAACACTTGATTTCTAAGCTACCGTGCAAGAAAAAAGAGCATTTACATGATATTATTCACAAAAACCTAGAGTAAAGTTTTTAGTTTACAAAAATTGCAAAACCAATATGGTGCCTTCATAATGCATACAGAAATGTGGTCTGTCTGAAAATGGTTATACTCAATCTATAATAGATTGAACTAATCACACATCTGGCATAAATTGTTGTGTTGAAAGTTAAATGTCGTCAACCAAAGGTCTATCCATCTAATTACAAAAGGCCCATCTGACAGGAGAGAGACCTTCCTCATGTCACTTCAGCACGATTGATCAACCTTGGGTAAATTTGAATAATTAGACGCTTAAAACGTACTATGTTGGTTAATAAAATCCCAAAAGATGTATTTAAGTACATGTAAACACATAAATTGTCACGTGCCAGCAACACACTAGTGGTGCTTTAGATATACTAACCAACACACTGATCAAATGCAATGGGTCTGATCAAAGGTTCTTCTTATTACACTAATAAATGCATTCAAATATAGTTTAAAACTCTTTTAGAGTCACTGACAGTGACTTGAATCTAGAAGCCTCCGCCACAATGATCATCCATCCACTCCACTGAGCACCCATTCATTAGCCTGCACTGCTAATCACAGCTCTCCTACAGCAGCCACGCGCTCAAGCTCATACATACCCCGTCGATATAATCTCAGTATAACTTGCTTTTGAGTAACACCTTGATCATTATTAAATTAACTCGTGCGGATGTTCTTTAAAGGGTGAAAGTGTTCCACTGTTGCTCAGCACACCTTCACTGTCTGATTTGGCTTTGGGTCCTGACAACGCCTCTCTGAGGCAGAGCAACAACGTAGTTCGCGCCTTTGCCGTATTACGTACGTACCTCGTGATGAAATATTTTCGGACAATACTGAATTAATAATTTTAAAATGTGTTATACGATTTTTATATAAGATATTTTATGTAATTGAATGAAAAGCATATGTATAAACAGAAGTTTGAACGAATATTTTAAACCAGGCATCTCGTTGGACAGCCCCGTTAAGCGCGGATCATAACATGCCGTTTGAGAATTCCGAAAATAATCACCCGCTTCTTGTCACATACATTTCACAGTGATTCTGAATTCAAATTTTTAATTGCACAATTTTTTAATAGTTAACAGTGATTTGGATTAGGAGTTAGGCTGTTTATATTGCATTTATTGTTGTTTTTTTAATCCCTTGTTTACACTTAAATAATGCATCTTTAAAAACAATCAAACGAAACTGTGTCATAATCAGGCACCGATAACAAGATATTGATATTGTGCGTCGCTATGATGTTGACGCTGCTGTTTTGTTTATTTAAAGTGAAGTTAGAAGTAATACGAAGTCTTGTCTGCTAGTTCAGACATTTGTCTGTCAGTGTTTGTTCAATGCGAGATGTGATGGAGGGCTTCAATGAAAGAAGAAACTCTAAAACTCTTGGAAGTTTTTCGATATCAAAAGGTGATAAACATCATGTAAACATGAATGAATATTAGAAACCCCTCAAATCTAAAACATGATGATTATTCTTTGCTTTAATTAATTAATTTACAGGATCTCCAGTGGAGCCCTGGCACAGTACTCCTGTAAAACAGGTTGGTTGGTTGTTTTTTAATTGTTTTATGTACAATATCGGTCATTAATGGATAGTGAAGGGCCTCCAACAAGTGTCTATCATGCACAGGAACTCATTCAATAATACTATTTAAAAGCATCTCAGGATGCAACTCATGAAGTTGGTTGAGAGAGTGTACAGAGCTGAAAGACATTGCATGTTAACTTTGAAGAAGCTAAAAATAATATAGTATTTATTTGGTAGACCATTCCATTTGTGTTATTTCATGCTTACGATGAATTTATGATCGTCCTAAAATGTGGAAAACAGATGTGAAGTGATGAGTAGAGTCTAGAATTCTGACTGATATCTAAACTTATAAAAATAATCATTAAAAATAACTAAAAAGTAATGTAAATCTTACATTTTCTCTTTAAACATATTGAATACTAATTATACTTTGAATATGTATTGTGTTGCGTTTTTGTTTGCATAGTTCATATGGCACATTGTAGATTGCATCTATATTGTGATGTGTTCATGTTCCTTTGTATTTATTGTATCCTTGTTTATAGGTCGAGCAGTTATATTTCAAATTTAACTTTACACTTATTGGTGAATAAAGGTTTGATTCTGAGTTTATGATACTCAATCCTTCAGAATCTTTTTGCTGCTAATGAGGCGCCAGATGTTTCCTCCACCAAACTCAGAGATGGAAACAGAACAAGGCCTGCAGGACTTTGTCTACATGACCTCTCAAAACCAATGTCCTCTTTCTCATTAACACAGGATTTCCAGGTAACACGTTTGAAGTGGCTTGAACTGATTTCCAAAATCTGTTTTGTTGCTTTTTGCTTTATAATTCCCAGTTTTCCAGAATATAATTGTATTTTGAAGGAATAGTTCACGCAAAAATGAAAAATTGCTGACAATTTACTCTCAGGTCATTCAAGATATAGGTGAGTTTGTTTCTTCATGGTAAAAGGTTTGGAGAAATTTAGCATTACATCACTTGGCATTACCAATGGATCCTCTGCAGTGAATGGGTGCCATCAGAATGAGAGTCCAAACAGCTGATAAAAACATCACAATAATCCACACCACTCCAATCCATCAATTAACGTCTTGTGAAGCAAAAAGCTGCGTGTTTAGAATTTATTTTCAGCAAATTTTCATTTTTGGTTTAGCTATTATATTAAAACTGTGAATGCCATGGTAACTCTTGGATGACTTTGTGTTTTTGTTAACTAAGTACTGGCCCATTTTTGTGATGTTACTAGACCCCAGTTAATGGATTGGAGGTCTCCACTATCCAGAGGCAGCGTCTGGAGCTGCAGCTTCTCATAGCAGAACTGAAGGACCGTGACCAGGAGCTCAACACTATGGCAGCAGCCCATCACAAGCAGCTGCTGTCCTGGGAGCAGGACCGTCAGAGAGTGCTGATCCTGGAACAGAGATGTGTCCGACTGGAGGGTGAGAGTGACTCCAGAGCAGGGTTAACTAAAAATCAAACTGAAACTATTAAAAGCATTTTTGTTAACTGAAATAAAGTTGACATAAAACATGAAAAACGAAGTTGAAGTTGAAGTTAACCACCATTACTAACTGGAATTAAATCTAAAACTAAAACTGAAGTAAAAATAAATTAAACTTAAATTGTAACTGTCAAAAACATATAACAACATTACTTAAATTTACACTTAATATGCTCAGCTAAAATCAAAACTGAAAATATAGAAATAAAAGCTAATTCAATAGTATAGTAATAATAGTATAATATAATGAAAATACTAATAGCACTCCAATCCAGATTTTCAAATAGTTGTATCTTGGCCAAATATTTATTTATATATTTATATTTATTAATTCAGCTTTCAGATAATGTTAAACCTCAATTTCAAAAAAAGTACCCTTATGACTGGTTTTGTGGTCCAGGGTCACAAATGTAAACACTGTTATGTACTGTTGAAGTTTCAAAACATTGCTCTTCTTTTGCACCTTAGTTTCAATAAATAAATAAGTTTAAAGAAATGAACTGGATCATTTTGAGCCGTGAAGTCTTCTGATTCAAAGTTGCAGGAAATTCAGTTTTCCTTGAATATAAAAGTAATTTAGTCTTCTGCTCACCAAGTCGGCATTTATTTGATCAAAAATACAGTACTGTACATGTTGTGAAATATTATTATAATTTCAAATAACTGTTTTCTATTTGAATTTATTCCATGGTCTGTCTGAATACTAGATTCTGATTGGCTGGCAGGTATGCAGTATAACCGTTTAATGCACAGGTAGTTCCAAGTCAGTTTAATCACCGTTCTATATGCGCTGCTTTAATTGATGCACACTAACCAACACACATCACTCGCTCGCACACACACACACACACACACACACATACACAGAGAGTGAGAGAGAGATCGCAGATTGCGCTGCACACACACATAAACTTGTTGTCAACACTTCCCCGCGATAAAATAGCCTAGATACTAGATCCGCTTTGCGTCGGGTGGTTCTTTGCCTCCACGTCGTGCATTAAAATCCTTTAATGCATGGCTAGCCATTGATTATCCCTTACATATTGTAAAATGTGATTTATTCCTGTGATGCAAAGCTGAATTTTCAGCATCATTACTCCAGTCTTTTGTCACATGATTCATATTTTTGCGAAAGTTTACAGTCAATTTTATGTATCCTTGCTGATTAAAGTATTAATTTACTAAAAAAAAAAGTCTTACTGATCCCAAACCTGAACGGTAATGTATTTGACTGCTCATGTTTCCTTAGATGAGCTGGATAAGCGTAACGAGGTGATCAGAGCTCTCAGTAAGCGGACGAAGGTGGCGGAATTGAGAGAGAAAGACGTATACAGAGAGCTCAACAGCACCCAACAGCAGCTACATGAGCTGAGCTGCAGACAGATGAACACCTCCAGACATGAGCAGGACTTGGAGGTGAAGTCAAATCTTTTTTTAGGTCTGAACTTTTGGCCCATATCCTGTTCCCATTCCTCCATCTTCCCACATGTCTTGTCCACTCTCTTTATCTCATGATAAAAATACTCCATAACTTATTATAATTTCTAATACGTTGTTATTCATAGGAGAGGAACCAGAGTCTGAACTCCACGGTCATGGTGCTATCATCACAGGTGGGGCAGCTGCAGGTGCGTGAGGAGGAGCTCAGCTCCATGCTTAAACTGAAGGTAGGAGAAACTCAAACACATCCATTATCTTATATCCTTAATATTCAGACACATTAATGTAAGCACATGATTTTTTTCACCAGGATAAAGATATGATTGAGGCCACCAATCACATTTTAGAGCTGTCCGGTCGTCTTTGCGAACTAGAGAAATCGCTCGAAGAGCTGCGAACACGTGAGAGCAAAACGCTGCGAGAAATGGAGGAACACAAACACCGTTTCAGAGAGAGCAGACACAAAAACGCACAACTGAAAGGTAGACAGTGTTATTTCACAATCTCTCGCTGTGTCCCAAATTGAATACTGTATAGTAACTACTTTATTTGGTTTGAAACTTTCTTTGCGACTGCTAAAAGAGTACATTCTAAATAGTATTCATGTGTAGTGTGAATGAATTCATGCTGGATTCATCAGGAGGTTGTCAGTAAGTTTCATGTTTTTTGCAGCCGAGCTTCAGGAGAAAACCATCGAGAACAACAGCCAGAGAGAAGAGCTCATCCGCTTAAAGCAGGAAAACCAGCTGTTGAAGAAAGACATCACTTCTGTTGAACTTCAGATGATGAGTATGCCACTACTGCATGTCTCATAGTATAATATAGGCTGTTTCAAACCCTAGAAACCTTTCTAGCTAGACAGCATCATAGATGTGCTTCAGACACATAGAAACATTGCATCATGTATTCTTCACTAATTAGGCTGTCCCAGAATGCATTGTGATTTGACACGATTAAAATTATGTAATTAAGGAAATGACACACACATTCACTCAGTATTTGTTTATATGTATTGTATTTATTTTTATTTGACTATTTGGTTGCTAGAAAAATGTTAACATTAACTATATTGGACTCCCAAACTTTTTGTCAACTTTTCAAATCAGTTGACCTAAAATATTTACTTAAGTACTCCCTGTTTGTATTTAAATAATTTAAGAACAAATTCACGTTTACGGTTCTTTGATGTTGTTTAATAGTCACATGACATGCAGGTAAACAAATGCAATATCTGATTTTTTAAAATGTATTTTAAAAATGTAATATTTGTAAAAACAAAATGTTTAGTTCTATGGTTTTTATTTTAAAATTATTTATTTATTTATTTTAATTTTACATTTTTATAATTGAATTAATTATTAGCTTTTCATCAACTCAAGAATTCCATGCAGTATTCTCTATTTTGGCGAACCTCTATTTTCAAGTAACTGCATGAATGTTAATAAAAAATAAATGACTAAATAAATAAATAAAAATCTGAACATTAGCTAGCAGGCTGTTGCTGTAGTGACACTTTTAAGGATGTGTCAGTAAAAGTTTTTAAATATATCTTACAAATACTTGAGCTCTTGTTGTTAATGCCTATTGCCTAAAAATGAAATTTGTTGCAAAAATGTAATGATTGAAATATTTGAAAGCAAGATTTGATGATTTCACCTTCACTGGTTTCAGAACAGATCCTTTGACTGCATCTGTTAAACACTGATCATAAACAGCAGCGATGCCTAAACACTGATTGGTGCAGATGCAGAAACATATTTTACAGTCTCTTCACGATTGCTTATGCTGACTGTTTTAAATGAATGGAGGTTGTTGTGTCTGTTGCCCAGATGAAGATAAAAGCTGGAGGGATGAATTACTTGAACTCTCCCGATCAAAACAAGCTCGAGTGGAATCTGAGCTGCTCTGTCTGCGGCAGGTACTGTCTTTCAAACCTCCCTCCCTTTACATCATCCAATGCCAGCCAGCGCTCATTTTTAGAAATCTCTGTCCTTCCCATTTGTTCCGGAGTAGTTTTTCCAGTTTTTCAGCATGCTTGTAAGACTTCCTGCATTCCTTTTTCATGACTTAGTGTTTCAAACAGGGTCGTGATCTCTTCTAAAACAGCACCTGTAATCTTATAAGAACAGGCTATAACCCAGTGTTACTTTAGTAATGAGATGCTATTATAGTCTTTATATTTACAGGTTTCACTTTAATATTTATTTATTTTTATTGTGTATTTTTGTCTTTTTATTTATTTATTTATTTTAGTTTGTTATTTTAGTACTTGAAGAAAATGATACATTTGCCTTGTCAATTAGCTAAAATAAAATAGTTTTAAGGTGTTTTTTTCTGTATAATTTATTTGATTTCAGTTAAAGTTCAAAGTAACAAAAATGTATTTTATGGTTTTAGTTAGCGATAATTACCTTTTTAAATATGAATCTTATAATGGGCCTTTTCATATTTCCCTATAATACTGTTATTAAATACCATATTTCTGTACTTAAAGCATCAGAAATGTTCTGATTGGTTAGGATTTTCTTCACACCAAGTCAGCAAATAATAAATGATTGATAGGGTTATGATTATTGCATATGTTTGTGACAGGTGTGTGAAAGCCAACAGAATGACCTCCAGCTGCTGAAGTTGAACTTGGAGAGCGCCAGAGAGGCACTCCGACATCATGAGGGTCAAAGGTCACATGAGAGGTGGGCATCTACAACATGCAGTGTTTTATCAAATTAAATTGCTTATTTCAGGCACTGGCTTTACATCTGTCCAGACCAGTGTTTTAGTATTTTTGTTTGTTTGTTTTTACTATTATCCTTTTTAATATATTGAATTATATTTTATTTTTACATTTTGTTTCATTTTAGTAAAATTTTTAGTAAATTGTTATATAGATAAATGTTGTTATAGTACTTCTGTTGTTATTATCTTTTTTTTTAAATATTACTATTTAAGTCTAATATATTTTTTATTTAAGTTTTAGTTTTTATTCATATCCGGTTAGTAATTTTATTTTAAATTAGTTTTTATGTTTTATATGTTTAGTTTTCATCTTAATTTTAGTTTATTTTTAATAATATTAATATTACATATATAGGTTTAATTTATTTTTATTTTGGTTTTATTTCATTTTTAGTTTGTATTTGTATTTCCACTTAGTCATTTTAGTTCTTATTTAGTAACTTATTTCAGTTATTTGCCAAAGCAATATTTCCAACTTTTTAAATTTATTAACCCTGGTCTAGGCGTCTTGAGTTATGAGTGTTGTTGTGTTCGTAGGGCTGATTCTGGTTTAGGAGACAGTCATGTGCTAGAAAACAGTGATCATCAGGAAGGGACAGAACTAGAAACAGGGCTAATGTCCACCATGTGCCACAGCACAAGCGGAAATGCCCCATCGATTTTAATGCAGCGTCCTTGTGTTGAAATGGAAACGCAGACTGACTTTGAGCATGACTTGAGCACAAACCATGAATTCGCAGAGCTTTCAGCTGTAGTGGAAAGTTGCTGTGGCGCCAACATTAAGAACAGCTGTGCAACTAACCAGTGTGACATCAATGAACAAGAATCACCCAAGATGGAAATGAAGGAAAGAGTGAACAACTGTGTTGAGCCGTCATCCCAGTCTCTCTGCTGTGATAATGCTGACAGCCCATCAGAAGATCCACACTGTCAGGCAGTGTATTGTGACACTAGAGCTGATGTGGATTTAATGGCTGTCATTGACTATGATTCAGAGACAGGAACTCCTGTATGTGTTTTCGATGTGGATATCAGTCCAAGAATCTCTTGGTAGGCTTCTCTAGCTTTATTAAAACATCTTGCAAGTTAGGTCGTAATCATAGGTTTAGCTAAAAACTCCAATGAATCCGAGAGCAAAGTTGCTTGTTTGTTGCCCCCCCCCATTCAATTAAAAGCATTTACATTTATGCATGTGGCAAATGCTTTTATCCAAAACAGCTTTCATTGCATTCAGTTGTATTTTATCAGTTCATGCACTCCCTGGGAATCGGACCCACACCTTGGCGATGCTAAAAGCACATACCAATTTTAAAAATAATATTTTCTCTTTTTTGGTGGTTTATTAAAGGAGAGCTCGATTTTTCTGTGTCCTATCATAATAAAATCCATTGCACTGAATATAGCAGATTTTATGTAGGTATGTTTTAAGATCAAGCAGTTAAAAAACAATGCTGATTTTGTTGGTCTGATCATAACCGTGACTTTCTCTTCATTAACTAGTGCAGCAGATCTGAGCCTTCTTCATCTGGATTGCCCCTCCCCCTGTCACAGAAGTAGGCGGAGCTCTGTCTGTTTACCCGATTCTACGCTAAGCATTGAACTCTGTGCCAATGATGTAGCTCGCCATGGCAATGAGGTAGCTCAACAATACAATGCAAAAATACAACTCTATATGTTTATATATATATATATATATATAAATTATTTCTGCGTAGAAAAATATACATATTTCTGTATTTTCCTACCTGAAAAGTATAACCCATGTGAATTTTGTAAATTGCTGCATTTTCAAATACGCTTAAATTGCATTATTTTTTTCTGTAAAATAATAATAAAATATTATTATTATTATTAAATGTTCATTTTTTTGACAGTAGTATTTTTGCAATAGTAAAATATTTCATTATTAAATACTCATATTGCATAGCACAAAAGTATTGTTGCAAAAGTAATATATATTTTTATTGATTTAATTTTTATAATTTAAATAATATTAAAAATAGCATTTTTAGCCTCTCATGTGTATTTTCATACCACGCAGGAGGGCTACAGCTCGTCCACAACACGGTTACAGCGTCTGCTGGCTGAGTCTCAGGAAATGGTGGCAAGTTTGGGAAGTTCTACCAAGAAATCTGTCAGCCCAACGAAACCTCAGAGCCCAATGAACTGTGATGCCATTTGTCACCTCCACAGTTACCATGGCAACGGCAGCCACTCCCAAACCTCCACCCATTGCCAGGAGGGCAGACAAACACACGGGGTACCTATTACATCACAAAACTCATTTACATAACAGCTTAATGCATAGTATTCTTCATGATAAAACTGTAGCTAAATGCCATTTTTTTCTTACTGTTCTGAAGGAAAGTGACTCCCAGATCGAAAGCAGCCCACGTTTGCATCAAGGAAGCTAGTAATGTGGTCCATAAAGCCACGAGAAGCAGCGAATCCCCGCTTACTTCCATCTTCTGAAAATAAATCAGTTCTTTGCAACCAAAGAGGAGTTTTGTGAAGCTATCAAGTAGTTTTTACAGATGCTATAATTCTACATTTTTATCAAAAACTATTTTTATGATATGTGTATAAAAATAAGCATTAATGATTAATGCTACAGAAGCACTACCTCTGAACAATGTAAAGACTGTTGTTATTTATAAACTACTTTCTTCAAGTGTTAAACCTGTCATACAAGATGACACAATGACAGTGCTGGTTGTTTTTTGTCATTCCAGTTTCACTGTCATCGAACCTGTTTGGTTTCAAAGATAATGAACTGTGATGTGGCTCTTGTCCTGATCATTGTGTTTTACACCTGAAATGCAGTCTGGTTCTCACAGTAAGGACAAGGAGCCATCTGCCTTTTCAAAAGCCACTGATATTTGCCTAATCTCAGGACATTTGAAAGAACAATAAAGGTCTTTACATGCTGTCATTAACTTTTTCTTTTAATTGGTGATTTTGAGTGACTCTCATTTTAGTGTTTATTTGTATTTTTTATATATAAAAACAAGAAGTTCACGTTTTAAGTATTTGGAATATATAATTTTGTTTACTGTTTTTATTTTTTTTATGTAATTTTATTGTATTTTGACTGAAATACAATTTTCAGATTGAGTAAACGCTGTTCATAGAGCGCGTGAGTGTGACTCGTTGACGTGACAGGTAGATCTCAGGTGTGTGTGTGTGTGTGAGAGAGAGAGAGAGTGTGAGAGACTCGGGACACACTCGATCATTTGTACATCTGGTTTCATCTGAGGAAGGAGTTAAACATGGCCTCAAAGAAAACCGAATCGAAGAAAAACGAGAAAACGGATAAATCTGAAAAAGCTTTAGCTGCAGAAAAGGAGCAATTCGTCAAACTTCAGGTGAGAATTCAATGATAAAGTGGTATCTTATCTTTGAAACTATTTAAAATAGTTTTCCACTTTTAAATCTTCACATTTTATCTCTTGGAATCCCCGCGAAATTTATGTTATTGTATATACGTGTCGCCTAAAAGCAATCGCCATTAAGTTTTAAAAACATTGTTTTATTGTACATTCCTTGTTTTGTGGACATGCGCCATTATAATGCCATGTTTTTTTTTTACATGTACCACGGTAATAATGCTTCTGGGTATGTACCACAGTAATAACATGTTTGATACAGTAATAAGTTTAATACCATTATCTTTTTTTGGACATGTGCCATACATGTCCAAAAATGTTTTGTATGGAAGTGTAACATTGTAATCCAATGTCTTTTACCATAGTAATACCATAGTGGATATACATAATGGTATTATTGAAGTACCTTGTAAATACCATGGTATGGATATGGTATTGTATTATTATATTACCAATAACTGAACTGCTATGCTAATGGTAAACACATGTAAGACCAGACTCAGATGATCATCCTGGCCACAATAATTTATTGGTTATTAATTTGTGCTTCACTTTATTGCGATGTGTATTATTTAATATTTTAAACAGTCATATTCATTTACATTATAGGTGTGCATTATTTATTGTGTTTAATTAATGATGTTATATCATATTTCCATTTCATCTGCTTTACAGCTTCAAAGCATCACCAAATCCATCACCAATGTGGAGGCCCCTATCAAAGAGAAATATGGACGCAGTATCCTTTAGTATTGGTTTAATACAGCATTTCTTATGTTTATAATCATGTTCATTGTGTGTTGTAGTGAGCTTACACACAAATGCCTGGTCAATCGGTCAAAGAGGAATATAGTTGCATTTTAAGATACAATAAAAATTCAGGCATTTGAAACTTGCTATATAGCAAATGTTATGAATCATCTTTGCTAAATATCATCTGGACTTAACTTTTGCACAGATATCATATTAGGCACACATAAGGAAGGCGGTGCCGTCACGTTCTGGTCTCATGCTGTGAGTCTGCCGCTGTCCAGTAACGCCATCCTCAGCTGGAAGTTCTGCCACGTGGTGCACAAACTGCTACGAGACGGCCATCCTAACGTCAGTCCCGTCTACCACAGTGTCATCAGATGAAAATGACTTTCATTTGACTTTATTTGCCTAAAATGACCCTACAAATATAAATGTATGTATTTCTTGTAGACTTTACGAGACAGCAGAGGTCACACCGCAAGCATTAGACAGATGGGAACATTATGGGTGAGTGTCGAGATGATCTGGATGTTTTTCTGTTGAGCAAGTCATTTACATCATCTTTCATCTGAAACTTTCAGCTTAAATTTTGTATGTGTTTGCTGTGTTTTAGGGGAATCTACATGATCGATATGGACATATTGTTGCGCTGTATGCCAAGCTGCTGTGTATTAAAATCGATTTCCATTTAAAGGTAAGTTTAATGTTTCCTTCATTGACATATGAGTTAAAAAATCTATCTATCTATCTATCTATCTATCTATCTTGTTTCCACCACAGCATCTGGAAATCCCACCAAACCTTGAAGCTCCTGAACAGGATCTTGATAAAGCCATTTCCATTGATATCAACAAAGTGTAAGTACATTGCTAATGATTTCAGTGAACTTGAATAATCCATTGATGTAAATTTATTACTCATGATTACTGTATATACAGGTTTGACATGACAGGTGAGGTTCTGGAGTACATGGAAGCAGCTCTAAAGCTGCAAGAAACAGGTAAACATAATGTTTTACCCGAAAAATGCTTTTAATACTCTGATTCATTAATTACACATTAAATTGACCAAAAGTGACAGTAAAGACATTTACAAAAGAGTTCCATTTCAAGAGCTGTTTTTCTTTCTACACGTCAAAGAATTCTGAAAAAATGTATCACGGATTGCACAAAATATAAATAAATAATAAGTATAATGTGACACTGAAGACTGGAGTAATGATGCTGAAAATTCAGCTTTGCATCACAGGAATAAATTACATTTTAAAATATATTTAGATAGAAAACAGGTATTTTAAATTTTAATAATATTTGAGTTTTTACTGCATTTTTTTTATCAAATAAATGCAGCCTTGGTGATCAGAAGAGACGGCTGTGTGTGTATAATAAATATTTTTTACTTTTTAAATGCAGTTTTCCGGCAGATGGAGTCCAAATCCACGAGCTCTACCACTCCAGTGGGTCAGTGCCGTCTGGCACCGCTGGTTCTCGTCATCCAGGACTGCGGTCCGCTCTACCATTTCCTGGTCAAGCTCTTGTTCAAGCTACACAGCCGTGAGTCTTGTTGTTTACATGCTGCTCTCTTCATTTATATGCATGATTTTCATTGAGTTTACCGGCGCTGTGCATCTGTGTCTCAGGAATACCGGTGGACGCTCTGTTAGGACACAGGGACCGATTCCGTGAGCAGTTCAACAGGTAACGGTGGACTGCAGTATTGTGTAAGAATGGACCGTTATAGAAATTTTGTCCAAAAGCAAAAGCAGAAAATTGTTTTTGTTATTGCCACTGACTAATATATATTTATTGAAATAAACATTCTTTATGCCAACAAGAAACCCTGATATTATCAGCTACCAAAATCAGCCTAATCATAACGACATTGATTTATAAAAAATAAATAATAATAATAACAACAATAATAATATCAGACATTACTGATGTAATGTACACTATAATTGAAAATCATTTGGGGTCGGTAAGATTTTTATTTTAATTATTTTTGAAAGAAATCCCCAAGTCTGCATTTATTTGATTAAAAATACAGTAATATTGTGAAATATTATTACAATTTAAAAGCACTGTTTTCTATTTGAATGCACTGTATTGTAGTTTATTTCTGTGATGCAAAACTGGAATTTTAAGCATCTTCAGTGTCACATGATCCTTCAGAAAACATTCTAATATGCTGATTTGCTGCTCAAGAAACATTTCTTATTATTATTGATGTTGAAAACAGTTGTGCTGCCTCATATTTGCATGGAAACTGTGATACATTTTTTTTTAGGATTCCTTGATGAATAGGAAGTTCAAAAGAACATAATTTATTTACAGTGCATTTACATATACTAATTTGGCGGATGCTTTTATTCAATTAAATTCACAAAATGCAAAAGTGGAGTTCATGAAATTACTGGTGCTTTGAGTAGTTTTTGGTCTGTCTTTGTCCTCCACAGTTTGACGCAGTTCTTCGAGAGAGCAAGAGGGATGGAGTTTTTCAAATCTATCATTCAGATTCCTGATCTTCCAGATGTAAGATCTTTATATCCATAAATAATTGAATTTCATGTCATGTTTACTGAAAACGTTTTTACAAACTGCTATAAAAGAAACAATATTGACAGATGGCGTAAAATGTTGAACAGATGAATATATGCATATGAATGTTGTAGGAGCCTCCAAATTTCCTGCGTGCAGCTTCATTTGCTGATCACGTGAAGCCCGTGGTCGTTCAGAATGAGACATTCCCTGACTACGATGAAACGGACACGCAGCTGGATTTCGGTGAAGAAAACTATCAGATGGTAAAAACAACCTGGATTGGTCAAGCTTTGTAGATTGGCTCAGAGAAAGTCTTAAGTGCTTTTCCACATTTTTGACAATTTTAACATTTGCTTATTTTGTTCAACAGTATTACGGATACAACCAGTTTGACCCTCCAACTGACATACCAGAGCAAAGGTAACATACCACTTTATGAAAGAAAGCTCACAAATTAAATCTATTCAACTATTTATCAGTTTTTCTGTGACAACAGTGAGACTAAATAGAGTTTCAGAGGAGATCTCAACAATATCTCAAACCGTGCTCAGATTTGTCAGAGATCTAAATATATAACTCAATATTCTCATTTTCAGTTCTCATCAACTGATATAGATAAATATTATAGTTTCTTGGTATGAATGAGAATTTATTCATATATCTTCTGTTTTCACTTTAATTGTAGTTAAATTGTTAGTAATTTTGTTGTGTTTTTGTTATTTTTATTACAAGTATTTTTTTGTCTATATAGTTTCTATTAATTTTTATATATTATTTTATTTAGATTATTTAGTTTAGTTATTTTAGTAATTAAACTTAAATTAAACAAAAATGAGCAATGATGTCTTGGCAGTTAGCTGAAATAAAATAAGTTTATTTTGTTTTATTGTTTATTTTATTTTATAACAATTTTTTTTGCTTTACATTTTTGTAAAATTTATTTAAAAAAAAAGTTTGCTTTAGTTTTACTTAATGATAATAACCCTGATGTAGACTTGACTTATTTGTGTAAAAGGGAGTTTTAGGAGAAAAAGAATCTGAGACAAATCTAGAAGTCAAACGTTTGGTTGCACTTTTCACTGAAATTATGTTTCAATAACATATTGTTTTTTCAATTAAAATAGTTTTGTACACAAAGATAAGTTGTGTTATTTCATAGTTTTGATGACTTTACTATTATTCTAAATTGTGGATAATAGTGACATAATTAAAGAACAAATTGGTGTCCAAATGTTTGAAATTTCTTTTCATTTTATCTATAATATTAACTCTCACACAGAGAGACCGAGGCTGATACTCTGAGGAAGGAACTTGAAGTTGTGAAACCAGAGCTGGAGCTCATAAAAGTGGAGGTTAGACATTTGTCTTTATTTGTATCTGTCTTGAAGAAGTTTTATCTTCTCCTGTGAGTGAATCCCATCATCCATGTGTCTTCAGGCCCAGCGTGTCGTGGTCCATCTCAAAAGTCAGGTCAATAAACTGGAATCTGAGCTTGAGGACCAGCGGACGCACAAGCAGATGGCGCTGGTAGAGAACGAACGTCTGCGCATGGAGGTGGAGAACCTCAGAGCACAGACCGCAGTCGCTGCCAGCATACAGGCCACGGTCGAGGACGCGGGCAGTGAGTGAGCTCTGACCCCAGACTCACATACACAACATATATGCTACCGTTTGTTTGTTTGGAAGAAATTAATATTTTATTCAGCAAGGATGCATTAGATTGATCAAAAGTCAAAGACAATAATGTCACAAAAGATTTTTATTTTAAATAAATGCTGTGCTTTTCAAGAATCCTGAACAAAAATATATCATGTTTTCCACGAAATATTAAGTAGCGCAACTGTTTTCAACACTGACAATCATAAGAATTGTTTCTTGAGCAGCAAATCAGCATATTAGAATGTTTTCTGAAGGATCATGTGACACTGAAGACTGGAGTGATGATGCTGAAAATTCAGCTTTGCATCACAGGAATAAATTACATTTTAAAATATATTTGAAAAGAAACCAGTTAATTTGAAACAAAATAATATTTCACAATATTACTGTTTACTGTATTTTTGATCAAATAAATGCAGCCTTGGTAAGCATAAGAGTCTTCTTTAAAAAATCTCCTTTTTCAAACGTTTGAATGGTAATATGAATGAAAATCTCGTGTTCTCTTGTTTTCTAGGCAGAGCTCAGACTGCTCAGATACATTTCACTCGACTCAAAGAGAAACACGCCGAGCTGGTCAGCAGACATGCTGATCTCATGCGGAAGGTAAAGACAATTTTGTGCCGCTTTCCTCACATATTATTGACAAACAGTGCCAGTAACTTTGTCACTCACAGCATCAATTACACGATATGTGATCCTCCAGTATAATTATACTTAGACACATTGTGATTGTCTTCCTCATATTTCTGTTATGGCCTAATGTGAGGAATATTCCCCAAATATGTTGCCACAAGGTGTTCTGGAGAAAAAAGTATCTTCATTTGTCATAGATAAACTTGAGGTGATGAAATGTCTTTGCCATATGGTTATTGTCATTGTTAATGGTCATGATTTTCTGTGTCAGAATGCAGAGATGGTGAAGCAGCTCAGCAGCACTCAGCAGGCGCAGGAGGAGCTGCTCAATAACAAACAACAGATGGCAGTAGAGGTGGGACAACTGAAACAGGACAACAGCTCCAAGGTCACACTACACACATTTGTTTATAATTCTAGTAATTCTTGAGATTTAAAAGTTACCAGAAAGATTTCAATGGCTGATGCAAATATTCCAATATTATAGTTTTAATAATAGTATTATTGTAGTATGAAATGAAATTTAATGCATTTATTTAATTAAAAATACAGTAGTATTTTAAATATTATTTTTTAAATGTAATTTATTCCTGTGATGCAAAGCTGAATTTTCAGCATCATCACTCCAGTCTTCAGTGTCACATGATCCTTCAGAAATCATTCTAATATGCTGATCTGCTGCTCAAGAAATATTTTTTTATTATTATCAATGTTAAAAACAGTTGTGCTGCTTCATATTTTAATGGAAACTGACACATTTTTTATGTTCATTTAATGAATAAAATGTTCATAAGAACAGCATTTATTTGGATTATAAATCTTCTGTAACATTATAAATGTCTTTACTGTCGCTTTTGACCAATTTAATTCATCCTTTCTCAATAAAAGGAAACTTTTGAATGGTAGTGAATTTTCTCATAATTATTCAAAAACAGCAGAAATTGTACATTATCCATTGACAATCAGGTTAGAAGATTTAATTGAAACTAGTGCAGATAATCTCAAAAATATCTGCTGATTTATTGACCTGGCTGAAATATCCACCTGTCATTAACTGAACTGAACTGTTATTTTCAGCTGGAGGCACAGAGAGCAGAAATTGAACGTTTGAAGCAAGAGCTAGCGACCGAGAGGGCCGAAATGTTCCAAGTCCATAATACTTTGCAGAGCAAGGAGAAGGTAGGATCTCTGTCAATGTGCATAAATGACTCCAGATTTCTAGATTAGCGACTGAATGCATTAAAACATTCTAGTAAATACTGCAATGTTTCTGTGATCTGTGTGTGTGTTTAGGCTGGAGATGAGTTGAGCAGTGTGTTGGTGGGTCTTCAGGCAGAAAAAGAGAGACTACTTCGTACAGTGAAAGATCAGGAAGCTGAGATCGCTAGTCTGCGTCAGGCCGCCCAACTCCACCAGACCACCCTACAGCAGGAGAGAGACCGACATCAGAGAGAGATGACAGCGCTGCAGAACCAGCTGCAGGAAAAAGTCAGTGCAACTTCTGAATTCCATTGATGTTAACTTACAAGCAGTTTTTGTTGTCATAATTTTAAACAAAACTGCATGAGGCCTGAATGAGGTGTTTTAGTAATTTGTTTGCTGTTTATTTGTGGTCAGTTGTGTCGGGAACAGGAGCTGCAGCTGGAGATGGACAAACTGAGACGTGAGCTGGAGGAGAAGCGAGCGGAGCTGCTGCGTGCTCAAAGTGCTCTGAACAGTAAAGAAACCGTGAGTATTTCCTCCTCAGTAGACCTTCTGTTACAAACATATGCAAGCTGTTTACATTTGTTCAACTGATGCATAATATTACTTTTTTTACACAAGCATGCAGACACTAATTGAACATATTAGTGGGTGACCAATATGATTTTTACAAAATCAGATGCTGATAGAATAGTTAGAGAGCAAGCTGACTTATACCAGCGTTTCCTAATTCCAGTCCTCGCGCCCCCCTGCTCTGCATATTTCGTATGTATCTCTTATCACGTACGACGTTTGTTCTATTCAACCGTAAGTGCCCTGCGAAGTGGACATCACTGGATATTCTGCCATGATTCCAGTTCGAAGGCACAAGGACTGAGATTGGGAACCGCTGGCCTATAAAATACTGAAATATAATATTATATAATATATAATATAACATAATACTTGTCAAAAGCATAATTTATTCCTGTGATGGAAGGCTGAGTTTTCAGCATCATCACTCCAGTCTTCAGTGTCACATTATCTTTTTTTTTTTGGTGAAATATTGACGCATAACACAGCCTGGCGATTTTAAACTAAGAACAAAGTATGTGGAAAAAAGGATCTCTTTGTCAGGACCTGTTTATGTTGTCAGTTCACCTACGGTGTCTGGATCAGCACTAGAGGTCTGCAAGCCCGTCGGGTCCCGTAGTAATTCAGAGCTTTCTATAGAAACTATATTTATCAAGTCAGTGAGGCAAGTATTCGCTGTGTTTCGGTTTTTCTGAAACGCTCCTGCTCAGAACGGAAAGTGCTTTCTTTTCTTTATTTGATAAAAGCACGTTTTGTTGATATTTTGAGTGCACACAAATAAAAGTAGACCCTTTACAGTTCCGAACAATGCAGCCTATTACTCTTACCTTTATGAGCAAAAATGAAATGAATGTTATGAAATGCGTTTAAACTAACATTGTGGAGCTGTTTTATAACTATAGATTTAATTTTAGACAAGTCGTGATGATTTGAGAAGGCTAAATTGATCAAACATAGGCTATGATCAACTCACTGTCTGCCGCTGGCCGCTTGGTCGTTACATTAAAAAACAAAAACTTACATTTAACGAATAAAAAAATGCCCCAAACGTTGTTCTAAATTAACATAAATAAAATAACGAAATGAAATACAATCACTTTGCCATTTCATACAAAACTGAAACTGTTTTGGGAGAAGGGAAAAAAAAAAGATGGGCCCGGGTCGGACTCGGGACAGAATTCTGATAAGCTGTCAGACACGGGCCGGGCTAGTTCCTGTGCGTCTCGGGCCAGGGCCGGGCTAGGGCCTAGATTTTAGGCCCGTGCAGGGCTCTAATCAGCACTACACCTTCAAAACTGTACATTCTTTGTGTTTGTATGTGTGTTTTAGACAGGAGACCAGCTGAGCAGTGTGTTAGTGGGTCTGCAGGCGGAGAAGGAGGTTCTTCTACATTCAGTGAAAGAACAGGAGGCTGAGATCACTAACCTGCGTCAGGCCGCCCAGCTCCACCAGGTCACACTTCTGCAGGAGAGAGACAGGAGTCAGAGAGAGCTGGCAGTGCTGCAGAGCCAAATGCAGGCCAAGGTCAGAAAAGCTAGGGATTGTGGGCAAGATTTCTCCAAAAAACATTCATGCATACATAGTTCGAAAATCCTTCAATAGTAAAAGTAGACTTTTTAAAGTACTATGATTTGGGCGCTGAAAGCTAACACAATACTGAAATATGATCATACAAAACAATAATAGCAAAATATTAATATAATATTTTTGTTAATATAATATTAGTTATATAAATATTAGTTCTGTAAATATTTAGAGAGTGGGCTGATTGATAGCTAATATAATGATCTATGATATACTGTATAATAGCAAATATAATACGATTTTAATTAGTGCTGTCAAACGATTAATCATGATTAATCGCATCCAAAATAAAAGTTTTTGTTTACATATTATATGTATGTGTACTGTGTATATTTATTATGTATATATAAATACACACACATACAGTATATATATTGAAAATATTTACATGTATATACATTTATATTCTTATATTTTATATTATATATAAATATATTTAATTTATAAAAATATATTTTTCTTAAATATATACATGCATGTGTTTGTATTTATATATACATAATAAATATACACAGTATACACACATATTATGTAAACAAAAACTTTTATTTTGGATGCGATTAATCGTTTGACAGCACTAATTTTAATATATAATACTATTTAATAAAAGTTAATATTGTTATCTCATCTAATCTTATATAAATATTAGTTATGTCAGTATTTAGAAAGTGAGCTGACTGATAGATACAATTATTAATATAGTTTTTTTGTGTAATATAATATATAAATATTACTTATGTCAATATTTAGAGAGTGGGCTGACTGATAGCTGATATAATGGTGAAATATATGATACATTTTCAAAGTCATACTATGATTTGGGACACTTTATTCTTGTATAGGATGAACAGTATACACATTGGGATGGAGCCCAGGTTTAGCTACTGTAGTGTCTATTGAGGGTCTTAATTAGTTCTTCTGTTGTGTGTTTTTTCTGTACAGTTAAGTCAGGACTCAGGACTGATGCAGCAGAAGCTGCAGGATGAGCAGTTCAGTCTGTTGCAGTGCGCTGTGGTGGAGGCCGAGGGCATCGTGCTGGACGCTGTGGCCAAAGTGGATGATCCACTACACGTGCGCTGCATCAGCACCCCAGGTCTGTCCTTCCTCACCCTCCTCCTCCTCATACCTCTGAATATCCTCATCATTTCTTTTACTCTACATATATCTAATCTCTGCTTGCAGATTATTTGATCAATCGGGCTGAGCTGACGTTGGCGTCCATTGATAAGATGCAGCAGAGTCATGCGGCCTATTCGAGGAATATGGATGGTAAGATGTCGGTCATTATCATCAATAAGCTTCAGGTTCAGGTGTTAGTGTGATGTAATCTCTTCCTCCTTCTCTTCTAGACGCCAGTGGTTTGTTGAGGTCGGTGACCCAGTTCTCCCATCTCATCGCTGACACTATTGTGAATGGAGCAGGAACTGCACACTCAGCACCTACGGACCAAGCAGACCGTGAGAGTCCTAATTATTCTTAATTATTAAAAATGCACACATGCACATTTCATATGCATATAGTGCTGTTGACATTCAAAATCAAACTTTCTGTAGTATTACAAAACATACACAAAACATTTATAATTATAATTTGCATTAACACAGTGTTTAAAATGATTTAAGATTTTGTATTATAAAATCTGCACAGATGATTTGCTTCAGAAAATCCAGCTAATATGACACAGTTTTGATTTTTAGATGGTCCAAACTGCTTATTTTTGTCCTTTAGATGGTCCAAGCTGGTTTAGCTGCTGGTCTAGATATAATTTATAATTTCTTAAAAAATAAGTTGCAAATTACTACAATCTTTGAAGCTATTTAATTTTTGCATTAGAAAATCTATACAGATGACTGCATTAGAAAATTAACACAGTCTTTAAAGTTCTTCAAATGTTGTACTTTGTACTGATGATTTGCATTAGAAAATCCAGCTAATACCAGATGGTTTTGCATGCCATTTAGCAGGTCCAAACTTCTCATCTATAGTCCTTAGATGGCTAATCAACTGTAGACCTGGTTGCAACCTGGTAGAGCACATTGATCAAGCTAGTTAGAGCTGGTTTACTATCTCAATCCAGTAGCAAATCATCTACCATGCTCCTAAGACCATCTTCACCACCTTAAACTGGTAAAAGCTGTTTTTTTTCCCTGCAGTCTGATGATTTTTGGTTCATTTCTCCATAGGTTTGACAGATAACTGCCGGGATTGTGCCACTCACTGCCTCCAGTATCTGAAAGAGCTGAAATTGAAGGCCACGCTCCCGAGAGCTGACCCTACTGCTGTCCGCTATGTTGTCCAGCGTATCCTCAACCAAGGACAGGTACGGCGGACCAGAGATGGCATCTTCAGACTTGATCTGTGTTTGCGTGAAATAATAAGTGACCTCTCTCCTGGTCTCCTGCAGGACCTGCGGCCCAGGGGAGCAGATGTGCAGAAGGAAGAGCTGGCAGAAATGGTGGACAAGGAAATGGCTGCGACTTCCACTGCCATTGAAGATGCTGTGCTGAGAATGGATGTAAGTTACACTGTGTTAATGATGCTGGATTGAACTCAGGATTTGCTATGACTTCATGAGTTTTTTCTTCTGTAATACAGGAAATATTGAGCCAGGCAAGAAGAGATTCATCTGGAGTGAAGCTGGAAGTTAACCAAAAGTTAGTTCGGGACATAGTTTTATAAATAACACACACAATTTGTAGTTTATGTGTTATGTATTAAATTGTTTGTTTTGTTCTATTACAGCATCATTGGCTCTTGTTCAGATCTAATGAAGGTACGTTTAGATTCACAGAGATGGATATGTTGTTAAATACATTACTATTTAAAATTCAAGAAATTGATCAAAACTGACAGTAAAGACATGTATAATGCACAGAACATTTCAAATAAATGCTGTTCTTTTGAATTTTCTTTAAATCCTTAATCCTGAAAAAAGTATCATGGTTTCCACAAAAATATTAAGCAGCTCAACATTCATAATAACACTGACAATCATAAGAAATGTTTCTTAAGCAGCAAATCAGTATATTAGAATGATTTCTGAAGGATCATGTGACACTGAAGACTGGAGTAATGATGCTGAAAATTCAGCTTTACGTCACAGGAATAAATTACATTTTAACATATATTCAAATAGAAAACAGTTATTTTAAATGGTATTAATATTTAAAAATATCTGTTTTTACTGTATTTTTAATCAAATAAATGCAGCCTAAGTTACTTTTTTCTAAAACATAAAAAATACTGACCCTAAACTTTTAAAATTGGTCATGTATATCAAGATTTGTCAAGTAATTTTTCATCACTTTTGTCCATAGGCTATACACATGCTGGTGATGGCCTCTACTGACCTGCAGAGAGACATTGTGGAAAGTGGCCGGGTATGATTTGGCTATATGGACAATTTTAGATTATTTTCATAAATCATGCATACTTACATACTCAAACACCTTATTGCCCTATTCCATCTTAGGGTGCTGGTTCTGTCAAAGACTTCTATGCTAAAAATTCACGTTGGACAGAGGGACTCATCTCAGCATCAAAGGCTGTAGGATGGGGTGCAACACAGATGCTGTGAGTGTGTAGAATATTTAAAGCTTTAACCTGGATTTATTAGTGTCAATCCCTGTAACTGTGATTAATTATCTCACAAAGTGAATCGGCTGATAAAGTCGTGACTGACAAAGGGAAATATGAAGAGCTGATTGTCTGCTCTCATGAGATCGCCGCCAGTACGGCACAACTTGTTGCTGCTTCAAAGGTACATTTCATGAGACCAAAACAAGTGTGTTTAATCTAATCAAATCTGATGATTCTGACACATCAATCCTTCATTTAACAGGTAAAGGCAGATCGAGGCAATAAGAAGCTCCAAACTTTACAGCAAGCATCCCGTCACGTGAATGACATGGCCGCTGTTGTGGTGTCGTCTACTAAATCAGGACAAATGCAGATTGAGAACAAGAGTGAGTGTCATGACATGGACACATGCAACAAGAAACATACTCCCTGCAAATAGTAAAGTTTGTTATCACCAACAACGCCAGAATGCAAATTAAAGGAATAGTTCTCCCAAAAATTAAAACTATCTTAAAATGTACTCACACTCAGACCATCCAAGATGTAGATGAGTTTGTTTCTTCATGGGAACAGATTTGGAGAAATTTAGCATTAGGTAATCTGCTCCACCAATTGATCCTCTGCAGTGAATGGGTGCCATCAGAATGAGAGTCCAAACAGCTGATAAAAACATCACAATAATCCACAAATAATCCACATGACTCCAGTCCTTCAGTTAGGATCCATTGGTGAGTGATGTGATGCTAAATTTCTTAGTGTGTCGTCTTGTTTTTTTCCCCATAGACTCCATGGACTTTTCCAGCTTGTCTCTTATAAAACTCAAAACAGAAGAAATGGATTCTCAGGTAAATTTGCCAAAATTAAAAATAGTACCGTTTTAGGTATGAAAACACCCTTACACCATCCAATCAAATCCCAAAGGATTAAATTAAGTACAAAATTCACATTGAATGATGAAATACATCACATCATGCAAGTAAAATGATTTGATTTTTGAACAAACTCATGTTTGTTTATAGGTGAAAGTATTAGAGTTGGAGAAGCAGCTGGTGAACGAGCGTATACGATTGGGAGAACTCAGGAAAAAGCACTATGAGATGGGAGGGATCCCGATGGACACGCCTCCAGAGAATACAGTCAATAGTTTTGACAGTTCACTGCCTACTGTTTTTCCTGACCCGCCCAGTATGGAACTGCCCAGTCTGGATGCGTTCACACTGGACCCACCCAGATTCGAACCACTTAGACTGGACCCGCCCAGACCGGAGCCCCCCGCACCCGAACCTGCCAAAACCAGCTCTAAACGAACCTCAATCTTCCAAAAATCAGGCAGTCGCCTCAAGAATCCAGTACGTATTCACAGACACTGTTCGCTTTGGGCCACTTTACCTGTATTTCCAGTGACAATATTGTCTTTAAAATTTAGATGTTAAGTTGTTTTTCTTTGTTTATCTCCCACAGTTTAGGTGAAAGGAGTCTGAGCCCTGGATGTATAAAGAAGAAACCATCATAATGTATATTATTTTCATAGTTTTATGATGAGTCTCTACTGTATATCTTCCTTCATGCTTTGACAATACAGTATGGTGTGAATTAAATATTTGAAATTATGCTTTTAATTTATATTATCATTTAGTGAAGTGCTACAGTGAAATATTTTATCATGCATTTTTTTAACATTTGAATTAGTACCAGGCTGAAGACTTTACCTTTTTATTTTTTTTTAATCAGCACCATCAATCGATGGCTGGTAGTTAATTTGGGATCTTTTAACACCTTTTACAATTTTAAAGTAAATGAACTTGAAGTTGTAAATGCAAACTGAGGTAAATAATTTTTTTTTAATTATGTTGGGTAAGTTATGCATGCTCTGGTTGTTTTTAACACCTGTATTTACAGATGCAACAACAAATTAAAAACATGTTAGAAATCTATTCAAAATCTCTAATTTAATGTTTATCAAAAACTGCACACATACTTAATCATACACGACTATAAGCAGTGTTGGGAAGGTTACTTTGGAAATGTAATAGGTTACAGATTACAGGTTACCCTATTTAATTTAATAAGTAGTGTACCTATTTCAATTACTTTATTAATGTAACTGATTACATTTGATTACTTTTTGATTACTTTTCTAAATTTATAATAAATGTTTTCAACAGTTAATATTTTTCAAACATTTAGAGTTAACCTTACAGTAGTATTCAACACTCCTTACTGACAGACTTCTCAAAATCCTTCATCGCTTGAATTAAGATTAAAGTAATTGAATTTTAAAGTACAGCCACCACAAAATCAGACTTTAGCAGACTTTAGAGATCATTCTGAGGTAAAATACAGATTTAAAATCATAAGATATAGTTTAATAGCTATGATACTGTTTTTGAAGCATTGCACAGCTATGACAGGAAACAAAAACAGAAACAGGAAATAAAAACAGTTATCGAATAAGCATGTGTCCTATTCTGTGTCCTAAACTCCTGAAACATTGGTGTCTCATATTTTAAAGCAGGCAATGCAATTTGGGAAAGAAATCAATTAAATCTGTATATGTGTGTGTGTGTGTGTGAAAATATTCAGATGTAACCCCCTTTGTAATCATTAACATTTTCATTTGTAACTGTAATTTAATTACACTTTTTTTTTTATCAGTAACTGTAACAGATTACAGTTACATTTATTTTGTTATTAAATTACGTCATTTCGTTACATGCAACTAGTTACTCCCCAACACTGATTATAAGTTTATCGTGTCAGTCACTGCTTGACATGTTCTGTCAACTACCCGTTCATACTTTGATCTAACAGTGGCAATGAAAATCCTGCCACAGTTAAACTACCCAATGACTATGGTAAACCGTGCTTATGACCGATATTGTAGGTCAGTGTGGCGCTTGACAGTGATTTCACAGCGCCCTCGTCTGCCGCTGCTGTGCGCATGCGCGGTACGTAAAGCGCCGCTCTGAGGAATAAATAAGGGCAGGGAAACCGAACCGCAATGGGACAACTCTTATTTCGGTCCAATTCGGCCTAAAAATATCCCAAAATGGCTTTTATCCTTGACGGGGTGTCATTAGAAGGTTTTTAGAGGGCTTTGGGGATCTGAAAGGGACTGAGAAAGTTTTGAAGGAAACGAACTTCAGAGACGGTCGGTCATGGAGGATTTCGGTTCGGCGCTGGAGAAGAACGTGGCGGATCTGACCGTGATGGACGTCTACGATATCGCCGCGGTCGTGGGCCAAGAGTTCGAGCGCATTATCGATCAGTACGGATGCGAGGCTTTGTCCCGCCTCATGCCCAAAGTGGTCCGTGTGCTGGAGATCCTGGAGGTCCTGGTGAGCCGCAACAGCATCAGTCCGGAGACCGAGGAGCTGCGCCTGGAGCTGGACCGGATGCGGCTGGAGCGGATGGACCGGCTGGAGAAGGAGAGGAAACATAAGAAGGTGCTTTCACAGGATAGAATATCTATTTACCTTATCTAAATAACCAGCTCGTTCATTTAACTCTGTTTTATTGACTCTAGAATTAAACAGACAGGTGACTAGTCTAGTGTGCGCCACTTTTCTGTGACGTCACAGCATACTTTATATGTACAATTATGTTAGTATTTTACAACCCATACCTTCGTCCTCAAAGATGTTATTTTTTATTATGAAAATCCAAAGCTATTATCTGCTGATGTTGTTAATTTTCTTATATTGAATGCAAAATTCTTCATTCATAAGCAAAAATGGTTGTCTTTCCTTTGTCTTTCCCCTTTTTCTCTCTGAATTTGATTTTCTTGTTTCATCTCTTAGACTTACAAATAACAAAAAGAGTACCACATTTTTGATGCACTATGACAACTTTTCTAGAATGATGTAATTTTATTTTTGCACTTTTCTGTATGTACGCAAATCCAGAATATTATTTTCTGTCCTTATTTTTATTTTTTTGTAGGAATATATTAATGTCTCGTTTCCCTGTTCTTGTATGTTTCTACAAATTTTGCAATAAAAAAAGTAGTATTGAACACTAAAAAAAAAAGAATATATATTATAAATATTTTTTTTATTATTCGTGTTCAATTAAATTATCTATCTATCTATCTATCTATCTATCTATCTATCTATCATTTTATGTGTAAAACTAAATGTATTTCAATAATAAATATATTAAAATGCATAATTGCATATATATATAATATAATTTAAGATATATTAATTTTAATTATTATTGAATATTATTTTAATTATATATGTGATTAATTAGGTTAAAAAATTATAGCCTGACTGCCCTAATATAAAGTGTATATACACTGATGTTCAAAAGTTTGGGCTGTTTTTTAAAGAAGTTTCTTATGCTCATCAAGGTTGCATTTATTTAATCAAAAATACAGTAAAACAGTAATATTGTGAAATATGATTACAATTTCAAATAACTTTTTTTTAAATGTATTTTATTTCTGTGATGCAAAGCTGAATTTTCATCAGCCATTACTACAATCTTCAGCGTCACATGATCCTTAAGAAATCATTCTTAAATGCTGATTTATTATCAATGTTGGAAACAGTTTTTGCTGCTTAATATTTTATTGGAACCTGTAATACTTTTTCAGGATTTTATTCATCATAGAATTTATTCAAAATAGAAATCTTTTCTAACAATATAAGTCTTTTCTGTCACTTTTGATCAGTTTAACAGGTCCTTGGTGAATGTATAGGCCTACTTCTTTTTTTCTACTACTTTTAGAATGTATGAATGTATATACGTTGTTTTTCTTGGCTTAAGTTGTTTGCCAGTGGTGTTTCAGAACAAAGCATTGCATGCATGGGAATTTCTAAGTTCCTGTCTGGCACAGGAAATGATGTAATCATAACTACAGTCCATCATTATCACGTAACATCATGTCCACTGAGACAGTGAGCAAATATGCTACAAATCCAAATCTTATGAAGCTGATGTAAAATGTACTGAGGTAGTACTATAATACAGTGTGGGGTCAGATTCTACTGTGCTAATGCTATGGTAACTTGATGTTTACTGAATGATTGCAATATTCTTATACTATATGTTTATTTACATGCTACTTCAAGATGAAGAATACTGTGGTTTTACCATAGTACATGGCCATGGTATTGTAGCACATAAGAATCTCGCACAAATGTAAGAATAGAGTAAAAACATGAATATGTGAATATAAGCCGAGTTATGAATGCAGCTTTTGTCTGTGTCCTTCTGTGAAGATGTTATTATGCTCTTGCTTTGTGTGTTTTTGCTGATTGTTTCAGACGTTACGTAACTCCAGTGAAGGTCAGCGGTTAAATATACACTCATGTATATTTTATGAGCCGCTTCTGAATGTGTGTGTGGTTGTGAACAGGAGCTGGAGCTTGTGGAGGATGTGTGGAGAGGAGAAGCCCAGGATCTGCTGTCCCAGATCGCACAGCTGCAGGAGGAAAACAAATCGCTGCTCAACAACCTGTCCGTCAAAGAGTGTCCAATGACGGAAGAGGATATACAGAAACAGGAAGGTAGTCTTAAAGCTCAGGGTTTGGAGAAAGAGAGCTTTGTGTCAGCCTTACACTGTCTGGAAAACAATATCCCACAATGCACCACGCTTCAATTCCATGACCTTCCATTTCTAATTAGATGGAATAGGCCTATAACTTTATTTGACAGCCAAAACAATATATTTACACAAAATTGGTTTAAAAATGTCTGAGGTTATACAGGGTTTCGGCAGGACTTAAAATGTCTTAATTCACTCTTTCACAAATTAAGGCTTTAAAAAGTTTTAAATCATAAAGTCATGGCATTAAATGTTGCATGCATTGCCAAAAATGAATGCCTTCCTCAGTATTTTAATATCTAAAACATTCCTACATCAAGACATATTTACTTGAGATGCAAAACAAAGATATGAAGTCTTGTTTTCTGAGAAACTGAACTAATTTAAGTGAGTTTATGCTTCAAATAAGAACAAACATTTGTCAGTGGAGTATGACTTGTTCCCTTTGAATTAAGTAAACCCTTATTTTGATCACCTTCACAGAAAACAAGACTTCTTTCCTGATGTCATTTTGCTTCTCAAGTAAATTAATTTTGATTTAAGAATCTTTGAACATTTTTACTGGAAAACAGTGAATTTAAGTGAATTCAAAAGTAAGAATGTTATTTACTTGATCTTAAAAAGTCTTAAATTTACTTTCATAAAACCAGCAGAAATGCTGTATTAATTGGACGTCACTCACATGAGACATACTGAGGTCATGTGATAACAACGTAGCATACTACAAATGTCAAATGTTGTTTCACTTATCATCTTGTATGTACTGCATTTGTTCCATTTGGAACATAGCAGCATGCTGTTATCCCAGCCTGCCTGTTCTGGATACAAAAAGCAAACACGTGTGATCATGCGCATAGGAATTCTCACGCATTCTTTCAGCTGTTTAGGAACTGACACAAACGCCACACAAAGCGTCCCTTCTCCATGTGAGTGAAGACGAGCCAGGGCACATTACTGCATGAGCAGCACAGAGACTCCACAGTGCCTCTGACACACTCACGCTCGCGCACCACAGCCGTCAGAACAGTCTCCCTCTCAGTGCTGCTGGATGAGTTTGATTCAGTGTCAAACACAGCGCAGCTGTTTACACAAACATTCCAGCGCCGCTCTCAACACTGATGTTAAGATACATAGAGCTGTTTAAATAGAATGCAGGAAATTACTTGCATAATAAGCTTTTAAGAGAATACTCTTGGTTATTTAGTGCACATGGACAGCACCTGTGGCATGCTGGTGATTTTCAAAAATATGACACAGAATATTGACAACTATTTTATGAATGTATATGTATTAGTTTTTTTCTGTAAATGTAATATTAATTATATATTATAAATTAATATATTCATTTTTAATTATTTGTAAATATATTATATATAATTTTTGTATTTTTAAAGGGGTCATCAGATGCAAAATTCACTTTACAAGTTGTTTGAACATAAATGTGTGTTGGAAGTGTGTGTACACATCCATCCTATAATGATAAAAATGAACATAGAGCTCATGAACATTTAAAGGAAAATGCTACAAAACGGCTTGCTCTGACAAGAGCTGATTTTGACAGGTTTAAAAAGGTGTTTGTTTACGCTGCCATTGAGAAATTTTAACCAAACTATTTTACAGACTTTTCATTAAGACTCTAAAGTATCATATCAACTTGTGGAAAATGGGCATCCGAGGACCCTTTTAAATTAACTGTATTTGAATTATTAGCAGACTTATTTTACACAGGATTACATATGTAATATCAAAATACATTTATATATTATTATAAATGTTGTAGTATTATGTATATAAGTATTAATATAATAATTTATAATGTAGTATTAATATAGAATTTAATTATATATATACATACACATACACACGTGTGTATATATGAATGTATGTGTGTGTATATATATATATATATATATATATATATATATATATATATATATATATATATATATATATATATATATATTAGTGCTGTGTATCACCAGCAAAGATACGATACGTATCACGATACAGAGGCACGATACGATACGGGACTGCACTAAATTTCACCACAGAATAATTTATTAAAACAGCTGTTTATTAAACACTGCATACTATAGGGCCATTGCTACTGGCAGAGCAGGCAGTTGACCTCTGCATTATGAGGGGCCTCCATAACTGCACGACAGTACAATATAGGTAATGGCATATGTTTCATGTTTACATTGAGCACTCCCCACCAGGTACAATATTATGATTGTTTGCATCTTTTTTTAAGCCCATAAATAATAATGTACTCTTTCTAATAAATTTATAATGTACTCATATTAATATATTTAAAAAATCATCTTAACATTGCTGTTAGGTTTTATTACACAAATTAACGCACTCTCTACATTTAAAAAATAAGAATTAGAAGAGTAAACTAATGCGCTGTCTTCACTGAATCTCACGCGCACACACACATGCTCAGTCACACACACAGATCACGTTGCGGCCGCACACAGGCATTCAGCAACACAAACTTCTCAGCGCTGCCCCGCAATTTTATCAATAAAATAACATAATCGCTCAAGAGCTACTTTATCTTTCTCAACAAGGAGCTGGTAACATCATTGTTTCTAAAGGAATTTAAGTCACAGCTTCACTGTTAATAGAGAAACGCGGCAAAACGGTGATTAATACATACACAGCCTCCTCCCTCTCTCTCATAAATGAACAGTTGATGAATTACACTTTTCTGATAATAGAATATTGAAGTGGAGATCGCTAAACTGCAAGCTAACCAGTGTTTTCAGAAAGCAAGCGCGTTTATCCACAGTGGAGAGAGAGCGTGTGCACATGGTTGCCAGGTTGACAAAGATAAGTAACGTTAACTCATTTAGCAGATATTTCCGTATTGCGCAAGTGGGAAGCTCTGTTTCGGGGATTACGTCTCTTTATATCAGGCAACCCCGGTTGTGTTCCTCTGCAGCCAGATTAAACCTGGATAAAACCTTGTTGTAGCCTATATATTATGCTCTATTCATTATGTTTTAGAAACCACACACTTTTCTACTCCATTTTAAATGGTGTTCTTGTATTCAAATTAAATGGTGTTCTTGTCTTGGATGGTATTCAAATTAAGGGCGGCCCACTGGTGCACACGTGCCACAATATCGATACAGGGCCAGCTGTATCGATACTCGTATCGTCAAATCTCTGTGACGATACATCGTCATATCGATATTTTCGAACACAGCTTGACACCATCTGAACCAAATAAGTTTATCTTGGTCTCATCAGACCACAGGGCATGGTTCCAGTAATCCATGTCCTTAGTCTGCTTGTCTTCAGCAAACTGTTTGCGGGCTTTCTTGTGCATCATCTTTAGAAGAGGCTTCCTTCTGGGACGACAGCCATGCAGACCAATTTGATGCAGTGTGCGGTGTATGGTCTGAGCACTGACAGGCTGACCCCCCACCCCTTCAACCTCTGCAGCAATGCTGGCAGCACTCATACTATTTCCCAAACACAACCTCTGGATATGACGCTGAGCACGTGCACTCAACTTCTTTGGTTGACCATGGCGAGGCCTGTTCTGAGTGGAACCTGTCCTGTTAAACCGCTGTATGGTCTTGGCCATCGTGCTGCAGCTCAGTTTCAGGGTCTTGGCAATCTTCTTATAGCCTACTCCATCTTTATGTAGAGCAACAATTCTTTTTTTCAGATCCTCAGAGAGTTCTTTGCCATGAGGTGCCATGTTGAACTTCCAGTGACCAGTATGGGGCTGTTTACACCTGGTCACTTCATGCATTTTGTCTGATCGGATAACTATCCGATCGTGAAAAGACCAGGTGTAAATGCCCTCTGAAACGCATTCGAGACCGATATAAATCTGATCGCTCAAACCACTTCAGGAGGTGGTCTGGGCCGCATTCCAGACGAAACTGGACATGTGTAAATGCATCTGGTTGTTCAAACCACATATGTAAATTTTTCTCCTCCCAATGATAGAGTGAGAGCGATAATACCAAATTTAACACACCTGCTCCCCATTCACCCCTGAGACCTTGTAACACTAACGAGTCACATGACACCAGGGAGAGAAAATGGCTGATTGGGCCCAATTTGGACATTTTCACTTAGGAGTGTACTCACTTTTGTGGCCAGCGGTTTAGACATTAATGGCTGTGTGTTGAGTTATTTTGAGGGGACAGCAAATTTACACTGTTATACAAGCTGTACACTCACTACTTTACATTGTAGCAAAGTGTCATTTCTTCAGTGTTGTCACATGAAAAGATATAATACAATATTTACAAAAATGTGAGGGGTGTACTCACTTCTGTGAGATACTGTATATAATATAAGGCTATATATAATACATTATTTATATATATATATATATATATATATATATATATAAGCTAAACATGTTAATATTATATATATTCAATATACTGTATATGCAGTGCTTTGTAAAAGTGTGAGGGAGGAATTAAAAATATTTATTAAGGTAACAGCGCTAAAGTTGTATTTAACTCTAAATATTCCTTTAAGGCATGTGACATTAAATTTCTAGGTCATGACAAACGTGAAGTGTGTCAGTGGTTGTGTGTCAGATTCTCCGCACGGACACACATCTATTTTAGGAGCAGCAACATGGGCGCACAGTCAGGAAGTTATTAGCTTACAGCGTCTGTCAGACTTCTTTTACGTCTGTCCTTATTTCCAGTGACCTGTCCCATGCAAAACAAAACCCTCACCCTGAAACTTCCTGCATGCTAATGTGTCGATCAAAAATGGCCAATATGTTATTAATTATACATGCCTTATATTTTGTTATTTCCTTGAATGTCGGTTCTCTATGTAATAAATGAGGCTGCATGTGCTGATTTTTGTTTTTATTTGTGATGCCAGGCATGACCGAGAGGGAACGGCAGGTGATGAAGAAGCTGAAGGAAGTTGTAGATAAACAGCGAGACGAGATCCGTGCCAAAGACCGCGAGCTGACGCTCAAAAATGAGGACATTGAAGCGGTAAAGAGCCATGTTCTTGCTGAGCAAATCCTATTGTTGGCACAGACATTATCTCAAGCAAGCAAGACGAAGAGATGTCATTAATATCAACAACTTTTGCTGGAAAAAATTATTATCTAATAGCATCATAGCCTAAACATCTGATGAAATCACAGTGAATCAGAAGTGCTTAATGTGCACATAATGTTCATCATATTGTGGAGGTTTAATGGGGCACAAATGGCATTTCTTCCAGCTCCAGCAACAGTTGAACCGGCTGATGAAGATCAACCATGACCTGAGGCATAAGATCACGGTGGTGGAGGCTCAGGGTAAAGCGCTGATCGAGCAGAAGGTGGAGCTGGAGGCGTCTGGTCAGGCACGGCAGCAGGAGCTGGGTAACCTGCGACAGGAAGTGACCCGTCTCAAGGAGCGACTTAAAGAGCAGGGCAAGATCAGTGCTGAGACAGAGGAGCCTGTAGGACCACCTTCACCTGCACAGGTACATGAATGTAGATGGGTGCTGCGTTGATTGTGGTTTTTCACAGGTTTAGAAACTCATGAAATCTCTGACAAATAGATTATGAACTGAAGTTTTCCATTGCATCTTAATTCCAATGCATTGAGACACTTCAGTGTTCAACTGCAGCATTCAGTCATTTCTATTTCTATTTAAAGGAAGTAAGTATGATCTAAAGTGTCCGGATCTTCACATGGTGTCCATAATGAGTCAGAATGAAACATCAATGAGTCACAGTCTCACAGAGGAAACAAGGATGAGAATAAAAATCAGTGGACAGTGTATATGGTTTTGTATGTAAATTGCAAAGCTGTATGAATTGAGGCTTCCAGTTAATTGTGAACTTTTGGGACTAATTGAATGTTTAACGTTGTTAAATTCAATGCAGTGCACACATTTACTTCATTTGATATTTAAATGGATTGTTTGTAAGTTAATGACAGTTAAAGATGTATGGCATGGTACATTTGTTCAAAATTATTTGCATTTGTCTTTGTATGATTTAATTTAATTATTATCAAAGATTACTACCTTAATATGTAATATCACATGTGAGTGAAAAAGTGATGGAGCCTAGTGGTTTTGCAGTTTGAGTGCACTATATTTATTTACACTACCTTTCAAAAGTTTTTCATTTATTTAATTTTTTTAAGAAATTAATACTTTTATTCAGCAAGGATGCATTAAATTGATCAAAACGGACTGTAAAGACATTTATAATGTTACAAAAGATTTCTATTTCAAATAAATACTTTATATTCATCAAGGTATCCTAAAAAAAATCAGTTTTCACAAAAATATGAATATTAGACTATTAACTCTCAAAAAATGACATTTTGGTCGCCGTCTAGAGCCCTGTGATAGTTTCTCTTTTGTGCCCTAATATTATGTAGCATGAAAAAATATATATATTTGTATTTTTTTGCAAGGAAATTTGAAAAGAACAAAAACTCCTATGCTGAAAATTTAGCTGATTGTGTTTTTATTACTCATATTTTGTCATTTTGTTCAGTGGTTTATTTTGAACTATTCACGTAAACAAACACTCCCCATAAAATGTTGGTTGCAATTTGCAATCCACATGTCTGTGACCACAGTCGTCTAAAGCGGCCCCTTCCTGGGGTCAGGATTTAGCTTCTGAGCTCCTCGCTGGGGGCCTGGAGATAGAGGAAGGTCCCCTCCATTTCATCCCCCACACCGGGGCCCCAGGAGCCCTGACAGATGACGGTGAGGAGGAGAAGGACGATGAAGAGGCTGCGTTTTTATGGGTAACCCTGCAGCGGCAGCTTCTAAGGATAGCATGGAGTGTAAACTAACACCTGACCCGTATCTGCGTCTGTTTGCACGAGTCACGCTAGGGTGACAACAACCCTGCAGAGTGTGCGACTGGTTCTGTACCAACATACAGCAGACTGTAAGAGCAGTGCACTAATGACTTTAGTCCTTTACACAGGTACACACTCATTGTGAAGAGTGTCGACTGGTGAAAGTCTGATAGTTCAAGCAGCCTGCATGTGTGCAAGTGTTTGTACTGAATGCAAACCATGTGACTGAATCAAATGTTAACTCGATGATCATATGATGGATCATAACAGAGAGGTTGCGGTCTATTGTAAAATAAAGCACCAATCATATAGTGTTGTACATTAACAGCAGTGAAATCAGGTGATATTTGTGTTGTTTTGTGGATGCTCTGATAATGAAACTGTTTGCGCGACTCTAGTTTAAAACCTCTTTTGCAGCCAGTTGCAAAAGCCAGTGTAAAAGCTAGTGTAAATGACTGTGTTCCTGTCATCCACCAGGAGGCGCTGTGTGATGACGACATGTCCTCTTTAGATCCAAAAGACCCGAACCGCCCGCGATTTACCCTGCAAGAGCTGCGGGACGTCCTGCATGAGCGCAATGAGCTGAAAGCTAAAGTCTTCATGCTACAAGAGGAAATCGCATATTACAAAAGGTCAACCATCTTAATACTTAACTTTAAGCCAGTCAGTCATATCTCTTTAAAAAGGGTTTTGAGAAATTGCATACATGCATTTCATAAATACATGGAATATGTTATGTGAAAAGTATGTGAAATTCATAAATGTATGAAATATATTACTGATATGTGTTATTACTTTTAAATAATACTATATGTATGAAAGCTTGTTTTCGCACAGCATACAAAAAAAAGGTAAATGCAATTTTTTTTTCTCGCAGTTCTGAGAAAAAAAGTGAGAATTGTGAGATACAAATCCACAATTGCCAGGAAAAAGAATTGAGATATACATTCACAATCACAAGGAAAATTCAGAATTGAGATAAAAAGTTAGTTACCTTTTTACTTTTAATTCCAAGGCAGAAATAAAAAAACTGAATTTAAACTCAGAATTCCGAAAATTGCAAAAAAAATCCAAATTGTGAGTTGTACACTTGCAATTGTGAGAGAAAAATTGAGATAAAAAGTCGCAATGACCTTTTTTACGTTTTATTTTGTGGCAGAAACAAAAAACAGAATTATGAAATGTAAACTCAGAATTCCGAGATAAAAGTCCAAATTGTGATATGAAATTGCAATTGTGAGAAAAATCTGAAATATAAATTGCTGACTTATTTTTTGATCACGTTTGCAGTGACGAACAGGAAGAGGAAACAGGCCTGCCGCTCCCAGACCCGTCTCCTACCCTCCGGCCAAGCTCGCGCTCCAACTTTCAGCCCGAGTCGGGGATAAAACGACTGTGCGTACTGCTACAAGAGCCAAACATGTACACACACACACACAATTATATTACAAACATTTAGGGCCAGATTTACTAAACATTGCAAATTAGCATGAGGGCACAATCCCATAAAAGCGCCGATGGGAGTGGAAAGTTCTGTGGGTGGTTTACTGACAATGCACAAAATAAAGAACACAAATGCAGTCAGATCATTTCCACAATGACCAACGCAAGTTACCAAGAGCAGTGCAAACAAACAGAGCCAATGGTAGTAAGATATGTGTAATCTACTAACAATACAGGTGCAAAACCATTAAGAAATGCTTTTCTAGGCGGTAAATAAAGGCCCAAACCTTAGTAAATCATGTTGCATGATTCATTTAAATACTCTCCTCCCATAAATTTTGCGCCTGAAAGGAATACTCTGCGCGTCTTTAGTAAATCCTAACAGCAGTGTTTAAAGCCAAAAGAGAATTTGCGTTGGCTCAAGCTGTTAGTAAATCTGGCCCTTATTCTTAAAAATCAGCATAATTTGACCCTTTAGAGTTTTATAACAGCCTTTGTGTCAGGAGTGCAAATATGTTGCCCAAAAATGTTTTCTTTTATTTATGAATTCAGAATGTTTACAAATGTATGCATTTATTCAAAGCGACTTGCATTGCAGTCCAAGTATGCATTTTATCAGCGCATGCATTTCCCTGGGAATTTTGAGTTAAAGAAACACAAGACCATTAAAAAAAACAGTTACACATTGACTAAACTGCAGCTTGACAGACACATTTAGGTTTTATGAAATGTAATGACACATGTTGGCATCCATGTACCCTTGTTTTACTAAATTCTTAAGGCATGACCATCATTAATGCTGCCATATGCATCTGAAATGCTAAAGACTAAGCAGTAGGATGTGACCAGATGAAGCAGAATGATACTACAGGTGGTTCTGGGTGTATCTTCTCTTTGCTCAACTCTCCATATCTGTGCCTCTTTGTAACAGGATCTTCACAGCCATTATGCCGATGGTGGCGGCTGGGTTGATTCCAGATGACCCCACTTTACAGCCAATCAGACGACTTATTTCCTTTGTACGAACTTTTGGTGGTTCACCTTTGTGTTCTTTGCTGTTTTAACACTTTATCCTCCCTGCATGTGATGGAGCTGCATGGCCCTCTCATCTCACCCCCCCCCCCCCCCTCATTAGAACCACTGACTGTAAAGAGCACATTCTGATTGGCTGATTGTGGGGCTATCTGTTCGACCAATCAGCAGGAGGATCATTAGAATCAGCCAGTCAGAATCAAAGTCCCGCTCACTCCTCTAACACTCGTGCTGCGCAGTAACAACTATATAACCTTGTTTCTGTATACTAGCGACTAAAGAGTGCTTTATAGAGGCGTAGGGAGATTAACGCTTGATTATCACTGCTTGTATGAGCTGAAATGTGTCAAGCAAGAGCTCAGATACACAGCAATCATTTGTGAGATGCTTTTTGTAACTTTAGATCTGGACAGACCATAGTGAGACTGTAGGGATGAGGTTATGGTATAGTAGTTTGAAATGTGTAACTCATATTTCATGCCAAAAGTTAAAGAAAAAATATATAAAAATATATAAAAAAATATATAAAAATAATAAACTTATATATATTGCAATTTAATATATATATATATATGTATATATATAATTTTAATTTAATATATATGTAATGTAATTATGGGTTTGTTTATTTGCATTCTGACATAACTTTTTTTGTTAAACATATGTTTGTTAAACATAATTAAACATTATGACAATGAAAGCACAAAGTAATTGAAAATGAGAAACAAATGTGTGTATATGTGTAAATATATATATATATATATATATATATATATACACATACACACACATTCTGACATTATTATGACATTTATAATGATGCAAAAAAAGTTTATATTTAGTGCCAAAGGAATTATAATTAAAATATAATACAATTAGTAAATAAAAAATATGCATAAATGTTTGCTTTCTGACATTGTTTTTATGACATTACAAAAAAGAAATCAACCCTTTTATTTGTATTCACATTATTTCAGTGATGAAATTATTTTATTTATGCTATTTGTTTTTCTATTTTATTTATGCTATTCATTCGGATTTTATATTAGAATTTTATTTATTTTTTAATTTAAAAGAACTCTTCAAACAGCAATTGTTTTGGAAATAATGCACACAAAAAATTCTAAATTATGATTTTTGTCTTTTGATTTTGGTGTGAAATATGATATTTCTTTGTGCAATGTAGCGTAGCCATAAACTGTGCATTATTATCAATAGAAAATTACACTTGAAATGTTCCTGAGTGCTAAAACGTAACATAGTAAACACAACCCATCAACTCCAAAATGTAAATGAAACAATCTAGTTTAATAAGCATAATTTATGGACACATTCATGCATGACAATGCAAACCAATTGTGCTGACGCCCTGTCTTGCGTTCACAGGTTTAGCTTCTTTTCCCGTGACAAAAACCGAGGCTCTCAGAGGAGGATGCCACAGATGGGTGACGGCTTCGACTCGTGGGCGGGGAAAGATGACGTGTACACAGAACAGGCCCAGGAGGCATTACAGCACATGTAACGAACACAACACTCCACTAACCGCTAACCTGCACCGTGTGACCGTATGCCACGTTTACGCTCCCTTTCATGGTCACTTTCACAGCACAACGTCTGCAAGCAGATGAGACAAGAGCTCACAAAGGGAACATGGGGGACGGGGCCGTTTAGAGTTACTGATAGATTGTGGCCCTCACCTTCACCCAAAGATACTGCGAGGGAGTTTTATGTGCCTATTTTGTTAGATAGTTAGACATTTTATTGCTATTGCAAACGACAAATTACTGTAAGTAGATGACACGGACGAATAGATTTCAGACAGTATTCTGATGACGTTTAAAGAGAAGATGCCTTCAGTAGATAAGATACACATCTATTTTTAATTCAAATTGAATTATGAGTGAAAATATGCACATGGCTGAAGAAAAATGTGAGATTTAAATTTTTAGTTGCTACGCCCAGGCCAGAGATTGTCTGAAAAGGATGGCGGCATTATATGTTGAATTATGTTTAAAACTTTTTTTGAAATTGCACAGTAGCCTGATTCTTTTGGCACACAGAATTTAAAGGAATATCAAGTATTCATTCTATTGACAATGACATCCTTTATGACATGCTGTGTTATCACAGAAAATAATTTCAACTTGTCCCTCAGTTTGTAACATCAAACAGACATTGTATTTACAGTATTGTACTTGATATGGAGGTGTATGGGGCAAAACATTAAGATCAGAGAAATGTGCCTCTCAAAAAGCCCTTTTATTACCTCATGTTTTTGCAGTGCAGTGAATTGTGTTTTGTAGGAGGAGGATACTTTACCATTCAATGTAATGTAAAAACAGTAATATTGTGAAATATTAGTACAATTTAAAAGAACTGTTTTCTATTTGAAAGCTGAATTTTCAGCATCATTACTCCAGTCTTCAGTGTCACGTGATCCTTCAGAAATCATAATATGCTGATTTGCTGCTCAAGAAGCATCTCTTGGTTGACAACATTTTGCTTCAAAACAGTTGCTTCATGTTTTTGTGCAAAAAGTTTTTTTCAGCATTTTTGATGAATAGAAACTTCAAAAGAACAGCATTTATTTGAAATAGAAACATAAATGACTTAGCTGTCATTTTTGCTTAATTGAATGCATTGCTGGATAAAAGCATTAATTTCCTTTAAAAAAAAATCTTGCTGACCCCAAACTTTGCATTGTATTTATGTATCAAAACTGTGTGTATTTTAACATTTCTCCTATTGAAATGCCCTATATACTTCTATTGTACATGCGTTATCACATGATTTCTTATTTTTTTACAAACTGAGTGGCAAATCAGACGCATTTTCGGTGCTAATTGACAGCATGTCACAGGTTCTGAATTTAAGTCTTTAAACCCTGGAATCATGAAACAAAGCTTTACGTGCATTAAGTGTTTCTGCAGCGCATTAAAGAAGAACAATATTAATAATCCATAGTTTACTATTTGCATCTGAAGTATCTATCACATAGACAAATGTCATTCACCAGCGGTTTGCATTGCTTGAATGGTGCTTTCTCTGGCAATAATAGATGGTTTGAGTGAAAGCATGGAAATGCGTGACTATGTTAAAGTGTGTTGATAAAGGCAGCTTTGTAAGCAAGAAAAATACATGCCTGTGGGCCTTAAATCAATTGTTGAACAGCTAGTACTCCACTCAACTGAGAATGTTATCCAGCAACAAGAACTGGATCAAATGTATCATTATGAAGGATTATGCATAACTCATCTCATTGTGTATTAAACTATTTTATACCATGTATTGTAAGAAACTGCTGCTCTTCATTTTAAACATCTTGAGTCATTGACACGTTATTCATAGGACAAGTTATTTGTTCTTTAGAAAAAGTCTAATTACTGAAATTAAAGGGAACATTTTCTTGTTCAAAAATGAACATTTTGTCATTGTTTACTCGGCTTAATGTCATTTCATTTTGTATGAGTAAATAATGACAGCATTTTTTAATAAACTTTTCAAACTTAATTCACTTCGATGGGAAAAAAGATAGGTTAGGTTCAAAAGTCTCTTCTGCTCTCCAAGGCTGCATTTATTTGATCAAAAATACAGTAAAAGGTGTTATATTGTGAAATAGCACTTTATTTAATGGAATATATTTTATTCCTGTGATGCGCAGCTGAATTTTCATCATCGTTACTCCAGTCTTCAGTGTCATATGATCCTTCAGAAATCATTCTAATATTCTGATTTGCTGCTTAAGAAACATTTCTGATCATTATCAATGTTGAAAACATTTGTGCCACTTCATATTTTTGTGGAAACCATTTTTTAGGTTTCTTTGGTGAATAGAAAGTTTAAGAGAACAACATTAATTATCAATTTAATGCATCATTGCTGAAAAAAATATCTTACCAACCTCAAGCTTTGTTTAGATAAACTTTTATTTCAAACTAAATTCACATCAGTGGGAAAAAACAAATGTAGAATAAGAAAAGTAAGTCTTGTATGCAAAGCTTCATTCTCGATCTCTGTGTCTTCTATCTTCCTTTCTGTTGGAGTCTCTCTCTCGGCTTCGGTCCCGGTGGTGTTTCGAGTCTCTTTTCTCTTTGTAGTAACCTCTATCGTTCCCTCGATCCCAGTCGCTTTTCCTCTCCCGCCATCGTCCGTGTTCCCTATCTTGTTCTTGGTCTCTTTGTCTTTCCTCCCTCCCACTTGACGCATCCCATCTATCCGCTGATCTGTTCTGGGGCATCATGGATGTCAGACTGATGGGCTTCCGGAAAGGTCTATCCCTGCCTCCAAACCTCAGCTGACCCGATTCCTTTTTGCCCCCCTGGCCTCCTCCGAGTCGTCTTGGAATCCAGCCTTGGAGTGTCCGCTCTTGTTCGAAGTCCACGAAGAGCTCATATTGGTCCACCACCAGCTTGTTGGCGTCTCTCCAGGCTCTCTTCACCGAACGCTCCTCCTTGTACTCGACGAAGGCGTAACACTTGGAGAAACCCGTCACGATGTCCCGGACCAGACGTACCCTGCGGATGTCTCCAAACTTTGAGAAGACTTCCTGGAGCTTGTCCTCAGACGTCTGTGGATTCAGGCGCGCCACGAACAGTGTCAGGTGAGGGTCACCGGTCACACCCTTGTTAGGCTGGTAACGGGCCATCATGGCCCTCCAGACGGCTTTATCGTGGGGCTCCACATCTGTGCCATCGATGCTACCCGCTTTGAGAGGGTCGTAAACATTCGCCACAGGACTCCACTCACTCATCATCTGAGGGTGGAGAGTTATGGTTACAATTTATATTACATTTTAGAATAATTTATGCAATGATTAATCCAAAATCAGGTTACTAAAAAATGTTAATTAACCTTTGTATTTAAAAGTTTCTAGATTACATTGTATAATTTATGCAATAACTCTTGCAAAATGGTTCCTAAACCACTAATAAGTTCCAAAATCCAGAATAAAAGTTACTAAAAAATGTTAAAATTAACCTTTGCTGTTTCCTAGATTACATTGTAAAATAATTTATGCAATAACTCTTGCAAAATGGTTTAAACCACTAATAAGTTTTTGTTTGCATTGTGCAAAAAAAATCCAGATAAAACTTAAAATTTATGAAGAGATCTTTTTTGCTTACAGTGATGTACATTTTTACAATCTTAGTTTCACTTGATCGGTTATGCGTCATGCAAAAACAGGTTTGTCAGTGAAAGCACAGAATGCTACGGTAGTATGATGGATGACATTGGCAGAAACTCGGTAATCAGATGACAATCAAACACGATGAACACGATTCAGTGATTATATGATGAAATCCAAAGTTTTGGATACACAAATGTTCTGACACTGGATCACAAAGCATGCTGTCTTTCTACATCATGTTTTGGATAATCCAAAGAGCATCACGTGCTTCAGTGGAAACAGAACATCTGACCGTGTTAGTGAACTCGAATGCTGTCTTTCGAATTAATCAACACTAGGATGCTGTTATTCGTTTTAATTTTTGTTAATAATCTGACATAACATTTCCATAATGTAAAAACATGAAAACAAACCTTGTGTGCGCGTCTTCTAAAACAACACCGCACAAACTCTGGGTTTTTCGACGGGCCGTGCTCGCGTCTCTCCATAACGTCATCCGGTTTGAAAACCTTGTGTGCGCGTCTTCTAAAACTGTCCGTGTGGAAACTCTGGCTGTGCCGCTCGACGGGCCGTGCTCGCGTCTCTGACGTCATCCGGTTTACCGCGCAACCCAGCGCGTGTGCGTGCGTGCGTATGTTTTAAATAAAGCAATAATCCCCAAGAGGCCGGGGTTTACAGTGAATGTGTAACAGCTGGGGGCGTTGTTATGCACGACACGAAGATAAAAGAGCAAATAAAGTGTAATGATACTAATAATATATTAACAAACATTATTCTTCCGCCAAACATTGTAGTTCCTTAGAAACAGTTGTGGTTGCCACCATAGATATATAATATATACACATACACACACATATATATATATATATATATGGGACATTCTACCAGAAACGTACATTATCTGTCCTTGACATGTTAGTGAATAAAAAGTATTTCATCCAAAAAAATTCTAAAACTGACTGATGGTTTATTTCTGTGAATTGTTCTGTAAAGGAATATGTCATTCATTAGGTTCTCAGATATTTTTTTCTTTATTAAAAACACTTTTGAAAATTACAAATCCTGTCCTTGTCCTTGTCCCCAGCCAAATTAGACATACAGCTTTCATAGTTTTGTTATGCTAAAAACTGTTATTTAGAAGAAAAAAAAAACTCCATCAATAACAAGTTTAAGTTGTTATCATTCACATCAATTGATTAAAAACATGAAATTAAACATAAATTCTACAAATAAATACTATTTTACAACTGTCCCCATGTTTTCGGTTAGTCCTGTCACGTTTACATAAAACTCAACATAAAATGTGTGCAATACGCCTTTAAGGGTATGATTTGGAGGACATCATTTGACTGAAGCTGACACTGATCGAGGATGAGTTCTGTCATTGAATTTTGTGATTTTAAGCTTGTTTTTGTATGTTTTTTTTTTTTTTTGAGGAGGACGAGCTAAAAGGTCAGGCCCTGTCATGGTAAAACATCCCAGAAAATAATGAAAATGTTTTAAATCCAAAACATGTCTAAAAAGGTTACTGAAATTCCTTGATTGCATGTTAACAGTTTGTATGCTAGCAGGCTGAGTAACAGCAGTTTAAAATGGCCGACCGTCAGGCCCTGTCACATTTCAAGATTCAAGATTTTTTTATTTGTCTCACACACGATTATATATAACCAGCAGTGAAATGTGAGTCAGGTCCGCTTCATGGACAGTGCAGATATTATAGAATACAACACAGAGGAAATATACATAAAATGAAATAAGTAAAAAATAAGGTATAAAGAAAAAAATATAAAAGAATGTGCATGACTGTAGACTTAAATATTAAGATGAGCAGGAATGTACAAGAGAGGAATGTGCAAACAGGTTGTACATGGTTGTCATGTAGCAGCAATACCAAAAAAAACCACTCAGAAGTGTTATGTGCATCTGTGTGTCCTGTGACACGCCTTACAAATGAATGGCATTGTTCTTTCTTTATTACCTTTATTGCATAAATGTATTTAACACATGACATTGTAAAACATTATTTGAATAAATAGACATTAAACTGTAAATTTGAAGCTTTTTATGCTCGACAATTTTTTTTTATTTTGTCCCTCTTTTACCTAGGCCTATGTAGCACTGCTTTTGAGGTTGCACTTTGTATATTAATGATATTTCAATACATATATAGATATAATTGTCATCTATATTAGCTTTGAGTAATGATCACTGTAATTATTACAATTCATACAGGTTGCAGTTAGATGGCTCCAGTTAGTGCAGCTGAGAGCAATGTCGTGAACGACTAAATGCAGTCCCTGAGAGAAAGGAGAAACCTCTTCAGAAAGAAAGGGAGAGATGGAGACAGAAAAGGGAAAGAAGGAAGAGTATTCTTGAGTTCAATGAGAGAGACCAACAGAAAAAATCTGGGCTTAAGAGAAGTCCGCAGTTCCAGGGCCTTCGGGGTTAGAAAGGGCTACTGTCACAGTACCACTTCATATTACAGCTCGGTAATAACAGCGTGATACCACGGTAGAATCTACATTTTTACTTGCATATAAAATGCGTATAAAAATGTATTTTATTCAATCATAAAAACATGCTGAGATGGCATGATATGTGTTTCTCATTGTTTAACATGTCCTCCATATAACTCAACGTTCAGATTAATAAGATTTTTACAAGTGGAAATGTACGTTTCTGGTAGAATGTCCCATATATATATGGTTGCAACAAAGTGGTGGCCGAGCAACACAGACATAAACAAAGGTGTATGTTTGTAGAGTAATTTACAACAGCTTCGAATGCGGCTCAACCAATCAGAATAAAGGACCGGAACTATATGTTTTATAATAATCTTTCTATTTAAATGTCTAAGAACACATTGAAAATCTGTGATTAATAAAATTTTAGAACTTGACATAAAATGGAATTTATTCTGAAACATTCTGCTCTATTTGTAGGCCACTAATTAAATAAACAAATTTGTGACATTGAAATCACGCTGAGAACATGATCATCAGGTTTAAATGAAGTCAGCTTGAGTGCTGCTGTCATATAAAGAATATATAGGATTTTGTTCAGACTTCTGACAAAAACAGAGGCAAAGCACTGCATAAAATCATTTATTTCAATGCATCTACCATCTCATACAGATTGATTGGAACACTCTCCGTCAGAGCTTTTGGTCATCAACACTCAGTTTTTGTGTAACAGGTACAGCTTTGATCAGGTTAATCACGACACACTCAGCATTGTACAATGGTAACATTTCAAATGATATCAAAGTTTGGTTTCACATTCCAGTTTTCTGAACCTTTTAAAATGCCACTCCTTTTAGCATCACCGGCGTTGTGCATCAAACATAAATGTTTGGGCATTATAAATAATTATTGCTAAGCCTCTAACTACCTTACATTAGATTAGATTAAGAAAACTCTTATAAAAATGCAGAAAGTTGGACTATAACTGCATGCTTTGGAAGCACTGATCTACCAATATATAAAACATACAAAAAGAAATGTGCCGAAACTAGCATGTCAGAGCAGGATAAATATCTTAAAAGTAGGACACGTCGAATATGTACCGCAATCTAACGTGTTTGACATGTAAGTCACTGTGTGACATACCCATACACTTACTATCCCAAAACATTCTGTTTACTAAGGCAATAATTACATTAAAAACTGTCTAGTTAAGAAACAAGGTGTTTTTCCCTCCTCTCAATACATTAATGCTTTAGCCATGGGTGAGCTTCTATCGAAGCTTTACTGCGGTCACCATAGTCATAAAGAAGTTCTTCTCCTTCCTGGATGTCTCTGGAGGCCACAAGGATAAGGTGAGGTATTCCATTAATATCATGGAGTTTGGTTTGACAATTGCCATTTTTACTGTGGTTGATGAGCCTTCCCAATCGATCCGACTCCTTCGTAGCGTCCACACTGTCGGCGAAGAAATGTGCAAGATTTCAGATAGCGTTTCACTGCTCATTAAAGAAATTGTTCAGCCAAAAATGAAAAATTGTTGACAATTTATTCACCTCACGCCATCCAAGATGTAGATGAGTTTGTTTCTTCATCAGAACAGATTTGGAGAAATTTAGCATTGCATCCCTTGCACACCAATGGATCCTCTGCAGTGAATGGGTGCCATCAGAATGAGTGTCCAAACAACAGTTTGAAGTTAAAATGTCTAAATGATGGATTTGTTTCTTACAAAAACACAGCTTTTCACTTCACAAGACATTAACTGATGGACTGAAGTGGTGTGGATTATTGTGATGTTTTTATCAGCTGTTTGGACTCTCATTCTGACGGCACCCATTCACTGTAGAGTATCCAAAGGTGTGATTCAAGTTATATAATGCTAAATTTCTCCAAATCATTTCTCATGAAGAAACAAACTCATCTACACCTTGGATGGCCTGAAGGTGAGAAGTAAAAAGGTATTGCAAACAGTTTTAATTGACTTTAGAACAGCTTAAAAGCTAAAATGCTGACAATGCTAAAATGACAGACTAGTGTTGTCAAAAGTACCGACCTCGATACCATTCGGTACTGAAATTTTAAAAACGTCCATTTCCCGCTAAGATTTGAGCGGATTATTAAACAGCGCTGATTGGTCATCGTTCACGTGCTCAACAGATAGGTCTGTGATTGGCTTCAATGATCAATGAAGCGCTCGGTGAAGAGTGTGAAGCGATGATCAATGAAGCCAATCACAGACCTATCTGTTGAGCGCGTGAACAATGACCAATCAGCGCTGTTTAATAATCCGCTCAACAGCGCTCAAATCTTAGCGGGAAATGGACGTTTTTAAAATTTCAGTACCGAATGGTATCGAGGTCGGTACTTTTGACAACACTATGACAGACCGCTAAATGACAGACTAAAATGCTACAGTAAAAAAAAATATTAATTACTTTACTTACTATGTATGTGAAAAAAAATCTTCAGTGGCATGCGTGTTACCATGATGGTGTTTTGTTTTGTATGACACCTTCACCTTCTATAGGATTTGTTAATGTTGCTACTGTATTTCATATGATAGTTACAGCTGATGTTTTTTCTTTTTACAGTAAACTTCACAATTTTTTCCCCACAGTGGGTGTGGTACCTACCAATATGTTTTGCTGAGATACTGGAAGTAATACATGTAGCAGCCAGTGGTTGGATCTTGTGCGTATAAAGCCTCCCTTTCTTTGGCGTCCGTTATCTGCAGCAGATCTCCATGATACTCCACTACATACTGGCCTTTCTGGAACTTCTGCGTGGCGAAAACTCCCCTGCCCTTTCCTTCAATGTATCTGACCTGTCAAGAACAACATGAAGTTACGTTTGCGTCCATCCAGCAGAGTTTAACATAAAACTGAATTCATCATGTCCAAAATTACCATCATTCCATTCTCAATCCCGTTTGTGATCAGCATGTCTATGAGCCTCTTCTCTTCACACTGGTGACAGAAAACAGGCATATGCATTAATATTAGAACTTCGGCTGATGTAACGCCTATGAAAAACACAAAATCCGAGCACTACCTTCAGTTCACTTTTGCTTTTTCTGGAGCTTCTTCTGATGGGGTAATAATCTGTAACCTTTCGGTTTTGAGGGCTCTTGGTATCAGCCCTGTAAGACAAAAAGAAATGTTCATAATACAGTCATTTTATACTCTGTAGATATTATTAATAATAATAATAATGTGCAATGATAAATCATTCACAAAATAGAGAATTGTGTGTGTAAAAATAAATACGTTATAATATTTTAGTATTATATTATATATTATAGTAGTATATAATCATTGATATGCCATTATTAATGATACTAAAATAATTTTGAATCTATTTTGAATTAGATTTTATACTTTGTTTGCATTTTAATGTAAAAATTAACAATTTTGTTGTGCGTTTTTCTATACATTTTTTTATACATGGATAGTTTTTTTAGTAGTTAGTTAAACTAAACAAAAATGAGAAATAGCTGAAATAAAATAGTTTTTTAATATTATATTTTATTTCAGTTAATTTTTTTATGGTTTTAGTTAATGATAGATATATATAGTTTTGTAAAATAAAATTGATAAAGCAATCTTACAATAATTAAAATTCTATAAAGGAAATCATCAATTCAAAAAGCTAGATGAGAAAGTTGCTCATCCAGTAGCTGAACAAAACTGAAAAATTAATACCTTCAATTTTTAGGCAAAAATGTTAATAAACTTTCTGTGATTGAGCTTCAAATACATCACTGACTTACATTCTCTTTGTAGATTTCTTTACTTTAACTTTGCGACAGGCTGGTTTCCTCTGACTGGGGGAAGTGATGTCACTGCTGGCGTGGATGTAGGACGCAGTGCAGTGCAGCTGATGCGTCTGCTCCTCGGCTCTGTGCACCGAATGCTGCAGCTCTTCATTCACAGTCATTTTCGGGAGGATGAACTCACCATTTACAGTACTGCCTCTCCTGGCTGCAATACACACAAATTAATCACTTGCAACAAATGCAGTGAACGTGACCAATGTCAAGAGACAGATCATGCACTTATTTCCTTCATCCTTACCATCTCCATGCTTCTGTGGCTCATTTTGCGTGCAGAATAATCGTGAAGTTTTGCCGTCCTGGATGAGTTTGACGGAGATGGCTTCATGATGCTGTGATTTGGAGCTGCTGTGCTGTAAGAGACGGTGAAATGGCGAGTGTCCGTTGCATATGACGTCCTGCAAAACAGTGAGACTTAGAAAGGAGGCGCCAACTGGCTTGAGTTTTCTGTGCGTCTAAGCATAAAGTAGTGGCGTACATCAAATTGTGGTTTATGAGGCATTAAATAATATACAGTGGAGTAAAACGTGGTCACGTATTAGGCATCCAATGCAAATACCAGACATGACAAAGCACATTTTGTAGTCAAAATTTACACACTCTGTTAAAAAGATAAAGAAATGAACAAAGTATGAACATTATTTTTTAAAAACCCTACATTTAGTGTAAATGTTTTATAAAAAAAAAAATCATTTTAATTATTAGAATCAACTGTAATTTCCACATAAAACATTGTATAGTGTTATTTTATTATCAATTATAGGTTTATACTTTTTGTAAAAACTTAATTATTTCAAGAGTTTTTGTTGTCATTTATATTAGTTAACTTCTTAGTAATTCTGTTGTGCATTCATTTTTTTTATTAGTTTTTTTAAATGTCTATGTAGTTGTAATCTTATATTTTATAACACACATATATATATACATATATATATATATATATATAAAATGGGTAGTTGACTTATCAATGTGTCCTATAGTGTGACAGCAAAAATGTAAAAAAAAATAACTCTAACATTAAAGATAAACTTCTCTCATGCTATTTGTAACTAAGAATGAAGATACATTTTTCTCATGTTATTTGTGTTAAGTTTTTTTTATATATATATATATTTGTGCTATGTCACACCATAGGACACAGTCCAATTTTTATTTGTCAACTACCCATATATATATATATATATATGTGTGTGTGTGTGTGTATATATATATATATATATATATATATATATATATATATATACACACACAATTTTGTGTATATATAAAATTTAGTGTAAATATAAAAAGTGTAAATATGTAAAAATAATAATAATAATAATGGTTTACCTAACATGTAAATACACATCTAAATATGTTTATTCTGGCTCAGTCTGTGTCTTTATACATTATTATGCTTTATTCTTTAATTTTATTATTTCTATTATGAATATATCTTATGTGTCTTGTTGTATATTATGTGTGCACTGGAAAATGTATTTACCAAGGAAAATTCCTTGTGTGTGGCAATAAAGATCTTTCTGATTCTAATTATAGTAATATAAATAATATTGTATTATAACTAATATATAATATAAATAATTGTGAAAAGCAGTAGTAAAATTCCAAGTATGGGTCACCATACTTGGCCACATACCACTTCCCTTTCCCCCCTTTCCCTTAAAAATAATTATAATAATAATAAATATTTAACAGGAGGCGACTAACCAAACAGTATATATATATATATTTTAATAACTAATATCTAAGTCGATCGTAAACCGCATAACATGTAATTATAGTGATGTAACTTTAACATGTTATTGATAGTTGCTGATCACGCCCACACTGGGCCTGTAAACAGCTGCGCTCGCGCGGTTTATAATGTTGTACTCCGCAGCGCTATTGTTCTTTTATCTGCTTTAAACGTCACAATCAAGTGTACTAACACACACATATCACACATCACACCGACTACACACACAATGCCACATCCATTCATAAAACTTATCAAACAGCAACCGAATGAAGCCAGTGGAGCTCGTGTGTTTCTGATGGAGAGTTGAGGATAAGAGCAGTTTATAGACGCATCCAAACACAGTCTGTTATCAGACCGCGTCAAATAATCATTATCCGCGAGGAAGACGCGTGTAACATACCCCGTTCATTTCAGTGCGAGCCTTATTGTTTCGAGACGATGGTCCGGTCCAGTGTTTTCTCCTCTAACGTTACACTTCTGTCCGTCTAAACGGCGAGGAACGAGGACATTCAAACAACAGCTCCGTGTTCACGACGGGAAACAACTAGAAACTTCAGAGCTGTTTTAATTAATGCTCCTCCATCCGAGCTAGTTTGTACAGTTTCACGCCGCCATGTTTGCACTTTTATCTCATTCACGGGAGGAAACCATGTGAGCATTTAAATAACCAATAATGTTTGGAAGTTGTTCAAATTACCCGGAAGATGGGGCTGTTCCTGTTTTATTATTAGTTACAAAAATAATAATACTATAAAAAAATAAAATAGCTATCGAAAAGCTGATTCAGTATTGGTAGTACATTTTTATGTTTTAATTTTGAATTCTATGCGTTATTTTTATTTGCTTATTTAGTTTTAACAGTTTGTAGATTCTATAGGGTCAGTAAGTAGAAGCCTTGCAAAAAGTAAATCATATTTTTCTTAATAACTAAAAAACATCTTAAAGAACATTACAAAAGACTAATAATTTTTAGTGTACAAAGACGTTTTGAAGTTGACCTTGGGTACTGAGTGTTTTATTTTCCTCAAAATAAAATTGAAAAGTAAAAAAATAAATGTAATAATAGAAATTTAAGTTTAGAAATAGAAGTTTTATATTATTTCTGTAAAAGAGTTTTAAGGTCAGTCTTGCAAAACACAATATACTTTTTTTTTATAGGACCAGCAAGTAGAAGCCTTGCAAAACAACGAAACTATCATATATACCACTTAAAATAAATACTAAAATAATATATACATAACACTTGTTTTTTACTATTTTTTAAATATTCCTATTTTTTCATTTTAAAAATCCTAAAGGTCCTTAAATATCTTACAAGGCCGAACGGAAAATTCTAATATAAAATCCCAAAAACTTCAATGGTTTATGGACATATTTTGTTTTACATGCCAACATTAGTATATTATGTATATTTAGGGTGCTTTCTTCATCTCTCAAAGTGTTTTGAAGACAATATTAAAAAATACAATATACAAAGATTTTTTAATGTTGTTCATAGTGCGTGTTTTTTTTTTTATATAATTCATAGATTTAAAACATGTTGATCTTTTGATATATTGTATATATTTTCAACCTTTGTCAAAAAGCAGAGGTCAGAACTCTCAGCCTTTGACCTTACCAGTATGGCTTCAGCAATGTCATTTTGACGTGTCATTGGAGGTAACTATTTTTATCGCGTCACTTCCTGAATGTGCGTAAGGGATAGGTCACGTGACGGGGCTTCGGCGCTCTCCTTCTCCGACTACTTTTGAATTTAAAATATAATTAAACACCTCGATTCATATGGACGGGCTCCGGGGCTTTCTGAAAGATGGTCGTAGGTCGGCTCTCGACCGATGCTCCGCGACGCGTTATTCGCGTCGCGTCGGGAACATTTCCGAACGCAAAATCGACTGTTTTGTGGGCTGCAGCGTCACGTGACCCGCACGCGCCTCGGGTAAAGATGGCGCCCGGCGGTTAGAAAACAAGCTGCGCGAGCAGCGGCGACATCCTTCACTCTGCCGCGACGTTTGGGATCCATAGAAACCGTTTGGAGTACGTGTTTGACTTACTGGACATTAGCTGTCAGACAGCGGGTTTGCTCTGTTTTTTGTCACGCTCACAATTTCGATCGGTTTAGGGCCGTTACGCGAAGGTATACTGAGTTTTAATGCGTTTTTTTGCTTGAAAGCTGAGGGAGTCTCGCGCTAGGCAGCTAACCTGAGGCGAGCCGTTAGCGCACTTTTGACAAAGTCACTGACAGGAATTATTCGCTCATATGTCATTTTTTGGCACTTATTCTGCTTGTCAGGGTCCTTGGATTATTTAAACCCGGGTATAGCCTATTTAAAGAGCGTTTTGACTCCTCTTTTGATGTTTAAAGTTGATGAAACGAATCGTGAGGAAAATTACGTTAGCTAGCAGCCAACGTAACCAAGACTGAGGAGCTGTTTACACCACATGCAGCATAATTTTTTTGAAATAGTGAGACTTTATTTTGATGTTAAAGGCGTATTTATATTATACACTAATGTTATAATGTGTCTTAACCCAGGATCTGTTCCTCGGGGAAATATTTAACATCTCCGCTGAATATTGAGGACTTAGGAGCAGCACGTTTAGTTCACCGGCTGTCTTATGTTGTGTATTCACAGCCGCCAGATAATACGACAGGTTATTACCGATCAACGTTTTGATCATTTCGGGGATCATTAGAGTTTTAATTTGTTTTTAGTCTGGTTTCTAAACGTGTAAGCTGATTGACATTAACGTCCAGCAGCAACGTCAGACCAGGAAGTATCTTGTTGGATCAGTTTTGGCAAACACGTGTGGAGATGGATGTTGTGGTGAGCCGTTAGCAGCATTAGTTTAGCACGTTGTTGCTCTTATGAGTACATTTCTTGACTAATTAGTGTTGTTTAGGGTTATGTATTATTATGCAGTGTTCAGTCGCAAAGTTCTAACATGTGATGGGAAAGATATGATCTTTAATTAGGGGTTACGTCATTGTCTTTATTAAAGATGTGTGTAGTTTAAGAGGACGTTAAATTACGTCTGATGTTAGATAATAAAAATGGATGTTTAGCAAAGTAGAGTCTCTTTATGATCATTAATATTATGGTTTTCTCTGTCCTTTAGACAATGGATCCTGGACAAGATTTGCTTCTGGCTGCTCTTAGTGAAAGTGGAATCTGCCCTAATGATCTGTTTGATGTTGATCCTCAGGACACACTTCCACTCCCTGCTTCACAACAGGTCATTTAAAACACATACATGCAATATGGTTTACTCCTTTTCATGCAGTTTAGTGTTTTTTCCCTTTATTCAAAACTAAGGCTGGGTGTTAACACAGATTTTACAAATCCATTTGTTTAAAGTATCTAATAGTTTGGATGTGTATCTGGTACAGTACAAGTAAATTTTTTTGTAAGAAAAAAAAAATCACTTACTAAAGCACCGTTCACACCAAGCACGATAAAGATAACTATATTTGCGTCCACACCAGCGAACGATATAGTCTGTTTATTCTAAGTGCACGTGCGTCTGCCGCTTTAAATTTTTAAGCACATTATAGCAGGATGGATTCTGATTGGCTGTCAGTGTTTTTATCATTCATCAGCTGGAAAAAAATCATTCTTTAAGTGACCGTTAGCATCTCGCTCAAAAATGACCAAAGAGTTTCGGGACTACCTTCAGGCGCTGCGTAATATCATTGCGCCTGCTGCACCCATTGTACGGCAGCAAAGTTCCTTGATTATTACGCCGGAATGAGAGTATAGTTCCTAGCCATATCGGCCTAGAAAATCACAACTTTTCATTTTCCGTCAGTCTTAGTACACAATGTAACTACAGATGAGTCAAGTTTTAAATAGGAAACATATCAAACCTCTTTGGTCATTTTTGAGCGAGATGCTAATGGTCTAATCAGATTCAATGATCTATGCTAAGCTACGCTAAAAGTGCTATCGCCAGACCCAGAGATCGGCTGAATGCATTTGAAAACGGTAAAACTCAGATGTTTAACTCTTGGGGAGTTGGAAAATGAACCTATTTTCAAAAAAAGTGGAGTGTTCCTTGAATGTTAAAGGTTAAAATTAACGTCCAGACGATCACATTTTATTGCAGTTTGTTTCAGATATACAATTAACATTGTATACAGAAATTTCAGTTGCACATAAGACAGTTTTATGTAAACTTCTTAATTATATTAAAATAGTTTTACTTAAATTTGTTGTTGAAATAAAATCATTTGAACTTGTTTTACTAGTGGATTTATTGAAACCTACATGAAATAGTGAAGAACATATAATGATTGTCATATACTACATATATTTAGCAAAATACTCAACTATTGAGTTGTTTTTATAGCCAAGTAATGAGCTATGGATATTGAATGGCTTTCCTGAGGTTAATGTACCTTTTATGTGACCCCTTTCTGCAGTTGAAACACTGGATTGAGTGATTACATGTCTTCTGATGATCATTCATATTCATTTTGTTCTATAACTAGTAGTAAAGTGGAGGGGATGATCGGTTCACATGCCGCTTGAACTGAGGCCCTACAGCAATTTGTTACAACATTAAAAAGCCCTCAAACCACATTTATTGTTTGAATTTTGTGATAGAATTACCATAACTTAAAAGCTGAGATATCAAAAGCAACAAAGCACAAACCTTATTGAGCTTGTAGGATATGAGACTTGCTACAAATAATGTTTAGTGAAGTTTTTTACATGCAACAATAGAAAACAGCATAGATTGGGATTTAAGAATCAATATTGGTTCATCAAAATGATAGTCAACCCAGACATACTAAAAACAAAACTGAAAGTAAAAGCATTCTTTCTCAAAGTCGCACATTTGATGATTAACAAGTGGTGATTGAGTAGTCTTCTTTTCTTTTCCTTTTCAGTCAGTCTCATTAAATGCACTTGACATCGGTCTCAGTAATGAAGCTTCTGGAATTGTCAGGATTGAACCTACAGTACCACCTACTCCTACAGTCACAATCAGGGTAAACATTACTAAGAGCCTAAAATCTAGTTCAAATTGCATCTTATTCTGACCAAGAACCAATGTAATTTTAGTGTCATTGAATTACTATTATAGTTTTATTCGTATTTGAAATGTTCTTTTTTATTTTCCATTTTAGTGAAAGTTTTAGTAATTTTGTTTTTGTAATTTGTTGTCTAGTTTTTTTTTAATGTCAATATAGTTTTTATTATTTTTTTAAGATTAAGGCCGCATGTCCACCAAAGCGTTTTAGCCAGCTGAAAATGCCCAGCTGTGAGTGCTTGAGAGCGCAGTGTTTTTTTTTTTCAGTTGTGTTTGCTATATGGAATATCCACTGAAATATGGCAGATGCATTGTGAATGAAATGTTTCTCTAAGCATTATTTTTCATAATATTATGGTAGTCCGGCAGTTCCATCTGGTAAAGACATAAATACTCGGAGACAAGCAATATTAACTTCTCCATTGTTGTTCAGTTGTAGTACAAGCAGGGTATGACGGTTGGTCGGTATTAGACCCGCCCCTCCCCCACTGTGGTTGGTTAGTTGACTAAAAAGTGACAGTGATGAGCGCTGCGTTTTACCCAATGTTGAAACATTCTTTTCAAAAACTCTGCGCTCCCATTGAAAACAATTGAAAAAATACGCTCCCCTCAGGAAAAAACTCTTTGGTGGACACGCGGCCTAAGTGTTAGTTATTTTAGTATGCAAGATAAACTAGAATGAAAAATCTTGTCTTGGCAACTGGCTGAAATAATAGATATATTTTTTAAATTAATGTTTACTTTCAAGTAATGTAAAAAAAAATCAGTTTTTTGTTAACTATAATAACCCTGCCAAGAACTGCCCACTTAGGCTGAAAGGCCAGTATGTCATGAGGCAACCAACCAGAGTTTTTGTTTTTAGTTTAGGATAGTTTATCAACATTATTTTTTACCTGATATACAGATATACAGTGGGTACGGAAAGTATTCAGACCCCCTTAAATTTTTCACTCTTTGTTATATTGCAGCCATTTGCTAAAATCATTTAAGTTCATTTTTTTCCCTCATTAATGTACACACAGCACCCCATATTGACAGAAAAACACAGAATTGTTGACATTTTTGCAGATTTATTAAAAAAGAAAAACTGAAATATCACATGGTCCTAAGTATTCAGACCCTTTGCTCAGTATTTAGTAGAAGCACCCTTTTGATTTAATACAGCCATGAGTCTTTTTGGGAAAGATGCAACAAGTTTTTCACACCTGGATTTGGGGATCCTCTGCCATTACTCCTTGCAGATCCTCTCCAGTTCTGTCAGGTTGGATGGTAAACGTTGGTGGACAGCCATTTTTAGGTCTCTCCAGAGATGCTCAATTGGGTTTAAGTCAGGGCTCTGGCTGGGCCATTCAAGAACAGTCACGGAGTTGTTGTGAAGCCACTCCTTCGTTATTTTAGCTGTGTGCTTAGGGTCATTGTCTTGTTGGAAGGTAAACCTTCGGCCCAGTCTGAGGTCCTGAGCACTCTGGAGAAGGTTTTCGTCCAGGATATCCCTGTACTTGGCCGCATTCATCTTTCCCTCGATTGCAAACAGTCGTCCTGTCCCTGCAGCTGAAAAACACCCCCACAGCATGATGCTGCCACCACCATGCTTCACTGTTGGGACTGTATTGGACAGGTGATGAGCAGTGCCTGGTTTTCTCCACACATACCGCTTAGAATTAAGGCCAAAAAGTTCTATCTTGGTCTCATCAGACCAGAGAATCTTATTTGTCACCATCTTGGAGTCCTCCATGTGGGCTTTCATGTGTCTTGCACTGAGGAGAGGCTTCCGTCGGGCCACTCTGCCATAAAGCCCCGACTGGTGGAGGGCTGCAGTGATGGTTGACTTTCTACAACTTTCTCCCATCTCCCGAATGCATCTCTGGAGCTCAGCCACAGTGATCTTTGGGTTCTTCTTTACCTCTCTCACCAAGGCTCTTCTCCCCCGATAGCTCAGTTTGGCCGGACGGCCAGCTCTAGGAAGGGTTCTGGTCATCCCAAACGTCTTCCATTTAAGGATTATGGAGGCCACTGTGCTCTTAGGAACCTTAAGTGCAGCAGAAATTTTTTTGTAACCTTGGCCAGATCTGTGCCTTGCCACAATTCTGTCTCTGAGCTCTTCAGGCAGTTCCTTTGACCTCATGATTCTCATTTGCTCTGACATGCACTGTGAGCTGTAAGGTCTTATATAGACAGGTGTGTGGCTTTCCTAATCAAGTCCAATCAGTATAATCAAACACCGCTGGACTCAAATGAAGGTGTAGAACCATCTCAAGGATGATCAGAAGAAATGGACAGCACCTGAGTTAAATATATGAGTGTCACAGCAAAGGGTCTGAATACTTAGGACCATGTGATATTTCAGTTTTTCTTTTTTAATAAATCTGCAAAAATGTCAACAATTCTGTGTTTTTCTGTCAGTATGGGGTGCTGTGTGTACATTAATGAGGAAAAAAAATGAACTTAAATGATTTTAGCAAATGGCTGCAATATAACAAAGAGTGAAAAATTTAAGGGGGTCTGAATACTTTCCGTACCCACTGTATATGTTTCTGCTAACTTGTAACTAAGTGAATCAAACAGAACTGAATGTTTTGTTTTGTTTTTACAACAACAACGAAAAACATGGTTTGCATTTATTTCTGGAAGTTGCATCAAGCCAGTCAGATTGGAACTAGTGATTTCATGCCTTTTATTCTGTGAAATATAATGCAGAGAGTGAGTGAGCAAACTGTGGGCGGTCTGTCTGAAGCTACTGCTTGTGACATTTTAATATTTGACTGTAAAGCTCAGAATTACGCATTGATTGTATATTCTGTTGTCTTTGCAGGAGAAGCCACAGCCCTCAACAACCACCTTCGTTTTAAATCAACTGAATCAGTTGCCATCGCTGGGTACAATTGTAGTCACCAAACCATCAGCCGGGACCACATCCAGGCAGACCATCACCAGTAACCAAGGTCGTGCACACAAGTTCGACAGCACAACGGAGCACTTCATCCTCTCCCACTGTTTGCACTGTGGTCCCACCGAATAATGAGCAGATCAGGTTGAAGGACCTTCTCCGAACCAGCAGCCTGAAGACAAGCAGCCTTGGAGAGCTTATGAAGTTGAAGCCCCCACCTGACATAGTGCAACCTGTTGCTACGGCAACAGCCACAGGCACAAGTGAGTGCTGGCAGACGTGCTGGACCTCGAGCGATCATAGATGTTTTTTTTGCTTGTAAGGGTCTGTCGATACAGCTGTCGGCTTTGTGGCACTTTGCAGATCTAACGCTGAGTGCCAGTTTTCAAGTGCTCCAGCTGTCAAAACAAGAAACCAACATGAGCTCAAACCACCTTTGGAGGCGTTAAAGCCATTTAGATGCTCTTAAGAAATAGACCTGTTTTTAGGTCTATTTTGTTACAAACATTATCGATTTAGGCCATGTTCACAGTGCAGCTAAAGATGCTTGTCAGTGCTTCAAACCAGTGTGCTTCATGATAGTATTACTTTTATACCATGAATTTTTATTTTTATTTCAGGTTAGTATTTGTAGTGCAACTTATTTTAGTTGCCAAGGCCGCATTTCTCATTTTCATGAAGTTTTTCATCCAATATTTATTTTATTTCAGTTTTTCAGTTAACCAGATGTTTTTCTTAGTAATTTAGTTAGTGATAACACTGCTTTAAACCAAATAACTGTTCGATAATTTAAAACTGTTTTGAATTTCTAGCATTTATGTTGCACTGAAGAGTTTCATTGTTAAAAATTTAAGCATTGACTAAAGCTTGTTTAGAGGGACTGTGTGGATATAATCATGCTGTTTTTTTCTTTAATGTCAATGCTCTTCCTTTCAGAAATTATTCTGGTCTCCACAAAGATGATGAACAGATCAGGTATGGGTAGGGTTTTAACTGAAGTGCACTGAGTCTGTTTTCACAGGTGCTTTCATGTTGTGGTGGAGCCGTATCATTTTTGGCAAGCTGCTGTTTGTGGGTGTGAATATTTGTGTCTCATATTTGTGAATATTTTTTGTTTCCGTTTTCTTCAGCGGAATTAAACAATGGTTTGAAAAAGGAGGTGTCCAGCAAAGACGTTGCAAGAATATGGGTCAACGATGACATGAAAATGCGGAGCTTCTCACCTGTAAATGTAAATTTATTTATTCACATTTAAATGTAATGAGACATTCGCTGAGGACTTGAGCTGTCATTTAAATTTTTTGGATTGTTTTTATTTGAATGTAGAAATTGCCAGGAATGAAGGAGGAAGAGGAACCAGAGGAAGAGGAAGAAGAGGAGCTGGGTCATGCAGAGACGTATGCCGAATACATGCCGATGAAACGTATGTATAATCATGTTATCAGAGTGCTTAAGTAAAGGATTGTGCACAGCCAGCAATTCCTTAGCTGTACATTGTATGTAATCTATGAAAAATATTGGATTTTTATTAATAATAGTGCCAACTAAGCCATAGTTTTTTTTTTTTACTGTTTTGGCAAGTTTGTAAAGTTGATCTTATTTCATCTCTCAGTGAGAATTGGACTGCGGCACCCTGATTCTGTGGTGGAGACTAGCTCTCTGTCCAGTGTCAACCCACCAGATGTGTGGTACAGACTTTCCATTCCAGAGGAGACCATCGATAGAGGCTGGTTATCTGCCCTACAGCTTGAGGCAGTCACATATGCTTCTCAGGTTTGGACCGTTTTTACATATTCTAACCTCGAAAATGTTATTACCATTAGTTCATTTTAGTTAGTTCATTAGTTCATTACCATTATAGGGCCATATAAATTCCGTTTTTTTTTTTTCTAAATTCATTTTTTTTTCGACTCCTTTTTAATGGACATATTAAATTGTATTAATCAAAAAACATGCCTAATTAATTAAAATAATGAAACTTATACAATTTAACATTAATTTATTAAAAGTGTAACAAAAATGACATGTTTAGGGCCGTATGAAATGTTTATTTTTTTTCTCACCTTATGTTTTATTGTTACCAAATTCTGTGTTTTAGCATGTCTAATTATTTGAATGCATACAAACTATTTTTATTTATTCTTACAGTAGCCTTGTGAATTTTTTTTTTTTCCCTCAGAAATTCTGTGTTGTGTATCAATTTTACTGGTTATCAGATGAAGGCATAAATCATTGATTTAATTTATATTTTAATTAATGAAAATTAAACATTTACATTTTTGGCAAATAAAGGGGATTTACTATTAAAATTTAAATATTTTGTGATTATTTCTTAAAAAAATTAAGTTTTATTATTTTTCAACAGTAGTAGTAGTAGTAACACATACATTCTACTAAATAATATAGTAATATAGCCTATTTCTGGCACAATGTCTTTAATACAGTAAGTTAAACCGGACTTTTATTTTGACGGGTTGCCGTGAATACCTTTTAAAGTTCTGTGTGTATATGATATGACGCTAGTTTTACTCAAATGAAATGGTAAAATGCTCGTGAAGTGACTCTCAGATCAGTTCTGGAGATATTGTTTGTGTATTTGTGTCCTCATTGAGATGGCAGACGCTGAAATCACTGCGAGCGCTGTGTATGTAAACAAAACCGCGCGTCTGCTCCATTCACACAGAGATGCGCAGAACATGCAGGATTCATATTTAAATCGACTTTTGCGGCTTAATATTTACAGATACTAGTCCATATCATGATTTGATTTAAGTGTAATGACCTACTTTTGATTCATTCATCCAAACTTTGACAAATTCCGTGACATTCCGCATTAAACTGTAAATTCCGTTTTTATGACTGGATTCCGCGATTCCGTCTGTTTTCTGCATCGCGGAAATCATAGGGCCCTACCATTATTAGTTAATTTTTCAGGTCAAATCACAATTACTATAGTTTCTAAAATGATGTATTGCAGTATTTTAGATCTGTCTCTTTCAATCATGTCTCTTTGTACAGCAACATGAGACATTCCTACCAAATGGAGACAGAGCAGCCTACTTGATTGGAGACGGGGCTGGCGTTGGAAAGGGTAGAACCATTGCTGGAATCATATATGAAAATTATCTTCTTGGCAGGAAAAGGTCCCTCTGGTAATCACTTGTTTTCTTCCTCCTTCAAGCTGCTTTTTGGTGTGTATTTGTACCCGTATTCATGTTTTTTTTTTCCACCACCGGTCTGTACAGGTTTAGTGTCTCAAATGACTTGAAATACGATGCAGAGAGGGACTTGAGAGACATTGGAGCAAAGAATATTCAGGTCCATTCGCTAAACAAGGTACATTAAGTGCTTCTTAACCAGCATATCAAGATGTTTGTGCATTTCGAGTAGAAAATACATTTTCTATCTCTCTTTCAGTTCAAATATGGAAAGATCTCATCGAAACACAATGGGAGTGTGAAAAAAGGTGTGATCTTTGCCACATACTCATCCTTGATTGGAGAGAGCCAGTCTGGGGGAAAGTATAGGACGAGATTCAAACAGTTACTACACTGGTGTGGAGACGACTTTGATGGTGTTGTATCCTTTCAAGTTAAAAAGAAAATGGGAGGAAGGAAGAAAGTCAGAGATTGCCAATTTTATAACAAAATTCATACAATAAGTGACGTTTTGATGCTCTTTAATGTGGCGTTTTGGCACTCAGTTCAAGCGACAGTATTTCAACTTTGGAAAGACATCAATAAAATAGCTTGTAAACAACATTTACATTTAGCTTAGGAAAACCATTCAATGTCCGCAGCTTGCTAGCTAAAAAAAAGTAACTCTATAGATGCGCACTAAATAACATGCATTTTTTTTTACGTAACATGTTTTCTTAATTAGTTTTGTGACATTTAACATATTTAATGTGTGCATGTTATGCCATTGAATCTCTCATGAAAACAAGTTATTATAGCCACCATTTAAATGTTTATATTAAATTAAATTAAATTAAAATCAATAAAAAGTTAATAAACTTATGGGCAATTTAAATGTTTATAAACAACTCAGTTTTTTTGTGTTGATCTATTAGACAGATTTGATCAATTAAATGATTAGAAAAGAAAACATTTAATTTGGCTTTGATTGTCAGGAAATTTAAAAACTTTAGTTTTTGTAAAAAAATAAAAAAATAAATCAGTGCATGACTAGTAGGGATGCTCCGATACCACTTTTTCCAGTACCGATGCCGATACGATACTTTTATTTTTGGTACTTGCTGATACAGAGTACCGATACTGGTATTTTCATTGTATTTGTAAAAAGATAAATAAATATTGGGTACTGAAACCAAAAGAAAATGTATAATGTTAGTTGGTTAACTTCCATTTATCAAATATATCCTTCAGTTATTTTCACGCTTAATTATGCCAATTAAAATGTATTTTACAAGTTTTAGTTAATTTCACTGTAAATTTTTTGCTCTATAGTACATCATCTTTAATTTAATAGCATTAGAGCTGCTCCATTGCAGCGGCTCAGTACTGTAATCACGCATTTGCTGTAATAATGCAGGGAACCAATCTTTCAGAATTATAAGTAGCGTTTTTTTCATCTGAAACGTGCTCCGATTTATATTCTAAAGCGACTCACATAATACGGAAACACTCATGAAGCAAGCAAAACATGCGCAACGCGTGCACGTGTTTGTATTGGTGCAGAATGAGAGGGACAAGTACAGTACAGCTGAGTGCATTTACACTGGCAGATAGTTTCACTTTCGTGTCGTGTATGCTTGAGGTTAAAAATAAATGTTTATAGTGAATGTCCCTATAAATGTTGTTTTATATTTACTATTTAGTTTTAATCCAAATGATGCGTGGGCTAAGTGAGCAAAATTAAAAAATTCTCTCTTCTCTCTCCCTAGCATTAAAGGGGTGGTTGACTGTTTTTTTTCTAGGCTTGATTGTGTTTATGGGGTGCAGTCTAGCATGTGTTCATGCTTGGGCTTTTTAAAAACGCATTATTTTTCACATAATTTACCTTTATTCCACACCTCTCTGTCCCTTCTCTGACAAACGCCTCGATTTATTTCCTGGTTTTATGAAGCTCCTCCTTCAGAAAACGCGATGGGCTGAGATTGGTTAGCTGGCTCAGTGTGTTGTGATTCGCTAAACCGCCTCTACTGCACGTCTGAACGTCCCGCCCCTCTCCTCAGCGGCATGTGCACCGGTTGAATTGTAAACAGTGGCGTTGTCTATAATGCTTATCAATTTGAGCCCGATTGAGACCCAGAGGATATTAGTGAAGAGGATCGTGCAGAACCTGTGCAAGCACGGCTCTTAATGGTATGTTTGGTTGTTGTGGTCTCATACTTTTAAATACGCTGCTATTTGTAAGTGCTACTGCTTCTCTTAGCTTTTAATATACGGTTTTATCCTGATTAAAGCTTTAATACAGCACAGCAACCGCACGCGTGTCCATTTATAATGCTTCTCATTGCTGTGTGAAAATAAGTGTATAATTGGAACAGTTTGTTGGAGCTGATCTGAGATCTGAATGAGAGAGAGAGAGATGCAGAGCAGGGCGACACGAGTAACAGTATTAAGAACTGCTGCTTTAATGATTTTGAAACTTGAGAATCCATTAGAATCGTTAGAAGACAGAATCGCGATTCATATGAATAGATTGTTATGTGCACCCCTAGTTTTCTCTTCCTCTTCTCTAAAGCAGCACAGCATGGCCTCGCCCCCTTTGCTGCGTGTTCCCGGGGGCAGGGTTTATCTGGGTTTGTGACGTAACGGACCCGGGAAGTAACTCGTTGTAGTCCCTTACCAGTCGTTTTTGTAGGTATTAAACTGCCAGAATTTTAAAAGACGATATCTCCGTTTGCATTGAACTTTCTGCGCCGCAACTCTGCAGATATTGTTTATGCTCAAACAGCAACATTACACACTAACTAATGTTAAAAAAGTGAAATCGCAATCAACCACCCCTTTAAGTAACTTAACTTGTGCAATGTTTTACTTGTTTTTGACATATCCGACCGAACTACAAACTTTCCAGTGATGTCTGTGAGAAGGGGATATTAACTCGACAAGCTCGCACATGTATGCTGCTGTGCGCTCAATCCACTCAGCGTGCTTTGCTTATCGGCTCGCGCACATCAGCTATACAGGCGTTAATACTAGGGATGCTCCGATCGATCGGCCGGAGATCGGTATTGGCAGATCGGTATCGCAATTGACGTAATGAATCAACGCGTGACAACATAAATGATGCATGGGGACATATGCTGCATGTCATCGCCGGTATGGAAACACTATGACGTTTTGAGAAGCAATGAAAAATATGTTGTGTATGTTTTGCATGATGATATGATGAATGGATGGTTCATTTTTAACAGCAGATTCAGTGACCTTAGAGCTGATCTGCGCATCACTGCACACGTCTGCGGAGCGCAGGCTTTACGGCTCTATGAACATTTATTTATAAAACAAAATATCATCTTTGGCCATATTAGCCTACTCGATAGCATTAACAGAGGCTTAACTCCTTTTAAACTTTATCTGGAATGTCACCGTTTCTGGCGAACACACACAAATGAAATCGTCTGCCTAATGAAAAAATTTATTTAAAAAAAAAAAATGTAGTTAATGCATTTATGATTTGTTTTATCCACCCGCAAATAATCAGAATGCATTTTTTTATTACCCGACCCGTGGATTATCCGCAGCGCCCGTGGATAACCGTGATCAAACTACTCCGTTTTGTTCTTTCAGTAGTTTAAACAATCAGTCTTATATTGGACAGTATTAAACCTTATGAGTTACAGCAGACTTCTCCATATTGGAGTTTAAATGTTTCTATTTATTTTGTCCTCTCTCTAACATTTGGATAATCAAAACGTTCTCATCTTGAGCAGAAAAGAAAGATAACCGTTTCAAAGTAGCTTTGCTTATACAGGCTCAGAAACGTCTTGTTACATCTGGTTTGAGTCTACTATTTGCAGGCGCTATAATTTTACCACTCATCGTGTTTCTGTTGTTGTTAAACCGCGGCAGCTCACATAAAATGGTGCTGCTGTTACGACTCGAGGTCCGGATGGATGCCGGGGTGATGCACTTATAGAAGTATTTAAGGATAAAAATCTCGAGTCCGAGTCAAGTCGAGTGCCCATCTCTGCCTTGTGGGTTGCATCAGACACATTTTGTTTGCATTTATTTTTGTCTTATAAGTATCCTGATATACATAATGTTATGCATAAACACAATTTTAAAGGAATATTAAAATGTTCACTGTATAAGGAATAATTTTTGTGATTATTTATAATGCAATCAGACAGAGGAAGTGTTCGTAACACCAAGTCTCAGGCATTGTTCAAATAAGTACAAGCTAGCAAGGGAAGGTATAAATAATGTGAGGATTTGGCAGTGTGGACTTCAGCAGAGAAAGATGAAAGCGAAGACTGATACCTACTCCGGTCCGACGGATCATTTGATTTGCGCCATTTTCTCCCTGCTGCTCTGAGTTTGGTCCGATGCTCAGGAAGAACATCGGATAGCCAGGGTTTAGAAGGGGCAGCCCGTGCTGGCCTGGAGGAGAGATGACAAATGTCATCTAGACAAGAGGTTAAGGTAGAGCATAAAGTGTCAGTAGCTGCATTCACATCCAGAGATGAGAAATGGGTAGGTGAGGGAAGAGAGGAGGATACTACAGAGGAAAGATGGGAGGGAGAAAGGGAGCGTAGGTTTCATCTAAATTCATTCATTATTTAACATTATATTAATTGCATACATATACTTCATAGACATCCTTAATCTCTAATAATAACTCCATTCTGCTGTCTGTTGTTCTGTTACCGGTGTTTCTTTGTCTGAATACGGCACTTATCACATGCTGTGTGGTATCGGGGCATTTTAACGAGTACATAAGCTCAGTATCGGGCTGTATCGGCGCATCCCTAAAGACTAGTTGTCATGTGTATTTAAAAGTTGATAAATTCACGATTTTCATTTCCACAATTTTGGTACTACATCATTCTGACATTCCTAAAAGAACATTAGGAGCTCTAGACCAAAAATAATCACATTTATTTGCATATTGACTGAACCACAATGAAGCGCTTCACATGGTGTTATTGTATTTAGCTCTCTGCCTCTGGTAACTATGGTGACTGATTCCCTTGACTGAGCATCTTAGATCATATTTGATGAGTGTCACAAAGCCAAAAATGTTTGCCCTATTGGGTCATCCAAGCCCACAAAGACCGGGCTGGCGGTTTTAGAGCTGCAGAATAAGCTGCCAAAAGCCCGGGTTGTGTACGCAAGTGCTACAGGTATGTGACTGTGGATCTTATGTATCTATCAGCATGGATGGATTCTTTTTCCAATGCATTTATTTCTGTATTTTTCCATTTATACATCTTTTGTTTGGTTTTGTGTAGGAGCGTCCGAACCCCGCAATATGGCCTACATGAATCGCCTTGGGATCTGGGGGGAAGGAACTCCATTTAAGGAATTTACTAATTTTATCCAAGCTGTTGAAAGAAGGTAAGTCGATCAGACCAGAGTTTGTGTCCATGACCTTGCTTTTTAGTACCAGCATGCATCCTCAATATTGAATTGCAACCCTATTTTGGTTGATTTATTGTAGAGGTGTTGGTGCCATGGAGATTGTTGCCATGGATATGAAGCTGAGAGGAATGTACATCGCACGACAGCTGAGCTTTACAGGCGTGACGTTTAAAATCGAAGAAGTTCCATTGACGCAGGACTACATCAAGATGTACAACAAAGCAGTTCGCTTGGTGTGTAAAATGCCAGAACTAAAACTGAACTGTTTTTTGCCATTAGCTATGTGTGATTTCGAATCCTTTAAATGATCATAAAATCATTTATTTTGCAAACGTGCAGTGGGTCAGTGCAAGAGAGAAGTTCCAGCAAGCTGCCAACCTGATGGATGCTGAACAACGGATGAAAAAGTCCATGTGGGGTCAGTTCTGGTCCGCCCACCAGAGGTTCTTCAAGTACCTGTGCATTGCCTCCAAGGTTCGGAGAGTGGTGCAGCTGGCCAGAGAGCAGGTTAAAAATGGAAAGGTTAGATTGGACATTCTCTTATAACAAAAACGCTTTCAGAGAGAAAGAATTATGGTGATTTTGGTTGTGCTGATCTCTAACCTTCTCTGTAGTGTGTGGTGATTGGTCTTCAATCAACTGGAGAGGCTCGAACCCTTGAGGCCTTGGAGGAGGGAGGAGGCGAGCTCAATGACTTTGTCTCCACTGCAAAGTGAGTGTAATACATTTGCAGGAAGTAGCTTTAATATTTTATCCAAAAATGAAAATGTTCTCTCCCTTAGGCCATCCAAGATTTAGAAGAGTTTGTTTGTTCATCTGAACAGATTTAGAGAAATGTAGTGTTATAGCAAAAGTTCACTGCAGAACATCCATTGGTGAGCAAGTGATATAATGCTAAATTTCTCCAAATCTGTTCTGGTGAACTCATCTTGGATGGCCTGAGGTTAAGCAAATTTTAATTTGTATGTGAACTTTCTTGATGAGAAATAATTCCTTTTATACATGCTTTAGTCTGTAACAGATGAAAATGGACAAAGTATCATTTTCAATGATGTTTTGTAAGTATCTATGCATGATCTTTTAAAGGGGTGTTCTGCAGTCCCTGGTAGAGAAGCATTTTCCTGCACCAGACAGACAAAAACTCTTCAGTCTTTTAGGCATCGACCTGAGTGTGAAGGAAACGCCTTCACCTAAAGAGACCTCCGCTGAGCAGAAGGGCAAAAAGCGAAAAGGTACTATTCGCATGCACATGGAAACCTTGATGCCTTGTTATATTTAGCAGCAGTTTCTACTCTGAAATTATGAGCACATTTTGATGTTGGAGGAAGTAAAAACCACTCTTTGGCTTTTGGGTTGCTCAAATTGAAAATGAGGGTGAGTAATGACCGTGGGTGACTTGTGTTTGCAGGTGCAGAAACAAAGAAGCAAGTGAAGAAGGCTCGTAAATCTGGGGGTCTGTCTGGTACCAGCTCAGATGAGAGCAACTGTGATGATTCGGACAAAGATGCAGAAAGCGACGACAGCTTCAAGTCGGTCAGCTCAGGGGAGGAGGATGAAGATGACTTCAACCCTTTTAAGGATGATTCCAGTGAGGATGAGGAAGATGGTGAGAATCTGTAGTGTAGTGTTTTTATATAGCGCTTTATACAATGGACCCTTTTCACAGACTGTCACAATGTATTTCCACAGTTATTAACATTGTAAATTAGGGATGCAACGATACCATTTTTTCAGTTCCGATCCGATCCAGAAAATTCTGAGTATCGCCGATTCCGATCCGATCCTAGCACAGTTTTTTTTTTTTTTTTTTTATCAATGTAGAGTTTCTATACTTCTGTGTCACTCTTTTGTGTGTTAAACACAATCTACTAGACAACTTCATTTTAATGAAAAATAACATGAAAATATATATAGGGGCTGTTTACATCTGGTCACTTCATGCGTTTTGTAATATAAATCCGATCGCTCAAACCACTTCAGGAGGAGGTCTGGGCCACATTCCAGACGAACTGGACATGTGTAAATGCATCTGGTTGTTGAAACCACATATGTGAATTTTACTCCTCCCAAAATGTAAAAATAATAAACGTGTGAGACCGTGTTATAGGCTACATGACATTTTAGTCAGATATGACTGCGCTAATGCAACAAGCCTCACCGCGGATGAGTAGCTGCATCTCTTCAGCAAGAAGACTTGCAAACTACCGTGAATGAAACTGAAAGAAAGACGCAGACGCTCAACACAATCATCTTCATTAAAAGTATAAGACAGGCTTATCTTTCCAGTGCTGATGCCGCGCACTCTCCTATTGCGGTCTTTGATCTGGAAATGAGCTGCTAATTAATAAAATGCAGCGCTTTTGATTTCGTTGACGTGAACTTCGTTAAATTGAAATATAGCGTGGGAATTGAAGATCGGATTTATATCCATTTTGTGAAGATTTATGTGGCCAAGTGTAAATGGAAACGTTTTAACAAATCAGATAGATATCAGATCAGAGAAAACATGACGTGCAGGTGTAAACAGACCCATTCATAATCTATGACAAAAATACTATTATAAACTAGGTTAGTGGATAATTTAGCAGCAAAAGTTATTCTAGAAAAATCATGAGTGCACAATTTTATAAAATCTAAACATTTAGTGAAATAACATTATTTAGTGGGGAACAAATAAAAGTGAATATGTGATGGACTAAATCTGGTAAAATGTTACACATTGCTCTTTGCATCGTTGTAGAATACATTAATGAAAACAAGTAAATGTATTTATTTATAAATATAAACTACAAAATTAAAATACATTTTAAATGTATAGCACAGTAATGAAGGCAGCAACATATGATAGAGGAGTCCTGCCTTCATTACTGTGCTATACATTAGATTATTAATAGCCTTGATAGGACAGTACAAGAAACGCTATAAATAATTTCATTGCGCAAAAGTATTATAATACGAAAAGCTCCAATAGAGAACGGTACAAAGCGCTTATGCGCTTCCCGTGTGCAGAATGATGCGCTTGAAGCAGCACGGAGTCACAGCACGCAGCTCCTGATAGAGAAGTTCAAAGCACAGAGGAAAGAGATATTGATGCGTAGTTTATTAAATCTGCGCGATAGTTTATTGAGCCTTTTCTTTTAACGGTTTTAAATCTCAGTTATTGAGCGCTCTTGAAGAGAGTTTCATTGTTTTGACTGTAGTAAACGAACGCAACACGCAGTTTGAATGCTGAACGGAGGATAACGGACAGCCGCAGCAGAGAGAAGAGTTTACCTGAACTTGAATTTAACGACTTAAATATTCATCTGTAACGTTACCTCACATTAAACTATGAAACGACTTCAGAACACTTGGACTTTGACTTTATGGTGCTTTATAATGCTTTTGTGCTTTCGTGGGGCTTAACAATAACACAGAATAGTATATACAGAATATCGGATTTGGATCGGTCTCGTCTCTCCGATACCCGATCCGTGAAAAATGACCGGATCGGAGCCGATACCGATCCTGAGTATCGGATCGATGCATCCCTATTGTAAATAATTACACCCAAGATAGTCAAGCCATAATATTTAGTAGCGCTTTATACAATGGAACCCCTTTTCACAGACTGTGATGATGCAAAGTTATTAACATTGTAAATTATAACTCTACACATTGTTATATTACCATGGCTACAGAAGACTATTTAACGAGTGTTTCTAAAACAGCAGCTGAGGGAGGAGAGGGACTGATGGCAAATGTACTCGCTATATTTTTCAATTTTTTGTAAAAACACTGTTGTAGATTTCCACCCCCCACATTAGGCCAAATGGGAACGCAAATGTGAAAAGGGTCCATACAGATTATTTCAAAGCAGCTTGACATTGATAAACAGGAAATTAGCATTGTTAATGTTGCAGCTGTAAAGCAGCTCTACAAAAGACAATACTGTCATTATTTAACTTGGGTCAGTTCAGCGTTGATTCACTTCTGTTCAGTAACTGTCAACGTTGCAAAGTTCATCAGATATAAAATGAATCCAGTTTAGCAATAAGCAGCTCTACAGAAGACAATAGTGTCATTTATTCTTAATTCAATTCAATGTTGATACCATATTAATTTTCAAATGCTGACAACTGTTTGAAACTTAGATCCGTGGCTCATCAGAAAAGAGACAAAAAAGAGCAAAGATAAGAGGAACAAGAAGAAGAAAAAGAGCATTGATCCAGACTCTATTCAAAGTGCCTTGTTAGCCTCCGGGCTTGGAACAACTAGACCAACTTTTACAACCCCCACCATCAAACCTTCAAACAACACGGTTGCTGTAGGTAAGTAACCAGTGAGCAGTGAGTTTCATCACAGACAATCACAGCTGAAAGTTCTTCAACAAAGCAGTATAATGAAGAAGGTCATTGTCCTGTGTATATCAATACTAATAATCACACTAACATAATTATTCTTAAGCCAAAAGTGAGCCAGAGGAGAGCAGCTGTGTGACCAGTCAGGATGCTGTTGAAGACGCCCAGCGGATGAAGAGGGACCTGCTGGAGAAACTGGAGCAGCTGGCAGCTCATCTGCCGCCCAACACGCTCGACGAACTCATCGATGAGCTGGGAGGCCCTGATAATGTTGCAGAGGTTGGTCTTTTCATAGAGACTTTTTAGGGCCACCAGTTATTTTGTGTACACTGTATTTAATTAAAACAATGCCATTTTAAATGTGTGTCTTATGCAATGCAGATGACTGGCCGCAAAGGCAGGGTAGTCAGCAATGATGATGGCAGCATTTCCTACGAGTCTCGATCAGAACTTGACGTTCCAGTTGAAATCTTAAACCTCACAGAGAAGCAGAGGTTCATGGATGGTGATAAGGTATGCTGCTTTGGTTTTACCCACATCTGTGTAATGTTTTAATATTGTGAACAGCATTTAAATAGCTCTGTGTTCACCTTGGTAGAACATCGCAATTATCTCAGAGGCTGCCAGCTCTGGTATTTCACTTCAAGCCGACCGCAGAGTGAAGAACCAGAGGAGGAGGGTACACATGACATTAGAGCTGCCCTGGAGTGCTGACAGAGCTATTCAGCAGTTTGGTGGGTACATAGTATTTATTTTTTATTTATTATATCTTCATTATTAATATTATGTTTTTGTATGTATATAATACTATAAATATTTTGAGTGTCTATTAATACAGTATAATTTTTTATTAGAGTTCTCATTTCACAAACTCTTTGGATTCTTTGCAAACAGGTCGAACACACCGATCCAACCAGGTCACAGCGCCTGAGTATGTGTTTCTCATCTCTGAACTCGCTGGAGAGCAACGATTCGCCTCGATTGTTGCCAAACGTCTAGAAAGCCTGGTAAGTTCCTCATTCACGTGTTGCACGCTAATGGGGTCAGTTTTAATTTTGTAAGCCTAATTGTGTTTGTCTTTCTCAAATAGGGGGCGTTAACGCACGGAGACAGAAGGGCCACAGAGACGAGGGATCTCAGCCGATTTAACTTTGACAACAAAGTAAGATTAGATTACACACACCGTCGGTATTAACTAGGGTTGTTGCTAGACTATGTGCTGATGTCTTTTTCTCATCTACAGTACGGCAGAAACGCTCTGGAAATAGTTATGAAATCTATTGTCAGTCTGGACTCTCCTTTAGTGTCTCCACCTGCTGACTTTGATGGGGATTTCTTTAAAGGTACAGTTGATTGTTTTTAATAACAGGAAACAGTCACTGGAAAACCACTACGTTTAACTTAAGGGCTTGTATTATCTTTCCTTTTTTTATTCCCAGAAATCCGCAATGGTTTAATTGGAGTGGGGCTAATAAATGTGGAGGATAGATCTGGTGTTCTCTCACTGGACAAAGGTGAGCGATTTTCAGTCTATTTCATTCTTTTCACACAAAATGTTCAGGGTGCCCGCTGGTCTTCAAAAAGTCTTCAATGTCTTAAATTCAGTCTGTTCAAATTAAAACCATAGAAGGTGTTAAGTTTAAGAAAGTTTAAGTATCATTTAAAGAGGTTAAAACAACTAGAATCACCTGCTGGCCTAATGTGATTTAGGTGATGAATGGCTGCCCTGTCACAGGAAGGAAAGACTAAATAGACATTAATTCATTATACAGATTTTACTAGTATTGGCTCAATACATTATAAACAAATTACTATTGTATGAGCAAAATCCAATATCAGTTGGTCTCTAAATCACATGTGTTTATGTATTAGTTCAATGTTTCTAAACGTATGAAAATATTTAATAAAACGTGAAGTATTTTAAACTTGCAGTTGAAAATGTGCCCCAGTCTATTGCCAAGTTTTCATTTTCTCATGCCACATAACTTGTTTAATTATATATTCATTTTTTTATAGACTACAACAACATCGGGAAGTTCTTGAACAGGATTCTTGGTATGGAGGTCCATCAACAAAATGCTCTCTTTCAGAATTTCGCCGACACTTTGAGCGCTGTCATTCAGAATGCCAAAAAGACTGGAAGATACGATATGGGGATTTTAGGTAAGAAAGTGTTTAAACATGACCAAAGTCTTAAATATTATAAAGACCTCAGTTTGGAAGTTCTATTGAAACAAATCTTGGGCTATAGGCCACAAAACTCCAATATAAATTTGTCAACCAAAAGATAGTTTTAGATGTTGAATTACTATTTGGAGCATTGGGATCGCTAGGCGAAGGCTTAATAAACTCGTTTTTGTGAAAACCTCAAATTCAACCAAAATGTTTCACTTTTTTTTTTGCCTGTAGCTCAAAATTAGCCTCTGCGCATTCGGACTCATTTTGCCAGCATTTTAATGTAGTGAAAACCTTTTTCGACTTAGGGATGAGCTCATTTTGTTCACTTTTTTTTAGTTTAAATGTATGTTTTGTTTGCAGATTTGGGCTCTGGAGATGAGAAAGTGAAGAAAGCTGATGTAAAGAAATTCTTGACACCAGGATATTCCACCTCAGGGCATGTGGACCTCTATACAGTATGTAAAATAGGTGTCCATGTTTATGAGCATCATTATGATGCAATTATTATTATTTATGTATGTCATAATTTGCTAATGGGCAAAAATTGTTTTTGTCTTCAGGTGAGCGTGGAGCGAGGAATGTCATGGGAGGATGCCACCCACGTCTGGGCTGACCAGAACGGACCGGATGATGGCTTTTATGTACAGGTGAACAAGCTTTTTATTTCCCCTTTATTCACCCCACTTTCAATTCATTGAACTACTGAACCTAACAGCATTCTGTTTCATCTTAAGGTGCGGAATAACAAGAAAATTGCCATCCTGATAAAGGAGGTCAATCCCAGAAAGAGACTCTTTATGGTGTACAGACCAAATATAGGAAAACAAGTTAAACTGGAGACCTATGTGGACATCAAAAAGAGAAGTAAAAAGGTATTAAATTACTGTAGTTAAAAATTGCATTTTTATGTTTTTGGTTTATCATTGGGGTCAAATTATAAATTTACCATCTATGAGCCTTTTTTATTTATCAGCTGTATGTATTTTGTATGTATTCAACAAATTCCATTACCCTTTTTGCGCCGTTCAGTCAATGGAGGCAAAACAAAGAGAAAATGGAGGCGGCCAATTCAAACCAGCGCAGATTGTCAACTTGTTGTAATGTTGGATCTCACTGGTTCCAAAAAACAGACGACATTAAAACGAGCGGATAGACCCTTTTTGCGCACACTTCTTATCAAGAAAAGGTTAAATAAAGTATTGTCTTTTGTTGTTATGGATTATGGTTTGATGTCACAATTACGTCTTGTATGAAATAGTAACAGTATAAAACAACAAACGCTAGCTGGAGGCAAAACAAAGAGAAAACTGGAGGCGGCCATCAAACCAGCGCAGATTCAGCTACATAAGGAACTTAAAATACATCTTGTTGTAATGTGATGCAAGAATGACGTAGTACAGGCTTCAATTTGGAAATTTCTCCAAAAAACAAGAACTGTGGTTAAACGCGATAAAACGAGCGGACTGGAAGAAAGATCATCAAAAATGCTCGCGTTTCAGTGCAACTTCTTACAGAAAGTTCAAAATTAGTTTGTCTTTTGTTGTTATGGATTATGGTTTTTACATATCTAGAAAATATTTCTTATGCATCTCACGACGTCCTTTGAAATGTAGGCTACTGTATGTAAAGGTATAAAACAACAAACTGACTATATGCTTAATCATCTGTAATATACATTGTTGTGATTGATATGCTGGATATTTCTAAGAACTTGGTAAGAAAGAATAACAAATACAGAAAGTTCAAAATTAGTTTCTGGAATTTTTATATCTAGAAAATATTTACATCTTCCTTTAAATGTAGGCTACTGTATGTAAAGGTATACTGTAATGTCACCGTAAACTTAACTTATATAATTTACAGGATAGTATATTTACTAGATAGTAAATGACTAGATAGACACAGGTGAGTTTCTCTTTACTATAGATGTGAGTCACTCAACCGGAGGTAATCCTGTCAGATCGTCCATCCATGAGCGTAGGGTCGGCCAATCTGATTCCGTCCATTAAAGTTAATTATTTAAATAACAATCATGGTCCTGCACAGTGAGTGACTTTACGTATGCAGGTAAAATCGGATTTTCTCCAGTCATTGTTAAAAAAACAAGCTAACAAACTTCATAGCTAGCGTTAATGAAGCAGTTAGTGGAATCTTTCTGCCTCCACCTAAGCCCCGCCCACAGAAAAACGTCACAATGTTTACTAACAGAAAAAGGGTCTATAGGGTGACCATACATCCTCTTTTACCTAGACATGCTGTGGCCAAGATTTCTAAATTGCCTGAAATGTCCATGTTTTGGCTTAGGTTTCCTGTTGTTTTCATACTTGTCAAAGCCAATATGACCAAAGTAGGTTTCAGTCATTGTACATAATTGACCAAGCGTGGCATGCAAGGATGCAGGATGTACAGAGAATGTCAAACCAATGAAAATATGCACACACACAATGTGTGAGGACTGTTGAAGGTACGTCAGTAAGAAAACAAAGCTAAAACCCAAATGTTTCAGGCAATTTAGAAATCTTGGCCTGGACATGACCGGGAAAAAGAGGACATATGGTCACACCCTAGTTATTGTGTCACGTGAAACAGCTTGTTCTAGCTAGACTCAAGGTGAAACAGCACCTTAAAAATATCCCAAAATCAAAGCATGCTTTTTATGTCAGTTGCTTTGAGATTGAGACATCTGCCGCTTTCAAGCAGCACATTGGGCTAATCACAGACAGTCATGATCACAACTTAAATTTGATCTTCAAATGTTTAACACAAGCATTGTTCGTCACGAGTTTCAGGCTTCCCAGCTGCATGTCTAATGTTCTGAAAACTTCTGTATCGCTATAACGAGGGTCATGTTATCATGCAGATTAAACTACTACTAAGTCAACATCCAAAATCAAAAATTTGCTTCCTCATTTGGTGCTTGGTGTATGTTAACTTTAGCCTCTTTTGGCATCCTGCAGACCGTTTCATGTCACTTCCTCAGCTCGTACAGTCTCTAATCCTTCTCATCTCAAAATAGGTCCTCTCTGATGATGCCAAGCAGCACTGGATTGATCAGTACAACTTCTCGGCTAACGTCTGCTCGCATGCGTACTGGTAGGTGCTTCTTTCAAGTCATTTCAGAAGTGAAAATAGAAACAAACATGCAGTTTCACTTTTGATTTGTGAAGTCTGAAAATGTTGTCATGAGAAACACTCTTTTTGACAGGCGAGGGAACTGTAAGAAAGTGTCGGTGGGGCTACAGTGTGAGATCGGGCTGCGGTGCAGGACATACTATGTCCTCTGTGGCTCTGTCCTCAGTGTGTGGCCCAAAGTGGAGGGCGTGCTGGCCTCAGTCAGCGGAACCAATGTGAAAATGCAGATTGTACGTTTGAGAACAGAGGATGGGCAGAGAATTGTGGGTAGGTTGTCAAACAGATACAAATACATTATTATTGTACAGTAGAGTGTACTTCTAACTACTCCATGTTTTAATTTTAACTGTAAACCTCTGTTGTGCAGCACTGTTTGCCAAAAAAAAAAATCATTTTTAACATTTAAGAGATTAATTAATTTAACATGTTATGCCTTCATTTGATTACCACTTTATATAAATTTATTTAAAAAATTAAAACAACAGAATTTCTGTGAAAAAATTAAAACATTTCTTAGGTCCCTATTAATGTAAAACCATTAATAAATTAGGTTTCATAGACATGCTTTCTGATCATTTAAAATGTAATTATTAAACCATTAAAATGGAATCCAGAAAAAACTGAAAAAACGTAACTTGGGGAAAAAAACTTAATTTCATAAAAAAATAAAGCACATTCCATAAGGCCCTAAAAATTATTTTTTTATTAAACCTTTAAAAGTTGTTAAATTGTAGAAGATTCATAATTTCAATTGCTTAAACCTGGTTATTGCTTACTTAAATTTAACCATTAAAACCGTTCAGAAAAATAAAAATGGGGAAAATAATAGGGCTGTGACGGTCTCCGTGACAACCGCGTCACCGGCAGTGGTCGGTTGTCACAGTGGTTGTCTATTGCCACCGGCGCTAGTGCACGTGACGTCACACACTTTATAACAAGCATAATACAAAGTTGTGTATACAAGTGTATAATATAGTAACAGTTGCCAATTGTTTTATTTAGACTATAAATCTATGCTAATTCACAAATTACCTCAAACGCCATACACGGCGTTTCCTTTAGATTGGAAGGTTTGAGCGCAGGAAAATGTTTATTCTGCATTCAGCAAATTAATTTTGTGATTAGCCTTGTTGCAAACAACAAACGAGTTACTGTGCCCCCTACTTTCCATCCTCTCCCCTCCTTGCTGAACGTGATCGATTTCGAAAGCGAAAGTGAAACCGATAAAACAACGCACATAAGAAAGCGATTGCCCATCACAGATCGCACACACACAACACACACACAACGTGATTTGTGCCCCCACTAGAAATTCAAATGCCCCCCTGATAGAGGTGCCCGTTGGAAAACCAAATACTACATCGCTGATCTGGAATCATTTCATTCATGTCACCCATCCGCGTTTGTAAAGTGTCTTCAAGTTCACGTGATCGCAAACGCCCGGCTGGTCAGGTTTGTATTGGTGAGGCTTTCTCCAAACTGGCCAAATACGAACGAGACAGCGATAAATGGAAGATGTCAACAAGAAATGTGGCAGCATAAGCCGCGATTCCTATTCCACAGAGAGCGCGTGCAGACGAGGACGTGCCCGCTTGCTTGGTGGAGGAACAGTGAACCGTGTCTAAACCGGACGCCGCGTCGCAACACAACAGGTTGAGTCTGTCTACAGGACATTTGAACTTTGTGTCAGTACGTCATAAATAGGACGAGGCAGTTTACTGTGAGGGATTTGTTGTGTCTTATCTCGCCGCATCTGTAGACAGCATCACTGATTAATGAGTTCTCGCCGCGCCGCTCGCTTGAGGTGGACAGGGTGTATTTAACTTTATTTAAGGCTAATTTCCTATTTAACTGTATTATTTCTTTGATGTATATTAGCGTTTTGCAGGCTGAGTGTTGACTGACGGAAGTGCTAAAATAAACACGCACGTTTGTTAACAGATGATTGAGCCTCATTTATTTATTTTTGCGTTTCAGAATTATATATATAAATATGTACACAACACCGCGCCACCGGCGGTAGTTGGTCCATTACCACCGCGGTGGTAAAAATCTGCCACCGTCACAGCCCTAGAAAATAAACAATCCAGAAAAAGAAAATTAAATTGTTACTTTAAAAAGTTGTGTAATTGTGTAAAATGAATTAGTTTTTTTTTATTAATTACTAAAATTTAATTTAATTCATCAAGCAGAAATTGTTTTAAAAAAAATGCCAATGAGTTCTCAGGTGTGTAAAACAAAAAGGTATAATCCAAGCAGGTAGCCAGTTGAAAAATGGCAAATGCCATTGAAATGCCAAATTCAATGGAAAAATGCAATCAGGCCAAACAAGGTCTATCAAAAATATATTTTATTTTTCATATACAAAAGTACAAGATGTCTTAAAAACAGACCAAAGAGCATACGTTTCAGGCCATGCTTTCGTCAGTGCTCATGAAATTGAATTTAACCAACAAAACAAAAGGATTTTGGAAAAAAAATTAACGGAACATGGGGAAAAACAAAACTGATTTCATAGGGCCCTAAAAAAAAGTTAGATGTTTCACCCAGTTTTCTTTTTTCTTCTCAGGTCTGATCATTCCCGCCAACTGCGTGTCGCCGCTGATCAACATCCTGTCGTCATCGGATCAGTCTCAGCAGCTGGCCGTGCAGCAGCAGCAAATGTGGCAGCAACTCCATCCGCAGAGCATCAGCCACACAGTCAACACATAGCGTGACAAACACCCCTCGCTTTAGGGCAGATGCGGCATCATAAGCCAGCCAGCCACCCTTCCTCTTCCGGCACGCCGCGAGGAAGACAGTGCTTGTGTCGTATTTAATATTTCAGGGTTCATGTCCAAAGAGGACTCGTTGCCAAAGGAGCTACAGAATCAGAGCTCTGCACGTCAGGAAACCGCACTGAGAGGGGCGAAACTGGACGATACTTGTTCAGGCCGTTTCCTTTAAACAACCTCCAGTCTGCTAAATCATGGCCTGTGCTTTCCATCAACATGCGTGGCTTTATGAAGTCACACACACTACTATGTACACAGGACAGCGCTCAGGGGTTACTCACAATCTAGTTTCTTTTTCCATTTCTTTTTCTCATCTCGCTTCCATCTGTCCCCACCTTCAGCCTTCTGACCCAGCATGTCTTGGGCATGACGCTGCTTGTTTACCACTTAATACAGTCCCTGATTTGAAAGCAGGAACGCGACGGGTGTAAGCGGTGAAAACCCAACCCTAAAGACTGGATCAGAGACGTTGCATGGTTTGACGAACCTCTTTGGATTTTGTTTAGATTACGGAAGCGGGTCAGCAGGTTTTCACTGCTTTCCAGCGTTTCAGTTCACGTGCGATTGTAAACTGGAATGTCTTCTACAGAAGGCCACATCAATCAGTGCTTTTGCTCAGTTTTTCTATTTCTTGCTTTTAATGATTTGCCATCACTCGTGTTATTGGGGACAAAAAAAACTAATTTCTGCTGTAAGTGTGAGTTTGACATATATCTCGATGTATCTATCGTTGCATATCTGAAATGTCATGTTTTTGCTGAATTGTAGATGTCGCAACACTCTAAAGACAATGTCATTCATCCTTGCACGAGTTGCACTACTGATGGATCTGTTGTACAAAGAATCTATGGAAAAATTTAACTGACTGCAAGATCTCTACCTCTTGCATATGACCAATAAATCTTGTGGATTACCTCGATTTCAAAATGTCTTTACTTCAGGGGAACCACTACTTTTTTGCATTCATAATGTGTATTTAACTTTATTTTTCAGCTTGGTAAGGATTGAAGGAGGAAACTAGTAGGTAAACCTGAAATCTTTTATTTTAGTGCATTTAGATTTTTTTTTATAAATGTAGTTCTAAAAGTCAGACGAGTGTATGTAAAATAACACGTTTATTTCACTATACATAATGTAAAAAGCTTTAAAATAATAATCCACTTTAAATCTAATTAAACAAGATTTGTTCTCAACTAAATTCTTTTGGAATCTGATCATCCCGCTTGATTGAAGTATTTGGTTTTAAAATTGCAAATGTAAGATCTTGGGGGGAAATTGAAAATTGAATCTGATCATATTTCATTGCAAAAAAAAATCATTTTCATGTCCCCTCATTTTTTAAAGTAAAAGTGTATTTTTTTTATTAAAACTGAAAAAAAAACTTACAAGTAAGACCTATTCAAAAGGTTCACATCTTCGTGATAACGAGCAGTATTTTTTATTTTTTAATGATTTTATAACTTCTCCAGTTTCCACTGTGATGAGGGACAACGCTGGTTATTTTTTCATTAATTCTGTGTTAATTGTCAGTTCTTTGTGATGATGATGGACAGCAGTGTGGGTGTCATGAGGAGTGACGCGGCCATATTTGCCGGTGCTGCTCCGCTGTAAACAAAAAGTGTCTGAGACGGACGCTCCGCTGATTTTAGGGACAATTTTATTTCTCTCATTTATTATCTCTTCAGGTATGTCTTACAAACCCAATCTCCATCAACACCTTCCGGGAACTTCTGGGAACCAAGGTATGCCGAAAAAGCGTGGAAAACTCTTGGTCTTGAGCGTATTTGGTCGAATGTAAGAATTGGCGTGAGAAAGAATACCTGGGGAAAAGCCGTGTGTAGTTTTTGTCCAGTCTGATCGCTACAGGGTCAGATCCTTCACATCCGCCATTATTACTAGTGAAAAAAAGCATTCCTCGCCTTCGCTAGGGCTAAATATCGGCGTGAGGTACATGTTTAGGTTCTTCCCGAAGGGTCCGCGTCGCGTCGTGGCCGGATGGGTTTGCGTGGAGGCCGCTAGATTGTGATAAAAATGAATCCTTTTAGCGGCTAAGATCAAGCCCGTGCCGTTTCCTCCATGATTGTCTCTTGGGCTGTTGATTGATCGGATTCAGACGTGCAGGTTTTATTGCTCTTTGGGGACACCTAGAGGCGGAGGGTGGTATTGCATAGAGCGAAGACCGGGGCTAGTTGTCACAAGGGTAACTGTGAGGCTTTGTTTGAGAAGAAAGATCAGTTGCTGCACAAATGCACGTCTGTCTTGAAATAATGTATTTGCGTCATAAGATGTATCATACAGTTAAGGATGTGTATTGTTGCTTTAACAGGAAACATTCCCTCTCCATCTTCAATGGCAACAATACAGTCTTACAAGCCATTTCTAAATGACTTCGGGCCGCCTTCGTTGGGATTCCCACAGGTATGTTTCATGTTATTATAGTTAACTAACACTGAAAAATACAAAATACCTTAAACTATTTTATTTCTGCTTGTTGCCAAGGCAACATTTCTCATTTTTATTTAGTTGAACTTGATGTACTAAAATAACAAACTAAACCTGACATAAAAACTATGTAGATATATCAAAAAGAAAATTTGACAAAATAATGAAAAATAAAAAAAAATGACAAAAATTAAAGTGAAAACGGAAAACACTAAAACAAACAAAATTACTAAAACTCTATTAAAGTAAAAATTAATTCAAAATATTAATAAAAACTATTTAGTTTTAATCTGACATACTAAAATAACTAAAACAAAAAACAATGTAGACAAATTAAATAAGACTAATAAAAATGACAAAAACATTTTTTTTAAATGAAAACATTAAATGCAAAAACTAATTCAAATGAATAAAACTGTATTCATTTAGTTGATGTACTAAAATAAAAAATAAAATAACAAACTTGATGTACTGAAATAACGAAAATTAAAATAAAAATTACTTAGACATTAAAACACAAACTAATAAAAATGACAAAAACAATAAAATTACTAACATTTTGAAATTAAAATGAAAACAGGAAATAAAGTATAAATGAACTTGATATAGACATTAATAAATATAAAAACAAAACACAACAAAATTACAAAAATATTAAAATGTAAACTGAAAAAAATTAAATTGACAATTTTTTTTACACTTTAAAACTCATTCTATCCTAACAACAACAACAACAACAAAATAATAATACAAATATTTTTTAATTTGTTCATGTTTAGGGTCCAAATGGGAGCCAAGTACCTCAGAGTAAATATGCTGAACTCCTCGCCATTATTGAAGAACTTGGGAAAGAAATCAGGCCTACATATGCAGGGAGTAAAAGTGCCATGGAGCGACTTAAAAGAGGTTTGTGGACATGATCAAAGACAAAATCTATAAATCTACTTCTAAATCTCTTTTTTATTTTTAAATCATGTTAAACTCAAATAATGCGTCTTGGAAACTGATTTGTGTGGTTTTGTGTTGTAGGTATCATTCATGCCAGAGGGCTTGTTCGGGAGTGTCTGGCAGAGACAGAGAGAAACGCCAGATCCTAGCGCCTCCTTCCACATTCTCTCCATACGGCTGAAAGAACTGTGTCACGCGGGAGTCATGCATGCCTTTCCTTTGAGGGGATAAAACAATCAAAAAACGGAGCATTTATGTTACGAGATGTGCTTTTCATCTGCGGTTTGGAGGGAATAAGGCACCATTCAGAGAATATATCTTCTGATTTATAAATGCAAGAGATCCGGAACTGTTGCCATTTGAGTTTTTTTATATATTTCATTTTCTTTGAACACAGTATCTTTTAAGAACAAATAAGCAAAAATGCATGCAACCGGATGAAAGGTCCCACAGTAGAATCTGCATGGCTTTTACAGGTTAGACTAGGTTTGTGCTTTTAGAAATAGGTCTCAGGATGAGGTCAAGTATTTTTTCTTTCGGCGCACTAATGGATAGATGAGTTTTCTTTTAATCGGGGAGATACTGAAAAGTATTCTAGTGATGCCATTACTTTCATCTTTATTTGTATTTATTACCTTGTGTAATACAATGTATTTTCATGTAAAGACAAAACAGGTCACTCTTTGGAATTTTGTATATCTGTCAATAAATATGACATTCATTGTGTATGAAACACTTTTGTTTATTGTTTTGCAATAAATTTACCACAGTAAGAATATTTTCCACCAAAAATCAGACTTACTACAGTATTAGTACAATAAAACTATGAATCTGATTTGATGAGTCACCAAAATAAAACACAAAAGAAAAAAAGATTCCTATACTTTTGAAGAAACCATATTTATTCATTAAACAATGTTAATTATTTAAGGCTATATTGTGTAATGATAGCTTTGCATATTTTAAAATAATGCCATATATAGTTTCTAATTGACTAATTGACTTTTGTAAATTCCTTTTATTACCTTTTTATTTATTATTGCCGTGGGAATTCTGTTTTTACCCCAAGTAAAATAATCAAAATTAAAAATAAGAATTACATTTTATAAAAATTGTAATTTTAAGAAGATTAATCATATTTTAGATCCATAGGAAATTTCTGCATTGTTACAATTAAACACTTGTTGTTTTTTTACTGAATTCACAGTATTGTAATGCATGGTGTAATTTCTGAGTGTTTTTTAAAATTCTAATTATTCTCAAAAAGTGATTTTCATGACTGCAATAATGCAGTTATTTACAAAAGAAATAATGCAAAGATATAATATTGCTAGGCTATATTGTTTATTCAATTAATTATTTACATTATGTTCATGAAATCTTGGGTAAAAAATATAAAATACTTAATAAATTTGTTCCACAAAAGCTCAATTTTCTTTAAGGAAAATAAATTATATATTTTTTTGTATCATTGACTTAAATACAACCTAAGCATTTCCCTTAATAATAATAACAACAACAACAATAATAATAATAATTATTATTATTCATTTTTATTTTTTTCTAAAGTATTTTAAAGCACACAAGCCGATAGCGGCGGGCATACACAAAAGAGAACCAATCAGAACCTCTGTTGTTCCCTTAAAATGCGCAGAATCCTGCGAAGGAGCCAATCACAGAGCCCGAAGTGACGTTGACTATTTGTGCTGGCCAATCAAGTGACGCCTTTTGAACTCATTCAACCAATGGCGTCTCGCGGCGCAGTGTGTCGTCGTTGGTTAGAAGGTTGAGCGAGAAGCAGTCAGTGACAGATGAGGAGAAAGAGAGAGTGCGCGCGGCGCGTGAGGAAATGTCAAAATGGGAGAACAAGTGATGATAAAAAGTAACAAGTAAGTGACACGGTACTTGGGGGTTATTGTCATGGTAAATGTGTCAGCGCTTGTGTTTGGAGCGATGGGATGCAGCTGCAGAGGTGATGCGTGCTGTGTGAAGAACAGGAAGCGTCATAGCGAGTCTGTGTTTTGCTGCATGTCCACATCTATGAGTCTGCTTGACATCTATTAAATAACTATGCGATAAAACACACCACCGGCTGGGTTTGTAGGTTGCCAGATTAGCTTTGTGTTGTTTACTGATCTGACGATTAAATGCGAGTGCTTCTGGCTTTATCGGCTCTGATAACTTGCTGTTGATCTCCATCCAAGTTCATAGCAATGAATGACATTTGTTGTGTGAATATATCTGTTGTTGTCCGACTGCATGTAAACAATGAATTTAGCAGATGTGCACATGAAGTCCTGACACAGCTGGGTCTTTGTTTATGCCTTAGCTGGTCATTTCAAAAAAGGATACAATGCTTTCATTTTCTTGAAGTTTTGATAATTAGCCTTTATAACATCATTGTAATGTAGCTCAAACTGCTGGTTCTGCAGATTTCATCTCCTGCTTGTATTAGGCATTTTGAGTGTGATTGTATTAATGTGAAATTAATAGTAAACAAAACCCTTGTGAAAAGAAGTGTGCTTAATTGTAGTGAATGTGCACTTGTAGTGTACTTCAAATCTTGAGTATATTTCTAAAAACTGTACTTGCAGATAATATAATATTAATGAAATAAAAGGCCACTTAAGTGCATTTAAAGAGAGGCACTCGACTGTTTCTGAACACACTTAAGCACACTTTGTAATAATGTCAAATTAATGGTTTACCTTTTAAGTCATTGTGTTTTAATAATCTTTTGTCTTTTTGATTTATTTTGATGTGTTGACTAACATGCAAAGTAGTTGATTATAATTTTTACTGTAGTGTGTCTTACATTTAATGAACTAAATTCCAACTTAATTATTACAAATTTGTAATTACGAATAGATTTAAATATATGACAAGTTTCAAAATGACATGAAAAATGACAAATTTCAGATTACAATAAATGCTTGCAGCGTTCAGCTGTACACTTTAACCATATTTCAAAGACAATATTAGCAATTATGAAATTACATATACCCCCAGTTTCACAAACAAGGCTTAAGCCTAGTCCTAGACTAAAATGTAAATCTGAGCTGTTTCAACTGAAAGAAACTTCCACTGACTGATCTTAAAATATATCAGTGCATTTGTTTTGTCTCAAGATGCACACCAGTAATGTTTTTTTCTAAGCATGTTTATAAAAATTACTTAAATGTCCTAATTGAACTATGATCTAATCCTGACTTAGTCTAAGCCCTGTCTGTGAAACCAGGCCATAAAGATGTACTTAAGTCCTACCTAAGTATGTCAAAAAGTTTTCTAAAGTAAACCAATTGCATTTAAGATAAATTTAAACTTTAACACATTTTCAAGTAACAAATTTCACTTAAGAATTTTAAGAAAGTACATTATTTCTGTAATAAGTTCTCTTTTTTAAGAATATGCAGAAGTATACTTCATTTTCACAAAGGATAACAAGAATGTTTTCTCAACATCATGACTTTAGGTTCAAATATTTTTGAATGTATAAGAATGAATAGTTACAATTTCTAGTATTTTTAAACATTACCCATATGTTTATTTTTTATTTTTTTTATTTATTCATTTAATATGAGCTCAAACATATGCATAGGTAAATAAATATTGACTTAATTTTTTTGGATAAGTGGCTTATTGGTTAAAGAACTGGGTTGGTAATTGGAATGATGCCGGTTTGAACCTTAGTTGCTTTGGATAAGTGTTTACTTTTCTGAAATATTTGTTGGTTTGATGTAGATCCTGTTACACTGTTTTGTCCTCTGCTTTCTTCATTATTTTAAACAGCACTCGCACACGGTCTCTGTCCACGGCTGTTTAAGCATGTCCACAGATGACAGCATCTCTGAGGACGTGTCCAGCTCTGTGGCCTTGAGCCACGACCAGATCAGTGCCAGTGGTGGGAAGGAGAGCGAGGCGTCCATCGTCTCCTCTGAGGACACCGTATCGGGTCTCCCCGAAGAGGAGCGCTCCGCGTCCCACCCCGAGGGCTTCCTTCAGGCCACAGAAGGGGAAAACAGACCCTCCACCACACCAGCATGCAACATTTCGAACAAAATAAGGTCTGTTTTATCATGTGATGTCTTTAGTGCATTTTTTCTGTCTTCACAAAGAGGCTGTAAATAAGCTGCTTTGAATCCACAACAACAACTCTAAGGCTTGAAACATACGCTGTGCATTTGGCTTGATTTTAAAGGGATAGTTCACCCAAAATTGAAAATGAAAGAAAAAAAATGAAAATCGCACCAAAAATGAAAGAAAAATTAAAAGTTGTTACAAACCTGTATGAATTTCTTTCTTCTGCTGAACACATAAGAAGATATTATGAAGGATGTTGGCAACCAAACAGATGATGGTAGCCATCGACTTCCATAGTCCCCCCCCCCCCCCATACTATGGAAGTCAATGGGGACCAGCAACCGTTTGGTTTCACACATTCTTCAAAATAACCTCTTTTGCTTTCAACTAGAAAAAATTCATACTGGAACAACATGGAGTAAATGATGAAAAAAAAAAAACATTTTTGGGTGAACTGTGCCTTTCAGGCTGCATGATTTGGGGAAATAAATATATATGTGCTTTTATAATTACAAATATATATAATTTTTTAAAAAAATGTTTTATTATTATGTTGATAAACATGGTGATTGAAATGTAAAATGCAGTTTTAAAAAAATAAAGAGCTCCAGGTTTGTTGTAAATGTTTGTAGCACAATTTGTGTGCTTTTTAAAAATGTAATTATATATGACTATAAAATAATAATAATTATTATTTTTATCATGATTATTATAATCTACAAGGTAAAAATATGAAGCAAACTAATAAATATTACTTTTGTAATAATGTTTTACAGCGTATTTAAACAAAATAATATAATACGTGTATGTTACGGTGCAACTGTACAAATTATAATACATTTATTTAACAGCAAACTTTTATTTTGGTTGAAAACTTCTGGGAGATTAAAAGCTTCTCGTTAGTTGACTGCAGATTTATAAACTCTTTTTCAGTTTATATTTCGATTAATCTCTTAGTTCTACTTGATGTTGTGCTTTATTGTGTTCAGAAATCTCTACTTTCATTTTTGTCTACATGCTCAGAGGTGTGATGAACATCCCACAATGCAGCTGATAACTGACATCACAAATGAGATCATTTAGAAGTGTCTTGAGGCCTGAAGTGGGCATGAAATGAAAATTCACCCTATCTATTTTACGGATGCTTATTTTAGGTCAGGGGTGTCAAACTCAGTTCCTGGAGGGCCGCAGCCCTGCAGAGTTTAGCTCCAACCCTGCTCCAACACACAAACCATGTAGTTTTCAAATAAGCTTGAAGGATCTGATTAGCTGGATCAGGTATGTTTAATTAGGGTTGCATCTAAACTCTGCAGGGCTCCGGCCCTCCAGGAACTGAGTTTGACACCCCTGTTTTAGATCCTAATAGTGATGCACCAAAATTAATTTTTCACTAAAACCAAAATTAAAGTTTTTATTTAGCCGAAAAACTAACCAAAAATAAATTATGTGATGTTTTTACAAAGATGTTTTCGATAAGCTGTTTTAAATCCACAACAATCCCTCAGGGATGATGTGACTTAAAATCGCTCTTTGTTCTCGTGTCACATGCTTTAGGAATCTGTGTCTTCGCACCGAGGAGGAGTTCAGCTCAGGGAGAAGTTTGCCCTTCATCAACCCCAGCTCCATAGAGACGCTCAGAGCCCTGGTCCAGGAGATCCAGAGCAGTGGCGAGAGCGACCCTGAGATCTGGAAGAACTGTGAGGTGCGCAGATGTCCGAGACCACGCTGTCCGTTCCCTCGTGCCGTCACGGCCCAGGTTTCTGGGCCATCGTCTGGGGTCTCCCATAGGAGTCGAGACCGCAGCAGCCACGCTCTGAGCTGTGGAGAACATCCCACAATGCAGCTGATCCCTGACATCACAAATGAGATCATTTAGAAGTGTCTTGAGGGCTTTAAAGTTGGCATGAAATTAAAATTCACCCTATCTATTTAAAAAAATATATATATTAATGTTGATGCACCAAAACATTTTTTTATAGTTTCAGATTGACTTTTAAAAGATATAATTATGTTTTTACTCCAATTTGTTGCTGAAATATAAATATTTAAATAGTTGCTGTAATAAAAACGTATCATGACAGATTTATTCAAACATGCATTTAATAATGAAGACAACTGGTTAAATAAAAATAATAAGAATGAATATGTGCATATATTTATCAAAATGCTCCAGGACTCTAATTTTGTTTCTAGCTCTGTGGATAATCCATTACACATGGATGTACTATAAAAATGTTATATGTTCATCGGACTTTAAAAATGTTATATGCTGAGATTGGCCATATGACAGTCACATCTGTAACGTTTACTAGCTGTGAAACTACTAGCCCATCTAACCAAAACACACCAATTTGTCTGTCTTAGCATTTCCTTCAAGTCATTGCATCCAGAGAATCTGTATTTTTTTTTCTTACGTACTGACATATTGACAGTGTTTTTCTCTCATTCAAACAGGGCCGGTGGCTTCATCTCTTTCAGTTAGTGGAAAAGCAATATCAAGAGCAAATCCTTGCTCAGCAGGAGCAGTACCAGTGCCAAATACAGGTATTTTCTCAAAGGAACCAGTCAAGGTGCTTCATTGTGTTTAATCTAGCTGTGGTCTATCTATCTATCTATCTATCTATCTATCTATCTATCTATCTATCTGTCTGTCTGTCTGTTTCTATCTATCTATCTATCTATCTATCTATCTATCTATCTATCTATCTATCTATCTATCTATCTATCTATCTATCTATCTATCTGTCTGTTTGTCTTTCTATCTATCATCTATCTTTCTATCTATCGTTCTGTCTGTCTGTCTGTCTGTCTTTCTATCTATCATCTGTCTATCTATCTATCGTTCTGTCTGTCTGTCTGTCTTTCTATCTATCATCTATCTCTGATAAGCATTGCAATTACGATGTAAAATGCTGTTTAAAAATGATTTGAGGTCTGCTGTGTTTAAGCATAATGTGTGTGCCGTATTTGAATTTAAAATATTATTTTATTATTATTTTCATTATGATAATTAATAAAAATAATAATGTAATTGTGAAATTGCTATTTATGTATAACAAAATAATAAATATTAATTTTGTAACAGTACTATTTCACAATAAAATAATAATTATTACTTAAGAAAAATAATATTATTATTTTATTATTTATTATTATTATTTAGTCATTTAGCAGACGCTTTTATCCAAAGCGACTTACAAATGAGGACAACAGAAGCAATCAATTGAAGTATTAAAACAACTAAAAACAGATCCAAAACAAAAGCTAAAACTTTATAAATACTACCTATACACATTTTAAAAATAAAAAAAATTAATAAAAATGACAAATGCATACAACAAAATTTCAAAACTTAACATTTAAATGAAAAACAAAAAATAAAGCTAAAAACAATTCAAAATATTAAAGAACAAAAGGTATAAGAGTATAATAATGATTCTAACATAAAACTAAGCCAAACACTAAAAAAACAACTATATATATATATGTGTATGTACAACCACACACACACATACATACATACACACACACACACATATATATATATATATATATATATATATATATATATATATATATATATATAGCAAATCAAACGACAGTAGTGTATCAGTAATCCTTAAAAATAACACTGCCAAACACACATGCTAAAATAAACACAACTTACTTACACATAGTAAATGGTTATAAAAAACTGAAACAGAAGTGAAACAAGTAGTAGGAAAGACCTCCGTGAAGTTGGCACCCCATAAAAGAAATAATCACCAAACCTATGCCATTCGTTTGTGCTGATTTGTGCCACAAAAATGAACGTTTGTGCTGGTTTGGTGTTTGAGATATTAAACATTATTTTTTTGACCGTCACTCTCCACCGCATGTTGCCCAAATCGCTCCAAACCAGTGCAGTTCGTTTGTGCTGATTTGTGCCGTTAAAAGAAGCCCTGTAACTATGACCGCTTCTTTTATATAACGAAAATAAACTTTTTACGAACAGTGACGTCACTATGCTCCATGCAATCTAAATCGTTCCAAAACGGCGCCATTCGTTTGTGCTCGATTTGTGCTGGTTTGTGCCGTTAAAAGAAACAATGTAACCATGACCTCTTCTTAAATATAATGAAAACTTCACTCTCCACCACGTTTAGCACGGCCGCAGAGTTTAATAATTTTTTTTTTTAAAGTTAGTGTTCGTGCTGCCTTGAAAATTTAGGTTTAGTCAGCTCCAAGTTTTCACTAACTTCATATTTCAAGTTGGCTAAGCTTAAATGTCAAGGCAGCATTAAGTTGAAACGGTGAGACCATTTTTTTTTTACTGTGAGTCTAAATCGTTCTAATTCATTTGTGCTCGATTTGTGCCGTTAGAATATTAAGTCAGTCGACAAATAATTTCAGTCGACGAAATTAACACTGACATTGGGGTGGAGAGTGACGGTCAAAAAAAGAATGTTTAATATCTCAAACACCAAACCAGCACAAACGTTTGTTTTTGCGGCACAAATCAGCACAAACGTAGCACAAACGAATGGCATAGTTTTGGTGATTATTTCTTTTTATGGGGTACCAACTTCACGGAGGTGTAGGAAAGAGGAGAAATAAAAAGCGATACGTATATCCCTTGCTGGTGTCCCTGCCCGGTGGAGTCGCACGGTAGAGTCGGTCTTTACACTCTTCAGTCTTCACAAGAGGAGGGCTTCACACGACAACTGCTGCGACCGCTACCGCGGTAAACTAAGCTTTTTTTATACCCATTTAACAAAGTACTAATTGAATTTAGCTGGACACACTTTCCTTATTTTTTCACAACAAAAGGCCAAGCAAGCACAGACACTGACAAGATACGCGATACAGAACGAGACCAAACGCAATATCAGCACGTCTCCACACAGATATAATATTAATGTTAAATTTATTTGACAGTACAACTGTAAAATTACAATATTACACATATCTTTTTTTCATTTTTTATACAGAATTTTGCTAAGCAGGTTAGTTAAAATTGAGCAAACTAACTGTAGAACACATCAGGTTTATACACATAGACACAACTCTGTCAATTCAGTAATGACTACTGCTACAGTGATGCAAGACAGCATGTTAACTGTGCTTTCAATATATTGACCTCATGCTTGCAATTTGCATTTGTGTACTTTTGTACAGTGTGTTTCTGGCCTTAATCTGGGAGAAATTATTAATATCCAAACTAATTTAATAAATTTGTTTCATTCTGTCTTAATGGTCTTGCATGTTTTCTTCCAGCTCATACAGGATGAAATTAAGGCGTTAGTGCAGTTACAGAACCGCCAAATCAGCACACAGACTCACTCTCTGGAGCCCAGTAAGAACCCCAAGCCTCTAGAGGACCCGGTGGAGAGCACCTTCACGTCGTCGGCTCCAGGACCTCTGTGGCCCCCCCAGCTCACCGTTCACTCTCAGGAGAGCTCAGAGGAGGGGATGGTTACTGTGCTGAGCAGTGGGTATGGGACTCTTTCCACCTGGGAGCATAGGTTAGAAACAGGGCGGCCCAGTTCCACAGAGGGGAGGGACGAGGCGCTGTGGTCCCCGAACCAGCAGGACGGGAGTCTCACACCATCACCTATACCTGACACAAGCCCTCTGGGCCAAAACCCACTGAGCAGAGCCAATGACAAGCTCCAGACGACTGAGACCGTTTCACTTGATGTGCCTACTGATAAACAGAGAGTAATAAGGTAGAGTTACTGATGGTTAGGGATGATTGTAGTCATCAAAACTGAAATAGCACAAATGAAAGTAAATGATTGTGACCAAAAATGAAATTTATATTTGTCTAAAACTAATTTCAAAGATTTATATGAGCTTTTAGATCAAAACTTTTTTTTTAAGATCATGAGAAATTCAATCAAATGTGTTTAAAGTTCATATTCAAAATTCATATTCAAATTTTAAAATTCAAATTCTAAAATTTGAAAATCTAAAAGTAAAAGCTAATTTAAAATATTAATAAAAAAAATATGCCTTGGCAGCTAACTGAAATACGTTTAAGTTGAATTACTAAAAGTACTAACTGAAATTAAACTAAAACTGAAATAGAATTAACTGTGGTAATTGTAATGTATATTATAACAATAATTAAATTAATAATAATAATAATAAATAATCACAACCATTTAGAAATATTTGTAAAAAACAAAAACTAATAAAAAATGACAAAGCACATAGCAATATTACTTAAAGTAAACTCAAATGAAAGTAATAGTAGTATAAAAGCACTGAAATAACACTGGTTATAATGAACTCTGTTGAATTGTTTTTATCACATTAAGAGATCCAGCTGTTTTGTGTTGTTGTATGTTGTGTAGTCAACCCCTGACCTCCTGGGCCCAAAGGCAAAAACACAGACAGAGAAAGAGCCGAACGACACCAAACCGGACGTCACATGTGGAGGAGCGGGACAGGAGCACAGCAGGAGCAGGATCTCCTAAGGAGCACACAGATCACTTACCTGATGTAAGCACATACTAATATTGAATGATTTTTTTTTAATCATGAACAGCAGGGATCTCTGTATATAATAACAAAGCATACTTTTTTACCAATTCAAGCAGTAAACTCTTTCAAATGTCATTCCATCTTTTCTACTGTAAAATATCTTTGACAATATTTGTATCATGCCAGTTTCTAAATTTAAATGCAGAAAATGTCAGATTTATAATTGGTCAAAATTTCTGTCATGCATCTTGGATAAACTGTTTGAATTGTGCATAATTTGCTGCTTCAGTGACGAGATGAAGCATCACTGTTCAGCTTATTACTGTGAATGTTCCTAGAAGTGCATTTAAAATTGCTTTCTGAGTATAATAATCTTTTGTTTTCTGGCTTTTTCCTCAGCGTGGATGCAGCACAGCCTCCATGAATCCATTGCCTCTAAAGAGAAGTGACAGTCTGGTGTCTGAAGCCTCAGGTAACACATTTCACTAAAAATCAAGCTCCGCTGTCTGTTCAACAGCACACAGGAGAGATGCAATGGTGATTGTAATGCATAATGTTACATTTGAAGAGGTTTTGAATAAGGGCTTTAGATTGAAGTAATTTCTGATTAGTGTGAAATTGTTATGCACATACTCATATTCCATTTGATTTTCTAGGCCTGTCTTACTGGAAACTGGAGGAGAGTGAGTTATACCGCCCTCTACCTGACAACTTTGAAAGTGCTTCCTTTTTCCTCATGCAGGTAAAATTTTATTCACTTAGTCTCTAGGAGAAACTAACTAAAAAGTAGCAATGTTATCATCTTAACTGCATCAAAACAATAGCTTTTCCAGTTACTAGCTATGTTTTCCAGTGAGTAGTAGAGTAATGTGACAGAATAGTATAAATCACACGAATAAATCATAAAACATTTGTATGTATTTTTTATTCGTTCACTGTCACTTTGCATTTCATGTAGAACTACAATTGTTTTACAAATGTAGAACTACAAGTTTTGGTTAGTTTTACTGGTTTTAAGTTACAGTATAGTATGATGTAGTGAGAATATGGAGCTCATACTCAAGGTGATTATGCTGACATTTATATGGGCATAAAATAAAAGATACAATTCTGATTCTGAAATTCTCCAATAATATGTCTGAGTAAGATGAGATTTAAATGCCTAGTTTTATGATCAAAGCTCTGTAGTTTCAAAACATATTATGAACAAATAGGATGAACAAATGTAACCTTTCTCAAAAGCCTGATGGATCATATTTGATACTCCTATTTGAACATGATTTTTTTCTGAAAAATAATGTATGGATAATCAAGTAAACCCAAGTTGATTCAGTCCAGTAGGTGTTCACCTTGAAATATTATGAACAATATAAAAGTTATTCTTACGTTTACTCTAAAATTCAGTAAAGATTTCACAGCAAAAAGACACATGAACCACAACCTGATGTTTTTACAATCATGCTAAAAAGCATTTTGCTTTCTTAAAAGTATAAACTATCAATCAGACGACAGAAGTCATGTTGTAGATTGTGTGCAACAGGCTTTTCAGAGAAGTTTTGATCATGTTAATCATTTAAAGGCCTTAAATTTGCATAGCAAATATGATACAGCAGGCTTTATAGGGTTAAATTGTTGTTCTGTGGCACACAGACTCCAGATGAGAACCGTCTGTCTCTGCGGGAGATCTACCAGAGCAAGAGAGCAGATCCCAAAGGCCACGGATGGGACTCCTTAATCAACTCATGCACCTCGTCTCCTCAGGTCAGAGCAGAGCCAATTAACACAAGAATTAATTAAGGAGCAGAACGTCTCACCTGTTGCTTCCTCACCTAGGTGTTGACTCTGGACTCCACGGTGCATGTGAAGCACTCGGATCGCACGTCAGGCTTCACGTCACCGTCCCACTTCAGCAGTCCGTCTGCTCAGATCCGGACCTGTCCCGTCAGTCCCGACTCCATGGCCCTGCGCAGCCACAGCGACAGCGACTGCATGTCCAACGCCAGCAGTCTGTCTGCACAGCAGGCGCCCGACCGGACATCTCCCTCCCCGGCGGCGATGAGAGCAAACCAGGCCAACAGTGAGGATGAGGGCAGCCACACTGCCACGGTCACCGTACAGCCCAGAGGACCGTCTGCTCAGATGATGTACAAGCCCAACAGAAACAGCCCAGAGACGGGCAGTGGGAAACTGGAGCAGACAACCTCGCTGGAGGACCCGGTTGTTCTCTCGCTGTAAGAGTCGTGAAAATCCCACTAAAGTTAACATGATATGACATTTACAGCACAGTAAAGTCAAAAATTATTTTGAAAAGCTTGGTCACAAAAAATGCATAACAATCAAACAAACTAGTCATTATTTCTTCCCTTCTCTCTCTTTTTTTTTTATAAGAAATTAATACTTTTATTCAGCAAGGATGCATTAAACTGATCAAAAGAGACATTTATAATGTTACACATGATTCTATTTCAAGTTAATGCTGTTCTTTTGAACTTACAAAGTTTGTGATACATTAAAAAACTCCGACACCAAAAATGCATAACGATCAAAAACTGTTAATCATTATTATTTTCACTTCCCATATGGCCTTTATGGGAAGGTTACATCAGATGTTTTTGGAAGTGGAAAAAGATGGGAAAAAGTTGGAAAAAGTGGACTATGACTATTAAAAATTATTTAAAATAATTAATGCAAAATTGCATTTACAAGGCATTTAGTCATTGCCTTTTAACTTCCTCACTGTCCTTAGACAAACATTGTCTAACACAACCATTCAAAAGAATATTTTTTAAAGAAATTAATGCAAGAAATTATTCTTCAAGGATGCATTAAACTGATCAAAAATGACAGTAAAAATATTTATAATGTTACAAGTTTTCTGTTTCAAATAAACGTTGTTCTTTTGAACTTTCTGTTCATCAAAGAATCCTGAAAAGAAATGTATTACTGTTTCCACAAAAATATAAAGGAGCACAACTGTTTTCAGCATGACTAATAATCATAAATGTTTCTTGAGCAACAAATCAGCATATTAGAATGATTTCAATGATGATCATGTGACACTGAAGACTGAAGTAATGATTCTGAAAATTCAGCTTTGATCGCAAGAATAAATTACACTTTAAAATATATTTAAATAATGAACAGTTATTTTAAATTGTAACAATATTTCACAATATTACTGTTTTCACTGTATGTTTGATCAAATAAATGCAGCCTTGGTGAGTTGAAGAAACCGAAACTTTTGAACTGTAGTGTAGCTGAAGATGCTGATTGATCATATTTTAGTGCTTTACTGAACCTATATCCACATATCTGAGGTTCTATTGCTGCCACACTAATTTATGCTTTGTCTAATCTTTCTAGATTGAGACAAAACCTGAGAGAGAAACATTCCCGTCACATAGCTGACCTCAGAGCGTACTATGAGGGTGAGATCAGTGCCCTGAAGGAGAAACTAGATCTGGTGAATTTGCCTCTTGACATGGAGAAAAGCAACCAAATCTTGCTTGAGAGGTGAGAAACAATACATAGGATGAATTCATACTGTTCCAGCAGTGTTTCAGATTGCATAATGAAATTTAATAAGAAAAAAACTATATATTGTCACAATAAATCCATCCAAAATGTAGATGAGTTTGTTTCTTCATGAGAACAGATTCAGAGAAATTTAGCATTTCAGCACATGCTCACCAATGGATCCTCTGCAGTGAATGGGTGCCGTCAGAATGAGAGTCCAAACAGCTGATAAAAACATCACAAGTAATCTACTCCAGTCCATCAATTAACATCTTTTGAAGTAAAAAGCTATATATTTGTAAGAAACAAGTGCATCAAGAGGACATTTTAACTTAAAACTGTCTCTTCTGGCCAAATACAAGTTCATAATCCATAATATTGCTTCCTCCAGTGAAAAAGTCCATCTCCTGTTTTCCTCTCACGTCAAAATCCACCCACATATTTGTTTAGAACTGTTTTGGACTGTTTCCGTTGGAAACAGTGGTTTATCTGTGTATATTTCTCACCTGATTCAAACAAGACGCCACTGGAGAAAGCAATATTATGGATGGAGGACTCTTATTTTAGTCTAAATAATGTCTTGATGATAAATTAGTTTCTTACAAACATGCAGCTTTTGGCTTCACAATGTTAATTGATGGACTGGAGTCGTGTGGATTACTTGTGGATTATTGTGATGTTTTTATCAGTTGTTTTTTTAACATTCAATCGAGAATATTTATATTCTGGTTAATGAACAGTACTTTTTGTTATCTATGTCTAAGTAATAAAAAAAAAAAAGTAACTCCATTTTAACATTTTAGCGTATCATCACGTATCGAACCAAATCGCGAGTGTATAGTTACACCCCTACAACTTACTAATAGCCAGTAGATCTAATGTGGTATAGTGATATATATTTGGCTCTGTCTTCAGCCTGTTGTTTGTATCTGCGCTCACATCAGCACAGTGACATCTGGTGTCTGGTGTTTAACGCATGATAAACACTCTGTCATCGGCGGAGTCCGATGAACTCTGACTGATTGTGTCTTTGATCATCGTTTGACAGATGTCAGCACCTGGAACGAGCGTTAACGGAGGCGAGCACACGCATCCGAGAGCTGGAGATCAAAAACCACTTCTTGGAGAGACAGCTGGTATGAGTCACCACCTCCATCTAAAACAGGAAATACATGAGTGGCTTGTGTACGAGAGACTCGTATGTTGACGTGGCAATTGTGCTTGTATATAATTTATACAATTTTGCTGACTACAAGCACTTTAAATTGGTTGTGTCACTGAAACAGGGTTTTTTATGTACTTTGTAAACATTTAACTTCACAACTCAAAGCTATCCGGAATGTTTACTGTTTAAAGGTTACATACAACCTCCTAGCAACTGTATAGCAATGACCTAGCAACCACCCAGAATACCCTAGAACCACCCTAGGAACCACTTAGAACAGCGTTTCTCAATCCCAGTCCTCGCGCCCCCCCGCTCTGCATATTTCGTATGTATCTCTTATCATGTACAATGTTTGTTCTATTCGACCGTAAGTGCCCTGCGAAGTGGACATCATTTACATTTACATTTACATTATGCCATTTTTAAGGTTGCTAATATTGTTTTATGAGTCTCCTAAAACAGGTTTACATGCATGCAAGGTCAAAAAACACTTTAGTTTTCTCAAAAAATAGATTTAATTTTACCTCATTTCTAAATGATTCGTAAACGACTCGTGCGAAGCAGTTCAAAGAATCAGTCTCTCTAAACCCCTCCTTTCCGTGAGCCATCACTGCTGTGATTGGTCAGATGGCGCAGTTCTTTGTGATTGGTCTACCGCTTACAGCACGTCGGAAACGAAATGCCCATTGCCATAACGGAATGACTGGAGACTTGTCAATACATAGAAAAGATGGTATAGATTGTACCTTACCAATTCAAGCCGGAGTCTGATGATGAAATGGTTGAAGTGGCTGATCGACAAGAGCAGGAGCAGGACGTTTCTCAGTGTTAAGTGTCAAGTGTTAACAAAGATGTGATAGCAAGTTGTTCGCGACGTAGAACGTGGGCGGACATTATGCAAATGTGTTACTTCGTGACGTACAGCCGTAACAGAATAAGATTCGAATTCCTGAAGACTCGTTTAGGCGATTGCGAGCCGACTCTTTTTCTTTTTTTTTTTGATAGACAATAACTTTATTGGTAACACTTTACAATAAGGTTCATTAGTTAACTACATTAGTTAACATGAACTAATAATGAACTGCACTTATACAGCATTTATTAATCTTTGTTAATGTTAATTTCAACATTTACTAATACATTATTAAAATCTTGTTAACATTAGTTAATGCACTGTGAACTAACATGAACTAACAATGAACATCTGTATTTTTATTAACTAACGTTAGCGAAGATTAGTAAATACAGTAACAAATGTATTGCTCATAGTTAGTTCATGTTAGTTAATACATTAACTAATGTTTAACTAATGAACCTTATTGTAAAGTGTTACCACTTTATTTATCGTGCACTGTCGGCTTCACAATTTTGCAGATAGTTTATGTTCACATACAGCTACTTGACACACTGCATGAAAGGTAATATTCGAAAAGCCATAATAGGGGCACTTTAAGGTACAGTAGAAGAAGCAACAGAAGCAGGAAATTAAATGTACATTGGAAAGTAAATATATTTTTTCTTAATATTTTCTGCTCTAAAATTTTATTATTATTATTATATTTTAGTTAGTTAATATTGACTAGATATTATTATATATTGACGATATTGGATTTTTGCCGATATCCGATATGCCGATATTTTTCAACTCTTTTTGGCCGATAGCCGATGCCGAATATAGTTTATTTTGTTTGGAAACAACACCAAGTCTCTCCTGTGCAGAAATTATAAGCAAATTATTTTTAATTTTGGTTAGTTTTTTAACAAGAACTTATTTGTTAGAATTAAATAAACAATAATGAAGTTATTTTATAATGACAGTACATTTGAAGCTTTGAAAATAACTATAAATAAACTGTATATCAGTCGCAGCATTTTTTTCTTCAGAAAGATGCAGTAGTAACCTTAACATTTTATTTTAACATTTAACATTTGTAGATGATCTAAAGCAAAAGAGTTGTAAGAATTCTGAAAATCTTTTAGAGCTCATAATTTGTTTAAAAAATATAACATGTTACACATTAATGAATAAATCAGTATTTATAAAATTATTTAATTTACAAGTGTCATGTTTGTGATTTAAATTTTTTTTTTTTTTATTCATGTAAGCTATAGATTCTGACCTTTAAATTAAATCAAATCATACTCATGATTTTATGACATCAATTACTGCTTTATTTAATCAGAAACAGTCTAAATGTTTTTTTTTTACTTTCATTTTATTAAAAGTAGGCCAACAGCGCCCCCTACGGAATTAAAACTCCTTACTGAGCGGGCATTAGGACCCGGGGGAGGCTGCCGCTGCTGCCACTACACATGCTGTTTACTCTATCACACACCAAAGGCTTCATTCTGTAAGTTTAAATGCAGCGATCCAAAGCAGTGAATCTAATCACCATTCAGGCAAAACTTTGCTTCAAAAATTAGTCACACTGCTGACGTGATCTAATCGCTAGAACACCCTTAGCACAAGTGAGTTAACGTATTCCTCCTATCGGCAAGACATATCGGCATAATTTTCAATATCGGGCCGATGCCGATATGTACATTTAAAGCCATTATCGGCCGATAATATCGTGCATCCCTACTAGATATTCTTTATTTGTCATATTGGAGACATTTGTACACTAATAATTATCATTGTTTAAAGGTGTTAATTTCAAGGATTGTTACCTGACCTGCAACCTCAGAAATCTCTTTAAAATAACTTTAAATCATAATAGTGATCATAAATGACTGGAAGCATGGTTGAAATGTGTTTGAAACACCATGCTAACCTGAAGTTTATATGTTTGTTGTCCAGGCTGCATGGCCAGAGCGATACGACGCGGCCAGCGCCACAGTCCAGGCCCTGCAGCAGCGGCTAGAAGAGACCAAACACAGCAGCCGTGAGAAAGACGCCACTGTGACCAAACTGAAGAACCACCTGCATCAGCTGGAGGAGGCCATGCAGAACGCCTGTAAGGAGGTGGATGAGAAAGAGGCCCGCATGAAGAAAGAACACAAGATGCTACAGGATGTGAGCTGAGCAGAATCCTTTAAACTTCCCTTATGCTGTTATATTTGACCATAAAGGTCAATGTGATGATGCTCTGTTTTTTTTGCAGCTCCTCCACGAGTATGATTCACTGAGAAGGGAGCACGAGGGAGCGAAGGTGAGAGCTGTTTTATCTGACATCATGATACAAATAGTACATAGAAGTGCACAAACTATTCAGTTGTTTCTTTCCTAACAGGACAAGGTGGTCTCCACTGAAAATAAGCTCTTTGATGCCAATGAACAAATATCAGAACTGAAAAGGTAGTCAGATTTCTTCAATGCAAATCTGCAATTATTATCATTATAGCAACGATTTTATTACACTGAAATGTATAATTATAGCTAAATTTTATAAATGTAATATTTAACAATTTAATTTAAATTAATATTTAACAATTCTATTTAATTATTTAATTGTTAAATGTTATAATATAATTGTTAAATTTAATATTTAGCATATATATTAATGAAAAATAGTCATATGGTAACACTTTACAATAATCTCATTTGATAACATTTGGTAATGCATTAACTAACATGAACTAACAATAAATATTTTGAAATGAAACGATGAATGACCAATGAAATATATTTTACAACATTTATTAACCTGTGTTAATGTTAGTTAATAAAAATATTCATGTTCATGTTTATTCATAGTGCACTGGTTAATGTTAACAGATGCACCATTTGATTTTCATAATGTATTAGTAAATGTTGAACTTAACATTAACTTAAATTAATAAGTGCTGTATACTTATCATTCCTTGTAACTAATATTGTTAACTAATGTTAACAAATGAAACCTTATTGTAAAGTGTTACCAGTCATATTATAAAATAAAGTCTTATTTGTTTTAAAATGTACATAATTATAACAATTATAATTACTAATACAAATAAAATGTTCTTAATATGTAATTACTTTTGTTTGTTAGTATCATTCATTATATTTACGTGTAATATATGTAACATGGGTAGTAATATGAATGCTATAATTATATATAATATGATTTCCTTTTGTGTACTAACTAAATATCGTTTTATTTATCAATTTCTCTATGGTTTTGTAGAGTCATCTCTAAGCTAGAGGCTCAAGTCCGACAGCTACAGCACGAAAATCTGTCTAAAACACGTCAATCTCTCCACAGCCACTCACAACCATCTGGAGCAGGGTACAAAACACACACCACATACTCATCACGGCTCTAAAACACAGCTTTTAGTGTTTTACAACAATGAATTTGAACTTGATACACTTATTTAGCAGTTATTGATTCATGGACAGATGCTAGTGTACAGCTTAACTGTTTCTTTCTTCTATTCTTCTTTCTTCAATTTGAATCCCTGAAATGCTTTTACTCCAACCTGAAACTCACAAATTGAATCTTTCCAGTTTGTTCCACCACCCTGATCTTCTGCTTTCGCCGAGTAAAAGGCAGCGAGATGTTGATGTGGGCATGAGGAACGGCGCTGGTCTCAGAGGTGAACAGACATCCGGAGCTAGAGGGTACTGCTTTATTCATAGTTCTACACAATATTCATTTCTTTATCCTTCTGTGCTGTGGTGCATTCACTTTGAGAAGGTAATTTCTAACTTGAACTATCCTCTGTCATCAGACGGCTGTCTCCACCAGAGAGAGAACAGACTCAGGGTTATTCTGAAGAGCTGAGGAAGAGGGATGTTCCCCTGACGCCCATGATGAAGGCCCTGATCCAGATGGAGGACACCAAAGCTACTGAGGGCCGCGTGCTATCCAAGAACGGCAGTGGTTCCTCCAGTATGTCACAAAACGAATGGGTGCCGTGACGTCAGAATGAGAGTCTAAACAGCTAATAAAAAACATCTCAATAATCCACAAATAATCCACACCACTCCAGTCCATCAATTAACATCTTGTGAAGTTAAAAGTTGCATGTTTGTAAGAAAAAAATCCATGATTTCAATGTTTTGTTAAATTTTTTGTTTCATATTTAAATTTTTGGCTTTTTGCTTCAGGCTAAAATATGAGTCCTATATCCATAATATTGTTTTCTCCAGATTCAGTCATCTCGTTTGAATCAGGAGAGAAATATACACACATCAAACACTGTTTACAAGCCAAAACAGTCTAAAACCGTTCTAAACAAATATGTGGGTGGATTTTGATGTGAGAGGACAACAGGAGATTGTTTTTTATTGTCATTATGGATTATGGAGTCATTTTGGCAAGGAGGGGTGTGGATTACTTGTAGATTATTGAGATGTTTTTATTAGCTTTTTGGACTCTCATCAGCTTTGCCATCACAAGAATAAATTACATTTTAAAATATATTCAAATAGAACAACAGTTATTTAAAATTGTAAAACTATTTGTCAGTATTGCTGTTTTTTACTGTATTTTTGATCAGCCTTAGTGAGCATAAGGTACTTATTTTAGAAATCTTGCTGATCTATATATATATTGGCTATTTTATGAGCCCACATTTCATCTATAGTATTTGTAGTTGTAATTATCTGTAAGAGAAGCTACACTAGGTCATTTAAATACTCCTAACACTTTTTCAGTCACTGTCATTTTTATTGTGTGGTGTGTGTTTTAGGGTTGGCTAGGAGGAGGCCTACGGTGGCTTTTGTGGAGAGTTCTGTGAGGGATGCGGTGGAGGAGCGGAGCGGAGCTGTGCTGTGGGCCCAGAGGAGTCTCTCTCCAGAGGGTCACAGGTCATCATCTCTGCCCCCCAGAGCACAGAGAGCCGTTGCTCTCGCCACACCCAGTGAGTGACCCAAAGCATTAGCATTTGAGCGTTTGATGCATTTTCAAAATAGCTGATAAAAGTCCATCTTTACTGATTGAATGTGTTTTTTATGTTAGCAAAGAGAGACACATTACTCATGCCTCTCTCAGCCAAGTCCAGTCCCAAGCGCTGCCCGACTGAGAACTTCTCCACCGCGTTGGGTCACCCTCTTCCATCCCAAGAGCACCTGCAGAGCAGGTAACATTTCTGTCCCGCTATATGACTCACTTGCCATCTGCACTGATCAGGTGTCAGTAAATAATATCTTATATAAGCCTTGTTTTTTAGGTTTGATGTTTTTGATCGGAACGGTATCAGCTCCTCTTTACCGTCCCATCCGAGTCCAAGGAAGAGGTTACAGTTTAAGGCTTCTGACAGACTGGAAGGTATTATTGCTTTTGTCAGGTTTAACTATCACACGGTGACAGTCCTAGAAGAAGAAACAGTGACATTGACAACTGTTTATGGTGCTTGCTCATAAATATATATATATATATATATATATATATATAATATTTTACACGTTAGTTACGTTTTTATATATTATATAATAGTTTTTTATGTATTGCTTTTATAAACTTTATGCTGTTTTAGCTCTTTATTACATATGACTTGTCATTTAGGAAAATTCTATATATAATTTTTATTTGAATTATTATACATCACAGAATTGAAAAGAGTGACACAAATTTGTATTTAAATAAATATTATATCTATTTTTTTATATTTATTTACTATAATTTTTACACTACCATTTAAAAGATTGGGGTCAATGAGTGATTTTTTAATTTTTTAAATAAATTAAAACTTTTTAAATTTTACTTTTAAAAGCGTGACAGTAAAGACATTTATAATGTTACAAAGATATTTATTTTAATAAATGCTGGTCTTTTGAACTTTTATTATGGTTTTGTCCCATGGTTTTATTAAGCATAGGTTTCCACGAATATCAAGCATATAATAATCAGATGATAATAATAATGATCAATGATAATAATTAGAAATGTTTCTTGAGCAGCAAATTAGCATATTAGAATGATTTCTGAACGATCACGTGACACTTAAGCCTGGACTAATGATGCTGAAAATTCAGCTTTGAATCACAGGAATAAATTACATTTTAAAATATATTCTAATAGAAAACACTTATTTTGAATTGTAATAATATTTCACATGACATATATATATATTTTTTTTTTTTTATCAATTAAATACAGCCTCTGTGAACATAAGTCTTCTTTCAAAAACATTTAAAAATCTTACCGACTCCAAACTTTTAACAGTAGGGTATATAGGTAAATTGACCTAAAAAACAAACTACTCATTTGCTACCCTTTAACCTGTTAGCACTGGTATTTCCTCAGGAAACGTAAGTGTTGTGTGAACTTCCTCCTCAGTGAACCCTCAGTCCAGCGTGGGCTCGTCTGAGCCTGCAGAGAGCAGTGAGTCTGAGGAGCCTGCGGTCGGACCCAGCTGGGAGGAACAGGAAGCTGCCGGTGAAGAGACGGCCCTCTCCTGTCAGCCTCGCATTCAGTCGCTGGCTGACGCAGAGCGCCTCTTTGATGAGCTCACACAGGAAAAGCAGCAGGTGATTGTGGGATATTTCCTGTTATGACATGGCTCTCTAAAACACTTGATTCTGATTGGTCGATCGTGGCATTCTAAGATCAAATGCTGTAAAAATATATTGTTACATTGTTGGTTCATGTTAGTTAATGCATGAATTAATTTGTACAAATGAGACCTTATTTTAAAGTATTACCCATATAATGATGCTAAACCAGTTAATAATGTACTGTAGTAAACTAGTTAATAATGTAGTAAAAACTGTATGAAGTACTTACTTTTTTTTAAATGCACAGTTGAGAAACCTGTGAAAATGAATTGTTAAAATGGGAAAACTTTGCAAGTCAATGAACAAAAACATTGAAATATGATAATCTTCAACTGTGGATTAAATAAATAAATAAATAAAAATTACATATTTAAAAAAATATAATTTATGCATTCAAATTTTAACACACACACACACACACACACACACAGTCTGCCTGTGAGAATTTATTGGTAAAATATATATATGTGTGTGTGTAAATTAAAACCCATGATTTATTTCTAGCTCATTTGCATTCATTCATTATTTCGATTCTGGCCATAAACACGCTATAGTCATTGTGAAACTCTGAAAGCTCATGAAGGCATGTCACAACATCCCGTGAGTGTTTGGACAGCGTGTGACTCGCTCACGGCTCGTGCTGGTTTGAGACTGACTGATGATCGATGGCAGCGCATGTTTCTGCTGTGACCTCAGCACTACACATTACATAACCTGTCTTTATAGCGCTGCTGGTTAATCACGTCTATTTTTAGTAAAGGCTTCCCTTTTCCTATTCATGCTGAGGAGTGCTAATTCAAAACCCTGTTGTTTAATCTCAGCTGTTTCCATCCAGCAATTTGCTAAAAGCTATGACACTTTCACCCAATATTTATTTCTTTTCCACAGATTGAGGCGGCACTGAGCCGGATTCCAGGAGCCGGGGCCCGGGTCACGTTGCAGACCAGGTTAGACGAGGTGGGAACACAATCACTTTCCATTCACATGCATATAGAATAGGGCTGGGCAAAAAAAATTATTGATTTTCAAAAGCTGCAAATTGATCTTTTTCCATTTTTATTTCTGCAAAGATTTAACACAAGATCTGATTAACGTGAATCTTATCATTAGTCTTCTCCACTAGATGTTGCCCTTTTATTTACCTTGCGTGATGTTATAACAGAAAGCCTGTCATTCATTCATTGCTTAACATGGTGGAGATACTGTTGACAAGAACAAAGCAATGCTGAGGTGAAATGCTTTAGTAATACTACAAATCTGTGGAAGCATTTGACATCACGCATAGGGCGCAATATATGACGATATGACAACAAAAACATTATCTCCACAGCTGCTCTGAGAGTCCCTTCATTAGCATATTACCATTTAATTTGAGAAAAACGACCGTAATATCACATACACAGCAGCTGCAATTTCTAGATAGCAACCCATCAAAATAAAAGTTTGGTTTAACTTGAAGAAACTGTGACAGAAATATATTACTGTTGTGCAGTAGAATGTAATAACAATACTACTACTACAAATAATAAATATTAGTAAAACTTTATTTTTAAAGGAATAATCACACTTTTTTTCTTCTTGATGTTAACAGTAAACCTCTGTTGTGTAGCACTTTGTTTGGCAAAGAAATGGAAGAGTTTTTTTTTAATTTGATTAAAGGATAAATTACATTAATGTTGTGTATATATAGGCCTACCAGAAAATTAAGAAAACATTATTAATTATATTTTATATATATATATAAAACATTTTTTATTTAATTATGTTTTAAATGCACTGTGAAAAATATAGTAAGAAATATATATTAAATAAATATAATAAAATATTAGATCATGAAATGAGCAATTATATTTCAGTATACTGCATATTACACTTTAAGCTGACATTTCTAAAATCCATGGTATATATTATGATATAGTTATTTTTTTGCTGGAAAATTCATCCCCAAAGTGTTGCATATATTGCATAACCATGATAATGCCTATTGTTGTAATCCAGTAACACTTTACAAATGAAAGGCTCTACATCTCATTTGAGTATTTTCTTTTTTTTTTTTTAAAGATGATTATGCCTAACAAAAGACATCAGTGGGAAAACAGATACGTAACATTATGAACTTCATGGTTTTAGGTGTCACTGGAGAATCGTCTAGAAAAGGTGAACCACGACCTCGGGTTCATCCGCATGACTCTGAAACGATTCAACATCCTGCGATCTTCTGCCAACATATAGCCAACGGCTGCTGTGAACTGTCATGAATTATGATCTTTACCCTGGACCATATAAATTATTATTACAATGGAACCGTCGTTCCACTGTACAGACTCTGATATGTACATGTTCAGTAAATATTTCTACTTTTATTACTGTAGGATCTATTTTGTATGTTTTATTACATGGTGAACATACGATAAAGTATATTTTAATAATGCCTAGATTTGTAAAAACATTTACTTTTTTAATGTCACAGAAATATGGGAAATTGTATGCTCGACTCGATATTTTTTATTTGATTCGTTTGCTGCTGATTTAAATGAATGGAAAAAATTCAGTCCTGCAGGGCAGCTCATTTACATATGTTTCCATTCCACTGTGTGTCTTACTACTCTTAATTTAAATGACACTTGAAAAGGTTTATAATTTGCTCAAATATCATCAGGCTTTCACTGTCTGTGGCATGTCCATTAATTTACATGATAACATTGCCTGTGCCATATGCGAGCAGAGAATGATAGCACATATCTGATAAGATGAGTAGAGTTGAATTGCCTTGTCGAAATCATCTTACGCAAAGAACACAAACCCAAACCAGCACCGAATGTTTACACATGATTATCAAAGCTAGACCTCTGACATTCTCCAGTGCAGCACAGGATGTACTGCTTACTTTGATGCATGAAATTTGAAATATGCTCTTCTCTTGCTTTTCCATCGTTAGCTGTTGACTGTTCAGTTTTTTTTCCTGTAGCTCATGGAATCTATTTAACTGTTGCACAAAATGTTCCACAATTAAAACTGCATACTGAATCATGTGTTTGAGTCATTATGATTTGATGACATCTGGAATATGTTAGACTCTTGGCTGTTTGCTCAAATCATTCATTAAATGAGCTTGAAATGTGTTTGTGTTCATCAGAACTATTTGAGTGTTTAAGGCATAATTCGACCAAAAAAGGAAAATTCCTTTCTGGATGTATGTAAACAAAGAAGTGTGTGTTGAGAACCTGCCAGATTCATACATGGAAAAGTGTAAATGATTTTGAGCTTGGGTGGAAGGCATGATTTTCTGTGGAAGCCTGTTTCTGCCACTGAATAAAAAATAAAAAAGGTAATTGCGACTTCTTATCTCACAATTCTGACTTTTTTTCTTAGAATTGCATGATATAAACTCGCAATTCTGAGAAATAAAGGCAGTTTGTATCACGCAATTCTAAGAAAAAAAAGTCACAATAACCTTTTCATTTTTTTATTCAGTGGCAGAAACGGGCTTCCATAAATTTCAGTAATTGTCAACTTCGAAGATATAGTAAAAATAATGACTTTGATTTTATGTGTGACTACATTTAAATTTAGTTTCTCACAAAACAGTCATAGTTTTTTAATAGTGATTATTATTATATTTTTTGGAGCTTAAAGACCTGTTCACACCAGGAACAATAGGCTAACTGTAATGATAATATTAGCGTCCATACCAATACGTAATAACATTCTGTTTATGTTGTCTGCCATTCCGATATCTTTATTGTTATGTCATGGACTCTGCTGTTCTTTTAAATTTAGAATGATTTTTAAACTATATTTATCGTTATAGTACAGTATATCGTTATTTTCTTAGATGTGAACTGAAGGGATAGTTCTCTAACAATTAAAATGATCTTTCATCATTTACTCACCCTCAAGTTGTTCCAAACCTGAATGAGTTTCTTTGAAGAATGTTCGGAACCAAACAGTTGACGGTAGCCATTGACTTCCACAGTATTTTTTTTTCCATTTGTCTACTGTCAAATACAAAAAAAAAATCTAAATATCTTCTTTTGTGTTCAACATAGGAAAGAAACAGGTTTGGAACAACATGAGGATGAGTAAATGATGACATCATTTTCAATTTTGGACAAACTATCTCTTTAAAAGCTATTAACCATTCACTTTTAATGTATGGAGACGTTTTGCAAAAAACTGCCTTTTTTCTACTGAAGCAAGAAAAACAGCTTTTAAATGCACTAGGGTGAGTAAATGATCTTTAATTTATGCATGAACATAGGTTTTAGGCTTCTTTCTTGTTCTTTTTGTAGCTTGTCAGCTAGTCCCCATCCACTTCCACTGTATAGACGAGCAGCTTGAACAATGCGAAATATCTCCGTTTGTGTTTCACAGAAGACATATGGATTTGGAACAACATGGAGGTGAGTAAATAATGGCAGAATGTTTATTTTTGACTGAAATATCTGTTAAAATAAAAACAGCGATTATCGCGTTACGTCGGCAGAGGGCGCTGCAGCGATGGAAGAAATAACCCCTAGAGGAAGGGGAGAGGCGAGTTTACCATCCAATGATATCGGACCAGAAATGATGCTGCTCGCACTTTCGGTAAAGATAGAAAGAAGGAAAGGACGTGCACGCACTGAAAAGCTAGGTCAAGGTTTTGAGAAAGAGCATACGCTTTAAATAGACCCGCAGAACCCACGGGACGGATCAGCATACCTGTACATGCTGTTTTCTAAGGGATCAACTATATGAGCTGCAGCGGGTATAATGATGCAGGAAGCCCCAGTGCCGCTGCTGTTCACGCTGAAAACAATGCAAAGGCAGCGACAGTCAAGCTCGAGCTCTGCTGTGGTTTAACCAGTCCTGTCACTTCCTCTTTGACGAGTGCATGTTGTGGACTGTCAGCAGTACTCGCTTTTTTAAAAGCACAGGACTTTATTTTTTGACTGCAGGGAGGACACTGTTGGCCTGCTTTGCTGTTTTATTTAGTCGGCTGAGCCAGCGGCTTGCTTACAGACAGCGCGGGGAAATAGCGTTGCAGCGACCGGCAGACACCTCGACCTGCGGCGGGGATGTGTGTGAGCTAAAGCCGCCGGATATCGATGGCCGCGTCACTCTGATAAGAGCCGCTTTGAGCTAAAAACTCCGAAGGTAAGAAAAAACAAAGCCCGCGAAATATCTGCTCGCGTTTGAAATGTTATTCTAAACGGTCTCATTTTTTAATTTCAACGGTCGCTTGTGAGTTAGCTAGTCACGGCCTTTTCTAGCTGTCATTCGTGACCAAAATAAATAATTAAACTCCTTAAACCATGTTTTTTTTTTAACGGATTGCCCCACTTAAACGGAATTGTAATGAGATTAACGTATGTGCGTATTAAAGGTGTTATTTAATTGTGGAGGAGATTATTGTATTATTTAGATGCTGTAATTTTAGTCTTATCTTAAGGCTTTTACGGTTGTCTAGATTAGATGGGATTCATAAATTGGCCAATCTTCGCGGTAGCATTAATTGTTAATGAGGGTTATCACTGGGCAGTCAAATCACTTATCATTTTGATATTGTAGTCCTGTAACTTACCTGTAATAATGTATGCTGTTTTAATTATTCACTTTCATGAATTAGCATCGAATGTCTTTATATTCTCATGGGTATTTAGTAAGATATCTTAATTGTCATTTATATTTCTGTGTAATTTATAGATGGGTATGAAAATAGATTATTTTACATATGTGTTTTCCTCAGGAAAGCTGGTCATGAGGTGTAACGTTATAGATTTTTGGGTTTTGAATTTGTGACCTATCAAAGTTAATTAGCTTTCAGAGATAACCTACCTGGTTGAAGAAGATTAGTTAGCTCTACAAGTGACATTATCTGCTGTAGGTAGACTGATGAATACCTAATTCAAGTCATACTGTGCTGTGAATATGTAATATAACTTTTTTTGATGTCAAAATTTTAGGTTTGTGATAAACACTGTTCTCGCAGTCTGGAAAAACACTGATGTATGGATTTTTAAAATAATAGAAAAACAGCTTTGTGTTTTTATACAATGCATACGTAAAAAATACTAAAACAGTTATATGTTACAAAATTAACTATGTTTGAAGCAAAAAAAAAAGTGTAAATATATAGCTTTTTTTTATTATACGTTTTTCAAATTATGCTACACACTCTAAAGCATCTTATTAGATAGAAATTGATACTTATGAATATAACTTATGTAATATGTTTTTTTTAAACTTAGGAACACTGTTGATTTTTAGCCAAATAATTAAAAAAATATTTGATCATTTGTTGACTCAAATGACACAGACGTGACTCTCTATCATGTGTTTTTGTGTGCATGTCCATATAATAATTGACAGTTTTTGCCCTGTTTGGCTGTTTTGGTCTATTGGATATCTAAAGTTAATCAACTGTCAGAGATAACTAACCTGGTTAAGGATTAGAAAGCCTTGAAAGTTACGTTACTCAAAGATGAAGAGAGTTTTGTGTAAAACATTGTTTTGTATATGTAGTTTGGCTTGTTTTATCTATCTATTTATCTATCTATCACTGGTTCTCCCCAATATTGATATTAGTTTTGACCAATGGCTGATCATTAAATTTCTACATTGTCCCCCCAAGTCTTAAATATGTGGTTACATCCTCGATATCTAGCATTAATTTCATCTGTCTTTGATTAATAAACACATCGAACACAGTCCTGCATCATCCAGTAATAATTTCAGTCTTGTGAAGATAATTGGGACGTTCTTCACATCTTAATCGCAGGGTCACAATTATCTTGTCATGGAATTGTTAATTTTAGCTGCTATTGCACTTCGGAGCCTCGTTTTGCCGTGCGCTCGCAGGACACTCCCTTTCGCCAGCAACCTACATTTTTAGTTAGCGAGACCTCATAGTTTGCCATGTTCTTTTCAAGCGCATCAAGGGAGAGGAAAAAATGCTTCCCTGTATCTAATTATCCTGCCAAAATGATTAGGTTTGTTCTTAATGAATCCTGTTATGAAGCAGCCATCGTAGAAAGAATGAGTCACAGTATTGATTGCCTTCCACCCCCCCTCCCGGCCCGGCCGGAGAACGCCTGCTAATGGCTGCAGCTCCGGCAGGGATGTACGTGGACGGAGGCGAGGCAGGCCGCTGCCAGGCTCGTGACAGCATGCCGATGTGACCCCGACACCATCAGCAGCGGAGAGAGGGAAGCGAAGCGGCGGGGCGACACTACGCTGTTGCACCTTGTTATTTATAGCCACATAGTAAACATTGAAATGTATTCCCTCCAAACAAGGCAAGGAAGCATGCTAGGGGCCACGAGGCTGCTACAGAACATACGTGTGTTCATTTAGGCCAGGAAGTTTGTCATCCATTGTGTTGTTACTGCGAAAGAGCCAGTGCTGAGCTTTCTTTACAGTGGCTTTTTCTTGGGAAAAATGTAATAATTTTACATCACAATAATGGTATATATTACAATTTAGATATCTTTGATGGAAATTCAACCACAAACTGTTTTATATATTACAGAAACGTATAGAAACTGCTGTTTTTGTTAATCCACTGAATTAAATATACTTTAATACTTGAAAAGATGATTAAATGAATATGTTGGATACCAAATCATAGCAAAAACAGCTTTGCATTTTATATAATACTTCCACTCTTTGAAAAAAAAGGTACAAAAGCTGCCACTGGGGTAGTTACTATGTACATTTTAGAGACCGATATGTACCTTTAAGGTACCAGTATGTACTATTTAGGGATAAATATGGTACAAAGATGTACTCAGATTGTTGTACCTTTCTTCTTTTTTTTTTTTTTAAAGTATAAGTTAAAAACAAAAGACTCGTAAAAAAAAAAATTAAATTAGCAATGTTTGAAGCCATTGTAATGTGGCTGATATATGAATAAATGTAATAGAGAGCAGCAGCCTTGACGTCAAAACCCAAGAGACTAATTCGCCATGGGTTCCCACGAGATTTTCCTGTGGGTTTTTATAATTGGGTTTTTCTAGTAAAATAAGGTCTGTGGAAAACCTAACTTTTGACACGTGGATGATTTATTGTACAATGTAGACTGCTCACACACCAAACATTCTTATGCAGTTACTTATTACAAACATGCGCTTTTTAAAATTTGCATTTTCAGTATGGGTGTTGTCAATATGCATTGCAAAATGTCCATGTATTGTCCATTTATATTTACCACAGACCTTATTTTACTCATTAATTGAAAACCCCATTATAAAAACCCATAGGAAAATCTCAAGGGAACCCATGTTGAATTAGTTTTCCAGGTTTTGACATCAAATCTCTCTATTGTATGTAAATTGATTTTTTTATGCTATTTTTTTTAAGTTGCAGCTTTGCTTAACAACCATAAACCTCCTCTTAAACTGTGCCAACACAACATAAATTGCTTCTGTTTCAATCAACTAAATGCATGTCTGCGAGACAAGTTTCAGTGTAAACAGTTTTTTCTTTTGCGCCATAGTATAAACTGTATCAGAAAAGGTTGACTTTGCATGGTACATATACCATCATGCATATCTTCCTTGCCCTTTCTTTAAAACAAATGAACGCAAAAGCAAAATCTTACATCGTTCGAGTTGCGTTCGTGTTCGCATGCGTGATATGATTGACAGTCTTTGACGTACAGTGGAATCTGTTAACCTGTGTAACAGTAGCACTTTTCTCTTGAGCGGGCCGAGAGTGTAACAGAGACGCTCGACCCTCTCGTCTCCAGACACTGTATATCTCTCAGGTGAGACCATTAATAAATGAAGTGTGTAGGTTTGTGTGCGAGCGCTTTGTATCATGTTTAGCATAGCTTGTTCTGGATCGCCTTGAGTATTTGTTGGGGAGAATCAGCCCATCAGTCATTCCGGCACGGATGCGTCCCGTTCTATTTCTTGCTGGATTTTCTTGGCGAACGTTTCCACTGGGCACCACTGGTATCTCCGCTTCCAAATATACCCATTGTGCTCGTTAATAAGCGTACTGTAGCAGGAAGTGTGTTGGTGTTGGCAGAAGAGCTGTGTGGGCATATGCTTGGGTGTTTTTATATAACTTACGGAAAGTTACAAATAACCATCTCCATCGACATCTCTATTCCCTGTTCTGCTCATTAGTCAGCTCATCTGATCTGGAAGAGTTGATTCTCGCAGTCGATGAGGGGAACAGCATCTGCGTTCTAGAGCTGTTTTAGATGGTTTGGAAGAGGAACCGTAACCTGACAGAATGATCATGAGATCCTAATGGAATGGTTTACTGAAAAAATTTAACTATTTAATCACCCTCATGTCTTTTCTATGGAAGCTTGTTTCCGTCACTGAATAAAAATAAAAAAGGTAATTGCTGCTTTTTATCTCACAAAATTGACTTTTTTTCTCAGAATTGTGAGTTATAAACTTTTGTTCCTCAGTATTGTAATTTATAACTCTGAATTGAGTTTATATCTCACAATTCTGAGAAAAGAAGAACTGCAAAGAAAAAAGTCAGAATTGCAATACATAAATTTGCAAGTGCAAGAAATAGTCACAAAAAAGTCAGAATTTATATCAGTTTATATCTCACAGTTCTGAACTTATTTCTCACAATTCCAAATTTTTTTATAACTATGAGTTGCAAGTTTATAACTTGTGATTTTATCTTTATAACTCACAATTACAGGTTTATATCTTGCAAATCTGAGAAAAAAGTGATAATTGTGAGATATAAAGTCGCAATTACATTTTAAAAATTTTTGTTCAGTGGCAGAAACCATATTCCATATTTTTCAAACTTTCCTGTGAAACACAAAAGGAGAATTCTGAAGGACGTTCAATCATCTAGCTCTTTTTTTTTTATTATTACCCCAACTGATAGCAGTCAATAGTGACCATCTCTGTCAAGCTCCTAAAAAGAGCACTGTGTTTCTTGTGCATCATCTTTCAAGTCTTTTGAAGTCACGTATTAGTTTTGTATGATGAACAGATCTGAACTGTTTGTCATTATTGACTTAAAATGTACAGCTGTTAAACCTAATATTGATCCATTCAAATATGGAGCAAAAAATTACTTCATTTTGGGCTGTTTCATATACGAAGCTGTCATATGTCTTTGAATATGGTGTACATGTCATGAATTACTTTAATAGTTCTTTTTTTGTCACTTTTGTTAATTATTATTGTTTTGGAATTTGGGAGACATGGTCACCAACTGTTGTTGTATATAAAAGCGCTACATGAAGATAATCAAACAGGTTTGGATTGACATGAGGGCGAGCATGACTGAATTTCATTATAAGGTGAACTATCCCCTCAAACACATTGGCTGACACCATCAGAAGACTCTGTGTGTTGAAATTATCCCATCCGCTGACCTCGTCCCAATTTCACAAATGGAAAAGTTGCATAGGACCATCCCCAAGCGTTATTGCGCTCATGCCGCTTGTGACGGCATAGCCAAACGTCACTGTCTTTTGAAATTTTAATAGTGTTTGTCCGCCCCACTTACAGTAATAGACTTGGAAAGGCAATACACTGAAAGGACCACTCTATTAGTACGGACCTACCTGCTTCAACCTCTTTTGTGACATCAGTTCGTCAGGTTTTGGTTTGTGTGTGGGCAATAGCCGTTCTCCACAAACAGAGCAGCATTATTAATGAATGCAATCAGGAAATGGCCAGTTGGTCTTAATAGATGCCTAATCTTGGTAACAAATGGGTCCAGGGTTGGGGTTTGTATCATTGCAGGCTCCGAGCAGCGTGTCATTAATGCTGCAAGAAGCAACTGTATATTTTTCACTTTTTGCGCTTGGAGCCCATCCAGACGCTAATGGTATTGAGCCATGTGTGGCGCTCTGAGGCCACGCCCACTGTGAGTTTGATTGATGGCATCGCCTCTGAACTTAGAGAAGTAACTGGTGAAAAGATGTTATGGTAGATGCTGAGATAGACGATATGCATTAAATATGTTAGTGATGTATTTGTAATGATTGGCAACCATTTGCAATAAGGTTTTATTTGTTAACATTTTAATGTTAATTTCAACATTTGGTAATATGTAATTGAGATCAAATTGTGTCTGTTGATATTATTTAATGAGCTAACATGAACCGTTTTTATTTTAATAACATAGATTAATAAATACTGTAACAAATGGATTGCTCATTGTTAGATGATATTGGTTAATGCATTAACTAATGTTTACTAATGGTACCTTATTGTTAAGTGTTACCCATTAAGTTTTCTAGAGACAGTGCCATTAAATTGTGATCCGTCCTTTTATTGTAACTCACCTGTGTTTTTATATCACTTCTGATTTAAAGGGGTAATGAACTGCCTTTTTTATTATTTTGTACTGTTCTCTGAGGTCCACGTATAATCTTATCCAGATTTTTACATCCAAAAACAACTTTTTTTTCTTTTCTTTTTTTTTTAAGAAGTAACAAGTTATTTTCTGTCCTGTTTTGACCCCCCTCATCAGAACACTCTGGTTGTATAGGTGTGGCATATCGTAGTCTCGGAAGTAAACACCCACTGCTATGATTGGCTAACAGTTGTGTTTGTTTGACAGCGTAGATTCCTCATAGATGGACGCTGCTCTGATTTAGGTTAAAAGTACATAAATACTCAATACAAAGCAATAGTGACCACGTAATAAAAACAGTTACTCACACTTGTGTGGTGCGATTACTGTCAGATCCAGTGTAGTCGGCACAGCATTGTCTTTTAGTTTCAGTCTTTCTGAAAATCCTGTGTCGAATTGTGCCTTGTTAGTAAACAAATCCATGGTAAAATGTGAACAAAGGACCAAGTTCTTACTGACGCGGCCTGGCACTTAAAGCTGCAGTCCGTATGTTTTACCTCTTTGTCACCCTCTCTGTTGAAAACCTGGTATTGCAGCCAGGTGCGGAATTATCTTCATTGCGTGGGCTGTACTCTGGCACGGCTTCAGCGCGGATGAATCTAATGTTTTGAGGTGAATGTGTAGCTGTCAGTCACCGCACCGGTGTGAATCAAACACTTAGTAATCACAGATTCTTTCCTACGTCTTAGAATATATGACCCAAATCAGAATTTTCACCGTATATTAGGGCTGTCGCGGTGAAGGAATTTCCCTTGCGGTAATTTTGAGTGGCTCAATAGCGCGGTATGCGGTATTACCGCACACATACAGTGGCATGCGAAAGTTTGGGAACCCCTTGTAGAATCTGTGAAAATGTGAATAATTTTAACAAAATAAGAGAGATCATACAAAATGCATGTTATTTTTTATTTAGTACTGTCCTGAGTAAGATATTTTACATAAAATATGTTTACATATAGTCCACAAGACAAAAAATAGCTGAAATTATTCAAATAACCCCCTTCAAAAGTTTGGGAACCCTTGGTTCTTAATACTGTGTGAGGTTACCTGGATGATCCACGACTGTTCTTTTGTTTTGTGTTGGTTGTTCATGAGTCCCTTGTTTGTTCTGAACAGTTGAACTGAGCACTGTTCTTCAGACAAATCCTCCACGTTCTGTAGATTCTGCAGTTTTCCAGCATTTTTGCATATTTGAACCCTTTCCAGCAGTGACTGTATGATTTTGAGATCCATCTTTTCACACTGAGGACAATTGATGGACTCAAACACAACTATTAAAAAAGGTTCAAACATTCACTGATGCTCCAGAAGGAAACACGATGCATTAAGAGCCGGGGGGTGAAAACTTTTGAACAGGATGAAGATTTCCAACTTTTTTCTTTTGTTGAAATATATATTTTTTTCCATTTATTACTGCCCTTCGGAAGCAACAGAAGATACTTGCATGTTTCCCGGAAGACAAATTAAGTACAATTTACCTTGATCTTCAAATTCAAAAAGTTTTCACCCCCCGGCTCTTAATGCATCGTGTTTCCTTCTGGAGCATCAGTGAATGTTTGAACCTTTTTTAATAGTTGTGTTTGAGTCCATCAATTGTCCTCAGTGTGAAAAGATGGATCTCAAAATCATACAGTCACTGCTGGAAAGGGTTCAAATATGCAAAAATGCTGGAAAACTGCAGAATCTACAGAACGTGGAGGATTTGTCTGAAGAACAGTGCTCAGTTCAACTGTTCAGAACAAACAAGGGACTCATGAACAACCAACACAAAACAAAAGAACAGTCGTGGATCATCCAGGTAACCTCACACAGTATTAAGAACCAAGGGTTCCCAAACTTTTGAAGGGGGTTATTTGAATAATTTCAGCTATTTTTTGTCTTGTGGACTATATGTAAACATATTTTATGTAAAATGTCTTACTCAGGACAGTACTAAATTAAAAATAACATGCATTTTTGTATGATCTCTCTTATTTTGTTAAAACTATTCACATTTTCACAGATTCTGCAAGGGGTTCCCAAACTTTTGCATGCCACTGTATGTATATATATATACATATATACATATATGTGTATGTATACATAAGCATATATACCGCATATACACATATATGATATAATCTGTGATTAGATTATATATATAATCTGTGTGTACGTGTTACGATGTAACAAGGTCATATTCAGAAACCAATGGAACCGAAACTAAATCACGTTGAAACAGGAAGTGAAGTAACCTGAAGAGAATGACAAAATAACGGTCCACATAACAAAACATAAACCTGACAATAAGATCGTTAGTCTATATATATATATATATATATATATATATATATATATATAAACAGTTAGTTCTGATCCTCGAATCTGACTGACAAGATACTTTTTCTGTTGATATTTCACCTGCGTGGTTTTAGACAAGTCTCAGTCAGTGCAGTTTCATTGTTGCGCCACACGGTGGCGGTAAGAGACTGTCTTTGAGTGGGTCACCTTTCATTCAACTACACGTTCAAAAACGCTGATTCATTTGAGATATGTAATGTTATAATGATATGTAAAGCTGCTGAAATCATTTTAACTATGAGCGCCACTTTTAAAGGAACACTCCACTTCTTTTGGAAATAGGCTCGTTTTCCAAGTCCCCAAGAGTTAAAAAGTTGAGATTTACCGTAGCACTTTTAGCTTAGCTTAGCATAGATCATTGAATTGGATTAGACCATTAGCATCGCGCTCTAAAATGACCAAAGAGTTTCGATAATTTTCCTATTTAAAACTTGACACTTCTGTAGTTACATCGTGTACTAAGACCGACGGAAAATGAAAAGTTGCGATTTTCTAGGTTGATATGGTTAGGAACTATACTCTCATTCCGGTGTAATAATCAAGGAACTTTGCTGCTGTACTATCTGTGCAGCAGGTGCAGTGATATGACGCAGCGCCTGAAAGTAGTCCCCAGCTCAGTAGCCTATGATATAGCTGGGGACTACTTTCAGGCGCTGCGTCATATCACTGCACCTGCTGCACAGATGGTACTGCAGCAAAGTTCCTTGATTATTACACCGGAATGAGAGTATAGTTCCTAACCATATCAGCCTAGAAAATCGCAACTTTTCATTTTCCGTCGGTCTTAGTACACGATGTAACTACAGAAGAGTCAAGCTTTAAATAGGAAAAATATCGAAACTCTTTGGTCATTTTTGATGACCAAATGCTAACGGTCTAATCCGATTCAATGAACTATGCTAAGCTATGCTAAAAGTGCTACCGCCAGACCCGGAGATCGGCTGAATGGATTCAAAAACGGTAAATCTCAATTTTTTAACTCTAGGGGAGGTGTAAAATGAGCCTATTTCCAAAAAAAGTGGAGTGTTCCTTTAAAGGCTCAGCTGACCAGCAGAGCGTCGATGTTAAGACAGATTTCGCTTTCCTTGGACATGACAACCTGTTTTCACAAATATACATGACTCCGCCTGAAGGACAGACTCAGGTAATCGCACGCTACAAATCAGCATGGTACACATTGTTATCATTACTAATATTCAGTACATATGCACCAAGTATAAAACGAGAAGGGAGTAACCTTACGAAAAAAAAGGAAATATCGCGGTTGTTGCATTCCTCTGCGGTTATGCTCGTCAATAGCGCGGTATTGCGATATTGCGGTTATCGCGACAGCCCTACCGTATATAGCCATCTGAACAAGTAAGTGACAAGTCTGCAACGTTTGTTCTGACCAACGGAGGAAAAAAGCATTACAATAAATCGCGCTACCAACAGTGATTTAAATCTAACGATCGGTTAGCTCATATCACATCTAACTAGGGCTGTGTATTGGCAAGAATCTGGCGATACGATACGTATCACGATACAGGGGTTGCGATGCGATATATTGCGATACTGTAAGCAAGGCGATATATTGAGATATTTCTTATTTTAGGAATAGGATATATTTTTAGGAAAGCTGTCATTAAGAGCACACCACTATATGCACCTTAGCAATAAATAAATAAATAAAAATTGTTTAACCAGAACACACTGGGATCTGCATTTGCAATAATCAGTCCCTGTAACAGTCAACATTATTGAACCACTTTTTGTGCAGTACGAGTCAAGGGGGAAAAATGAAAGTGCTTGCAGGATTCTTTATAAAAAAGACCATATATATTTTTAGACCCTGCTTTAAAGGTTCACAGTTTAAGTTTACAATTGTAATATACAATGTCATAAAATTTTGAGCTGAACAAAAAATTACATCTGCTTAGTATCAATGAAAAATAAAGTGCTTGCAGGATTCCTAAAGAAAACAAAACAATTGTAAAACAATAAAATAAATACAGATGCTGAACATTCTCAGAACCTTTCAACTTGGATTTCACAGGTTTTTCAGTTTGTATTTATATTCTGCGTGGAATTGCCGAGACCGCGACGCGAACACCGCCCCAACTGCACAAAACGCCCCCGACATGAGAGAAAGCTGCAGCCGCGCAGCTACCCTGCCGCCCGCCGCGCGAAGGGACGGGACGGGACGGGACGCGGCAAGCGGCGGAACCGAGGTGACGCTCGCGCCGCGGTCCCGGATTGGACGTTACCACAAAAGCCCAAATGACGCCACACTTCAGCTTTGTACACCGAAACGAGAGCTGGAACAGTTCTTTCATCCTCCATTACTGGCAGCGAACTATATTAACGCTAACATTAGTGGTGTGCCCTAATGCTAGTATTTCCTGTCACTGTTTAAGTTCAGAGATGAAGACTGCTCTCTAGCGGTCGGGATATGAACTCAAAACGAAACAACTGCCATGAATCCTGTATGATTTTTTTTTTTTAAATATCGATATTCCGTTTTTGAGAATCGATACAGTATCACCAAACAAAATATCGCGATACTCACGTGTATCGATATTTTCTTACACCCCTACATCTAACTGTGCAAATTATTATTATTGTTCTACTTTATTCTCAAATTATTAATGTTAACAACATCAGCATTGCGTGACTATGGGTATAGTGTGTATTAGCATGTAGATTTCAATTTCTGTACAGTCTAATCTAATTGTCATACCATTCGAATTGCATATTAAGAAATTCCTTTAACCCCAAAAGCAAACCTATGCTCCCTTCAAAATGGTTTTCTTAAAAATACAAATCTTGTGTAATCCCAGGCTATCTGTAATCAGAAGCACGTTTAAAACTGGAATATCATTTCATTTCATTCACTCGTGTTTCATAAACACATAATCCTTTCTGGATCAAAATACACCATCAAAATTATACATTTAATTATTCTAGCTGCTGTGAGAAAAGGCTATAAATGAGCCGTCACCTGCAGGATCCTCACATGCTATAGCCTACTAGCCGGGACAACTTTATGTTTACAGACGTGACGTAATGACGCAGTGCCATGCTCGAATTTCCCAAGAAAACCTACCCGTACCACTCAAATTAGAAAACATTATAAGCTAACCGTTGTGAATTGGGCTAAAGTAAGGCGATAGTTTTGAACACTGGCTGGTTATGTACTTTCTCAAATATTGATTTCGGATAATTTTTAACCCAAGAAAGTTACGGACTGCAGCTTTAATTAAAAATAAACTTCATCCACTCTTTCCTAATTTGGGGATCAGAAGAAAGGCAATGCAAATAGCCTACTGTTTTTCCACAACTTGGCACTGAACAGCGTCTTGTTGTTCTGCGTAGACCTGTGTTTGGCTCTCTCGTTATATACACTACATGCATGAATCGGTGGGCGGGGCTAAACAGGCAGCGATGTAGAAGCAGGGATGGGCAGTATTTCAAATACATGTATTTAAAATACGTATTTGAAATACAAAATACTATTTTGTATTTTAATACCTTTGAAAAAAATCGAATGTATTTTGTATTTAAATACATTTAATCTTAGTATTTTTGTATTTTCAAAAATACAATACACTGTATTTGTATTTAAATTAATTTTTCCACACAGTATTTTGTATTTTTATTTTAAATACATTTTGATGTATTTGTGCGATCTCTGTGTAGAAGCCGGTGTTGATCTTCGTCTGCAGAGGCGGTGTTTATCCACACTATTACGTCATAAAGTGGTACATTCCACTAGCTGTCGTTTTGGCAGACTGACTTCAATTTAAGCTGTTTTTAGACTAATGAGTAAGCTTTGAGTTCTGAAACTTACAGAATGTTTTTATAGTACAGTGACCTTGTATATGTTAATTTTTCCATGAGTAAGTGCAAACCATTAATTTCAATTTATTGATTCAAAACTCTGATTAAATAATGTCATGTCTCAAAACTGGTCACAAAAGTCCCTGGGACATTTTCCGTGCATGTTTCAGTAGCATCTCTATTTTTAAATGGTTTAGTATAAAAAATGAGTTAGAATTGGCAAAATTTGCTTCATCAATTATGTCAATCTCTCAATTTTAATGATTCAGATTTAATGATTTATATTTATAATTCATAATTTATAAATATCAATATTCAGATGAATACTGTCAAAAAGCTGAAAAATCTACTCTTTTTAGTAGATGCCATGTTTGTTTCTCTCTTACACAACAAATTCTGATCCAGCTGCACAGTCAGTATTTCCAGCATCATTTGTGTTTAATCTTCTTGCTGTAAAATGATACTCAATATCAAACACCTGATGCAGTATTCAACAGTGTGATCGATTTCTCAAGCCTCAAGTTATGCTAATTTCACATAAAAATCGATGCCGGCCCAAGTCAATCTGTTCTACAAACTGATTTTTCATACTCACCATGTCTTTTGAATATTTATTTGATGAGCTTAACATCAAAAACTGGCATGTTGCATCAAAACTGCAGAATTTCCATTTACAGTTTTCATCATTATCAGGAAAGAGCTAGCTGGCGTCTTTGGCTTTCATTAGCTGCTTTTGTGTCTGTGGTGAGGCTTTTTGGCTTCTGCGGTTCAGCAAAGTTCCTCTCCAAGTTCGTATCTGATAAAGTACAAGGGCCAGTGGAATTTTCCCGCCACTGCACACAGTGACCCGCTTACGCCATCGGCCCTTTCATCATCCCGTTGAGCCGTGTTGCTCACTTGTGAAGCAATTTGCATTTTATTGTGAGGTTTTTTAGATTTGCATGTTATTCAGCAGGTATTTGCAACGCAAAGCAACGCAGAAGGTTGAGGAGAGGTTGCCATTGATCATTTTTTTGCGTAGTATTATAGTATCCGAAGAACTAGGTTTAAAATGACATGTTCTCAGCTTACATGTGTCATATTTGCATATATGAATCTTGATAATGATTTAACTTGAGATTGGGAGATTTCTTTGGCTCACGTGCATTTGGTCGCATTTGTATGTCACGGTGCTTTTGCATTTTCCCTCCAAGCCACGTTATTTGTTCCTCCCCATTACCCAACAGCATATCAGCAGTCGCATCAGGTTTCCACCTTATGAAACTCATGCATTATACCCCGAGCCCCCTTAATGTGCTCCGCCAACACCGGCGAGGTAGCATCTCAGACTCCGACGGAAGCTCTTTTCTCAATAGGTTCCATTTTTCCCACAACCAGCCCCTAAAAAGGCTTTTTAATAGCTCGGAGTAGAGGCTCGGCATGAGACGAGTGGCTGACGACTATCTGAGCTCAAATCCCCGTGAGGTGAGTGATTTATTACAATAATTTAAAGAAACGAGTGAGCACGGAGGCGAGCCACTATCAGCTGGCCCGCTCTATAAATAAACTGCCTTTTCTCATCATCCGCCCCTCACGTCAAGGGTTTGTTTGCGCTTCCCTCTTCCTCCATTTATTCATGTGTCTTGTGTAGCGGCGCGTCGTCTCCGACTTATTTGCCTCTAATTCATCTGAAGCAGAAGAGACTTCGGATGTTCTGATAAGAATTTTATGGCGTTTTCGAAAAAGCGTCATAGGAAGCAAAGCACCTCGCCGTGTGTGCGATTAGTAAGAGGGAAGCACTTTGGAATGGATTATCTGTTATTCAGTTTTGACAGTGATGCACATTATCTTTTGATGTCAAAGTATTGTATTTTACACAGGCAGACTTCACAAAGTCATAATAAATGCATTTTGTGCATATCTTATGAGATAGATACTTCGATTGATTCCAAGTTGCACAATGCAATGCCAAAGTGCAGGTGACTTCGTGTATTTTAATTCACATAGGCAGACTTTGCAAAAAACGTTATGAAAAAAAATATTTTAAAGTAAAATATTAATCAATTCAAACAATGGCATGTGGAAATCATTTTTACTCATTTAAGTAACATTAAGAAAAAAATGTATTTTTATTTTTTTATTTTTTTTTTATTATTATTTTACTTATGAACTAGATTTTTACATGTTTTGATGAATAGAATGTTTTTTTGTAGTAATGTAGAATTTTTTACTGTCACTTTTGATCAATTTAATGCATTCTTGATGAATAAATTACTTTAATTAAAAAATACTGACTTAATTTTGAACAGTAGTGTAAATATTACAGAAAATATTTAATATTATAATTTTGACATACGTTTACCAATATTAAAATAATGAAATTTAGCTATCATTATTTCTAATTTAAGTAACCATTAAATTAAATAAATAAATAATTTTTGTTTTTGTTTTTTTATTTGGATTTTTTTGTTCTAAATATAAGGTAGATTTTTACTTTTTGTTTTTATTGAAAAGGTAATGCTCCCTGATTCCAAATAGCACATTGCCAAAATCATACTTACAAAGTTATGAAAAAATACACTTTTTGTGATTTTAATATTTTTTTTTAATATATTTTAAATATGATCTCAATTTTTACGTTTTATATAGAAAATATTAGTGATGCTTCTTGAGTCCAAGTAACACAATGCTACATGTGGCTGGTCGTCAGGGTGTTGCTATGTGGTTGCTAGGGTGTTCTCCCTCCAGTTTCTTTGATATTTTGGTCTTTAGGTGTCTTGTCATCTGTAGTTTGTGGAGTATTATTTTTTTTATATAAGAAAATACTTTGAGGCTTTCTGCTCATATTTTTTTAGTCTGTTTTTCTTTTAATCTCATATTTAATTGAATGCATCACTTGCCATTTCTTTGTAATTATTCGTGAATCAAATTTTACCCATGATTTCCAGAGTGAAAACTGTTTCAAAGTAAGTCCTGCACCCAAATATTCTCAGTGCATGATGAAGTTGCTTCAGGTTAAAGGTTTGTTACAATCTTCCATGGCTAATTATTTCATTTTAAAGAATTAGCTTTAGCCTTTGACACCCTCAGAAATGGGATAATGGTGTTGGTTTTCTCATGGCAGCGATGTCCATAGCAAATAACCCTGTGTAATCTCTTTATCACAATAGCCAACAGTTGTAATATTCAAAGTACTCCCCTGTTCTTTGTTCTGTTATACAACGTATCCAAAGCAAAGGAAACAGAAGGAAGTCCTTTGTCACCGTTGTGTGCTCAGAGATTTAGCTTTGCATTAAAAATCCTGTTTTATTTTGTAGTGTTCAGCAGTTACGCTGGACCAGTGACGTGGGTCGTGTGCGTTCAGAGCCAGCGAGTGTCAGACTCCTGCGTCTGTGTTATGTCGGCTGCGTTGAGACGCCAGCGGACTTCAGATCAATTAAATTTAACAAGTTGCCGTTGCGAGATAGACGGGTCTGTTAACAGAAACCTGCTGATGCTGGGATAACGGATGAGTGGCGTTTGTGCTGAACACAACAGGTCCTGTCGTCAGGTCGGCTAGAAGGATGTGAAATGTCAAACATACCCAAGGTCCCCATTGTACTTCCTGTTTTTGAATAACACATACTGAGATATGCACACCACATCTTCTAAGGCTTTGAGTGTGGTTCTCACGATAGCCATGCAAGTGAAATTTGTAGATGCACAATACTAATTTTTCACACTTGTTTCTTTAAAAGCTTCTTCAGAAGTTTGGCGTTGGTTAGTTTTTTTTAAAAGAAGTGTTTGGTGCTTACAAGACTGCATTTATTTAATCAAAAATACAGTAAAAACATAAAATATTTTATACTTATATACTTTTGTATTTGAATATATTTTAAAATGTAATTTATTCCTGTGATGTAAAGCTGAATTTTCAGCATCATTACTCCAATCTTCAGTGTCACATGATCCTTCAGAAATCATTCTAATATGCTGATTTCTTATAATTTCTTATCTTTTCAAAACAGTTGTGCTGCTTTTATTTTGGTGGAAACTCTGATACATTCTTTCTTTGATGAATAGAAAGTTCAAAAGAACAGTATATATTTGAAACTTGAATTTTTTGACTTTATAAATGTCTTTATTGTCACTTTTGATCAATTTAATGCATCCTTGATAAAACCATCATGTAACCACTACCTAAATAATTATTCAAATAAACAGTGTTTAATAGTTTAATGCCAGATGAAATGAGCTACATCATCATCTTGTCATCATAGTTTTCAGTTTCTCTTCCGTAGGCATTCAGTATGAATTCGGACGTCCGAAACTGCTGTGCTGAATAAATAACCTGATGCGTTGTCGTAATTGTACACCGCTTCGAGATTCCCAATCGTGCTGGTTGCCAACCTTAAAGGAATCAATAAAGAGCTCTTAGCGTCCCTGCAGAGCTTAAGGCTGCGCCATATGAAATGTCACACATATCTAATCTATGGGCCGACCTCACATTAGCATTGTTTAAGTGAATTAATCTAAGAGCTCGATGTTTTTCTGGGAACCGTGGTGTGGCTTCAGTGAGCTAATATTCATCACTGATGGTTTTCGTTGAAGTGAATTGCGGAACCACATATGATTATGTAAGTTTTTCCAGCGCAAAACACCATCGCTTTAAGCCAGAACATGTTCTCTCAGATGTCTGAAGGGAAATTTTAGTACATGCAAATAATCATGTGAAAGTCCTTTTTGAAAGATTAATAACAGAATGAGCTGAGAGACTGTATATTTGCAAGTTGAAGCTCTTTTTGAAAGTAAATCAAAGTGGCCATTAATGTCTATAGTTTGATTAAACACTAGAACACAGTGTTCTCGAGAGCAAACTAGACAGATGGCAGATGTCCAGATATCTTTTGCAATTAAAGACCTAGTGGTAAAATATGAAAAAAATATGATAAGAGAACTTTTTTCATATGTTTATCTTTGGCTGCGTCACAATTCACATACTTTTACTGCGCAATAGAAGAATGTACTTTACTGGTAAGATAGTACATACTAAGTGTTGTAAGACAGTACAGCTGCACAGCTTTATCTCACATTCCTCATCATTTTTCTCTTCTGGACATGTCGAAAGTTAACCGGCACACTGCTGTAGTGCAAGGGATTGTGGGTAGTAGTCGACCGATAGGGGTTTTCATTGGCTGATGCTGATATTTAGAGTGCAGGATGGCGATATAATGCAGATACAGTATAGCCTGGAATATTTAATAATGGCACATTTAGATGTAAAATTATTTTACATGATATTACCTTAAATTTCACTAAAGTTGTACCACCTATCTAGATACTGATGTAATTAGTCAAGTGTTTATTAAATATTTTGCCTAATTAAAAATTGTGCTTTCAGTTACAAATTAGAGTTTATTCCATATAATTTCTCAGACTTCCCTCCAAAATCAGTGCAGGAAATGTGATTGTGTTAAATATATTTACCTCACCATAATTTGATTTATTTCACAGAATTCCATTCATTTCCATACAAAATCAGCATAGGAATACAATGAGTGTTTTAAATATTTTACCTCAGCATTTTTAAATTAATTCCACAGATTTCCCTCCAAAATCAGTACAGGAATGCATTACATGTTTTAAATATTTACCTTACCATGTTTAAATTCAACTCAATCCGAGCAGCTGAATCCTTACCCATCTTCAAGAATCGGCTAAAAACACATCTCTTCCATCTCTTCCATCTTTATTTGACCCTCTAACTCTAGCACTCTCTATTCTAATTCTATTCTTAAAAAAACAAAAACAAAACTTGCCCCTTTTAGACTTGCACTCTAATCATTTACTAATTGCTTTTCTTATTATAAAAAAAAACACTAACACTAGCTTCTCTATTCTTTTTGTTTTCTATCTATTTCTTTTCTTTTTATTTATTATACAATTAACAAAAGCAAAAAAGGCCTCTAACACTAGCTTGCTCTATTCTTTTTCTATTCTGTTTTCTTTTTATTTATTATATAATTAAAAAACCTTGCTATGTGTATTGCGTTAAGCTAACTAAAACTTGTTATAGCACTTGCGTATCATTGCTGTTTTGTTGATTTTCATTGCTTCTGTTGTCCTCATTTGTAAGTCACTTTGGATAAAAGCATCTGCTAAATGACTAAATGTAAATGTAAATTTACTCCATAGAATTTTATAGACTTCCCTCTAATGCAGGGCTCTAGACTCATTCTTCCCACTGGTCGCACTTGTGCGACTAACTTTCTCAGTTGGTCCCAATTTTTTTTATTATTTTTTTTTATACAACATTTGATTAATCAATGCATGCTGATGAACTTTTATCATAGTTTATAGTTACAGTATATGGTAATGAAAGTGTTCAACATTCAACCCGTTCTTTTTCATCAGTATTATTTGTGATTTAAATTTTGTGACAGGAATTCCTCTTTTCTTGTGCTTTCACTTTCAAATTCGCGATCTTGGTGTCACGCTTTACAAGAAAAGATAATTGTCTGTTTTGCTTATCTATACACCTTTCACTTTTTAAGACTAAAACAAAAGATGGATTCATTGTTATTCTTAATTAAAAATCACAACAACAATAAAACAGTAGGTTACAATGACAAACTAGCTTACATATTCGTTTTGTTAATAAATGTTAAGACGAGGCATGACATAGGACACATCACAAATCGCTGTGTTTGAAATATCGATACGACGATGTATCGTCACAGAGATTTGACGATACGAGTATCGATACAGCTGGCCCTGTATCGATATTGTGGCACGTGTGCAGCAGTGGACCGCGTTTAATTTGAATACAAGAACACAGTTTAAAATGTTTAACAACAATGTTTAATCTGACCGCAGAGGAACACAACTGGGTTGCCTGATATAAAGAGACGTAATCCCCGAAACAGAGCTTCCCACTTGCGCAATACGAAAATATCTGCTAAGTGTGATACTTATTTTTGTCAACCTGGCAACCATGTGTACGCGCGCTCTCTCCACTGGATAAACACGCTTGCTTTCTGAAAACACCGGCTAGCTTGCAGTTTAGCGATCTCCACTTCAATATTCTATTATCAGAAAAGTGTAATTCATCAAGTGTTCACTTATGAGAGAGAGAGAAAGAGAGAGAGCGATGCTGTGTATGTATGAATGACCACCGCAACAGTAAAGCTGTGGCTTTAATTCCTTCAGAAACAATGATGTTACCAGCTCCTTGTTGAGAAAGATAATGTAGCTCTTGAGCGATTAAGCTATTTTATTGATAAACTGCGGGGCAGCGCTAAAAAAATTGTTGCTGAATGTCTGTGAGCGGCCGCAACGTGATCTGTGTGAGTGACTGAGCGTGCGTGTGTGTGCGTGAGATACAGTGAGCATTAGTTTAGAACTCTTTAGTTATAATATAAATTTATAATGATATAAATTTATTAGAACGAGTACATTATTATTTATGGGCTTAAAAACAAAATGCAAACAATCAGAATATTTTACCTGGTAGGGAGTGCTCAATGTAAACATGAAACATTTGCCATTACCTATATTGTACTGTGGTACAGTTATGGAGGCCATTCATAATGCAGAGGTCAACTGCCTGATCTGTCTATAGTTAGCAATGGCCCTATAGTATGCAGTGTTTAATAAACAGCTGTTTTACAAAATTTTTGAAAAATTGAAAGGTGAAATTCAGTGCAGTCCCGTATCGTATCGTGACTTTGCTGGTGATACACAGCACTACATCACATGCTGTATTATATACCGACTAATACATAACAGAATGTTTAGCAAACACTGAGGAATCAAATAATAATAATATAAAAAAAATAAGGAAAGCCTCCATAGTGTAACGTGAGGTAAACAGCAAAAATAACAAGCTTTTCAAAATGAAAACAAAAAGAAAAGTAAAACTAAACTGGCTGTCGCTGACAGGACTTGCATGTTTTCTCTACAAGAATACCAACATGTTCACCTTCTCTGGTTTAAGAAGCGGTCTTTTACTTTAGTTTGAAAACCAAATCCTCCGTTGCGCTCCGTCCGCTGCGCGCACCTTCGCGCTCGTGCTGACGTGGCGAGTGAAAGCACAAAGGGCGTGCGCTGCTCCCGCTCTGTATATGCGCCGCTTCTGCGCGTGTGGTGTGAAACGGGCGTAAACCAGGCTCTACTGAAGCGCTCGCGCTGAAAGCGCCTCTCTTCGTGTGATCAGTGAAATCTTTCTCCTGCTACAATGTGCTGCAGCTGGCAGCGCGCGCTATATGAAGCCGACGCTTTGGAGCAGCGCAGACTAGAGGTCTTCACGGAGGACCCGAGACCCGAGGACCCGGGACCCGTACGGGTTCGGGTCTATATTTTAAATGGTCAGCCGGGTCCGGGTCGGATCCCAATCTATTACTTCGGGTCCCGGGTCTTTTTAACATACCCCAGTCGATCGGAGAACACTGCACCCGCGAGTGATCAGTTTCAGTCAGCATGCGTGTGTTTTGTAACTTGCAGTTTGTAAAATTAGGATGAGAAAAGTGTGAGCGGGAAATAAGGTGAAAAAAAAAAAAACACGCATTACCTCAGCCGCCAGAAGTAGAGCGCGGGCGGAGTTAATGTAGTAGCCTGCAAACGGACGGTGATCATGGATTCCTTCATGAGTGATGTGAAAAAAAAGCTGAAACAAAACTGAAGAGACGCACCTGTTATTGAACACGCACGCAGTAACGAACTTCTAATTCTGTGCGTTTTTTGCTAAAAAAAATAATTGCTCCGAGTCTTTATTACAACCAACAAAAAGTATCGTTATTGAAGTTCAAAAGGGTAAACGTAACAGTCGAAGTTGACTCGAGATGAAAAAAAAAACTGCGAAGTTGCATTAGTCATCCGTCTCCGTGACAGCAAGTACTTTTGAAGCTGGAATAATGAGTGGATTAAGAAGGCTGTTATAGACGGCAAGACAGAGGAACAGCCTAACATGGATGGAAATGTATTGCAAAGAGGATTGTATGCATCGCAGTCAGGGAGAGGGCTACTAACAGTAGTTAAGGCAAAAACTTTTTTTTTTTTCGCAACGTTTATTGACTTAATAGCATTTGCTGTGCAATGTGTGCCGATCGGGACGGGTGCAGTCGGGTCTGTGTCTTCCCAGCCGGGTTCGGGTCCAACTTTCGAATAATGTTCGGGTCCACGTCGGGTCCGGGTAGTACATTTAAGACATTTCTCGGGTCTGCACGGGTTCGGGTCCCACTTTCAAATAAAATACGGGTCCGGGTCGGTTCCACGTAGCACATTTACGGGTCTCTTCGGGTTCGGGTACGAATTTTTGGACCCGTGAAGACCTCTAGCACAGACCATGCACTCGCACAAGTGCGAGCACGTCAAATTTTTACTCGCGCACACTCTCAAAAAATGGTCGCAGTCTAGAGCTCTGCTCTAAAGTCAGTGCAGGAAATGTGATAGATAATTTAAAAGTTTTACCTCAGCATGTTTAAATTTATTCCACAGAATTCAATAGATTTCCTCATTTTACCTCACCATGTTCAAATTCGTTCCACAGAATTCTGCATTTCCCTCCAAAATTAGTGCAGGAAATGTGATAGATGGTTTTTAATTATTTTACTTTACCATGTTTAAATTTATTACACAGATTTCCCTCCAGAAATGTGATAGATAATTTAAATGTTTTACCTCAGCATGTTTACATTTAATCCACAGAATTCCATAGATTTCCCTCCAAAATCAGTGCAGGAATGCAATTATATTTTAAATATTTACATCAGCATTTTTTATTTACAGTTTTCCCTCCAAAATCAGTGCAGGAATTGCTAAAGAAGTCTGCCGGCTTGAGTCTATTTATGAGATTGATGTCATTATGACTCCTCCCTGTTCATTTTTTTTCCTCATTAATTTTCTTTTATTCCATTGATGCTGCGTAATGCTTATTGACAGACCTGCACTCATATTAAGCTGCAGATGTTCCTCTCCTCTCCCTGACTGAATCTAAAAGCTATCAGTCAGTCTGGAAGAGCGAATGCAAGCAGGAGGAGGCGGGGCCATTCACGAGAGCAGCAGTTTGAGGGCCGTCCCTGAGCCGCTTCATCACACCCACCCCAGCCAATCCTGTAACAGCCTTTTGCATTTCCATGGCAACAGAGCTTTATAGCCCCACAAGAGGTGGATACAGGCGAAACGGCAGAGGAAAAAGGTTGCAAGTGAGAAGAAGATAAAAAAGAGATGATTTTTTTTTTTCGATGATTTTAACGGCAGCATTTGATGACATCTTCATTCATACCAGAAGATAAAGCAGTACAACAATGGTGGCAGGATGCTAGAATGCTTCTGTTTGGGAATGAGACGTGGACCGGCTGCTTTCTGTCCATTGATCAGATCAGTTGGATAGACAGCATGATAAGCACCATCTAACAGGTAAAACTACGCTCGGACAAACGTCTGGAATCTCAGCGCCTGCTTCTCGACGCAACTGCTAAACAGGTGTTTTTTGAGGGGACGGAGGGCTGCATGCTGTGCTTTCCTGGGTTTGATCCGAGTCTCTAATGGAATGCTCATTAATCCCACAGTATTTTCACATGCAAATCCATCTGTGCAAGTCTCGGCTGTGATTTGGGCGTTTCAAACCCCAAATAGCCTCACCTCACCTCGCAGTTTAACTGATACACGGCTTGACATATTAAGATGGAGGTTAAGGTGGGGAAAAATCGTAATGGTTAATCTTAAAGGTTGGTTAACGGTGATGTCAACGTGATGTTTTGTAGGGCTGTACGTTACAGATACTGTCAGCTCAGCCAGCATTTCCTCATATTTTTGTATTTACATACAAAACGGGTTCTCTAGGTGTCAAATGCCTGTTGAAATGCGACACAATGAAATGATGATATGCCATATTACCATGTGGACACTTGACACAAACAAGCAATTACCTTTTCCATTTCTCTCTAATGCAATATGCTAATTGCACTCTTTTCAGTCACTGTATTTTGCATTCTGCTTCCGAGATGTGCTTAAAAAAGACTTTGGGTTGTGGTGTCCGTTTGTTTGGACACACAGGTCCTGGGAAAGCAGTCTCAGTAGGGAACTGTCCTCTCATAGGCACTGTAGACACTTGCCAATGGGAGGAATTTTTAGAAACCTTCCCAACATAATTATGGAAAATTGCATCTGATGTGGCTATAGTGAATTGTTTACTTTCTCGTAACAGATCGATGGCAACACATGCTCCAATGTAGTACGACATAACCAGCTTGTGAGAAACAGAAAGATAATGTGCTGAAATCCCTCTCAGTAGGTACATATGTTAGTGTTTCACGACACGTCTGACACAAACGAATCCCGTAGCGCTTGTGTTTTGTTGTAAAACGGCACGGCAGGTGACGGCAGCGGTGTGGTATCAGGACAGACTGGTTTCAGTGGGAGTGAAAATGTCATCCGTAATGTCCTTTGAAGAATAGCTAGATGTCTGTTCAAGGAGCAGCTGTGTCGGTATTGTAGTGTGGCATCTGTCTCTGGCATGCAGCAGAACGTCTCAGGCCTTCACGATGGTGTCTCAATGCATTTGTCTGATATTTCAGGTCTAGCCACAAGCCCGGAGTAGCTGCGATGCTCCGGGTCCCTGACCTAGTTCAAGACCAAAATGCTCCAGCGCTGGCAGCTGTGACTCACCAGCGCTGACCATTACTGCTCTCAATAATCCCGTCCAGTTGTGATCTTTTATCGTTTTTCCTGTGGAAGAATGACGAAACCCTTTTCTGATATTTATAAGTGAACAGAATAAATGCAGTAATTTTAGCCTTTTTTTAACGTTGAAAATCCTCTCTAAAGCACTTAGGCTAACTATTGTATTTCATTTCCTTAATTTAGATAGTTTCATTTCAAACCTGCATGACTTTTTTTTTCTACATTTAGATCTTTAGCATCTAAAGTTAATCTTTCATCAGGCTAATAATTTATTGAAACTGTTAAATGTAATCTTTATCAGATTGCATAGTGTATTTCATACTGTATATTAGGGATGCACGATATGAAAAATTTGAACCGATACCGATAACCGATAATTAAGTCCTTCTCATGGCCGATACCGATAACCAATAAATTCATATTTTTATATTATAATTAGATTATATTTATAATTATATATAATTATTATATTTATAATTATATTAATATTATAATTTTAAAATAATCTGCAGTTTGTGCACCCAGGAGAATACAAAATCTAAGATGCACTGATGAAACTGATATTTTAGTAGCTCTGGCCTAACTATAATAGCAAACATCAGTCCTGTCTCTTCAAATGTTTTTATTTTTTTTGTGTAAGGCACCACAATACTTAGTAACAGAAATGGTTTAACATAACTATGGCTTATCTGCCGTTCGCAAAGAGCTTGATTGACAGGCGATCTAACCAATCAGAACGCAGAGATTATGCGCCGCCGCTGCTATCCGCCATCTTGCCCGACAGCTACGGCCTGTCTCCATAGAAATCCATGTTAAAACGGGGTAAAAAAGATCGACTGAATTAAAACTTTTTCAATATAACTCAATATAAAAATGTGCGGAGGGTTAAGCTGTGCTGTTGATGGCTTGTCAGGATGTCAGGACACCTGCGCTGTACGCATGGCTTGCAGCGCTAAAGTTAAATGCTGAGTGTGAAATAATAAAATAATATGTTAAAATGTGTGCTCTTATCATTCTGTGGACAAAATCCCGTGAACTTAGCCCCGATTGGGAGCTTTATATGCACATGTGCGCTCATCTGTTTACAATGCAGCTATAACCTCAGATCGCTTCATGTCATCTTCCACTCATTAAACTATGACAGATACTTTACTGCAAAAAGACCGTCACTGCGACACTGTAAAGTGATGAAACTACGGCGCTATGTGCTTTTTAAAACCATTTTCATAGGTTTCACGTTATATTGTCGGCTTGGAAAATATGTAAATACGCATGACCAGTAGCCGCAGCTGTATCCCTTCTAGCCTTAACCACAAATCAGACAGAAGAGTAAATTAACTTCTGTGGATTTAAACTTGAAAAATGGTGTGTTCTGCGGTTGAAATAAAACACTTTCTGATGTTCATTCATGTTCATTTCGTGCTTTAGGTAAATATGAAAAGACGTTCGGTTCACGTGTTTGAACTGAGGCAATACAGTGATCTGTCACGACACATTAAAGAGCCACAAAACTGTATTTATTGTTTTAATTTCTTCAAAAATGACAGTTTAAAAGCTGAGGGTCCTGAGACCTTGTTTCATACCAGAAGTAACCTGCTCTGTCTTCTCTGTCGGTGTGTTGTCAGTTTCCTCTTTGCTCTGCGATGTATTTTTCACTGCGTGAGAACGTGTGTAGCGTGAGAGCGGCATTGTATGTTGGGCATAGCAACAGTAACTAAGGGTGGGCGGGTTTTGCGAACGGTCAACTCATTAACAACAAATTTATATTCAAGTATTTCATGCATAAAGAAATGCATCTATTCAACATTTTTAGTGCATGAGGATGAGGAAGTTATATAGGGACTTTAAGCAACAGCTGCGAATGCAGGCAAAGCAGCTGTTCTCCCGTAGTAGACGGTTACAGTAGAACGCCACGAAGTAGCAGTTGAAGTCACGAACGCGCAATATGACATTGGAATACCATTGCCGCTCCAACAGTGGAGGCTGCTTAAAGTCCCTTAATACAGCTTCGCCGCGATGACGACCTTTCAAGTGAGATATAAGATTTGTTGTGTTAAAACTTGATGCCTTTTTTCCTCCTCTCAGAATCCTTGCTGAACATACGTTGCAAATAGCAATGGCATTGTCCTCCTCTGCCACCGAGAAAAACTTCCAGACAGGCGAAGACATGTTCACAGATGATGACGTAATGAGCGCGACACAAGCTGAGAGTCACTTGCGCTCGGAAAGCAGATGAATCTCAGATAAATCAGACTGACTGATTGATTGATTTACCAGCAAGCTACTTTATCGGATCTAGTTATCGGATTTCATTTATTTATCGGAGCAATAAAAATGACGTCATTTTCACCCATATCGGTCGATAATTTATCTGTCCGATAAATATCGTGCATCCCTACTGTATATTATAATGTTGGGATTTCTAAATAGACACTAACATTCAAAAGTCTCACCAAGGCTTCATTTATTTGATCAAAGATACAGTAAAAACAGAAATATTCTGAAATATTATTCAGGGATGTGATTTTTCCGTTTTTTTTTGAGGGGGGTGGGGGGGTGGTTGGTTACTGCATGATGATTGAAATAGCACAAATGGCCTTGAGCTATTACCTAAATAAACTGCGAAAAGATTGGTTTCTAAAGCATCATGGACTGAATGATCCTGAGAGCGCTGCACGAGCTCGCGGCGCCATCTGCAGGACAGTTAAAAGCGTTCAAATGATTCAAAGCGCCAGAATCAGCGCTGAAATGTGTTACTCGATCCGGTAATTTTTTTTATGAATGGCGGTGAGAATTTGAGATTGCTAGTGCTGTCATAAAACTCCCAACGGTTGTGTTGTAATTCTATAATAGACTGTAGTCTGACGCGCTACATGTCTGCTGTTACAGTACTGTTTTAGTTTCGATTCACTGTTAGTGTTAGCTGCGCTGCGATTGGTTAACTTTGAGCCGCTTTAATTTGCATTTGGAAACGCAACATTCGTCATTAGAAACGTTTATAAATATGTTGTTGTTTACAAAGAGAAGTTTCAGTGTCACATAATCCTTCAGAAATCATTCTAATATGCTGATTTGCAGCTCAAGAAACATTTCTCATTATTATCAATGTTAAAAACAGTTTTGCTGCTTAATATTTTTGTGGAAATAATGATACCACTCAAACATTTGTATAAGATTTAAAAAAGAGAGATAAATTAATAATTTTATTCATGCATGAAAGTGATAAAAAAGTGAGTGAAGACATTTAAAATGATTTCTATTTAATAAATACATTATTAATTTAATTAATATATTTGATAAATGCAAATTTAATTAATATATTTGATAAATGCAAATAAATGCTGTTCATTAAACTTTATATTTATCAAAAAATCCTGAAAAATAAAGTGTATTACCATTTCCACACAAAATATGAAGCAGCAAAAATGTTTTCAACATTGATAATAATCAGAAATGAGTCAAATAAATTGTAATGATTTCTAAAAGATCATGTGACACTGAAAACTGGAGTAATGATGAAGAAAATTCTGCTTTGCATCACATGAATAACATTACATTTTATAATGTATTAAAATTGAAAACTTTTTTTTAATTTGTAATTATATTTCACAATATTGCTGTTTTTTTTTTTTTTACTTTAATCAAATAAATTCAGCCTTGATGAGCAGAAGATATTTATTTCAGAATCATTAATTGTAATGTTTCCAAACTTTTGGCAGGTACTTTAATAATAATAACAATTCTATACACTATATACTTTACTATAATATATTATAGTATTTTATTATAATATATTATATATATATATTATATTGTTATCATGATTATTAAATGCTACTTTTTATTTTTTACAGGACAATAGTATGTATTCTTACAGTATAAGATATATACGCTTGTGGGCGTGACTTGGGGCGTGGTCAGATTTTTCTTCTTTTTTGTCTCTAGCTGATCACATGCCTGATTATTGCAATGTAAAAAAATGTTTTCTATTTGATTATATTTTAAAATGTAATTTATTCTTGTGATGCAAAGCTAATTTTTCAGCATCATTACTCCAGTCTTCAGTGTCACATGATCCTTCAGATATGATGATTTGCTGCTCAAGAAACATTTCTGATTATTAATATCAATGTTGAAAACAGCTGTGCTGCTTCATGTTTTTGTGGAAACGTGATGTTTTTTTTTTGTTTTTTTTTCAGGATTCTTAGAATAGAAAGTTCAAAATCACAGCATGTTTGAATCAGAAATAGAAAACATTTAAAATAGAAATATTTTGAAACATCATAAATGTCTTTACTGATGCTTTTCATTAATTTAATGCAACTGTACTGCATTAAAAAATAATTTCTTAAAAAAAAAAAAAACCTTACTCACACCAAACATTTTAACAGAAGTGTACATATAGCATTTAAAATCTAAAATTTTTCTTTATAGTTTTTTAATTTTATTTAGTAATAAAAAATAAATACAGGTTCGGAACAACATGATGGTGAGGAAACAATAACAGTTTTCAATGTTGGGTGAACTATTGCCTATAATTTCCTGTATTAATACCTAAGCTTTGGAGTATCTTGGAATGAAGCAGTGGTGATAAACAGTCATTTGGTCTCTAACCTTTCCTTTTGTGACCCTTTGATTATTATTACTATTTTTAGAGACTCGTCGAGGGTCCAGCCAATCTATTGTAATTGTGTTGAATGCTTCCTTTTCACCAGGGGCAAGACAGCGCAATCACAGCGCAAACCTTTTTACTGCGAGTGTGCATGACGTAACCGAGCCATTCCAGCTATTTATAGACCAAATAGCTAGATATTTGTTCGTCACTGATGCTGTTTTTAGCTTCGACAGCTGTTGCACCTAACATGGCCCCTCTTGGGAACCTTGAGATGGTCGCTTGGTTGATGTTCGGTGATGTTTATGAGTCCTATGGTGTCTGTGTTTACACCAGCTCACCCTTCTGCATGCGCGCTCAGCTTTACCTCTCAGGGAAGAGTTGGGTAAGTTGACTGGATAATCCGTCTTACACTAAGCGGCCTGTGTCATGTGACGCGCCCAGTGGAACTGCAGGAGAGTTACGGTGTCTGCCGGACCTCTGTGTCATCAGCAGGTGGATTTACGTTTCTTACGGCAGCTTAAGGTCAAATCGAGGCCCCTCGTGTTTTGTTTAGTTTTTTTTCTTCTGGAAGTCGTTTGCATAGATGTCATTCCTGGACAGTTGGATTCCATTACAGCACTGCTGGCGTACAGTAACACTGTATTTATTAATTGTGAGTTGGTTGTGCTGCATGTGTTTGAGACCACTATGTCTGAATACATAATGCCTGTGTGATTATACAGAACAGCTGTTGGTTTTGGGTTTTGTGAGTGATTATGAAGCAATATAGAATATGCTACTTTTGTAAACAGAGAAATACACAGGTTTTAAATACTGTATGCGCTTCAGTTTAAAAATGCGTTTCCAGTGTTCGTCAAATAAGCAGTTAGAAGTAATGATTTCTAATAAGTAATATAGAATATGCTAGTTTGCAAATGGAGAAATACAGTTTATTAATGAGCAGGTTAGTTTGAAGATGCTTTATCAGTGTTTCCCTACTTGTATGAAAATATATATTTGTGCAAAAAATCTGTTGTATCCGTGTGTTTTTTTAAGACACTTTGTTTGGTAAAATCAGTTCAACTTTTAAAGGCGCATTTATATCTCAGCTTCTTTCAAACATACATTTACTCAAGAAGCAAATTTGCATATGATATTAAGACTTGTTTTCAGAGAATCAATGCAACACTTGAGTAAAAAACAATCTCTAAATTATTGATTTTATTTAGTATTGCTTCTCCATATGCATCTCTGGGACATTCTTAAATCTTTTGTATTTTTTTCTATGTATGGATGCATTTGTGCGAGAGAGATGCCATTGTAACATATTTTGCTGTTCTTTCAGCTTTTTAAAGAAACTTTACTGATCAAAGTGGTTCACCTTTTTAAAAACACATCTTTAGTCATTTTCTTAATCAAAATTATTTTTGTATTTTTTTTCCTGTAAAAATAATATTTCAACATCCTTCAGAACAATTTAATCAAGAAGCAAACTTGCATGTGACATTAGGGGTTGTTTTTAAACAAAATATCTTTTTTTTGTTTTATGCATTTAGGCAAATCTTGCTAAATTTGTGCAGTTTATGATAAAGATTGATTATGTTTAGATATTTTCACTGGAGAACTGCATTTTGCAACACTTGAGTTAAAAATAAAATCTCAGATCTGCTGTTTTGCCGTTTTTGCTGTGCATGACTTAAAAAAAAAAAAAAAAAAAAAAAAAAAAACTCTTGTGTAATTTTTGTATCAGTATTTTATATCAGTGTTATTGTAAAAATACCACAGCATCCTTCAAGCCAGATAAATTTACTCAACAAGAGCAAATATCTTGAATTAGGTTTCTTTTTTTATGCAAGTCTTGCTGAATGTATGCAGTTTATGATTTAGATATTTTCATTTTAGAAACACAATATTTATTGTATTTATTTTTTTATTTTTTTGAGTCTCCGTATACTTCCCTGAGATGGGCGTCTCTGGGACGCTTGATCTCTTGAGCTTTCCTCTGGACGTCTGTAGATGATTTTCAGCTCTGATTTGTCTGTCTGTGTGTTTTCTGCCCAGGTCTGAGAAATGAGCTCGGCTCCTTCTCTCTGATGCACTCAAGCTAAGGGCCGTCCTGGTGGATTTGCCCCTGACCCAGCGGAGCGTTTCCAGCCCCAGCCCCGCTCCACGGCCAACATGCTGATCAAAGAGTACCACATCCCCATGCCCATGAGCGTGGAGGAGTACCGCATCGCTCAACTCTACATGATTCAGGTTTGCTCATGGATTTATCTTGTGTTAAAGCAGTCGAAAACTGTCGTCATTTACTCTGTCTCACAGTTCTTTGTCAAACAGTGATGTTCATAATGACCACGTCTGTCAAGCTCCAAAAAGGATGAGAAATTTCCATAAAAGTAATTAGTACAACTTTTGTACTATGTCTTTCGAAATCATGCAATGTCTTTGTATGGCAAGCAGACTCTTTATTTTAAATTTAAAACAAGTAATATAAGAAAAATATCACAGATCTCAAATCAAAAATTTCATAGAGCTCTATTATTATAAAAATTAATAATAATTTTGATTACTAAAGTTTATATAAAAATTTCAGAAAAATTTAAATTGGAAACAGAATTTGGTAAAAAATACAATTTGAAATGAATTTTTTGTTAAACTAAAAATTTTTTGTAAAATTGTACAAGTTTCATGATTTCAATTAATAAGACATGGTTTTAGATTAGTTTAATTTAACCATTAAAGTGATAGTTCACCCATAAATAAACATTCTGTCATCAAACAGTTGATGGTAGTCATTGACTTCCATAGTATTTTTTAGATATTATGGAAGTCAATGGCTACTGTCAACAGTTTGGAGACCAACATTCTTCAAAATATCTTCTTTTGGGCTCATCAGAAGAAAAAAAGTCATGAAGTTTTGAAACAAGTGGAGGGTGAGTAAATTATGACAGAATTTTTATTTTTGGGTGAACTGTCCCTTTAAAAATGGAGCCCCCAAAAAATCCAAAAAAATTAAAACAGAAACAATGGAATTAGGAAAAAATAAAACCTATGGTTTGACGTCAATGATGTTTTACCATGACACACAAAAACCAATGGCAGTCTAATCTGTGTCATATTTTATTTGCGATCTGTGATTTAAATAGTGGTCTGTTCCTCACCGAAAACTAACATGTAACTTCAGAGGACTTGCGTTGAGTCATTTGGGTTATTTTTATGGTGCTTTTTTAAGCCTGTTTGGTTCGTATGGTCACTGTGAACCATGTGGAAAAGAGCTGTGAATCTCCTTTTGTGTTCCACAGAAAAAATAACAGCCTGTGGGTGTGGAACAACACGAGTATGAAATAATAATGGCAAAATTTTCATATTTGGGTGTTCCTTTTAAGCGTGTCATGCACTACTTCTGTTGTTTCGGTGCGAAGTGAAGCGCGTAGCATACAAAAAGCTGTGACTCACAGCTGGCTTGCTTGGTGTTTCCTTTTTGAAAGATGCTGTACTCTCTGGGTCAGATGCAGTGAAAGTAACATGCATGTTACTTCATTCAAATATGATGCACATGTGCAGTTTTACTGAACAAAGACGGTGTATCATGTCTATTTTTGGTAGGGCACACTGCACGCTCTAAATATTTCAATGAATTTGGTCCACGATCCCCTGAGAGAGGTTGTGGGTGCTGGCGAGGCAGGAAGCACCTTACGCATTGTGCTGATGCCGAAACCACCAGCGAGCTGATGGAGAAACGCTGATGCTCATCGGCAGCCAGGAATCAATACGGACCACCGCGATGTGCTAATGTAGATGTTGTGAGTGTGTCTAGTTGGTTTACTCTGTTATTGGGTGACAAGTTAATAGCTGTGTTCTGAAACCTAGTAAGCTCCCTAGATAGACAGCATTGTAAAACAGCATAGTCACAAAAGCTGTTCCAGAGGATAAGCAACATCTTTTTAAAATTTTGCTTTGGCCAAATTATAAGGATCCTTTTTAAAGAAGTCAATCCCACAATGCACTGGGCCGAGCTCAAAAACAAAACAAAGATAGCAAATAATGTGAAAGGAATGTTGAGTAAGTGTGTAAATCAACAAGAATAGTTCAGTGAAATAGAATGAATCAAAATTAAATCATATTTGTTGTCAACAAAAGAGAAGCTTTAAAGGCTCCCTGCATTTTTCCACCAAAATAAAAGTATGATGGTCTAATATTTGAAAATGAAGAAATTAAGACAACAATAAGTATTAGTGTTGTAACTATACAGTTGTACTGTAAAATAAATGTTGCATATTATTTTTCTTAAATACTCCCAGCATTTTCCTGCCAAAATAAAAGCTTGATGGATTATCGTTTAAAAATGAAGAAATTAAGAAAAATAAATAAATATTAGTATTATAATTGCACAGTATTATTATTTGTATTATTATATTATTTACATTAAATACTCCTTGCAGTTTTCTGCCAAAATAAAAGCTTGATGGTTTAATATTTGAAATTTAAGAAATTAAGACGACTATAAATATTAGAATTGTAATTTTACTGTTTTACTATTAGATTATTGTATTTTTCTTAATATAGGCATTATTTTGCTCAAATACTACATTTTTACTTTACAGTCATATATTACAATAGATATGTTTATTATTTTGTATTTTAATTCAATAAAATAATAATTCATTTGACAGTATTTTACAGTACTGTTATTATTTTATAGTCATATCGATATATAATCACATAATGTTTGGCCAAATTGTTCAGCCTTACAAATAAGCACCGCAAACCTGGAGCTTTTTTATTGCAGTTTTATCAGAAACGGTGCATTTTTAAACTTTTCTTCCCAAATTGTGCAGTCCTACTAACCCTAAAATAGGGTGTTTTACCCAATATTTGTGAATGCTATGTATTTCTTATGCTTTATGGATTAATGTCGGAATAATGCAGCAACATGTAAATGTCAAACTCTATTGGAGTCTCTCAAGTTCATTTGTCTGCCACAATGTTGCTGCTCGACGTAAAGCATTCAACAGATCTGTATCTAGTGAATGTCTGTCTGTGGAGGTTTGCATGAAATTTAATGAATGCTCAGATCGTTGTTGGAGCTCACAGCGAGGTTACGGCCACAGATCTAACTGAGCTTCCTCCCACATGCTCGGCTTTCTCTGAATGGTCTTATAAGGTTAATTAGCGCTCTGTCAACGCAGCTGTCTCTCACTGCTGTTGTCAGTGGGGTATTAAGCGAGCGGCCCTATAGACAACCAGTATGTTACTGTCCAATTGCAACAGGCGTGCTAAATTTAAGCACTTGTGCAAAGTGAGTGGACATCAGAATCGAGCCTAAGCGATGTTGACTCGCATAAAACTTCAAGTCCTGCGGGAACGTTGTCTAATTAGCAGATTTTTGAAAGCGTGAGTCATCGAAAGTGTGAAGTAGCATCCATATGACTGATGGTCGAATCGTTTCGTTTTGGCACAGAGAATCGAAGTTCGAAGCCAATTAACACGTTGAATCTGCATCTACAGAGAGCATTTGTGTCCTCGTCCTTGTTAAAGTTAGTTTCACTTGTTTATTTGTTTTTTTTTTACGTTCTTTCTGAGCTCTGCTGTTTATAAGCACCATCTGTTGACATGCCATCGCAGAGCTGGCCTAATGAGCGTGCGGAGGGCAGGCACACGGTTTGGCATGCTAGGACACCGTCAGTGTGACCCCGCTGGTGTAGTATTAAACCAGGCTGTGTGTGTGTTTATGTTTGTGTGAGTACCGTTCTATAAGCCTCGTGTTACACAGCAGAACTCTGGTCAGGAACCGTGAACAGATGTTCAACGCTGGTGGAAATATAAACAAAACTAGTTCCTCTGTGGTTGGCGTGAGGTGCTTTTTGCTGTGTGTGATGCACCAAAGAAGAGTTTTTCATGTCATAAGCTGCTGTGTGTCATCCGTTCGCGCTACAGTGCATTATAGATTTAGATTGATTAGTTCAGGCTAGGGTGGGGGTGATCAAATTAAGCCACATCATATTGCAGCGATTTTAAGTGCACTTTGTGTCTGGTCATTAAGTTTCCTAAACCACATGTCATTTAAGATGTTTTTTTTTTTGTTTTGTTTTTTTTATATTTTAATAGTGTTTCTGATTTAAACATGATAAATTATGTAAATCAGAAACAAGTGAGTTGCTGTTTATTTATTTATATAATAAAAAAAATGAAAATATTATATTTCATTAAAATATAATGTAGATTAATGTAGCGTTTTGATTATTTTATATATTATATTAAAATGTTTGTTAAAAATGTGTAGATTAATGTTGGTGTTAAGTTTACATCATTAAAATGTTTCAGTTAATATATGTAGGTTAATATGACTGTTTATGTATATTATATTAAATTGTTTTAGTTAAAATATATGTAGTTTGCAGTTTATGCATTTATATACTAATGTTTTTGTTTTAAATATATGTAGATTATTTTTGCTGTATATTTTTATAAAAAAATGTTTAATGTTTTGGTTAAATATGCCTGTAGATTAATACTGCTGTTATATATTTATGTATTTTATATATTTATTTATTATATGTTTGTATATCACTACTGTTTATATTAGTGTATTTGTGCATATAAATGAAAATAATTAAATAGTGTTCCTCCTTGTTTTTATTTAGTGAAACACCTTTTTTTAACTTAATTTTTAAATGTATGTTTTATTTGACTTTATATTCAGTTTTACCTAGATTTTAAAAATATGAAACCTTTCGAATCTATTTGGCAACAATGACATTTCGGTCAAAATAAAAAATAATAAAAATGTAAAAAATGGTCCTTTTTAAGCCATTTCAAGGCAAGCAGATAATTATATTGAGGTATATATTGAATATGCTCATTTTTGTTCCGCACAGCAAACGGCAGGAATTTGGCTTTCCGAAGCTTCCGTCACACATCATGCTTCCCGCGGCATCTCTGGCGCTCCTGTTTCTCTCCCCTCCGGTCAGACCCCCTCCTCTGCAGCGTCACAGCTGAGCTCCGGTTGCCATGGATACCCGTGACATCAGCCGGAGCGTGGCGCTCGCTGCAGTCATTTGTTTGCGGCGCGAGAGCAGAAGACGGAGGGAGAGGTCACGATGATGCAGGCCTGTTGCCAGGGCAACTTCACTCCCGTGATTTCTGCTGTTCGCAGATGGGCAGCGGAGGTGCATCGCGCTGAGGTTAAACCTCTCACATGATCTTGGCCGTCTGTGTCCATATAGGGCAGCATTTGCTTTCCGTCCATCCACGGAGATACTAAATTAAGAGTAGAGCCCGGCACGGCTTCAGCGAGACTGGCGAATATTTTGAGGGCAAATCCCAGGTGGTAGAAATCAACTGGAGAGCAGCAAATCTCAGTGGACGCTCCGTGTAGGGTCTAGTCGTTTTTCATTTGAATTAAAGTCATCCATGTGAAATATGTAATTAGCTAGAGTGCACAGGAATCCTGCCAGGCAAAACTTAGCTCCAGTTTTCTGCTTTCCATCACTTACAGTAGTCGCAACGAGGCACTCGGTGCCAACCGTGCATTTTTCCTGTCTTTATTGTGACCTCTCAGCAGTTATTGGCCTTTCAAATATATTTGTATTTTGTCATAAACGCTGAGCAAAGTGATTTCTCAGCACAGCATACCTTTGTACCATCAGCACTACCTTCGTAAAACAAATGAATCCCAACTAAATTACTAGTATTATTTTATTATTATTATTACTATAATTATTACTGTTCTATCAAACTGGGTAAAAGTGATCATTAGAGTTTCTATCAACAAGTGAGTTATTGTGTTCAGAATCGTAGTTCATCCAGAGTTGACTCAATCAAGTCTTTTTTATTTTTTTATTTAAAGCAAATATGAATATATTTGAAAGTCAGTTGCAGCTAGGCTCTAAGGATTTTTACTTGCCTTGCCAAAATTATAAGATGATTTAAAAATAAAAAAAAGATTGTTTTGGTTATTTGACCCATGTTACCTTGTATTCTAATAAATAGGGTTGTTTTGACAAAAAATGTAGATACAGTGAAATTTCACAATTCTTGATTCTAATTTCGATACCACAGCAAAAGCTACTAGTGGAACTAATAAAAAATTATTAAAGACAAGTAAACTGTCAGTTATAAAATTAGAACAAATAAACACAGTACAAGCAACAGCAACATAAATAAATGTAAAATAACAAAAATACTAATTAAATGAACAGTGATTTAAGTTTTTCAGGAAGATCTAAGAGTAGTGTTGGGGAAAACCACAGAAGTCAAATAACTGCATAGTAGGATTGGGTACCGATCTCGGTACTTTTAAGGGTACCGACTGAATTGCGTCGGTACTACGAGTACCGTTTCACATTAAATCATTCGTTACCAAATTTCGGTACTTGAGAACGCTTTTGGGCGCATACGACAGAGAGAGAGAGGCTGCGTTTACACTGCAAGTCTTAATGCACAAATCCGATCTTTTGACCATATCCGATTTTTTGGCCCGTCTGTTTACATTCACTTTAGACACGACTGGTATCCGATATATGCGTTTACATTAATTCCCGCCCAAAAAGATTATCTGCAGTGATCGCTTATGCACATGGCAGACCCACGAAATGGCCGTGTTTTTAAAATTATTTAAATAATTCACGTCGAATGGCCATTATTATTTGCCAGCAACGGCTGTCGTGGATGTTTTGCAGCACAAAATCTGACTGAACAGATAAAGACTGGAAAATAACGGTAATTTTAATTTGTTAGACTATTTTATACAGCTGAGGTAGAATTCTTTAGAGAAATAAAGAAGATATTTATTGAAATGAATTCGAATGAATTAACGAGAGCGAGAGAGAGCGAACGAACGCACGCACGCACCCACGTGCGAGGGAGCGAGTGATTGCGGAGCATTGCGAACAAGTTTGTCGGTTTAATTACAAAAACTGCTAAGCTATCACCTCATTGCTGAGAAATATAATGTAGCTTTTAGCTGTTGTATTTTCAAAATTCACGGGGCAGGGGTTGAAAACCAGCTCCTGAATGTGCAATTTCTTACCTATATAAAGTTTTCATCTCAATAAAATGCGAGCGCATACAGCACGCCGGCATTAAAACGCCATTAAAAATCTTTGAGCAAACGTGTCACCCTCGCATTGGAAGTTCTGTGGAGAATCGGATATGTGTGTTTAGACGTAGGTTGGATGTCCAGATATCGGATATGTATCTGATTTAAAACCACATTTGGAAACGGCTCAGATCGGATACGAAAAAATCGGATCTCGTGCGGATTTTTGTGTTTACACGCGTGCATCAAATTCCGATCTGTGTCAGATATGGGCAAAAGATCGGATTTTTTCTGCCTGTGTAAACGCGGACAGAGAGAGAGAGACAGACAGAGACGGACAGAGAAGGACAGCGAGAGAGACGGACAGAGAGGGACAGCGAGAGAGAGAGAGACCCTGTGACATAATGTCACCCCTGCAACTCTTTAAAACACAACACACAGGGCAAACCGAAATGTTCTGAAGTGTGCTTACATTTCTAGGGTCATATGGTTTCTGCGAAAACGTGGACAGGATGGTGGAGTCATTCATAAAAACAGAATTTACTCTATAGCGCAGAATTTTTTTTTGGGATGAATAAAAGAAGGTCTGTCACTTAATTTGAATCGCGATATGAACTAGTGTATGTGAATATTAAAATGCAAAAAGATGGTTTAAATATGAATCCTGCATGTTCCTTTAGCCTCGGTATGTATGAATGGTGGAGACACGGTTTTGTTTACTACAAAAATAGTGAAGCACACGTGAACTCGCGGTGATTTTCGGCCTCTGCATCTCACTACATGACGACATGAACACATGAACTTACAGGCTGTGAGAGTCACTTCATGAGAATTTGACCGTTTCATTTGAGAAAACTAGCATCATATCGTACTGTATACACACAGAAACTTCACGGAAATATAGATTAATCCTTTATTAAAGCTATAAAAGTTATTTAGTAAAGAGCAGTGAATGTTTTTTTTTTTTTTTTTAAGGACCGCAGAAGTTTTATTATGATGCTGTAACTTTAAGACCTAATGCACAGATCTAATATACCAATACACATCTGGTTTTCTCACAGCTGTTCACGTTCAGATGGGCATTCTGATATTTTTATGTGTATCTATCAGTTTAAGTGTGATATTAAGTTATCTTTTGCATCTTTTTGCACTTAAAATACATGGAAAAACTAAGTCAATAAAACAAGTATTACTTTTAGGTGCGTTACTCATCCTGCACAGACATCACCGATTCCTCAAATGATGATTGAATACATGCATCACAAATTGAATTGCACAAGTGAGATCATCATCTCTCTTCACTTTTGCGAGTTTAACATCTCATAGACTGTGCAAAGTGAGGTGATGTTTATTTAAAAATATTGCACTGAAAAACTGGTTCTTCAGCTAGTGAGTTCTGACCGAAAAACAGGTCACTGGTCTGTCCTGATAAGGTTGTGGTTAGAGCAAAAAAACAATGCTAAATGCAACTGTGCTTTTTCAACCTGAGCTTCAGGATAACAATAAATAGGGCTGCACGATTAATAATGAAAAACAAAATCGCAATATGGCTTAGTTCAGTTATCAAACTCATCTCTGCATATGCTCTGGGTTTGGGTCATTTTATCATGCATTTGTAAGTGCAACATGTGGCAACCATCTTCTCATAATGAGAAACCCTTATCAACAAAAGAGAAGCTTTAAGGACTCTCTGCAGCTTTGTTACAATAAAAAATTTGGTGGTTTAGCGTAATGAAGAAATTAAAGGGACAGTTTGCACAAAAATGAAAATAGTCATGATTTACTCACCCTCCTGTCGTCCCAAACCAACATGCGTTTCTTTCTTCTGTTGAACATTCAAGAAGATATTTTTCAGAATGTTGGTTCTTGGTTCATTTTTGGAGTATTGTTGAAATGTACAGTTGAAATGTAAAATAAAATTACTTTTATATTATTTTTCTTAAATACTTGTTTTTTTATTTTACAGTAAAATAAAAATAGTAATATTTATTTTTGTTTTTTAGTCATTTTTATATTTTTATTTTGTAATAATAATAATAATAATACTTATATTGATTCATAATCATGAAATCCTAGCCAAATTATGCAGCCCTACAAACAAGCACAGCAAACTTGGATTTTTTAAAAAATTGTAATCATAATTTTAATAAAGAATAGATGAGTAAAATTTGAAACAAAATTTAAAGTTGGCTTGAGAAAGCCTAGTCTGAAAGTTTGAAGCAGTTGTAGAGCTTAAAGTTTGAAAGTTTAGATAGATTAGACAGATGTTGATAACATGTTTTTAACATGATTTAACACATTGCTAGCATGTTTTTAGCATGGTTAACATGTTTTAACATGATTAATATGTTGCTAGCATGTTTTAGCATGACTACCATGTAGTTAGCATTTTGTTAGCATGCTTTAGCTTGATTAGTGGTTTAAATGCAGTCCAAATTCAAAATATCTCTTTCAAGTGAAATTAGGAAAGAAGTATTGTAATTTCCCTACTGTAGTGTTAATCAAAAAATAATATAGGCTACCGATGAAATATAAATTAATTTATTTTACAGTGCAGTTGTTTTACAATATATGGCTATTACTGTCATTGTTGTTATTATTATTTTAATTTGTTTGGCTTCCTAAAACACCAGTGTGAATGTAATTTACACTGAGACAGTATATCACGAATAAAAAGAGGGTTGAGTCCCCTTTACGTGTTCTGGTACGTGGTTCTGGTAAGTTCTGGTCCAAGTCTTTTTTTCTGACTTAAGTTTCTTAGTTAAGAACATGGGTTGCAGATCTTAATTTAGAACTCTCAAAGTGCATTATATAGAATAATTTAACTTTAAAATGTACAAAATTATATTTTTTTTACAATTCTTTCATTTCTTTTTTTTTTTTAAATATCACAATAAATATCATATTGTGGACTTATTATTATCAGAGATTTTGATATCGTTACATCCCTACTGCACAGCCATATGTTATCGGGACCACACTTCTCTGAGGTGTGTGCGAGGGATTGATTGTAGCGGTTGCGGGGCCTGATGTCATCTGTCAGCGCCATAATGAAGTGCTGGCGACTCCACACTGAGAGGATGAGCAAAAACAGATACCGCAGCCCAGCGCTTCTGCCGCCCGTTCCCTCTCCCACCTGCCATTTGTCTGTCTGTCCCGCCTGCCACCTCCAGCTGCTGACAGCTCACAGCTCACCTCTCTAACAGGAGGACGTGATCGGCCCGTTTCTTCCTGCTCAGCACATGTGAGCTCCAGACCTGCGGATCGCCTCCAACGGGCTGCTGCTTCACACGCCTTTCTGTGTCGGTCTGATGTCAGTCCTGACAGTGCAGTCTGTGAGGTCTGACATTGAGAGTGGCACGACCGCTATTCCCTCGCTGGCATGGGCCTGTGCTTTTAAAATGGAAATGTATTACTCACCACGTATCCGGTGATTGAGAATGCATTAGAAACCCCTGAAACTGAGAGGCCAAGAGTGATGGTTTCTGAGGCGTCTCGGGGGCGAGGTCGTTTGGCACCGCATTTTACAAAAAGCGTGCCTTTCTCACATGTGCAAAATTCAGAATTGAAGAATTAGCTTCCTTTCCATTTATGAGTGTGAATTTAAATTGAATTTGCCGCGACACACAGGAAGTTGAATAGGAATTGAAATGAGAGGAAGAGGAATTGTCACTAAATTGTAATGAACAGACACTTTGTAGCACAGGCAATGCATTCTGGGAAATGAAGTTAGCTATCTATTGTTCTATCGTTGTATTTCTATCTATCTATCGTTTGTTTATTTGATCTATAATTTTATCGTTCTATCATTCTTTCTTTCTATCATTTTATTGTTGTATATCTCTGTGTCTATCTCTCTGTCTATCTATCTTTCTGTCGTTCTATCTGTCGTTCTATCGTGCAACCAAATTCCCAAACAAACTTATAAAATAAATATAATTTTAATATAAATAAAATATACATATACATTTATTATGAAAAATGTTATTGAAAAAAAAATATTACATCAGTGAAGATCTGCCAGTTAGGTCATAAAGAAATACTAACAGCTTCTGCAGTAATACCATTGCCACATTTTCCATCTTTAGACTGTGTTGGCATTCAGTGCCCATGCAGTCGTCTCATGAGAGCACTCGGACGAAATGAAAACGCTGTAACTTTCTTCTGCATCTCTGTAACAAACCTCACCTTAATGAAGGTCTTAAGCAAGCGTTGTTGGCTTTTAATCACCCCACTATCATCTTGCTAATGCAGAGTCATGGCTGATGGGATCTGTGTGGCCATCTGCCCTGCAAGTGTGCCAGCTTCACTGGCCTGTCATCATCCGTCTTTTATTTAAACATAGAGGACGCATAACAATTACATAATTACACCTATATCAATGTCAATTAGTTCAAATAGAAATTTAAAAACTGCTGTACAAAATTAAAACCGATGTTTTGCAATGTGTTCTGAATTTTATCTTCACATTCGGGGCCCAGGACAAACTTCTTCTCCATAGTGGAAATGCCATAGTGGACCTAAGTGGGCCAAACTTGTCCCTGATGGATTCATAAGTAAGTTGGAATGCAATTAGCCACCAGATGCTTCCAACTATCTTCATATGACCACCTTCAGCGAGGCAGATATGATGGCATGTGCCACCCTGACTGGCACAGTGGGCTTTCTCCCAGAATTCACAGCTCAGGAGCCATGCCAAGACTGTACCCTATTTTTACGGATCAGTCTGCTGGCAATCACACTGAGTCTTGGCTTATCTTACTGACAAAGCTGAAGGTGTGGCGTTCCTTGATTGGCCAGCACCAATAGCGCTGAGTGTGTAGTTGACTTCTGTTGGGTTGGAGTCAATTCTGTTTTGGGATAGACGGTCACCTTCCATTAACATTGAGTTTCCTAAGGAGGTTTAAAGCTTCCAGCGTAATATTATCGATTAAACTGCACTGACACTATTGGATGAGAACGGAACTTGAACTGGATTGAGCTGGATAATGAATGTAATTTAATGTATTCTAACTTTTAGAATGCAACTTTGCAATATCGACTGTTATTCAGCTGAATTGAATCAACATTGAATGGACATGAATGGAATAATGATGCTGTTCTCTTCTGTAGTGCTGTTTATAGTTGAATTGAATTTGTTCAGAATTGATGAACTTTGCAACATTGACAGTTATTGAACTGAATTAAATGGAATAATGACACTGTTGCCTTTTGTAGAACTGCTTATAGCTTAAGTTGTTTGTTATTTTATAGATTTTGCAGCATTGACAACTGTAATTGAATTGAGTTGAAACGAATTTAAATGGAATTGAGGTGAATAGTGACTTGTCTTCTGTAGAGCCGTTTATAGCTCATTTGAACTAGTTTCAGAATTGATCAACTTTGCAGCATTGACACAGTTATTGAACTGAATTGAAACAACAAATTTGAGTATTGAACTGGATGACACTAACTTTTCAACATCGACACATTCAACTGAACGAATGAACATTGAACTGACTTGAGCTGTCTTATGACACTTTTGCCTTCTGTAGAGCTGTTTATAGCTGAATTGAATTTTTTTCAGAATTGATAGATTTTGCAACATTGACTGTTATTTAATTGAAATGACAAATTTAAAGGTACAATATGTAAGATTTTCGTAATAAAATATCCAAAAACTACTTGCACAGTGTTATATATTTCATGCAGTTGTGTGTTTATGTTATCCCAAAAGTTCCCAAGGATTTGTAAATCCAGAGAAATTCCAATTTTAAATAATGACTCGTCCCTGGTCATTGTTGCCTATCAATGACATGATATCCGCACTATCCTCAGTTTCCGCTTGTAGAAACTATGGCAACACACACAACACAAATGCTGCAGTACAGGTAAACTAAATCAATTACGGCTGTCGTGAATAAAATGAAAATTAAATGAAAAGTGTTTACAGCAGCATTAAATTTAGATCTGCTCAATGTTGCGCCATGATTTTTTTAAATGCAATTTTATATTGTTGCGCATTATAACAATCACACACAAGTCTGTTGAGCTTATGAATACAATGGCCAATCAGATGTGTTCAGATGAGTTTTTTTGTTCTCTGCACGCGTTCATTCATAATGTTCATAATGTTCTTTGACAATGTAAGTTCTTTGCTCACATTCTCTGTATTCGCTGTTTAAAATAACTGGAAGGTACAGGTAATAAAGAAAATAATCCATTACCTCATCCGTGAACATCCTCCTTCATAGGGTCATCAAGCTTCGCCTTTGTTATTGTTTTGAAAATGCAACCTCTAGTGGCGAAAACTTACATATTGTACCTTTAAATGACTTTGTGTAATCGACACTCATTCAACTGAATTGAATTAAAATTGAACACAATTGAGCTAAATAACAACTCTGTTGTCTTCTGTACAGCTACTTATGTCTGAGTTAAACCCATTTCGTAATCGATGAACTTTGCAACGTTTAAAATTATTGAACTGAATTGAAACAACAAATTTGATAATGACACCAACTTTGCAGCATTGACACTCGTTCATCTGAATTGAATCAACATTGAACTGACTTGAGCTGAATAACAACACAATTGCCTTCTGTAGAGCTGCTTGTAGCTTAATTTAATTTGTTTCATAATTGATTAACTTTACACAGTTACCGATCTGAATTGAATCAACAAATATGAACTGAATTAAGCTGGATAACGACACTAACTTTGCAGCATCAACATTGTTTTTGAATTGAGTTGAAATAAATTTAAATGGAATTGTGCTGAATAATGACACTATGCAAAATTGACACTCATTCAACTGAATTGAATTTAATAGCTGATGTACTTTGCAACATTGACATAATTGTTGAACTGAATTGAAACAACAGATTTGATAATGACACTAACTTTGCACATCGACACAAATTCAACTGAATTGACTCATAATTGAACTGACTTTTGTTGAATATTGACACACTTGCCTCCTGTAGAGCTGATTATAGCTGAATTTAACTAGTTTCATAATTGATTAACTTTGCGCAGTTATTGATCTGAATTGAAACAACAAATTTGAATGACAAATATGAACTGAATCGAGCTGGATAGCGACACTAACTTTGCAGCATCGACACTTATCTTCTTTAGAGCTGCTTATAGCTGAATTGAACTCATTTTATAGTTGATGAATTTTGCAACATTGACACTGTTACTGAAGTATTATCTTTTGCAGAGCTGCTTTTATAGCTGAAATTGAATTGGTAATTCAATTGAATTCAATTGAAACATTAACACTGTTATTTTCCTTTGTATTAATGTGAAGCTGCTTTGAAAGTATCTGTATTGTATAAAGAGATTTATACAAAAAAGTGACTTGACTTCATAATAATAACGGTCCATTTGAAAGTCTGTGAACCCTCATCCCAGACCTTTCCCTCCCTGCAGAAAAAGAGTCGTGAAGAGAGCGAAGGCGAGGGGAGCGGGGTGGAGATCCTGGAGAACCGACCCTACACGGACGGCCCAGGTGGCTCTGGTCAATACACCCATAAGGTTTACCACATCGGCCAACACATCCCTAGCTGGTTCCGCTCCATCTTGCCAAAAGCCGCTCTTCGTGTGGAAGAGGAATCCTGGAACGCCTACCCATACACCCGCACACGGTGAGTGTGCTATCTCCTAATAATAAAACCCTCTGGCTCTCTTTCAAAAGTACTCCGGTAAATACCCACATCAGCTTTTAACATTCAAGTCTGGCCTTGCTGTTTTGATCTTGGAGTCAACATGGAATCAAAATAGACCCGTGCTTACTTTCTTAAAGCATCTTTTTGGTTTTATAGGGAATGTTGCATCAAAGCACGTTGAGTTCAGCTCAACTCCTACTGCAATAAACGTATATCTGTTACTTAATAAAGAGGTCATTGTAGGTATGAAGAAGGGATAAGCTCACATGAACCTCATTGCAGAGCGGTTGCGTTAATGCATGACACTGATATGATGAAATTACATCAGAGTTAATCTCTCCTCGCCTGTCCTGCAGCTACACGTGTCCTTTCGTTGAAAAGTTCTCCATCGATATCGAGACGTACTACAAGCCGGACACGGGTTGCCAGAATGACGTCTTCAACATGTCCTCGGCCGAAAAGAGGCAACGGGATATAGGTACTGTTGCACCTTCTTTATTTTTACTCTGCTTAATGCATATATTTGATGCTTTTGACAGTTTTTGAACTGCAAAAGCACAACTGAGCATCTTGAGCAGTTGCATTTCCAAGAGGTCCTGTCCTTAGCATGCTTTTTTACACGTGAGCCCTGCTTGCTTTTGAGACCAATCTCAAGCATTCCAGCAGGAAGAGCTCTCGAGTCATGCCTCAGTGTTTAAGATGCAGACAGCGTGCCGATTCATTGACATAGTACCATGCTGCTGTTGGGTAGCGTGCCGCGGCACGAGCGCCCCGTTGCACTCTGGGACAGGTACTGGAGGCTTTCTGAGCCGAACGCAGACAGACGCAGGCACTGCAGGGGGAAGCGCCCTGTGACTGCTGTTACATAACTCCATTCCTTACTGACAACATGTACCTTCATGAGTGTGCTGTGGAGACACCTAGAGGCCATCTGATGACACGGCAGTCTACAAACAGGAAACAACCCAAGACCAGAAACCAATCTGCACCTTGCAACTGTGAATAATTGAAGACTTACAAAGTTAGGTTCTCTACACAGTAAAGATTACAGCTCCGAATTAAATGGATTGTTCGTCCAATAATGAAAAATTGCTGAAAATGTACTCACCCTCAGGTCATTCAAGCTGTGAATGAGTTTTCTTCAACAGGTTTGGAGAAATTTAGCATTACATCACCTGTTCACCAATGGATCCTCTGCAGTGAATGGGTGCCGTCAGAATGAGAGTCCAAACAGCTGATAAAAACATCACATTAATCCACAAATAATCATCTTGTGAAGCGAATTGTAATGAATAAAACCTTCAAGGGTTTTTTAACTTCTGTCTATACTATTGATTTCTCCGGTGAAAAAGTCGTCTCGTCTGAATCAGGAGAGTGATGTGCACAGATCAAGCACCGTTTACAAGGGAAAACAGTCCAAGCAGATCTAAACAGGATTTTGATGTGAGAGAACAACAGACTTTTTCACTGGAGGAAGCATTATTATGGATTATGGACTGGTATTTTGGCCAGAAGAGATAGTTTAAAGTTAAAAGACTTTTGTGATGGATTTGTTTCTTACAAACATATAGCTTTTCAGTTCACAAGACGTTAATTAGTGGACTGGAGTTGTGTGGATTACTAGTGGATTATTGTGATGTTTTTATCAACTGTTTGGACTCTCATTCTGACGGCACCCATTCACTGCAGAGGATCCATTGATGAACAAGTGACGTAATGCTAAATTTCTCCAAATGTGTTTCCATGAAGAAACAAACTCATCTACATCTCGGATGGCCTGAGAGTGAGTTTTCAGCAGATATTTATTTTTGGATGAACTGTTCCTATAAGACTTGGTCTTTCACAAAAGACAAGTTAGCAAACAAAGTAGAGTAAAAAGAAATCTATACACACACTACATACAGACAATGCTATTTTCATGTCAGTTTTTCTAAACAAAGTTCCATTTATGGACATAAAAGTAGTGATCCTTCTTTTTTTAATGGAACAACTCGATTCCTTATGCTAAAGCTGCTTGAATAAAATAAAAGCTTTATGGCACATAAGACAAACAGATAAACCAGGTTTTACAGCCTCACTGTCTGTGTTATTACCTTTCAGAAGGTCCTATAAAATCTCTGTGATAAACTGATTTGGTAGCAATAAAAGTCTAAATATGAACCTGTTCACCCTTCGTGCCTTGTTCTCCCAAAAAGAATTGTGATTGCTAATGGAACAGTGGTCTTTCACAGATCCCATCGATATTGTGAATGAATTCATTGCCCCTCATGAGTACCTGGCTGAGGAAGACCCCAAACTCTACAAGTCATATAAAACCCAGCGGGGCCCCCTGTCTGACGACTGGATCGTGGAAATCAACAACAACCCAGGCAAAATGCCCGTCATGTGCGCTTACAAGTTGTGTAAAGTGGAGTTTCGATACTGGGGCATGCAGTCCAAGATTGAGCGCTTCATTCACGATGTGGGTAAGTGTTCGGAAATGTTCAGATGAAACATTTTTAAATAATATAACAAAGCATATTTTCAATAATCCAGTGAATTTATTATTAACTTGGTACCAGTGTTATTATCTGTGGTGTCCTCTACCATATGTCCACCAGTGTTATTAGCTCTGAGAGGACATTTGTCTCTCCAATAATTCTATATGAGTCAGCTGATCCATCTGCTGCATATTTGCGTGAAATGATGCTTGGTAACGTCCTGTTATCGTTGTGCGTGGGTGGGCAGCAGGTGTCAAGCGTTCTGTCAGGAAAAAAGCCCTTAATCATTAACCTGCACTTAATGAAAAGGAGATTGATGCAGTGCGGCTCCAGTGAAAATCAACGCTCAGAGAACCGCCTCCTCCTGACTACATCAGGGCAAAATTAATTTCCTTTCCATTCGAGCACCGCTTAATCTTTTTCATTACTTCGATATTGCCTTGTTTATTGGCTCCTTTCTCTGATAATTTGCGAGTAGACTGTTGCCGTTCCCCATTTACGAAACTCTTTCCCATCTTTGGCTGATTTCCTTTTTATTTTTATAATTTTTTCCTCTCGCTGTTTCCTGGCCACTGTGAAAACAATTTTGTTCGCACGTCTCTTCATTATCAAGCTCAATTATCTGAAAGACTGGTTAACTGCGTCTTTAACACATCTTAATCAGTCAAGGAAATCGCACAAGGAAATAAGCCAAACCACACATCAACCCTAAACGTTGAGCGATCTCACAGACAGACTCATCAGTGAAGCAGGGTTATTAACTAAACTAAAGTTTTTTTAACTAAAACTAAAACTGTAAAAAAAACATATTCATTACTTGAAATAAAAGCATTAATAGAAATAAAATATAACAAAAATATTTTATTTCAGCTAGGCAAGGAACATTTCTGAATTATGAAAAATTACATAATTGCTAATTATGTATGCAAATGAATAGATTAAGTGTATGTGTATATTATTATACATACTGTATTATTTGTATGTAAATGTATTTGTTTTAATTCATTAATAATCAATTGTGATTAATACAATTGTTTTAATATATTATTTATTTTTATTAATATTAATACAATAATTTTTAGTCCTTTTTATTATTTTCTTTTTTCTTTTTCATCAATGCATATTAGTTTGAGAAATGCATGATGTATGTGTTTTTTTTTCATTACTTGAAATAACATAACTTGAAATTACATAAAACATATTTCAACTAGACAATGCACATTTCTAATTTGTTTAGTTTGTCAAAGTACTAAAGTAACACATAAAAAAAAAATCTATGAAGAAATAATAAATTAATCAAATTAATAAAATAACATATTGAAAAGAAAAACTAATAAAAATGACAAAAACATACATCAAAATAGCTAAAATTCAAGGAAAAAATGAAAACAGAAAATATAAAAATAAAATGTAATAAAAAAAAAAAAATAATTGTATGGTTGACAGCAGTATTGAGGAATGTTACTTTTAAAAGTAACCTAGCTAATTAATTGTTACTAATTATGTTACTTTGTAAAAGTAACGTGTTACATTTTCTCACCATCTGTTGTCTGAGGCTCTTTTTCTAGCATGTAAGTGCTGTACTCGACTCGTAGACCTAACAACCATCCAGAACACCTTAGCGACCACATATAAATGCATTAAAAACCATTCCCAACACCTTTGCAAAAGCATAGCATGGGGGTGCTGACTTTTGCAACCATTATCTTCAGAAAGATGTAAAAATCTAACACAAACAGTTGTTTCCCTCTCTAAACTAGTTTGCTTGCAATGACTTTTAAAATCATGATATCTTCCCATCAGGGCTGAGGAAGGTGATGGTACGCGCTCATCGGCAGGCCTGGTGTTGGCAGGACGAGTGGTACGGTCTGACCATGGAGGATATCCGGCAGCTGGAGCTGGAGACGCAGCTGGCTCTGGCACAGAAGATGGCACAGTACAGCTGCAACGAGGAGGGCGGCGAGAACAACGGCGCCGTCACCAGCCCCGAGAAAGAGCACGAAGCCAAGGAGGCCATCAGCTCAATCGAAGCCGAGGGCACGACGAGGACCATGGGGGACAAGCTGCAGGCGCGAGGAGAGCTGACCAAGCAGTGGTCCACCTCTTCCAGGTCCTCACGTTCCTCGAAGAGAGGGGGTATGTGCACACTGCCATACTTCAAAAATGCATGGTGATCAGTAGACACACACACATATATAAAGATGCATTAAATTGCTCAAATGTGACAGTAAAGACATTTGTCATGTTACATAATAGTTTTATTTCAAATAAATGCTGTTCTTTTGAACATTCTGTTCAAAGAATCTTGAAAAACGTTTTTTTTTCTTTTTTTTTCCGCAAAAGTATTAATCAGTGCAACTATTTTAAATATTGATAATAATAAGAATTGTTTCTTGAGCAGTAAATCAGTATATTAGAATGATTTCTGAAGGATCATGTGACACTGAAGACTGGAGTAATGATGCTGAAAATTCAGCTTTACATGACAGGAATAAATTACATTTTAACATATTTTCAAATATCAAATTATTTTTAAATTGTAATAGTATTTCATAATATTATGAAATTCTTTTTTAAATAGTTTATTTTAATATTAACAATTTATTAATGTAATAGTATTACACTGAGTTATATAATTGTATATATTATATAATATGTCATTTTTTGTTATGTATAATATATAAATGTATGAATTATGTTATTATAATTAATTATAATTTATTATTTAATTATTAATTTATTAAAAATGTATATGTATATTATTATACATATGTATTATATATGTATATTTTTATAATTAATTAATGTATTTATTTTATTAATATTACTACAATTATGATTAGTCCTTTTATTTAATTTTTTTCCTTTTTCATCAATGCATATTAGTTTGAGAGAGAATAATGATGCATATGTGAATATTTTTTTTTCATGCATTGTAATTTTTTTTCATAATGTGTGTGCAGGAAGTCCTTCACGTCACAGCATTTCTGAATGGCGCATGCAGAGCATCGCCAGAGATTCGGAGGACAGCACAGACGACGAGTTCTTTGACGCTCACGGTAATGCAGGATTGATCCTGAGTTTTAGAAGGTGCTCATGGCAATCTGTTATTTACTAAAGTCTGAATCCTTGTTCCTCAGAGGACTTCTCTGACAACGAGGATATCTTTCCCAAGGAGATCACCAAATGGAATTCCAACGATCTGATGGATAAAATCGAGACAGCGGAGGCAGAGGACCAGGGTACGCTGGGATTATCTTCACCCATCCGACACGCTCTCGATTGTTGGGGGGTATTTTGGGCCCCCGAGGCGGGTGATGCAAAGCATTTTTTCCGATGCTTTGGTTTTGTAATGCATAAGCCGAGCTCGCTGGAAGGAGTTTTTTTCCATTCATCCTCCAAATACAGAGATTTTCACATCTTTAATAGGATTAGCGGTAAAGGAGCCCCATTGACTCTGAGGAGGTTAGGGTCTGTGTCAAACAGTGTGAGATTATGGAACACTAATTACACTGAATTCCATGCTGTTTGCGAGACGGATCTCACTGCTCGCTGGACTCACAGACCACGGAGGGTTTTACACTTATGAAACCCATGTTCAAATGAAAGTCTAACACTAGGTTTCTTAATAATAATAATAATAGACTTCTAAAATAATCATTACTTAGCCATTTAGAAATATATTTTATAGCAATTTTCTTAAATATAAGTATTAAATTATTAAATTAATATTATAATGCTAATTTAATACTGCATATTGTACTAAATTAGTAGTAATATTAATATATTAAGTAATATAGAAATATATAATTAAATTAAATTATTATTTAAATGAATTATTAATTTAATATTTATAAATTGAGTTTAATATTAATATTATTAATAAATATTAAGTGTATATATCCTTATTAATAATTACATTATTTTAATACATTATTATTTCTGTACTTGATTAATATTAATACAATTATTTTATTCATTTGACTTTTATATATAATTTTATTTTGCATCAATGCAGATAATCAGAGAATAAATTAAGCAACATATAAATATTTTATTATTATAATTATTTCTTTTATTTTTTTATCAGTAGTTAAATTTTTATTAATATAAATGAAATGATTTTAGTTTTTGTGTTTTTTTCTTTTTCATCAATGCATATTTTTTTTATCATGATTCATATGTGATCATTAAGCACATTAATTTTATGTTTCTAGGTGACTATCAAGAATCGGGTGGGGAGTTTTTTGGGACCACCAGCGTGGAGCGGCTCAATGAGGTATGTCTGCAGCAGTGCATTTTCATACACACTTTCCCATTAAAATGAATGGAAATATACTACAACATAAATGTTACATAATACATTTATGCAGCAGTGTCGTACTGTTAATGCAACTGCAGCAGTGAAAAACGCATTGATCTGTACTCAAACTAATGGAACAGAACTTCAGCAGTAGTCACGCTGTGTTTATGCTGACGTAAAAATGGGTAAAAAAGCATTAGAGCTTCTCTGATGGTATGTTATGCAACAGCGATTTCATTTTGCATCAGCGCCACACTATCAGTGAGCAAACCGTATGACCTTTGACAAAATGAAATGGCGGTCTGTCACTGCAAAGGTCGGCTCAGCATATAGTCATAAGGTCAAGTTCTCATGGTGTGAAGGGTTTGATGGGGATGTGTGGTGGAAGAGCACGATCAGGGGTTGAGGGCCTTTAGGATGATCTCAGTGCTCTTTAACTCTGCTCCTCAGAGACGCAGGGCCATGCGGCGCTCCAGTGTCCGTAAGCGTCGACGTACAGCACGCAAACGCCCAGCTGTGAGTCACAACGACACTGTCTGAGCTAGACGTGTAGCTCTTAAGTTATGTAGAATCAAAGGCGTTTTACTGTGTTGTTTGCTTAGAGTTTAGCTGATCTTTACCCTGAAACAGTATTTTATGCTGTCAGATGTGTTGTTTTGTAAAGTAGACACACTCTTCAGATGTAGACATGTAGTTCTTCTGTGGTGTAGAGGTTTTATCAAAGCAGTCTTTATTAAGTCAACAGTGATGCCCATTTTTTCGGCAGTCTGGGTTCTGGAAGTGTTTTCCCATTCGTCTTGTCCATAGGACAAATCAAACTGTTTAAATACACATTGCAAAATTGTTATGTTTCTGGAGCTCTGAAGGTTTGTTGTGCAGTTGTAGATGTAATGCAGTCTAGATCAATTATTCAATTAGTTTCACATTTACATACTAACAAACGTTTTTGGCCATTATGTAGAAGATAAGGTTACAATAATATGAAGATTTAAAAAAATATATATATTTAATCGTATATAAATATTTAAAATCGTAGTAGTAGTAGTAGTAGTAGTAGTAATTATTATTATTATACATTTATTAATGGATTATAATTGTATAATAATTATAATGTATTAATTATACAACAATAACAATACATTTATTAATATTAAATATTTGGTAATTTTACAACAAGCTTCCATTTGTTAACATGGGTTAACTACTTTTAGTTATGAACTAACAATGAAAAAAAATTTAAACACTTATTAGTCTTAGTTAATGTTAATTTCAACATTTAGTAATGCATTATTAAAAGAAATAAAAGTTGTATCTGGTAGCATAATCGACTGTATCTGAGTTTACATGAACTAACAATGAACTTCAGCATTTTTTAAACTAAATTTAACAAAGATTTAAAAATACTGTGACAAATGTATTGCTCATTGTTAATTAATTTCAGTTAATACATCAACTAGGGCATTAACTAGCATTAACTAGTGCAACCTTATTGTAAAGTATTAATTTTAATAATATATTAAAATGAATAAATATTTAAATTTTAATAACATTAAAATTAACACATTTTATATATTTATATAATAATCTAAATTTATAAAATAAATATATATTTTAAAATATTATTATTATTAATATTATTATAAAATATAATTTTATTAAATTAAATGTATTAATTATTTATTAATTTTATTAAGAGAATGTAAAAATATGAATAAAAAAATAATTGAATGCTTCATTTCCTTTTTTCCATTATTATTCTTTTCATTAGTACATTTTATTTTAGTATTATTAATAAGAGTTTTGAATATTAAACGGCCGTACATGCAACTAGCATGGACAAATAAGATTAAACTTTTATGCATAATTATTTTTGATATTGAGCATAAAAATTAACGAGCAATTATTTGTATGACAGTGAAGTCAGCCAAAATTTCATAATCAACATAATGACAGCTTCTTATTAGAAATCACCACTGCTGTATTTTATGTTTTTTTTTAACACCACAGCAGCCCCACTAATGCAATATAGGTAGCTAATATTAGCTCTGGTCATCTGAGTCGACCCACTTGTGACATGGTTTCTACAGAAGCATATGTCCGTGTTTCTCATCGCAGGTCTGTGTTGAAAGATTTATGTGTTTGAACTGAAAATCGATTTTTTTGAATGGGATTTGTACTTCCGGAAGCCTGCTGTTGCGGTCTGTACCGTGTTGTTTGTTAGTAAGTTGTTCTCTTTCACAATAGCATGTTGTCACGAGTGTGTGTGGATGTTTTAAACAAACCATATACAGCTGCAGAAACAGCTGTCCAAATGTGTCCCTCAGGACTGTTCCTCACAGCAGTGCTTACAGCCGTCCAAGATCCACGTCCTCATCCTGGTCCTGCACGGCGGAAACATCCTGGATACGGGCAGCGGAGACCAGAACAGCAAGCAGGGGGATGTCAACACCATCAGCAGTGCGTTTGATGCTGTGATGCGGGTTCATTACCCCACTGCATTGGGCCGCATCGCCATCCGCCTGGTTCCGTGTCCAGCCGTGTGTGTGGAGGCCTTCTCTCTGGTGTCAAAGTGAGCATGAACACACACGCAATCCACTGCCAGGAGAATAAACACCACCTCTGGTAGTCATTAGGTCATAAGGTGTAACCTAGGGTGCTTTTACTCTAGCACTTTTGGTGCGCTCCCGGGTTCGATTGATGTCAGAGTTCGGTTCGTTTGGATGATGTGAACGCTGTCTTCCGAACTCGGGTGCGCACCCGCGAACCGAGCCTGAGTCCGCTTAAAAGGGGTGGTCTGGGGTACGGTTCAAGTGAACTCCGGTACGGTTCGCTGCTGATGGTGAACTGCGGTTCTGACCCAAATAAAATAATATGAACGCAGTCCAGCGGGGGCAGGGGGAGGGGGGAGCAATCGAACTCGGGTTCGGACCAGGCAAGCGAACCAAGTTTGAAAGCACCCTTAAACTTTCAACACAACTTACAACTTTTTAATTTTTCAGTAGCTTGACAATTATCACTTAGTAATGGTTCCAGAGTCCCTGTATTTATTTTATTTTCTTTTAAATAGTAATAATAAATCATTTCATTTATTTGGTATAGAAAAAAAAATGGTTAAGAATTATTGCTTAATAATGTTTCCAGAAAGACCTTGTAATCAAGTAATTTATTTATTTATTTTCAAAAAGTAAATAAATACATGCATACATACCTTTTATATATTTGGAATAGAAAATTATTGCATAATAATGTTTCCAGAAAGTCCTTTATTTTATTTACTTATTTATTTACTAATTAATTAATTAAAAAGAAATCAACAGGGCTTAAAGTTCTCCGGCACCGTGCCGGATCTCCGGCGTGAAGTGTTTGGCTGCGGGAAAAAAAAAATCCTACATTTAAAAAAAACCTTGTTGATATCACTTTCGAGTCCATGAGTTCCCCTACCAATGGTATGAGAGGAGCACAGCTTTCACTCTCAACTAGGGCTGGGTATCGAGTTCGATACTTTTTAGGCACCGACCGAATTGCCTCGATACCACCGAGTATCGAAAAACTTCTTGTCGTTCGGTACCAAATTTCGATACCTAAGGGGTCAATCTCATCAACGTCAGTGAGGCAATAAGCCTGCAGCACTAGGTGTGTTCGACTAGAAGCGACTCGGCGCTGATCGATCAGTTTTGACATCCGCGAGAGCGATTCAAAAGCGTACCGTGGCAGTCTGCTCTCTCGTTTACTGCACACAGACTAAGCGCACGTGATGCTTGCAGTGATTTCAGCGTCTGCCGTCTAAATGAGGACATAAACACATGAACAACATCCCCAGAACTGCAGCACTAGGTGTGTTCAACTAGAAGCGGCGTGCTGCAGATTGATCAGTGTTTGACATCTGTGAGAGCGATTCGAAACCGTACGGATCAGTCTGCTCTCCACATCACGCGTTTCGTTTACTACACACAGACTGAAGTGCGCTCGTGGTGATTTCAGCGTCTGCCGTCTAAATGAGGACATAAAAACATGAACAATATCCCCAGAACTGCTCTGAGAGTCACTCCATGAGCATTTTACCATTTGATTTGAGTAAAACTAGCATCATATCATATACACACAAAACTGTAAAGGTATTCACGGCAACCCGTCAAAATAAAAGTTTGGTTTAATTTGGAAGACACTGCGGCAGAAATATATTAATATTGTTCAGCAGACCGTACATACTGCTACTACTAGGCTACTATTCAAATTATTAAAACTTAATTTTTTTTAAAGTAATGATCACACAACATTTCTTCCATGTTTTAATTTTAATAGTAACATTTTGTTTGCCAAAATAAATAAATAAAGTTTGATTTTCAATAATTTAAAAGATAAATTAAATTGAAAACCATTTGAAAACCAGATACAGAATTTCTGAGGAAAAATAAAACATTTCATAAGGCTATTAAATTTGAATAAACTAAGCAATTTCTATGCATTCAAATAATTAGACCTACTACAACACAGAATTTAATAACAATAAAACATATGGTGAAAGAAAATAAAACACCCACAGATAAAGTCTTGAAGTCTTTAACCATTCTGTCTGAGCTATGTGTTTTCTAGTGTAAACTTAAAACTATTTGAGCATTTGCACACAGTGGCTCAGTCCTGTATAAATGGCATCTTGTTCTGCTCTCGTTGTATCGAACATTCACGCTGAGACGCACATTTCTCGCTTGATCTTCTAGCGTCTTCACATCACTATTTACCGGATTACACCACAAAAATATACGCTCGACTGTGTTGTCACAGAGAACACATGCATTTCAACCTCAATATGACCATGCACTGTAATCAGTAAAAACTCAGCATCCTACGATCTGTGGGTCCACAACCCGAAGCTCCCGCAGCAGCCGTTGGCTGAATTATTTGTTTTACTAAAACTACCAAATACTCTTATTTTATTAAAACTAATAAAAAAAGACTCAACAGCATCATTAAATTTTTTTCTAAACTTCCGGGGCAAAAATAAAACAAGGGCCCTGAGCACTGAGGTAATGGAAGGGCCCGAACTACGTGGATAAAAACCATCAAAGTGAAGTCTTTAACCATGATGATTCTGTCTGAGCTATGTGACGCACTAGTGTAAACTTAAAACTATTTGAGCTTTATTAAAATTATTTGCACTCCTTTGTGCAGTGGCTCAGGAGATGAGTCTTTGAGTCTGTATAAATGTCAACAAGCTGAAAAAAATAAAAACAAAGTTTTTTGAGATAATGTAATCTTGTTAAAACTGATTTCATAAAATTGGTATCGAAAAAAGTATCGTTCAGGAACCGGTATCGAACTCAAGGTATTGGTATTGGTATTGATATAGAAAATTTTTGAACGATACCCAGCCCTACTCTCAACCAAACTAACATTACTATCCAATCAGAATTTTTTGCTCTTATAAACACAAGACGCACATAATAGTATCCAGTAGCAGAGTCGCAGCCCTGATGAATGGAGAAGTGCGACACGTTAAAAAAGCTGCGAGGCGCAATGATCAAAGATGTTCATCTAGCGCATATTTACATTAAAACTAATTAAAAAGCAGCAGAGCTTTGTGAACAGCTCAGAGTAGACATCATAAGAACGATATGATTGCCAGAACAAATTTACCGGGATTTCTGAAAAGGTAGAAAACATGATCTCTTACCGGTAATTTACCAGTAAAGACTGTATATGTGAAAGGGGCTAAACTCTTCCTCTGCATATGCTGTTCTTTACGTTCATCTCAGAAAAAAGTGTGCATTATCTCACTAGTTTGTAACGGAAATCATTTATAAACCTTTGCCAAATGCCAACAGAATACATCAACCTATTTCTAAATATGCCATTTTATTGTACATCGCGATTTCATAATAAAAGTTCCTGAGTTTGCATGTGGCCAAATATTAAAATATGGTGGATTTAAACATCGTTTACTCACACTGTAAAGTAAAACGTCACCAGCATAGACGTCACCAGGCAGTTGGCGCCCTCTGCAGGTATTTGTTATAATACATAATGTAATTAAATTGGTTATGTTCATATTATGTATAGGCATATGACATTATGTATTTTAACAGTGTTGTTCAATAAAACCATGTAATTACTTGGTTTTGATATTTTATTTGAGCCAATTATTATTGCCTCATCATTAGTTTATATATAAATAGTCATACTAAAGCCTGGTTTTCACTTAGGTCTGTTTATGTTACTAAAAAATATCAGATTACTCATTTGTCAAAATAATCAGTAGATTACTTGATTACCAAAATAATCATTAGTTACAGCCCTAGATTAGTTAAAAGATTTCAAAATACAATTGCATTTTTACTTTTTATAATTAAAAGACAAATATTTTGTCATTGAAAATTTCTTAAAAATAGTATTAAAATATTGTCTCGTTCTAGTGAACCAAGTATCTGTATTTTGTCTCATCTCGTGAGCTAAGTGTATTGTCACACCCCTAGTGTTGATAAGCGGTGATATAGCTCATAATTTTCCACGTGTATGATATAGATTTCATTCTTCAGGTCAACCATATATTCATGAAAAAAAAAATCAGTTTGAATAAGGAAAGCTATAACTTTGCCATAGTATCCTTTCAAATGTTAAAGTTGCCACAGTCATTGCATTTAGGGCTGTCGCGATAACCGCAATATCGCGCTATTGACGAGCATAACTGCAGAGGAATGCAACAACCGCAGCAACCGCGATATTTCCTTTTTTTTTTTTTTTTCGTAAGGTTACGCCCTTCTCGTTTTATACTTGGTGCATATGTACTGAATATTAGTAATGATAACAATGTGTACCATGCTGATTTGTACAGAGGCTCAGTAAATTTGCACTTAACAAGCCTAAACAGACAGCGAATGAGAGAGAGATCGACTGAGCGCGTGCGATTACCTGAGTCTGTCCTTCAGGCGGAGTCATGTATATTTGTGAAAACAGGTTGTCATGTCCAAGGAAAGCGAAATCTGTCTTAACATCGACGCTCTGCTGGTCAGCTGAGCCTTTAAAAGTGGCGCTCAAAGTTAAAATGATTTCAACAGCGTGTTTCATTACATATCTCGAATGAATCAGCGTTTTTGAATGTGTAGTTGAATGAACGGTTTAAGACCCACTCAAAGACTGTCCCTTACCGCCACCGTGTGGTGAAACTGCACTGACTGACTGACAGCCCATCTAGAACACGCAGGTGAAATATCAACAGAAAAAGTATCTTTTCAGTCAGATTCGAGGATCAGAACTAACTGTTATATATATATATATATATATATATATATATATATATATATATATATATATATATATAGGCTAACAATAGACTAACGATCTTATTGTCAGGTTTATGTTTTGTTATGTGGACCGTTATTTTGTCATTCTCTTCCGTTTACTTCACTTCCTGTTTCAACGTGATTTAGTTTCGGTTCCATTGGTTTCTGAATATGGCCTTGTTTCATCGTAACACATACACACAGATTATATATATATAATCTAATCACAGATCATATCATATATATGTATATGCGGTATATATGCGTATGTATACATACACATATATGTATATATATGTATATATGTGCGGTAATACCGCATACCGCGCTATTGAGCCGCTCAAAATTACCGCAAGGGAAATTCCTTCACTGCGACAGCCCTAATTGCATTACTGCTTAATGTTTCCTGAAACTCCCTGCAATTAATAATTTATTTATTAAATAATAAATACTCATTTGTTTATTATTATTATTATTACTTCATAATAAATAATTAAAAAATGTTAAATGCTGTTTATTTTAATTATAATTATATTTGTTTTTTATTAGTTTGTATACAGTGTAAATGTATCCAAATATGTTTTAGTCTGAGATCCTTAATGTTTTGGCACCAGATCTGCCAAAAGTTACAAATTTTTATATAAATCACTTAAATAGTACGCTACATTGTCAGTGCCTTCACTGTATCACGTTTAATTTAGTAAGTAACATCCAATTTTGTGTAAAATGCCTTATTTTTTCGCAGTCCATTCAAATAAGGAGTGAGAAAAAGAATTTGTTGAAAATTGTTTGTGAAAATTGAAAATTGTGAGAAAGAAATTGTTGTTGATATTGATTCATTATACCTTTGAAAACGCATTGCATTGTGGGATAGAGTTTTAACTGCTGTAAACACAGTGCATTTTGGCAATTGCAGTAGATCATATGAGTGTTGCATGAATGCTGCAGAAAGACTAGTATGGTAGTATGCAGTTCTTCGTGCTAATCCGGTGACCCAGCATGCTCTCTGTTCTTGTGTCCTTGACACAGTTTGAGTCCCTACAGCTATGACGAAGGCTGCCTCTCCAACAGTCAGGATCACATCCCTCTGGCCGCCCTGCCCCTATTGGCCACCTCTGCACCACAGTACCAGGACGCCGTGGCAACGGTCATAGTGCGAGCCAATCAGGTCTATGGTGACTTCATCAAATCCCTGCAGGGAGCCACTTTCACCGGACAGGTCAGTGCTTTGGGTTTTTCTCTCTATGCTTATTTACAGATTATTTATAAATTGTGTGCCAGTCATATATGCATCTAGTTTTAGTGTGTTTGATAAAGAGTCTAAAATTAACTTTTGGGATCAATGTGCTTTATTTACAGAAGAAGAACATCAAATGATGTGTTCTTAAAATGATGTCATCATTTTAGTATTGAGGTTCTATTATAGTTTTTATTTTGGTCGACATGATCATGTAAACAAAATAAAAACTATAATAAATGTACCTTTTCTAACTGATCGGACATCAGATTTTTGTAAAACACACGATAAAAACTGAAAAATCTAAGCCCAGTTCACACCAAGAACGATAACCGTATGGATAACTATAAAGATATTAGCGTCCACACCAGCGGATGATATCGTCTGTTTATTATTAGCGCATGCTTGTCTGTCTCTTTAAATTCTCGAGCTCGTTATAGCAGGATGGATTCTGATTGGGCGTCAGTGTTTGTATCATTCATCAACTGGAAAAAAAATCGTTCTGAAAGTGATTCCAATGATATCGTTTCTCTGTGCCTTTATCGTTATAGTTGTGGACTCTGCTATTCTTTAATATTGAGAACGAGTTTTAGAACTGTGTCTTTATGGGTTTGCATGGGGTTTCAGAGGATATACTTTTGTCTATATAGTGTATGTACTAGAGGTCGACCGATAGTGGATTTTACCGATACCGATAGCTAGGTTGGACCACACTGGCCGATACCAATTAATCAACCGATAGTTTTTAAAATAGATACTGAATGAAAACTAAATAGAGCTTTACTATTTAAAAAAAAACAGTAACAGTACTGAACTATACTTTATAAATGAATAAAAATTTAGTATTAATATTTATTACTATGTTGATTATTAAAGTTATTTCATAGTTTACAAATGTTAAAAGAAGAAACTTTAAAATTTAAAAATGAAGCCTATTAGTAAATGTTGAAATGAAATGAACACACTCTAACAAGGAACAATACTTCTACAGCTTTCGTTAATGTTACAAATGGACTCTTAAGTATTACCATTTCATTTCAACAGTCATGCTTAAAGATGGCCATCTTGAAATACCTACAAAAGGCCATATTAAAATTACATGCACAGGTTATTGATATTGTATGTACACACTCTTTATTTGCTGCTATTTTAGAACACTGCATGATTATCTAATTAAAATATAAACAAATATGCAAGTGAGTGACACACTGTGCAAAAGCACAGCGCTGCGTCTTGGAGAAGTCACGGGTATCACACACACACACACACACACACACCAGACGCGTCACGTTCAATTTAAGCAGCGGTCTAAAACTGTTTATTTAATCACCAAACTGACATAAGTTTGCTTCAAGAATGAATTATGTGTCATAAATGAGTTTGAAGTTCGGTGTTTAAATAACAGAGCAAACGGAAAGAGAAAGCGCGATCTGTATTACAGCTCTCTATATGAAGCATACAGACTGTATTAGAGCCATGGAAAGACAAACGTTTTGCTGAAAAATGCACAATACATAATTTATAGCCTAGGGCGAAGTCGTTATGTACATTAACAATGATTTGGGACAAATAGGCTATAATGTTATTTAATGGGAAACTATGTGAATGGCGCTCTGTTCCGCGGCAGGATTTTCTGTCGGCTGCATTTAAATGCGCGTTTGAAGTTTCCCGCTCTGTGCAGCGCGCAGTGTCACATGCCAAAACAAACAACATGTGCTGTCAGTGATTTCTGCCTCTAGAGGACGCTCTCATACTGTATAATGATAGCAGACCATTCTCAACCACTCCAGCAACAGACGCAACACGAAAAAAAAAAAAAAAAAAAAAAAACAACACCGAAAACTATCGGCATGGATTTTTGCCGATAACCGATTGTTCTGCAAATCAACTATCGGTGCCGATTAATCGGCAAAACCGATGAATCGGTCGACCTCTAGTATGTACAAGTCATTGGTGTTTGGTGATGAGATTTTGGCTCAAGGTCTGCATTTACAGTCACACCAGAGGTGTTAAACTGGGATTAGGACTTGGTTTTATGCAGACCAGTCAAGTTCTTCCACACTGACTGAATCAATCATTTTCTTTTTGAACCTTGCCTTATACACAGAGACATTGTCATGTTAGAATAGAAAAGAGTCCTGTCCAAACTGTTGCTATAATATTAGAAGCACACAATTTCCTAGAATATCATTATATGCTTAAACATTAAGATTTGTACTCATGGAAATTACTAAAGTAGTCAAACCTGTTCATTAGAAGGGGGTGTACCAATACTTTTGGCAATATAGTGTAGATATGTATAGATGCCCTATTCGACCACTCCAAATAAGTTGACGCGTCCGCCATTTTGGAGCGGTCAACTTGATGTCATTCACCATAATTATCAATGAGTATTCAAAGATATACAAGCGTATAACTTGCTGTTGTAGACGCACACAGTCAATGCGCTCAAAGGTTCGCAGACCGTTCTAAAGATGGCAGATTAAGTATCGCGGCCCATAGAAACAGTTGCTAATGAGGCATCTATGGTAAAACATATTAGCAATGAGCTAACTCAATAGAAACATGTAAGCTAGTTGTTAAATTATGCTAGCAACATGTCAAAACATGCTAGCAATGTGTTACGTCATGCTTGAAACATGTTAGCTGCATGTTAAACTGTTCTAGCAACAATGACGCTGTGTGTCACATCATGGAAGTGCTGTGAATGAATGTTGTTTCATGTTGTTTTTAAATGGTCATTTTCCTCGTTCATTGCCCAGCACATGACTCTCTGTATGTGATGTAATGTGTGTCTGTGTGCAGGTGTGTCTGATTGGTGACTGTGTGGGAGGCATTCTGGGATTTGATGCTCTCTGCAGCAGCAACATCACCGTGTCAGAGAGTCAAAACAGCAGCCGACGCGGCAGCATTGTCAGTGTGCAGGTGAACACACACATACATCCAGACAGTGATGAATTACCCGTAATCAATCACAACATAACAGATAAGACAAATTGCATCCTTTTGTATTTGTAAGTGTGTCAATAGCAGTAATACATCAAAGTCTTTTATTTCAGAAGAGCATGAAAAATGCTGTTTTCTATCACATGACATCCCCTGTAATACAAATCACGGCTTCACTTCCTGTGCAGGACAATGACCTGCTGTCTCCAGGGATCATTATAAACAGCTCTCACTGCTCGGGTTCAGGCTCGGGCTCGGGTTTGACTCTGGAGGGCAGTCGGCACCTCAGCCGCAGTAATATAGACATTCCTCGTTCCAGCGGTCCAGACGACACCAAAAAACAGCTGCCCCGCAAACGCAGTGACTCCTCCACCTACGAGCTCGACACCATCAAACAGCACCAGGCCTTCCTGACCAGGTGAGCCACTGACCCGATTACATTCTTCAGCCAGGCTGTTTATCATTTAAGTGAATGTGTCTTTTTTTATTTGTCATAATTAGGGACACAATATACTCATGACTGTATTGGAATTGGCCAATATTAGCTTGTTGGTAAAGCAGATAATATCAGGGATTATGTTTCTATTTCAAGCAATAAGTGGCAGTTTTCAAAAATACAAGGTACTTTAAAATATTACAAATATTTTATAAAAGGTTTCTCATGGTCATGGAAAACCTGCAAAAAGTAATATTTACTTAATTGCTTTCCAGTCCTGGAGAAAGAGATGAAAAATCTTAGGACTGATGCAAATTCATGGGCAAATATGTAATAAATGATGGAAATATTTCAATATTGAAATATATTATATTATATTAAATAATATAGTATTGTAATATATAGTATATTATATTATTACATGAAAACAATCATGAAAAATAATGTAGTAAATAATGAAAATATTTCAATATTATATTATATATAGTATTTTATTGACTAGATTTTCATCTTGTGTAGAGTAAAACCTTTTAAATGATTATTTTAATTGAATCAGTCAAGTGATTGTGAGGATCAGGCCAAATGATTGATGATCAAAATGACTAGATTTTTGAGGACAAAAATCCTTCTCCAGTAATCTTAGGTGGACTTTTATTTTGCACAAAAAGTGTGAACTCTGCAATAGTTTATTTTAAAAATTAATATTTATTGAGATTGTAAAACTTTTGTCAAATGTGTTAAATGAATTAAAGTGGTTCAAAATCTAAATGATTCTTTAGCAAATGGATCGGAATCAAAATTATCTAAGGAACAAAGTACTTCTCCAGTAGTCATGATCATTTTGTTTATGCACAAAAAGTGTGAACTCATTATTGAAATTATACTAAAATAATAATAAAAATGATTAATTTCATAATTTTTTTTATTTTTATATTATACATTTCTTGACATTTCCATATCAGTGTTGTAATAATGTAAAAGATGCAGTTATAAAACTAATTCTGTAAATTGTGTATGTAGTCTGCACGCCAGCGTTTTGAGGAACGATCCGGGTTCGCGCCGGTCCAGCAGCAGTACCATGCTGGAGGGAGGAGGCGCTCTGGGAAAGTTTGACTTCGAAGTGTCCGACTTCTTCCTCTTCGGCTCTCCACTCGGCCTGGTCCTCGCTCTGAGGAAAACCGTCGTCCCTTCTTTGGACGGTGTGTTAACCTTGAATAGTCTTATTATAGATTCTGGTGGATGAAAGAGAATGAAATCCTGTGCAGAGTGGATGCCAAAGAGATCATTTAAAGTGTGTCTTCCTCTGATGGATTACCGGGACTGTGTAATCTCTATTGTTCATGCTGTTTTTGTTCTGAAGTCCAGTCTTTCAAATCTTTTAAAGGCTTCAAACATATTAATCCTATAAGCAACTTAAATCAGTTGCTGGCAGATTATGAGCGATTCTTTTAGAGGGCCAGAACGTGAACAGTGTGCTGACGGGAGTTTCCCAATCCAACATCTGTTATGAAGAGCTCATCAGACAAAACAAACACAAGGATCAATGTGTTGAATGAAATATTGAAGGATAACACCAAAGGCAACATTATTCTTTAGCTAGTTTATGATGGAAAAAAAACTGAAAATACACTGCTTTTCAGAAGTTTTGGGCCAGTCATTTAAAAAAAAAAAAAAAAACTTTTATTCAGCAAGGATGCATTAAAATGAACAAAATTGACATTAAAGACATTAATAATGTTATAAAATATTTTTGTTTTAAATTAATGCTGTTCTTTTGAACTTTCTATTTCTCAGGGATTCCTGAAAAAGTACATTTATCAGTTTCCACAAAAATATTACCCAGCACAACTGTTTTCAACTTTAATAAAAAAATAAATAAAAAAAATTATTGAGCAGCAAATCGGCATATAATAATGATTTGTGAAGGATCATGTGACAGCGAAGACTGAAGTAATGATGCTGAAAATTCAGCTTTGCATCACAGGAATAAAATACATTTTACAATATATTCAAATAGAAAAGAGTTATTTTAAATTGTAATAATATTTCACAATATTAGTGTTTTTGCTATATTTTTCATCAAATAAATGCAGTCTTAGAGAGCAGAAGAGTCTTCTTTCAAAATATAAAAAAATCTTACCAACCCCAAACTTTTGAACTGTAGTGTATAAGTGAACTATAACAAACCAGCTGAGTAAAAATATGTGTATTTCTATATCAATATGTCTATACTAGAATTTTAGATCAATTTAACACGTTTTCTTGTCTTTCATTCTTCCGTCCTACAGTGGCTCATCTTCGTCCGGCGTGCCAGCAGGTTTACAACCTGTTCCACCCGGCGGATCCCTCTGCCTCACGTCTGGAGCCCCTGCTGGAGAAGCGCTTCCACCTGATGCCACCGTTTAGCGTGCCGCGATACCAGCGCTTCCCGCTGGGCGACGGCCAATCAGTGCTGCTGGGTAAGAGTGGAGAGATATGTCAACACGCACACCTGCTATGACCCGGATTATACCTGCTACTAATACCTGTCTGGAGTGATCTGATCACCAGTGGTCAGGCCGGACAGAGCATTGTTTTTCTCCTGGTATTAACATGCATCTCCTCTGACCACTCGTGATTGGATTTTGGGTGGACGGTCCCTGATGATATGACTGTTTTACTATCGAGATACAATTATAGTTTTCGTTAATTCATATTTTTATTATTTTTTTCTCTTAATTATAGTTAAAGTTTTAATTTTATTTTTTTATTTTTTTTGTATAATATTTGTTATTTTTTAAATGTCTATATAGTTTTATCTAGTACATCAAGGTAAACTAAATGACAATAAGAAATGTTGCCTTGGTAAGTAGCTGAAATTAATTGTGTAGAATGTTTTTTTTAATAATTTTAATATTTTAAATTTAATTAAAATATATTTAAAATATTTTTAGTTTGTGTTTTTGTATTTATTTATTTTTAATATGTCTATGTAGTGTTTTTTGTTTGTTTTTAGTTTTAGTGCATCAAGGTAAACTAAATGACTATAAGAAATGTTTCCTTGGAAACTAGCTGAAATAAAATTATTTTATTTTATTTCAGTGAATGTTTTTGAATTTTCATTTCAAGTAACAAAAATGTTAATGTTTTTAGTTTTAGTATGTTTTCTATAATATCCCTGCTGCATACATCATTCACCATGTGATGTCTCACTGCATGTGATTTAAAAATGCAAAATATGCAACAACAAAAAAAGCCCAGAAAGCTGCACATAAATGTTTAGTTTACATATTTGTTTTAGTGCAATGGATGATTGACAGGTGAGTACTTGAATTTGTCATTGTACCACCCAAAACGGGTGTTAATACCAGTGTAAACGGGGCCAATGTGTGATCACCTGTATTTCATTATTATTGAATGGTTTAAAGCAGCACTTTGTAAAAGAGCATCGTCCATCACTGCAGTTCTGCCGTGAGTTTGCTTCATGACTGCTGTTCTCGTGTCTCGGTTCGTGTCATTTCTGTCTGTTATTTGTCTTTATTTTCTGTTTCTTTGTCTCTCTCCCCTTCCCGTCGCTCATGTCTCCACGTCCCTCATGCTGCTGGGTTTGACATGTGGCAGTGGAAACCATCCAGAGTAACCCTCACCTCCTGTTGGAGAGTGTGAGCTGTGCCGCCCAGCGCTGTCAGGATGGCATCAGCGAGACTTCCATTCCCGTCCCTGTGCTCAACTGGCAAGCCATGCCGGCCCCCGCCGAGTGTGTGTAGCCATTCCTGGTTTCTTGCATCCCTTTAGCGTAATCACTCCTGTTATGTGTGTCACCCTGTGTGGCGTGTGCCCTCATTTCACATTAGCTGTGTTTGTGCGTCTGCTCTGACATTGATTCTCTGATTTGGGCTTGTCGTTTTGAGTTTTGACTGACTGACTTCCACTGGTTGCTGCAATTGTGGAACTGATGGTATTGAATTTAGAGGTAAAGTGTGCTCAATGTGTATTTTGTTTTTTGTATTAAAAAACTTTTATAAACACATTTATAAGCCATTCATGGGTTGACTTGCAAAGAGCGTTACATTTCACCAAAAAATATAAAGAAAGATCATAATATATTTGCCCTGATACTTAGTACTGTAATGCATTAGGATGTTTTACTTTTTTTTAACTTATATATTTATTTATTTTATATATCTATTATGTTTAACAAATATTTAACTAATTTTATATATCACTCGTTAAATATTTACTTGATGAATAATTATTTATTTATTGATTTACTTACTGTTTACTTTTGAGTAATGTGAATTGGAAAGAAATATGTGTAAAATTAATTACATTAATTACAATTTATGTATTATATAGTATATTAGATTTTAATTATAATTATTTTTATATCATACATCAATTATTTTAATTAATGTTGTATTTATTTTTTATATTTATGAAAATATATCATATATTTTTTCAATCATTCATTAGGTAAATATTTAATTAATTAATTACTTTTATTTATATGCTTACTATTTACTTTTGAGCTATGTGAATTGGAAAGAAGTGTGCTTAAAGTTTTGTTTTTTAATTTTTAATTATTTATTTTTTTTAATTCAAATATTAGAATTAATAGAATATAAATTATATTAGAATGTAATTATTTTATATAATATAATTAATTTTTTTGAAATTCATTAATTATTTTAGTATATAATATTTCATAATATATTTATTTTTATATTAATTAATTATGGGGAATGCTTTTGGAAATGTGCTTAATTTTATGAAAATAATGGTCCTTAAATTTCTAAATATTTCTTTCTTTTAATTTTGGTGAAAAATATAACGGTCCAACCTATTTTAGGAAATATTCCTATTTTAGGAAACCTATTTTTTCCTAATTAGTGTTTAGGAAACCTGTTTGGAAACCAGCATTTATTTTTATTTTTTTAAATGACACACTTCACCTTTAAAATAACAATACAACAAGAATAATAAGACAAATCTAAATTCATGCTCCTTGACTAATGACAAATCCTGATTCTGGTGATGGGTTGCATGTGTATTTGGTAAATAATGCCCCATGAGGCCTTCTAATAAAATCAGCTGTAAATGCTCTCCTAAATTCCTTCAGAATTTGTCAGAATGGACTCAGGGGCAATATTTACTACTTTTATCTCTCTTTGGTTTTGTGTTTGCATCTTCTTTTCACTTCCTTTCATCATTTTGAATCAAATGGCCCTTTTACAAATGAATAATGATGCATCATTTAAGCCCCGTTTCAAAATCTAGTGAGATCTCTGCTGCCCTGTGAGCGCACCTGTAATGCCTGTTAGATAGACTGCTGTCTAGATAGGCAGCTCACTAGGTTTTGGAACGGAGATTTAGCCAGTACTGGATTGTCAGATTTCTGGGCCTTAATTTCCCTGTCAGTTCCTGGTCTGTGCGAGTAATTGCTGGTTTTGGTCCTCACAGCGGATGCGATGCAGTCTCACAGCATCATGTTTGCGGATCACTCCAATCCTTCGTCTCCAGCATCCATCCCAGCCTTCCGCGGGGTGCGCAGGGCCAGCGAGACCAGCATCGCCAGCCAGGTGTCGGGGGTAGTGGACAGTTACACCGCCTCCAACATCGCCAACAGTAAGTTAACACACACACACACAGTTGGTTAGCAGAATACAGTAGTCTAGATATCAACTATATCATAATGCAGCAGTGGAGTAATTGAGTAATTGGTGTTTTTACCACAAAACACTTTTTTTTCCCCATTTACATTAAATATGGAATAAATATGAATATACTCATATAAACATGAATATACTCACTATGCTTTAAAAGTTCGGGATCTTTAATTTTTAAAAAAGTTTTTGAAAGAAATCTACATTTATTTGATCAAAAATACAGTAAAAACTGTAAAAAAATATATATATTATTGCTGTTTAAAGCAACCTTTTTTTAAATATTTTATTATATTTTAATGTGTCATTTATTCCTGTGCAAAGATGGTAAAGATGAATTTTCAGCAGCCATTGAGCATGAATTTTTATTTTGTTAATTTACAGTAGTGCATAAATAGATTTTACAGTATAATTTATATTTAAATTAGTGATACTTATTATTATTATTATTATTTTTAATTAAATTTGATTTAATTAATTTTATTAATTTTATTTAATTCATTATTTTTTTAAATTATTACAATGTTATTATTATTAATGTTGAAAAAATATTAAACATCAAAAACACAAAAATATTATTATACAAATAACAATATTATTTGTGCAAATGTTATATATAATTGTAATTACATACACAAACACACACACATATATATATATATATATATATATATATATATATATGTAAAATTATGATTATATATAGATTATGAAATTGTTTTTATTCCATTATTCTTTAATATAAAAAAAAAATATTACTGTGTTATTATCAATGTTTTGCTGCTTAATATTCTTGTAGAAACCATTAAACATTTTTCAGGATTCTTTAAAGTTCAAGAACAGCATTTATTTGGAGTAGAAATCTTTGGGAACATCATAGTCTTTGTCTCATTTAATCAGTTTAATGAGTCTTTGCTAAATAAAAGTATTATTATTATTATTATTATTATTATTATTTTTCTTTAACGGTAGTGCATCACGGTTTCCACAGAAATATTAAACGGCTAAAACAGGTTTTCTACATTTTAACGCTGCAGACATAGCTAGGAACTATCACACATGTCATGTTCATCTTTTGACTACTGTTGTTTTGATGTTGTTTTTTCTCTAGTAGCGCAAGCATGCCAACTTAGTCTCTCCAAAAAGCTCAGTCTTTTGTCCCAATTGGCCCTTCCCTATAATAAAAGCGGCTCCCGAAGCCCCTCCCCCAAATCCAGCAAAGCGCAAAATAAGCAGCAGGTAGAAAGGCAGGATTCCAGCTGTTTGGATGATTCAGAGCAGAGCGTCTCTCTAGGCTTTGAGCCCTCACCCTCGCTCGCCTCAGACCCGCCATCTCCATGTGTCCCGCTGGACATCGAGCAAGGTACTTGGAGCGTGGGTAGACGTCCGGTCGGAGATGCACCCTCTCTCCTGTTTGCCTGCGTTAGTTTCTACCATTACTGCATTCCCTGCAATCCCTCCTACTTCCTGTTTTAGCCCTCCAAATCTTCAACCTGTTTTCTTGCCGACCTCCCCAGCGCTGATGCCCTTGTTTTTCGAATTCATGCCCCTTCCTTTTAAAGCTCAGCGCTGGCGCTCTGGTTCTTCATCTGCTGAGCCCTGAGCCGCTCTGGGTTTGCTCTGAATGATGAAAACCCTCTGAAGATGCTTTGAAGGATGTTAACTTGTCTTGCTCCCATTATCTGGCTGTGCATCATGCTCATGGCGTGTATGTCTTCTGTTAGCGGTCGCTTATACATAAGGATGGGAATCATAAAGAGTTTAGTGATTCTGATTCCACTTTATGATTTTGTTAAAATAATTTTGATGAAGCAGCCCCACTCAATAAGTGATCATAACTATGTATTAAGCAAAATTACTTATTTTTAAATTAAAATTAATTATTATTTTAAAATTAAAATGTTGAAAGATTATTACAAAATTGTTATCTTTATTGCATTAAAATTTACTGTTTTTGATAACATATTTTAATGTAATAATTAAAAAAAAAAAAAAAAAAACATTTAACACATTATGCAAATAATGATTAATTACTAATAATTTAAAAAATAACATCACAATTCATATTATTATGCAAATAATTTCATATTCACCCAAATAATATCATTTAATATATTATTTTTGTGAATATTAAATAATTATAGATGACTAATTATGAATTTTGCATACAGATCAAGGACATGAATTGTTAATTTTGCTGTAATGTATAAATTAATTTATTGTAATTTATTTAAAATTATTTACCAAATTATTATAAATTAAATATCATTATTATTAATTAATTAATTAAAAATAAATTAAAATATAGTATTTGCATATATTAAGCAAATAATGATAAAATATAGCATATAGATAAGGGACATGAATTGTTAATTTCTTGGTAATGTATAAATTGTTTTATTATTTATTTAAAATTAGTCTAACCAAATTATTATAATTATTATTAAAATGAATTACAAAAATGTTATTTGCATTTTATGCAAATAATTATCAAATTTGCATATTGATCAGGGACATGAATTGTTAATTTTGCTGTAGTGCAAAAATGGTTTTTATTGCAAAATTTGTATTAATTATTCTTACCTGTTTTTTTTTATTACATATTTCAAGAATTTGTTTTTGACAACACTTGGAGATAAGGGAGTCTTTTTTTTAACTGATTTATTTAAAATCGCTTCATAACCACTTTATTTAAAACCACTTCATAAGAGTAATTTTTTGTGAATCGGACTACACGGTTCACACTGTAGGTTTGTTGTTACGTGCAATCAGTGAGGACGACGCAATACAAGCATACATTGTCTGTTGATCGTAAGTTTTTTGATTCCCAATCCTAGTTGTAGAGAACTAGAGGCCATTCAAGAACATTCAACCCCAATTGAAAGAATTGCAAACCAAAAACAGGGTTGTGTTCTTGAGTGTCTTTGCAATGGGTCATGGGAGGAAGCAGACAAGAGATGTGTACTACAGCCTCGCACGGCCCAGTGCACATTACAAAACAACAACTTTCCATTTCTTTAATTCCTTTTGAGCCCCTGAAGCAATCCTGCATCACATGTCCTCGTCCTGTCCTAGAACCAGCAGCTGAAACGTTCATGAATTATGTACAGATGAAACAGAAATCTGTAATGGTATTTGAAGCTGCTGTTGTAGCGGTAATGGTTTGGACAGGCATGACTGAACGTCCCGTGTCGTCTCTCCTGCAGTCGCTGCTCGCTGGTGGGGTACGAAGCGCATTGATTTCGCCCTGTACTGTCCTGATGCTCTGACTGCGTTCCCCACCGTGGCTCTACCTCACCTGTTTCACGCCTCCTACTGGGAGTCAACGGACGTTGTGTCTTTCCTGCTCCGACAGGTGAAGGTTACCATATGATTTAAGATTATACAATATTAATTCTGCTTAAAGAAATGTTCTGGGTTATTTGCACCCAGAAACATCCACTATGCAGGTACACAGTGCATTGCAAGCATGTAGTACTGTTTTTTTTTTTAAAAAAGAGTAGCTCTTCTAGGATAATTGTCCATAGTTGATTGTAATAAAATAAGGCAAATATAATATAATTTCTTTCTGGCATTTATTAAAATACATTCAACTTAAATTATTTTTTTATTTAGTATTTTTTATACATTTTATATTTAGTTATTTAAATGTTTAATAGGGCTATTATAAAATGGTTCTCTTTATTATATTAAACTTCACAATTTTCAGTAACAAAAAAGGCAATAATCCTAGAAAAGCCATTCCTTTTTAATAAAATTTGACAGATACAATATCATATGCTTTGTTTATTCCCCCTAATTTATTTATTTATTTATTTTTATGCCATTTTAGTATTTATACATTTTTATTTCATTATTTACATATGTTTAAAAGACCATAGTAAAATTGTAATCTTTATTAAATTAAACTCCTGTTTTTGGTAACATTTTTATAAAAATAAAATAAGGGCAATTATCTTAGAATAGCAATTCCTTTTATTTAATTTGGACATATATAATATAATTGATAATGTTTTTCATTGCTTTTATTAAAATATTTTTAATCATTATTTTGTTGTATTAGTATGTTATTTATTTATTTAAATGTTTAAATAAAATAAAAATAAAATACATTTTCAAAATAATTTATTTATTTGATTTTTTTTATTTGTAGATATTTTGTAGTTATTTAAATGTTTAAAAGACTATTGTATAATTACCTTTATTATATTAAACTTTACTGTTTTTGCTAATATTTTATGTAGTAAAATAAGGGCTTGCCAAACAATGTTAAAAATCTAATTGCAAAACAATTAAATTAATTGCAAAAAGATTGTATTTTGGTGATACTTAATCTAGGAACGAAAATAACTAATTATGAAATTGGAGAATGTACAGATTGGGGGCGTAACTTGTTAATTCTTAGTGCCTAAATGGTTTTTATTGCATAATTGCATAAAGTAGCATTTTATTTACCATTAAAACAATCATCCTATAAACACAATTCCTAATGAAATTGGGCAAATGTAATTTTATTTATAATTTTTCTGGCTCTCAGGTAATGAGGCATGAGAACTCCAGTATTCTGGAACTGGATGGGAAGGAGGTGTCAGAATTCACTCCGTCCAAACCGCGGGAGAAGTGGATAAGGAAGAGGACCCACGTGAAGATCAGGGTGAGACGGGCACCTCGACATCTCTGAAATCCCAAATTACTGTTAAATACATTAAGGGAATGTTGCTGACGTAAAGATGTGTTTGTGTCGAAGAACGTTACGGCAAACCACCGTGTGAACGATGCCGTGTTTACAGAGGACGGCAATCAGGTGGTCACGGGTCGCTTCATGTACGGCCCGCTGGACATGGTCACACTGACAGGAGAGAAGGTGAGTGACCTGTGAACTTCAGTTCGTGTAGATCCCAGTGAAAAATGAGTAAGACCACCTTAACTTCACTCACGTTCTTCAGAAAGTGTAAAAGTCTACATTTACATTTAGTCATTTAGCCGACGCTTTTATCCAAAGCGACTTACAAATGAGGACAATGGAAGCAATCAAAATCAACAAAAGAGCTATGACAAGTCTCAGTTAGCTTAACACAGCACACGTAGCAAGGGTTTTTAATTATATAATAAGTAAAAAGAAAAACAGATGGAATACAAAAAGAATAGAGAAGCTAGTGTTAGTTTTTAATGTTAGTTAGAAAACAAGCAGTTAGTAAATGAATAGAGTGCAAGTTTTTTTTTTTTTTTAAGAATATAATTAGAATAGAGAGTGCTGAAGTTAGAGGGTCAAATAAAGATGGAAGAGATGTGTTTTTATCTGATTCTTGAAGATGGGTAAGGATTCAGCTGCTCAGATTGAGTTGTGCAGGTCATTCCACCAGAAGGGAACATTTAATTTAAAAGTCAGTAGAAGTCTAGTATTATTTTCTTTGACATCTTGATTGGTTTCACTGCTAATTCATGTCATCTAATTTTTGTGCCGTTTTCTAGGTGGACATCCACATCATGACCCAGCCTCCGTCCGGTGAGTGGGTGTATTTCAGCACAGAACTGACCAATAGCAGCGGCCGGGTTTTCTACACCATTCCCGAGAACAAGCGGCTGAGCATCGGCGTGTATCCAGTCAAAATGGTGGTCAGGTACATCTTAAATCTACATTTATTCTGCACAGAAAAGCTTGTATTTTCATCAAATGAACGATATTCTTTGTGTCTGAAGGGGCGACCACACATCTGCTGACAGTTACCTGACGGTGCTGCCACGCGGCACCGAGTTTGTCGTGTTCAGCATCGACGGCTCGTTTGCTGCCAGCGTGTCCATCATGGGAAGCGACCCTAAAGTGCGAGCAGGAGCGGTTGATGTGGTCAGGTGAGGGCTTTTCTTTATGAATTTATAAACTCTATAAAGCCTAATGCATCATATTTGATAGGCAAAATTCTCTAAATGATCAACATGATCAAAACTTTACTGAAAAAGACTGCTGTACACAATCTCATGCCTTCTGTTGTCTGATTGATAGTTTAGACTCTTTCAGAATCAGAATTTCATCTTATAAGACATAAATATCAGCATCTGCTCCAAATTGCATATTTCTGCTCGGTTTGAGCCACTGAACAAAATGTAGGTGTTTTTTCCTCCTCTACAATATGAGCTCCATATTGTCACTGTATCACACTATATGAGCCATAAAAGCCTGATGTATGAAATATGATACTCAACAATTAATATTTTGTCTAAAGATTCAATAAACTGTTCCATTTAAAAAAAAAAGAAAATAAAACATTTTCTGACTATTATTTTGTATGTCAGGCTTTAGAGGGTTAATAATGCTCACAGGTCAGTCATTTGTAATGTTTGCTGTTCCTGACGGTGGTTGGTCCTGGTTTAGGCACTGGCAGGATCTGGGTTACCTGATAGTGTACGTGACGGGCCGTCCAGACATGCAGAAGCAGCGTGTGGTGGCCTGGCTTTCACAGCACAACTTCCCTCACGGGATCGTGTCCTTCTGTGACGGGCTCGTACACGACCCCCTCCGACACAAAGCCAACTTCCTCAAGTCTCTCATCACAGAGGTGAGAATATACACATACTCCTCCTCTTCTGTAAGGGGATGTGGGTAATAAATTACTATCATTTAGAATGCATTGACCTTAAATCAATATAGTTATTTATTGAAATGGATAAATAAATTCATGATTATTGATAATACATGTTTGAGTAATTTTCAATCAGGTGTGTTACTAAAAAGTCTGCGCGTTCTGCGTGTCTCTGTGTGAATGAGCGGAGCAGTTTTGTCTACTATACATACTGTGGTGTAGTCTCAATATATAAAGACATGAACTACATTTCAAGAGATTCACTTCACTAGCATTTCACTGTTTCATTTGATAAAACTTATCTTCACGACAAACTGCCAAAATAAAAGTTTGATTTACTGTGATCATTATTGTATGGTAAAAAGCACTTCTCAAAGTAATAATGTAAATTCTTTAAATTTGTATAGACTGTATAAATATTTCATAGTATACTTGTATGATATGGATAAAACTAACAAACAAAATAATTTCATACAATTAATAATTATTTATAATACAATTAATTAAAAATATTGCAGTGAATTATCATTATTATTATTATTATTATAAAGAATTTCATGCAACCAAGATATTTAATGTTTTAATTTATACAGTATACAAATTCTGTTGTGCAGCACATTATTTGAAAAAAAAAATGCAGTATATAATATATATTAAAATAATAATATATATATAAATTAATTATTATATTTTCATTTTGATTACATTTTTAAAGATTAAAGTAAACATTTTGATAAGAAATTTCTATTAAATCATAAAACAGAATTTTGAAATAAAATAAATTATTTTAAAAATAATTAAAATAAAATCAAACTTTGTGGGGATTTAATGGAGCCCTGTGGAGATTTCTTTGAGCAATGTAAAATGCATTTCCTTCCTTATTAATGATTTGAAATAATTATTGCTATAAATAATGAATGATGTGGAAAGAAATATTGTGATTAATATTTTTGGCCATATTGCTCAGCCCTAGTATGTAGTACAGATAGTATGCCAACTGGAATGCAGCCGGTGATCAAAACAAGAGCATAAAAGGACAGGGAGGGTGTTTAAACAGATCTAAGACATAATGTGTCAGTCTTTGATTATATTTAAACTGTTCAAACATCCTGCTGTTTTGTAGGCACATATGAAGATCTTTGCTGCTTATGGCTCCACTAAGGACATCTCTGTGTACACGTCACTGGGTCTGCCGCCATCACAGATCTACATCGTAGGGAGACCAACGAAGAAAATGCAGCACCAGTGTCAGGTATCTTTATGCACAGTTTTTCCTCTCTACTTTAAGTTTTTATGCACACTCAATTCAATTAAATTCAAGTTTATTTGTATATCGCTTTTCGCGATACAAATCGTTGCCAAGCAGCTTTACAGAAAATTAAAAATTCTACATTATATTTAGTAGTAGCTTATCGGAGGTGACTGTCAAGGTAATGTCCATATGGCAGAAATGTACAGTGATCATCAGTTAGTTAATGACGTGTAATCAAACAGATGGAGAACACTATTAACAGCAACGATTATATGTTACATTCAAACTTATAGCAAAATTTGGTAGTTTTGTATGTTGGTTCAGGGTTAGCATCATCTGAGGTCCTCTGAGGGGTTGGCATCATCTCTTCTCAGGTGTTCGTTCATCTCAGATCTTTGTAAGGGCTGGATCCAGACTGAAGCTTGTGTAATTCCTAGTTACCTTGGGATGCCAATCCCGTGGCAGAAACAGAGAAGCAAAAACCAAGCAAAAATGATGTGTTCAATCCAAGCAAAAGAATGATAATGTGCATTTGATCAGATATAGCTGAAGGCTATGAGATACATTATGTGAATGCTTGGCCAAAGAGATGTCTTTAATTTAGATTTAAACAGAGAGAGTAGGTCTGAACCCTGAATGCTATCAGGAAGGCTATTCCAGAGTTTGGGAGCTAAATGTGAAAATGCTTTACTCTCACTGACCTGTCGCTCTCTCTCCACAGTTCGTCGCCGATGGCTACGCGTCTCACCTGTCCCAGCTAGAATACAATCAGAGATCGAGACCTGCCAAGACCGGCAGCACTCGCATGGTCCTGCGGAAAGGCAGTTTCGGGCTTGGCGGCAGTGGGGATTTCCTGCGGAAGCGCAATCACCTGTTGCGCACCATTTCCTCGCAACCCACGTCCTCCACACCGCCCGTGCAGATAGGACGTCCCGAACGTGCACAGAGCCAATCAGAATGCGACCACGACCGGGCAGAACGTGCCCAGAGGAGCATGAGCATCGCTGCCGGCTGCTGGGGCCGAACCAGCAGACTCGAGGGCGGAGCCTTGAGCCCGAAATAGGCTCCACCAACCAGGTCCAAATTCTGGAGGCACTTTGTTCTGGAGGCTGCAGGATCGGACACGACGAAATCTCACAGTATTACAACAGACTCTGTGAGCGAACCTCACGGCATTACTATTGTTGCATGGGAATTGTTCATGTTTTATTTTTTTTTTGTCCGGCAGCCAAACATTTTCCAGAAATCTAGCGCCTTAAGCATAACTCTGGGTCATGGCCCTCGCGTCTGACTTGATTGAATGTACTGTTGGGACTGAACAACGGTTCGTTGGGTGGGAATGGACTTTTCCCGTTTTTCCCGTCATTCCCCTTCCGAGATTCCCACACATGTAAATACGTGCCTCCTCTTACCTGCTCAGGGCAGCCATTAACTCGAGGAGCTGACAAGACCCAGAGGCCATTTCACGTCCCTCTTCTCACTGGTTTCCGTTGGGCCGGCCCATCCCGGCAGCCTCTCCGAGTTGAATCCCAGCAGCATTTGGCAATAAGGATCGAATCCCATCACACCAAACTCCGTCTGCAGGTCATCAGAGGCCTTAACTTCGTATTCAGAGCACCAACAAACTCTCAAAGGAACAGCTATCCCTTTACAAGGCCATCTGCTTGCAATACCTCCGGGATGCCACCTCGACATAGGCTGCTGGGTCACATTTCTTTCCTTCTTGCTGTTTTGTTCACTTCTGAGCCACCAAACACGATCGTAAGCACACGCCACATCTGCTGAAGTAAAACTTTTCTGCTGCTGCTGTTGCTGTCGACATGGAAAGAATTTCCCATCGAGGATGCACCGTGCAACTCACTGTATTTGCATGATGGACAATTTTTCCAAGATTTCGCTTGATCATTTCCTCGCGAAATCCTTTGAACTCATTTCCGGAGGAGCGGTTCGACTCGCTCGATTCCGCCGATGGCCAAAACGATTCATTTCGAAAGCTGTAGTCCTGCAACTGCATAACCTCATTGTTTTTTTGCACTAGTGGAATAATGGAGGTCCTTGTTACCATCTCATGTCGCTACATAACGTTGGTGTGTAGTACATGACCCTTATTATTTATGGCAGGGTATTTTGTGCGCATATGCACGATTATATATTTCTCCGATATATATATATAGAAAACATAACACAAGAAATGTGCCAAAACCAGGCAGATAATAGGAACCCGAACACGTCCGACGTTTCCGATGCATTGTAGCAACGTTCCCCAAGTGTTTCGACGGCACATGTATTATGTTTTTAAGATTTTAGATCATTTTAGATCAACTTCAGTCCTTTAAAGTTCAGTTCTCTATGATATTGTCCATATGTTCATATGTAAGTGATTCGAGGTATATAGAAATTGTGCTTTTAATTTTTGCGATTTTAGATCGGACAGCATGACAGAGTCGTGAAACTGTACTCGGTTTGTTTCTGTATCATGAACACACTGGAATAGCCATGCTGCATGTGCGGACTTGTTCTTCGAATCGAACCGGGAGGCTTCGTCCGGAGCGGTTGTTCTGAATGGGACTTCAAACAGTGTAGATACTGTAAAGATGTAAATTTCACTATATAGGATATGTTACGGTCAGAATTTATTTATTTCTGTAGCTTCATAAGATGATAGATATTTCAGGTTTCCATGTGTTGTTTTATTCTTTTGTCCAACAGTTCTGAAATGCTTCTTTTAATGGACCAATGACGTGTCTCCTTGTGCATAATCGTTGACAGTGTTTCCGTAGCAAAATTCTAGACGACACCGCTACCGCCACCGCCACCGCCACCGCATGGACAATCAGTTCAGCAAACATGCGAGGCAAGGAGCACGCGCACACCTACACTTGTACAAAAACGCTCTTATTCTGCAGACCTTCTGGAGACCTCCTACTCTGGAATCCGGTTTATCGCGTTGAAATTTCCACGTAATGTGAATCGGAATATTGAAAGTGGTTCTGTGATAAATTCGCTCCATACAACCAAGTTTAAATTGGTGCTGTACAACTCCGAAATGGCATTTGGACTGGTATTACTAGTCTTCACAGGTAAAGTTTTAATGCGTCTAGTTTGGTACTAGACATCAGGGTACTCAACCGAATATGCTGAAAGGTTTGTGAACTTGTACCGCTGATATCCAGATCATTTTGGTTGTTGGTTTATGATTTGAATGTTAACCACTGAACAAATTCTTAGTCTGGAAATTGCAAATTTCCGTTACGTTATTCACACACACACACACACACACACACACACTCTTGCCATCTGAACTGACCTACTTCTTTAACCTGTTTTCAAGCTACTTTCCACCAATGTTGGGCAAGTTGATGCGCTCCATTGAGGTTTATTTCCAAATTGCATCGCAGGGAATCATACGATATTGTGATCGACATTCATGCCACAGTTTTTACAAGGCAATTATCCGTTTAAACATCTGCGGCCTCGCTTGTAGGCCAGTGTGCGAGTATTATATCTTCAGATAAACAAGATTATAGCCACTTTTGTACTTTGCTTGTCACAGAAGAGCTTTCGTACACTTTCCTGTACTCTTCAATAATGGGCCACACTACAAACCTCCAATTTATAGTTATTCCGAATATGCTGTTGTCTATATAGATCATCATATCAATTGTTACTCCCAAATATTTAAATTATCTTAACGATAATCCCAAATCCAATCATATTTTAAAAAAAAACTGACATCTGAGTAATTGCATATATTAAAAGACAGATGTTAAATGCATATAAATACTGGTAAAATGTTGACATCTACCATATTTTTGACATGTAAATGCTGTCATGATTAGTGTGCACAGGTGTTTCACAACACAATCTCATTGGATGAAATGAATATGGTGAAATATCTCAAAGGTTTTATGTTTTGTGCCCATCTTGTTTGTTGCCAAAACTTTCAGATTGCTGTACAAATCATTTCAAAGAATCACTTTCCCAACAACTTTTCGATGATGAATGGAGACGTACTGCAGGTTAATTTTACACTCCTGTTGATATACTGATCTGGACTGACTCGCTCCTTTACAGTTTTCTTACCAGGTCGGTGGTTCAGTGCTCTCATGTGTATAACTGTATGTACTGTGGATTAAATACAGTTGGACAACTGTGAAAGTCTTTTGTGATTTATCATGCTTTATGAAGTGAACACATGCATGTATATATTTAAGAAAAAATTGTATATATTAAATATATTTATATAAAATATAATAATATAAATGTATATACATGTAAATATTTTCAAAATATATACTGAATGTGTGTGTATTTATATATACATAAATAAATGCAGTACACATATTATGTAAACAAACTTTCATTTTGGATATGATTAATCGCAATTAATCGTTTGACAGCACTAATATATATATACATTACATACACACTTTCCATCTTTTGTAAAGAATGTAGTCAATTTGTTCATTGACTTTTTTATTTTATTTATTTGATAATTTTTGCTGTTAATGCAAAGAGCAGATTTTTTGGAATTGTAATATTTCACTCTCATTTCCTTTCATAAATCTTATTTAAATTGCATACAAAAGAACACTCAGGACTTTGATCGCACCATTTTCTCAAGTTTGGCCTATTAAGCAAATACTTGATTTTATTCTCTAGTTTTCTACTTCTGCTGAAAAAAAGGACAATTTAATGGAAATTATGTAATTATCATTGTTTTGGTATTGGTATGGACAGCAGTGTCTGTATGTGTGTACTGAAAAATGTATGTGTGAAGCGTGGTCATTTTATGTAAAAATCCTAAAAATGAATTTTTAATAGACTTTTTTTCTTTTTTTTTTTACATATTTTTGTCACTTTTTGACTTGCACTCTTTTAACTTTTTTTAAATTGACGCACAAGGGTTAATTGTATTCATTTTGAAGTGTGGGAGATGGCAGGTTTGGATATATATATCTCACAAAAGTGAGTACACGCCTCACATTTCATCAACCATTTTAGTATATCTTTTCAAGGGACAATACTATAGAAATGAAACTTGGATATATTTTAGAGTAGTCAATGTGCAACTTGTATAGCAGTAAAGATTTACTGTCCTCTAAAAATAACAACATACAGCCATTATTGTCAAAAAAGCTGGCAACAAAACAGTACACCCTAAGTGATAACAGCTATACATCGTTTAACCATGCAAAGCCACATGTCCTATTCATCTGTTCATGTTTTTGTCTGCTTGACAGGACCATACAAATTTGTGTATCTTGTTTTAGAGCAGTTAAAATTTGGTTCTTTGAGTACAATTCTCTCATACTGACCATTGGATGTTCAACATGGCACCTCATGGCAAAGAACTCTCTGAGGATTTAAGAATTAGAATTGTTGCTCTCCACAAAGATGGCCGAGGCTATAAGAAGTTCGGTAACACCCTGAAACTGAGTTACAGTACAGTGGCCAGGGTCATACAGAGGTTTTCCAAGACGGGTTTCACTCGGAACAGGCCTCGCAAGGGTTGATCAAAGAAGTTGAGTCCTTGTGCTGTGCGTCAGGTGCAGAAGCTGGCTTCAAAAAACAGACGCATGAGTGCTGCCAGCATTGCTTTAGAGGTTGCAGAAGTGGAAGGTCAGCTTGTCAGTGCTCAGACCATATGCCACACACTGCAACAAGTCGGTTTGCATGGCTGTCGTCCCAGAAGGAAGCCTCTTATTAAGCTGGCTCACAAAAAAGCCTGCAAACAGTTTGCTTAAGACAACCTGGCCAAGAGCATGAATTACTGTCCTGTGTTCTGATGAGTTAATGTCCTGTGGTCTGATGAGTCTAAGGTAAACTTGTTTGACTCAGATTCTGTCCTAGCATGTGTGGTGACCCCTGGTGAGGAGTACCAAGAAAATTGTGCCTTGCCTACAGTCAAGCATGGTGGTGGCAGCATCATGGTCTGGGGCTGCATGACTACTGCTGGTACTGGGGAGCTGCGGTTCATTGAGGGAAACATGGATTACAACATGTACTGTGACATTCTGAAGCAGAAGATGATGCCCTCCCTTCAGAAACTGTTTTCCAACATAACCACCCCAAACACACCACCAAGATGACAACTGCCTTGCTGATGAAGCTGAAGGTGATGGAGTGGCCAAGTATGTCTCCAGACCTGAACCCTATTGAGCACATGTGGGGCATCCTCAAGCGGAAGGTGGAGAAGCACCATGTGTCTAACATCCAGCAGCTCCGTGATGTCATTATGGAGGAGTGGAAGAGGATGCCAGCAACAAACTGTGCAGCTCTGGTGAATTCCATGCCCAGGAGGATTAAGGCAGTGCTAGATAACAATGGTGCCCCTACAAAATATTGACACTTTGGACACCGTTTTGACCTGTTCACTTAGGGTGTACTCATTTTTGTTGCCAGTTATTTGGACAATAATGGTTATATGTTGAGTTATTTTTAGAGGACAGTAAATTTGTACTTCTATACAAGCTGCACATTGACTACTCTAAAATATATCCAAGTTTCATTTCTATAGTATTGTCCCTTGAGAAGATATACTAAAATGGTTGCTGAAATGTGAGGGGTGTACTCACTTTTGTGAGATACTATACATACATATATAATGTGTATATATGTATGTATATGTGTGTATGTGTATGTGTATATATATACATATATACGTATGGGATGTTTTTTATACAACACCCTTTTTTGTTTTCTCCCCCACACACACACTTTTCACTTCCACACATGGTATTGAAATGGGGGAGGGGGTTCATATCTTTGTCACTTTTTTCACCCCTGATGAGTTTGTATCCTTCCATGCACAGCTAGCTTGCAGAAGTTAGTCTTAGGGGCTAGAATACAGAGGGCACAACACTGACTTTGCATACCCCTCAGCAAATGTTCAGGTGCGCCCCTGGATAGAATGATTTAATATATGATTTTACTTGATGCAACAATATTTGTGTAAAATTACCATAAATTGGTATTCCCATTCTATGCAATGTATCAATACATTGTAAGTAATTTGTATATTACTATGTTCTTGGGGCAGCATGTAATGAAAAACGTAGTGTAATTATGGAAGTAATAACTTGGCAACATTTTCATAAGAATATGTAATTTCATAGGGATATTGATTTATAATTTCTTCCCCTATTGATTGATGTCCTCTGCAGAAGACATAAAATCGATGCCTTGTTTTGTAACAAAAGCTCATATTCTGATTTGAAACCCCATAACATTTTCCTCAGATGTTGATTTACAACAAACAATTTGAAAATCAGTCAGATTTAAATAATTGCAAAATATTATATTTCTGTAAGAGTGCTAAATTTGATCCCACCTTAATTATTTCTCTTAACCATAGATGGCACAAAATCTGAATGGCAACGCTGTTTTTAATTCTGTCGTTTCATCTGAATATCAACATTTGTGACATTAAGACAAGTTTAATCTAAACCGTTCTGAGGTTCATTGATCTAATTCTATCTCTCTAGATAATAGTAATCTATGATACTGCATTATGTGGAATATTAACGGTTTTATGTCTGGTTTTTAATGAGGGATTTGTGGACACATCAATGTTTTTGGTAACCCTTTACAATCAGGTGTCATTTGTTAACATTAATTAATGTATTAACTAACATGAATAAACAATGAACAATGCATTTATTACACTGTTAATCTTTGTTAATGTTAATGAAAATACAGTCGTTCATTGTTTATTCATGTTAGTTCACAGTGAATTAACTAATGTTAACAAACACAAACTGTGATTTTAATAATGCATTAGTAAATGCTGAAATTAACATATGCCGTAATATTGTTCGTTCTTAGTTCATGTTTACTAATGTTGTTAACTAATGAATCTTATTGTAAAGTGTTACCGTGTTTTTGTATTTGTGGAGTAAAAGTAAAAGTTTTCATTTTTAAGTAAAAAGCTCAAATTAGACCCTTGGGATAAGATGGGCCCCTAGAATTGACACAGAAGAACCCAAGTGGCATGTTGTTACTAGTGTTCTTTTTTATTTAATACTTATTGTAATTAATGGGGTTATTTTTTTTAATATTCATATGTACATTTCAGATATCTTTGCAATCATTAAAACCTGTAGGATAATTAAAACTCAATTAAAATGAATTAAAATTTGCATTTACAGTGTTGCAATGTTAACATCTTCAATTAAAATAACCATTAATTTTAATAACAATTTTATTTTATTTTAATTTTTTTATTTTGAATGCAATTAATCATGATTAATCGATTTGACAGCAGTAATTTTAAGTATAATTCTAAAGATATAATTAGTGGTGTTTCATTTTCAAATGAATGTTTTTAATGAATCACAAGTGAAAACATTATTTACATATGTTTCATTTGTCACAACTTAGTTTTAGAAGGCAGAATTTTTTTCCTTTGGCACTGTCCTTAATGTTTAAATTAATTTCCTAGTTTCAAAAGATCTGAAAATTATTTTGATTGTTTAGAGGACATTTTCTCAGTTTTAGTTTTCTGAATAATATTAGCAGAAGAATGACGTCTTCAGATGGCTCTTTATTTTAGAAACACAATACATTGAAACACTGTGTCCCGTCCAGATCCAGAGTCCCCTCATCACACAAACTCTTCAAATGAGACGGGGACCAAATCATTAACATTAAAAAAACACTGATGCTTTAATAAAAAGCTTTTTGTTTTAAATAAAATGACAGTAGCATGAATGTTATAATGACCACTTTTACATATTCCTCAATGTAAACAAAACACTGTATGTAACAGAATCATTCTTAATATATCTGAACTTCTCGGGCCTGTTCTTCTCAGCTGAATTAGCATGATTAGTTTGTTCACTGACATGTTTCTTTCATGGAAATCTATCAGTTTACTGTGAAGTTGATGCAATAAGGCCTGCGTTTGTTTTTTGTTACAGAAAAGGCTCTTACTGGCAATCAAAAAACAAACAAAAAAGTCATGGCTACATGAGTTATTAAATTCAGCAGTTTCTGTAGGTCTCTATAGAGATCATCTGTATTGCAGTCATGCAACTTCTACTGTAACTAGGGATGCACAATATATATCTGACTAGCAATATGGGACCCCAATTTTCTTATACAGTATTTCCCACTTGTATATTTTTATGCCTGATTTCACATGAAGCATGTCATTTTATATATATATATATTTATATATATTGTCAAAATAATTGTCATGTTTGAGCTTCATAAATGATGCCCAGTGTGTTTTCATTTAACCCTCTGGTGCTCCTCACGTCAGTGAAAAATGACTGAATTTGTATTATTTTTAATTAAGTTAGTGTACTATGTTTGATAATGGTTTTTATCTTGTATTTTCAAGGGTTTTTATGGTACTAAAATGTATGGAATTGTTGATCCATTTGTCTTTTAACCACTTATAAAAAGTATAGACCTTAAACTGTCTTAAATCATGAATGCCTTGAAGTACAAAAAAGTATTAAAAAAAAAAGTAATAGAAGTTTATGAAAAATGCACAAAAATATTTTATTTTTTTATTTTTTACATTTTATATGAAATATATTTTCCAAAACATTTTATTCTTAAAAGAAAAGAAAAAGAGAGTCATAAATTGTTGGTAAGTTGAGTTCCAAATTTGAGGTTGATATCACAAAAAATGAGCTTATGATTTTATTTGTGCGCACTACCAAACTTTTACACTAGATGAAATGTATTTCCATTAGTGTGTGACTATTTTATTCAGGACCATTTAACCTTGAAGTTTTTTTCCTGCGTTCCCATAGCAACTAGCAAAACCTTCAAGTTTTGTACCATCCAGATTTTGGTAAAAAAATAAAATAAAATAAAAATATAAAATCTGTGAAAATTGAACTAAGAGCACCAGAGAGAGTTAAAAAACATTACAGACTGGTTAGCTATAGAAGTTTGTTTCCATCACAGGATTAAAAAATCAAAATAAAAAAGGTAATTGTGACTTTTTAATCCCACAGTTATGTTTTTGTTTTTACTAATTCTGAGAGCTGTGAGATATAAACAGAATTGTGAGCTATAAACTGTTGAAAACAATTCAGAAAAGTCCTGATTGTAAGACAAACTCACAATTGTGGTGGAAAAAAAATCAGAACTGTGAGAAATTGCAATTACCTTTTTATTTTTTATTCTGCAGAATTAAAAAGTACAGAATTGCGAGATGTAAATCTCAGAATTGTGAGAAAGTCAGAATTCTGAGTTTGTCTCATGATTCTGAGAAGAAGAAAAAAAGGATTTTGAGATATAAACTATATATTTATAAAGCAGAATTGTGAGATTATTTTTTCATCCCAATTAAGTACCTTTATTTTGTCATCCTGTGTTGGAAACAAGCTTCCTTAATTAGTAGTCATAAAAATAAGTGGTTGAAATGTCTATATCAGTGCATCCCTAATTGTGACTATTTCTAGACTGTATCCGCTCTCTTCCATTGGGACGGTATAATCATATTTCATTACCTGGCAAACTGTTATGAGAGTAGATGAGCAGTATATATACATCTGAAAAGCATGAATGAGTCAATGACATATTTACAAGATTCTCTCACACTCTCTCTCTCACACACACACACACACACACACACACACACTCACACACTCACTCACTCACTCACTCACTCACTCACTCACTCACTCACTCTCCAGTCAGATGATGAAGAGCTGGTTTGTTCATGCATTAGCTCACCGTATGTCCTCTCATGGCCTTAAACTCTATCATCATTCAGTTTAGCAAGAACTCGAATCATCTATACAGTTAAAATGTGCTTTTGTCGGATGAAAGAAAGCGTCACATCACGTACAGGTTACACATGTAGATACACATGAGATGAGGGCTGACTGGTGCTGTGTGGTTACAGGGCTCGTGGGCGTTTGGGGTTGATCTGCTTACTGGCCTGTTCCTCTTCCTGAAGAGCCGAGCGGAAAGACTTCACTTTATCTGAGACCAAACCAAACACAATGTACTGTCACACTGTTGACAACGCATTTGATATGACATGAAGAAAACAACTTCATAAGAGACAAGAATGATGGGTTTGTCATACTGAGATTCAATCACTGACAAAACTAAAATAAGTGAAACTCTCTATGAAGAGAGAAGATTATATTTCATCCCCAAATCAGTCTTTCTTTTGTTTAAAGAAACTGAAGACTATTTGAAGTCCATTCATTTTTTTCCCTATTAAACAAAAATGTTTTATGTAAATAGATAATTTTCTAAATAATTTTAGAATATTACAAATGATAAATATTTTATATGAAGAATTTTAATGACTATAATTTATATTATTTATAAATAATATAACCAAAGGCAATACTGTCATTATATACACACACTTAAAATTAATAAAAAATAGATTTATATTATTACTAAATATAAAACTCTTGCATTATAATCTTGCATAGATTATAAAAATGAGCACATAAATGTAATGTAATCGATTACATTTTATATAAATAATAAAATAAGTCATTTGAATACTAATAATGTTTATAAACATTATTTGATATATTACTAATATATAAATTTTATATTCTATAATTTCTGGAATATAAATATTCTATTTATTACAATTCATGAAAATTAATAAACTCATTACAATTCTGTGAAAAAAAAGTTTGAATAAGAATAATCTATACGTATAAAGTTATTTTAAAACCATTAGTTTTGTATTATGACATTACTTACATTTTTTATTAAATAGACAATTTTAAATGTCAGTGTCAATAATGTACAATAATATATTATAATAAATGGCAAATTATTTTTGAATTTTACAAATAAATAATAAAGAATCTAAATATTAATATAATGTTAATTTATATTATAATTCATTTTTATATTCTATAATTTCTAGAATAAAAATGTTTTTGTAATATAAAACATCTAAGCATATAAAGTCTATTTTAAAACTTAAGTCTATAATAAAACATTTGTCATTTTTGACATTACTTTTTAGATTTTTATTTAAAATGGACAACAATTTTAAATGTTAGTTTCATTTTTTTAATCATGTATTATAATAATGAACATCACTTAATTAAATTGAAAATGAATTTACACTACAGTAATTGTTTTTTTTTTGAGAAAATGTATGTTCTAAAATAAACTTAATTTCCATTTATTTTTGTCTTCTTTAAATAATATGTATCACATTTAAAACTGTGACATCTAAGACTTGAGGCCATTGCACACAGAGTCCCAAATTTTCGTCCCAAATTTTTGCACGTTAAAAAATAAATACGACCTCACGTTGTGTGAATCACGTTCACACACTGCCTCCGAAACTTTTGTACGTCATTAAAACAAATCGGATCAGGTTGGATTTTCTGTGTTTTCGCATCCGTAACATGTATTTTGATGACGTGAAAGAATGACGAATATGAAAAAACGCACGTGAAAATTTTGGACTCAGTGTGCAAGGACCTTTAGACAGTTATTTTCTTCTAAATACAGGTTCTTGGAGGATGACTGTGAACACACTGACCTCTGAGCTCTGTTAACACATCAATCTTCTGATCCAGGATTTGCTCGAGCTGAGTGGCAAATGATTCCACATCATAATCGACTTCCTCCGTCATCTCTAGAAGAACCTTCTCATCCTCCAGCCAGCGTATGGACTCCTACAACACCAAACACAACATGACCGGCAAACTCCATCACTAACATAAAACATCTTTAAATCAAACAAATCAAGATATACAGAGCAGTTCAAAGGTGTGTCTGTGTGTGTGTCTGTGTGTGTGTGTCTGTGTGTGTGTGTGTGTCTGTGTGTGTGTGTGTGTGTCTGTGTGTGTCTCTGTGTGTGTGTGTGTGTGTGTGTGTGTGTGTCTGTGTCTGTGTCTGTGTGTCTGTGTGTCTGTGTGTGTGTGTGTGTCTGTGTCTGTGTGTGTGTGTGTCTGTCTGTGTGTGTGTCTGTGTGTGTGTGTGTGTGTGTGTGTGTGTGTGTCTGTGTGTGTGTGTGTGTGTGTGTGTGTGTGTGTGTGTGTGTGTGTGTGTGTGTGTGTGTGTGTCTGTGTGTGTGTCTGTCTGTGTGTACTGGTTTTTGTGGTTTACGGGGACAAAATTTGTTTAATAACATGGGTATGACAGAGGTATTACAATTTGAAGGTGTTTTATGAGGACACTGCCTATGTCTCCGTAATTCAAAAGGCTTAAAAAACATACTAAATGGTGTTTTTTTGAAAATTTAAAAATGCACACAGTCTCCTGTGAGGGCTAAGTTTAGGTGTAGGGTAGGTGTAGGGCAATAGCACATACAGATTGTACAGTATAAAAACCATTACGCCTATGGAGAGTCCCCGTAAACCAAAAAACAAACCTGTGTGTGTGTGTGTGTGTGTCTGTGTGTGTGTCTGTGTGTGTGTGTGTGTGTGTCTGTGTGTGTCTGTGTGTCTGTGTGTGTGTCTGTGTGTGTGTGTGTGTGTGTGTCTGTGTCTGTGTCTGTGTGTGTGTGTGTTTTAAGTAATATTTATTTATTTTAACGTTACAAAACAAATAATGATTAATATAATGGCTTATAAATAATTTTTGAATTTTAGTAATTGTTTATACATAGATATGTGCACAAACATTATATATTGTTTACAGTTATAAGTCAGATATAATACAGGGCTGCCAACTTTTGAGTTCAACTCGGAGTGAGAATTCCCACAGCGGGTTGTGGGGTTGTTTTTTATTATATATATATATATGTATGTGTGTATGTGTGTATGTGTGTGTGTGTGTGTGTGTGTGTGTGTGTTTGTGTGTGTATATATAAATATATACACACACACAATTTTTTTAATAGAAAATATATATATATATAAAACACCTGAGTTTTGTCTAGTAGTTAATGTCATAGGGAGAGTGGTAAGATGAGCCAGTGGGTAAGTGGACCCACACCTTGTATCTTGCCAACTGTACACTTTTTCTGTCATGTGACCATATATTTTGGAAAAACCCATCATTTCTACCAGACGGAAAAGAAGAAACACACAGGAGGAGTGGAAGGCACCATTTACTTTAAAAACTGTTTTTGGCTTGTCAAACTAAAATGTTAGCATTAAAACACGTTAGCAGCACGAAAAACTAAACTTTTATTCAAATTCAAAGCACGTTGTAAAGAATCTCGACTCTTTCCAGAGCACAAACACAAATGCGCACAGGAGCCTTTACCAAATTTGTTTCGTTAATATCCTATTATTATAGTTTTAACTGAAGGTGCTTTTGACTGCGTGAGAAAATGGATGTGTGGCGTGAGAGCGTGAGAAAAGAGTCAATTGCGTGAGAGTTGGCAGCCTTGTATTATAATAGTTATGTTATATATGTTTCTCTGAAAACAAGTTTAACACCCTTTGTAGTTTTACTTCTAAAGCAAGTTGACCTTGTTTGAAGGCTACTTTAAGGCAGTTTAATAACAGATAAAAGTGCTCCATACGCCGATCTAAGTTTCTCCTCTGTGGATAACAGCACACACCTGAAACACAGCGCGGTGGTCCTCCAGAACCTGCTCCTCCATCTCCACCAGCTGAGACACCATCTCATGGAAGGTGAAGAGCTGCGGGGACACTTCCTCTTCCTGTACACAACATCAACATCAATGTCAGGTTTTCATACCAGCCCAAACAAGCTGAGCTGTTTGGTTAGACCTTACGTTTTGTTCACAGAGCAGCTTGAGATCGTCTCTCTGAGGAGAGCTGCCCACTCCCCACTGCGCCTCCAGCACGTCCAGCTGACTGACCGAGTGTCCGGCGGAGCGCCCCTCCATCACCGCACTGGGGTCGATGCTCAGCTCCTTCACCCTACGGTCACAGACAGCGTCTCAGTTCACCGCAGTCAATGTGTAACAGCATTTAGGATCCAATAAACCAAGGGAAATGGGTAATGTTACATAAACATGTTCATGCAGCATGATACTGACGGACTCCAGCCGCTCTATAAGGCACAAGCAAACACAAACCAACATGTTAGAGCAGCTGCATCGCAAAATCATTAAAGAAAACATAACAGAAACATACACACAAAATATAAATGATAAATATATATATGAATGTCATATGTAAATATTTCTTAATATAACTGATAATTTTAGCATTTTACAAACTCTTTATATAATACTATATTAATATAAATATATAATACATTAGACATAATATAAATTTTAACTATGTTTAAACTACATTAATACTTTGTAAAAAAAGTATCAATATATTTGATTAAAAGTGTTACAAATGATTAATGTAGTTTAAATATATAAAATTGAATTTTTAAGAGTATATATTTAAACTTAAAAATTCTATTCTAAAAATAGTCTATAAAGATACAATATATTTGATTAAAATTAGTAAAAATTAATATAGTTTAAAGTTAATAAACATATTTAAATAAATTATAGAATGTATGTGTGCACGTATGTATGTGTGTATATATATATATATATATACACACACACACACACACGTATATTTTATACATGCATGCAATTATCAAAACTCATGTATTCATTTTTTTTTTTAATTCTTGTGAAAAATTATGCATATAAACATTCTCAATTATAAAAATAAAATATAATGTGTATAAATACATAGATGCAATATAATTGATTATTAACAATTGTATAAGGAATTTTAATAAGAAAATAGTGTAAATTTATGAATATGTCCATAAACCTAGAATGCATAATAATTCACCACAGTCACCATATGAAAGCATGAGGTACTCAAGGGAAATGGGTGATGTTACATAAACATGTTCATGCAGCATGATAATGACAGACTTCAGACGCTCTATAAGGCACAAGCAAACACAAACTGTTAAAATGTTAGTGCAGCTGCATCGCAAAACAGAAACATGCCTGAAATGGGAAAAAATGGACTCAAAAAACAAGGGACCAAAACATAAAGAGGCACATGGAGCGTAACGGAAGCGAATCATTAGAAACACAGGACTCGTATGGAGGCTCTGTCTGAAGTGAGACAGGCTTGAAACTGGAAAAGGGTGAGACCTGCTGGGTGAGGTAGCAAAGTCATCGTACTCATAGGTAGGAGAGAGTTCAGAGCGCCCGCCGCCCCCCTGAGAGAAGGGTATGTCAGAGGGACTGATCCCAAACTCCTTCACTCTGAAGACGGGACGACAGACAGGAATTACAAACCCTCCAAAACAAATGACATCCTAACCTTAACATTCAGCTGTTACAGGAAGATTCCGGATTCATAATCTTTGCAAATTAGCACAAAATATAAATGATATCTATCAATGTCACTTGTAAATAATTATTAATATAATTCATTATAAATGAATGTGTATGTGTATAATAAATAATACAATATATCTGGTTATAAAAATAGAATTTTACAAATCATTAAAATGGTTTAAATTTGAATAATATGAAAATAAATATATTCATATGTACAAAAAATAATATTTATTTATAGAATGTGTGTATATATCTACAGTGGTGGCCAGAATTGTTAGAACACTTGTTATATTTAAGAGGTTTCAGCTGTTTTTGTTGAATCGGCCATTACAATGCCCATAAAACAAACTATTGCCGGAACTACCTGCGACGGAAGGAATCTGCTGGAACATTGAAAATGATGGACTGGACCCTCAAAGTGCAGACCTCAACCCCATCGAGCAAATTTGGGTTTGAGATGGAAAATAAACTGGACAGATCTGTTGTACAGTCAAAGGTTGCAGAAGGCATGGGATAACATTAGTGTTGAAGTTCTCAGGAAATATTGACACTATTCCAGAGAGATGTGCTGCTGGAATTGCTGCAAAAGGTGGACACACCAAATATTAAAGTTAGAAGTGGATAAAAACTGTACGACTCTCTTCATCTGGTATTTGTTGTGCTCAGAACAACCATCTGCATGTTCCATTTTTGGAGGCAAAAAAGGTCAATATTTTCAGATCTGTCAGGTGTTCTAATAATTATTTGGCCACCACTGTATATAGATATACTTTTTTAATAAGTAATATTTTTACTTAATATTTGTTTTAAATAAATAAATAATAAATGTATTTATTTATTACTATATATTTTACTTGCATGCAATTATTTAAACTCATTGTTTTTAAATTCTTGTAAAAATATGCATAATCAATTTAAATAAAAAAAACAATAAAAATATAAAAATATAAAGAGTGTAATAATTATAGTGTGGATTATACATAATTTCAGATTCAGAATTTTACTAATTAATGTTTTACATAAATTTTAATAAGAAAATGTAAATGAATATGTACATAAACAGTTTGCATAATTAATAACAATAATAATAATTTATTTAATACATTTACAATTATTCTGTAAATATATTCTATTTTTACATACAATTCTTAAAACTCATACAAATTCTATTTTTATATTCTTGTGTGTAAAGAAGTGTGTGTATATGATTAAAATATATATGATTACAGCCCTCAGATCTCACTGGATGTGGCTGTCTGGTTACTTGCTTTATAAAAGTTGAAAAAAGGGTTAAACAACATTCAGCAAATATCTGGATACAGTGAAGGGCTTTATGTAGTGTATACAACAGTTTGTGTTTGTAACACCAGCTGCAGTGTCTCATGGGATCACATCTGTACCTGTTGGCGTATCTCAGAGTGTTTAATGTGTTTTCACATGATGCCATTCCAGGAGAGATTGTAGCGATCTATTCACAAAAGATCAAACACATTTCAATCACTCACAAATACACAAATGTCACTATGAATATATGAATATCATCCCAGAGTTCTTACCATACACGTTCTAGAGTTTTCTCCGATGAAGGAATCTCTTAAGACCTGCGTGAGTTTACTGGCTCTAAACGGAGTATGTGGTTTGTTTAGACCCAAAGCCCTGATGCACTCCTGTCACACAAACAGAAATCAACCCAGATACTAACATGATATTACATGTGTGGAACATCAAAACATGAGCCGTGTGTGACGATGTGGAGCACAAACCTTCAGCGCCAGCAGACTTTTGTTGATCTCTGCGCCCTCGAGACGCGTCTGTCGGTCGGCGCTCGACGTGTCCGCCCCTCGCTCGTTCCCCGCCAGGTCGATGAGAGAGAATTTACCGTGCATTTTGCCCCTCCTGCGGAGGATAATCTGAAACACGGCGTGACTGCGGGACGAGTGAGCGTTAGCCGAGGTCTGTCCAGACGTCCTGAGGAAGAGCACACACAAAAAACAAGATTAATACCATACTATGACTGGTTTAATGGTGTCACTGTCAGAAACTGATTATGAATAATTACATTTATAAAAAACTGCTGATTTTTACAAATTATTCACATTAATAAAATAAAGAATTTGAAATATGTGTGTGTGTGTGTGTGTGTACACACTACCAGTCAAAAGTATTTGAACAGTAAGATTTTTTATGTTTTTTAAAGAAGTCTCTTCTGCTCACAAAGCCTGCATTTATTTGATTCAAAGTATCATCATCATCACTTTTGATCAATTTAATGCATCCTTGCTAAATAAAAGTATTAATTTATATAATTTCTTATAATTTCTATTTTCATGGCGATCTCTGAATAAATTATACAAAGTATACAAGTAACAAAATGTTATCTTTCCATTCATAAAAGAATCCTGAAAAAAATGTACTCAACCGTTTTAAATATTGATAATAATAATAATAATAATAATAATAATAATAATAAATGTTCCTTGAACAGCAAATCAGCTTATTAGAATGATTTCTGAAGGATCATGTGACACTGAAGACTGGAGTTATGATGCTGAAAATACAGCTGCGCATCACAGGGATAAATTACATTTTACAATTTATTAAAATAGAAAACAGTCATTTTAAATAGTAAAAATATTTTAGCTTGTTTATACTTTTGCTGTATTTTGGATCAAATAAATGCAGACTAAGAGCAGAAGAGAATTCTTTAAAAAAAAAAACATTAAAAATCTTACTTTGCAAAAACGTTTGATTGGTTGTGTGTGTGTGTGTGTATATATATTTATTTTTTACTAACAAATTGCAATTCTTAAACTGAATTCTATTTTTAAATTCTTGGGACTGGTCATACCTGCAGCTGTTGCCCATCTCGATGAGTTTGAGCACGTCCTCGGTACATTTGACCTCTCGCTCCTGCAGCCCGACCACCTGAACCTGCTGCTTCCCGTCTTCAAGAACACGCAGCTTCGTCTTCCTGTTCAGAAGGTCAAACACCTGCAACGGCCCACTCAAATATGACTTAATGCACTTTGTCAACAAATGAACAATTAATTATTAATGTGAACTATGAAACTCACCTCCCGCTATAGATATCAAAGAACATACTCCTGAAGATCTAACTAACTGAAATAAGTTGAAGTAATAAAATTTACTGAAAAAAATAAATAAAAAATTAAGCTAAAAACAAACTAAAAAGACAAAAGCAACAAATTTGCTCAAATTAAAACGAAGAGTGAAATTAAAACGTAATTTATAAAATTAATAAATACTATAATAGTATATAAACAATACTAAAATAACACTGCTTTTTTATAATAATAATAACAATAATAATACTATTTTCAAATATTAAAACAAATGAACACAATTAACTACTAATTATTAATGTGAACTACAGAACTTGCCTTTCCAATGTAGATTTCAAAGAACATAACTAAAATTATAATAAGTAATAAAATAAATAATAACTTTAAGTACTAGAATTACTGAAATAAAATTGAACTGAATACACAAACTGAATAAAAACTGAAATAAAAATCAAGTTACAAAAAAATATTAACTATATAACTAATAATTTTTAATAAAAATATAAAATATTTAACTAATACAAATGTCAAATCACAAAAAATTACTAAACTAAAATGAAAATAAATCCGAAAATATAAAAATAAAAGTATATTCCAAATATCATAATAGTATATAAATAATACTACAATAGCACGGCTATTTTTATAATAATAAATATTTGATTCTATTTTTCATTATTCAACTCATTATTCATGCGAGCCACAGAACTTGCCTTCCCGCTGTAGATTTCAAAGAACGTCGCGTACACCTGAAGATCCAACTTCTTGTAGTTTGTTTTTTTAACATGAGAAAAACATCCCGTGCTGAAAGAAGAGCACAGTCACGTTTATGAAAATGATCACTCAATATTTGAACAGAAAACAGTGGGTCGGACACACACCAGCCAGAGCGTAGATCCCTTTGGAGCAATCCTGGTTCTTCCCTGAAAAATCTCCTCCCATGGTCTGGAATGGAGGGAAAATGGATTATGACAAATAGAGGATCCTCTGGGAAGATCTGTTCCTGTAATGTGATGTCATCTGCTTACATGAGTTTTCCCGCTGCCCGTCTGACCGTAAGCAAAACAAGTGGCCATTCCCCTCTCAAATATGGTCTCCACCAGCGGCCGAGCGGTGAACCTGAAACACATCACACCAGACTTCACTTTATATTATATGAGAAGTCTTTTTACTAATACATCTATAATCTTATTATTCATAAGTGCATGTTATTCTAATTTTAAAAAAATGATTCTTCTCATAATTTTTTCCTCAGTATGAAATGACTTTCTCGTCTCTAAAATACATTTTCTTGTCTGCTAATGTTACCTATGCCGTGTAGGTAGAGAAAACAATATTAACAGATTAGAACACAGTCTTTTATTCAGAAATAATGGCATTTTATATGTTTAGTGCATATTAGTTTTTATATTTGTTACTTCTCATAGTGTGAGACGCCAACAATTGTATTTATGTTTTTTTATATATTAATATTTATATATTTTACTTTTATGAAATATATATATGTATTTGGGTAGTTGACAAATTAAAAATTGGACTGTGTCCTATGGTGTGACAGCAAAAATGTAGGAAAAAGAAAAACTTAACATACAAATAACATGAGAAAAAAATGTATCTTCATTCTTAGAGTTACAAATAGCATGAGAGAGGTTTATCTTCAATGTTAGAGTTTTTTTTTTTTTTTTTTTTTACATTTTTCCGTCACACCATAGGACACATCGATACATCAACTACCCATATATATTTGTTACAGCATGAGACTGAACAGGTTATTTTTTTCTCTCTCGTCTTTCATTCTCACTATTTCTCTGTCAAAGCACAAATAACTGACCTGTACACCATTTCGTTTGTCGAGGTGTCGTCGAAAGTGTAATCGAAGCGGAACGTCTGGTTCTCCAGGTATCTGGTTAAATCCACTTTCTGCTTGGGCTCGTGGACCATGACCACATCTTTACTGGGGATGGTGATGACGTCCAGATCCTTCACGGTCAGCTCTGAGAGTCAAACACACATGATGTGCTGCATCACAAACAACACCAACACACTGACAATACAGAATCACAAGATTTCATCCTTACCTTTCTTGTTCAGTGGACGCGTCCGAACACACACGCATATCCTGTGGTCCTCAATCTGAGAACATATACATATTATTAAGACATATCTATTATAATAACACGCAACACAGCTAATGTATCACATGGGAATGAAATAAGTGTGGGAGCACATGATAATGCTGATGCAGTTCTTCACCAGATCTGCAGTGGTCAGCGGTCTGTAGTCCAAACTCGCTCGGAAGTCTCGGATCATGCACATGATTTCATAATTAGGGGTTGTGGCTTCGACTTCCTGTGTAATAAAAAAAACCTCAGTTAATATTGTAAGCAGGGTTTGAAATTAACACCCGACAACCTGCCAAATGCAGATAAAAATGATCTGTGGTGGGTAACGCTGTCAAATCACGAGACAATTTGGCGGGTTACTTTTTGTAAATTATGTTCACTCAATTTCTTGGGCAAGTCAAATCTGCGCAGATTTAGTGCAAATACTGAACTCGTGAGTCATCATGATATATTAAATACAGCCTAACTGCGCAGAATCTGTGCATATCTAGCTTACTTGAACATACCCAATAAATCACTGGTTTCCTTTGCATTGAAGCAACAACAAAGAGCCAAAATACAACAGAATAGACAATACAATAATAGAACAAAAATACAATAGAAGCCATTATGATCAGTGATGCTGTCTACACTGGATGCGGAGCGACACGTCAAATCCCTGACAGTGAACTGATGCCTCGTTCTAGAAGATAAAATGATTTGCAACGCCCGCTTTGTCACATCCAGTATGGACAGATGCAAACTAGGGGGGGCTAGTAGAAGTTATACAAATTTAGCAAATTATAACATAATAACATCACCTTCTTGAGACGTCAAGTCCTCATGTTAACAGTCAAGACATTTTTATTTACTAATTTTAATTAGAAATGCAAATTAATATAATTATTAAGATGATAACTGCATGCCATCCACTGAGTTAAATAAGCAACATAGTAAGGTCATGTGACCAATGTTTGGAACATTTAGGATGTGTAGCGTATACTGTATACTGCCTAATATTTCTATAATGAAACAATTATAATAAATAAAACATGTTAGATAATAATTTATTCATTCTAAATAAAATTATTCTAACCCTGACATTAATTCATTTTGTAGATGCCAGTGTTATTTTAGTATCATTGATTATGAATATTTTAAACTACTTTCATTTTATAATTTTTATTATTTTTTATGTTTTTGTCATTTTTATTATTTTTAAAATGTCTCTATAGTTTTTATTCATCTTAATTTCAGTTTTAGGTATTTTAGTACACTAGGTTAAACTAAATGAAAACAAGAAATGTTGAATAGTCATTTCAATTCATTATTCACTAGCTGAAATAAAATTTCATTTCAGTTCATGTTTATTTATTTCAAGTAACAAAACTGTTTTTTTATGGTTTTATTTAACTATAATAACCCTGGCAGATGCTTTAATTGAAAGTGTCTTAGAAATGAGGAACATAACATGCTAATTGTCACCAAGCCAATAATATTCATAGTATATAATAAATAAATAAACAAACAGATACAATTTTATAATTATAAAGTCCAATAAGCAACATAAATTAATAAATAACATTACAATTGCAATGCACATTAGGCAATAAAACACAACATACACACACACAAATATACATATTAATTAATTTATTTATAATTATAATATGCATTAAGCAACACTAGTATTCCAGTGTTTTCTGTCACCTGTGCTCTTTTCTCTCTCAGCTCCTGCTGCTGTAATCGTCTCTTCTCTCGCTTCTCTTGAAGTTTCTCCACTTCCTTCACGCAGCTGGACTTCTTGCGAGCTGCAGACACACACACACACACACACCTCTGACACTGGAAACAGACTCAATATTTTACAAACACTTACATTTATCATTAATAATACTGATCAGTTAAACCTGATGCCCTCACTGTAACAGGCGTTTTGTGTTACATAATTCTAAAGTCAGAGTTAGTAGGTGAATTAGTAGGTGTTTAATGTGTCTGAGTGATTCCCTCAACAATGGCAACATGAGGGCTCATCTCTGGAAAACAACTCTAAATGCTGCTTTTGTTCTGATGTGACACTGTGTGACGCGCTGAGAGCCCCTCAGTCTCTCCTCTTCAGATATCACACACTCTCAACATCATCACAACACACACACATGCTGTGTGTCAATAATTACATTACTGTTCAAAGGTTTGGGGTCAGTACGATTATATATATTTTTTTAAAAGTCTCTTCTGCTCACTAAGGCTGCATTTATTCGATCAAAAATGTTGTATATATTGTGAAATATTATTATAATTTAAATTAACTGTTTTCTATTTTAATATATTGTAAAATGTAATTTATTCCTGTGATGCAAAGCTGAATTTTCAGCATCATTACGCCAGTCTTCAGTGTCACATGATCCTTCAGAAATCATTCTAATATGCTGATTTGTGCTCAACAAACATTTCTTATTATTATCAATGTTGAAAACAATTGTGCTGCTTCATATTTTTGTGGAAAACCACAAAGCATTAGTGAGGTGTTGTGGTACCGTTCTGCTGCTGTAGGGTCTGGTGTTGGATGGGTGGAGGCGGGATGGGCGCTGATGGAGGAGGTTCGATCTGTTGGCTCGGCCGCGCTCGAGTCGTACCTACAGTGACTGAATAATGGAGATCACATCACAGACCATAAAAAGATTGACAGATGACGCGCTACAGCTATCAGACAAACATCTAGACAGACAAGCTTTTTTGTCTATCATGTTAAAATAACAGCAAGTTATCAAAATTCTGAAATAACATAAATGGAAATATGGGAATGTTGTTCAAAACTTGACACAAATGAAAACTTCATGAAGTGCATCCTGGGATGTTTTAAACAGTATTGAAGGAGGAACAGGTGTGCTTGTTAATGCTTTTCCTTTATTACAGGTGCATCTCAATAAATTAGAATGTCGTGGAAAAGTTCATTTATTTCAGTAATTCAACTCAAATTGTGAAACTCGTGTATTAAATAAATTCAATGCACACAGACTGAAGTAGTTTAAGTCTTTGGTTCTTTTAATTGTGATGATTTAGGCTCACATTTAACAAAAACCCACCAATTCACTATCTCAACAAATTAGAATACTTCATAAGACCAATAAAAAAACATTTTTAGTGAATTGTTGGCCTTCTGGAAAGTATGTTCATTTACTGTATATGTACTCAATACTTGGTAGGGGCTCCTTTTGCTTTAATTACTGCCTCAATTCGGCGTGGCATGGAGGTGATCAGTTTGTGGCACTGCTGAGGTGGTATGGAAGCCCAGGTTTCTTTGACAGTGGCCTTCAGGTCATCTGCATTTTTTGGTCTCTTGTTTCTCATCTTCCTCTTGACAATAACCCATAGATTCTCTATGGGTTCAGGTCTGGTGAGTTTGCTGGCCAGTCAAGCACACCAACACCATGGTCATTGAACCAACTTTTGGTGCTTTTGGCAGTGTGGGCAGGTGCCAAATCCTGCTGGAAAATGAAATCAGCATCTTTAAAAAGCTGGGCAGAAGGAAGCATGAAGTGCTCCAAAATTTCTTGGTAAACGGGTGCAGTGACGTTGGTTTTCAAAAACACAATGGACCAACACCAGCAGATGACATTGCACCCCAAATCATACAGACTGTGAAACTTAACACTGGACTTCATGCAACTTGGGCTAGAGCTTCTCCACCCTTCCTCCAGACTCTAGGACCTTGGTTTCCAAATGAAATACAAAACTTGCTCTCATCTGAAAAGAGGACTTTGGACCACTGAGCAACGGTCCAGTTCTTCTTCTCCTTAGCCCAGGTAAGACGCCTCTGACGTTGTCTGTGGTTCAGGAGTGGCTTAACAAGAGGAATACGACAACTGTAGCCAAATTCCTTGACACGTCTGTGTGTGGTGGCTCTTGATGCCTTGACCCCAGCCTCAGTTCATTTCTTGTGAAGTTCACCCAAATTCTTGAATCGATTTTGCTTGACAATCCTCATAAGGCTGCGGTTCTCTCGGTTGGTTGTGCATCTTTTTCTTCCACACTTTTTCCTTCCACTCAACTTTCTGTTAACATGCTTGGATACAGCACTCTGTGAACAGCCAGCTTCTTTGGCAATGAATGTTTGTGGCTTACCCTCCTTGTGAAGGGTGTCAATGATTGTCTTCTGGACAACTGTCAGATCAGCAGTCTTCCCCATGATTGTGTAGCCTAGTGAACCAAACTGAGAGACCATTTTGAAGGCTCAGGAAACCTTTGCAGGTGTTTTGAGTTTTTTTTCAATATTTTTATTTGTCACATACACGATTATATAGAGAGTATATAACCAGCAGTGAAATGTGAGTTGACTGAGCCTCGTTCTGAGTGAACCGCCTTCTTGATCATGGTGTCTCCCCTGCCAGGTAAGTAAGCTGTTGCTGAGTAAGCTGAGTTGATTAGCTGATTGGCATGTCACCATATTCTAATTTGTTGAGATAGTGAATTGGTGTTTTTTTGTTAAATGTGAGCCTAAATCATCACAATTAAAAGAACCAAAGACTTAAACTACTTCAGTCTGTGTGCATTGAATTTATTTAATACACGAGTTTCACAATTTGAGTTGAATTACTGAAATAAATGAACTTTTCCACGACATTCTAATTTATTGAGATGCACCTGTATATTATTACTCTATCAACAACTTAAACCCCTTAAGAAAAAAACTTAAAGGCAATTTTTATCTTTGTCTATGAAAAATGTTTTCGTTAATTGAAATAAATATGAAATAAAATATAAATAGTAGATGAAAAACCAAAACAAAAATTAGCAATCATGCCTTGGCAATTAACTGAAATAAAATAAACTTAAGTTAAAGTACTAAAACTACTAAAACTGAAAGAAAAATAAAGCTAAATATAAATTTACAAATTAAAAAAATTCAAATGAAAATTGAAAATACAAAAATAAAAAGCTAATTCATTAAAAAAATTAATAACTATTATAATATATAAATAATACAAAATAACACTGATTTCAAGCTTTCATATCAAAATATTTTAAAAACCTGAGCAAGCTGAAATGACTATAGGACTAAAATAACAGTCTTTTTAAAAATAAAATAAAATAACATTTGTTTTGCATGACATCATACCTCGATTATCCCTTGCAGGCGTTTCATTTTTCGGTGGCGCTACTGTTCGACGATTCTAGAAATGATGAATCCAAGAAAATAAACATGTTTCATATAATCCAGTTTGCAGCATCTTTTCATTTATGTATATTTTTACAACATACATCTACACAATAAAACATTCACAGTGAATTTATGCCAAATTACCTCATACTAGTTGCTACATATATATATATATATATATATATATATATATACAGTAATTTACCATGGTAGATTTACAATCCATTAAATTATTTTTTTTTTTTTTTAACTATTATAATATAGTAGTACAACTAATTTATATTTTTGTAGTATATTTTTACAGATAGATAGATACACACACACACACACACACACACACACGCAAGGGCTTATGGGTAAAGTAGGATGCCACAATGCAAGGTGTTTTAGTGTTTTTTTGTGTGTTTACGACTAGTAATGACCCAGCCTGTATTGATTTCACCGTAAAAACTGGAAACAGTTTTTTTTATGACTTTATGACTCCTGTCTAGAAATCCATCCGAGAAGTTATAAAAACCATATTGAGTGCGCTACAATCATCTGTCTGTCTTCTTCTGTGCTCATTCCTGCTCTTGGTTACGACTATTAAGGTGTAGCGAAATGGACACAGACCTTGTTTTGAGGGATCTTGTTGATTTTGATGGCACTGGACACAGGCGGCGGAGGGGTCTCAGGACTTTGTGGGATTTCCTCTTCAGGTGCAATGTCTGGATTTAGTGCAAATATGCTCTCCAGATCGACCTGTTCACAGAGAACGAGAGCACAAGCATCAGACTGTCAGTTTCAAAAGCACTTCTACTCACGGCACACGAGCGCACAGGATTTTCCACAGTTGTAAAAGCTGCTAAAAATAATCATCCCACAGGAAACAAAACGAGATCTCAGTATCTCAGCTGTTTCTCCTGGACAGCAATGAGATAAAATAGAGACGCCTATGAAGATCAGAAAGTGTGTTCAGATTTGCCTCAGAGATCTCAGTCTGAACTCAAACATTTCTCATCAAACTCATTCAGGATCAAATGATCTGAGCTGCGATCCATATTCATTTTATACCTCTATTTCTCATGAGGACTGCTTGGAGAAACATCTGAGATTAAGTTGATATTTAGCTGTAATAGAGCAACATGTGAGCAATAAAACCTTTGTCTAGGTTTTTATATTTCATACACACATTAATGCACAGCGTTTAATAACTAAAGACTGCTGATAAACCTGGAAGCTATTTAAGGCAGAAGTACAAAAACTGTTTTAGAATAAATCTCCCTTGATCCTGACACATCAGTGTTGTATTACAGATGTACAACTACAAAGACAAACAACCATGAATGAAACATATAAGCTTTTGTCTTTAGTGCATTATGATGGACATACTGAATATGATTATGAGACATTCACCTCTTTCCCTTTTGTGTCTCCGTTTTCAATCCACTCCACCGTCACGCTCTCATTGTCTTCGTTCAGTGACGTCACCATGGCCTGGTGGATTCTTCCTGGAATATATAATAAAACAACAGTTTACTGCAGAAATCTGCAGCTCTATGATGGCACTACAAACACTTAATAAAGCCAAAAAATAAAGGAGCTAAATGGGTCCATAATCCATAATAACACTTCCTCCAGTGAAAAAGTTCATCTCTTGTTCTCCTCTCACATCAAAATCCACTGTTTACATTTACATTTAGTCATTTAGCAGATGCTTTTATCCAAAGTGACTTACAAATGAGGACAATAGAAGCAATCAAAATCAACAAAACAGCAATGATATGCAAGTGCTATAACAAGTCTCAGTTAGCCTAACGCAGTACACGTAGCAAGGTTTTTTTTTTTTTATTATATGTGACCCTGGACCACAAAACCAGTCATAAGGGTACATTTTTCAAAATTGAGATTTATACATAAAGCTGAATGAATAAGCTTTCTATTGATGTATGGTTTGTTATGATAGGACAATATTTGGCCGAGATACAACTATTTGAAAATCTGGAATCTGAGGGTGCAAAAAAATCCAAATATTGAGAAAATCACCTTTAAAGTTGTCCAAATGAAGTTCTTAGCTATGCATATTACATATCAAAAATGAAGTTTTGATATATTTACAGTAGGAAATTTATAAAATATCTTCATGGAACATGATCTTTACTTAATATCCTAATGATTTTTGGCATAAAAGAAAAATCAATAATTTTGACCCATACAATGTATTTTTGGCTATTGCTACAAATATACCCCAGCGACTTAAGACTGGTTTTGTGCTCCAGGGTCACATATAATAAATAAAAAGAAAACAGATAGAATACAAAAAAGATTAGAAAAGCTAGTGTTAGTTTGTTTTTGTTTTTTTAAAGAAAACAAGCAATTAGTAAATGAATAGAGTGCAAGTCTAAAAGGGGCACGTTTTCTTTTTATGAATAGAATTAGAATAGAGAGTGCTAGAGTTAGAGGGTCAAATAAAGATGGAAGAGATGTGTTTGTAGCCGATTCTTGAAGATGACTGAGGACTCATCTGCTCAGATTGAGTTGTGCAGGTCATTCCACCAGAAGAGAACATTTAATGTAAAAGTCTGTGGAAGTGATTTTGTGCCTCTTTGGGATGAACAATAAAGCGACGTTCACTTCCAGAACACAAGCTTCTAGAGGCACATAAGTCTGAAGTAATGAATTTAGGTAAAGAAGTGCAGAGTCAGAGGTGGTTTTGTAGGCAAACATTAATGCCTTGAATTTTATGCGAGCAGTTATTGGTATCCAGTGCAAATTGACAGCTGAATTTGAAAGCTGTTTGAACTCATTCTTATGGAACTCATTCACTGCAGAGGATCCATTGGTGAGAAACAAACTCATCTACATTTCAGATGGCCTGAGGGTGTGTGAATTAATTTTTTATTTTTTTTTAGCAAATTTTCATTTTTTGGTGAACTATTCCTTTAAATGTGTACTCAGGTCTCAAACCTGCAACCTTCCACTTACAGACTCTATGCCTGCATAACTACACCTGTGACCTGCATTGTAATAAAAATGGCCTATTATGTCAAATATATGTATTATTTTGTGTTTATTTATAATTAACACGTTTGAATGATTAGCTTACTAAATATTGTACTACAGTTTCAAATGAATTCTGTCTTGTCTGTAATATACACGGCAGAAATGAAATTTGGCTTAACTTTAGACTTGCAAATTCCCGAAATTACAATAAACCAAACTAAAACAGCAAGTAAACTAAAACAGCAGTACAAACGAGTTTTGCAGGCGATGTCTCTGGGCGTCTTCCTCATGGATGATGCTAAGACTGCGAATTTATTAATGTACTATGGCGAAGGCTTGGCTTATGAATATTAATTACGTTCCGTGACGTTTCCCAGTACGCTTCTCTGATTGGCTGAAATCCTCACATCAGCGAGAAAAGCGTTCTAGACGCTCGAACACGGTTACCAAGCAACGTCAGGAGGACTTCATTAATATTTAATGAGTCAAACCTCCGCCATAGTAGCATTCGTAAATTCGCTAACGGGTTAGCAGGAGCATGCATCCAAAAAAACAGGCAATACAACGGCGTGCCAAGGACGGAAGGGTATTGTATGTTTATGCACAGGCCTATATCGAGCCTCTCCCGTCGTTTGCACCAGATGTCTTGCGTTAAACGGGTTTACCGGGTTAAACAAAGATGATGCACCGACAAACTGCATCTCAGCCTGATAAACGAGCTGCTGCTGGGTGTGACTCACCATCACTGCGCTTGATCTCCACATAAATGCCGATCTGGATCTTCCCGAAGAGACCTGCCATGCCTCATGTGTGTGCCAGGATCTGTATGGAGGATTTTGAGCGGCTTTCACGGGAGAAGTTGATCAGCGGCAGCGGCAGAAACCGGGAGGAGGTCAGGAGGGAGAGAAGGATGAGCGCGCATGCGCAGAGCGCTCACACACCCATCACAGAATGTCACATCAGCCTCTTTTGTCTAGTTGATTTGGACGCAGTCTGTCCAACAGTTGTTGTTTTTGTTTTTATTTTTATTTTTTCTTGAGCAAGATTGCTTTTAATTAACATTATTTTTAATGCAAATAAAATAAATAAAACAAGATCTATGTCAATTTTTTTTTAGATATATATATATATAGGCCTATAAGTGTATGCTTTCTTCCTAATAAACTATAATTATATCTTATATTCAATCTACTAACTTGACATAAAATCTGTTGAATTGCTTCCATTTAAACTGTAAATAAAATGAATTTAAAATATTTCATTCCTAAGGATGTAACTTCAATCATATTCATTTTTTTCAGAAATGCACATGATGGCAGCAAAGGGCTGGTTTGCGTGAAATGCGCTGAAAGAAACAACATCGGTGGGAAATAAAACTGTTTAATTATGAGGAAACCTCATTGTTCAGTGATTTATTGTTTTACATAACTTTTAAAACATAAGTAAGCTACTTTTGTGTGAACAATAATCTATAAAATAAACATTTATGGATTCAGTAACTAAAAATATACACTGCTGTTCAGATGTTTTGGGTCAGTAAGATTTGTTAAAAATCTTATCCAGAGAGGATGCATTAGATTGATCAAAAGTGAGAGACAATACTTTTATAATGCTACAAAACTTTTCTATTTCAGATAAATGCTGTTCTTTACCGTTATATTAATCAATAAATTTTTCTTGAGCAGAAATCAGCATATTAGAATGATTTCTGAAGGATCATGTGACACTGAAGACTGGAGTAATGATGCTGAAAATTCTGCTTTGATCACATGAATAAAATACATTTTACAATATATTACAATAGAAAATGGTTATTTTAAATACCAATAATATTTCACAATATTACTGTATTTTTGATTAAATAAAAAGAGCAAAAGAGACTTCAAACTTACTCCAAAAACTTTGAATGATCGTGTACAGTACGGGATACAATAGAATAAAATGTATACTATATGTGCATACTTTTAGATATAATTATATATATTTTTTAAACTACACCTGACCCATAATTGTCTTGTTTGACCCTTTTGGAAAATGATTTATATGTCACTTTTACTTTACTGAGGCAGAAATCAAACAAGCACCTGAGAAACTCACATTTAATATTGGATTCAGTTTGAACCCTAAAGTGTTACAGCATGCAATGTTTGAAGTGAACACTATAGACACAGGTCTTCTGAATGAGAAAACGTGCTGTACGTGTGAGCTGGAAACATCTGTCAGACGCAGACACTGTGCTGTCATTCTTCTGTATGATGACAATCCATTGGTGGAGATGAATGGAGCTGTCAGCTGAACGCACCTCTTCAGTCCCGGGTGGGTTCGTCATCACTCTCTCATCATCTGTTTCCCCAGTAACAGTCAACCGGCCCTGCCACAGAGTTTATACAGGAGCATATTGTTACCCAATACAATGCGATTTTAAGACCTTCTTATCTGTAACACACATGCAATCTTATTTTCTTTAGATCTGACAAATGTTTTCAAGCAGATTGGCGTTCATCTCATTGGTCACTAAAGTCAGTGGTTCATAAAGAAGCAAACAAATGAAGGCAGATTTCATGGCAGGTTTCCCGGGTTTAATTAATGTCACACAACCTCAGACTCCAGTGTGTAAGTCGCAGTGGAAATGAGGGGAAAGAGAGAGAATAAACCCAAAAGAGAGGATTCATGAATAATGGGAGACGTCAGACGCGTGGCCCTTACTCCTGTGCACTGGAGCTGCAAAACACCCCAGAGATTCACCGCACAACTTTACCCTGCTCGCTTTGTTTGCAGTGGCATCATAACTAATATGTATTTGGCCTCTCATACATAATCATACCGACTGTCTGTTTGAGGTCAGACCTGATTAAAAATCCAACATGCAATGGAATAAGACTGTTCACTGTCATATATCTGAAACTAGAACTAGTTCAGAAACTCATTGACCAAAGAATGACATACTTATTTCCAAAAAGGATATAAATGGGTTTTATTTTTTTATTTTTTATTTTTACTTTTTGGAGATTATAAGGGAAAAAAATAATTTTGACTCCCATAATTAGTATTATATTATATTATATTATATTTATATATATTTTTTGCAGTTGCATTGTAAGTTTTACTTTTTTGGGCCTCTTGGAGATTAAAGGAATAAATATAAATTTTGACTTATCCCTTAATTAGTAATAAAAAAATAACATAACATAACTAATGCTGTCAAACGATTAATCACATCCAAAATAAAAGTTTTTGTTTACATAATATATGTGTGTGTACTGTCTATATTTATTACACTGTAAAAAAAGAAAAGAAAAGTTGAGCCAACTTAAAAGTTTAAGGCAACCAGCTTCAGCAGATTTTTGAGTTCTCAACTTATTTTTGTATAAACTTAAAACAACAAGTTGAGAAAACTCAAAAATCATTTTTTTTACAGTGTATGTATATATAAATACACACACATGCATGTATATATTTAAGAAAAATATGTTACATTTATATATTAAATACATTTAAATATGATATAATTTATATAAATATAAATATATACATGTAAATACATGTAAATATTTTCAAAATATATGCTGTATGTGTGTGTCTTTATATATACATAATAAATATACACAGTACACACATATATTATGTAAACAAAAACTTTTATTTTGGATGCGATTAATCACGATTAATCGTTTGACAGTACTAAACATAACATAACATAACATTTGTATAGTCGCTTTGCAAGTTATTCTTTATTTAAAAAAAATTATAATTTTGAAAAATCTCGCAATTATTGAAACAATATTATATTATATTAGTTTGTACAGTTTCTTTGTAAATTTTACTTTTTTGGGTCTCTTGGAGATTAAAAGAAAAATAAATTGATTTGACTCATCCCTCGATAACTAAAAAAAGGTTTGTAAAAATTAATTTTTATTCTTTTAATCTCCATGAGGCCACAAAAAATAAGAAAAACTTGCAAAGCAACTGTACAAAATTTTAACTTTAATAATATAATTAATAAATAATAATTAATTAATTAATTAATTAATTAATTAATATAATATAATATAATATAATATAATATAATATAATATAATATAATCATTTGTACAGTTGCTTTGTAAGTTCATTTTTTGGCCTATTGGATATTTAAATCAATATTATTTGGACACATCCCTCAGTTAGTTAAAAAATAATATTGTATAACATAATATATGTTTTTATTAGTGGATATTTTTATTTGTGGTAAGCACAATTACAGAAATATTAATGTCTGTATGCTACTGCACAATTCTTGTAGTTATACTTTAAAGAGGTCATGAACTGCCATTGTTTATTATTTTGTACTGTTCTCTGAGGTCCACTTACATAATGTTTTCAAGATTTTTACATAAAAAACGTCATAATTTAGAAGTCATAGGGTATTTTTTGTCCTGTTTTTACATCCTTCACAGATGGATGTAAAAACTGCAGAAATGCAGGGATTTAGGTTAAAAAAAGTTAAAAATAGAGTTCATCCACTCTTTCCTAACGTTGGGATCAGAAGGAGGGCAATGCAAAGAATGAAAGAATGCAATGCATTTGTCCGTGTTTCACTCGAGAAGGTGCTCGAGAAACAGTATCTCTTCCGTGGCTAGGTACATAAGGTACGCTTTCAACTAGTTTTGTTTTTTTTCGTCTCGAGTCTTTGTCAATAGACTGATTTTTACGTAGAGAGGGTGACAGCGCACCGCATTAAAATAAATGACCATTCATGTTTTCATAACCCTTGCCAAACTCAAAAACGAAACTAAAATTAAAACATCTTTGAGAGCAAGGGGCCCCCCTGGTGTTTCGGGGGCCCTATGCAGCTTGCGTATTCTGCGTATGCAGTAAACAAACCATATGGCACTCTGTGATCATGTGATATAGGCTAGTCAAACTCCCTCTTACAAAATATCATATTTCCTTAATGTTGCTGTGTCTGTTTTGGCTTTGTTGTGCGATGACAAAGAAATTCCTCATCTAAGCCCTTTACACAGCCTGTCTGAACCAAAGAAATGAATGTGTCACGCTAGAATTGCCATCATTCTTCTGCAATAAAAGAGGCTGGTGTCAGATATTGGCTTTTGTAAAGACCTAGACTGTGTGTGTAATTTGACTAATGGCTTCTTCCCGGTCAGAATCTACATCTTCAGCTCCTGTCGGCTCTACGTGATGAATACAATTAAATATCCCTCTGAAAATCACAGCAAAATGTCACGGCCAATATCGTTATTTCATTGTGTTCCCTCTGATCAGGGTGTCTAGGGTTCGGGACGGTTTCTGTTTAGATGATTGAGGCAGTGGAGAGGAAGACAACACGCATCCCATGATGCATCTGTCTCTGAATGGAGCGTATTTACTTTCTTTCTACTCATTTTTCTTTTCCACAGCAGGAGATGAATTACCCGGGGAATGGATTCGGATGCGGCGCTCCCTCATTCCGAGTCTTTTTCTTCTTTGACAGACGACACGCGGGCTGATCGGGACCCACAGCGAGGTGAAGGGCGACTGAAAGACTTCCTCCAGAGACTCTGAAGCGCAGAATGAGATTGTGTGCTGCAGAAAAACAACGTGTTTGTTTGTTGTGTGTTCGTGCTTTCTCACCCCTTCTACCGGTGCGAGATTACAAAGGCCTCACGCACGGAAAGAGAGCAAAGGACATCACGGCAAACATTTGAAATCTAATATAAAACAGCAAAACTGAATGTCCAGTGTTTATTTCAATACACATTTGCAGTGAGCCAGTGCTGGTCTTTTCTGTGTGCAGACTGATCACAATAGCATACTACTTTCATAGAGAGTATGTAAGCTGTGCACAGTATGCAAAAATTGTGCATGACCTACTAAATTTGGCAAAATGTGCAGCATGACCTATCCCACTGCGCTTGATTCGCTTCATATTAGGGTGTATTTAGTGCATCGTGTGCAGTAGGCCTATGTAGCTCAATTACTTTTATGCATTTGGCAGATGCTTTTTTCCAAAGTGACTTGCTTTGCTTTTATTTTTTCAATTCATGCATTCCCTGGGAATTGAACCCATGACCTTGGCGTTGCTAGCCATCTTTTGAGCTCCATCAAAACATATTCACTTAATATCATAAAAGACCCGTACAACTGATTTCTATAGGGATTGAAATAATAACCCAAATAACAAACATATTAAGTTATGAAAACGTTATTTCTGAACTTCCAGATTTTTTAAAAACTTTTTTCTTTTGGCTATCCGAACGTTAAGAAAACATTCCATTTTATAAATTTGCAAACATTAAATGATACTTCTGAAAGTTTTCTGAAGGTTCTGAGCAGGGACGTGCAGAGAGTTCCTCAGGGGCAGGGGCTCAAATGTAAAATAAGGGCTATGTAAAAAAAAATATATATACCTGTATATATAGGTCAAAAGTTTGGATACATTACTATTTTATATTTTTGCAAGAAGTCACTTATGGTCATCAAGCCTGCATTTATTTGATCAAATATTTAATATACTTTAAAATACATTTTATGCAATTCTGATATATTATCAATGTTGGAAACCTGTGATACTTTTTTTCAGGATTCTTTAATTAAAAAAAAAAAAAAAAAATAAATAAAAAGCACAGCATTTATTTAAAATATAACTTTTGTAACAATAGCCTATATGTTGAAAAGCTTAAAGTCAGTTTTTTTTTTGAAAGATATTAGATTTCATTTAGCAAAGATTTGCTAAATTGATAGAAACAGTGATAGTAAATATTGATATTGCTAGAAAACATCTCTATTTTGAATAAATGCTGTTCTTTTTCATTTTTTATCTATCAATGAACCCCAAAAAAGTATCATGGGTTCCGAAAATAAATAAAATTAAAATTAAAATTTTAAAAAGCAGCACAGCTGTTTCCAATATTGATAATAAATCAGCATATTAGAATGATTTCTGAAGGATCATGCACTGAAGACTGGAGTAATGAAACATGGAGTAATGAAACATCACAGAAATAAATTATATTTTAAAGTATATTAAAATAGATAAACAATCTTTTAAATTGTAATAATATTTCACAATATTACAGTTTTTTCTGTATTTTTGATTTAAAAAAAATGCAGGCTTGATGAGCATAAGACACTTTCATTATGCTGCATAATTATCAAAAATGGTAACATGATAAAGTCCTTTCACATCACCATTTTGCCAGCCTACACTTCACATAATAGGCCTGTAGGTGGCACATATGAGAGTTTCATGAAATAGCTAGTAAACGGTTCATCATACATAAAGGTAAGTGAATTGAATACTGATTACCATTATTGCGACTTTTGGCGCGGCACGGTTTTGTGCAGTGCTTCTGTAGTCATATTCAGCATCTATTTTCTCAACGATGTAATTTGATTTATAAAATGAGACAAACTGCAGATCCAGATCGCTCCACAAATAAGCTCTTCTCTCCCATTGATGAATTATGTAATATTCTAAAATATATAATATATGGATTTTTTATTAAATGGACACACTAGCTTTTATTATTTATGAAAAAAAGTTTAAAATATTGTTTGGTTTGTCTTTTTCCTTCCGTCGACCCACTCACTGAAAGAACCATATATAGCTTGAGAACCTAGGTTTCCGAACAGACTGCAGAATATCAGTCAGTCGAGCAAAACACACGCAACCCATAGCAACGCCTCAGATTGACAGATAAAATAATCAGGAATTTTCCAACTTTTGAGCGATTAGTTACCATTTTGTACACATTGTCATGTTAATTATAATTCAAATGCATTTTGTTTTATTGACTACAATATCATTGCTATTTGTCTGAGGGGCACTTTTGAATAATTTTGAAAAAGGGCAGGGGCTTGAGCCCCCAAAGCCCCCCTTCTGCACGTGCCTGGTTCTGAGACAAGTAGGCCATGTACACACTACAGCTAAATTCGGTTGTCAGTTCACCTTTTACTCCTTAATCGCATTCTGTACACACATAATTCACTAAAATACGGGAGTGACAACCGCATTCCACAACTGCATTAACTCCCGAAAAATACGGCTACGTTCACACTGTCAATTTTTGGGATTGACAACCGCATTTTCTTTACAGGTGTGAGTCTCGAAATGTCTCATTCACACAGCAGCTTACAGTTGTGTTTAGAATACTGTCTGAACGTGCAACAGGAGTCAAGCCCGTATTCCACACCAGTAACCATAGCGACAGTGACCAATGTAAAATCAAAGATGGCGCGGTCCATAAAACTGAAAGTCTTATCACTTTCTGACACGACAAGAATCCAATCGAGCCACGAGTTCATTCGTTAAATCTTCATTAAGCGACAGCAGCTTTTAAATTTGGGTGGAGAGCGGAGCATTTGAACATAAAACTCACGGGAGCGGCTCCGGTGGAAAATTGACGGGATCTAAAGCTTTCAATGACACGCAGCTCATTTCTCCGTTACTGTAAGTTACCGAAAACACATGAAAACGCGAATCACACGGTAGAAGCACGTTTGTGCGGCAGAGCGGCTCTCTCGCGCGCTGTCCAGTCCTGTTCCGTTCAAACAGTGCGTGTGTTCCAAGAATGCGGTTGTGAGTCCTGAAAATGTACAGGTGTGAGTTCGGTTACAGAACGCGGTTGTCACACCCGTAAATAACCGATCTGTGTGTGAACGTAACATATTAAGGACTCAAATATAGGACTGACAACCGTATTCTGCTGCTGTGTGAACGTGGCCAATAGGTAGTGACAACCGCATTTACAGAAATTCTATGCAGTGTGTACGGAACTGAACTGAACAACTAGATTGAGTAAAGGTATTTAAAGTGCATCTTCTCTGTATGGATGCAAGAAAATAACAGTGAAAGAAGTCTTAACATAGCATTTTTGGGCACAGTGTGTCAAACAATTACCTGCGGAAAAAGTGTGTTGCCAGATCGAACTCACAAAAGAAAGAAGCAAACATCAGGAAAGCACAGTAGCCAAATCTTTATGTTTTATACCATTGCGCTGTTAATAAAACCATCTCATATCCGCAAAGACCACTTTACAAAAACCACATAAACTGCCTGTGTCCTAAGAATGCCGGTTGAATGAGGTCCAACACTGCAAGTACAGCGCTCTCTAAAGCAGCCTCCCGAGCATAAACAAAACACAGCACGTCTATCACAAAATCGATGGATAAAAAGAGTCTTTAGCCAAAAAATGGCAGTAACAAATGGCTAAATTCTTCTTCACTCCTGCAAGAATCCAAAATGTTGCTATGGTTACAAATAAGTGACTGCTGTTCCCACACATAGCAAGCTTTTCAAAAAAGCGGGGGATGGTTTGTAATGGTGAATACAATGTACAAAAGGTATTACAAGAATTAAAAAGCTTCATTTAAATGAGTGATACTAGAAAAGTTCGGAACACACAGAAAATATTCACAGGGTTGCCTCAGTTTTAATATCATTCATTGTAACTCCAGATTATACAAAGTTGAAGAACAAAATATAACACATATATATATATATATATATATATATATATATAATACATTATATATCCCTGCTCCTCGTCAATTCCCTGCCTTCTTCATCACAGTGTACTTTATACATTGCATGCCACATACATAACCGAATTTAGCTAGCTGACAACAACGCATTAAAAAAGAAATTCTATGCAGTGTGTAAGGAACTGAACTGAACAACTAGTTGTAATGAGTATTTGAACGTGCATCAGAAATGTGTCTTCGTCTGTATGTGAGATGCAAGAAAATAACAGTGAAAGAAGTCTTAACTTAGCATTTTGACACGGGGCAAGTTGTGTCACAAACCCTGCGGTAAAAGTGTGTTGCCAGATCGTCACAGAAAGAAAAACACAAACAAGGACAAGCACAAAAACACCCAAATGCTTTATGTTTTATAGCACCAAAAAAATAAAAAAAATCTTATATCTCATATCCGCAACAGACCACTTTACTAACTCCATAAACTGCCTACAACATGCCTAAAACAACATGCCTAAAAGCACTTGTAATTATGAGGACATGGCAACACTGCAAGACAGCGCTCTCTAAAGCAGCCTCCCGAGCATAAACAAAACACAGCACGTCTATCAGCGGAAGTTTAAAATCGATGGATAAAAAGAGTCTTTAGCCAAAAAATGGCAGATAACAAATGGCTAAATTCTTCTTCACTCCTGCAAGAATCCAAAATGTTGCTATGGTTACAAATACGGGAGTGACTGCTGTTCCGTACACACATGGAACAATAATTTACGGGACTCACTCCTGCATTTATGGCTCGTTTCCACTGAGCGGTACGGTTCGGTACAGTACGGTACGGTATGCAATTATGTCCGTTTCCATTGTCAGAAGTTGTGAATGGTACCAAAATAGCGAACCGTACCGTACCACTTTTTTGGTACCCTTTCGTTGGGGTACCTAGCACAGCAAAGGGTACCAAAAGGGTGGAGCTAAACTCACTGCAGAAGTTGATTGGTTTACTAGAATTGTCACTTTTGCGTGATACAAGGGGATAAAGCTTCTCCTTCACTCGTTCCGCTCTGCTGTGTTCGGCTTATTACACCAGAGTGCGCAAACACAAAAAAAATATAACAGTGTGTTTTATAATTTTATATTTTCACACAGACAATAGCCGTTTCTCAATATGTGTTCTTGTCTGTTCTTGTGGACTTGTGAAACGTCATTGGCCAAAAACCCGCGTAATTTTCTAAATATTACTGTTATTGTGTCATGAAATGTAGTTTTAAGAGTTTTTCAGGCAAGAATGTAGTTGTTTAAAACTCAAATCTGCGGTTTATTTATAAATATATAGCGCCTATTTGAAAATTTGCTATGCCGATTTCGAAGCTCCAGGCGATCACCGGGTGCTCAGTGCTCATGTATCCGCCTCGAGCAGCCTTACGCTGGAGATGTTACGCTCGGCTAGTCCTGCTGACATTTGCCGCTGGCTCTGATGTCTCTGTAGTGATTAAACATGAGATACAATTCGTTTTGTGTATATTTAACAGGCATACGTGGTCTCATGAATCTATTATTTGTTCCTGGTCATATCGTTCTGACTGAGCACAAAGTTTAACTTTATATTTATTTTGAACTTTACCGTAGTAACTTACAGCGCTGACTTTGTAGCATACGTTTGACTGAATTGTTTGCTTTTGTCTTTATTTCCTATTATATAAGCCTCTTATACCTTGTACTTATACTTTTATAATGGCTATTATTGTTCATTAAAACTGACATAAAAGAGGCAGAGTTGTGCTTATTGTTGCGCTTTATTGTCGATCGCTACTTTCCGGCATACACCACGTCTATCAAATAAAGGGTACTGTTGGCAGTGGAAACGCAAGCTGAATCAGGGTGTTCGGCCCCGAACCGTACCGTACTGTACTGACCCGTACCGCTCGGTGGAAACGCAAGCTGAATCAGGGTGTTCTGTCCCGAACCGTACCGTACTGTACTGTACTGACCCGTACCGCTCGGTGGAAACGCAAGCTGAATCAGGGTGTTCGGCCCCGAACCGTACCGTACTGTACTGTACTGACCCGTACCGCTCGGTGGAAACGCAAGCTGAATCAGGGTGTTCGGTCCCGAACCGTACCGTACTGTACTGTACTGACCCGTACCGCTCGGTGGAAACGCAAGCTGAATCAGGGTGTTCTGTCCCGAACCGTACCGTACTGTACTGTACTGACCCGTACCGCTCGGTGGAAACGCAAGCTGAATCAGGGTGTTCTGTCCCGAACCGTACCGTACGTACTGTACTGACCCGTACCGCTCGGTGGAAACGCAAGCTGAATCAGGGTGTTCTGTCCCGAACCGTACCGTACCGTACTGACCCGTACCGCTCGGTGGAAACGCAAGCTGAATCAGGGTGTTCGGCCCCGAACCGTACCGTACCGTACTGACCCGTACCGCTCGGTGGAAACGCAAGCTGAATCAGGGTGTTCGGCCCCCGAACCGTACCGTACTGTACTGACCCGTACCGCTCGGTGGAAACGAGGCATTAAATGCGGTTGTCACTCCTGAAACTTGCAGTGTGTACATGGCTGTAGTAACATTTAAAAAATGTTAGTCAGCATCCAATTAAAATGTTTCAGAAAAAAACATTCCATGAACGATAAATAATGTTTTGTGCTGGCATTTTGAGAACATTATGAAAGACCAGATAACTTTGAACTCGATTGTTTTCTATAGCCTGCAGTGTACAGACTGAAATGAATAATAACATTTTGCTAACGTTCCTATTAAGTTATGAAAACGTTATTTCTGAATGATCTCTAATTGTTCAAAACGTCCAACTTTTTAATGTATAAAAAAGTTATTTCCCGGTCATGTGAATGTTAAAGGAACATTCCATTTTATCATTTTGCAAACATTATGGGAACGTTATTTTTGAACATTTGAACATTATTAACGACCATATAACGTTGAACTTTATTGTTTTCTAAACAGCCTTAAGTGAACAATAGCCCAGCTACTGAAAACATTAAGGGAATATTCAATTTGATCATTTTGCAAACATTATGGGAATGTTACTTTTAACATTTAAACCGTTCTGACGTTTTGAGAACATTATTCAAGGCCATGCAGATAACTTTGAAGGAACGTTCTATTAAAGTTTCTGGTTTGGTCATAACTTGCCAGAACGTTAGTCTGAGAACGTTTCCTGTTAGCTGGGAAGTAGGCAGTGCATTCAAATGGTTAATCCGTCCAAAACGGAGTTTAAATGTGATCTAAAATGATATTCCGCATCTTAAAACTCATGGATGTTTCCATACACCTAATGAAAACAAACCAAGCTGAGATGTTCTGCTGCAATACAAACATACAAATCTCAGCTTTTGTCATTCAAATAAAAGCGAGCTAACAAATAAACGCAGACTTGTGCCATCAGCTGATCTGTGTGTTTTGTGAAGTGACTTTCTGAGGCGCTTTATTTCTCATTTCCAGTCTGCTGGCTGTCATTTCTACAGCGCTTTGATGATAAAGTCATTATCTCCTCCTCTATTCAAAGCGCTGTCACACCGCAATTCATTTTCTCGACGCATACGTTACATTATGTGTCAATTTCCATTCAGAATTGTATATTCCACCAAAGGCTGAGTTTCATTCTAAACGCATTTGATACTCCATCAACAAAGCGCGAAGGGCTGATGTTCAAATGACAAAGTGCGCAGCTGCGTGTTATCAGACATTACAGACTGGTGTGATCACTGCTTGTGTTACATCTGCATGTTTGTCTCTGTAAATTATTCACTACTGTCAGACCCTCAAAGCGGATCTCACTCGAATCTAACTTATACTGATATTTGGCATCTCTGCCTAATAAATAAATAAATGCAATTCCCAAACGAGACTTGTGACAGACGCGCAAAGCTCTTTCGGTGCAAGTGCTGCTGTAACATCAGTAAGCGTGATATTTTACAAAGTCTAACATGCCAGACATCTCGATCTGCTGTGAAGTGACTTTACTCATTTCCACCGGGTGAATTCAATGACTAATGCACGGCAGCTTCAGAATTACAAACTATTCAAACCATATGACTGCTTTTAAAAACTGCATGCCGAGTTGTGTAAGAACGACTCCTGTGTAGGAAAAGCATGAAAGTCGTTTTGGGGAATCAAAGGGACGTTGAGAAATAATTTATGGGCTTTGGAGAAGTTTCTGATATCACATAAACAACAATGTGCACGGCACAACATTCATTTTTAGATGAAAAAGAACAGAGGAATTTGTAAAAAAAAAAAAAGACTTAACGATGATTACAAAGAGCATGATTAGTTTCAGGCCTCAGTTTGGACAGCCATTCTCACGTGTTATTTGGACTTGCAGATGCAGGTTCAGGCCACACGGCGGCGCTCACAACCACACATTCTTCAATGGAAATACACTACTTGTGCGTTACATGTACTGCACAGCATGTGAATACTCTCTTTATGTTTTTATGCATGTATGAATGTGTGTATACCTAAATACTTTTATGTAAATGTGGAGTAGCCTATACAAACAAAGAACGCTGGAATATACTCAACTTCCATTTACATTTAATCTGGAGCAATATCAAATCTCTTTCTTAACTGGGATTTGAAAGTTACAGATTTCTTTCCACAAAATTGGAATGTGAATTAGCTTACTACTTGCCTCAAATTGCAATTAGATGGCACTTTGTAAATGAAACCTGCATCCCAGCTAACAAGGAACACTTTCAGAAGCTTGGTGAACGTTCTCTCAAAGTTCTGAACAAACATTGTTCCAGTGATGTTAATAGAACATTCAGTCAAAGTTATCTGGTCAATGATGTTTTGTTGTTGTTGTTGTTTTAATGTTACAACTTGTTTCAGAATTTTCAGAGAACATTCAAAAGTAACTTTCCCATAATGTTTCCAAATGTTGCCAAAATGATCAAATTGAATGTTCCCTAAATATTTGCATAATAAAAAAAGTTTTAAAAAGATTTTAATAACTGGACCTTTATAATGTTCAGAGAACTTATTTTGAATGTTAGTATTTTTATAGATTTATATAGTCATAAATTAAATATAGTATTAACATATTTTTGTTATCTGGGAACATAGTGTACACATTCTGTAGTATACAGTAAATAGTAGCCTATGATAATAGTTTGAACATAGTCATTTTATTTCAACTTGAACAGAAATTAAAACATAGTGTAAGATGCCATTTTCATGCTAGATAAAAATATTCCAGTGTTATTTTAGCATCATTTATAGTTTGTTAATATTTTGACTAGCAGAACTAGCAGAACTATAAGAAGTTTAAGTTTTTTTTATATTTTTTAATTTGATTTTAGTTAATTATTTCATTTCAAGAAACAAAAATGTTTTTAATGGTTTTAGTTTTATTTAACTATAATAAATATGCAATATTCATATTCAAAGTTTTATTCATAATTAAACTTTATTCTAATCAGTTACATAAAAGTAAAATATTAAATATGGTTTGATCTAAACATTGCACATCTTGTTTATATCATGAATGATTATTCAGTGCATGTTATTACCCCCAAAAATGCTGTCTTAATAATTTTCATCAGTGTTCCTGTGGCTCAGTGGTAGAGCATTGCGTTAGCAGCGCAAAAGGTCGTGGGTTCAATTCCCAGGGAACACACATACTGATAAAAAAAAACTTATAGCTTTGGATAAAAGCGTCTGCTAAATGCATAAATGTAAAACTTCATCCACAAACGTTCTTTTCTGACTGATGCCGCTGCGGCTGCTCAGGTTATTGGAGAATGTTAACTGATCTGTCTTAAACTGCTGCATTACATAATGCAGACTTTCTAAAATCTTGCCAATATGGAAAACCAGACATATGCATGAAAGTAAAACAAAGACCCTGTAGAAAAGCAGATACTTGTGTGGTTTTGAGAGTTGCTGATGGGCAGCGAGTCCTTCAATGGCAGTCATTATGCATTGCTATATTTTGATCAGTCTTTTAAAGCCTTGAAGAAGAGGAAGGCCTCCGCTCAAGTCTTGAATTATTGCTCACATTCAGATATTGTATCCAGAGGCCTCGCAGAGCTGCTTTTGCAGCCGTATCATCATTACATTTGGGATTTACAGCTACTGTCAGATAGGAGACACAAGGGTTATGAAGGGCTTATTTTAGAGCACCGTGTCACTCACTGTTTACATCTCTCTCTCTCTCTCTCTTTCTCATCCCGCTCCTCCTCTACCTATCATGAACGATGCACACCCCATCCATCTGACTTTATTATAGCGGCTCCTGAATATGCAAAGCTCATCTCAAATGAGACGCATCTATCTTGTGTCATATTGCCCTGCCTGCTCTCAGAGCTGGAGAACTGAATCTTGGGATATCTGTAGATATTAGACTTTGCCATAAATTGAACTTTTTAATAAAACATTTACAGCATCTGCTATTTTAAGGCCAACTGTGGAAATATACAGTGAGCTAATTTAGTTTGAACGGACTGAAACCAGTAAACACAGCCAAGACTGACATGAAAAAATATATTCAGGTCCACTAGGTGTTATTTGATTATTTTTTGTAGGGACATTATGTTTTAAGTGTTGCACATCACGTCCAAGTAATTCCACATTTCATTATTAAAAATAAAATATGTAATAAATATTAACTATTTCATTGATAACAATAAAACATTTTGATTACTCAGTTGACTTTAATATTTTATAGAATATATAAATAAAATATAAAATTCTTATTAAAATAGGTTTATTATAATACATTATATAAAATGTAATTTTGTAAGACATCCATAAAAAAAATACATTTTTTTTTTTTTACTTTTCTTTAAATATCATGTCAATTGTCAACAGATATTACAAAACTTAGTCTGTACATTTCAAACAATTAATTATAAATTATATTTTAGAGTATATTAAAATAGGAAACCAATATTATAAATTGCAATAAGATTTCACAATATTAGTTTTTCAATGTATTTTTGATCGAATAAATACAGCCTTGATGAGCAGAAGAGACTCCCTTAAAAACATTAAAAACCTTACTGTTTCCAAACTTTTGAGCGGCAGTGTACAGTATATATATATATATATATATAGTTTCTTCAAACTATAATTTATTATAAAAGTATATAATAATAAATAAAATATTTAAAATAACTAAATATAACTATATAGTTAACAATAAGTCATACTATTCTACTGTATACAGTGTAGATGGATTAAATCTTTTTTTATATAAAGGCCAGAATGACTGTCGTGTGCTAATGAGGCATTAGTAATGTATGGTCTATAGAGGACTAAACATGACCACATCACACCAGAGCCCTCAGAGACTCGTATGTGAGCCATATCTGTACTGTTTGTCATGATCGGTGAGTATTTTTATCTCGGAGCGTGTGGGCAGGTTTGGTGCATCTGGCTGCACTGGGCCTTTCTTTTGTTCAGATGAGCGTTTGATGTGATGTCCTGTGACTGACGATGTGAAAAGAGCCCTTGGCACTGAGCTTGTAGGCATTAGCACGTGTTTCCCTCAGACAGCCGTTGATGAATATTTCAGCCAGTAGGAAGTCACGGCCTGTCCCAAACTCACTCTTTACAGAACGCTTTCTTAAACGCTCTGGATGGTCTCTCTGCTTCGGATTATAAACCCTCAACCAATGGCATGAGTTTGGGGCGGAGCTACATGACTGGCAAACCTGTTTGAAAATAGTCATTATTTATATAGCACAAATGTATAGAAGCTGGTTTCTGCCACAAGGATAAAAACATTAAAAAGGTAATTGCAACTTTTTATCTCACAATTTAACTTTTTTTCCAACATTTTTTCTTAAATTTTTCATAAACTCAGAATTGTGAGATATAAACAGAATTGTGAGATATAAACACCAGTGATGGGAATAACGGCGTTATAAATAAATGGCATTACTAACGGCGTTATTGTTTTCAGTAACGAGTAATCAAACTAATTACTGTTTCCCCCGTTACAACGCCGTTACCGTTACTGACAATAAAATGCGGCGTTACTATAATTTATTATAATATCATTATCATTTTATTTTTCAGTTCATCTGAATGGATGAGCAGTGTAGCTGTATTTGACGTACCGTAAACTCTAGTGTGAAGCGCACAGCTTGCCGTAGCTTTCTCTCACACACACACACACACGCACACGCACACGCACGCGCTCGCGCACACACACACACACACACACACGCGCGCGCGTGCAAAGAAAGATACAGAGCGAGAGAGTCTTTCATAACATGCAGAATTGAGGTGCTACATGTAAACGATATTCTTTGTTGTGTTTTCCTGTCAAAATAACGGAGTTCCTTTGGAATTCTTCAGCTTTTAAGAACTGCCGGGATCTCTGTTAGTGGGCAGAGCTAATGCGCAAACGACAATCTCATTGGCCGGCGTTCACCTATTATCATCCCTGTTTTGATTTCAGCAAATCATTTCGAGCGAACCCATACAACGTGATTAATATTCATGAACCCAGCAGCTCATTAATCCTTAGTGCGTTTTATATTGTTATTAGTGGTATAATTCGTAGTAGTTTTGTTATCTTATAATTTTTTTCCCCCTTTTTTTATAGAAACACTAAATGACAAACAATATCTTAAGCACCACCACCAGTCCTAAGTTCAGTCAACATGACAAATATGAATTCATACTTGGCTATTCTAATTACTAAAGTTATATCATCATATAATGCTAAATTATCATAATATCATATGCTTATAATGCTTGACTAACAGTAGATAAATAGTGTTGATGCTAACTGACTAAGTGTCAGTAAGATAAATAGTGTTGATTAATGTACAATGTTTTATAATAATAATTTATTCTATTTAGTGTCCATTTCATTCATTTAACATATTTAATATTGGGGCATCCAAGTTATTTGACATTTGAACATTTTTTTAAAAAGTAACGCAATAGTTACTTTCCCTGGTAATTAGTTACTTTTATAATGATGTAACTCAATTACTAACTCAGTTACTATTTGTGACAAGTAACTAGTAACTATAACTAATTACTTTTTTAAAGTAACGTGCCCAACACTGATAAACACAGAATTGTCAGATATAAACTCGGAATTGTGAGATATAAACAGAATTGTTAGATATAAACAGAATTATGAGATATAAACAAAGAATTGTTAGATATAAACAGAATTGTGAGATATAAACAAAGAATTGTTAGATATAAACTCAGAATTGTGATATATAAACAGAATTGTGAGATATAAACATGGAATTGAGGAAAAAAATAAACAGAAAGATATAAACAAAAGATATAAACACCAGAATTGTGAGATATAAACAGAATTGTGAGATATAAACAGAATTGTGAGATATAAACAGAATTGTGAGATATAAACAGAATTGTGAGATATAAACAGAATTGTGAGATATAAACAGAATTGTGAGATATAAACAGAATTGTGAGATATAAACAGAATTGTGAGATATAAACAGAATTGTGAGATATAAACTCAGAATTGTGAGATATAAACAGAATTGTGAGATATAAACAGAATTGTGAGATATAAACAGAATTGTGAGATATAAACAGAATTGTGAGATATAAACTCAGAATTGTGAGATATAAACTCAGAATTGTGAGATATAAACAGAATTGTGAGATATAAACAGAATTGTGAGATATAAACTCAGAATTGTGAGATATAAACAGAATTGAATTGAGATATAAACTCAGAATTGATATCAGAATTGTGAGATATAAACTCAGAATTGTGAGATATAAACAGAATTGTGAGATATAAACAGAATTGTGAGATATAAACAGAATTGTGAGATATAAACAGAATTGTGAGATATAAACTCAGAATTGTGAGATATAAACTCAGAATTGTGAGATATAAACAGAATTGTGAGATATAAACAGAATTGTGAGATATAAACTCAGAATTGTGAGATATAAACTCAGAATTGTGAGATATAAACTCAGAATTGTGAGATATAAACTCAGAATTGTGAGATATAAACTCAGAATTGTGAGATATAAACTCAGAATTGTGAGATATAACCAGAATTGTGAGATATAAACAGAATTGTGAGATATAAACAGAATTGTGAGATATAAACTCAGAATTGTGAGATATAAACAGAATTGTGAGATATAAACTCAGATATAAATTGTGAGATATAAAAACTCAGAATTGTAAGATATAAACTCAGAATTGTGAGATATAAACTCAGAATTGTGAGATATAAACTCAGAATTGTGAGATATAAACTCAGAATTGTGAGATATAAACTCAGAATTGTGAGATATAAACTCAGAATTGTGAGATATAAACTCAGAATTGTGAGATATAAACAGAATTGTGAGATATAAACAGAATTGTGAGATATAAACTCAGAATTGTGAGATATAAACTCAGAATTGTGAGATATAAACAGAATTGTGAGATATAAACTCAGAATTGTGAGATATAAACAGAATTGTGAGATATAAACTCAGAATTGTGAGATATAAACTCAGAATTGTGAGATATAAACTCAGAATTGTGAGATATAAACTCAGAATTGTGAGATATAAACTCAGAATTGTGAGATATAAACTCAGAATTGTGAGATATAAACAGAATTGTGAGATATAAACTCAGAATTGTGAGATATAAACTCAGAATTGTAAGATATAAACTCAGAATTGTGAGATATAAACTCAGAATTGTAAGATATAAACTCAGAATTGTGAGAATTGTGAGATATAAACTCAGAATTGTGAGATATGAGATATAAACAGAATTGTGAGATATAAACAGAATTGTGAGATATAAACAGAATTGTGAGATATAAACTCAGAATTGTGAGATATAAACCAGAATTGTGAGATATAAACTCAGAATTGTGAGATATAAACAGAATTGTGAGATATAAACTCAGAATTGTGAGATATAAACTCAGAATTGTGAGATATAAACTCAGAATTGTGAGATATAAACTCAGAATTGTGAGATATAAACTCAGAATTGTGAGATATAAACTCAGAATTGTGAGATATAAACTCAGAATTGTGAGATATAAATAAACAGAATTGTGAGATATAAACTCAGAATTGTGAGATATAAACAGAATTGTGAGATATAAACTCAGAATTGTGAGATATAAACAGAATTGTGAGATATAAACAGAATTGTGAGATATAAACTCAGAATTGTGAGATATAAACTCAGAATTGTGAGATATAAACTCAGAATTGTGAGATATAAACTCAGAATTGTGAGATATAAACTCAGAATTGTGAGATATAAACTCAGAATTGTGAGATATAAACTCAGAATTGTGAGATATAAACTCAGAATTGTGAGATATAAAACAGAATTGTGAGATATAAACTCAGAATTGCGAGATATAAACTCAGAATTGAGAGATATAAACTCAGAATTGTGAGATATAAACTCAGAATTGTGAGATATAAACTCAGAATTGTGAGATATAAACTCAGAATTGTGAGATATAAACTCAGAATTGTGAGATATAAACAGAATTGTGAGATATAAACTCAGAATTGTGAGATATAAACAGAATTGTGAGATATAAACTCAGAATTGTGAGATATAAACTCAGAATTGTGAGATATAAACTCAGAATTGTGAGATATAAACTGCAAATTGAGATATAAACTCAGAATTGTGAGATATAAACTCAGAATTGTAAGATATAAACTCAGAATTGTGAGATATAAACTCAGAATTGTGAGATATAAACTCAGAATTGTGAGATATAAACTCAGAATTGTGAGATATAAACTCAGAATTGTGAGATATAAACTCAGAATTGTGAGATATAAACTCAGAATTGTGAGATATAAACTCAGAATTGTGAGATATAAACTCAGAATTGTGAGATATAAACTCAGAATTGTGAGATATAAACTCAGAATTGTGAGATATAAACTCAGAATTGTGAGATATAAACTCAGAATTGTGAGATATAAACTCAGATCTGTGAGATATAAACAGAATTGTAAGATATAAACACAGAATTGTGAGATATAAATCAGAATTGTGAGATATAAACTCAGAATTGTGATATATAAACAGAATTGTGAGATATAAACTCAGAATTGTGAGATATAAACAGAATTGTATAAACTCAGAATTGTGAGATATAAACAGAATTGTGAGATATAAACTCAGAATTGTGAGATATAAACTCAGAATTGTAAGATATAATCTCAGAATTGTGAGATATAAACAGAATTGTGAGATATAAACAGAATTGTGAGATATAAACTCAGAATTGTAAGATATAAACAGAATTGTGAGATATAAACTCAGAATTGTGAGATATAAACAGAATTGTGAGATATAAACACAGAATTGTAAGATATAAACAGAATTGTGAGATATAATCTCAGAATTGTGAGATATAAACAGAATTGTAAGATATAAACAGAATTGTGAGATATAATCTCAGAATTGTAAGATATAAACAGAATTGTGAGATATAAACAGAATTGTGAGATATAAACTCAGAATTGTGAGATATAAACAGAATTGTGAGATATAAACAGAATTGTGAGATATAAACAGAATTGTAAGATATAAACACAGAATTGTGAGATATAAACAGAATTGTGAGATATAAACTCAGAATTGTGAGATATAATCACAGAATTGTGAGATATAAACAGAATTGTAAGATATAAACTCAGAATTGTGAGATATAAATCTCAGAATTGTGAGATATAATCTCAGAATTGTGAGATATAAACAGAATTGTGAGATATAAACTCAGAATTGTGAGATATAAACAGAATTGTGAGATATAAACTCAGAATTGTGAGATATAAACTCAGAATTGTGAGATATAAACAGAATTGTGAGATATAAACAGAATTGTGAGATATAAACAGAATTGTGAGATATAAACTCAGAATTGTGAGATATAAACTCAGAATTGTGAGATATAAACTCAGAATTGTGAGATATAAACTCAGAATTGTGAGATATAAACAGAATTGTGAGATATAAACACAGAATTGTGAGATATAAACAGAATTGTGAGATATAAACAGAATTGTGAGATATAAACAGAATTGTGAGATATAAACTCAGAATTGTGAGATATAAACACAGAATTGTGAGATATAAACACAGAATTGTGAGATATAAACACAGAATTGTGAGATATAAACAGAATTGTGAGATATAAACTCAGAATTGTGAGATATAAACAGAATTGTGAGATATAAACTCAGAATTGTGAGATATAAACTCAGAATTGTGAGATATAAACAGAATTGTGAGATATAAACAGAATTGTGAGATATAAACTCAGAATTGTGAGATATAAACAGAATTGTGAGATATAAACACAGAATTGTAAGATATAAACACAGAATTGTTAGATATAAACTCAGAACTGTGCGATATAATCTCAGAATTGTGATATAATCTCAGAATTGTGAGATATAAACAGAATTGTGAGATATAAACAGAATTGTGAGATATAAACTTGGAATTGAGGAAAAAAATAAGAAAAGCAAGATAAAAACTCAAGTGAGATATAAACAGAATTGTGAGATATGAACTCGGAACTGTGAGATATAAACAGAATTGTAAGATATAAACACAGAATTGTTAGATATAAACTAAGAACTGTGCGATATAATCTCAGAATTGTGATATATAAACAGAATTGTGAGATATAAACTTGGAATTGTGAGATATAAACACAGAATTGTGAGATATAAACATGGAATTGAGGAAAAAAATAAGAAAAGCAAGATAAAAACTCAAGTGAGATATAAACAGAATTGCAAGAAAAATGTCAGACTTGTGAGACAAAGTCAGAATTACCTTTTGTATTTTTTATTCGATGGTGGGAAAAAAGTGAATTGGGAGATGTAAACTCAGAATTCAAAGAAAAAATAGAGTTGTGAGATATAAACTGAGGAATTGCGAGAAAAAAGTGTTGAAATCTCACAATTCTGTTTATATCTTGCAATTCCGACTGTTTTCAGAATTGCGAGAAACAAATTTCAAATTGTGAGATACAAACATGAAATTGCAAAAAAGTAATAATTGTGAAATATGAATATGAACTTGCAATTACAAGAAAAAAAGTCAGAATTATGAGATAAAAAGTTGCAATTACGCTTCATATGTTTTATTCTGGGGTGGGAAACATTTTTAATTCAGAAGGGAAAAAAAACAATTGCAAGATTTAAACTCGGAATTCAGAGTGAAACAGAAGTGAAATTCAGAAGACAAAAAACTGAATTGAGAGATGTGAACTCAGAATTCAGAGAAAAAAAGTCAGAATTGTGAGAAACAAATCACAATTACTGCATTCACACTCACTAAAACATTAACCCTTGTGCAACCTTTTGGACATTTTTGTCACTTTTTAAACGGTTTACTTCAACAATAATCTGCCATGGGTCATCTTTAAAATGAGACCAAACTTAACTCTGCGCTCCCAAGATTCAAATTTGTATGACAGTTTTTTGACATGGACATTTTTGTCCACTATGGACATATGTGTAACTTTTTTAAATCGATGCACAAGGGTTAAAAACGGATTCAGTTTATCTTCGGTATCACAAGGTCTGTTGGTTACTATGGAAGCTGTAACAGAGGTTTCTCCATTCTCGATCCATATCATGATCGGTTTGGATTTAAATGCAGGGGTCTATGTCCAATATCCTGATTTATCATGACCACCAAAGCCAATTATTTATGTTTCCCTCTCTCAAGAAACTGGAGGATAAGCGCAATTTAGAGACATGATGATCATCTTTAATCCAGCATAATCCTGTATTAAACTCCACATGGAAATGCACAGAGATCAGCCAACATATGCTGATTATGGTGGAAGGACTTAAGAAACAAACCCTGATGTCTAGACCATGACTATTTGACTGGGCCCTAAAAACAGAAAAATCAATACAGATCCCAGGGACTCGTAATGGTCCAATTACTGCTTGTAGGTTTGTCAATGCCGAGTCTCCGAGGACAGTTGATAAAGGCCACTTGCATGCGTTTATTAGTGTACTGTTCTGAATCTATACATGCTTAATATAAGCTGATCTAATAGCTTATACCTTATAATTCTGATTAATGCATGCATTTACTGAAATATTCCACAGTGCACCAATTATTAATTAAATTAACATTATCCACAATAAGTCAAGTGTGAAAAGTGCATATATAATATATTTTCCATATATTGTTCATTTTTAAGTGAAATATTTAATAATTGCTATCATGCTTTATATATATATATATATATATATATATAGACAGAGAGAAAGTGAGAGAGAATTCATATATTAATAGTTTTATACATGTATATTAACCAGCCATCAAATAATTACAATATGTTTTACAAAAATGTAGATTATATCTAGAGATATAGATAGATATACAGATAGATGCGTATGAAAAAAAAAAAAAAAAAAATATATATATATATATATAAAATATAATATATAGTAATACGCAATTTATATCCCTATATCTATACATATTTAAATATACAAGAACCCATGTTATCGAAAGTGATTTTCCACATGACCACATGGCTTGAATCATACTGTAAACTACTAAAGCAAACATGGTCTAAGTTGATGGTCTAAGTGGGACAAACTAATTCTTTACCTGCCGTTACTTTACCAGGGGACATTATAGAATGGCTGAAAGTCAATGTAATATTCATTATAATGTCTGAACTAATGCCATTTGAATTCTTAGCAACTTCATTACTCATTTGTGGTCAGGCATTGCTCCACATTAGACTCTTGATTACCTCCCATCCTTCATAAGCTTTGCTTTCCATCCGGCCTCTGGATGAAAAATGTGTTAATATCGAAAGACATAAATCAAGGCTCATTGAGCAGATTCCCACCTCCGTCCGGAAAGTTTTCGAACATGTTCACTGGAGTGCAGAGAGAGAGCGAGACTACAGTGACAAAAAAACCCATCGATTATTAGACGTGTTACAAGCAATAAAAACATTGTTTTCAGAACAGCCAGTATTTACAAATAATTCTATTATACACTATTATAAATAAATGTATATATGTGACCCTGGACCACAAAACCAGTCTTAAGTCGCTTTGTAGCAATAGCCAAAAATACATTGTATGGGTCAAAATTATTGATTTTTCTTTTCTGCCAAAAATCATTAGGACATTAAGTAAAGATCATGTTCCATGAAGATATTTTGTAAATTTCCTACTGTAAATATATCAAAACTTAATTTTTGATTAGTAATATGCATTGCTAAGAACTTCATTTGGAAAACTTTAAAGGCGATTTTCTCAATATTTTTTTGCACCCTCAGATTCCAGATTTTCAAATAGTTGTATCTCAGCCAAATATTGTCCTATCCTAATAAACCATACATCAATTCAGCTTTCAGATGATGTATACATCTCAATTTTGAAAAATTGACCCTTATGACTGGTTTTGTGGTCCAGGGTCACATATGGTTCCATGAAGAACCTTTAACATTCATGGAATCTTTCCATTCCACAAAAGGTTCTTTATAGTAGAAAAAGGTTCTTTAGATAAGTAAAATGTTCTTCACACAAACATGTTCTTTCAAGAACACTGAAAGGTTCTTTGTGGAACCGATAATGGTTTTTCTATGGCATCGCTGTGAAACCCTCTTTTGGAGCATTTATTTTTAAGAGTGTATCTAGCACATTATCATGGCCTTGGTTTATGCAGCATGTTAGTATATACATACCAAATATCTGTAATTTTATTAATATTTTAGGCATCACAAAAGAACATTAAACGTAATACACTACACTATATTGTCTGCATTTTAGTGCTGTTTAATCATGGCTGCATTTATGTGATAAAATACAACAGAGACTTTTCTGATCATGCAAGCAATACATCGCAAATCTTAAACTTATGAGCTTCATTACCACAAACATAAAACTCTGTTTGAATCATTCATGGAGGTCTAAATCCATTACATTTTTCACAAAATGTAGCGTGCATACAGAGCTGTAATATTGTTTAATAATTTCACTGTCTTCGAGCAACTATAGGCTAATCATTCAGTCTGTTGCACGGAAGTCCGACTGGGTCAGAGATGGGACGCCTGGCTGTGTGAATCGTAAATTTAATAACCGAGCTCTAAGAGGCTTCTTTTAAGGCCATTAGTCAAAGGTAGGGACACTATCAGCAGGGTTGATTACAATACTGCTGAATATTCTCAAGGGGACCTGCTGTTCATTCATATTCCACCGTTTAAACAGCACATTCATCAATTACTGTAGCGCCGGCGGCAGAATGCACATCCCAAATACACATGACTCCACGAACACAATGTCCATGAACGGTCTCTGCAGGCCGAGAGTTACCTGTAGCCTGTGCTGGTTTTAAATGACCACTAAATGGCTCTCATCTGCTCAGCTGCATCATTCTGCAGTCAAATATAATGCTAAACTGTACATGCAATGACTGCCCTACATAGCTGTGCTAGTTTTATGTTTCATATTGTGAAATGGAACACAAACTGTATTTACAGCAAATGCACTACAATGTATGCCAGCTAAGCCAGCTATTTTACATTTACATTTAGTCATTTAGCAGACACTTTTATCCAAAGCGACTTACAAATGAGGACAATAGAAGCAATCAAAACCAACAAAAGAGCAACAACATGCAGGTGCTATGACAAGTCTCGGTTAGCCTAGCGCAGTACATGTAGCAAATTTGACATATAAATGTACTGAAACTGTTGGCCCTCCCCACATTTTTTAAAGGGGTCATGACATGAGAAATCAAATTTGCCTTGACCTTTTGGCATATAAGAGGTCTTTGTGCCATTAAAACATCCTGCAAGTTTTATAGCTTAAAACGTCCTCCTCATTATATAAAAAAAAACATTTATTTAATCCAGCTCCAAAAACGGCTTGTTTTGGATCTGAGGTGCATGGTGACGTCACCTAGATGCACTCGTTTGCATAAACACTGCCTCCAGAGCAAGACATTGACGAATAGTCTTCTTCTTACCATAGGCCCCGCCTACTGGCATTCATTTGCTAAACAGCTGACACGTCGCGTTAAAAGCAAATTACAATGACTGCCGCTAACTTGTCTATACTGGATACAGTATATTAGGGCTGTCAATTTTTTTTTAAATTTCGAATATTCGTCGAATTTAAAATAAAAATCCACATTCAAATGCAAACACGTTGCATTCGAGTTTTACATGTGCGTCAGGCAGCCTTATCAATGGCACACAAGATGCGATGACGATATATGTGTCATTGCATTTTAATGCTTTTTTTTTTAGCCTATCCAGTTGAACCCACTGGATGCGGCGCTGCAACGTTGTTCATTCAAAATATTGCGGAAAAAGAGAACATCAATGCAGAGATGACGTTGTTTACGTCAAAACTGAAACCAAGCCATTCACACAGAAAGCATATTTATCGCATTTTCTATAGAGACATCTATCAACGTTGCACTCGTGACTCGCACGAGAGCCGCATGTTTAGAAAGCCATGGAAAATTAATATAAGTTCAACTTTTAAAAAACATGTCTCGAGACTTTATGGCGTTTTTTCCCCATTCCACTGCATCTCATGTTTTTAAATGAAAAAAGTACTCTTTGTGATGGGTTTTCGGTCCTTTGTATTAAACTATAAATACATACATGATGCTGTTTTGTTTTTAATTGTTTAAGCAACTTGATTAATTATATATGGTTTACAAACATTATTTTAAACATTATGCACTTTTTTCCAAAGATAGTCGTGTTATTTTATTGCTTTGAAGAAACGTGCATTAGTAATATTTCGCTCGATGTGCCTTCTTCTGGCCTCAGGAGAGAAGCCAAAAGCTTTTTTCCCCCTAACTGAAATTATGCCTTTTAAATTGGAATATAATTCAAACATTGATAATATTTAAATACAAAATTCAAATTTAGTTTTTCAGCCATTTTGACAGCCCTACAGTATACAGATGCGTGTTCACTTTCGGACACAGTCCACGCACTTGTCTGTCATCAGGACAAATGGAGTGAAAATACGTTTGCTATGATGCATTTGGTTTAAACAGCCCATTCACGTCTTTGTACAGATATCAGAATGATCCCAGCATAAGGAACAAGTGGATCTTTTTTTATATATATTTTATATATAATATCAATATTATATATATTATATTTTATATATATTTTATATATTAATGTATTATTTTATGATATATATAAGATATTTTATTTTTAATGGCATCCCGGATCACTTGGAGTCAGAGGATTGTTTGGAGTATCTTGTTTTGTAAACGAGGCACAGTGTCATGGAGAGTTCACAAAAAAACATTTGTTGAAAGATGAAGCGGAACGTCTCAGTTACATATGTAATCCTTGTTTCCTGAAGGAGGGAACGGAGATGTCACGTCGGTGACTGATGAATTGGGATCTCGCTTCGAGAGACCAATCTACTTCGAGTGTAAACTAAATGAGCCAATGCACATTGGCATGCGATAATTGCATCCAGCTGCTGCTTGTCACGGCACGAGCATAAGTAGGCAGCAGGTGCAACGCATATTCAGGTTTTCGCTGAGTAGCCGAGCCGGGGACCCGGCCACTCAGCGGTGGTACAGCGGCCGTGGCGATGGGACGCGACGTCTCCTTTCCCTCCTTCAGGGAACTAGGGTTACATATGTAACCGAGACGTTCCCTTTCAGTCGGTCACTCCGAGTCACATCGGTGACCAACGAATTGGGATCCCTACCAGAGCGCCACGGCTGCTGCCCCTTCCAGCACCCCAAGTAAGCCACCTGATTCCCCCCGCGCTACTGGGGCAGAAGATAGGACAGGGCTTAAGCGGAGAGAGTCTATTACTGTTGTTCCTCTTTACCCACACAGTAAGACTATTGAATAACACTTGGAAAGCCTGCCATTTCGAGGGACACTGCGGAATCCACATCCTGCCCGCAGGAGGTATCATGTGGAGATTACACATATGGACTGGGCGTCAAAGGCAAGTACAACATATGGAATGTCTCTGAGGTGGCTCCGGCTCGGCTAGGAGGGAGTCAACACTGGCAGGGACGGCAGAGCGGAGTCTGCCAAGGGAAAGACATGGACTCACTGAGAGGGGAACCGTACCGTGGAAGAATACACACATGGGATCACCGTGGGGATCACAACATATGGCACCTAGCCTAGCACAGGGGTTAACCAACAGGCAACTTTACAAGTGTTAGGCCTGGCGCCAGATGCTCCGCCACGTCCGGGTGCCAAGGGTGACGGAGGAACTCCACAGGGTTCGCCTTGTAGGGAACTGAACTGAAGAGCAGAATAAGCGCCCGTATCCGGTCCGTAGAGGGGAATGGTGCAGCAAGCGAGACATCGAGCAGTTTCTCTGGCCTTACTGGCTACTTGAGGTGAGTACACGAGAGAACACTCGCTCTACACGAAGGCTATAAAACCTAGCAAACGTGTTTGGTGTAGCCCAGCCCGCAGCTCTACATATATCTGTCAGCGAGGCGCCTTGTGCCAACGCCCAGGAGGAAGCAACACTCCTTGTCGAGTGTGCTCTCAAACCAAGGGGGCAGGGTACACCTTGGGTTTGATACGCCAAGACGGTGGCATCCACTATCCAGTGGGCCAACCTCTGCTTGAAGACAGCCTTTCCCTTCTGCTGGCCTCCGTAACAGACGAAGAGCTGCTCTGAGGTCCTAAAGCTCTGCGTACAGTCCACATATATGCGCAAAGCACGAACGGGACAGAGCAAAGCTAGGGCTGGGTCTGCTTCCTCCGTGGGCAGCGCTTCCAGGTTCAAAACTTGATCCCTGAAAGGCGTGGTGGGAACCTTGGGCACATATCCGGGCCGGGGTCTCAGGATAACGTGAGAGTCGGCTGGCCCGAATTCCAGGCACGATTCGTTGACCGAAAATGCATGCAGGTCCCCTACCCTCTTGATGGAAGTCAGCGCAGTTAAGAGCACTGTCTTTATTGACAGAGTTCTCAGTTCTGCAGACTGCAACGGCTCAAAATGGGCCCTCTGCAATGCCGTAAGCACCAGAGGGAGATACCAAGAGGGTACAGGGTTCGGACAAGGAGGATTTAGTCTCCTCGTGACGCTCAGGAACCTGTTGATCATGTCGTGTTTCCCCAAAGACTCACCATCTACAGCAGGAGTCGGCAAGTAAGTTTGGCATCGGGCCAAAACAAATATTTGCCACTAGATGGCGGGCCAGAACACGGTCAAAGGATAATTTAAGAAATTAATTGATAAAAAATACAACTATAATTGCCTTACAGACTGTTATAGTGTCTTTTGTAACTAGTAGTGAGCTGTTACTCCATGTTAAATCCTGTAGTAGGCAGTCATTAACAAAAAGCCACATTTGTGTGGCGGTGTCCGGCAGAGTAGCCTATGTGAGCGGAGTGGAGCGTCAACAATTTCCCTTCCGCGCTCCGAGCATTTAATAATCACTCTGCTCCGGGTTCACCATTTCCCGCTCCCGCTCCACTCCTCACTTGCTGATATCAGAAACACCGCTCCGCCTTCGCTATCTCATGAGCAGTGATGGGAATAACGGCGTTATAAATAAACGGCGTTACTAACGGCGTTATTGTTTTCAGTAACGAGTAATCAAACTAATTACTGTTTCCCCCGTTACAACGCCGTTACCGTTACTGACAATAAAATGTGGCGTTACTATAATTTATTATAATATTATTATCATTTTATTTTTCAGTTCATCTGAATGGATGCGCAGTGTAGCTGTATTTGACGTACCATAAACTCTAGTGTGAAGCGCACGGCTCGCCGTAGCTTTGTCTCTCTCTCACACACACACACACAGACAGCGTGCAAAGAAAGATACAGAGCGAGAGAGTCTTTCATAACATGCAGAATTGACGCGCTACATGTAAACGATATTCTTTGTTGTGTTTTCCTGTCAAAATAACGGAGTTCCTTTGGAATTCTTCAGCTTTTAAGAACTGCCGGGTTCTCTGTTAGTGGGCGGAACTAATGAGCAAACGACAATCTCATTGGCCGGCGTTCACCTATTATCATCCCTGTTTTGATTTCAGCAAATCATTTCGAGCGAACCCATACAACGTGATTAATATTCATGAACCCAGCAGCTCCTTTATCCTTAGAGCATTTTATATTGTTATTAGTGGTATAATTCGTAGTAGTTTTGTTATCTTATCAATTTTTCCCCCCTTTTTTTATAGAAACACTAAATGACAAACAATATCTTAAGCACCACCACCAGTCCTAAGTTCAGTCAACATGACAAATATGAATTCATACTTGGTTATTCTAATTACTAAAGTTCTATCATCATATAATGCTAAATTATCATAATATCATATTATAATGCTTGACTAACTGATGCTAAGTGTCAGTAGATAAATAGTGTCGATTAATGTACAATGTTTTATAATAATAATTTATTCTATTTAGTGTCCATTTCATTCATTTAAAATATTTAATATTGGGGCATCCAAGTTATTTGACATTTGAACATTTTTAAAAAAAAGTAACGCAATAGTTACTTTCCCTGGTAATTAGTTACTTTTATAATGATGTAACGCAGTTACTAACTCAGTTACTATTTGTGAGAAGTAACTAGTAACTATAACTAATTACTTTTTTAAAGTAACGTGCCCAACACTGCTCATGAAAAGTATTTCAGTAGGTTTGAAATATCACAGTTCTGTTGATAACGTATATTAAAAAATAAAATAACAGGAGAGTTTCAACGTGGCTTATTGGAACACTAGTGTACAAACTTTTTTCCTACCACATGAGCTAATAACATGGTTGTAAGCATTAAAAGGTATAATTGCTGCTTTTTGCAGTTCAAATTTTGTTTGTGATGAAAATAACAGTACGTTTTCATCAGTTATTTTACCTACGGATTGCTGCATTTCTTACAGATTTCTGCTCATTCGAAATCGGATACAGATGAAGTAGCACTGTAAGATTACAGTTTGAATGCATTATTGAGAGAGCGACTGCGTGTGAATAAGTGTTGTAGTACTTGTTCAAATCTTGCTTTCAGCTGAAAATATTCAGTATCTAGAAGGAACAAACAAATTCCTTGAGAACTATCATATTCTTTCTGATTTGAATGATCCTTCTCTATCAAGCTAGCTAAATATGTTTAACATGTGAATTCTTGCTAAATATGCAGTTATATTACGGGTCGTTGGCATGAATTGTACTCGTGATGGAGCGGTGGTGGACTGTGGAGCGCTCTTGGAGCGTGTGAAAACCACGATGCTCCGACTTTTAAAAAAATCCGCTCCTCGCTCCAGTCAAAATCACACCGCTCCACTCTGCTCACGTACTCTGATTGTGAGTAACTATTGCTGTCATGACAGATCTATTTCAGAACCAGCCGCTATCAAAATTATCTGGCTGCAGGCGCAGGCCAGATATTATTGCTGGCGGGCCAGTTTTGGCCCGCGGGCCGCCTGTTGCCGACCACTGATCTACAGGATCGTGATGTGCACCAATTGCGGCAACATACACTTTTAGGGTGGAGGGAGACAGCCTTCGCTCCAACCCCACCTGTGCAAGTAGGCTCACTGGGGGAAACGCATACTTGCGTAGGCCAGCTGTGCGCCAGTGCATCCATACCGAGGGTTCCCCCGGTCAGGGAATCTGTGTCAGCTGCGCCATGTGGATACGTTGTTTTCGTTCAGATCAAATCACAACAATGTAGGAAACATATCCGGCGTGATGCAGCTGACACAGAACAGCATGCGCTGTTTACGTCCAGCGGATACTCTCCAAAATGGCACTAGGGTGACACGGAGGAGACGAATTGTTGAATAAAATTGTTGTTTTTTTTCTTGTGCGCACAAAAAGTATTCTCATAGCTTCATAAAATTACGGTTTGACCCCCTGATGTCACATGGATTATTTTACCGATCTCCTTGCTACGTTTCTGGACTGTGAACATTTCAGTTGTATTGCTGTCTATGCAGGGTCAGACAGCTCTCAGATTCCATCAAAAATATCTTAATTTGTGTTCCGAAGATGAACGAAGGTCTCACGGGTTTTGAAACGACATGAGGGTGAGTAATTAATGACAGAATTTAAATTTTTGGGTGAACTAACCCTTTAAAAACAATATGTGGGGACAATAATTTTCGTTATTTATCCCGTTTTCTTAATGTTTTGTATGATGGACATCTAGTTGTATTATAGGCCTATCACATATAGCACCATTAAAAGTACGACGATAAAAGGCGAATGTATACTTCTCGCTCACGGTTGAATCCCCAAGCCTTTCAAAGCCTTTTTTGACCATGAACGGAGATAAACGTGTTCGGCGCATGCGCACTATAGGGAGGACTGTTCTTTTTAAGCGCACAAATCACTGTAGTCTGCGCGTGGACATAAAAAAAAAACTATTAGCGGACTGTATTGATGACAAAAATTACACAACACAGACAGTACGCGAGAAGTTACACTTTCAACTTAACACTTCATTTTTGGATATTTAAAGTATGATGACAGTGTTAAAAATTAACCTTCTACAAATCATCTGATAATATTATTATTTATATTTTATTATTATATAGATGTAACATTTTCTAATAAAAAGCCTCTTTTCTTAGTAGTATTTAAAGAAATCGAATGATCTTTCAACTATTCAAACTAGTTTTCAAAATGATCAATTATTCTCTGTATATAATGTGTGTATTTATGTATGTATAAATACACATTCATATATCTATCTATCTATCTATCTATCTATCTATATATTGTTGTAATGTTTTGTTGTTCAAATCATTAAAACAACTTTCAGCTTAACAATTAAGCATTACATGTTATCCATGCAGTTTTATCCATTCTTTTAGTTTATGTCATGATCAGCTAAAAATAAACCTGAATATTTTTTACCTGGTTAGAATTGTGCCAGATTACTTTTGGCTCATCCATAACATTGAAAATGGAAGGTCAAGTCCAGAGCATTGCATTGTGGGATACAGCACGGCATGTAGTAAGCTCTGTTGTACACTGAACATTTTGGCAAATGTAACAGGTTCAGCCGTGCATCCTCTGCACACAGAATATTCAGTCTATTGCAGCAGTTAGAGTAGCTTATGCCAGTTCTGAACATAACCACAGTTTGCATGGAATTTCATTGATAATGTATAACCACAAATTCATCCACACTGTCAAAAAAGAAAAAAATGCTACAGTAAAAACATGTGGCTGGTTTATCATATACAGTTAAAAACTGCAAATGGTTTAAGGTTGCATTAAATGCAATTTATCTGAAAAATCCTGTTGAATGCTTGATTTTTGCAAGCGAAAACTATGAATTATATAATTTATGATGCAAACAGTAAAAGGACATTCCACAGATTTCCCAGATTCTTTTTTTTTTTGTAATGATTTTTTGGTGTTTTGTGTTATATTTTATGAGATTTATTCAATGTTGATTGCATTATTTTAATGTTGGTGTGTAACCCTAAAGGTGTTTTTTCTTTCTATACATGAGTACTGGGCATATTTTATGGGCAGACAATTCCTCTATCCATAATATTGCTTTCTCCTGTGAAAGTCATGTAATCGGAATCAGAAGCGACTATTTAAAGTTAAATACATGTTAATGATGGATTTGTTTCTTACAAACACACAGCTTTTCCCTTCACAAGATGTTAACTGATGGACTGGAGTGGTACTGATGTTTTTATCAGCTGTTTGGACTCTCATTCTGACGGCACCCATTCACTGCAGAGGACCCATTGGTGAGCAAGTGATGCAATGCTACATTTCTCCAAATCTGTTCTGATGAAGAAACAAACTCATCTACATTTCAGATGACATGAGGGTACGTAAATGTTTAGCGGATTTTCATTTTCGGGAGAACTATGACACTATTTACGAGGTGGCTAATTCGTACGACCTCACTCTACAAATTCATACGATTTTTGTTCAATCGTACGTGTTTTACGAGTGGCCAATTCGTATGAATTTGTACGAATGACCTACACCTAACCCTGCCCCTAAACCTACCCTTCACTGGGGTTTAGACAAATCGTACTAAATCGTACAAGTGAGGTCGTACGAATTAGCCACCTCGTAAAATATGTACGAATTGCCGAGAGATAGCGTTGGTTAAACTCCTTCTGACTCGAGTTCTAAACCAGCACATGGTCTGCTGGACACCTGTCTATCTCTCTCACACACTTTCCCTCACTCCTTCTTAAAAGTTACAGACACACATTCTCTCACATGCTCGCTGTTTCTCTCTGTGGTGGTCAGTCATTGTCTCGTGTCTTCATTAGTATGCTGGGAGCTTGTCTCTATGATGGGTGGTGACTTGGTTGGATGCACTCTCTCTGTCTCTGGTAAATGAGTATAATTATTTTCAGAGCTGCGGGCGACTCATGCATGTTTTATCCCTCCATCTGGACCGCGCGCGCCGCGCCGCACAATGGTGATAAAAGATGTTTCTCGTCCCCACATCAAGGATGCATGTGCATGGACGCGGCCGGGCCCCTGAAGTGGCGGAACGGAACGGGACGGGGGGTGAGGCTTCACACATCCTGTGCAAATCGCAATGCATCTCTCTCGGCATGACAAACAGTGACACGTCTCTCCGGCACGCATTTGGGCCCCCGCGTTCAGCCGCTCTTAACAGGAACTAGTGATCTGTGAAGTGACAAATGAACTCTGAAGCACTTTTGGTCTGGCAGAGATTGTGCATGAAAAAAAAAAAAAAACAGTGGGAGGAAATTCTTGTTTGTCTTCACGTGGCTTCATTTGGTTCTTTGTTAAAGGGATAGCCCACCCAAAAATGAAAATGATTTTGTGTTAGGGTTAGGAAAGAATGCATAAAGTAAATTATGATTTTGGGGTGAACTGAGGGGAGGAAATACAGGTGAAGTGTTATTTCATGAAAATAAAACTTTGACAAATCAAAATGCATGAAAACATATTTTGCGTCTTTATTGGTTAAAGATGTAAAATATGTAAATTAGGCCCAATCTTATTAATATATGCACACATTAGCATATTAGAACAAAGGTGATACAGACTGTAGGGAAGAAGTCACAACTTTTTGGTTTAAACATGATCATTAACTCAGTGGTTGGCAATTGTCAGATTCCTTTTGTCAAAAAGTTGTTTAAAAATTAAATATATTTAATAAAATATTTGATAAAGCACCCTTTTAAAAGATAAAATCCCCCATAAAATGATGATTTTTTTTTAACAAATGCCTCAGCAGTATCAATTTAGAAGCAGGAAAGTGTCTATGCAATAAACCAGTCTTTTAAAAAATATGAAATATTAACTAACAAACAAACAATAAATATAAATAAATGCAAAATCTGAGGTCTATTGAAACATTAACTTTCAATAAAGTACAAGAAAATTACGTGTTTATAAATTTTGTAAGCTATTATTTTCGATTTTTTTTTTTTTAAGTTTGATATGATAGAATATGCTAATTTTTTATTATTCAACCTTCATTTATGTCTGACACCACAAAATGTGTGTTGGTTGTGTGTTTTTTTGTGCCTGATTATGTGGAATGGCCTCACTTTCTCTCTCGGGCTCAATTTACAGGCGCACATACGCAACAAAAGACATTACACAGATGGCACATACATGGAGTTCAATTTGCATACCAAAACTCTCTAAATGTCAACAGGGAGATATGCGGTCATATGCTGCACAGTATCTCCTCTAGCCAACACGCAGACATGCGCTTCATGTGCATACTAACATACCAGTACAGCTGTTCTGCTGCATGTGGATATGAAACAACTCCACACACAGAGGAGGATTTCAGCTGGTCATTTATCTGAACGTCTCCGAGACAAATGGCCTTTCACAGTCACACAGCCTTTGGTTTAGACAGTCAAGGACACGGGTTCTCACTGATGTAAAGCACAGGGAAAACAATTACCTTCACAAATAATGAAAATTCTGTCATCACCGTCTCTCCCTCATGTCGTTTCTGCAAAGAAAGTGATAAGTGTTAAGTCTACGTTTTGCCATTTATCAAATACTTGACTCTGATTGGTCAGTCATGCCATCCAGTGGTCCGATATCAGCATCGTTAGAAATAGAAATGGGGATGTTAGGATTAACAGAACTTTGGATAGTTTCCATATACTTATCTAGATCAACTTTGAATAAAGAAAATAGAGATTTAGTGCCAGTACATTTTTATGTATGTGAAATTTAGCTAGCAGGAAAAAAATTAACTAACTAATATTTTCCTACACTCTAAAAAACATTGGGCCTACCCAATATCTGGGTTAAACATATTGGATCGCTTGTTGGGTTATTCTTAATGTTTATTGGGTTATTTCTATAACAATGCAACTTTTAAATTTCAACAGTCAATTGGTGCAACCGAGACAGAAGATACGGTGGTAATTAAGTTTCATGTTGAGGTATAAGATGCATGAACCATGCCGCTGATATTAAATCTAGTGGCAAGTTTCAATATGCATGAATCACATTTGACATTGTGATATTGCTTGATTCTGTTTAGTTTAGGGAAATAAAAGTCACCAATTACTCTCACAAAACATCTTTCGAGAGTGTCATGCTGTGATGTTTTAGCATTTTAGCTTTCCGCGCTTCGGATGAGGCCGGGGCCGTTTATGTATGCGTGTTCGGTAAAGAGAGCATGTTTGAGGTTATATTAGCCTGATGTGAAATTAGTATACATTATGTGTCATATCCCTCATTGCCTCTGTAAATTGGATTCTGTTGAATGGTGGCGCACGGCCGCGCTGTTGCCTCCCTTCCCTCTCATTTCTCCGTCTCTCCGCAGCCATTTGCCCAGGATGAAAGTGATCTGCAGCAAATTTGTGTATAATATATTATAATGACATGGCTAGAGGTGCTTCCACGACTTCCAACGGCGCCCCCTGGAAATAAGCTAATATGGAATTCTGCTTGTCTGCATAAAATAAAAGAGTTTAAAGATTGTGCCGGCAGAAAGAGAGTATTGACTTACTGTATGGCTTGAACACAAAGAAAGGTCGCATGGATTACAGAGCGGCTCACTGAAACACAGATGCTGACACACACACACACACACACACACACACACACACACACACACACACGTGGCTGTGTGCGCAAAATCATTCTTGCCCAAAAGCTGTCCATCTCTAAAGAATGTTTTAAGGGAACAAATCACGCTCTTTTGCTTCCATGCACTGGCTGAGGTCTGTCTTTTGTGAAATGTGACTGCTTTGATGGCTTTTTCCTGCATTCAGGCCACATCAAGAGTATTTTTCTAGTTAAAAGTGACGGTTATATGAATTTCAATTCTTTTTAGATCCTTACATTCAAATTCAAATTGCAGTTTAAAATTCTAAATTCAGTTCTGATTTGAAAGTACATGACCTGCATGCTGTCATCTTGAGTTTAGTCTGAGCCAATCATCTGTGGCTAATCACTCTGGCACCGCCCATATCAAAATGATGCTGTATAGTGAAATGCTATGAAATAAAGCTAAAAAGAGGAATTATATTATATATTACATATTCATGTATTACAATATATAATACAGCTATGACACCAGCCATAGTATAAAGGATGGGCAAAACATATTATCACATCCTCATGTTGAGTTGACCTGGACTCAACAATGAACATAGAATTGTTAATTTAAGCGCATATTAATAGATGCTATAAAAAATTAACACATAATCCAAAGTATAACTTCAGCAAAATAATTGCTATGTGGCCCATTTAAAAAAATAAAAAATAAAATGATTCGAGCAACATGTGAGGAAGTCACAGTATTTTCACTTTTGGCTAAATTAGTCCCATAAAACCAGAAAGAAATGAATGAAATACTAAATTCTATAGGCATGACATTTCAAACTATATGGTGCATAAATCTCGTCAGCATTCCCATTCATCTCAAACTTAATGAAAATACAATATTGATTAAATACAGGCAGTAGGTTTGGTACTGAAGGGTTTGCTCTCCACTTGACATCAAGTGCACAATCTAGATCCAACTGAAAGCTACTGTCCTTTGTTTTCACCAAAAAGCTCCCCTCAACTGTTTGCTTTATTAATAGTATGACAGCTAGTACGATCCATGTAATGGAAAATATCATATGCAATTTGAGCGTCATGCAGGTAAGTAAAAGAAGCCAGTATTTTGCTCCTCTAAACGTGGCATCAGGAGCTTCTGTACTGCATGTGTTTTTATATTCAGGTGACACAGTATCTCCTGACCCCAGGTGCCTTTGTTCCACGTCAGACGCGGCGTGATTTATCCCTCCGTCTGATTGAACATGCTCTTGTTTTTGTAATGATAACCATCTCAACCGTTTGTAGCCGTCCAATGAAAGTGACAGATTATTTGTGGCTGCTCCAGCAGCGGCCCAACCTTCCCTTAATTGGCACCCGAGCTCGATTCTGCCTCAGCGCAGCAATGATGGTATGGGTAAGTGCAGCACTCCTGCAGGCGCTCGACTACTTAAGCATTCCCAATCGGAGTCAGACCTTTCATGGCAAACACACACACACACACACACACACACACACGCGCGCAGGAAGTTTCGCTGTCATTCTGCGCGGAATGTGGCACGCATGCATGCAGTCTGTTTCATCGAGCCTATTTGGCGAGAAAAAAAACGCACACGCACACACACTTTATCAGCATTTGTGCCTTGGTCTCCATGGCAACTGTATAATGGATTTGCCCTAATTCAATCCCAGAAGCGATTCCGAAGCATATATAGTGGGGGGTGAAAGGCTGGTGCCTGGATTCTTTTGAAGTCGGGACTGACACGTCAAGAGGCGAGTCAAACGACGCGATAACAGATAGAACACAAGAGGCGCGAAAATATTCACAGTAAGCCATCACACGCTCTCCCTTTCTCTGTTCTTGCGCTCTTTCTCTTCCTTCTCTCCAGCCCATCCCCCTCTGTTTGCTCGCTCTGACATTCACAATCCAGGACCCCATTGGATTTCACTCCCACCCCTAGATTTGTGCTTTATTGCGATGCTCTCCTTGAAATAGAATGGGAATTATAGCCAGGGTCAGAAGCGTTTCAGTGTAATAAAGTGCCGAAGAAAGAGTGAATCTGAAGTGACGCTCTCATGAATTCCAGGTATGTGAGACTCTTCAGCAAATGAATACTCTTGGAAGCCATTATGATGCGGGACACAATACAGCTAGAATCGGCAGGCGGTGATGGAGAGATGCTGTGATGAGGACGGCCTGCCTCTTCAGTTCATCTGCTCGGTGACCTTCTGCTCAGGTGTCTCGTCTGAAAGAGACACGGACGGTTTTCTGACGCTTCTGCTTCCCGAGGGTCAAGTCATGAAGGGAATGCAATGAATTTACTAGATTTGATTCACTTATAATAACCATTTTAGGTACTAGAACACCCATAAGAATCAATTAGCAACACCCTCATATGCTTTTATTATTAAATAAAATTAGTTGCATAAAAACCTTACATACAACATTCAGCACAGGTCTGAATCTGAAATCAGAAAAAAACATTAAAACAAACTTAATTAAATATTAAACATTAAAAAGAAATAAATGTTAATATTTCAAGGATAATGAGGACTATTTTAATTTCCAAGTTCAAAATGAGCTATTTGTTAGAAAACAACATGCAATGCTTTAAAAAAAATTAGTTTACTCTCTAAAATACAATAAAATAATCAAAATCACCATCGTTGTGATTAGTATCATAATCTGTAGCAGAAATAGCCTTTTGGTGGAGACCATCCATGAGGAACAATTTAATCAGCATTATTTTAGTATTATTTATATACTGTTTATAGTATTTATTAATGTTTTAATTTTCAGTTTAGTTTTAGTAATTTTGTATCATTTCTGTTAGTTCTTGTTTTTTATTATTTTAATTTATTTTATATTTTAGTTTTAGTAATTTTATACTTCAACTTAAAAATAATTTTATTTAAGATAACAGCCAAGGCAACATTTTTAATACAATTTTATGGTCTACCTATTTGTGCAATAACATCAAAGTCAACTTAAAATGGCACATGCAACCCATTTAATTCTGTAATGTGACATGTAATGTGAGATGATCGTGGACTTCAGGAGAAACCCCCCAGCTCTCCCCCCACTCACTATCATGAACAACTCTGTGAATGCAGTGGAGTCATTCAGGTTCCTGGGAACCACCATCTCTCAGGACCTGAAGTGGGACACTCACATCGACTCCATCGTGAAAAAGGCCCAGCAGAGAATGTATTCAACCTGCCACAGGCGCACATGACACAGTTTTACTCTGCTGTTATTGAGTCGGTTCTGTGCTCTTCTATAACTGTATGGTTTGGGTCAGCCAGCAAATCAGATATAAGAAGACTGCAGCGGACTGTTAGGACAGCAGAAAGGATCATTGGTGTGCATCTGCCCAGCCTTCAGGACTTGTACTACTCCAGAGTGAAGAAACGGGCAGGTAACATCATCACAGACCCCTCTCACCCTGGACACGACCTGTTTGCTCTTCTCCCTTCAGGCAGACGCTACAGATCTCTGTGCACTAGAACATCTAGGCATAAAAACAGTTTTTTCCCCTATGCCATCTCCAGCCTAAACCACTAACACAGGAATTATTACCTGTGTTCTGTAATTCTCTAACCCTAATTCTTGCCTGTAATTCATCCCCCATCTCTAATTATTTACTCTCTCTAGAACTATGTAAATATGTATGCATAATTTTCTATACAGCTGTATATATAGAGTAAATAAGGCACAAATCTGTACATAAATCTTCTGTTCCAGATTCAGACACATTATTATTATTATTATTGTTAAGGCTTATTTAATGTTCTGTTCTCATGTCAGATATGTATGTTTATATGTATGTATGTATGTATGCATGTATGTACCAAGAGCTTCTTAAAAACCACAACAAATTCCTCGTGTGTTTGCACACACTTGGCGAATAAAGCTGATTCTGATTCTGATTCTGATTCTGATGTTTTCACGTAAAATATATATACAGTATATATATATATAAATATAAAAGATATTCAAAGAAGATATAAAAAAAATAAACTGTGGGATTTTATCCATGTGTGAGGGTGAGGATGTTACATACCAGATGTATATATTTTTGTAAAACATTTAGAAAAAGTAAATTGATTTTATGCTATTGTTGTTTCTAAAACTAGAACTGAAAAACAAAAAAAAACTAAAACAAGGAGAAAAGAAAAAAGTGCATTGAGAATGCCTTGCGATTTCAAATAGATTTATCTGTAAGATGCAGAAGCAGATGTGAAATTATATTATAAATAAATGAACATGAAGGAAATGCAGAAAGAAAGCGAGGATACATGGATTTCAGAAAGATTTGATGTGCATGTATCCCCGTACGAGCCGAGTTCTCAGAGATGGAGGATTTTGGCACAGAAATCTGGATGAAGGGGTTTGGAGCGGGAGCCTGAATCCTGACACATCCCTAGATCTGCTCCCCTGTGGACTTCCTGTGATCCGCCTGCCTCTCACCCTTCCCCCAGGGAAGCATCACTCTCACCCCAGACCATCACATCACCTTCCCACCCACCTGTCTCCACCTTCTCTCATCCTCATCTCATCCTCTGCTCTTTCAGTATGCCTTCGCACCCCCACAAATTGCTTCATCTATTCACCTGACTGCTGATATCTGACATGAGCGGCTGAGAGCTTCTGTGTTCCTGCAAGCCAAAGAAATCCTGCTGCAACATTTCAGCATCACCATCTGCCACGTGACAACTTCAGACGGTCTCAGCAGAACGTAACGGGGCGCTGCTCGACAAACAAGGTGAAAAGAGACACGCTCCTCTTGGGAAGTTCCTACTTATGAGGTCGGGACTTGGAATTACAAAAAAATGTTAGATATTAAATGCACATTTTTATTTTAGACCTACGCAACAAAAGGAAGAGTAAAAATGTGTTATGGAACTGTTGCTTCATGCTTTTAAGTTATGTTGAAATGCACTGCATTTATGAGATGACATGAGGGCAGCAAGTGAACGTTTGCTTCATGCTTTTAAGTTATGTTGAAATGCACTGCATTTATGAGATGACATGAGGGCAGCAAGTGTAACGGGTTTGGTGGGTTGCATGTTCTGTAACATGACATGAGACTTAGTAAAGTGAGATGACATGAGAATGCAGTTTATTTACTTGGTACAATAAAAGCACTTTTTTAATTCTTTGCAACAAAATAAAGCGTAAAAGGTTCACATTTGAAGTGAAATGATTGGTTTATCAAGTCATGTTGAAATGATCACATTTACAAGATGTCTTCAAAATAAAAAGTCCTAAATAAACAAAAAGATAACATGAAGAATGATAATAATCCAGAACTAACTATCTAAATACAAAACAAGACATGAGTAAATAAATACACACATATATATATATATATATATATATATATATATATATATTTATTTATATGAAACATTTTGTTTTAGTATTATTTAGATAATAGTACAGTTTTATTTATATTTTAATTAATTCGTTTTTTTTAGTTTTTAGGTTTCATTTTATTTTTTTAAAGTTATTTTAAAATATTTTAAGTTATTTTTTAAGCAATTTTAATTGTTTCTGTCATTTTTATTAGCTATTGTTTTAAATGTCTATATAGTTTTTATTCATTTTTGTTAGTGTTTTAGGGTATGTTTACACAACAGTGATGTTCTGAAAATGGAAAAATCTTTACCATACAGACAAAAACATTGTCAAAATGATCCCTATTTACACAAATGCATGACAATGACTAAAATGCTGTAATATGCGCCAGTAGTGGGCAATGTCACCTTTAAAGAAACACAGTACCTATAGAGTGAACACATAATATGAATGTGCATGACATCACCGTTTTCACAAATTTGCGTTTTTGTAGTTTACACAGAGGCAATAAGAACATCATTTTCAAAAACTTGAACTTCGAAACCCGTTTTCAAAAGTTAGCATTTTCAGGCCCCCAAAACACCGTTGTTGTGTAAATGAATGACCGAAACGCATAAAACGTTTTGTTTTTAGTTGAAAATGGTGTCGCGCAAAGGCCCCCTTAGTTATTTTGGCACCGCAAGTTAAACTAAATAAAAAATGCGAAATATTACCTTGGCAACTGGCTGAAATAAATTAAGTTCTTTATTTTATGTCATTTAATTTCCGTTATTTTTATTTCAAGTATAGCAAAAACGTGTTTGTTTTTATGGTTTTAGTTTTAGTTAATCTGGTAATAACATGATAATCTGGTTAACATGACCATGCTTTAGTTCCTGACATAACAGACATGTTTTGAACATTGTGCGCCAGCCAAGCAACTGACATTGAGATGAATATGAATGCCAACGAATAGCTCCATCTCCAAAGTAGGCGTTTACCATGTGCACCTGAATGCAGCAAAAGTCTCGAGTTGCCCACCGGTAATTACGCTATTTTGGTGGCGCTCAAGTGTGCTCGTAAATACAATAATTCCACATGATTTAAAGGCAGCAAGAGACAAAGAGAGCTCGCGAGCGAAACAACAGGAAGGGGGGTCTGTAGCGCGGAACAATGGTCCATTATGCAGCGGCAGAAAATGATCACCTCTGCGCGGGGACGAGGGGGCACCTGTCACGCCAGCAGCTGATGGCTCCATCAGCGCCACTGGGACCTGCCTGGGCTTCTCAGCTCAGCTTGGCCTTCATCTGTGCGCGAATGTGTGTGTGTGACAGCCCCACCGCTGGGCCAACCTCCCCGCTTATTATCTGGGATGATGGCTGGTGGAAAAGAGCTCCACCCCCCTCTATCTCTCTCCGTCTCTGCTTCAGAAACGCCACATGCCTTTATTTCAAACTCGTGCACTTTGCCTCTCATTTCCTACTGACATCATAAACTCCCGTTATAGTTTAGCCAGTCATTACCGTATAGCTTATTATGGAAATGTCACTGTGTTTCTAGCTGTATTCTCCGGTCAGAACAGCGTGCTCTCTCTCAGAGGAGCGCGGCGAGGAACCGATGATAGACACTCGAAACGCAAAGCCATGACAACTGGTAGACTTTGCCCAGATGACACAAAGAAAAACAGACAACTGACACAGGGGTGGAGGGATGTAGGTTTGTTTCGAAAGAGCAAACGCCTCTTTGTGCTTCATCCTGATGAGATATGAAGAGCTTAATGAGAATTAATGCCTCTTTGTGTTAATTAATACTCTTCAGTGTTTTTGTCCTGTACAACTATCAAAACACTCTTTAATGATATATTTAGATAAACAAAATATGAAGTCAGCTTGGAGCAAGGGAACGAGGAATGAGCTTCAACTTCAACTTTCTTTTTCAACAAACCAAATGCAGGGGCCTGACATGATGGTAGATGACCAGAGTTATAGGATAAGTTTTGAGTTGACAAAACCAAACCACTCCATGTGTGTTAATTAATACTCTTGCTATAGTGTTTTTGTCAGCGGCGAACAGCCTCACAACACAGAGCCGTTTTCCTTTTGTTAAAGGTTAAGAGATTAAAGAATATGAGGAATTTAAAGTACAACTATGAAAGAGGACAAAACACTCTTGTGAAGTTAGTTTATATAGTTGATAATATATTTAATCAAGATATATTTACTTGATTCTACCACTTATAAACAAAATTACTTTATAATAAGTTAAACTAAAAGTGCTTGTGTGTAATGCAATAATAATATAAATCATATTATAATTATATAAACGTAAATTTTAATTATCACTGCCAATTTTGTTGTATTTAAAAAAAAAAAAAATTTGGTACTTCATAGCAAGGGAACGAGGAGACGTAGGAGCTTCAACTTCAACTTTCTTTTAATCAACAAACCAAAGGGAGTACAGGCCAGACAGGAACACAACACGGAGACGAGAAGACATAACAGCGAACACAGGACACTGGAAACACTGGGCAGATATACACAGGATAACAAGGGACTAAACGAGGGAACTAAGGAGACACACCTGGAAACTAATAATGAACTAATAAACCCAAACCAGGACAGGAACAGGAACTAACCAAATAAGGGCACAAGAGGGAGGGAAACACAGGTCTGACAGATAACATAAGATTCATATTTGTTTAAAACAAGAAAAATAGCGTTTTCCTTAGATTTATTTTTCTTATTTTCAGAAAAAAGATTTTCTTAAATAATTTTCCTTTTTAAGTCTTGTTTTCAGAAAGTGAGTTTATACTGCCAATGCAAGAATATTAAACTTTATTCAAAGGGAAAACAATCTTATTTTTCTATTTTTTCTTGCTTTAATCATTGAATCACTATTTTTTTAATATACTGTTTTAGCAAACAAGATTTTTTTTGTTTCTCTAGTAAATTTAGCTTGATTTAAGAATGTTTAGATTTGTATTAAACAAGACAGAAATACTGAGTAATAAAACTTTTTTTTTTTTTGCAGTGCATCTGCAGTCAAAACACATGATTAAATACAAAATCCAATGTTTTTTTTTTTTTTTACTTGGTAGCATATGAACAGTTTTGAGGTGTCCATATGATGTGAGCACTGTCAGCTGGAAGATATATTTTTTTAGACAATTTGCATACCAGTTTCAATATTTAGGATTTTAAAGTATTTGAAACAAGCTTCAATGGAAGTGATTGCCTGCAGATGGTGTTTAGCTAATCAGCATATAAAGTGTAATAAAAAAAATGCAATAATGTTTGTAGTAAACGAACATCCAATTTCATCAGATGTTAGTGCAAATAATAGAACACAAGTTTTCTGGTTGTCAAACTTGATGTTTAGATTGTGTTTCTTATATAGTGGGATGAAACTAATTTAAAGTTCATCCTAAAATTAAACATTTGCTGAAAATGTACTCACCCTCAGGCCATCTGGGATGTAGATGAGTTTGTTTCTTCATCAGATTTGGAGAAATGTAGCATTACATCACTTGCTCACCTATGGATCCTCTGCAGTGAATGGGTGCCGTCAGAATGAGTCTTTTTAGGCCAGAAGCAATGGTTTAAAGTTATTTAATGATGGATTTGTTTCTTACAAACATGCATCTTTTCATTTGTTGTGGATTACTTGTGGATTATTGTGATGTTTTTATCAACTGCTTGGACTCTATACTGACGGCACCCATTCACTGCAGAGGATCCATTGGTGAGCAAGTGATGCAATGCTACATTTCTCCAAATCTGATGAAGAAACAAACTCATACAGCCCAGATGGCCTGAGGGTGTCAATTTTCAGCAAATTTGTCATTTTTGGGTGAACTATTCCTTTAATCCACATTGACAGATTACTTTTAGATGTTAAAGCCCAATTCCATCACATATCAAGTACAGTTGTTAAATCTGTGGAGATCCACTTCAGGTCAGAGGTGTGAGGGCTTGCCAAAACTAACACTGTCCAGCTGCGGTTCACAAATCAGCAAGACCTTCAAAATCTCATTTCATCTCAGCATTTCAATGTGGCCACACTGCAGCATCACTGTTTGATGGAAAAAACACACACCAGAAATCTCCATATTTCATTTAATTAATCTCAGGGTAACCCAAAACCACAAGCAGATGTTCAGCTAATTTCCAGTAATTACTTCTCTCTTTATATCTGCGTAGTGTTTTTGCTAGCCCAAACATGCTTTCTTAATGAAGCTTTCTGCGAGCTGCTGCGCTGGTTATGTGTATTAAATGGACAGTTAGGTGCTAATAGCTCACTTAACAGGAGGGGTCACGTCATAAAATTACAGTGAAAAGCCATCAAACAACACACTGACTGCGATTTTAATCAGGAAGGCTTTGTTCCTGCGGCGTTGGATATTGAACCATTGAAAGTTAAAAATCCACAAAATCTGTATTACTTCCAAAATTGGGAGAATATTAGCTTGAACATTAGCCATGAACTCAATTCTATGCATCAGAATTCATAAATCAATGCATGTGCGTTTTGCATTCTCAGTGTAGCCACAAGGGGCGCTAAAGCAGACGTTAGCACGAATTGCCTTCTTCTACAGTCAGGTTTTCTCTTTTAAATCAACTACAGAATCTCACCCAAGCAAGTTAGTTAAACTAAACATGTTTATGGGAAGCTACCTGAATAACAACACATCCGTTTTAATAGCACAGGACACTCCATCACCTTTGAGTTCAGAGATCTGCCACAGTAATGCAATGACACACACTATTATAGGGGTGATCGGATGCAAAATTCACTTTACAAGTTGTTTGAACATAAATGTGTGTTGGAAGTGTGTGTACACATCCATCCTATAATGATAAAAATCCACCCAGTGTTTTTTTTTTAAATCTCTATTTTAAAATCCTTTTTCTCAAATCAGGCTGTTCTGAGATTCCTGTCATAATTACATAGTTCTGCACAGGCCCCTCCCACCATAGTTGATTGACAAGACAATCTTATCTTAGACCCGCCCCGAGTGAGCTGAGAGCTGTCCACCATTGTGTCAACTCCAGTGCAGGGGAAGACAAGATGTCTCCGATTAAGTGATTGAGGCGTTCTGTTGTTGGATGTAATAATGAATATAGCAGTCATCATTTACTCCCGACATCTGAGCCGCTGAAGACACAGAGGATTACGTTTGTTTTTGAAGGGAATGTGCCGATCCCGATCTGCCTAAATTAGTCTATGTTCGCACAAATCATTCGTGATCCAGCTTCACCTACAGAAGAAGTGAGTATAAGGGTTTTTAATGAATCTTTGCAAATCATTGCCTTTCCTAATAATGTGCTAATTAGCAAGTTTCATGATGAATGCTGCTAAAGTAAACAGTCCCTCAGAGAGCGCTCGGAAGAGAGGGGCGGGGTCAGCAGAGCTCATTAACATTTAAAGGAAAATGCTACAAAACAGCTTGCTCTGACAAGAGTTGTTTTTGACAGGTTTAAAAGGTGTTTGTTTACACTACCATTGAGAAATTTTAACCAAACTATGTTACAGACTTTTCATTAAGACTCTAAAGAATCATATCAACTTGTGTAAAATGGGCATCCGAGGACCCCTTTAAGTAAATACAACTTGTTGGCCAAGCATTCACATATGCATTTGCGTACCTGCATAGAATAAACACTATACTGTTATTTTAAATATCATTGAGATACTATTACAGTTTTTATTAATTTTTATATTGCATTGTTATATTTAAAATAATTATATATACTCTCTTTATAGCATTTATTTTATTTTAAGTAATGAAAATTAAAAAGAAGGCAGTAAAATATTGCGAAATATTGCAATTTAAAATAGCTGTTTTCTAATTTAACATATTTAAAAATGTAATTACTCCAGTCTTTAGTATCATACAATCCTTCAGAAATCATTCTAATATGCTGATTTGCAGCTGATGAAACATTTCTGATTATTATCTATGTTGAAAACAGTTGTGCTGCTTCATATTTTAGTTTTATTAAATATTTTTTAATATTACAAATGTCTTTACTGTCACTTTTGGTCAATTTAATACATGCTAGCTGAATAAAGGTATTACTTTCTTTAAAAAAAAGAGTCTCACTGACCTCAAACGATAGTGTACTGTATATAGAAAGATGTCGCATCTAAACCACAAAATGACAAGAACAGGCCCTCATTTCAACATGCTCCAGTTTGTGTATAAATCAGGTTAAATTGAGATGTTAAAAGTGTGCCGGTGTGTGTGTGTGTGTGTGTGTGTGTGTGTGTTTGTGCATGCGTCTGTGTTGTGCTTGTGTATATGTGTCAGTGTGTTGTCACCTGGGAACCCGCTCTGCATGTTTACTACAACACACACACACACACCTGCTCGACTGCCTGTCAGTGAACAGGTGGAGCAGAACATAAGGTGTTCATTGTCTCGGTGGCTCACACCTCACTTCAGAAGCCCAAGCAGGGAAACAAACTGCAAAATAATCAGCAGAGACGAAACACTCAAGCTGAAAACACAAAGACAAGCGGTGGCTTTTAGTTCACCGGAGCTGCCCGTGCTGCCTGCGCTAATGCTGTCATTACACAGTTGATACAGTGTGTGTGTGTGTGTGTGTGTGTGTGAGAGATTTGGAGGATGGCTGAGAACAATAGAAGCAAAATGGCCCCCTGCCAATGAGACACAAAGTGTTTTGATGTGCGTTCAGCTCTTGGTGGTCACAGAAAGTGCTTGTCTGTCAGGTTAATGTGTGAGTTTCTGTGCTTGTGCTGCTCTGGAGTGATAGGAGGATTCTGATTGGCTGAAAGGTTCTACTTTGCTTTATTTTTAACCAATCTCCTGAGCCGTAAATGTCATGTGACGCACTGTATTTGTCACACGTTTATGAACACAAAAATAAGAAAAAAAAACATAAATGGTAAACAATTCTACTACAACGTAATACATTATGGGTATTTTTATGTTGCTTGCAACAATGTATTTTTTCAAAATATGTCCATACTTTTACATGGCTGTAAATGGAAAAATATTTCACATAGAAATTGCTAGTAAATTTCACAAACAATTACAAAGAACATTAACATTAAATTAATGGTGAAATTAATAGAAAAACTAAAATAGCATTTTCTTTTAAAACGTACTCTGGAAGAAGAGATTGTAATATCGTAATGGATTTTCCTGGTTAAATAAAGGAAATAATCTTTGTTTTATTTATAGCTTTTTTTAATGGATACAAAAATTATTTTCAGTATTTCAGAATTTTTTTTACAGTGTAGAACGCTTGAACACTTTACTTGAAGGCTTTATATTATAATGCATTATAAAAGTATCTTTAATGTATTAATTATGCCTTGTAATGCACCTTATAATGCATTGTGTGGTCTCATTAGTAATTCTAACCACAGTTATAGTACATTATAATATTTATTTATTCATTGGTGCACCTTCAGACAGTATATGGCATTAAAACACTACAAACAACCAATTTCAGATGTAACAAGGAATATCAAAATATTATATTTTTACTTTGGTTACAATTATTTATGAAAATATATAATTCATTACAAGGTACATTATGAATATAATGCATTATACCTAAAGGGTTCAAGTAAAGTGTTACTGATGCTTTTTTGCCCACGTGGTGTAGTCATGGCATCTAGCAGGCACTAACCGCTGATATAACCAGACAATCTTTAACCTATTAAATTAGCACTGAATTCATCCAAATTATTCAATGCCTTCTAAGTGGTTCAGGTTTATAACAGGAACTTCTATAGGTTTTAGAGCTTTTAAAAAACAACCGAAGTACAGTTAGCTAAAGGTCAGCCATCCAGAGCTTCATTTAAACAAGTCAGATCTGGTTATTTGACATAATAGGGTAGAAGAACCTCCAATATGTACGTAAAAACGGATTAAAACAAACAAACAAAACAACTAAAAAAGTAGGAAAAAAATGAAAAAATACTGCTGGCAATGTTTTTGTTGTTAATTAAAACTAAAACTGTTAATGAAATGAAAAACAGAAATGAAAATCAGAAACTAACTGTAATAAATTGCAGTACTAACGTTAAACTAAAAAACACATAAAAAAAACACTGAAAAAGGCAATTCAAAATGTTAATAAATCCAAATAGTACTCTGTCTGTGCCACTAGTGACAAGAAGACTTTTCAGATAAATTTTGTATTATATAATTGTATTATATCTGTGTGTGTGTGTGGGGGGGGGGGGGGGGGGGGGGGTAGGTATAGGTGTAGGTTTGGTGTAGGGTGATAGAAAATATGGTTTGTACAGTATAAAAACCATTACGCCTATGGAGTGTCCCCATTTAGATAGCCAAGTAAACGTGTGTGTGTGTGTGTGTGTGTGTGTGTGTGTGTGTGTGTGTGTGTATTGGTTTTTGTGGTTTACGGGGACAAAATTTGTTTAATGACATGGGTATGACAGAGGTATTACAATTTGAAGGTGTTTTATGAGGACACTGCCTATGTCCCCGTAATTCAAAAGGCTTAAAAAACATACTAAATGGTGTTTTTTTGAAAATTTAAAAATGCACACAGTCTCCTGTGAGGGCTAAGTTTAGGTGTAGGGTAGGTGTAGGGCAATAGCACATACAGATTGTTCAGTATAAAAACCATTACGCCTATGGAGAGTCCCCGTAAACCAAAAAACAAACATGTGTGTGTGTGTGTGTGTGTGTGTGTGTGTGTGTGTGTGTGTATGTATGTATGTGTATATATATATATATATCCTTAAAAGTATGTAAATACCATTAAAAATTATATACATGTATATTCTTAAATATATATATATATATATATATATATATATATATTCTTTAAAGCACACCATTAAAATTAAAATGACCTGAAAATATATTATATATTTAATATATATAATATATATTGTGCAGAGTGACTTGTAACAGCATCCTCTCCTAATGGTATTATTTGAACACATCAGCGTTTAAGCCTCACATTATTTACCGTGATGTCATTCTGAGAAGCAATTAAAAGGAAACATTACAGAACAGAGCAGAAGTTGAATATTAGAATATCAGTCATACCCATAATTACCTGCTCTGTCAAGGTATTTCGGAATTTCACTGATCACAGACATTAATTATATCTCCTTTAAATACAATAAAAAGTAATGGGGGCCCTCTGGTAAAATGCTCCTGAATTCACAATGCCTAAATGAAGTTATCAGTTTTATTAATGGTCTCTATTCTTCTTCATCTATTATGAATCTTACAAGAGATCTATTTTACTGAGTGGTCAGGTTGCCGGAGAACGGTCCGACGTTATCGAGGGCAATTTCGAAATTAAATTGAGAGCTGGTCTTTTTTCGTGTGAAAATGAGCACGGAGGAACGATACTTTAATCAGGAACGTCGTGAGGAACCGGCCCTTGTTAGGTAGCGTAATAGATGGGCCCCATTCATCACCTGAAACATTACCTATGTAAAGAACGGAGCCGGGGCTGGAGACTGACGGTATTAATTACTATTCAATTATAAAAGCCTGGCTCATAAATAAAAATAAAAGAGGGTATTCATGAGGCATTTATAGAAATCCACTTGGGATGTGAAGGAAGGGCATTTTTGTGAGATAAATAAATGAGAGAGTGTGCGGCTAGTCTCTCTGGAGTTACACAACGTGGCTTTACAGAGGAGAAACTAGAGGTTTTACACAAGAGACAGAGACAGAGACAAGTTAGGGACTCGTTTTAATACAAACTTCAGGAAACACTCCTGTTCAAAAGTTCAAAGTCGAGACGGTCTGATTTTAGAAACACCACCACTCATGCTGCCTTTTAAGACGTCTTGGCCAACTTCTACGTCTGATAAGTGTGTATCATTCTGGGAAAGTCAATTTCAGGAGGCACATCAGTGAGCTCAGTGCTAATATTCATCCAAGTAAATATATCTGGATTTCATCCAATAATGAAATAATAGTTCCACCCAATCAAAAATGAGCTATATCATTCATTTTCATATGTATTCATCAGCTACTGATATGTTAAGCACAAGGTTAGTATAGTTAACTAAAACTATATATAAAAAAGCAATTTTTGTAATTTGTAACTGAAATAAAATCAAATACAAAAAAAATTGATGTACTAAAGTAACTAAAACTAAAAATGAAATAAATTAATAAAAATATATAGAAAAAATAATAACAATTATAAAAACAAAACAAAATAGCTTAACTAAAATGAAAATGATAATTATATAAAATAGAAACTAATTCAAAATATTCAATGAAACTATACGAGTATCTCAGTGATATTAAAATAAAACGGTTTAAGCATATAATATTTTAAATTACTAATATTATATAATATAATCAATTAATAATATAATATAGACAATTTAAAGTGCTTTAACCACTTTACCCTTAAAAATCATTTTTAGAAGCACTTTAATGAGTTTCCTCGACCAGATAATGGCTTGAATATTCTTTTCTAAATATTTGATAGTTCAATTTAAAACATTAATAAATAAAATGATTAATTAAATAATGAATTAGTTTAGTGGTCCCTGGAATCACACTGTGCGTTAGACATTTGAACAAATATGAAACCCTTATCAAAGAATCGTGAAAAACAATGTATAATCTTCCACAAAAATATGAAGCAGCACAACTGTTTTTTACATTGGTAATAATCAGAAATGTTTCTTGAGCAGTAAATCAGTATATTAGAATGATTTCTGAAGATCATGTGACACTGAAGACTGGAGTAATGATGCTGAAAATTCAGCTGCGCATCACAGAAATAAATTATATTTTTAAATATACTAAAATAGAAAACAGTCATTTAAAATAGTATTTTTTTTTTTTTACAATATTACTGTTTTTACTGTTTGTTTTTTATCAAATAAATGCAGCCTTTTTTCAAAAACATAGCTGCACTCAATAGTATTAAGTGTAGGATCATGTTTTGCACAGAAAAACAATCATCCAAGTCAGTTAATTATCCATCATTATTTTCTTCTTTCCTTAGCAGTGACATTTATGAAAACTTTATGGACAGCAATTGTTCCTATGTGTGACATTTTCATTTGCCTTTAAAGTGGAGATGTTAGGACGTCACTCGCCTGTCCAGAGACTCAAAAATACAACGCGACAGTGGCTTCAAATCTTGAGAGTGCAGCTACTTTAGATGAAAGCGTGTGATGGAGCTTTCATCTCCAGAGAAAAGGTCACAAATACCCTGGTGCAATGTATCACATGCTGATAGATGTTTTAGATATGAGAAGAACTTGCAAAGACCTTGTTTAAATCTCCAGGTTAACGGTGCATCTGTGGCCAGATCGTCTTTGAAGCCCAGCAACGGGGACGAGGGCCCGGCGGCTTCAAACACCAGCAGTCGCTTCGGCCCCAAAGTTTCCTCATCGCCCAGGGGAGAACGTGAAGGCTAGTTCTGTATCGAAAGAGTCAAATTCACCACAGTGAAATCCCCCTCATGGGGAACTTGAGGAGGCTGACATTTTTAGATCACAGGGTCAATAGTTAAGTTAATGAACTTAAAGGGCACCTTAGATTTTTCTTTAACAGATCTGAGCCCACATTTATCACAAACTACCCATACTTATACTTCATTAAATCATTTTGAGATTTTAAGACAGTTTATCACTGATAACCATGCCTAGATATACTTCTTTTGGCATTTTATACACTTATTCTAGGGGAAAATCAGCTAAATTCTGCAGAAATTCATTTGAACGCCACACGTGTTTAACAGGACTGAGTAAAGGTCAAATAGATTATAACAGCTTTATTTTAGTATCATTGATATATTGTTTTTGGTAATATATAAATATATATATATAAAATATATATATATATATATATACTGCTTACATTTTCATTTTAGTTACATTTGAGTAATTTTGTGTGTTTTTGGTCATTTTTATATTTTTTACACGTTTCTATTATGTTATAGATTATAGTTTTTTAGTTTAGTAACTGCATAGAAACATTTTATATTTTCAATTTTAATTTTAATTTTAATTACATTTTAGTAATTTTCTTTTTTTATATAATAAATATTATTATATATATTTATTTTATATATAGTATGTATTTTTTTATATATTATTATTTTTTTGATTTTAGTTTTAGTTAACATTTATAACCCTGTAATCCACAATAAAAATACCAATTAATTGTCCCTCTTCCTCAGCATGACATATGAAAACTTCATAGACAGCAATTGTTGCTATTATAGTTTTGTCAATCGTTTTAAGAATTTAAGACATTTTAAGCTTTAAGCTTATCATTACCTTTTTCAATACATCGATTTTAGGGAAAAATAAAAATATGAAATTGATTATACAATGAAAATAAAGAAACTAGGCCTACTGAAAAATTATTAGAATTTCTTTTAGTCCAAAAGTTATTTTACAAAAATAACTTAGCAAACAGATATCTGCTTATGAATAACTAGGGAACTTGTGCCTCAAACAAAACTTTGAGCATCTTTCAAAGATTTGATGCTATTAACATGGAAAGCTTTGGTTTTGCCCATGTCCTAGAAGTTAACCAATCAGATTAGAAATGGCATTTGTTGTTGTTGTTGAACATGCAGACTAACATCAGCATTACTAACTATTTCCTCACCTGTCAGTCACTTCACTTGTGCATGTAGGTGCACATACAGCAAATCCAGCACGACTGGAGTGAGCGAGTGTGACCTTTAAGCCTGATGCATGAATTCACGGCACATTCCCGGCGTTCCCAGCGGAGGCACAGGGATTACAGACTCCTATCTCTCAAGGACACACTCGCTCAGGTGAGCTGTGTGGTATCACTGCCTGCGCTGTCCTTCGGTTCCCATAAACCCCTGTGTGCCTAATTTAATCCCGCACGGCCCCCACACACCTCCCGCGGCCCGCGAAAATCCAGCGGTTTATCTTAGTGTGTCATAAGAAGACGCTACCCAACGAAATCCTGCTGCAACACACTCACATACACATATTCAGCAGGGATTATTAATATGTGTGTTAATATGATTTGCTAGAAACGCTTTGGGGTGTTTTCATGATAGCGTAGCGTAATATTAGGGGTTTCTATTAAAGAGACAAATCCACACAATATCTGGAGTCAGTGCAGATGCATGTATCTTTATATAAATATACAAAACTTAAAACTCACTATCTATCAATTCAGATCAATATCTGTTTTCAAATCAATATGTATTTAACTTTGCAACCACACATAGTAATACGATGTGTCTATGGAAGGCTGACGGGGCCAAAACTCGTGTGAAATTTGTTCTTGTCAACATGTACTGATAGTCCATGTTAACACCACGATTTTTAACGTGTTTCTTTTGTATTTGTAGACATGCACATTCTGGTAGTTTTAGGGCATCAGTTTTCACCACGTTTCTTTAGTAGCCTACCTGTAAAGATGAGTTTTATCGTGTTTAGACAACAAATTTAAATGTGTTTCTCAACACACACATTCTGGTCATATTAGAATGTGTAATACTCTTTTTAAAGCAGATTTACCTACACATTAATCCTTTTTTTAAGTTATTGCAGCATTGCTTTATTGATATCTACTGTGCTAGAGTAAATTAATTAATGTTACAATGCAAATGAAGACTTTTCTACCTGAGAAAAAAACTTTAAACTAACAACTAACACCGTGTCTTAACTACACGCGACGCAATGCCAGGACACGCGATAAAAGGTATCTTTTCCATGTTAATCAGAGTTTTTGTCCTAACTAGCCACAACAGCGACACGCAAAATGTCTAATTTAGAAACGGTTTCTATTTCCGCGACGTCGCGGCTGGAACAACAACATACAAACTACATGACAGTAGATAATCTCAGGTGATTATGTGCTTTATTCAAAGTTAAACATGTCTAATATGCATTTAAATATAATTTTGTGTGACCTTATAGCCATACTGAAAGCAACAACAGATAGTTTACCTCAGATCTTTGAAAATTTATTAAAGCAAAGCTGTCCGTTAAAACTGTGAACTCACTGCGAACCAACGAATGTATTCCATAACAGAAATGTTATCAGTCACTCAGTATGTATATTTAATGATGTTAAAAAGCTTTAATATTTATGAATTAGATTATAAACGTATCCATTTCGTTGCCGGTCCAAAGTGCTTCCAGAGAGAGCCCACCCACGCACGCTTCTGATTGGCTGTGATATTTGATTGATTCTGTCGCGTCGCGGTGTCGTGTCTGGTGTGGACACCCAAATTGCTTGTCGCTGGAATCTTGTCGCGTTGCGTGTAGTTAGGACACAATGTAAAAAGGACATGACAAATCATGACATAAGATTGACATCACACACAGCGCACCAATGCATTATGTCTTATGAAAAAATATAACGCCTGATGTTTGCATACCAGCATACCAACACCTTCGGGAATAAACACGTCAATTTTCCATTGTGACCCATATGCAAATATAGTGTCAAATACAGAAATCTCATTGGCTGCTATGCATGTTGTCACGTTAACGTGGACAAACAGTGCATGTTGACATTTTTAAATGTTCTGTTTAAAGACTTTTGGCCCTGTCTGCCTTCCACATACGTCTGGTGTATTCAGCCAACAGGATTTCTGCATGTGACTGAGATGCTTAGAGCACAACATGCTTTTACTGTGACAGTGTGGTAAAACACAACATTATCCTCTCAACAGATTACACACAAACACCAACGCGTATTTTCTGTCTGTCAGAGGTTCAGGTTTGATCACATTACGCTCTGTGTGTTCTAGGCCCACTCATGATTGATAACCGGGCCAGATGTGGTCTGGTCCACATTGTCTAAATCAAGCATTATTTAATGCAATGATTAGTTTTAAAGCCCTCAGATTGTGAAAGAAACAGATTCCAGAGAACTGACACTGATTTGCACAGGAGACCATGAAAGGTTAAAGCATGCATAATTGAAAAGTGAGATCTGAAAATCTTGAGAATGTGAAAGTTCAAAAGGTGGCCTTCAAAGCCCTCATATGGAAATACATTTTTCCAAAAGAGCAAACAGTGGCGACTGGGTAACATGTGAAGCGTATTGATTGGTCAGTGCGTTCTGTTGCTCCCACATTATGACCAGTGGCATTTACCAGCTCATTTCTGCAGTTAAAGTAAAGTTTGACGCCCTCACTTATATCATACACTTTTTTTTAAAAATCATTGTGCTTTTTCCCCTGAGGTGCACTTATAACGTTAGCCGAGGCTTTTGTGCTAAAAAAGGTCATAGTTTAGTTTTACAACCATTTTCTACCATTTCTCAAGTATGAATACTTTCATAATTTGAAAATAAAATGTATAAATAAATCTTGATTTATTCCATCAGGAATTAATTGGATGGTGAATGGATAAAAAGCGATAAAAAGCTACTCAAAAAACTGTTATTCATTTAATGGGTTAATAAAATGAAATAAATTGTTTTAAAATAAAAGAAATTAGTAAAAAAAAAATACGAATAAACAAACAACCATTTAGTTTTTTTGGAATAAATGCCTACATTAGTCAGATATGATCTTATGAACAGTCTCCAGAAAACATCAATGGCCTGAAGGAAGAACTATCCTACTTTTCACCCCTAGCTTCCTTCTGGATATCTTCTCAAACCTCACTCGAGGAACATTTCCAAAAAAAGTTTCCTTCCATCTCCCTTCCATATTCTTGTCAAAGCTCAACACCGAAGGTATCCAGCCAGCTGGTAAAGCTCCAACAATATAAAACCTTGAGTCTTTGCCTTATTTTGGAATACAACAGTTCTTAGACCAAACTGAGATCATTAGATCATTCCTCTAATACATTCCCATACTGAATTCAGTGTATTTTAAAATATAAACATGCTGGTAATCTACAGAAAGCAGTTCTATATGCTCTGGTCAGTCTCAGACACTTAAACCTTATTTATTAGAACTTGATTGTTTACAAAAATGACACAAGGAAAGAATGGAAATATACGGCTAAACATAACCATAAAGTTAACTTTGTGTAGTTTGATTAAACAGGATAGAGTATAGCGACACAAATCAAGTAACACCACAAAATATCACAGTAAATAATCTGATCCATCGCTTATACTCACTTCTGTTGTTTTCCCTCCAAAATCATGTCACTTCCTGCAGTGATGTCACTGAGGGCGTGGCTTTTGTTTGTTAAAGGGATTTTACTGAAGAACAGGATTCCAGGAAAAACTATAAATGGATTATCAGCTCAAACAATATTCCCAAGAAAAGTTTTATTTGAAACAACTAAATGAATAAACAACTGGGATGTTGTCTTTTATAAAAATGTAAACATCTTCTCAAATCAAAGTGATTTTCAATTCACTTATAAGTCTAATTGTGATATTGAAATAAAAAAGTGAGTTTAATATTTTATCCAGTATATGAAGAGACATTTAATGGGGGATGTGATGTATTATGTGAGGCATTCTGAGAGTTTTCTGGATGTGTGTCTGTGAGAGCAGGAGGTCGTGGTGTTCCTGGCTGCAGTCGTTCATTGTTTCAGTGATTCTACTTCCTGTTGAGGCTGAGAGGGGTTCTGTCCGGCCCGGCTGGCTCTGCAGTAATTGTAGGGTGTTTGGGTCTGGTTGTCTTGTGATAAAGGATCAAAGTTGACCACTGCCCAGCACTAAACGTCTGTGTTAGCAACACATGTCAACAGACGACATTTACAAGCAGTGTTTCCTCCCGAGGAGGAAGTGTACAGAGCTCTGCTGCCGTTACAATAGATACCGTATCTCTTTATCCGGCCGTTCAGAGCACTGGTCGATGAGTTGGAGAAAAGGAAATTTCACAAATGTCTCATGAGCAATGAAAGGTTTAAAAGGAACCCGTTTAATGCTTTATAGCTGCATGCATTTTTAAAAATGTTAAAATATCAGTGAGTGTATGCTCAGAATGGCTTACTACTCATGTGATTTTTATATGCGGATCTTCTGCATGCATGGAATACCCAGATGACCTAATACATTTGCTCAAATGTGAAGTAAACAACCAGATCACATAATGCAATGCTCTCAGTTTGATTAATAAACCAGACGTGATATCAGTTGTAATTTTTAAACTCTTTACTACTTATTTGATCAAATGGTCAAAAGGTCCATTATGCAGAATTGAATAAAAAAATGAAGTAAAAATCAATAAAATAATATTGCTCAATTAAATATTCTACACTGGGAGAACATACTTAAACCTTTATTTGCATACTTATCTGTGAAACATTTCAATATTGCATAAAGTTTCGCATGCTATTTGTGTTGGTAGTTTACAGTGCATTTCATGTGAAGCAAAACAAAACTGCATTAAAAATACAAAATAAACGAGAAACGGTCAGAAATTATAATATTTCTGACATGCTAACTAGATGCCACTGAATTAATCAAGCAACATGGTTAAGTTAAGTGACAAAAATTTTACATATTCCCCCAGTTTCACAAACAAGGCTTAAGCCTAGTCCTAGACTAAAATGTAATTCTGAGCTGTTTCAACTGAAAGAAACTTACACTGACTGATCTTAAAACATATCAGTGCCTTTGTTTTGTCTTTAGATGCACACCAGTAATGTTTTTTTCTAAGGCACGGTTTATAAAAATTACTTATGTTAATGTCCTAATTGAACAATGGTCTGATCCTGGTTTAGTCTAAGCCCTGTCTGTGAAACCAGGCTATTACCTTTTAAAAGTGCTTTTCACACTTAAATAGTTAACCCAGGGTCCTTCTAACCCCACTGGGAAATGAAATCTAGGGTTATTTTATTTTATGTTTCACACTGCTCATAATTTAGCTGGGGTTGACACTTAATATTCATATGCTGAATCTGTATAAAACCCTGGATTAACGTTCTCATTTGCATATTTTACGGTGTCGGTGTCAATGATTGGACGAACACAGAATGCAACCTGTTTACATAACATCTCTATCCTCGTATACAATATACGGTAATATCAAGTTTTTCCTTCATGGATTTTTTGGACTATAAAGCTAGGCATTAAATGGTTTCACTGAATTTTTTATTTTTTTGCCCTCAAATATTGACACGAGTTTCTGTTACTGTACTACAGCATGTGAATAAGAGGGAGCGATTGGTGGAACATTCTAACACAGCATTGATTCACACTGTACACGTTTGGCAGGGAAATGCGGGATTAACCCTGGGTAAGAAGCGGCACTAAATACGCTTCAAAATCACAGGCGTGAAACCTTCCTCTACCGGAGATAAAAGTGGGGTTTAGAACAACAAAGTTTAGCGCAGTGTGAAAAGCCGCTGTTTCACATACTATTTTAAACCATAAAGTAGGTTAATATTGTACTGTAAATATAAGCAAACATTAATGTCAGTGCTAGTTTTTAGTGCACAGGTCTTCTGAAGAGCCTCATCCTGTGTCTGCGGTCAGTGGTGTGTTGTGCCAGGCTTGAAGTCACAGAAAAGCTTGAATTTGTCACTGTCTTCACTCAAGCACTTGGATATCTCCCCCCAACCCGGCCTCCTGTTCCACACCGCTTTGGCAGGAACAGATCTCCTCACAGGCCTGAAAATGCTTCATGGGAATTATGGCTGAGGCTATTACAGTTTGTTCTTCCAAATGTACTGAGGGGCTGATGGTCTGGGCAAAGTGCTCCATCTTGGATTGACTGTGCATCTGTGCTCTCAGTAACAAAATGAGAGTGAAAAGCATTGGTCAGCACGGGTCTTCGTCCCATCTGTCCATTCCGCTGATGAAGAGAGGTGGAAAAACTGCAAAACTCTGCGGTTTTTGCAACCCAAAGCAAACGTCGAAAAGAATCCATATGCATTCTTTTAAAACATTAATTTCTCAGTTTCAAGTTAAAAGGGGCAGAGAGAGTGATTTGTTCCTCTTTTGAAATAATGTAATTAATATAGCTTTCTATTGTGCAGCTACAGAATATAAACTGTGGTGCTTTCATTAAATTAAACAGTAACTTTATTCAAGTAGGGAGGTCATTTCTGTATCACTAAAAAGACCCTTTATAGGATTAACTGGTTCAGTATGTTGAATATAATATGAAATATTGGGAGAAAATCAAATGATACTCTTAATGTGAAACTAAAACTGCAAGTAGGTGGCAGCAAGTCACTGTCTTAAGTGAGTCATTGATTCATTCATTCAACCGATTTGTTCAAAACGGCTGATTCAATCAGAAACGAAGCACAAGAATGTCTTTATGAATGGGTCACTGAATCATCGACAACCGATTCGTTCAAAAGCGAAGAATCATTGACTCTGTTTGGAACTATTTTCATTGGCTGAATAGTGCAAAAACAGACAATATTGTATATAAAAGGTATGTCACTTAATATTAATTTATACGTAGCTGTTTTTTAAATATATGCATTTATGATATAACCTTACCATTGAATTAGGTATAAAATAGTGATGAACAAATGGCAAAAGAGCTTCGAGTTCCTGGCTGGCATTTCGAAACCGGACATATGGTCATATTACTCAACTAAAGTAACGTTCACTTTCAAACCAAGCAGCTTTCTGTTAGTAATCTAGGCGAATTCGCATGACCAAATGAACCAGTTTCTAAATTAGCTTTTTTCACACGAAATTTCCGATCCCATTGATTCCTACTGAAATGATCGGATTTTGCCCGTGAAAATTCATAAAACAATGGTAAAAGTGACCGCACCTTATCCAGGGGCATTTAGGTTACGGTGGGCCCTAAGCAAATCTCCGGGAGGGGCCCCGGGATCACGTTCTGGGTTAACCCTCGGGAGAAATCGTGATTGTGTACAGGGGGTGTAATTTACAACAAATGTAATTTATACAGTGTGAAGTTGTCCACCTTATCAGTGTGAGAATGAGTTTTTCCTGCAGTATTTAACATCGTTCAGTCCTTCACGTTCTTGACATCTCAATGGCTTTAAGCTCTTGGGTGGTAATTCCTGGAAGTTTGCCATTAAAAGCAATCGAGAGTGTGAGAGGATCAGTTTTTGAGTAACTGTGGTCAACCTTATCGTTCCGCTCCAAGTGTGAAGGAGCAACTCAAGTGTCATAATCTTCCACTGCAGCCTGTTTGTCCACTTCCTGTTTAGTTTAGACAAGAGGGACACGTCTTTATAGAACTGGCATCTGGAAATTACTAAACTATAAATCCTAAAGCTAATCTAACTCAGAAGCACAAGACATAGGAGGGATTGCTGGATAACCCATAATAATAGTTTAAGACTTTTACTTAAAACAGAGAGCATCTTATTCTTATTTATACTAAACATTTGTTCCAAATCTAGTAAGCTGCTACCATTTTAAGCAGATTCCCAATGTGTAGGATTTTCTAAAATGCAATCAGCACAATTATTTCTTGTTCTAAATTCTAGAATGCATTACAAATTTGGTGAAAAATACATGCAAAATGGTCTGAGTCTAAGAAATGTATCAGAAATTATAATGTAAACTTTTATATATATTTATAAATTATAATATATTCAATATATTATGTGTTTAAAAAACAGATTCAAATTACATGAAATGGAAAATGTTCTCATTATTATTTGTCTATATCCTAAACAGATGAACATTCTATGAAAATCAGTCATGAAAAAAGTGAGTGTTGTGCACACAAATGACTCAATGATTTGCTTCCTCTCAAAAAACTAATTTTAATTAAAACAAAAATGTTGAATCATTAACAAGTTTATAAAACAGTGATTTAGTTACATAAATAAATTGATATCGGTGTATCAAATCTTAAATTCAACTTCAAGAGAATGTTGACACGGGTGAAGAAGTACAATCGTTTACCTTTCATAATAAATAAAATGGAGAAAAATGATATTTCTGTCTCTAAACGAACAAAAAAAGAAAAAGAGCTACAGACATACCTCTAAGGAAGGGGACACTCGACAATGTTTTTGCACCAAAAACATAGGAAAACTGCTTTTTAAAGCACAGAATACAGAACCATTCAGCTAAAATTAAAGACAGTAAAGTTGTAACCAAAGTCGGTTGGCTTTCATTTTTAACGAACAAGTTTGGTAGTTAGAACTCCAGTTTGGTTATATTAAAGCGTTAAGACAAGGCAAGAAAGAAGGCTGTATTCGTTTCGTTGAGGAATCCTATAGGAACGACAAAAAGAAAAACAAGAAAAAAAGAAACATAAAAAAAACAAAACAAAAGAACAAAAAAGCGTTTGAAAAAGTTTGAACAGTCAGACCTACACAGCAACTTTCTGTCTTGCACAAAGTTAAGATGTCAGCAGATAGGCATGTACATGTTATTGTGCATAAAAATGGAGCTTCGTCGTGACTCGATTATTGTGGAAAGAAACAAGAGCGTCAGGCCAATCGCTCGGCATGTTTGCGTTAACATCGATACTGTTGGATCTACATTTCTAGGCGTTTTTTGAGGCACGTGGGCCTGCGTTTCTTGCATTCCCAATTCTTAATGCTAAGGCTTGCTGCTCTGGTTCACTGGGTGTCCGTCCAAACCACTGGTGCCCTGCGCGGTCGGGTCTACGCCAACGCATCCCGGACCGCTCGGATCGTGCATCGGAGGTGGCTCTGCATAGATACCCAGCACACAGGTTCACTGCCCGATTCCAGCCCCGACAGCACGGCTGTGTTCGGAATAACACGCTAGCGTACTGCTACTGCGGCTGCAGTGTGTAGAATGGACACTGTGCAATGCAATGCGCTTTAAATTGGATTAAATGTGAAAAACACCTAGTTTCATTTCCAAGATGAACTGAATTAAACATGCAACGTCATGAAATCAGGTGAAACGTTAATTGTGGAATAATGCCTACCGTTTCGCATACTATTTGTCACGCAGTAAGCAGCGCGCTAGCCTTCCGTTCCGAACACAGCCCGAGGCTCGCTTTTAGTCCCTCTGATATGTTTTGTTTCAAACCAAGGTACTGCAGCTTCAAGTATTTTGCATTACATAGAATATTCTTTTTATAAATTAGTTAACGTATACATTTTTTCAATATTCAGACATATACTATCATATATACAGTACAATAAAATGCTCTCATTCTTTCATGACCATTTTTTTTCTTCTTTTTTTCCTTTTTTTTCAAAGAGAATCCCTGAGATGTATGTCGACAGTCGCTAAGTTTCCACAAGCGCAAGCACAATGGGGTTGAAGAGCGTGTGTGTGTGTGAGACATGCTTTTGGACGAAACAGCACTGCAAAGCCACGCAATTAGCCTGGTGAACTGAAAAGGAAAATCAAAAAATGGAGACGTGTTTTTGTTTTTCTCGTTTCTAACACTTCTTTAGTACACTGGTAACGTGTGACTGGTTCAGGAAGGAGTAAAGCTGAAGCCGTACGAGGTACTTGTCACTTAGGATGGAGGTGTTGTTTGGTTTAAAGCCATATTTCTTCTTCACTTTGAGGCTGTGAATGTTTAACAGAGAGATCTGGAGTGCTGTGTGGACTTTCGCCACTGGACAACATATACTCAGTGTAAACCGAAACGTCGTGACATACTCTCACACGCTTTCACACAAATAAAGGGGAAACACACAAACTTCCACAACATGACAACGTTCCACTTATTTTTCCATTTTTTTTGCGCAAACATAAGTCTATACACATAATACCGGTGTGGTTCGTATTGTTTTTGTCGTTTCTTTTTTTTAATTTTATTTTTACTTAGAAAGCGTACAAAGGCGGACTAGCCGAAGCGCTCACGCACGAGCATCATGAGTTTCTTTTTGCCTTTGTATATCTGTTTCAGGTTGTCTATGAACTGCGTGAACTGAATGTGTCCGTCGTGCGCCATGAGGAAAGTCTCTCTGGCTTTGCTGAGGAACTCGATGAACTCACTGTAGTGCCGTGGGCTGATGTGCGTGAGCCGCGAGTGCGTTGTGTTGATGTAGGCCCCGATCGTAGCGTCCAAAAGCTGTCTTAGCGGGGCTTTGTCCAATGACATCAACTTCCCAGAGTTCCTGCGGCTGTGCAGCGCCACCATGCCAGGCGTGGTCAGCGTGCAACGTCGCAATATGTCCGAAAGCACGGTGGCGCACTTGACGCTCTTCACCACCAGCGGGATGATGGCAGCGAGCTCGTTCTTTCCCAGCGAGTGGCTGAGCGCACAAGCCCAAAGCACGTCGTTGATGGCGGGATGCGTGTCCTGGTTGTAGCTCAGGTTCAAATGCACCATCGCGAGCGTGGCCAGTTTGTATGCGCGCATGGGGTAGCCGCGGTGCTCCATGTAGCGTGCGATGGTGAACAGCTGCGTGTAGCTCATGCCCGTGGTGGCCGCGTCCAGCACGATCTGGTAGGCCGTCTCGAAGGCGATGTGGTCCTTCTCGCAGAGCGTGAGGGCCGACAGCGCGCAGTTCTGAGGGTCCTTCATGGCGCACTGCAGGGCTAACGTCCGCGCGCTGCTCGCCAGGTTCTCCTGCTGATGGCAGTCCAGGTGCAGCCGGACGATGGTGCTGTTGGACATGACCGTGGTGGCCACGATGCTCGTA